>JAHFWI010000001.1:0-2500000 GCA_028554975.1 Himalopsyche kuldschensis | reverse complement strand
TTTCTTATATGAATATCATTCAAGCTTTTGTGATCGCTTATTGTGAAAGCATCGGCATCCACGGTAGAGCTTTGAATGCGCGCGCATTTGAAGTTCAATGCGCGGAGCCTTTCATAATGGAAACCTTAGGCACCGTGACAATTCACTCAGAATAATTTATCATTAAACAAAAATATTTTTAGTGTCAAAATATGCCGACATGATGTACTTAAATGCTTCAACGAAAAAGTCGATACCATATTTAATTTTGTCGTTTTTTATAACTTAACTTAAAAAAACAACAGTGGATGGTGATATTTGATAATTATATAAAATGTAATGCTTAAAATTCAGAACATTAAAAAAAAAATTGTACCACGCTTCCTTCGAATGATATTAATATATTAACAAGGTGAAAAAATGGCAATGTATTTTAGTTCTACACATATTATTACATGGTTGATAGCTGTTTCGGCTTATCCCCTCGTCAGAAGTTTGTTTAAACATATAGTTTAATTTCTATGTCTACTGGTGTTGAAAGTATACAGGTATGGATAAATAATTCATTAAAAAAATGTACGATGAGTGAAACCGATCCTGATCTTAATAAATTTAAAGTGTAATAAGTACGACACATGTGTTATTATTTTTACTATAATGCCATTTCACCAAGTATTGACAGTGAAAAAGTAAACGTGTTTTTAACCACTTGGGTACCGTAAGGCCACTGGTGGCCGCCGCGTACGGACGTCACGAATAAAGTCGTAAATATTGCAAAATATATTAAAAAAATCTTCCTGAAAGAATTCTTATGATATTTTTCTTTTCAGAGCTAGTGACATCTATACACTGTCTCTAGAAAAAAATGGTTCTTCTTTCATCAGTCAAACTGGTTAAAAAAAGGATTTTTTAGCAGGGCTGTGGAGTCGGAGCTTTTTGGCCGGAGTCGGAGTCGTCGCGGCGTTCTGGCCGGAGTCGTACTCGGAGTCGGAAATTTTGAAAAGTTTGACCTTTTTATTTTTGCATTTAATACGGCAAATTTGGAAAATTAGGGGAAACAAGTGACGATATTAACCTTTTTTTAGTCGGAGTCGTGTTTTTGATCAATGTCGGAGTCGGAGTCGTGGTTTTGGTAAATGCTGGAGTCGGAGTCGGACTTTTTTTGACCGACTCCATAGCCCTGCTTTTTAGAAGTCAGGCGGTATATGTGATCAATGCGATTATTTTGCTCGGTACTGCAGCGGCTTAACATAGTTCTAACGAGGGCGTTAGCCGAAATAGCTATCAACATTACAACATACATTACTAATTTTACACCGTGATATTATGAAGGTCTTTAAAGTTAATGCCAGTTCAATCAATCAATTAATTTCCTCGTTTGCTGAATGATTATCAAGTATTGCTATAGGCATTTGAATGTTAAAAATCAATGCAAATCGAATACAGATTCAGGAAATAGGTTTATATTAAATATAAATTCACAAACAAAAATTATCATAAATTTTCACTACACGGAACATTAAATGCTTTGTGTACTGTGTGTTTGAATGCTTACATTTTCCATTCACTAAAAACTCCCATACTCCGGTGACGAATTTCAGGCAATCATTGAAAAGTTCATACCATATATGTATGTATGTATGTATTATGTAGGTTATTTCGTGGTAAATGGTATATTGCGTATAACGCGCAGGAAGCCAAACTATAAACACAACCAATTCGTCGGAAATGACTTCAGTACTTTTGTAGGGCTATTAAAATTGACGACAGAAAGTATTTAAAATGAACCATATTGCTACAGAGAAATAACCAGTCGCAAGGAAACCTTTGCCATAAATATGTTTGACGACGTATTATCTTGAAAATATAACTGGCACGGTATAATAAACCCCATTATATAATATATACATATGAAGATAATCAAGTGAAATAGTGACACGTGTTTTGCTTTTTTAAGAAATATCCTTAATAATATCGAAAGGTTATTTTAGTAATAAGGTAATAAGATTGATTCTAATTCATAAATTACTAAATGGGGCTTGAGATTATTTTTTTACAGACGCACGAGCTACTAACAAAGCAATAAAATTACTAATGACACTAACACTAAAAATTATTAATTTTATATTAAAAGAACTAACACAAAGTTACCGCCGAATCCCTTGAACGTACTTAAATCTTATGTTTGTAATACATTGTTTGTATAATGATGGAATACTTTTATTTAGTTTGTGCTATGGTATTCAAAAAATATGTAATATTTTCTATTTTATTATTTACAACCTTAATCGCGTTAGTTAATTTTTTTCGTTTTTCAATTCAATGTATCATTTATAAATAGGAAATATCTAAATTGTGAACTTTTGACACAAAAAAAATGTCCGCTTTGCTAGTAGGAATAGTGATAAGTAATCGGTCTTGCTATACCTCCAAAGCCAAGAAAGTTGGCCACTCAGCTACAGGCTAAGTAAAATATTTAAAAAAAAACATCATTATACCATATATAGACCAGGGCCATTTTTTATCTAGTCTATCAGTTGAAGATGTTCGCGATGAGCAAAACTAGTCTTGATTTTCACATAATATAATTGTACAAAAAAATGTGTTTTATTTTTTGAAAGATGTAGATACATATTTAATAGAATCTTATGAAATTATACACGGTTTCTCAATTTTTTAATGCGTGGCAAAACTTTGGCAAGTCCAATAACTAAGCTACGAGGAATAGGAGGAAAACATTAAAATATGCTTTATAAAGTGAAGTCATTAATTCCCTTTCAAGTGTGGTTTGGGGTTCAATTAACACAGTTTAAGTGGTCATCGCACGCAACCCTCGCATCTGACGGCCTCTGACCGTTTCACACGATGGGAAATAAACAATTCAATGTTGAATTGATTTTTTGACTTATGGAATCCCATTTTATGACAAAGCCCCGAACCCTCCCGTACGAAGGGACTCCGCATTGACGCAATGCCAGCCGACGAGTCGACGTCGAGTGTGGAATAAAATACAGCCCCCGATTATGACCTGAATTTTAAATAAGTAGGCTGTCGTTTGACCACCCGCATCACGCAATATATGGTTCAATTATATACCTACATATATACATAAAACAAAGCAAGGTAAATAGAAGCAATACAATTGGAAAGCACGTAAGCTGGTTTGTTATCGTATATTTTTTTTGAAATCTTTCCTTTTTTTTTAATATGTATGTTGAATAGCATGAAATTACAGTTTTTAATAAAACTTGGAACGTTAAAAGAATCGCAAAAATGACTAAATGATATATTTCTTATCCATAATATTATGAATGTTAATAATGGCTTGATATCATAATACTTATGTACCTACTACAAAATCATTATCGTTCTGGGGTACTTAGCGATGTACACACCACCTACCGATATACGTTTACAACATCCATACTGGTCATAGCCTGTTACAGCAGCGCTTTCAAATGTTGCCTGGAATGTCACAGGTACAGAAACCCAAGATTTCCTTGCTTTGTACTGAACAATTAAGTTATCTAAAATACAAACAGACAAATTGATTAGGAAAATACGGCGAAAAAATAGCAATGTATTTAATTTCTACAAAAGTTATATATATTATACAGTTGATAGCTATTTTGGCTAAATCCCCCGTCAGAACTATCTTCTACACATCTAGGTTAATGTAAGTTTTAATATAGCTCAGATGAGAGCGTAACCCAAAATAGATAGGTACCAACTATATATTATATCATTTGTGTAGAGCTAAAATAATTTCCATTTTTTCACCATCTTAAGCTGGAGCTCTACTAAGTCAATGCGAAGACAATCAATGATTTAAAAAAGTTTTGTTAATCACCCACATATATGTATGATGCAAATCAATCATATTTTTCTAATTGATGTGTATTTCTACTGATTTTTTATTCATCATAAATCGAAATTAATTCTGCTACGTTTAAGTTCCCACGCCTTTCACTTGACCACTTCAATTTGCTACCCATACAGGCATGTGATAATTTAGAAACAGATATAAATTTATAATTGTCTTAGGAAAATATCTACCAGCTTGTATCGTGTATAAAATTAGTGTGTACACATTCACCTCATACACTACCCAGTTATTACTATAATTGATTAATTGAAGTAGTGTGCACCGAAACAACTGACATACGTGCTCAGAATTTACAATTCATTGGTCTTGAATACAATGAAACTAATCTAGCATTATAAAGGTATCAACTACAGAAGACAAAATGGTTCTAATAAGTGGTTAATAATTTAAATATGCAAATGAATCAGATACCTTTAGCTGGAGCTAACTAGTTTGTGAGTTAAAGTTATATTATTGAAGTTAAACGGTATCGAAGGACACACAAGACAATTTTAATTGCGTCTATTGAATGTTTAAATAGCATTATGATCTTGCAGGAAGTATCACATTGTATCCATAATTAAGATTTTTTCACTATTTATATATATTAGGTAGCTAACTGTAACTTGGATACATTGTTAATTTTTCAAAGATTAGGACCGGTTTCGTTCGTCGCGAGCTTTATCGACTGAATATATATAACAAAGTAGTATGATATAGCGATGTTTATTGTAAAAACTCTAGTGACAATTATATAATTTTGTCAGACAGGCTTTGTTCCCTATAAAAGTAGCCTCCCGGGGAACCGCGGTCCCTAGTTTGGGAGGCCCTGGTCAACGATTTCCTCCGTCACCAAACTTATCCTAAAATCGGGATGTAACGAGAACGATAAGATTACCACTTGTTATGTACTAGTCCTATAATTAATATCTAGCTCTAGGTGTTATCTTTTTCAAGAGAGGTTGAACAATCAGTTTTGATTTAAAAAAATTGCTAAGATAAACTCGATATAATTTTATTATATAAAGGACTCATCATTGCATTGTTTCTTTAAATACAAGGTATAATCTCGCTGTATTGCAATCCGACTTATAAAACCAAATTTACTAGTCTGATTTAGTTTTTATTTAGGGGATATTTTATGAAAAATAATCACCATTAAAATGTTGTATATGAATCATAGCATTCATTAGTGAAATTTCGTTGTTTTTTACTGGGATCGGTGTCCAGTGGAGCGGCGCTTACCACAACGTCCTGCCTTGCACTATTTATATTCACTTTGCGGTGAGTTCGGATCTGCACTTTAAGAAACATGCGTAAAAAATATATCATTTTCTGGCTAAGCAGTCTGGGTAAGTATTATACAATACTAGTATTGCTACCCGGCGTCGCTCGGACTAAGCGACCAATAATTATTTAATGTTATATCATTCGACATAATTATATCACAAAATCTAACATCCAAAATAGAGTTAAAATAAAATCACAAATTTAATTTAATTTGATGACAGCCCCATTATCGCCCATTAAAATGTCCAAATTCAAGGAAAAAATCTAATTTGCTGTCAAAGAAATGCCAAATAATACCTTCACGTAAATAATAAACATTATTATATTGCAACTTGCAACAACAATGCAAAAGGGAATTACAGACCCACATACATACATAATAAATATTTTTGTCATATTAAGAAATATAAACATCTGCGTTACATGGTTGACTCTCGGGATATGCGTTGTGTTTTATCCGATGGACCGTAAAAATCAACTTTATTCATATATTTCAATGCGGATACAGATTTTTTTCATAGCTAGAAATTTATCATTTGCGATAACCGATCCTTTTTTAAGATTGCTGTAGCTAAAATGAATTCGTTTATTTGTTGACCTAGAGAATTAGAAAGTGAACAAGTTGCGGTGCTGGTCATTATTCGTAAATTATAAATAATATTTTATTTTGTTAATGCTTTTTATTTTACCCATATAGCCTAACTTGTTTTAGACATTTTATAAGAGTTATGAGTCGCGCGGATATTTCGCAAAAAATCCTCGGGCGCTTAAAGGTTATGAATAAGAAATTAAACACATAAGAAAAGGATGAATGGACGACAGTGAAAAAAATCTAGAAATAGACTATGGAGGCAAATAAAAACAGCTGACATATATTATTACTATTCGAATAAAGAAATAGCCTAATATTAGACATTATTAAGAAAAAAAACCTGTCACAACGAAAAGATAAAAGTCTCAGATGAGAAACATGGCTGCGGGAAAAATATTTCCAAACAATGATACCTACTATCGTATGTAGGTACCAATCTTCGAAGCGAGGCCGTTTCCTTCCGGTGGATATCTTCCTGTTTCTACCCTAACCGAAATCTTATATTAGAGGCTCGCCGGTAATATTACAACACTACATGCCGCCATAGTTTTCTTGAACTGAGAAATATACTCATAATATATAAATTGCTGTTTACTTTGTACCGTAATATTTTACGATTCATTTTCTCGATATTTTCATTTCAGTTTTGGTGAAAACAGTGAGATATATTTCGACTGTTTTCAGGATAAATAAATCGAAAAAACACTTCCTTATTATAAATTGTATTGTTTTTTTAAAGGGTGTAATATGTATAACTATTGAAAATGAGCATCGAATCTGTAGAATATTAAAACAATACAAGCTCGACATTACAAAAAATAATGTGAGAACGAAATTGCGTTCTTTGCATTCTTATTTTACAGATTTAATGCTATGAAATATTTTTGATCAGAAAACATCGTACCAATATACGGTAAGAAATTTAGCAGCCCATAACGATATTGTTTCAATTCTATAACACAAACAAAGAGAACAGATTGCTCGCCACTGCAAAATTTATTTCCAATGGGATTACCCCTTCCCAATTGATTGCATCTAATTAGTTAATAATTATGTAATGTTCTCGCCATTAGTAGTATATTTACTGTCGGTTTTGTTTCTGTTCTCCCCTCCTTGCTTCCCGTAAAAAGGAAATATCCCAAACTCCATATTTGTAATTAATCATATAAAGAATATGAGAATTAGTCTTGCTTTTTTACTTAAAAAACCTTTGCGATAGTAATTCCAAAGATGCTTCTTTCAGAGGTGTCGAAACACGTGTCATAATAAGTAACACAGTATGTGGAGAAATCAAAGTTATTATATATTGAACAAAGATATTTAATATTACAGTGTTTTAAATCTTAAATTACTAGTGGTTCAAAATGGATAATGAGTCTTTATAAGTATTCGTAATTTAGATATTACAATACTTGATTAGTAAAGAGTCAAGAATTGAATCTGAAACGATCTGATCCGCAAAGTATCATGAATGTGGTATATAGAAGATTATTAAAGGTAGCTGAGAGCTACTGTGAAAACAGTATATTTTGTTATTATCAAACGAGTGGTACAATGACAGCGAATCCCAACAGCTTAATTTCAAGTCTCTAGCTTTTATTTGAGTACCACGCAGCCGCCCGCCTTCCCATGGCAACGAGTATCCCCCTACAGGCTTGCGTTCTGCCCTTGAGGAGATGCCTTTCGAAAAATGTTCCCTCTCTCCCATCCACAGTATTTAGCGAAAGCGCCATCCCTGTCACACCGGCTTCCCGTGACAAAACAGCCTAAGTGCGGGTAATGGGGTACAAGTACGAAAACTGCTGGTGATTGGTGTTATTTCATACGGCCGCCTATTTTTTGTGTTAGGCAACATTCATTGCTGAGGGTGAAATGGTACAACGACCTTTGCCACGTTTTTGTGCTATATATATTACAGATCTGTCAAAACGGAAAATAACGGTTAATAATCACATGCGTTTTGTACTTATTGTATGTTTTATCGAAAGGCCGATTTAAATACAAATCAAATAAACACACGATTATGATGAAATTCTGGTAATAAAAAACATTAATCATTACAAATACCATCTTTGTAATCGAGTACATTCCATAAAAAAATATTTCGTTTAATGATAAAAAAATTCGTTTCCCGTTACGCCACTGTCACATTTTTCATTTGTTATTGTCGTATCACGTGATATTTTTCCAACAAAATTCGTAGACTTTCCAAACTGCGAAAATTCAGCATTTTTATATGAGGAGTCATGGATTTATATTACGCGATAAAATTTTCGATATTTAAACAAAAAAGTAATATAATAAATATGGCGGTAATATATTTGGGTTGTTTTTATGATCTTGAAAAGTAATGTGCATTTTTACTTATAAAGATTTTTTACGAAAAAGGGTAAAACCATTTGATATTACAAATACGATGTGATTACTTATTCTTATTATACTAACGATGCTATGAAATTTGTTTCAGTAATAAGATTAGCATTATTATGTTCAATGGCAAAACCGATGATACGTTTTATAAAAGCAACAAATATGTATAATGACAGTCATATAATCGTTAGAAGAAAAAATAAAATCAGTAATATTCTCAAAATGCCGCTACATATTACATTATATTATATTCAGGCAACACTATTTGTCATTTTTAAATATAGCTTTACTCGTATTATAGCCCTGGGAATAAATGGGTGTCTATATCAGCCTTCTATATTCCCTTTCCATGTCTCCCGTCTCCTGGTTACGATAAGAAAAACCCCAGACAGAAAATGTAAATTGGCCGACCTTTAAAAATCAAAACGCGATTCTCACGACCTTTGAAAAGTTAACATGACATTTCCGAGATAAATGTGGATAATTTGAATCATTACAATATTTGAATTTTTGACGAGATCCATTACACCACACTTCTAGCAATTCATTTTTCTATAATCTTATGACATATAATTTATTTCTATAGATATGCTCCAAAATGTATGCAACTTGAAATTCAAAGGTAATTCGTTGAAACATTGAGTATTTACAAATTCACCTTATAACATTTTGATTGAATTTAAATTTACCTGGAAAGTAGTGTTCATATCACTCTCTATCAACTTTGTAATTTAATATTATATGTTTTGAAGATGGCATTGAAGATTATTGTATGTAAATTATATTACATAATTCTTGTGAAAAACACTTGTGTTGGTATATTATATTCATGCTAATATGTGATCAATTTCAATGTAAAAAGTTTCAATACTGAGATATATCACATTAAGGTGTTCACTGTCAATAAATACTTGGTGGAATGGCCATAATAATACAAATAATAACACATTTTTAGTACTTATTCCACATAAAAATTATTGGATCATGACCAGTTTCCATCATGGCGAGCATTATCAACTGATCCAATAAATGTTATATGGAATAAGTACTAAAAATGTATTATTATTTTTATATATCGTATAATTTAATCCAAAATAAATATTAATTTGTGAAGAAAAATATTTTCATTTTAATTTAAATTATATCATTATATGATAAAGATGAAGGGGCAAAGCGCAGTACGTTTATGAACGAAACTAGCCATTCAAATTATAAAATTCTTCAGTTTCCTGCAAATACGTTGGAAGTGAGAAGAGCACTTATTCAAAAGATATAAGTAAATAAAAAGTTTACTCGCGTGATCCTTCTCAAGATAGAAAACAAATGACAAAAGTCTTCGAGCAAATACCCGGAGATTTCCGTCGAGGGTATGTACTTACGTCACCGCCTCGTTGTCTGGCCGATCCACACTCAATAGGTACACGAATGAGTCCAACCTCAAATAATAGAACAAAAGTCTAATCCCCTCTGTGATTGAATCCACCAAAGTTTATCCTTAGCCTCGTCTTAGTCCAAATTGCTACACATACATGACTAGCAATATTGGATATAAATTTACTTATAACGAAATAGTCTGCTAGTAATGTACATTTTAAATCTTTTAAAGGCATTTTTACCAAATTGATATATATAATAATTTATAAAGAATGTTCTTCAAACATGTCAATGATTGAAACACGTTTAAAGGACCAGAAAAAATCTTTCAGCAGGTGACTCAACAGGAAGAAATTATAATTTTGAAATTTAGAAAAATATTTGGTTTACACAGTTGTATGTATCTTCATAATAATCAAATACATGTACAATTAATACAAATATTATAAGAATTTTTTAATTATTCATTTAAAATTGTATTTCGGTTTTTCAAAGGAGAAAAGGCGTCAGCTTCAGCCCTGCCAAATTGTGTGTATCCAGCGCAACCTTATTGCAATATTTCATAAGAGTACCTCGCACAATATTTCGCAGTTTGGCTTAGGTGTAGGGATTTTGAAGGAGAATTTCCCCTGCACATACAAATACATAATTCCTTCCAGACCGGTGCGGGAGTTGCGGAAACTTTCCTTTCGGGTTTTCCTCCAAGTTTTCTTATTTGACCCGCGCAACCCTCCGCCCACCCTCTCCCGCCCTCGTCTCAGCCGCCCTAACCGGCTGTAGCTATTGATTTTCCGCCACGCCCGTCCGTACCCCGCTAAAGTTCCCTGCAGAACTAGGTACGTAGGCGGTAGCGCCAGTCGGTTCTACGGAAAGTGACCATGTTTTCCAAAGACGGGGATAGCTCATTTTTTCACCCGCTATTATTTTATATAGAGAATTCGTCAATCATCTTTTCTTTAAAATCGTACTTTAACGTTGTGAATTAAGCATATTTACATAGCATCCGCTATTTTTACAAATGCTTATAATGATTTTAAAGTATTCGTATTAAACAAAAAAAAAAATTAAAGTAAAAAGTTATTAAAGTTTTTGTATATCATCACTTATAAATACGATAAAAAAAGAAGTAATAGATTTTCGATGGATTTGGCGATAGATAATACGTTATAAAAACTTAGTTTTTCTACTGGCTATATAAATAACTATTCTAAAGATATGCACAGCACGTTTCACATCTAGTAAAACAACCAGTGAAATATTAAGGTTATCAATTTTATATTATAAATAACAGAGCTTAGCTTATCATCCAGCAAAGGAATTAAGAATGCAAACGTTAGCTTTAGCAAAAAGTCCGCTTAGCTCGAGTGCAAATCGAAATGCATCGTCATTCGTTGTTTACGCGTAAGTGTTAGCGGAGTGTGGTCACTTCATGGGAGCTTTTCTGTAGTAACGTAAAGGGGGTTTAACAATCGCGTGTCGCCGACGCCGACGACGCCGCGCTGTGGACGGGGGAAGGTTTCTTAGTAACCAAATACATGTGTGATTATCCCTTCGCTCGTGACTCTACCCGTACCATTAACGCCTAGTTCATGCTTTATTGTACACATTTTATGACTATATCATGAATGTGTTTCGGCACTAAGAACGTTAATAATTCAATATAATTGTACATAAATGTATCGGTCACTGTTTCCGGGACCATATATTTAATCTGACATATACTATTCAACACATATATTCTGTAGTTTTCACCAAATAATAATCTTATAAGAAAACATGTGTAAGTATCGTTACAAGCAGGTATGTAATATGTATTAAATTATTATACGTAGAATTTTAAATGAATGCTATGATCATAAGCGGTCAAAGAGCTATCAGCTGGTTCAGAAAAAGGTAGAAGACCTTATCACTACTGGTTGTTGATAATATATTTAAAAAATGAATATTATAATACTATGTATGAATACTAACACTTTCCTACACTACCACTGAAAATGTAATTTATTTATTAGTCGTTTTTCTTAATTAAAAATAGTAACTGGTAAACGGCTGATAGAAAAGACAATCGCAATAGATATTGCATTCTAAGAATTTAATGGCGACTGTTTGTACTTATTTTTACATGTAGACAGATAATGGTGAACAGTTTATTTTTGAAATAAAATCGTCAACCGTATTTATTAGGTACGCGATTTCAAATAAAAACAACAGAATTCTATTTGGGAGGTATTTTATAGTCTGTACGTGTCTTGTAAACTTTACGAAGATACAACAGTTGACTGTTTGTTATTTAGTACTTCGAATTTAATATCCTCAAATATTTTGGTACTTATCAGAACAGTCTAGAGAAAATTTTACGAGTATATGTTTTAGTAGAGAAATATTTAACTATCATAACTTTTTCTTCGTTCTTTATTGTATAATAAGTACGTATAATTTGACAACGATAATTGTCAATAGGTTTATTTGGGGCTATTATTTGTCAAGCAGCGAATAAAAGCCGATTGTTTATAATAGTAATTCATAGGCTATTTATTTATTTTGTGCCGTGTTCGTAAAATAAATGTATTGTCAACTTGAAAACAAGACAAAACATCAAAATTCAATGAAGAATATACATACATATGTACATATATCGAAAGCGCTGAAAAACTGTTTTTCTTTTGACAAATATTTCAGCTTCTTTATGGAAATTGCTTTTTAATGTAAAATGAGATTGACAGGTCAGTTTGCGTAGCCAGTCTTATAGAATAAAAGATGTTAAAAACAAGTGAAATTACAAGTCATATTTATTTTATTTTTATTTGCTATTTCTTTTCAAGACGACGATAGTTCAGAACCGGACAAGACAAGAACTTTCAAATAAATCTTCTAGATTTTCTAGAAGATGCTTAAAGAGCGTTGTTGTGTCGCACATATTCAGAAGTTGTTTGATATAAAATACTTTCAACATTGCCAATACCAATGGAATAGTTTAGATAAAATCAGATACAACTTTTTTCCACTTTATGAGATTGAATTTTGTCACACAATATTTTATTAGTCTAAATCAAAATACTTTTCAAATAGGCGAATCATTAGACGAATAGAAAATTGTCATCGTTTATAAATATTGTATTCTGACAAAACATTAATTCAAGACCTATCCAAAACTTTAACGCTAATTTGGGTAGGCTGGAAACCACTATCAATAAGTTTGAATTAAAGAATTAACGTCCATGTTTTAAAGACAATTTTAATCAAATTAGTTTTTCATCAAAAGATATTGTGATAGAATTATTAATTGAGAAAGGTTTATCGTGCAACTAATACAAGTGCCAAAATAATGCTTACTTTCAAATGTGCTTTTTACCGATAGTCCGATACGTATTATATAACAATATAAATATGTTATCATTTTGTAAGAACTTACTTGTTATATAAAGCAGTACGCATGTAGTTACTTAGCATACTTTTTTCAGATAGGTTTGGAATTATTTAAAAAAGCACAACATAGACTCGGATAACACTTACATTAATCACATAATAAAAATGGTGGCTGACTCAATTTCATATATGATGGAGATACCCATGTTTGTTTTGTAGCGTCACAGTTGAAAAAACAACGCATTGGTTTTACTGTTTCTAGACCAATTAATAAAAAACTTATTGCTATCTTATATTAAAAAAATTGGAATTACTGCAAAACTTGACTAACAAGGTATATGAAAAAACCGTATTTTCGGAATGAAAATAGAAAATTCCTTCCCCACTTCGAACAGCCAATGGTAGTTTTCAAGACTTTATTGGCACTTTGTATGAGGCCACAACATATGCACGCTATGCTATGGAAATACTTAAATTGCTTTTCGACCGACAAGTCCTACATATTGTTTTTCTAATGGCTTTTTGTTTTCGTTTCGGGGTAGTTATATTGAAAACTGAAATGCTTTATTGAGAAACTTCAAATCTTTTGAAATAAAAATACACACTCCTTAAGCTCACAACAAAAAAAAAATATTGTTTACGTTTTCTATAGAATTAACTAAATACATAATAAAAAATGAATATTCAGATTTGAACGAAATGAATATGCTGGCTTGATAATTAATCAGATTTTTTTGTTTTTAAATAATATCAGATTTTAACGAAAATAATTGTTTTTTAAAGGAGTAGGTGATATGGATGTGGACATTTAAATATGACGTGAAAATAAATAAGTAGTTGGCTGTAATAACTCAACAATAGAAAACAGCAAAAGAAATAAAAAATAATCTACTCACCACCAACACCAGCATTTGTAATCGTCACCCAGAAGTCAATCGTTTTCTCCGGTCCTAGCTCTTCAAAGTCCCACTTCTTTTTAACTTTAACAACACCACTTGACTCAACCGTAACCCACACATTCTCATCGCGAATTTTAAACGTTTCCCTATCGGTCTCCTTTTCAAGTTGGAACACACTGCGACCTTCCGTTTCTCCATCAGCCTCCGTAAATTCGATTCTTTTCGTTGGTCGCACTGCTCTTGTCACTCGACGCTTCTCTCTGTGGTGAGGGCTGTCGTCTAATTTATTGTCCTCGTCGATCAGTTCATCCACAATCTTTTCCGGAGTAACAAAATGTATGATCACTTTAGCAGATTCTTTTGATTTCAGCGAAGGCGTTGTTACATCGTGGGCTTCTACTTTGATCTCTACTTCTGGTTCAGTCGGTTCTCCGGTTAACATTATGTCTCCTGTCTGTGGAACAATGACAAATAAATTACTCGGAGTTGCCAAGCAGTACGCCACTTTGTCATCATCTGCGTCGCTGGCTGATACTTTTCCTATAGCTGCAAAACGTTTCCAACTGATTGTTTCATTTCCATTGTTGTCCACACCGCGTGTACCGTTGATTGAATAGTGATAAACTTTTTTGAGGAAGACTGGAGCGTTGTCGTTTTCGTTTGTCACTTCGACAGTTATTTTTGCAAATGCCTTTTTGATTCCGTGCTCATCGCTCGCTTGCAGTTTTAAAACGTATTTTTGCTTTCGTTCTCGATCCAAAGATTTTCCTGTGACTAGCCAAATACCTCTGTTTGGATATTCCATTGATATATTTGGTTGAACTTTTAAGCTGACACTGTCTTGGAATGCGAATGCACCTTCTTCATTTCCAGAAATGAATTTGTAAAATATTGGGACTGTGTCAAATATAGACGTTGCCAGTAAAATTGGCACGTTCTCGACCTTTGTTCCAACGGGAGCGTTTTCTACCACTCTTCCGTTAGCCTGCAGGACGTCGGCCTTAAACCGCAGCATGTCCCTTCGGTCTAGAACAAACAGCGGAAGCATGTGCGTCGCCGTACTGTTTGGCGTTTGTTCCAATATGAGAAGATTGACGGGCCGATTTATTAGTGGGGTGAGATCCGAGGTAGTCATGACCAAACCGTCGCCTAGTACTGTAAAAAATTTAGAGTATTCTTTGTCTAGTATTCTAAAGTTTAGATTGTTTAGTGAATCGTTTGTCGCGAACTTTTTCACACTGAATCCAGGATGCACATCGTGCGGCAGGACGGAGAGCGGGCTGGCCGGCCGCGGTGCTAACGTCACCACCGCGATGATTGCCAGGGCGGCCACCCTCCACGAAGGAGAGGACTCCATCACACAACACATCTCACACTGCACTACACCGCCCGTCGCGAGAGTCTCATCTTTATCTGAAACTAAAACAGAACATAATTAATTGACATAACTTTTATGGTTGTTATAAATTTTAATATAGCACTTTTTACACTCATTTAACCCTTAAATGCATGATTTTTTGTATTTAAAAAAAATATATATATTCATATTCTTTTAGTTATTCATAATAAGGGAAAAATAAGGGGAACATAATAAAAAAAAAAACATTTTTAAGACATATTTCAATACAAAAACAGTTTGTACTCGAACGAAGCCACCATGCATTTAAGGTATAAAAGTGTAAGCATATTGGACCAGAACTTTCAGTATCGCTTAAGATTACATGAGGAACACTCGTTGTTATATAAATTAATTCTTCTTAATTGAACTCTTGTTTTTCAAACGTTCTTTAACGTCGAAAACCATTTTTTTCCCACTGTAACTGAAACCGTGTTAAACGAGTATCGTGCTAAGCGAGGGATGGGTGTACTTGCTCAAACTTAAATACACAAAAATACGGTAATATAGTGAGAAACATTAAGCTAACTGATAGCTGGGTTGTTAATTATGATTTTGGGAAGAATCACTTCTTAAAATTGTAAGGTTTTGACATGAGATGTTAAAGTATACTTTGTCTTCGAACGAGTACACCATGCATTTAAGGGTTAAAAAACGACGACTTGTGGATGTCAATTGAGAAAATCCTTTCCCAAGATTGATAGATGCAAATAAAATTCTGTCGTTTCCCGCTCACTTTATTATGTGGATAAAAACACATTTGGAGATAATCAAAAAGGCTGCTTAAAAATTTCAAGAGGTAAGTTTTTATTTCTTGACTCCTTTGTTGTAGAGTTACATTCAATACTTTATTTAAAAAAAAAAAAAGTGGAGTTAATATACAATTTACATTAAAACTGACCATTTTTACTAGAATTTTGCACAAAGGATATATTTTTCGTCCTGATTGGGAAAGCCACGTGCTCGGAAAAATAGCCCAAGCCGCGAGTTGTCACATAAGATACTTTGTGATGTACAATTATGAATCCAGGTATATAAGATTTTCTCGAAATCAATATACTAAGGAAAGGGATTGAAATATGATCTTAAAAAATATTGCGTCACATGAAGAGAGAAAAAATCCGAATCCAATGGTGTAAATATTGTAAATAACTCATTTTGGCCAAAAACGTCACATCGGAAAAAAGTGTGCGGGGAAGCCGATAGTATAGATTTGTGAAATAAGCACGATTAAGCGCTTTTATTTTTTATAAATATAATCAACGCCCAATTTTTTTCATGAATCTCTAGGAGAAAGTTTTAATCATGGAAAACTAATTATGACTGACCCTGAAATAATACATAAATAATTTATTTTGAGCGCAATGCATCAATACCAAGAGAAATCTATGAATAAAAATCCAAGTTTATTTACTTTAGAAAGATTGAGAAAGCTTCTCGCCACCCTGATAAGTTTTCTATTTGTTTATCCCACCCGTTTTTTTTTGAAAGATGGATCGTCCGCCGCAGGCAAGCGGAGCAGAGTGGTTGGGGAGCTTTATTATACAAGGTGCTCAAGCGCTATGATTGGCGCAAAAGTTATACAAAGGAAAATTTAATTCGAATATCCCCAATTCAATTTAACTCGACTTAACTCAACCGAACCAATATCAATACTATGAACACAACGGATTGTGCAAGGCGAAAAACACTGTTGTTTTACCACGGAAGAGATGGTCGGACAATGTAGATTCATGTTTAGCAATTAGTGTATTATCCATGAGTATTGAAACAGCATAATTATTAATATGTGGAAATCATATGAGAAAAAATAAAGAGGCACAGAAAAATCCACAGGTATGCCAAATAAGTAAAATATTACGGATTGAGTTAAAAACGAGTTGAAATGTGTTACAGGTCGTTCATTGACAGCTAAACATTACACTACGCATTCAGATGATTTCCGTTTTGAGTCCTAGTAAGGTAAACATAAACATTATTTTTCTTTTTCAAATCAATAAATCAAGTTCAAAGCATGGATTTTTATTAAAACCTATTATCAGTTGGCAATGCTCGCCATTAGCGAACCCGGTTCTGATCCAATACATTTTATGTGTAATATGTATGTAGGTAAAAAAATGTTTAGTAATTTTAAGTATTGATAGTGAACACCATCCCAAGTGTGTGTCGCTGGCAAACCTTTAATATTTGGCGAAGTGGCAACTTTTCTGTATGTCAAATATTTAAAATGTTTAGCTTATTTTTTCATAGAGCGTATTTAAATGAAATTACTTTATTTAATCATAATATATTATAATAGCATGCAACGGAAAATTTGAAGAAAAAATGAAATTAAGAAAAAAAAAGTTGTTTTAGACAGTAGAGAAGATTTTTGATACGTAAAAAGAGCGTGCCGCGAGTTTAAGCCAACTTGCGTTTTAGATTATGTATCTTTTCGATTCGGATTACGTTTCATATTGGGCTTAGCTCATAGTACCGTAGGCTAATTTAGCACTCTTGTACCGATAAGTTTACGTAAAAATAGATGGTTGAATCAGCGGGGCAATCGTTTTGCAAAGTAGTAGGCTTGCATTTGTAATGTTGAAAAGTGGAAAAGATGTATTTAACTTCATTTTCGTTTTAATTCATTGGTTTCTACTGAACCTTAATAACTGAATAAAAGTACAATTAAAACAAATTTCAACGAATTATTTTGAAACATCATGTAGTTATATATCCAATCCATACAGGCGAGCTTTTTGAATCCAAAGCTCGCCCATTTACTTTTATAGCGAATCATAAAAATGTTTGCTACTCATTCTAATGTCGCTCAATAACTTATTGGAGATATGTTATCGTTTCTAAAGATGCTGTACTCACTGGAGGAATTGTTTGCTGTTCAACGTGATAAAATATTTTCGATTTAAACATTTTTCGTAAATCACGATTGAGAGAAAGTGTAAAATTTATCAAGCGATTGTAAAGAACGTCAAAAAATATATTCATCGATTTCTCGCTACGAGATAGCTATTATTCGGAGGTAGTCAAATTGTAAAATGTTTTACGTTTATTTGTACATCACCATACTGAGAAAGATTATACCTCGAATCGTGAATTCTTCAAGCTTTATTTGATAATTATACAATGCTTTATTGCGGAATGTAACGTAATGTTTGTAACGCCATAGCGGACGGTGGTGGGTAAAATATACCATTGAGACCTATACGATTTAGTAGGTGTAATATTTTTAAATATAGATTAGTTCCCACATTCAAAAAAATCTAAGAATTAATATACATATCTCAAAATAGTCCGAAAGCTTTTATCGACAAAACAATTTAAAGGTTTGTGAATAAGTAGCAGACGTTGGTTCGTAAAACGTTGCTCACTCTTTGGATGCTCGAGAAATGTACAGATGCAATAATTCTACTTTTAAATATTTACAGCTGCCTTACAGTTCAACAGCTTTGATGGGTTATTTGTATTATTCCGAAAGAAATACATGACTGTCATAATAATAACTTATAAAGCTATATGGTATATATGTACTAAGGAGACACATTTTTTTATCCGTGTTAATTAACCTAAACATTTTGACCATTCGCAGTTACACAGGTTTATTTTGTATGTTGAAAATTAATCGATTTACTATTAGACAATATGTAGAGTAGGTGTATAATCAAAAGAAAAGCTCTCTATCTACGGTAGTTTTTATGTCAGTGAAACATTGAAACGATTCTAATATCATTAAGTGACACAGGGGCGAGTTTAAACTATTTTATCAAGAAATCTTAGAGATTAATCGAACTCAGCTCAACAGTTTGCCAATTTTGAACGAACAACTTTATTTGCCTAATTCGCCATTGTTATACCCTCTTAAATAATTGTTATTTTTAAATAATTGTCATTTGTAAATAATTGTCATTTATTTACAATTCAAGCACTTGCTATGTCATTAATATTTTCAAAAATCCCCACAATTATAACAAACCCACTTAATTTACTTAGAAACATTTATTCATTCAAATTTCGCTAATTTACATTTTAATAACCTTTTAACTTAGTGATCTACTTATATTTTTGTATATAAACGATACAAACTGTTTACTACGCGTCAGTTCAAGTACATCCGTGCACTTGGAATGCCTGAAGATGCCGAAAGGCGAAACCCGGGTCGTTGGCGACAAGACTCACGGAAAGGTACAGGATTCAAAAAAATCAAATTTGATTCTAATATCGATGTCATTAAAACAAAATATGTTCAGTTAACAATTTGTTATTGTCTATACAAGTTATGATCTTTTTCTTATAAAAAAATTGATCCGATTTATAAAATATTTATCCCCTGGAAGAACTCGGGAACGGGGATCAAATATTAACTGTAAAAATAATCACGAGTATGGTGTTAACTGACAATTATAGGTGGGAAGGCATTATATTTATTTATCAAAATAAAACAACATCAATTATTAGCTCGCGGTGAAGTTTATAAAAATGATTTTTTTTATAAATAATAAAAAAGTGAGAAGTCAATTTAACATGATTACAAAGTCTTTTTTTTCATATTATCTAATCGTATTTATTCATGAGATTCGTATAGAGAAAAGGTTTATGTTTCTAAATATCGCTTGTCATATTGGGATTATGATAATGATAAATGGTAACACACAAAAGCGCGCCCTTCGCCTATTCAAATTCTGGTCCTATTGTATATCGACAGAGCGACCATAAAACTGAAATACATTTACGGCCCACGGAGGATGCGTTTCAATGGTAATCTAATCATGATAAATCTTCCATTTTTTTTCATATATAAATAAAAAAAACCTTTATTAAATAGCTGCTTGAAATTGAATTACACGTTTCTGTTTTAATGGCTACCTAATCAAATGATATTGTTATTTCTGTGGTAAGTTTTCAAGTGTGCCGGACTTTTAGCCGAGTGGCGAATGCCGCTCGATTTGGTGGCTTAAAAGTGCAAATCAAAAAACGGAATAAATTTAATTATTAAAGATTAATGGATTATTATTCGATAGCAGGGGCGTATATGATGTCTAAAATCCTCTATTCCTCCCATCCATCTGAACCTGAACACGGCATGATTAGCTAACTACTAGTCCCGTTTTATGCCCTTGCCTTTCTTCTTCAAGCTCAAAAAAAAAGAAAATTTGAGCAACTGAGTAATTATTAGTTATACTTATATGATACGGTAAGAAAAATAACAATGTATTTTAGTTCTACATAAATTATTTTATATATTTGTTGATTGCTATTTCGGCTTACGCCTTTGTCAGAAGTAGTTCTGACGAAATAGCTATCAACAAATATATAAAATAATTTATGTAGAACTAAAATACATTGTTATTTTTCTTACCGTATTATAATGGAGTTCTACCAATTAAATGCCTACTCAATAAATATACTTATATGCTCCAAATTCATTGTGAGCGGATATTGTTGTAGTTTTTTTTTTATATTTAACCTTGCAACAAACTTGTTATCGTAGGTGGCTAAAAGGTAACTGGCTATATAAATATGGTAAATATGATATTACTTTGATCGCAAGATCCCGTTAATACATTCCAATTTACATAATCAAGCTCTTTTTTAGACAGTAGTAAACGTAAGTTATCTCAAATGATATATTATATAAAAAAATTAAGCCAAATGTACCACTTTAATGATGCCGTAAAATAGTGGTAGTTAGACATTATACATTTAATTTTACGGCAATTAATCTATTATTAGATTTATAAAATGATCATCAACGGTTTTTCTTAGTGGTCAAAAATTCTGCTATGAAATGATCGCTATTCAAAGATAATTGATTTAGTTAATATCTTATTTTCTAAGAGCACAAGGAGTTTAGTAAATATAGTAAGCGAGAATTTTTGACGATTTTAAATATGTATTGTATCTTAAGTTTTACTGCATATTCAATAATATAAAAATTAAACAGCACACCAGATAACTTGATACTTTTGACATTATTACAATAAACAAGTGGCTACTTAATCTATCAATACGGTAAATGTTCTCGCGCAGAGTGACAGTTAATTTCTCAATATTTATATTATAATAAACAAATCTATTTAGTCTTATCCGTTATGGTATCAACAATTTTTATAATGAGCATGCAATCCATTTTATAAGGTCGAATGTAGTGTTTTATATTGACATTTAATTTTATATACGTGTTATGTCATCATTGTTAGGAATTCATGAAGAATAAGACGTAAAATAAAAATCATTTCATAGATTTGCAATCCTTGCGTATATTTTGTAGAAGACACTAGCTACACACTAGGCATAAACTATCACATATTGTAACATATAATTACGAACCTAACGTCTAAAAACATATTGAAATAAATTACCTTTAATGCAATAGCTGTGTTCATAATATTTTCGGATAAACTGTTTATGTAAACAAACACGAGATTTTTATAAATTTTCTAAATTCAAAAAATCTTACGTATTTAAGAGGGGGGGGGGGTATAGTAGTTTCCATAAAAAAAACTATTACAAAAGAATGAGAAGGGCATTTCTCAAAAAAATCAACTGCAATTAAGATACATTTTTTTGGCATGAGTGGCTTCTGTGTGTTAACGCTTGGCACGTACATAATTATAATGACTTAAGAGGACGTTTTTAATTAAAATGCTCCTTACGTGGCACTTTGAATATTGCAAATTATTTTTAAATTAAAATTAATTACATATTATTTGTCAAGTCTTAATTTAAATGATGCCTCTCCCTATATTATTGTATGAATATACCACTCCATAGCATTGCCTCAATTATTAAGTGCACGCAATGCAGCTTTCGACGGGTATGGCTGCACCAGCAGCCCGAAATAGAATGCATCGAGGGTTGGGCAGAATTTAAGCCAATGTATTTACACAGCATCCAAGCACTCTGCTACTAAATTTAGACGTTAGGTACTTAACCAGCATGTTAAATTAAATACATGTAGTTCAATACAAGAAACTTTGATAACCAATGTTAGCTGTTCTTCAAAATAAATTTATGGCAATTTCATTTTTGAAATATGAATGTGTCTCAACAAAAACACATCTAGTAAGCTGTCAGTAAAATATGAAATTGGTATCCACCGATTATATACATTTTTTCAACACTTTTCCCTCATAAGTTTGTGTGAACACGCAATATTTTTTAAATATGCTTTAAATTAAAGATTCACAGATAATGTGTACAAATACAAACTTTTCCATGTGAATAAAAAAAGGTCTCAAAAGTTTAATCTAAAATTGACAGTAAAAAAAAAATTTGGAATTGACCAGTTTTGAAAATTACCTCCTGATATAATACTAAATTAAATTATGTAAAAATGCTACAAAATACATATGCACTATTTTTTGTTATTGGCTAATACAGGATCAATAAGTTACAAACTTTTTTATCTGTGACAGCAAAAAAAGGGATAAATATTTATATATAAAAAAAAATCTATATTCAAGATCTTATTAAGTCAATCCTCGATCTTCCAAATAAATAGTTTCAGGATTTTAAGCGTTAACATACTAAATATTCATAATATATGACTATTATTAGCTTCATATTTGTACATATAAATTTAATTATGATTGAAGAGATTTAAATGGTATTTGGTTTAATTTGTCTTTATTCAATTTTCGTATACATATATTAGTAAGCACAACAACGCCAACGAATACATTTAACATGGCGTACAGTGATTAATTATTTTGTGTCGAATCAGTAGTCATTCGTCATTTCCGCTCGGACGCTGTTTCGAAATGACAAATGTCCAAGATGAATGCAAAAAATACCGCACGTAAGTACTACTCCAACATTGAGATATATTATTAGATTGTATAACAACAATCCTTCGAATCATTCAGATGAAACAATAAGATATCGTCGTTACCATCCAGGACATCCATTAACATCCTCTAAGCTGCAGACGATATAACCCATCGATATGATCTATGTAATTTGGGTTTTTATCAATCGGGTCCGATCTATGTTCAGTGTGGTTTAATTAAGAATCCGGACGTGACAGGACGAAATTTGACGCCGGTTAAATTACATACGATTTGTTTATTCTCTTACATTTATGTTTTGATTATTATTGATTTGGTTTAAGTCTATGATACTTCAAATTAGGGAAAGTGTCAGGGATTCTATTGTATCCACCCACTTACATAAAAATGTGGCATCATATCGAACAAAAATATCTTCGGCGCATTGAGAGACTTCACAATTTTATAATCTGATATACTTTATATGGTATGCAGTGATAAAGACACAAATGCCCATATATTTTTATCACAATAAATTATTTTTCCTATAAGAAATACCAAGTACATATATGTGTTTGTGTATTTTTACCTTATTTTATCCGGTTAGCTAAGAAAAACTTATTTCTTTTTTGTGTTTTTATTTTGAGAATACACCTACATGATACAAGATACATGACATACGTGGTTTCGCGATAAAACGATTCATGTTTCAATAAAAACATTAAACAATTAAGCTTCGTCAATTTGTTGACTAACGCCCAGCTGTGCAAATTTCTAAGAATTCAAATCATTTCGTTCTGGAAGCTGGAATCTACACGAGACGAAATAATCATGAGTTGACGATTTAGCTACTGATTTGGAACGTTCAGGTTCTGTTCATGTCATTTCACATAACACCATTGATTTAACCGCTAGATCAGCAAATTTTTACGCATGTAAGGCAAATTATATTAAATATGCCCTAAAAATCTACGATATAGAGATAAATAAAACACTTGCAATAATTATCCGAGACCATAAATTAATACAGTCGTTAAAGATCCACTTCAAATTGATGCTGGAAGCTATCGATTGTAAAAAAACTCAGACATTATTAACATCGCACGTTTAGTAAGAGGCGATGAATTGAATGATGAGCTATCATTAGAACAATTGATGAATTACTAAAAAAGATGAATTAAAAAGCGTTGGTTGATATGGATACCTTAATTAAAATAAACATTTAAAGCGTTACCGAAAGCTCTGGTCCAATCAACATTGGTAAACACAGTAAAGGTGAAATTTGAATTATTTGAATTTTGTACTTTTCCATGAGTTTTGTCAGTTCCAGAGATGTCAGTTCAAGTACATCCGTGCACTTGAAATGCCTGAAGATGTCGAGAGGAGAAGCCCGGGTCGTTAGCAACAAAACTCATGGAAAAGTACAAAATTCAAACAATTCAAATTTGATATTGAAATTCCACCAAGCACCCTCAGTCGAAATCCTTAACAATAAAGGTGAATTAAAAGTGATAAAAAATATGTAAATGCATTTCTTAAGTTATGATCAAGATATAGATTGTAGTTTGCATTTTAAAAATAAATTAAGCATATACAACTACGGCGAGCTTAAATTTAATAGGAACTATAAAATGGTTTAAAAGAGTCTTAAAATGATTGACAAACACGATTTACTAACTGGATTCTTGTAATTTAAACACACACTAACTAACCTATCCCTTTCTTTTTCATACATTTATTAGTCTGGACGGCTTCATTTTACACGGCGATCTAATGGAACCTCTCTACCGTGTTAATCGTGGCTTTAGAAAGCCAATTAGTTGTACTACTTAAATAATATCATGATATAAATGTGTCATTTTTACGCTAAACATACACATTATAGATAGATTGCACGATTAATTTACTGAAATTAATTTTCAATATAATTTCACTAATTCTAACCTAACTCAATGTGTAATAAATATTTTTTCACATTAAACTGCAACCTGCCTTCACGACCTTTACCCCGTGTCTTATGTGACCGACGCGAACCGGCAAGCGAATTTAGGCGAATCCAGTCAATTTAAAACGTAGTTGATTAAGGTCTTATGTGCCACTTCTGGCTAGCATGGCTAGCCACTTCGCAGCAGCGATTTATCGCTGCTTGTTTTAGCTCCAATTCAATGTACCGTACCCTTTACGTACGGGGAGATATCGATCAAACTATTGTTTTAATATGCACTAATACACTTTTATCTATGAAATTAAAACATATATATTTTTATAAGTTGTTTATTTATATAGTTATATTTGTTTGAAAGTACCATATCTAATACCAATGCCTTTCGTGCTGTGCATTTTTCACGTTTTTTTTGTTGCAAATAAAAAAAACGTGATTTTTTTTAAATTTCCACACGTATGTATATATCTAGATTATATTTGCATAGTTTATATTAAAAAAAAAAAATAACACATTTTTAGTACTTTTTCCACACGCTCATGGCGAGCATTATCAACTGAATCATCAACTGAATTATCAACTGAACATCAGTTGATAATGCTCGCCAGAGTCCAGATGAAATAAATCAGATGAAAATGTGTGACGTTTAATAGTTTATATTTAAAAAATATTCATATTGTTATTTTATATTGGATAAGATTGCATTTTCTTGTCAAAATTAAAATTTATGCAAAAAAAAATATGTATTTATTTTATCTTTACAATTTTTATATTTTTTTTCTTTGATTCCTTTAAATATAAACTGTTATTGATGTGTATTATTTTATTTCAATGACTTAATTTGAATAATGTAGAAAATATAATTGTTTTTGGCAACCCATAAACCATTCCCTTTTTTTTCGAAAATTCGGTCCGTAACCAAAGGGTTAACATTCATTATGTCGGGACGCAAACGCTTTTATTTGAAAACTGATATCGTGAAAGAAGGTGTCGCGATTTCACGGCAAACCTATCGTTCATTAGAATAATATATAACACTAATCTTATATGTATATAAAACCGAAACGGCTATGTATGTATGTATGTTTGTGGGTCGGAATTCCCCTTTGCATTGTTGGGCATTGCTATAAGTTGCCATAAAAACGAATATGTGTTTGAATTTTTATCGGCGAAGATATTTAGTCAAAATGTAATAAATTAGTCATCTACTGAACTTTTTCCGGCTTTTATTAATATGATATTTATTTACGTGAAGGTATTATTTGACATTTCTTTGACAGCAAATTAGATTTTTTCAATCAAATTAAATAAAGTTTGTGATTTTATTTTAACTCTATTTTGGATGTTAGATTTTGTGATGATGTGAAATAAAAATATGGTTGACACGGCACAAACACACAGTGGATAAACACAAAGTTGGAATATGTAAATGTGACGAGGACAAGTTGTCTCACAGTGTCAATAAATTGTGTGCTTGCGTGGTCAATTGAAACAATTCAAATTTGAATATTTTCGTTATTACTATTTTTCATAGTCAAACTAAAACAAGCACCACTTTGGTTTTTGATATTTGCGGGGTGTTTAATTTTAAAATCCCCGTATACAACACTTTTGCAAACGTGTTCTAAATTTAATCAATTTAGTGGTCGGTCTGACAAGGGCTTGAGTCGAAATAGCGATCAACTAATTATTATATATTTTTGTAGAACTAAAACACATTGATATTTTTCACCGTATTTTAATGAGTTCTAAAGTCAATGCCAATTTAATTAATATGCTCTTGAGAGTTGGAACTGTTTCACGTATCGTAATACAGGTTGAAGCCATTGCTTAAAATTAACTTATAATTTGTTATTTTTGTAATGCACATATATATTAAATATACATTTTTCAATAAATAAACGATTATGATATCTTTTGTTTTTATTGTCCGACATTATTTGGCGTCCATTTGTATGTTAACTGAGTAAAATTTCTACATCTGTCATAATATGACGAGGCCCGCCGCGTCAAGATCGTTTCAAAATATCAAATCAACCGATCGCGCGAAGTAAACATATGCGGTAACGCGCGGCAACGCGCGGTAAATCGTCAACATAAGACGCTCTGGTGAACTTGGACCGTTTGATATTTGCAAGCGATTTGCGCGCGCAACGAGTCAGGCACTTCGATGCGACTTACGACAATTTGTTGAGTTATTCCTGACCGCATCGCTTCGTCTACATATGACACTTGAATGGGCCAGGACCGTTTGATATTTGCTTTCAAAGCTGCGCCGGATCGCCTCGCGGAGATTCGCCCAGCTAAGACGACCCGTTAGAGATGTTTTGATAAAATGAGTAATTGAATGTAATAAAAATGTTTGCACGAGTCTGCTAAATGGAGTTTGGATAGCCAATGTGAGGAGGTTATTCCACGTGGCTAGCCAAGCGGAGAGGCCACTGCCACTGTTGATGATAAGTCGCTTTAGTAAGGAATACGAAACTTCACCAACGGGTTTGCTGACGGTATCAAGGCCTATCGTCTAGGTTTTTCTAACACAGATGCAGTAACGAATATTCGATGCATCTCATTAAAATGTATTGGCAAAAGTTCACTCGAGATTTATGTTATTTGACACGCGACAAAAGAGCAGTCTTACAATGATTGCCGTTTGGTAAATTCTTAACATTCTTTATTCCGATAAAAATAAAAGCAATGTTTTTGTTATTTATCGTATGATTCAACTTAATGACGAATGCCTTTCGAATCAAATTATTCATTATTTATTATTTAAAGGGTTTACAACCTTATTACTTTGGTCAATATTGTTGATAACGTGAGCTTACTCGAGATTTAAACAAAAACTTATGTACTACTAAGTATACAGCATCTATAGGTATTATTTAGTATCTAAAAATTAAGAGGCAGCAACTCTGAAAGTCTTTGATACTGAATAATTGTAATTTTAGAGAACAACTACTTCTGGGAGGAGGTAACACAGCCGTCCTGGACAGAACATAATTAAGATAGATTTTTGCGGAGGCCAATACTGACACTTGGCTTGACAAGAATGACTTTTAACCATTTTATCTGTGCACACGTACGCATTTTCAGGACAGCGTGTAGAAAAAGAAAACATTCCTTGCTATTTATTTCATCAGAAAGGAGTCAATCATTGATGACATCAATTTCAAAAGAAATTTAAACGCAGTGGAAAAAAAAATCTACTGAAGCTTTAAGAATGACGAACAATTTTTGTTACTTGCATGGTGTAAAAAAATATGCACACACTTAAATTTTGTTTATGAAAAAAAAACGAAAATATTTTTTCTGAGATGGTATTGCACCTCTGTTTGGATGTCATGGATATAGGAGCCCAGCGGCATGACAAACTTTAAGCCCTGTCTCGGTTACAAGTTACAATGGTTTTACATTTACAATAAAGCCATAGTAATGTTATGACACCGAGAAAATAGCTAACAACACATGCACTAAATTTACCAATTAATTTATTCTTGTTTTTAGCAACATCCGCCATTCAATTAATAGTAAGCATCGTTTTAAGCGTGAGTTGGCTTCCTCAATTTCGAACGCAGGATAATATTACATCGAAATGAAAAATGCAAAAATTAAATTCAAGAATATTTAAATAGATATAAAATTTAATATAATACAAAGTGGTGGTTCCGGAATGTCGAGGCGACGAACCGGGACAAATTTTCCAGACTGGAGCGCACATCGGCGCTTCAAAAAGTCATCAACAATATGGTTACACACTAAAAAACGACATTTTATCACCAAAAGAGGGACGAAAATGATAAGAATAAAAAAAATAGCAAACTAAGATTATTTATAATTTTAAATTCACTGTACAAAATGATATGTCTTGAAATTTCACTATCGACGGTGTTTCTCATTAAAAACTACAAATATCAAATATATATACCTCAAATAAAGCCAACCTACTATCAAATACTTACCTCAAATGATTCGTAAGGATGTTTGTATTCTATTATTATGAATAATGTTAGTTATTGTCCAGTAACGAGGAATTCTTATTGTTGTAAGAACACACATTTCTAGAATAGATTATGGAAACAATTATATAATATAGATAGCCCAATTACTCATTTTCTGATTTTATTTTTACTACTTAATAATAATTTTGATATATCAATAGGTTTCGTTTGAAATTAAACATCAACAAAATATCACTATGATATGGTCAACATTGATTTTCAAATACGTACAATTTTAAATGCTTTACCTAATTATTAAATTTAATCTACCGGCCAATCTAAAGCTAAAAAAATGTAGATGACAATTTTTCATTTTAACTATAAAAATAAATTATATCTCCAATACAACGATATATATAAATGCATAAAAATATAATCACGTATTTTATACGATTAAATTAAAAATTTATATTAAAAAAGAAAATTGAACGCTTAGTGTTTTTACGCAGCTCTTTGACAGTACTATGTGGTAAAGGATGATAAACAGGCATTTTTAGACGAATATCAGATTATTTTTTTAGTTCTTGTATTTATTTTTTATTAATAGTGAACAAAATCTTTGAGTAATATACCAAATATCTACCGATATTATTAGAAATCATATTTTTGGTTTTCATAAAATGTCTATCAACAAATAATCGATGTTGGTCAATTTGAATGTATTATTTGAAACTTCCGCTCCTTAAATTATGTGTCCTTGATAGATTCAATACTATAAAAAGTCTGATGAATATGATTTGCCTCTTCTTTGAGAGAATTCAAGTATCCAAAATTTGAGAACGTGGTAATAGGTTTAACGTAATATATTTTTATCACGAGGCACGTATTCATTACCCACATCAAATCTTCGTGCAATGTGCACTCGACATTATTGTTTAAAATTAATTTTACTTCCTAAGGCACATCACCGAGATTAGTGTAGGTAAATTCTATGTAGTTACGCCTCTCGAAATGCCACTTGAGATCTTTACAAATTACACCCAACGGCTTAATAGATGGTGATACCAATTAAACGTTTCACAAGACAAGAAATTTATGTTATGAATTGTAATAAATGAGTAAAAATGACAGAAAACATTTGTTATACTTACCGACCTGGTATTTTGACACGACTTACATCCAAGTAACTGGAGTATATGGTATGGATTATATCGTTAAGTTATATGAGTCAATAATATATGGATACCAGATATTAAGGAGTTGTTTCTTGGTATTTTCAAACATATTCATTCGGTACTAAGTTGACTTTTATTTCGATCTCCAGTTACCGAATGACATATTTACATCTCCACATACGTTTTGGGATTTATTTAATGGTATTCCATTATAGAGAAAACCGTACATGTGTGTGGGATGGTTATGGCTTATTTAATCCTCTCGACATGTACATTCACCAAACTTATCCCCGTCGAACATTTTTAAGAGATTCAATATTGAAATAATCGAGTTTTTAGTTCTCATAAATGTTTATTTAAATGAAGATTGTTTGCAATAGATTTTATTGCTTTACAATAGATTTGTATTGAGATAAATGAAATGCACTTCCAATATACTTACGTATCACATAACTTTAGTAAAAAAAGACACGGCATTAGATGGAGTTTAGTAATGTATGTATGTGCTTTGTATGTATTTCAAATATTGCACATGGAAAGCTATTTGGAATTGATGTTAATCGAATGTATTGTATTTATCACTACTACACAACGTCACGTGAATGAAAATTTTCGCTAAGGGTAAGTTGCTATCGGCAGCACACTACCGACACCTGCTGGGAAATTTTCAATTCGCTTATCAAGGGTGAACCGGATCGCAAATGACGTGATGATGGATCTAGGGTCAAGGAATTTCAAATCGCGCAACTGATCTGTTGAATGCGATAAAATGGCCGTTGGAATTCATAAAAATGTGAATGTTTCGGTTATTTATAATATTGAAATGCGGCGGCGGTATTAATAGTAGCGCGGCGGGCGTCGCGACGGATCAATACGGACGGCGCGCGACGCTTTCTTCGCCCCGCGCTTGCCCCCTAACCGACGCAGAACAACCCCGTAGACCGAATAAAAAAGCTCATCGAATGAAACAAACGCCACATTTAATGAATTAAACATTGCTCTAAAAACTACTACAATTGAGCTTTCATAATCGGAAACATCGAGATCGTTCAGCGTTCCGCGAAACATTGATTAGTGGAAATCACAAAACACAACAAACATGGCAACCAATCAACACCGAGGGCTGCGAGAATTCCTTTTTCACGAGAAGAAAATTCTTCATAAACCGAAGTTCACAGAACTCGGTTTAAGATCAAAAGAGAAAAAAACAAACACGTGAAATATAAACAAACACATTTTCACTGGATCGATTTTAACGGGGCGGCTAATTATAAGCCTAAGAAGTTAATATAATAGAAAACACTGTATTAAAAATTATTCGTTATGCTATAAAGTAATCACTGGCACTTTTACGTTAAAATTTCGCGGGGTTTTCGTGTGATACTTACATTTTAAAAAGATCGATGTTGGCGTACCGTCGGCTTTGACAGCCGGGAACGTTTACTAATGACACGACTACCTCTCGGCGCGACTGCCGGCAGCGGACTGAGCGGATTGGTCGAGTTTTGGATATCGAGCGAAGGGCCCGAGCTCCGCGTGTGTGGGCCGCGGTCGAAGTTGACTTCACTTTTTGAGCTTTCGATCTTCTCGTTTTGTAAAGACGGATTATTTATTTGTTATGTTTAGTTGATGTCACGGATTGAGATGAGAGGAAAAAATCCATCGTGTTGAATTTAATTGGAATTATGTATTCACTTCAAACTAATTCTTCTCATAATTTTTTTTTTTTACTTACACAGAATAGATTTCTTTTTATGCTATCGAGATCTCCAAGAATATCAAACGTTACCTATGATTAAATTAAACACATGTTTTGTTACAATATGCCTTTTGTGTACGTGTGACTGTAAATATGTTATATTTCTATGAAAATCAAAATAAATCATATAACTTTTCATTAATTGTATAAAATCATTAATTGCGGTAGTGGATCTTATACCCTTTACATTTTTGGTGTTTTAAGACAGGTTGTAAGCCAGTTAATCCGTGTATTCAGTATGTATACATTTGTACCCATAAGTGAAAATTTTTGCCCGATCCCAGAAAAAAATATACATATGTCGAAAAACAAGAATCTCGAAATAAATATTAACTACGACTTATCGAGAATTCCTGAACGCTTATACTTACATAAGTTAGTAAATGCGTTGATATCACTTTGCCCGAGTTAATACAATCCAAAATTGTTTTTTTAACAAATCGATATGTTTGAAATATTTAATAGAAACAAAATGACTGCGATGATATGATCATAGATAACATTGAAAAGCTCATAGAAAAATCTTACATTCCAATAAGAAACCAACGATTGCTTCTTAAAAAATTGAAATGGCTTTTTAAGAATTTTAACCCATAAACAGAAAAATAAAAGCTGTATTTTGGGTTTTCTATCAAGACGTGTGCCTGAAGTCAAATTTTCCATAAGACTATTTAAATATTAAAGTATAAGCATGTTTTTTTTATTTGCCGCCAAAAAATGGCTAACTTTTACAATTGAAAATATTTGTAAATATGTATGATCTCAAACGAGTATCAAAACCAAATTTATCTTAGCACTATACATATATGTAAATCGTAAATTGCTAATTAGAAATCAGAATCTATCCAATTTTGCTTCGAGTTCGTGTAGTTGGGCGCCCTTGTGTGAAGTGATAATTATTTGATTGGATCCTAATATGTTTCTAATCACATATGTATGTAAGTCTACAAAAGAATTGAAAAAATATTTCGTTGTATCCATGTGAAATTCATGGACCAACTGTAAGGGAAAGAATATTCACGATTTTTAAATGAGAGTGTTATGTTTTCTTCCGCTGGTTCTTGTTGATCTGACTGATTTTCTTGCGTTATTTTCTTCTACAGATTCGAGATTACGCCGAAATAGATATGGAGTCTTTGAAAAGGGACGCTCGAAATTTGTTAGGTTATAGCAGCCATTTTGTTAAAGTGACATCTATCAAACTTTTAGTCAATTGTTTTGTGTGCGGCAAATCACCATGGAAGGCTATAGCGTTGAACAACCTGAGCAAGAAATAAAAAAAAGACTTTACCGGTCCATTTTTGGACGAATGGATATGTAAACAAGAAAAAATTTGGGTCGATTCTAATCCATACGAGATACACCAGCACCAAATGCATCCCGAAATAATCACTGTTTGGTGCGGATTTTGGTCAGGCGGAATCATCGGTCCGTACTTCAAAACGAAACTGGCATTGCCATAACCGTCAACGGCGAGCTACAGATCGATGATAAGCAAGTTATTGTGGACTACAGCGTCCTTATTGAATGAACATATTACTTATGTAAATATACATCCATAATTAATTATTATTTATTGATCTGCCACTGAGTTGAAACAAATAATCAAACTTCTAAACGTGTTAGGTACATGAATAAAAATATTCACACAAAAATATTTTATATTTCGGTAGAGCAACACTAACTTACCAGCTGCCACTCTTGAACAAACTTTCAATGTCATTTTATACTGAACTAAATATTGATTAAACTGAGATAGTAAACAATGGTTACTCGTAAGTCACAAGGATGTGATTATGTATTGGCAGGCAGAATATGTCGTTAACATTCCATGGGGAGTTTTAGTTGAATAAGAAATCGGAAAATTGCTCACTGTTCACCATTTTTGAGAGTGCACATTGTGTTTGGTAAATATTTTTTATAATACAAAATAAATTTTAGACTTTTTACTGTTGCCGGCGTATTTATCATATTGCTTCATTTTCAATATCACAATAATTGATAATTTTAATAATAAACTTTTTTTTATTTTGGCTACAATAATTTTTAAGGGATTAAGATTTTGGTTTATGACTGATACTTTTTTAAATAACGATACATTTTTTTTCAATATTTTATTTTGTGTCGTATCATAAATTTGTTATTCTTAAGATAAGTTGGGTAAGGATTCGTATCAGGAGCTATAATTTTCGTATAGCATACAATCATAGTCAACCGCAAAACCATTCAAAAATATATATTACCTGACACAGTGGCGGCTGGTGACAGAGTATTAGGGAGTACAAAAAAAGATTTCTTTCCTATTCATTGGATTTTAAAACACTTCTATAACATGGACTTTCAATTCAGATGTTCGCAATACCAACGGAGTGCCAGTCTTATGAATTTTTGGCTGTCCGTAGTACGGAAAAATAGTTGAATCTTTTTTTGTACTCCCTAATACTCTGTCGCCAGCCGCCACTGAGTCCTGACAGTAAAATTCTCGCGTAAGACTCTTTATTTTTTTCAAATAAGTAAATAAAATATTAGAAATAAATCTTAATAAATTACGAGTATTACTCGAGTATTTTTCTAAATACTCGAGTTTCGAGTACTAGAAAAATGGACGAGTATACTCGAGTATATGGACCTGTACCTATGTACGCGACGATGGACCTGGCTTGGACATGTGCTGCGGATGCCCCAGGGGAGCCTGAATCCTGCCTGCCTCTTCTATCAACCTGATGGATCCCGACGCCGCGGAAGGCCTCTGATGACCATCCATAGGATGTACTCAGGGGAGCTAAGGGACGCCGAGATGACCTGGGAAGATGCGAGGAGGTTGGCGGGAGACAGAGAATCTTGGAAGCATCGTGTGGCGGCCATATGCTCCGAATAGGGAGCGGATATGGAAAAAAATAAAAAAATACTCGAGTATCGAGTACTCGATACTCGAATTGGAGTCTCTAGTTCATCTGCACACTTTTTTACTATTGATTTGATAAATTTCGAAGATTGGCATACATAATTCTATCATTTAATCATTAAAATCATTATTTCTTAGTAAAATAGTACTTAAATTTGAAGCATTTTTATTTGCTCATTGTTACAAGTGAATTTTATCTTTTAAATTATATAAAACGATCAATCATTACTCATTACAAACACTCATATCTTAAAACAGGGTCAAGAGCAGTTAGAACCTTTCCAAAGAAAAGCGTCGATGTGTGTTTTCTGATTTATTTAAAAGTAATATTTCCAAGAAAATTTATGATATTTTACTTGGGTCACATTTTGACCGGTGTTTTCATTTCTGCCCTTTTATCTTAATATTTATTATATGAGTATTTCAATATTACACTTGACTTAAAAATATTTTAACCGTTCAGTTTTCGGTATACCAAAATCGATGGCTATGCTAAAAACAGATTAGGTAATATAAAATAGAATTGTTTTACACGAATCAATTTGTAGATAAGGATAAATGCGAGCTTGGGTTTGAAACACTCGTAAAAGTAAACATCTAGTTTTGAGATCTACAAATTGTTGACCCAAAAAACTTTTCCAACTAACCAAAGTCAAATAATACTTACGGGGTCAAAGGTATATAATTTTCACAATATCGTGGAGTCATTTTTCAGGTTGACTTACCTGAGATTATACCAGCGAGGGTCAACCCTGGCCCTTGCTAACGAGCAATAAATATGCACCGAATTCAGTGCCGTCGCAACGAACGTTTTCCCCAGAGAGGGAAGGAATAATAAGTTGTTTGAAATTCGTGAATTTTAATCAAAAGTTTCATTCTGAATCATCCAATTTATTAAAATGATTGGTTAGGATTATTTTATATGGACCTATAAATTTCTAAAAGTGTGGTATACAGCTCATAGAAATATTCGTATTATATCGAATCTTATCATCGCAGTTTTGAAAATTATTTATCAATTGGGTGATTCTTCGTTGATCTCAATCTCATTTATGATAACCGTAACGCGTGTTCATAAAAGTAAACTATGATCATCCACGAAATGGACATTGAAATACGCTATTTGGTTTTTTGAAAAATGTACATATGGTCCGTGAGGTTCAAAAAGATCGCGATCGCTGCCTCGGTGCTCAAGTCAAACTAGACGGTCTGCACGGGCTCGGGCAACGAGGATTTAAGTTCGAAAATACAAACATATATCGCTTTATTTCCGGGGGATATACACGCCTTTATCAAAAATCTAAATGACACAAAAAAATGAAAAAAATAATAATTTCGAATTTTCGGGTTTGGGTAAGATGTTGAAAATGAGCTTCGGGCTCAGGTTGTGCCAAATTGGAAATTTTAGGGCTCGGGTCGGGTCGGGTATAATTTAGAAATTTCGGACCGTGCAGACCTCTAATTGATAAGCTTAACTCCATGAACAAGTAATTTTTTATTTTTATGAAAAGCACGTAAGCTGGAGCTATATTTTTTCGTTTTGGTGTATTTGGATATGCGCATCAGCTAATCAGAAAGTGCATCACACACACACTCTCTCTCTGTCTACTCACAAAGCCAATGTTGATTGTCACTATTTTTCGTGTGTCTTACGTGGTAACAGTTTGACGGACAGTCATTTAAAAAAAAAATATTTGGAAACACAGGTTGACAAAGTTCTTTAATTTGTAGACACATATTCTTTCAAGCTTTATTATTATGTTTCCATAGGGATAGGAATGATTAAAAATTAAATGGAATGTAAAAGAAGCACTATTTAAATTTTTAATAATGCATTAATAGCTTGATTAATATATTAATATAAGTATTTGTTCGCTATTCGCCGAATGGATTTTTTAAGATTTATTTGAATCGATAACAATCGTTCAATTTAAATTAGTGAATAGTAAATAGCGATATGTTACGTGATTTGCATTAAGTTGAATGAAATTTCTGAGAATTAAAAAAAAATACATTTATTTATTGATTGCTATGAATAAAGACTTAATTCATCATATTAACAACCCTTGCGATAGGAAACATGTTGCAGGCGAAGCTTTGATGCCTGTACTGTAAGTTCCCCTATTGGGGTTACTCTGCTCATGGAGAAAACGTGACTTAAATGGCTGGAGAACCTTAGAGCGTGAATTAAAAATAAATTTATTCGCAAAAGGGTGAGAAAATTGTTATATTATATTATGCAAAACTCAAATTATTGTTTGGGTATGTGTCTGTGAGAATTATTATATTATCGTTGTTGCGTTTCTTGACATGAGCTATTGTAGCGACGAACCTGGTGTTTTAATAATTAATATTGTATCAAACAAATATTAAGTCTAGCCAATTATCGGATCCGTGGTCAAGTGCTATTGGATTCGGCTGCAGAGCGCACGGGCTCGAATGCTAGACCGGAGATCCGTCTGTTCGAAGATCCATGGATGTCTGTGGTGTCTGAAATACCATCCTAAGTAAATAAAATTATGAATCTTTTTTTCGATTCTTAGCATATTGATATTTTACATTTGGTTAGTAAGCCTTCATGATGCAACCCTGTTCAGAAATGGCAGTACGGAATTTGAATTCAAAACTGTAAAATGTTTATGCATCGATTATTCAATTTATATTGAAGTCTGTATCAAAGGATAGAGATTTCTCTGATTTCTTCAATTCACCGCATATGAGGGGAATAACACTACACGAAAGTCATTCGTCTTTTTTTGAGGGATTTGGGAATAGCGTTCTTGAACTACTACAAGCCATGAAGTGTCACATAAATATTACAAAATTGTTTCGATTTATCTGTTTGCCTGTCTGCGACGTAAAGTACATATCTGCGCTTGCGCACGATATGCAGATAGCAAGAGTGTATGTATTAAAAAGAGAGAAAAGGAGATAGGCTTTTAAGCGATGATGACAGGTGGCATTACAATCTGATTTATAATATAACTAGAAATTTTATTTTGGTTCGATCCAATACCTTTTCTGTGTTGTTATTAATTGACTGTTGTTTTATAAAATGTTATTAGTTTCGGAGTTGGTGATTTTTTTTTTTTATCGATCATATTAAACATTTACATAGCGGATATTGTTCAAATATAATTATTTTCACCAACTGACTTATGTTTTTATATAATACTAGATAAGTTAGTCCATGGGTTCCCAACCCATGGGTCGCCATACAATCAGCTAACAAAATATTCATTATAATTCATTTTTGTTCTATTTTTTTTAATTATCTTATAAAAAATGCCTTTTTGAATTGCATGGGAGTCGCGGGTCACGTGGCTTTTATAAAAAGCGGTTGCCACCCGAAAAAGGTTGGGAGCCTATGAGTCAGTCGAAAAAAAATCAAACATCTAAATACATAAATATTTACCTGATTCATTGAAAAAGCTCTATTTTATTCGAAAAATGATTTATACTGCCACCTAGAGAGAATCATTACATACATTTGAAAAAATAAATATTTATATTATGGCTTAAGAGTTCGAGAAATAATGAAGCTTCTGTGCTGATGCCATCTATATGTGAATTTAATTATTTATTTGAGTTTTTACAAAATCTACAATACGTGGACTTTGAAAACGTGTCAATTACAGTAGGTTTTATTAAACATGCTAGACACTTTAAGTTTCCAAAAAACATATGGCGGATTTGTTTATAACTCATTTATTAAAAAAAGGGATTGGTAACCGTTTCAGCAAAGCGCCGATAGGGTGTCACTACTTGTTCCACCACTATCTTATTTTCACACAGGTAATATAAAGAGAATTCGAAATCAACTGAGAGTTTTGAAAACTTCTAGTATGCTGCATTATCCAAATATTTATATAAATTTCATTTATTAATTTTTCTCATTAATAGATGTCACTGGTATAAAAACATGAATGGCTTTCTTCATTGATATTGTATCAAACGATTAATTTTATTATTGATTTTCTTAATTTAAAAACTATTTTCGAATATATCACTTCTATGATTGAGATTGAGATGAAATATTTTCCCAAGGAAACATTTTCTACAAGGTAATAATTAATTTCCTCACAAACTAGTGAATTTTATCAAATCTGCAGTCGTCAGGTAAGATATAAAATGATGGCACCCACAGTTTGTGAAACTACTAGCTTTCTAGTTTGCATGTCAAAAGTTTTATAATCGTCAAAGCTTTATTATGAAAAGTTTGAAAGAAGTTTTACGATAACACTCTGGATTTGCTGAAAGAAAAACCAACGTAAAAAATGATTAACGGTGTTGATTAAATGAAAAGGAGGGATACAAATGTAAATTTGAGAATGTAGGGTAATTTCCATTTATTTTAGCATATTTCATAATATTCCTTTCTATACATTTCTTTAATACAAACTTTATAATAAAACACAAGAAAACTCCAAAAAATCTAACATGTTTAAAATAACCACAACTCCAATACACAAAATAATCAAAGTGAACCTGAAACAATATAAATTTTAGTAATATTTCAATAAAATATATAAAAAATTTCATGTACAAAATTCTTTGAAAAAAGAGATATTAAAAACATCTTAATATTTACATTTAGTCATTAACATTTTGATATTTATCTAAAAACGGTATAACTATTATCACATTACTTATTAATAGTACAATAATCACATATTCAGTTTGCCACTAAATATTGATTGCTTTATGATTTTAGTACACTTATAATAGTATGATTTATTGTGTTTTTATTCATTACAATCGAAGTAACTAACATATAAATGAAAATTAAATGTAAGAATATTTAAATTTATACATTAATCAAGTGATTTTAAAGTATGTTCAATATGTACAAAAATATTCACTGTATGTACAATAATGATAATTATTATTCGATGTTGTCATTTATTATTTTCATTTTGCTAACACCAAAAATAATATTAATTTTGTTCCTAAAATTTTAAATGGCATTTTTAAAATTGCACATGGCCAATAAAAGTTCACAGTTTTATTTTTGTAATTGCAATTAAAATGGTAATTTAATGGTTACTTTTCATGTATATAAGAGGCAACTGCAAATATTATTTTGATAGTTGAAGACTTAAGTGTTACACACTACTTCAATGCTTTAAAAGCTTTAAATGACAATAGTAAAAACTCAATTGTTTCACGTAAACAGCCACATATTAACTATTTCAGATATTATATTATATTGAATGAATATTATATTAATTTGATTGTACTCATATATTTTTGGTAATTTTTTCAATGTTGATGAATAATATAAAAATAAAATTGGTTATTACTTTTAGCTTCATACTTCCAGATATATATGTACATATGATGTTGAAGAACAATGTTGAAAGAATTTATTGTCAGTAAAATAAAAGGATTCAAACACAATTCACTAACATTATTGGATTCAGTGACATCTTATCTGAAACAGAAATCGAAAATATTTATTTTTATTTAAAATTCCTTATAAGCTAAAATTTATTATATTGTATACCCCTATTAACTCTCATTTTATCGGTTTAGAACAGAAAAATGGTAAGTAATTCAACTATTGAGACTTAATAGTTTTTTAGGTCATAGTCATAAATGAAAATAGTAAACTTACCAATATTTATTACTAACAACATATACTTCCCTATGTTATTTATCATCGTCAAGGTCATTTTCATTTGTTTGACTATACATTTCTGCTAATTTTATGAAATTTGGTCCCCAACCTCCAAGATACCTGTAATCTTGTCTATCATCATCAGTACCTGGAAATAATAATTGTAGATAAAAGAATATTGGTAACGTCTCAGTATTCTAAAATACTTTTACTCTGTCATTTAATAGTGAATTGTCAATGATTCAAAAATTAAAATTATTTATTATTATGGCGTAATCACTATTTATTTGGGAGAGTTATTAATCTTGAAAGAGAATGTGTGAAATATGATCAATTATTCGACTTTTAATGAAGGAACTTGGTTGTTAGTCGATGAATAATTCCAATGCTTAATTGGACGTAGGAATAAAAAATGTATTACAAACCTGAGGCTAGTGAACTTAAAGATCCAGCAATACTGCCTCCTCCTTCAAAAGCATAATTTCTTAAATCATCAAAAGGAGGAGCATTTGGATCAATATCCGCCTGTCTTTTATAGTCTTCTAAATACATTTTAACATTTGGTTCCTGACCACTAGCCAAGACAGCAACTGTGAAAAATAATAATCAATTAATCAATGTTTTAAAATAATTTCTAAATACTTACTAGTTGACGTAATGCTGTAGTGTCAAATACATAATAAATACAGAAAAAGAAATCATGCGATTAGTGCGATAATTTTCCCCAAACATTTAAAAAAAAGGATGTTATAAAAAAAAGGTGATTTATTTGATTCTCAGCTTGGATTGAGTCTATGGTTGATTTTTGGTACAGTAATCGAATCATAGATGACTCAAAGTTTCAATATAATTATGATAGCAACTATCTTCTGTAGATGTCATTATAATTTGGCCCAATATATTATAATCGTGATATTTTTCCAATTTAGTGGTAAAGGTGCACTGAAGAATATACAAAGATTCTAGGAAGTTACATGGGATCTTCATAGGTTGCTGCGGAGGAGGGGGATCTCCGACCGGTATTTGAATTGTTTTTATATCAAAAGCAGTCATATCATCCTCACCGCCCCCTTCGTCATCGTAACTAATGATGTTCTCACGAACGTCTTCATCTGGGCATGGATATTTCACGTTGGTCTGCTTTCTGCGGTTGTACAGGATGATTATAAGCACGAGAACTGGAATAAGAAGTAAAATTACTGTACAAGCCATTATAAAAATAGCTCTTCTGAATTGACTCATTCTATTGTACATATAATGTCATGATATATTAGAACAGCAGTTTCAAAGACGGGAGGCGTCAAAAAAATTTAAAACATTAACATTTTATTATTAGAAATATATATCTATTAGTTTTTATTATTGAGAACACTTAAATTTTATATGAAAAAAAATATAAAAAATTTGGGCGATGTCAGTATTTGTAATCAGTCAGTGAACCTCCGTGCACTCTTCTCAGGTAAGTGCACACTCTTATAGTCAATGAATTTCGCGACCTAATTAATAAATATTATTTAAATATCAAAGATCCACAAAATAGAGAACCATAAATTTTAAAAACATGTTTATAACATTTATTTTTAAATCCATGTCTGCTCCTAATGTAAAGCGAATGGCTTAATTATGAAGCATTTCAACAGTAGTTGCTCGATGATTAAAATTATGCTGCGCATTTGTTCTTACTTGAAGTAACAGCTAGACAAATGATAATTGCTGCAAAGGCTCCAGCACTCAATTTGAGGGTTTGTTCCTCTTGCATCAGTTCACAGTTTTCTCCCCAAAACCCATCAGGACATATACAGCGATAACGCAATTTCGGTTCCTGATTGATGCATTTACCGCCATTTAGACAGGGTTGATCTAAGCATTCATTTTTGTCTGTACAGCCCTTTCCATCGGGGGACATAATTCTGCCTGCACCGCAACTGTAAAGTGTGATTAAAGATATTAAAAAAAGTTCCATCTATGAAGTAAGTAACGAACTAAAAACAAATATTCATTATTTCCTTTTCAGTGTATCATAATTTTTGTTCTTGAAGGACATGTGCATCTAAAATAGATATTAAATAGAACATTGAATATTGAAAAGTATGGATGATATTTTAATAATAGATTTTCCGAAAATTCATGAACATACATAGATTCAATAGAATATTCAAATTTCATTAGAAATAGTTTTCTCTGTTTTTATAATATCATACAGAAATTTTTTAATAATGTGATTTATTTCCTCGCGCATTTAATGTAAAAATGATATGATTTGATTATATCCACGATTTACTTATGAAAATATTATTATTAGACATGGCACTTAATTATATTCCGAATGTAATTTCCTTTTCAGTTTACATGAGCTATATCCAATGATTTCAATTGAAATTTAAGTGTGAAATTTTATGAAATGTATTAACCCTCAAAAGACTTTAGCCATTTTAAAAAAATATATTTTACTGACATGTCAGGAATCTTATTTCAAAATTGTCAAAACCCAATATCTGCTTTTGCCAAAGAAGCCTTATTAATTTAAAACAGTGATTTCTGTCATAAAAATCAGCGGTGATAAAATTGAATTAAAATGTTGAATTTCATACTAACGTGCATTCATATTCATTCCATAAATCGATACACTCAAATGGATCCGGACAGCTTACACTGATACATGGACTGTGTGATGTGCATCCTTTTTCTAAGTTCCGAGCCATTGTGGCTTGTCCCCACTGAGATCCGTTGATGGCCGGTGGCAATGGAAGGTGTTTCCCTTCAAATCGAATATCATCTATGCAGCCTTTTTGAAAATCAGCATTAACTTCAAATGTTCTAACTCCGGTATATTCAGCCTTTCCACCGGCATAAACACCCTCCTGTTTATCAACTAATAACCACTGATGGCCTTCAAAGATAAATGTTTCATTGAAATGGCGACCTTCTCCACCGTCTAATTCCAAAGTGGCAGCACTTCCATATCTGCTTACTTTGGCCACGTGCCATTGACCATCATCTACTGGCACAGATATTAACCAAACATCCCTTTCTTCATTTTTTTGAGAGTTTAAATTGTATCTAAACCTCAAACGTGCGTCTCTCACTTCCAAAATACCATATTCGCGATTGTGTTGATCACTCACTCGAAACAATTCACCCAATGGTTCTCGTGTACGAAAACGTAATTGAATTTGGGTGTTAAATTTATCAGGTTCAAAGCTTAGAGCAAATTTGACATAGCTCTGAGGCCTGAAACTAGTTGGTATCGTCGGTAGAATGCACGATGGACCCGTCCATCCTGGTTTACAATCACAGCGTGCCTCAATAAAGCTTCCTACACATACTCCGTGCTCCCAACACCGCGCTGTGTTTTCACTCTGATTGCAAATTTCTTCTGTTTGTGGGCATCCAGCAACTGAATAGCGCGTCAGGGCTGGGTGAGCCAAATCATACAATTTACTATTGTGTACCAGGTTTTTTATACACCCGTCAAACCCTCTTCCAACTGGCATATACTTCCAATGATAATTTGCCGGATCAAACTGTTCTACAAACAGACCACCGATTTGAAGTGGAGTATTTAAATTTAAATATTCATTGAACGGAGGAATATTTCCTTTTGATTGACAGCTGCTGTCATTGAATTCTGGCAAGGCTCCGTCTTCTAGTTCCTCTACACTAGCAGATTTGCAGTAATCAACAATCAATCTTACAGTTTCAGTATTCCAAAATATATCTAATCTATGCCATTCTCCATCATCCAGTGTTGTTTTTGTTTTGACAGTTAACTCCAATGTTCCTGAACCGAAATCAATGAGCAGTCTTGGGTAACCTTTTTCTAGCTCTATCGATATAAAATCTGAAACTATAGTTTCATCCAGCTTAGGAGGTACGATCGGGCCATTATATATAAATATTCCCTCAGGCTTTCGTGTGGCAAATTCAAAGCTCAAATGAGAGTTATCACACATTTCCAGAGACGGATACCAAGCCCATCCGTTACCTCTAAAGCTGCGAGTTGTTTGCTGGCAGCGAGGTCCAGTGTAACCGGGAGGACACGAGCATGATATACTGTATCTGCCTTCTATGCATCGTCCGCCATTGAAACATGGATTCGATCGACACGTTTCAACTTTTGTAAAATTTCGTGCTCCACAATAACACCTGGCTTGCACGTTCACTCTTACACCCCCAAAAGCTGTTTTGTTAGCATTAATCATATATGGAATATTACTTACATCTAATACATTGGTGCATGAGCCTTTACATTTTTCCCCTTCCTGATGGCATTCATCGATACCCACCATTGTTATATTTATCCCAATGTCCGATTCTATTTCACTTCGATGCATGAGTAACATCCCGTTCAGTCTTTCTGGTTTGTATTTTGGGGAACCATTGATCCCGAATCTAACATCAGTTATGGGAGGGTATTTTCTTTGTAATTGAACACTAAATATATTGATATAACTTTGTTCTAAATTTAATATAGTAGCTACTTTACTTTTGAATTTATCGTATTTGCTATGTACTAGACTTTTTGTTTTATAATTCCAAATTTTGATAAAATCTTCATCGGTTATACCGGAGAGTCTCAAAGACCCAGCATTTGTTACTGCATCATTGTTTATTTCACGAACAATTACAGTCACATTAGCCGAAATGTCAGTTTGACCATGTTTCCTATCATAAACTTTAAATCTAAGATTATAATAACCATTTCTGGTTCCCTGCTTCATTTGCAACATTCCAGTTTCTTCGTTAAGCCTAAATCTTTGATGCTCGGAGCCATCCCAATAAAACTTTTTATCGGGCAAATCCCAATCATCTATATCATCAACAAAGATGCTTCCGATATCGGTATCTGGGGCTTGACCTTGATAGTTATATACAAAGATCTGTTTTGTACCAGAATCCATTTTGTTATCATTGATATCACCAATGATAACAGTGAGGGTACTTGTTCCGGACATTGGCGGAGTCCCATGATCCTTAATAATAATAGGTATTAAGTATTCCTTTTGTTCTTCTCTATCGAATGATCTTATTGATGAAATGATTGCCATTCCTTCTGTATTGTTTTTATTTTGACCTTGCTCAACTTTGAATGAAGCTCTTATGACATCACTCGCCGCAGGATCCAGTCTGAACTGAAAAGGTGGCCCATTTCCTTTTGACTTATCGTCTTTATCTGTTGCCTTTACTTCAATGATTTTCTCTGGCAAAATGTGTTCTGTCACCACAGGTCTATAATCTTTTAGAAAAATTGGAGCATTATCGTTTATATCTAAAACTAAAACAGCTAGTGTTGCAGTCGCAGTTTTGGGCGGAGATCCATCATCGATGGCAAGAACTTTCAGTTCATGACGAATAGTTTCTTCACGATCCAACAACCTCTGTATACTTACTACACCGTCTTGACTGATATAAAACTGCCTTTTATCATCAGAAGCTCTGTCGATTGAGTAACGTATTTTACTTTTACCACTTTGATCAGCATCACTTGCCTTAAATTTTTCTAAAATTTTACCAACATCAGCATTTTCTTCTACAGACACATTCATGCTTTCTCTTTCAAATTGTGGCTTATTATCATTGATGTCTTTTAACTTGATAGCCACCCATGAAAAGGCGTTGTGATTTTTATCTTTGTCATTAATGTCTCCTCTGTCATTAACTTGTATTCTAAATCGAAAACCATTACTTTGTAAGTTGTCTTCAAAATCGAGTGGCTTAACTATTAACAGTGAACCTGATCCATCACTGTTTCTGATCATGGAAAATTTATCAGCTCCAAATCCACTGTTCTCCACAACGTTGTACTGAAAATCATTAGTTTCGTCTTCATCTTGAACTGTCACTATCAGGATCGGTTCCTGTGGCAACATTTTTTCATCTGTCTCATCAACTTCTGTAATCCACTCATCTTTCGTAAAATGTGGTGGCATATCATTGATGTCTCTTACTTTTATCGAAGCTGTACCTGTTCCTTTGAGACCTCCCCCGTCCATAGCCACAACTTGTATGGAATAATCCGGGGTTTTTTCTCTATCTAGACAACAGACCGATGTTCTAATAACACCTGTGCTTGATTCAATTTCAAATATTGGTGAACCTGATTCTTCTTCGATCACATTTTTCTCAATGGAATATATAAGTTTGGCATTGTTGGCTTCTGAAGGGTCATCGTAGTCCACTGCGCTCATTGTCATGACAATGGTACCGGCCGTGCCATTTTCTGTAATATTTCCAATGTGGATGCCATGTGTGAATACTGGAGCGTTGTCATTGACATCTTTCAGGTTTACTTGGACATCAGCATACCCTACTAATCCTTCTCCATCTTCGTCCTGGGCAAAAACTGTGAATCTCCATTGTGGCCGTCCATGGGGCTGATCTCTGTCCAATGGCTAAAATGTAAAATCAACAAATAGTTTTAAAAATAATTTGTGAATAATTTGAATTTTACTGAGAGTAAAATTCTTTCATGATTTACGTGGGTAGTAAAAACTTACCGAGGTGGGAAGGAGGTGAGATGTGAAAATGTAACAATTGAGAGAGAGGGATCAACAAATCAAGTAACATATTGATTTTTTAACTAAAGCACGAGTACGCACACTTCTTACGAAGGACTTGGTGCGTTTTTGCATGACTATAAATATATTTATTTATATGCATATAAACATATACTATAAGACAATCCAAAAATATATTTAACATTACAATAATTTCCAGAGTGTGTTTTATATATACATAATACGTACGTATAATAAGTACTCAAAAGAAACTTAAGAACTTGTAATCAAAGACACTCGAGATCAATGGTAGGAGAATAAAAATTATCGACTACCTACGATGTTGTAGTTATCAAATAAAAGAAATGGCAAAACAATAATTACATATTCGATTTTCCGCTTTGACTTGTAGAATTGAAAGTGGAAATTTCTAGGCAGCTCATTTATAAATTGTAAAATAACCAGTATATGTGTATAAAACAAAAAAATATTTAGAATTGCAGAGAATCAAATATTGAAATATAATAAAATTCAAATGAGGATAAAAAGCAATACAGAGAGTTTGTTGCTGATTATGTTGTCCACTTCTCAGTGCAATGAATTGATTAGTTAAGCAGCTCTTGTAACTGGCGACTCATAAGACTAACGCAAATAAAAAGTTTAAAAGAAATGTTTGTTTATGATTTCAATCATGTCGGGAGTATTTAAGTTGGTCTTGAAAATTCCAGAATTGTAAACCCGGCCCTGCAGAGCTTTTAAATCAAAAAGTCTTGAGAAGAAAGAGTGAAGCAATAACATTTTTAAAATAAATTTGGTTGGATAATACTCTTTTGAGAAATTACAGTAAATAATAATAAATTATCACTAACAAATTTTGCGGATAAAATTTCACGATATTAATAAACACATATTGAAAGTTAATTTATGTTTGAATCAACAGTAGAAACTGAATTCAAAATTATTTCGTGGAATAGCCCGAATAGCGTCTATAAATCAAATTGATAGATAATATTATTGGATCGTATTTCTATGGGAAGCTATAAGATAATACTCACTCGGAGCACGAATATTTCACCAGTAGTTCGGTTGACTTCAAATTTACTATTGGCTATATTATCAGCATCAATTCCTTGGCCTGTAGGGAAGTAAACGATCCTCTGCGGCCTGTCTTTATCCCCGTCAATGGCTGTGACCTGCAATTAAACATCTTCCGTTTTACATAATTGAATTGGAACATGTAAAGAGAATGAGGAATTGACTAGAGATCTACTACCGGTGCTCTAAATCACTTGATAGGTTTACTCCGAAATAAGCGATGTTAAATGGGCCATTCCTGTGTTTCTGTCAGAAATATTCCGCCAAATTAATAACAGTGTAGGTGTAAGTGCTTTTGGGATTCCGATTAAAATTAGATCCTAATAATGTACCAAGTACCTTCGTAAATCTCTCATTGTACTTAGCAATTATTAGCAGTTATATTGTTTTACAAATAATTAAGTTGTAAGAAAATCTTGCGCTAAAAGGAATAATGAAAGTTTTTCGTGAAATCGGATATTATTAAATGGCAGAAATGGGTTTTCATTACACGAACATGAAAACTAAAACCAAGGTAAAACTGACCCACTGTTGGTAATTTAATATTATTCACCGAATTGACTCGATATTTAAAATGAAAATTGATGGAAAATTTTCAATTGATCTTTTGAAAATACGATAAACTGACAGAAATGAGTAAATGTTTATTTACAGCCTATTTTAGTGTGTCGAAGGTAGTTATCATTCTTGAATATTATGAATAATATATTCAGTGATTTCATCACTATCTTTTTTACATTTCACTTTGTATTGTACAGATATTTCCGAACGTTTTGTTAGAAAAATGAACCGATTTTTTTTCAGCTAATGATCAGTTGAATATGCTGATAAGCTGAGCAAAGCCAGGTCAGGTTTTTTAAATGTATAAAAAAACCCGAAAATTTGTGAATTAAATTAATTAAAACGGTGTTATACGTTATCTACAAATATACGTCATGTTTTATATTATTATTTTGATAAACGTTTTCTGAAGTATACAAATCCCTATTTGATCATTTCCGTCATAATAAAAGGAGGGGTCTTTGATTTAATGTGAGTATAAAATAATTTGTCATTTAATCTTAGGATTTGAAATTCAAATGAAACTGTAGTTAATTGTATTAAAAAATTATTCAAGTCTGTCGTCTGTCAAAAGTTAATTTCATTAGCACGGAAGCGTTTCCTAAATGCACACCTATCAAAAAAGCCTTCAGATGTTTCTTGGAGATAGGATTTTGATAATTCAATTAGACTATGTATTTCAAGCATTTTGATCAAACGAAAATTCAAAAGTAAAAAACATATGTTCACGCATAATGAAATCTATTGATTTTTATTTTTCAATAACTTAACGATCATCAAACATGATTAGTATTTTTTTACAATCGTAGTATTTTTTTACATTTTACAAATCGAGAAACTGTAAAACTCTAAAAGTGTCAATTGTTTGATTCATATTTTGCTGTGATACAAATATAATATGAATTCTTAAATTCTCACCGTTCAGTATATACTCATATTGTTTAGGCATTTCCGATTCTAACGTCTAGCCAGTAGACTTCTGATTGCGCAGCTAGAAATAAAGTGCTTACGAGAACTTTATATATCTATCATATTGTATAACTACCGATCATATGATAAATCTATTCGTGGATATAATTTGATTATACGAGAGAGTCAAGTACATAAGTACGCATTGGTTAAATTGGCATTCAATATTAGAAATGGCGAAGAAAACTAAATGCTGTAAACTTAGCAAGAATTTTATTAATATCTGTACAGCCAATTCAATGAGAGTATATAAGTAATTCTATCTTTTAGTGCAATTATTTACCCATCGATGAGAATATTTAAATTTTAGAGCTTATTGGTGGATAAGGTTGTGTTATATATGTATATATACATAAATTTAGTGAGATGAAAACTATCATATCACATTATATTATATAGTAGTGGCGCTTTCAGTGATTTAGTAGTTAGTTGAAATCAGAATGATCCTAGAAATAATAATTTTATTTTTATTCAAAGTTAAAAATTCATACGTCAATTAATAATTATTTTTTTACTTTTAAGGCGTTCACTGCCAATACTTGGTGGGATGGCATTATAGTGAAAAAAGTAACATGTTTTTAGTACTTAGTAAATACTATAAATGTGTAATTAAATTTTGTTTTGATGTAAAATAAATTAAGAAACATTCGATGATCATTAAAATTGTTTGTCAACAAGTTATTTGGAATGTCTCAATCATTCACTATCAGAAATTAAGCTTAATTCACGCCCAGCGCTTTCAGAAAGGTAGTACGCCGTGGCGGTCCCTCTCTAATGGAAATTACCTCCAAATCAAATGTTGCATGTTTTTTGCTACGCTTAAATAAGTTAAAATTATTATCTTGTTCATTTAATTACTTGTTTAATTAATAAATTCAACCAGTAAACAGTGTATAACTAAACTCAATAATAAATAAAATTTCAAATACACTAGAAATATATTTTACGGTATTTAAATACTTAAAAGTTTAATTGAATTTGATTCGAACGCACAAACTATTTTTTTCAAACGACTAGTATTTGCGACGTATCGTTGTTTTTTTGCCGAATCAAGATGGAATAGATTTTATAGTGAAATATCTGGGTCAAAATAAAATGTACAATATAAAGAAAAAACATTCACTTTTTGTTTGGTATGTTCAATATCATGTATTCAATAAATAAATATGACATGACGATTTTGTAACACTATTTTCAAAACTGATTGATTGGATTAATCCGCAATACACACACATTTTTTTATTCAATATACGTACCATAATGGACGTGTTATTGACGTAAATAAAATAACGCTTTCCCCAATAAGTGATGCATCATAAATATTATAAGCCGTTGATAAAATTTCATATTTAATATCATGTTATTCAGGGAAAGCTAAGGGTTTGGAATAAAGCTTGGGTGATTAAAGAGTGGGTATTAATATGAATAATATTTGGCATTAGTTGTATTTCTATTAGATGAAGATTTTTGAATGTAGTATTTGAAGCGATAAAATTTTCCGAAAAATGGGTGAGCTTTTCCCTATTTTGATATATGTAAGGTTTCAAAGTAAGTGATGCACAACAAAATCAATTTTAATACATTCATGATTTATCAGTTTTAACAGCATTATTATGTCAAGACCAGAATTATTAAGACGCGAGGAAAATACCCTTAAGCATAGAAAATTATGAGCCGAGATTATATACCGATGGGGAAAAATGTTAATAAAGGCGAGCATCCTGTCCTATTAAGAATATTATTTAATAACATATCTTTTTTATTAAGAGTTTTATTTATTTCTAAAAATTCTCTGAAGAAAATTCTGAAGAAAATGACCATAATTTTAATCAGACTAGTAATGTAGAAATACTCCACCGAGTAAATAAAAAAGGTTTAAAGATGAATAGTCTAGAATTTTTAGAAATAAATAAAACTCTTAATAAAAAAGATATATTATTAAATAACATTCTTAACAGGACAGGATGCTCGCCTCTGTTAACATTATTCCCAATTCAAAAGAGTAATCACCCAACCTAACTGATTGATTGCAGCTCATTAGTTTATAGTTTATTAGTTTGTAATGTTTAACGTCATTAGAAATATATTTTTTTGCTTTGTTTCGATTCTATAACCCTCTCTTGCGTCCCTTAAAAAGGAAAAATCCCAATCTAATTGATTGATTGATTGCACCTTATTAGTATCATTATGTTATTGCATTGTTTTGATTCTATCACCCCCTTCCTTGTTTCCTTTAGAAGGAAAAAAACCCGTAATCCATTTTGTAATTTCATAATTTAAAATGTTAAAATGTTAGAATTTATCTTGCTTCATTACTTAAGCAAACTTTGCGATAGTAAGTCTGAAGATGCCTCTGAAAGAGGCGAAACAGGTGTCACAGTTAGTTACACAATACGTGGAATAATCAAAGTTATTTTAAATTTTATATTAAAATGAACTTCCACAAAGTTACCGCCGAAACCATCGAAAATATGTTTCAAATTTTAATTAAAATTTCATCAAGCACCTCCAGTCGAAATCAGTATTAGTAAATTTATCCAGATTGTCGTCAATAACTTTTAAACGAAGTTTAAATATTTACTGAGCACCAGTTCAAATTAGTCCGTGGACTTAAAATGCCTGAAAATGCTGAAAGGCGAAACTCGGGTGGTTACAGAACGCATGAAAATTTACAAAATTCAAACGATTTTAATTTTATATTAAATTCCATCAAGTACATTCAGTGGAAATCCTAAATTAATGGTTGGATTATTTTTATTTCTGTTACATCAAATACGTGAATCCCTCCCTACATTGATGTTTTTTAAGCGCCGCTCAAAAAACGATTAAGGAGGGAAGTTCTCAAAACAAACGATTAAAATAACCATAAATGCAAGATCGATGGGGTTACACTGTAAACGGCTTGAAAAGTATTATGGGAAATCCATTTTGAATGTGTTTCTCTAATTCACCTAAATGAATCATCATGTAAAAGAATGATGATGCGGGAGTTGCCACACCAATACTGTGAAGTTGTAACATTTGGTCTATCTCCATAAGGTGTTCAGGTTCATGTCTAAACCGCAGTAGAAGTCTCGAACCGAAAAGTATTTTTTATATCTACTTTCACGCATAGCAAAATCTAGAATATATTCTATTTCAATACATGACTTTTTTGCGCACTAATGAACGATGAACGTAACCAGTCATATATAATATATGCATGTTACTTGACTTTTGAATCGCTAGTCGCGTACTAAAGGCTGATGAATGCACTGCTTTTTGAGGCGAACATCTTTTGCAGTAAACTTGGTGCTTTATTTATCTTTTTTTGTAACTAATATGTTTCTGGATTAATGAATTTCTTTCTGTTCTGTTTCATATTTTTTTTGTGTTATATGTTGTGATATTGTCATTCAACTTGTCAAATGCATGGCGAATTGGCGTCAGCTGTAATGCCATGTATTTTTTCCAATAAATAAAGTTTTACTGATGTATATATTATGTTTTTCCACCAAGGTATACCTTTGCATTGATACATATATTATGTATATGTTTGTTTTCATTATGCCTTGGTTTCATAATTTCAGGATAAACTTTGTACTGTAGTCAGATGATTCTTTTGAATTTGCGTTTTATTCAGAATTTTTTTTGTAGCACATATGTTTCCATTTATGTATTCGTTTTGAGATTAAGTAAGTAAAGTTAAAAGTCCTGTTTGTATTTCATATAAAATAGAATTAAATATAAAAGAGAAGGTATACAAAGAGGGTATTTATTTTATTTGATACATTTGAAGACGCAACGTATGTACATATTATTGGTACAGAATTAATTGTACCAAGAAAACTATTACGTACAAGTTTCATATTCAGTACGATGAAGTGTACTGAGCTTAAAATATTCCAGCTATCATGATTATCAGAAATTTTCCAACGAAATTCTTTATTTAGAATATTTGTTATTTCATTTATTCATTGCCTGACGGGAAAATGAGAATTCCACCATTCTTGAGAATGTTAAATTGAATGTCCCTAATAATTTCTTGAGAAATCGTGAACATTATTTGTTTGTTCTTCCAAGGGGTAGAACCAGTCTGCCAATGGGAATGCCACTGGGAAGAGCTTTAACAATTTTAAACGGCATTGCTTCAGATGTCGACATATTTCATATTGACGTGAGTGAGTTCAGACGAATACTATATTTTATGAATAAAAGTTGATTTTGTAAGAACTCACTCGGTTGACATCTTTGAAAATTTCTAATATGAATTTATACATTTTTTCTCTCTGTTTTTAAGACTAAAATGTTTTCATATTGTTTTTAATTAATTTGTGGTTTTTCTTATGTATTTACATGTATGTATGTATATATATATAAATACATGTATTTATATTTGTCAAATGCATGGCGCATTGGCGTCAGCTGTAATGCCATGATTTGCCTTTTCTTAAATAAATAAATAAATTTCTTCATTTCATTATTTCATTTCTATCTTAACAGCAGTTGAGTAAAAAGGTATGGGCCAAATATTATACGATATGTGCTACGCTTCAAATCATACGTAAAATAATGGTCTGCAATACCTAGCCGTTGTTTTTCATATCGACAGTTTGAAGTGACTGTTAGATATATTTAGGAAATTTTGCAAGCTGTTCCGAAAGTAAAATCTAATATATAAAAATCAATATTATAGAGATTTTTGGCATGAAAAAATTGCTTACAGTAGGTTTTTTTATATAAAAATCATGTTTTTTTCATATTTTATTCGCTGCCATACCGTTCATTTTGACAACTTATTGTTGCACTTTTGCAAGATTATAGACATAGTGCAATTAACTTTCATTAGGTGGCGCGTGTGCCGTACCATAAACAAACGGCAAAAGACAAACAGCAAACGTCAAATGTCATCGATACCGATCAATGTTAGTGAAATTAAATCGAAATTATTTATTTAAAATATTGTGCATCCGAAAACACTTCAATAAACCTAAACACTTTCTTTCTTTGGGTGGCATTGCAACTCAAAATAGTGTTGCGTAAAATGGTAGTTCTGGTAAAGAGAGTTTTTTTAATGTTTTATCTTCTGCTGTGGCGCACAAGAAAAAAATAGATTCAAAATTATTTTGAATCGATTCGACGGCATCTTTATCGATAAAGCATGATAAAACGATGATGATGATTATAGTATTACGCGCGCAATATTGCTCTATCGAAAGACGAACCGACGTCTCCGAGATGCGAAATGTAGCGAGAAAAGAAATGTGACACAATTGGTCGATTTAGGGGCACCCTTCAGTTTGACAGGCGTCTCGCAGTTTGGCGAAGATGAACTCAATCAAAAAGGTCTTTGTGAGCAGGTAGTCGTGGGTTTTGCCGGCTTTTCTCGCCAGGCTGATGTTTTTCGTCTTTACATCGAGATGCTTGATTTAATTAGTACCCCTCCCTCCGGTGACCCGACCCCCGGGGCGATCAGGGCATGGGGACATTAATGAAAGTCTCAACACACGGAGGATCGGTGTATTTTGTCACTCGAGGGCCTAATAGAAAGCCCATACAAAAGTATGTTTTCAGAACGCCCATTTCTATTAGGCAGCCTAGGTTAAAACTAGTTCAGCTTTAACATATAACATCGTTATCTTCATTGAAATGTTTTTGCTCATCAAATTAATATAGCACATTGGCTACGTGTAGAATATACAACATTTTACTCGTCCATAAAGCTATGTTATAAAAGAACCAATGAAATTAAGTTTTAGAAAATAAGTGAGAACGAATTGATGAAAACTTTTATAAGAATTAAAAACAAAAAGATTATCATATTTTTATGTTTTCATTCAATGCTGTAACATTGAGATAAAATATGCCGCCGTTGGATTAATTCATCTTGTATTCATTTGAAGGAAATAGATATTTTGATGTAAAAAACGTCACTATGAAAATATTATTATATTAATTACAAATAAAAAAACTTATATCAAGGATCGATTTTTCTGTGATTTTTAATAAATAAGAATGTATGTGTTAAGAGTGCCACCAATCAAAATTTGTTCAATACGTTAAATTCGTTCGATTTGCACATATAGTGTGTACTTGTGTATATGCTTCGTTACCTACAGAAACACAGATATTTCATGGTTCAAAAAAAAAAAGGTATTATAATAATTCATTTGAAGCCTGATTTGGTTTAGGGCAACCCACAAACCCATCTGAGAGTGAGGATAACCTCTTTGTGTCGATTCTTTAAAATAATTTCTCAGAGCATAAGCTGCTAACAAATAAACAATGTATAATAATTATAACGTATGCAAATTGATATCCGTTCTATGAATTTGACGGAAACAGATGACGCATTCCTAATTCAATGCATGTCAAGTTACCTTGTCTTTGACACAATGCTAGTGCATTTACATCAAAGTGATGTGTAATTAGCCATACATAAATAGATTAAATAATTATAGGAAATACATAATTCAGCGTTTTTTCATTATTAGTGTTTTGCGTTCAAAAATAAAAGCTGTGAGGTTTTATTTTTTGATGAAACATGTAAGGCTGAATTAAAAAAAAACACACTATGTTCGATTGCGTAAAAATAGAAACTAGGAAAAAAATACAATCTGTTGACGCAAAGTTTCTCTTCATAAAGATGTCGATGTAAAAAATGTACGACGTTTCCACGTAAACAAATAAATTTCGTTTTTATAAATACAATTTGGAAAGATAGGTATTATTTGCGTTTTAGCTTGTGCCACTATTTCTAGAATCGGAAAAGAATAGCGATAATCTATATCTATACAGTATATAAAAATACGACTAAAGCCTGTAAATAGTTCAACCATTCAAACCATATATGTTTGTCATGCTAACTTTTCGTTTATGAAGTTGAAAAACATATTATCAAAGACGAGAAAACTATGTATTACAAATATCAACATTGGATATTTGGATTCTATTATTTGACTAATCGATTCTATCAAATGAAGTTGTGTGAAAAACAACTTTACATTATATAGTAATTTATATGAAGGTGAAACACGGGCCGTTATTAGCAATATTTATCTTATATCTACTAATTGGTATTAAACTTGTAATCTGAAAGAGTAAAAAGTGTAATATATTAGGTTAGTAGATGTGATCAATTCAACATAAATTATATCACTTAATCAGTTGCTTGATAAATAATAACTCTTATAAATATTTATTATTATAGATTGTTAATATTTGTACCATTTTATCTAAAAGAAACATGATGCTATTCAACTTCGTGGTATCTTTAGTCAATGCAGTGTTAAATTATGCAAGGATGTATAAAAAAAACAAACAATTTAATAAAAAAAAAACGTGCGTGTATAGTATCATATGAACTCGAAAAAGTGTTTTGAGGTTTTGAATTAAACTTTTGCCCTTACAAGATATCGCGAATGTATTTTTGTGTGGTCCTCAAAGGTTTAAGTAGGTTTACACGTCGCACCGAAAACTTGATTAAAAATCTTCGCTTATTCATTATCCGATCTATTGCGTCGGATTTTTGCATCGAGCTGAATTAATACAGGTCACTGTCATCAACCTCCTGGCCAACCTGATAAAACCTCACGTTTCTAATGGAAAAAAATATCAAGGGGGAATTTATTACATGACAAAATGTTGTGTGACGTTTTTTGAAAATATGCATTTATATCCTTGATGTGTATATTATGTAAATGCTGTATGGCTGTGGCACAAGAATCGTGACATTATTATGCATAACAGTAGCTGACAGTATGTATATTAATTTTGAAATCACAAATGAAAACTTTTACCTACATATGTACATATGTTCACAGTACTATTTTTGTAACAGTTTTAGTTAATTTTAACGTGTGACTGTTAGCATACTATAAGAATCTATATGTAAATAACAAAAGGATAATTCATGATAATAAAGAAAAGAACACTCTTGTTGTAGTATTGTATACCCTGTAAATATAGTAAACATAGTTTACATCTAAATTTGTATATAAATGATAGATGCGATGGACTGTTTTTGTTATTCCACTAGTTTTGTTAATAAGTAAAACGCGTATCGTAAGCTAAGATCTTATGGCTTTAAATTTTAAATAATTCAAATTTTAGGAAAAATTAGAATGATTAATCTTGAATTTAAAAAAATAGTAAAATCAGTCAAAATCTATTGTATAATACGTGTTTTACAAGCTAAACTTCACTATTAAGGATTTCGACTGAGGGTGCTTGATGGAATTTCAATATCAAATTTGAATTGTTTGAATTTTGTACTTTTCCATGAGTCTTGTCGCCAACGACCCGGGTTTCGCCTTTCGGCATCTTCAGGCATTCCAAGTGCACGGATGTACTTGAACTGACGCGTAGTAAACAGTTTGTATCGTTTATATACAAAAATATAAGTAGATCACTAAGTTAAATGGCTATTAAAATGTATAAGAGTACATCTGTGCAATTGAAATGCCCGAAGATGCCGAAAGGCGAAACCCGGGTCGTTAGCGGCAAAACTCATGGAAAAGTACAAAATTCAAACAATTCAAACCTCACTATGTTAGACTCATATAATACATAGGTACTATAAGCTCTGTCGGTCTGAACATTATTTCAAAATGAGCGAAATACATGTTAAAACATAGTAATATGTGTAAATAGTGGTATTCAAAAGGTAAACAATTTTTATTTTGCGAGAAAGCTTGGAATCTATGAGACGGGAAAAAAATATTGTGAAAATATGTCCCTGCCGAACTGATGGTTGTCGACGACCTCTGTAATCTTGTCTTGAAAGATTTTCAATTTCAGAATAATTAATGTAGGTTTCATTTTCGAAATTTGTTTTTTACAAAGTTTTCGACTCTTTTTTCTCTTTTTATCTTTTCAAAGGGAATTATTATCTTACATATCTGGTTAAAATATATATATTTTTTTTAATATGAAGTTTTTTTTATTTTATTTTTACCATATTTATAAAACAAAAACCTTCGTGTGTAATACGTTTCTGATTGGCTGTGGTCGGATTCGTCATGTAATTTTTATTTTTTCGTACGATTCCAGTGAATTTATCAAAAAACAAATGAATGTAGTTGACGTAGATCGCAACACAACACAAATGTTGCTAATAATTTTTGAAATTCTTTTTTTTATAACTGTGATCAAACAAAGACATTAAAATACCAAGTGATGCCGGGTGGAACCAACCGTATACTATAGATAGAGGAAACACTTCACATCATGGTAAAGACGTTTTTTTTTTTTAAATATTTGCTTTTTGCTCGTTTAACATTTGTGTTCTTGAAAAGAGTTTAGAATTCTATTAACTCGTATATGTTTAATATACGACTGATTTATTTATAAAAAATAAATGTTGAAATTATCGACACAAAACAAGAAGTTTTATAACAACGTATTTCGATGGATAATGAAAATAGCTAAAAGGGTTGAATAAGCATATTATACTGACGGATTGTCTTAATCTTATATATAAAACCGAAACGGCGTATGTATGTCTCTGGGTCTGTAATTCCCTTTTGCATTGTTGGTCATTTAGTTGCCATAAAAACGAATATGAAAGAAAATATGTTTGAATTTTTATCGGCGAAGACATTTAGTCAAAATGTAATAAATTAGTCTTCTACTGAACTTTTCCCGGCATTTGTTAATAATAATAATAATGTTTATTATTTACGTGAAGGTATTATTTGACAGCAAATTAGATTTTTTCCTTGAATTTGGACATTTTAATGGACGAGAATGGGGCTGTCATCAATTTAATAAAGTTTGTGTTTTTATTTTAACTCTATTTTGGATGCTAGATTTTGTGATATAATTATGTCGAATGATATAACATTAAATAATTATTGATCGCTTAGTCTGAGCGACGCTGGGTACAAATACTAGTTCTATATATATTTTGAATGAGAAAACAGAAAATTTTTAAGTCAAAATGTTATTCGTCGATTTAGATTATTTTAGGCCCGCTAAATATTATACATGACGAAAATGTATAAACATACCTTCAAAATAAGATATGATGTGTGCGAAAAAAGATTTTTAGTGTAAACGAGAGCTTTTAAATAAATTCCTTGTTTCCTACTTACTTCATTTGCATTCGCATATTTCGAAAAGGGTGAAGGCAATTTATTGTTATGTGTTTTAATCGTACAATTTCACATGAAAAATTACACCATAAACATTTAAATTACTGCATTTAAATATTCAAATTTATTTAAAATAACTTTCTGTGCATAAGGGAAACACATTTTGAGTATATAAATAATACAGATTGTACGCATTTTCGATTAAACGTGACCCTTCTCCACCCAACAAATAATTCCATAGCATTATTGCCTTTAAGCCCTCAATGTTTTTAATTCACAGAAAATTAATTGTTTTTTAGAAATATCATACACATCTTAGGCCAAATAATACTATGAGTGAATTTCCATTATCTAAATTACACATATAAAATACGAATACTTACATAGTAAAAGAAATCTTCATGCGGATATAATTTTTAGCCTAAAATAGGTTTATTTATGTTGTACAATTATTTAAACGTGTTTTCGTTTCTTCTTATTAGTTAATCTACGGTTGAATAAAAGCATAATCAAATCCTATTCTTCTACCAAAAGAAAGCTTGGGTAAGTGGAAAGCATTATATAAATCTATATAGGCCAAAAAGGAAACAAGGATTAAGTCAAAAAAAAGAAACAGCACTCTTATATTCCATCTTTATTTTATTCTTATAACTTAGGATTTAAAAAATGATCTAAAAACCGTAGCAAAAAGAGTATAATTTGTACTACGTAAAGAAAATTTGGTTTGCAGCATTTTAGCGTTGTCACATTAATAATATATTATTTACAAACAAGCATGAATACAAAGTAGATTTAAACTAAAATTGATTTCATCGATATTTCACTAGTTGTGTTACTATTTGTGACAAGGAATTCACGGCTGTGAGAAGAATTTTCAAACGTACGATTTCGTAAGAATTTTATTATTATCTAAGACATTGATTATTATTATTAAATTATAAAATACAAAAACGACGGCTTGAATTTTTTCTTTTCCCTCCAAGGACGCAGGCGAAAGTTAGACACAACAGTATCAATCACAATAACAGAATTAATTACTTGTGTTTGGAGGGGAAAATCCCACGGGAAATAAATTGAATAGTAGTGAGCCACCTGTCCAATTCAAAATATTATATAGTAATAATCAATTATTATCTGGGCTTTCATTTATTTTAAGAGCTCAACTGTTCATAGTTCTCGATGAAGCATTTCTACTATCATAATTTTACAAAAAATTTGATAGTATATTAATTCATTGGTGTTCCGTTAAATAAAAACTCTTAAAAATATAATTGTCGAAACTTCTTGTATACTATTTTTGATTCTAACATAAAGATTCATACATGTCTATCCGGCTAACATATAAAGTAGATTAACAAAATTATAATTTTGAATTTCATATTAAAAAGGAATTTTCGTAAAATGATACTTATATTTTATATATTAATCTAAAACCCTATCAGACACTTTTGAAAATATATGCTTGTTTCACATAAATACATTCGATCCCTAGTTTGACGTTCAATTTTCCCGCAATACTCTTCGTAAAAAAGAAATCAAAACTCTGATATTCAGAAATTCATTAGCACATCGTTCGGCAGACATAATAATATTACATTGTTGAGCGATATTATAGCGGTTGCATCTTGTATATCTCATTTTATTATGTTTAAAATATAAACCCTTTGGTTTATTACGAGTGAAAATATTTGGGTGACTTTATCCTGTATTATCCTGAAATATATAATAAGACACAACTTTATACGTGTACAGTGATACCTCGATTCTACGTTTTTCAAGGGTCCAGAAAAAACAAACGATAAATGCGGGTAACGAATAATGCGGGAAAATATGAAATAAAAAAACATTATTTTTTTTTAAAAGTCCTTAATTACTACTGCCGTTCCTTCATTTCATTTTGGCACTTTCAATAGATTCATCTATATCCTTGGAGTAGAAAAATATTTTTATTCTTTCAAAGGCCAATAACACATTAATGCGTAAATGTCATTCCGGGTTTATTATTGCGTTTTTCACCATTTTCTTCTACAGAAGACACAGATGCTCAGGAACCACCGGAAACATTATAAACATGAATCGTTAACAACTGCACACTTGCAGTCCCAGTTTTATTCTACGAACCGATTGGATTGGGATATGTTTATGAGAAATATTCAACAAAAACGGTATATCGGTATAATATTTGTGAGAGGACTATAATTTTTAGACGATAAATCGAGAAACAATCAATGTTGGATTTTTTAACATTGTTCTTATAGGTGTTTCACCGGGACTATCGATAATGAACGAACCACGCGGGAAAACGATTAATTCGAGAACGTTAGATCGGGGTTCCACTGTAATCGAGAGTTAAGAAACAATGTGAGGCAAAACATATTTTGGGGTTATACTGCACGAACGTATAAAGATCGATAAGAAGAAAGTTGTGTAAGCCAAAATGTTGTCCATTGAATAATATTTTCGTAAACTACTGCGAGAAGATAAAATAGGCAATATATTGCTGTAAAATGGTGCTTATGTAAATGTAGCACCATTGACTTGATTCAAATGCTCTCAAATTCCACCTTTAGATGGTTGTAGTTCATCGTAACTCGTAACCTTGATTTAAGCTTGTAGTGTATCTCTCTCGGAATATGTTAAGAAGTTTACCTGTTTGTTTTATATTCTTACACAGATAGAAAAAATATGTGGAAAGAAAAAAAAGCGAAGAAAATATTGTCAAGCAATAAAAGTGATTCGCCTGTAACTTGTTCAAAGTTCATTCTTAATTTTTATTTTAATATTTTTTTTGTCTGAGACTGAAAGGTTTCCTTATTTTTATCCGTAATGAAACCTTATTTGATAAATTATAATTTCTAATGTAATATATTTTTTTTTTATGAAGAAAAAAATTTGAATGATATATTTCATATTGGAATTTTTCCCCATACGGCTCGTGGGCCGCAGGCTGTGAATCACTGTCCTTACAACCACATTTTAACAGATAAAAATAAATCTTTTCTAATGGCTTCTGTAATATTTTATATTTTCACTGCTGAGAAAGCAGTTATTAAGTCATGTAAAATATAAAACTGAAACTTTGTTATTAAACTGATTGTGTTACAAAATCTATCACGTCCACGAGAAGCAACATCCGATACGTTTCTTTTTGTAACACAATCAGTGGAATAACAATGTTATCAAATTTAATTTTATATCGCAAAGTTACCGCCGAAGCATCGAAAGCATAGAAAGTAATCATCAATAATTGTTTTAAGTAAAAGTTAACTTCAAACGATACGATCAGTAGTTTTATAACAATCGTTTAAAATCATCTGTTCTTTAGTGGCTATAAAATGTCATCTAAAATAAATTAGATTTTCATTACGTTTTATAATTAAGATTTCTGAAAATAAATTAAAAATATCCCTTTTCATTAAAAGGACCCGAACTTTGTAGAAAAAAAGTTTTGAACGATTTTCGAAATATTATTTTTGGACGATGATATAATTAATATTTATCGGTCACATAAAAAAGACGTAGTTTTACTGTAAACTATTAAAAAACAATGTAATTTTGTTCATCCTGTGAAATTGGATAGTACCTAACATAAAGAAATGTTGTAAACAAATATTTGAAAAATTTAAATTATATTTTCATCAAAAAGCAACAGTATTTTTCTCATGGAAAATACTGTAACTTGATAACTTTGTAGAAAAAGTTTTTCCTTATAATTTCATTTAACTTTCTATAAAACAAGCGAAAAAATAATAATCGGCCTTCACAAATTTCATTATAATATAAACTATTGGAAAAAACTTAGTCAAGACTTTATTCGTTTAAAAATATTGGAAAACTATTTCTAGTAGACGTTCTTCTATTCTATACGAAGTAACCACTTTTAGCAGATGGTGCTTAGGACAAAACTGAGATTCCTCGTAAAATAGATGGAAGCGATTTTCCGCTGTTCAATACAGTAGCATTCTAGTACAGTTTTCTAAGCTGCGATTATTCTGTTTACTTATTTATCGATAGTTTTTTTGTTGAAGTGGCTCAATAAGACTAAAAACTTCTTTGAAATAATAATTTAAAAAATATCAAAACGCTCGAATAATTTCAGAAATTTATGAAGAATTAAGAACATAGTGATCCCAAAAAACAAATCCAGCACTGTTGGTGTGGTATGTTAATGCAGGACTACAGATGAAAGCTGTTAATTAAATGAGATCGTCATGCAATATGCTATAAAATGTATTTTACCGCTTTGAATACAATCAAACATCAAATAAAGAAATCACTATCCGATATTGTCATCATCTGTGATCAAAAAGAACTTTTACCCTTTCCGTCAAATGAGCAAAGGCTCAAGTTCCGGGAAGTATAATATAAAATTTAACATTATCAAAGTTGATATCGAGATGATCTGCAGTGAAATTGTGGGTTAAAGATCTTTGTTGTGTAGCTTAAAATTTTAATTATTAATTATGACTTTAATAATTGATAAAAAAATATATTCATATATAGAAGAAACTAGCCGAATAGTCAATGCTGTACTCGTCAATTGCGGTGTCCACGTTTAGAAATTCCAGAACTGACACTTTGACAATTTGATTTTTCAATCGATTTACGGATTATGACTCAAATTTTTTGTATTCCTTTCTTACGGATTCTATCATATACCCAGTGCATAGCGATAGTAATAAGAGAACTGTTAGTTATGTCTTAGCCCGATCCTTCTATGCTTCTAGAGAGATCTAGAGTCGGAGCGACTGACTAGCAACCAGCTAGAAGAAAATGCAGACATGGTTGAAAAAAAAGAAGAAGAAAATAATAAATTATTGCAAGTAGTTTCAAAACCATTGAATTAAAAATATTTAAATTTAATTTCTTCACTGATGTAAAAGTTTATTTTTTTAAATTAAATAAAACACATTTTACAGGACTTCTTCCATGTGTATTCTGATAAAAAAGTTAGTGCTCGCGATGAGCCAAACTGATTCTGATCTTTATTAGAATAGGTGTGGAAGTATTACTGTAAAATGTGTTTTATTTACATATATAAAATAACTCCTTCCCACCAAGAAGTGACACCTTAAAAGCCAAAACTACATTACTTTGTAATAGGGTTTGGGTAGAGTATATATTGTGTGATAATAATCATAACGCTCACTAATTTCGAATAAGATGCGTTATCACTTTCGATTATTATTTTTGTCGGAGTTGTTAACTTTCTTTGCTTTCATAATCCTTGGAGACTCCAAACAAACTTGTTACACAACGAACCCCGCTTTTGAATGGGATCTCTCGGATATTAACAAGATAGCGGTCGTTATGTTAAATGAAGGAACGTTACATATACTCTTAAAATAATAACTTGAAAGCTAGGAATAACTTTTAAGGCGTTTCCAAACTTACTTACAGAAAGGGTGTGAACATAATGCTAAATATTAATATTTTCTTTGTTATACTCACCGGAATGTACAAATATAATGGCAGATTTGAGAAAGTTTTCCGTTATATAAGTGATTTTCCTAGACTGGATTCATTAATATTAATAACGGTATGTATCTATAAAATCCAGATTAATTCTTAAAATATATTTAATTTGTATTATTGATTAACAATCAACCAAATGTATTGTTGTAATAGAAAGCTGGTGTAACTCTAAACTCTAAAGTAATTAAAATAATCCATTTCTTTAAATAGTACGTCGAATAATAAGTACCGCTTTAAATTATAAGGAATTTCCGTACTATGCGGTGGTAATTAGTTTTTAACAGTATCAGATTTAAAAGATCTACCGAAAATGTAATTTAATTTACATCAAAACAGCTGTAAAAAATGCAGATTGCGATCAATAACATTTAAGCTAAGTGATATTTCTTTTATATTGATATGTAAACTAAACAAACTATTTCTACGCGTTAATTAAAGTTCGTGCGTGCACTTGAAATGCCGAAAGACGAAACCCGGGTCGTAAATGACAAAACTCAAGAAAAAGTACAGAAAAATAGTTTTTCTGATAAATATATATTATTATGATAATTTCAATGTGTTAATGATAAAAATAATAAAAATAATTAGAGATTTCAAGATTGCAATGATAAAACAACAAGAGCAAGCTAGGAATTCTATGCCCAAGTGCTTAGTTTTTCAGACAATAAGCCAAGTTTAAGTCTAAATTATCGCGCTTAGCTCTCTTGAAAGTTAGAGTATGGTAAGTTTCCAAGCGTTTAAATTACTGTATAGAATAATTTGTTGCATGTGTTGTATATAGCTTTTCTTTTCACGGAATCTTATTAACGTCTGGAAAGTTGCAAAGCTTTGAGAAAACTTTATTTAAACTTGTTGGCTTAATTTTCAAATTCACATATATATGTATTTTTTTAATCTCAAGGCATTTTTACTGTTTGTTTGCTAAAAAAACGATGTAATTCTAATGATAATATCTTGTACACTAACTTTTCTAAAGTTATTGTGACTTTAATCTACGACGAAAAAGCTTTTATAAAATATTATTAATGTGAATTTTCTTAAATTATATTGATTGAACTAATAGAACTCATTTGCAAAAAAGAAAAAAATATTTAAATTCAGAGGAATGTGATATATGAAGTAATCAAAATGTTAAGAAAAAAAATATTAGACCATATAAAAATCATTTTGTGAAGCATTTTAAAAATAGTGGTAATGCCAACTGCTTCTTTATTTACCATAACTAGTTTTATTTGTAATCGTAAACAACAATTACAATGCTTTACAAAGCTTATCGCAAGAAAACAAAAATAACACCGAAGGTTAATACATGAAAGTACTGAGATCATTTAAAATGTCTTGGGCGTCGAACAAGTTAAGCATAGTGTTTTCGCGTGTAGCCACAGTTTCGTGATTCACAAAGAATCATAATAATTGACTCGTAAAAAAAAAATAACAATAATAACGGAATCGATGGAAATACGAATCGAAATAAATACGAAAAAAACCACGTGCCTTCCCAAAAATCAACCACAACACAGTGACAAAGTTGCAATTATTGGTTCATAATCCACTATTATCCTTTTGCTACTTCTTCCTGATCTCAAAATTTAGGATTTAGTTACGTGAGAAGAAGTTTTCTTCGACACGGAATGACACCGCCACATACCAATCACTATTTGAAGGAGCTTGACAAAATCTTTTTCTTATTTGGTCTTAGTAAAAATAGATACTTATTACTTATAGAGAGAGGCACAATAAGTTCAGGAATTTTATTTCAGCAAAGGAGACATTGTTGACTAACACACTCCATGCCATATATTTATTATAAAAAATATTTACTAAACTTTTCAAATTACTCTCCCGTGTATTATACTTCTTAATGATTAGAAATATTATCGAACAAGCGAAAACAATAATTCCATACTGATAAAATATTTCCGAAAACATTCAATTAAAAAAAACAATACAAAAAAAGCACGAGGAATCATTTGTTTGTTTTCAAAATAAGTATTCTTGTTTCAACTCTTTCAATCATTAAAATTTCTTTTAATTTTCCATGGTATAATGGATCGAATAATATAAATTAAGGATATCCTTGCTAACGTTCGTTATGTAGTTAAGCCATTAGCTGTATGTTGGCCATAAACTATATTGAATAATAAAGAACGCATGTTTCATAATATGTAAATATATATTCGTGAAAAAGTTGAAATCGCAATTAGAGCTATATTATTTCAAATTGAGTTTACCAAATTCTTTAAATATAATATTACATTTCAAATATTTAATAATTATAAGGCAGTCATAGAGTATAATATATTCTTCCATTTAAATTTCCAAGCTTATCATTATTAATTATTCAAATATTTCATTTTGGTGAAATGAAGCAAAGAATCAGTAAGTCAAACAATATTTGATAATATTTCAACACCACGAAAATATAACCGTTTCATATGAAAATAAATGAACGGATTTGGTGAAATGCGTCATTCGTATTTATAATGGTTTTATATCAAAGACTATGTATATGCAAATATTAAGCTCCCGTCAAATTTAATTATCCCTGTAAATACGGCTTTGTTTATTCATTAATGAACCACTGTTGCCTCTTTTTAATTACACGACAAAGATTTTTTTATTACTACACTTTTTACTAGGATGTCAAAAAATGAAAGGCTTTTTTCGTTTCGTGAATTTCTTGTTTTGATATTTTTTTATATTTCGAAGCTCGAAAAAAATAGCCCACGGATTAATTTTTTGACGCTGAGGCCCATTTTAAAATTAAGATGTACAAATGTTAAGAATAAATAATTTTTCACTTATATAATTGTGTGGACTATTTTGAAAGTGTGTTGCTTAAAAACTGTTGATAAATTGCTAAATTAACAAACAAAAAAATAATAATAATACATTTAATTATATTGATAGATACGATTCGGCTATTTCTTGTAAAAGAAGATCATGCCAAGTATTTTGAGTCCTGGACTATTCACAATGCTCCTATTTATGTTTAGTAATCTTAAGAGGAGTTCACAAAATTTTCAGTGAAAACTTGAAAAATTGTTTGAGATGTACGATCATTAGGTTCAACTTTATTGACAATAATTGTGCATTAAAAAAGCAGTGTACTGTACAAAAATTTTTGGCAGTTATTGTGTTATAACTTTTTGATTACTGTTTCATAAATAAATAATGATTAATTAAAAACGGTCTGATTACTTGACAAGATAAGGCTCTGAGTCATAATGGCCAGTAAAAAGTAAGTGCCTTAAAAGGTTTTGTTTGTTTTATTATCTATTGCGGCGGTATATTATCAAACATTAATAACATACTTCGGCAGAGAAGAAGTCACATTTATTATTCGAGAAAACTTTTGCAGAATACAAATCATCAGTTTGGACTGGTATAGAAGAAACGGCGAACCGTTAACGGCGACCTTTCTCCAAAACAAGTGAATGCTTTCACAGGAGGAAGTACTTAGTAAGCAAAAGCTCCTTACACAAAAAGAACATATTATACAATTGGGCCGAAACGGCTACGTGATTATACCATAAAGGTCTTAAGTGCAGCCATTTTGAATGCTTTCAAAAAGTCCTATCTACATAAATATTCATTACCGAAAAACAATAAGGTGTATTTTATATCGAGTGTCAAACAAAACTCACTTATACTGTTAAAAAATATCCGCCTAAACGCTAATGTTTTTCCATAATAACCAAAATATATGTTGATGGTTGTGTTGTCAGACTTTTCTTCTGGTGGAGACATTTAAATACATACTTCTAAGCTTTTAATCAGTTGTAAATATGTATTCAAAAAAAGAAGCATTGCATAAAATTACTCTTGAAACGATCACCTCAATTCTAAGATGTAAAATTATTTATAGAGTTGAAGCTTTCTCATATATGTACATATACTATAAACACAAAGATTTGAGAAAAAAACCGTTTGAGAATTTTACTCATTGTTTGCATAGTATCATATATTAAACAGTAGGTAAATGAAAATTTACTATATTCATTTATTAATGTTATAATATATAAAATGAAATACAATACAACTTATAAAAAAATTGTTCATTATACGTATAGATTATAAAATAATTAAAATGATAGGCTAAATATTTTATGGTAAAATATAGTACAGCAAATTAATTTCATCATCGAGTATCATCAAATAATTAATTGACGAACTGTTTGGTGAAATACAGCACACATTGTATTTTCAAGGTGCTTAAAAGTAGTTCCAGTTGATTGGGTTCGTAATGCTGAACCGTAAATAAAGTAGTTTTCTAAATAAAAAAGTACCTGCAAGATTTTCTTTGGGAGGTTCCGGTCATCCTCCTCGGTGATTTGTGTTCTGTAGGTCGGCCGCTCGAACACCGGAGGGTTGTCATTTACGTCCCGCACATGGATGATCACGGTTGTATAGTTTTCTTTGAGGTTTTCTGAAGCAGCCAGTTGGAGCTCATACTAAAAAATAGTTCAATAATTAGAATAAATGGTATCGCCCAAACTCATGGGAAATAAAACACACGTTCGTGGATTTGAATTACAGTAAAGCCTCGCTAACGGACTGATGTGGACGAGAGGGGTTTTCGTACAGTCTGTTATTTAATTAAGCAGCTGTTTTATTCATTGTAAAAAAAACGACAAGATACATTAAATTTATAGACAAGTTTGAAAAATGTGTGACATATAAATATGTGCTGAAGTGTATGTCAATCAGTCGAGCTGTCAAACTGTCGTAAATGTGTGATAACGCGCAAATATCAAACCATTTTTATTTCATTTTTACGGTAATCCGAAGTCACTCGTATTGAAGCCCCCTACATCGGGTTTCAGCTGTGATTTTGATTGATGTATGAATAAAAGCTCATAATAATATAACCACGTAAATTATTACGATAGACGTACTGAGTCAAAATAAGTATAAATTTGGCAAACTATTATAACAAATTAGAATCTTTTGAACTTTGTAAAAATTTAAGCGTTTAAATGAGCTTGAACCTCACCAGTTCAAGTAAATTTGTGCACTTGAAGTACCTGAAGATGCCGAAAGGCGAATACCAGCAAAATCTAAGGGCAAGTACAAAATTCAAACGATTTAAATTTGATATTGAAATCTCATCAATCACCTTCAGTCTAAATTCTTATCAACCAAAAGTTCAAATGGCTGTTGATATTTATTATCCATATCTAATTAAGTTTATTTAAATTTCTAAGACTACCACACTCTTACAAAATAAATATCACTAAATCTCTCAAATTCAGAACTGTCAACTGACAACTGTCAGTTCAAGTACATCCATGCGCTTGAAATGCCTGAAGATGCCGGAAGGCGAAACCCGGGTCGTTAGCAAAAAACCTCATTGAAAAGCACAAAATTCAAACAATTCAAATTTGGGATTAAGAGTTATATATTTAACAGATATAATATTCATACACAAACACATTTTTTATGTGAGGAAATATTTAATATTATTCAATCCTTTAAACAAGGAAATTTTCTTTTATACCGCCTTTACGCTTAAATATTCATAAGCTCACATAATGGTAGTAGTTTTTAAGCTTTTACGAGATTGAATATTATTTTTCATATTTTTTCAGTATTCTAGAACGGATTATTAATGCTTATAATAACTTTGCCGTTATACAAGACCTGAATGAATGGTATGAAATTATAATAAAAAGCAAAATATGGTTTTATACATTAAATATGCTTTTTTTGGTGTTGAGTATTATTTTGAAAAACGAAAATAAATATCATATACTTCTGCAAGCCGTCATTTATTAAAGTGGAATTTTATTTCATTGCATTGTTTTAGCTTATCCACTAAAGCTTTTTGTTGGGGAATATTTTTTTGACACAATACAAGGGTATTAAAAGATTTTTTTAATGAAAGTGTCAAAGGAATTTTTATCAAAAGCTTTCATCAAATAACACTAATGTTCAAAAAAACTTTTCAAAACTTATATTATGAAATATTTTATTTATTCAATCTACATAATTTCAAGCGGTGAAATAATTGAGATGAACGCATATTTAGAAAAAAATATATTTCAGATATTGCTTTATATATTAAAATATAATATTACGTTCATTGTCACTTAAATTAAAAACAAGCTCACGGAATAACGAATTTTAAATTAAAAACCTTTAATTAATAATTTATATAATATAAATGAATGAATCTCACAACAAAGTGAATATTGATTGGTCATAAAATTTATGCAATTTTGATGGGGAAGAAAGTTTCTTCACATTTGATCGCAAGGCCAACTTTGAACATGAAACAATCTGATAATCCGTCGGGGAATCCACCCCATAGACTATTTTTTATTTTTGATGGTAGGTCTCATGATAATTTAATAAACAATAGTTTCACTTATTGATAGTGGTTTAGCATAAGTCACGAAGACTAATAATATGAATACTTGATAGAAATCAATGAATACATTTTGATACGGAAAGAAAAATAACAATGTATTTTAATTCTACATAAATTATTTTTAAATATTTGTTGATAGCTATTTCGGCTTACGCCTTCGTCAGAACTATGTTTAAAACGTGTATTAGGGATAGCTTATATACCCTTTGCTAGACAGGGTGCCTCCTACATAATATAAACAAGGCTAACTTGATACACGAAAAAATTAAATTTACACTAGAGATAGAGGTAGACCACTGCATTAACTTTCTAGATTTAACCATCACTAGAATAGAAAATCAACATAAATTTAAAATCTTTAGAAAACCAACCTTCTGTGATACTACTATTCATTCCAAATCACTTCATCCTTGGCAAATTAAACTATCTGCATACAATGCAATGATACACAGATTACTGGCTGTACCGATGAATCAGATAGATTATTATAACGAATTACATACTATAGAACAAATTGCGCGTAATAATGGCTATGAGAAAAAGGTGATAACAAACTTACTATATAAAAAACGTTTAAAACTAGCTAGAAAACTTATTTACCCTAACTTAATACAAGAAAACCGCTTCTTTAAATCAATTAACTACTTAGGGAGTATTAGTGAAAAAATTCACCACGAGATTAAAAATTCAGTAAATGTAGCATTTAAAGTTAATAATAACTTAGGTACACATCTTAAAAATAGTAAAGACAGGATTAATAAACTTGATAGAAGCGGTATATATAAGATGACTTGCGGTACATGTGATTTAGTATATGTCGGACAGACCGGTAGAAAAATTTCAATTCGAGCGAACGAGCATGTTAGATCCTTTAACAATGGAAAAACTGATTCACAATATGCAAATCACCTTATAGAATTAGCACATAATCCGAATTCGGTCCCGATTCGTTTACATTCCTGCAATAAGGGCCTCAAACTGAATGCATTGGAACAGCTTGAAATTAATAGGTATAATCAGTCCAATGAAATTCTTAACGATCAGATCACAATTAATAGCTCACCTCTGTTAAAACCATTAACAAACAATAAACCTAAAACAATTTAAAATAGATGCACCTAGAAATTGCAGATTTTAAGTGCTTTTACACGATCCCCCAAAAAATACCCAAATTATTTTTTCCCACCATTACTTAAGACCAATAAATCAAACTTATTTAAATTCTTTCATGTGACGTCGGTATGGTTTCAACAGAAAGAGATTATGTAGGAGGCACCCTGTCTAGCAAAGGGTATATAAGCTATCCCTAATACACGTTTTAAACATAGTTCTGACGAAGGCGTAAGCCGAAATAGCTATCAACAAATATTTAAAAATAATTTATGTAGAATTAAAATACATTGTTATTTTTCTTTCCGTATTATAATGGAGTTCTACCAAGTAAATGCCTACTCAATCAATGAATACATTTTGATTTCATACAACATCTAAGTAGGCCGTTTCAATTCTATGTTTATATCTGAAATGAGCTTGGGAAAAGATATTCATCGCGTCAATTGACTGAATTCATTGAGAATAAATTTCACTATTTTCAATCGGAAGGCTCCGATAAAAGTTTTTCTGAATATAAGTTATCACACATTTCAAAACAGGTACAGCTCGTATAGTAATAATAATTAAACGAAAAATGGATACGACTTTTATTCCTAATCTGTTTTCTTCGGGAAGGTAAAGATTGGGTACTAAGCAACGCATCGCATAGACAACAAATAGTTGTATACCCCACTGTGAGTAGTGGTTGATTAAGAATGGTGTGCAAACTGTTCGGCATATTACATTGGATAAAAATGTACTAAACAAATGAAAAGCAATATAAGCACAGCTTGAGGTTCCATTATTTGATTCGTAAGATGAATGTTCAAAGCGTAAGTCAATTTACACAATATCTATATTCCTTTGTATTAAAAACAGCTATAAGGCAGGAAATCAAATAAAAAGAAACAATGTTACAGTATAATAAACTGAAAATAGGCCCCACAAAGAGATTTAATAAATTTATGGTTGCTGTTCTCAGTCCGCGTTGAAAAATCAGCAAAAATTTAATACGAAATTTCTCATTATGTTCATCATTTCTTGTACGTGTTCCACAATTCGCTGAGTTTTCACTCATTATTTTTACAATGCTTAAAAGAAGAAAAGTTCACAACAAAAAAGACGCCATACTGTGGTTACACTCAGAAAAATGTAGGTTATTATTGTTGAAATATTTTTTATTCTTTTACCAAAAGCTATAAACTTAACAGGGTCTAAAAGTTTTCGACTTTAGCATGTCAAACAAGTAATTTTTAAAGACAAAATTTTACATATCTTTTGCGATATAGATAAGTTAGCCAAGCCGCTTTAAAGTGACTTATTCAATTTAATACGATATTCGTATCCCAAAAATGTTGACCTCACTAGAATATAAAAATCATTTGGTTAGATTTAAATTGAACTTAGGGTGTGGCTTTATTAAGACATTATAATCAAAGGAATATTGTGATGAAAGGAGTCATCCTCCACTCTAGTATAACTCCAAGTATAAATATATTAATATTATGTATATAATGACTTACTTTTATGTAGATAACAATTAATAATCATAAATAAAAACCATTAATGTACAACGAATCTTTTGGTTTTTTTTTTATGAAATTTGACTTACGTCCAAAGTGGTGGAACGAATCCCTGACGTCAAATCAAAGTTTACGATTGTAAAATATGTTTATTTCAGTAATAAACATCTAAATTTAACGAGACACTTCTATAATGTTATTATTATTTTCTTAAATCACGAAAACTCCCTACTTTTATAATATCAATTAACAAAGAAATTAAATAATTTCGAACTGAAAACAGCCAATTAGGACCATAGTGCGGCGGAGTGGATCTTGTAAAGCTATGTGAAATTGTTCGTAATCTCTTTCACTCGTTTCTCCGCAAGATGGAACTAAAAGAGAGCTTTCGAAGGGCGTTCTTTATTGAGAATAACGTTTTAAATTCACGCGCACGCTTCTCGCGTCCATTGTTGACGAAGATTTCGTGCATCAGGTGCAAATGAGATAAAAATTTGTAAGTATCTGTAGTCCCGTGTAGGCTATTAAAGCTCTTCTTCGAATGGAATTTCAAGCAGGGTTACTATCAACATTGGAATTTTTCAGTTGGGAAACTATGCATTTCGTGCTGCATTAACGGCAAACCAAACAGTCACTCTAAAGCTTTACTGATATTTCTTAAACTTTTGTCAGATTAAAATATTTGGAAAGTTTGAAAATTGTATATTATTTTATTGGAACAAAAACATATTTTCCTGCAATAATATTTTTTTATATGGAGCTTATGAAACATAATGAAAATCTCAACATGTGACGTTTCTACAAGAGCTGATGGTAAACAGTCGCTCAACCTCTCATTTTCCGTAGATAGATATCTGTAGTCGTAGAGTAGTCAAAATATTTAAATCAATTTGGTGACTGACCCGCATTCTGTATATTTGTGTGTTCCCATGATATAGTAAATCTTTTCTCGGAAAGCATTTGTTGTTTTTTTTTTTTTTTTTTAATTTATTGAACTTTTTTTTACTACTAAAGACAAGGACTCAGAACTGATTTCGGCTATCGCGAGAATTTTTGATTTTGATCCGATGACAATGCTCGTGATGAGTGAAACCGGCCATGATCTTTATCACTAAGGAGTGGAAGCTAACACAGTATAAGTGATTTTTCGTGAATGTAGGCAAACGTATCAGACTTTTTAAATCGATTTTTCGTATTTCGTAATTTAAATGTTTGACCGACAGTAGCGGTTTTAATAAAGCACCTACATTAAATTTCAATTTGAATATCAAATTACCTGTACAAATTTGTTATTATAATCAATAAATGACTTTTTAGCGACGGTAAAAAATTGTGGTTAATTCCATGTCAATAACGAACACATTAATAATTTTCATAATATTGCATTTTGTAGATTAACCTAACCTGTATTTTGATTTTGCCGTCTATCGACATTTTAATATATATGTGTTATGTATTAATCATGAAAGTTATAATAACGGTAACGATTATTAATAATGACCAGAACAGGAGCTCGTAGGTAAATACATTGATTTAAAAAATATATTTCTATATCATTTCTTATGATATTGATTTCCTTAACAATAACAGTGTATATCTTATTATAATAATTAAAGATGACTGACGTATAAACATGAATGAATCATCATATATCATAAATATCAGTCTTGTTACTAAGTGATAATAACAATATTTTGTTTGTTTGTATTTTGGCCCTCCACCTATAAAAAGGAATATCTCAGCCTCCATTTTGTAATCTATCATATAAGAATAATAGAATCACTACGTGATGTAGAAGGTCTGATGATGCTCCTGAAAGGGGCGAAACACGTGTCACTATCTTTAACACAATACATTTTGATTCTTTATTCAAATGAACTTCCACACAGTTACCGCCGAATCCATCGAAAGTAGTTGTTTTGTAAAATTGTGACCGTGAAACACAACATGTTGAGTACGAAGTGTACGCCGCTGCTCAGAATATGTCAATTGCCATAAGCTATTTTTGTAATAGAAAAACAGCGCAAGAATTTATGGACTACTTTTCAATCCAACATTCTTCTTTCGGTTATCTATTTGCAAGATCGCTCTGTAAGGAGCCTGTGTCTTATATTATTTGATTGAGGACGCGCGGTGGCAAACAACCCAGATTTATATTGTTTGAGAATGTGACTGTTATGATATTCGCAAAAGTATCCGATTCTGGTAAACAGCCAAAATTATGAATTATTGCATCGCTGCACCTAGTAAATTTAGCACACGCTCATAACAATAAATTTCCAACGTAGACGGGGTACTGTCTGAATTTTGCGATAGCTTGCACAATATTGACTTTGAAATTAGTTCCTTTAGCAAGGCTCGATTTGTCACGCGGCAGTAGCAACTGGTCCACTGCCTGTGAGTATTATAGTAACGAGACAAAAAATGGATGCAACTTAATGGGACGACTCATGAACACAATGCAGTCCAAATTGCGGAATGTGATTCAGCTTCGATAATAAATACGACAGATTTAATACTGCCGTCGTAGGTAATGCTGTACTTATTGAAATACGGCACATTCGATTAGTATTACATAAGGAATACTCAAATTTGTCCATCACACAAGTTCTCATACGGCGAAGGTAGTTATATCCAGCTCGCTACTTGACGTCATAACCAAGCTATGACTTGAGTACGATACAAGTGTAATATAAGCTTTCCGCTGTTTTTTTTTTTTTTTTAAATATATTTAAATAACCTAGAGAATTATTCCACACACTCAGTGCATAAGCAATCAGTGTAACAGCAAAATAATTCATTTTGGATTGAAAATATCTATACCATACATTTTCTTGAATTCAAATATTATTTTAAAAACATGAATTTATCTCGGAATTGTTATTAACAAAAAGCGACAAGCATATTGAGCATGGTGGTAGTATGATACCGACAATTTTGTATTAACTGAATTCTGATTGGGTTAATGGTTGAAAACCATTATAATTTTACCAACATAATGTTTAGAGTGCAAAACTAGTTTTAACACCCGGTATTCATATTTATTATAATAAAATAATCACAGATTTCAAATATTCGGGTTACGCTTTTTCCAGTAATATGAAGCTCGTCATCAATAAAAATGTCATATTATATGCCACTGTTTTTAAATTATTAAGTTAGAAAAACTTGTTCGGTTGAGTTTTATTCATATGGTACATACAAATTTGGATGTTCCATATTAAAAAACACCGGATCGATAACTTTATAATGCGGAAATGGCGGTATATAAGGGCTTAAATGGTGAAACCAAAATAATAAATATCAGAATCAGATTATGTTTGTGTGACGTAAAATGAGATTATATTTACACACTGTACATCAGCGAACACAGTGCCTCAAAGCATCTTGTAATCGGCAGTGTTAAGTTAGTTTAACAGATTAAAAAATGTCTTTGTGAACAAACTGGATTGACTGTGTTGCTCAAAGAAGAAATTGAAACATATGATAGTGGTCATCACAATCCTTATAGTGGTTACTGGTCATAGTCGACTATGAAGTATAAACAATAGTATTTACCTGTGAAAAAATGTTTATTTTAGCTTATAGGTTCCCAACCTTTTCCGGGTTGCAACCCCTTTTATAAAAAGCCATGTGACCCGCAACCCCCGATGTAATAGAAAAAAGCATTGTTAATAATGTAATTAAAAAAATTGACGAAAATGTATTGAAGTGAATATTTTTGTCAATTGACTGTATAAGTTGGTGACCCCACAGAAAACCCGTCGCGACCCATGGGTTGGGAGCCCCTGTTTGAGCTTGTTGAATATTTTTTCATACTTACAATTTATTGTTTCACTAAGATTATCTGAAAATATTTTTATGTTATGATCGTAATCAGGTTTTGGAATTTAAAAATATTTCTTTATTATTTCGTTGGTGGTTGGGTATGCTAAATTAAGGTTAATCGCCTCCAAAGCTATATTATATTCTGTAAGCTTTCATTTTTAATGAGTCCTTGAATGTTTAAAATAATTAATCCCTTTTTTTGAATTTTTATCTCCATAGTTATTGTAATGAAATTTAAGTTTTACTTCTGGAATTAATCCGGACTTTTTTTAATGGATAGCTTTAAAATTGTAATGAAAAGAACCGATTATTCTTTATAGCTCCATTCTAATTGATAGAGCTTTGGTAAAAACCTTTTCCGTGGCAACACTTGGCCGTAATTGAAACTGCTTGATAAATCGACTCATACAAGCGAGAAAGAACTTGCACGACAATAATTGTACCATTTGTTGTTTGTAAATAAGACTGCTCGTCGTTTGGGCTCAGCTCATTATCATTCGTTTAATTTAATCTAGAAAATGTGGTTTTTGTATAATTTATTAAAAGAAAGAAACACATTCAATTGTATCTAACGAAACTATCATTACTAAAATTATTTTTGTAAAACGATTTTAATATCCAGATGAAATAATATTTGATTGGGAGATACATTTGCATCACTGATAAGATAGTGGATTTAATTAGTCCACACATCAACTTGAGCAAGAAAGCTGGTAATGAAAATACGTGCTAAAACAAAATGTATTTTATCACACAAGACACGTATAAGCGACGGTAGAGTGAAATAATTGGATAAGGTGTTTTTTTTACTAATAACATTAAAAGAAACATAAGCGGTAACATTAGTCCAGTTTATTTTCATTATCTCTGACATACGGCAATTACTTACTATCTAAATGATACAACTCTGAAATTCACAGTTATGGTATATAATTATTAATTTTAAAGGAATCGAAAGTATTTTATACACACACACACATAATGTTGTCATTAGTAAATTTATTACAGTTACTAATACCATTAATGTGAATCATGAAATTGATACAGCTCAAATAATATGAATTCTTGTCATTGAGTATCAAATATAAAACAATGTACAAAATTAATATAAAATATTCGGGTGGTCTGAAATGCGAGAAAAAAATTGTTATTTTTTAATTGCGTGACTAAGTAAGCATGCCTATAAGCGGCAAACTTTTTTTATTCTTTAAAAACGGATACAATGAGAAAATCGCAAAAAGTAGCATTTCTAAGATATTTTCTAGCAGAAATAAAAATCGCTGTTAAAATTTTATGTGTATTGTGTAAAGCATTGTATGTAATGTTTTACTTTTGCCACAGCACGGAAAATTTAATACAAGAAAATATATAAAATATATCAACTTTTATATAAAAGCACTCTCTTTATTAAACACACAATTCTTGAATTTTTGTCTTATTCATTAAGTATAAAAAAGGCTGCTTACATATTTTGAGTTATGAATGACGACAAAATAGTGCAGATGGTTCTATAACATTCATTTTAAATTATACAACATAGAGAATACTGTTGAACCTACAAAATATTATACATAAACCGAATAAGCTTATCGTGGTAATAAATTGAGAGATTTTTATATCCTAGATTAGGAAGGAATTCAAATTTAAATAATACGCTTCTGAGTAAGTAAATATTTTGGTTTTAATTGAATAATTTTCATTTTAATAATTTCTGTTATTTAGTATCGCTTATATTTGGAAGTATTTTACAAACTTTATGTGTTAAATAAATCTTCTACCTCTATCGATTTCTTTATAAAGTAAAGAGTCACGGAACTCCGAGTTAAGAGTGATTTAGTGTTTGGCATTTCAACTGAAACTAGTAGTTTTGCGTTAGAATTGTAAATTAGGAAGATGCATGTGGCGTTATTTAATTGTAATTGGAAGAAAGCCAAGAAACAAAATATGCAAAAATTAAAAGTAATTCTCATATTAATTTATTCGTTAAGTTTAGTCTTCATCGAAAAAGAAATTGTGTTATGAAAAATATTATACAATGGTAGCATTATTCGTATTCAAAATAGTTCTGTGCTAATTTGGAAGCTTTTAGTCAACGTGAGAAATTTTTCTGAGGAAATCAAATATATGCCTTGTATTATTTTAATTTTAAAAAGTTAACAGTTTTGAAGATTATTTTTTTAGCTTTTATTTTGCTAAGCAAGCTTGAAAGCTTGAAGCATTTTGCTAAGGAGCTTGAAAAATTGAATATTTTTTAATAATTAATAACTATAAAATTACCTTTAGACCAGAACAATGCAGCTATTAATTTGAAATACAAGGTAATAACGGGTTATCCTCTAAATCTGATGAACCGGTAGTTTTATATGTATGATACTAGTAAGGTCCAAAAGTTTCCAGCCTCAGGCTAAGAGGTAAGCAATCATTTATAATTTTATATATAATCACCATTTATATTAATTTACTTTTAGAGTGGATAATTTTTTTGACAGTTAATTTTTTCTCTCAATTTTGTCAATGAATTGAAATGTTTTAGCATGCACAGAAAAATGTTGAGGTTACGTCAATCATGGAATGATTTCCAATTGAGATGTGGGCCTTCAATATTCTTTAATAACGAAAAAAATAATTTAACTCTAGTGGGACAGTGAAAATAACATTTTAATTTAATATTCGTGTTTTCTGTATAATTTGTTCAATTTTTTGGTAGTAACGTTGTCACGCACGTCTTATTTTTTTCTTTTATTATTGCGGTAATACAAGTAGTAAATTATGTTGTGTGCGACAACATATGTATATATAAAGGACAAATAGTCTTGTACGAAACTGAAAAAAAATCATCGCTGATTTTAAATAGAACTTGTTTTTAAAATTTATTATATATGTCTATAAAATAAAAGCTTTTATCACTTTGCAAGCTTTACTGGTTATTTCTTGGTAGAAGTGCATAATTTCAAATAAATAAAACATATTTTTTAGTTAAGGATTTCCACTGAGGGTGCTTGATGGAATTTCAATATCAAATTTGAATTGTTTGATTTTTTTAACTTTTCCATGAGTTTTGTAGCTAACGACCCGGGTGTCGCCTTTCGGCATCTTCATGCATTTCAAGTGCATGGATGCACTTGAACTGACAGTTCATGAACCCGGGTCGTAAGCGAAAAAAAACTCATGGAAGAGTACAAAATTCAAATAATTCAAATTTGATATTTTTTAGTACTTATTCCACATACAATTTGATTCTCACATAATAAAGTCATATTTTCCAATGCTTATAAACATGTTTTTCCAAAGGTATTTCTATCGTATACATACATATATAATAATTTCATAATTTTCTTTTGCGCGATTTAATTTTAGTAATTTTATTGAAATTGCTCCATTAAATAATCAAAATTACAGATTGCAAAAGATTTATCTTGGATCGTATTAATGAATTTCACAAGAAACTACACAATGCGAACACAGGAGTAGTCAAGTCTTTGTCAGGTCACACAAATCAACTTAAACCTTCAACAATACAAAATGGCTTTTCATGATAGAATGCGCTTTTATCAATTGACATCAGGTTCATTTTGTTAAAAATATTATAAATCGTTAAAAATCAAAACTTTTCAATTCATACTAATAAGAATATTTGACTGAAGTTAATATTCTAGCTTTAAATCATTTGCATGAATAGTTATTTACTAATTAAGCAGGTATACGTTTCAAATTGAAAATTGCAGAAAATAAATCCAAATCATCGCAAAAAGCTTTTCGAAGAATTAGGTTAACATATTATTACATAAATATATACGCTCCTAATGTATTTTATTCGCAAAACAAATATTAATTTTCGAAGCCTTTTAGCTGTTTTCCCACGTAAAGCTATGTAATAAAATATTATGTGCATATTTTAGTACAAAAGCTTTATTCCAATCCCTTCGAAAAAGGTTTTGACAATTAAATAAAACAAGACATAATGCGTTTAACTGCGATTGAAGGTCGTAAGTTTTGCAAAACAAGGATTAATAACACACGGCAAGTGATTAAAATTACGTAATTTTATGAACCTCAAATTTATTCAACGTGCATATATTTTCCAACAAACGTGTGTACAAATAATAAGCCAACAATTTATTAATAAATGTCTGTTCTTCTACGGCAACAGTAACAGCATGCAATCAAAAGTTTAGCAAAAGCTTCGGATAGATTTTGTTTAAAGTCAGATAGAGAATTAGAAAACGAAACCTTTGTGTATTGATATTTTAAAAACAGTTTTCGTTAGGTATCGTCAAGATGATGATTTTGAAAAAGCATAACATTGGAATAAACTATGTTATTTTTAATTTTAAGTCATTACTGTCATTATGGATATATTAAACCTAGTAACATAAAGACTCTTCTAAAAAGTCTTGTAAAGGATCAATGCTTTTTAGTTTGCTAACAACACGCAATCTTTTACGGAATCCTTTTAAAAATCCGGGGCTGTTAAATCAAGCGAACGAACCGGCCAATTAATGCCCTCGAAGCGTGAGATTAGGCAGTTTGAAAAAAAGGTCTTTTAAAATCCTCATTGATTCTCTCTATATGTTGGCTGTTGCCCAATCTGTTGAAGCCATATGCTCTCATGGAGAATAAATCGCAAGTCAGGTATCCAATAATCATGAACCATCGTTCTTTTACGATATACATTACACTACAATGAACAAAATTTTATTATTTTTATTTAGATTTTCCTACATTATATTTTGTGAGTTTTTATTTCGTTTTCCTTAACACTACACTGAATAACATCCAAAATATTCAGCAAAAAAAAATCAAAAAAGATATATATCTCCATACTAAAATCTTTATCGTTACAAATTGTTATAGAGTGATAATAACTTAGGTCTTCCATATCCATGCAGTGTCACTATCAATACATAATATTGATAAACAATTTGTCATCAATAGGTTTAACGTTCTTAGTGATTCTTTTATTTCATATTTCCTTGAAAGACTCCGAAAACAGGACGAAAAGAGAGCCATCAGCGAACAAGTAGTAAATTTGAATCCTTTGAATACTATATTTTTGCATCTTATCACTTGGGTTTCGCCTTTCGGCATCTTTAAGCATTGATGCGATAGTCTTTTCGGTGAATTCGGCAGTAACTTTTTGGAAGTTCATTTAAATGCAAATTTAAAAAAAAATCAAAGAATCGAAACATGTGTCACTATTTGTCTTACAAAACGTGGAATAAAAATGAGTTATTTCTAATTTTATACTAATCAAGCACCTTCAGTCAATATCATAAATGTAGCTGTATATTAAACTCATAATACTATAAATTTCGTTTTTAGAACTGAACTATAACTTAATTAGTATTTATTTAGTATTTTGACAGCACGAATGACATAATGTAAGAACAAATAAAGCTCATATAATCTGACATGGTAACTATTAAGCAGTCTAAAGATTTTCAACAAGGTATACACTTGTATGGTGGTGAAAAGTTATTGATGAATGTTCGTTGTAATTTCGAAATCAACAAAAAGTAATATCTATGTTTCTGCCAAAGAGATAAAATTATAAATATAATATTACACATAAACTTATTCTATTGAGCAATGTTGTGATATTGAACTACTACATAGAGGTAAATAATCCCTTGTTCATCTGACGAGTTTTCTGGTACGTGTATAATCCCGAATAATTTAAAGAATTTAAAGGTAATCCACCTCAGAGCTGGAAATCCTTCGGAGAGAAAGGAAAGGCATATTTATTCATTAAGCAATCGGTGACCATTGTCCCGTGAAACATATCAATGACCATCCTTTATTATTAAATTTCTCCACAGCCGTGAGAAAATTTGTAAAATTAGTACTAAAAGCTCGAGTTGTATGAGTAATTCGAAATACAATATGATGACTAAGAAGTTTTTAGAGCAAACCCTCTAGTTTCAAGCTCAAGTGGTACATATACAAAATTGGTGTTGTAATTACATTATGTTTTTTTCACCATGATATAAAACTAAAAGATAAAAAATGTATGCCCTTTAAATATTTTTGCAAACTATTGAATAATATAGAAGAGGCATATGTATAAAGAAAAATAGAAGGCAACATGATATTTTGAAAAGATATTTAATGACGAAACTAATATTTCTTTTAATGTCAATTGGTCAGTTGTATGTCTGTGGCTCAACCCTTGTCACCGGAGATGGTAAAAAAGTTATGATACCGTAATGACAGGACAAGTATTCAGTTAATCACTTTCTCTACGCTCCATTTTCACTAGCGCACTGGCAGTGTGTGGGAAATTATGGCAACATCACAAAACTCACGCCTCTAGAGAGAAGCCCATATATTAATTGAAAAAGCAATTTATGACAATTTCCGTACGCGTATCCGAGACCTGAAAAACGAAACCTAGTAGGGCGAAAACAAAAAGCTCTTATTGACCATTCGACTGCTGAAAAAAAGTAAAATGAACTTGATTGAACAATGAAAAACAATTTTACCTATTCGTTGTTATATGCGATGGTATATAAGTAAATAAACATTTTTATTAATTAAAATCAAACATTCAATTTGATAGTTTTGTCAAAATAGATTATAGATACGTGTTCATATATAATGACTAATCTAATCAACGTAGACTGACAATACTGAATACCTTGTATAATTGGACCACAATATGAGCCTTTATATTTATTGAGAATGTAATTAGTTAAATAGTCTGTCGCATTGAGTACACTCATCGTATTTACATCGGAGACAAGCGCAAAGAATATACTGACATATTATTTGCACGCGTAACTCGCCTTTTGACTAATTAATATTTTGATCATCTTATTTAATTGTTTTCGATTGCAAAAAATAAACAGATAATATGGTTATTATTGTAGAACCCCGATCTGGTGTATGTTATTGATTGTCTATTTTACCCGGGCCCTTCAAAAATGATAGATTGAAAATTGATTGATTACCACACCCTGAAAACGGAGAATTTTTCATTTCGAGCAAACATATTTATCTAAAAAGTACGAGAAACAGTGCTTTGTAAATTTATAATTTAATAATACGAAATCTTTCGATATTTTTCTTACATCGAACCATTGTGAAATTTAACAATTCCGGAATTATTTTATATTTTTAAATTGACTTTTGTCATATTAAAATATGAAATATTTTATTTTCACGTATAAATTAGTTCAAATATGAACAATTTCATAAGCTTTACACATAGGTTGTATATTATTTGAGTCAATAAATTTTGTAAAAGGGCGTTTTATGATAATTCCAAGTGCCATTAAAAAACACTTTCTTGCCAAGATGCATAATATTTGCTAACCATACACGATATTTTTTGTATTCTGAACTTCGCATCCATATTTGCAAACTGTTAAGAAAAATGTTATTTGCAACAAAATTCACAAGTTTTCTTTGAGGATTTTACCATTTTTCCCACTAATTGAAATGTTCTTAATGTAAAACAGGAACAAATTACCGCTGAGATCAAGAGCGCCGATTTGCTCTCTTAGCAGTATTTACGTCAAGTGATTTAAAACTGAAGCAAATCAATCACTGAGATTTCGACATTCTATTTCTTGGGTATTTTATTTATATTTATTTAACGGTAATTAACAATTCTGTTCTATGGTTGAGTTGATAACGTTTTTGGGTGTACCATTTGGCAGCTTTGATTAATACTACGAAGGGACACCTTGATTGGTTTTTCAACCTATTTATGGTTTTTTGCTTAGAGAAATGTATATCTGTGATGTTTATATTTCGTACCACTCAAGTTGGGGCGTTGAGTGAACTAATAAATAACTACTAATCGTTTCGTAGCAGTATATTTATAACTTTATCGTCTCCACAAATATTGATTGAGTGACTGAAGAACAATCATTTTCTTCTAAATAATGTTGGCTTAGATGCTCTTTTAAAGTCCATATAATTCAAAGAGAGAGTAAAAACAGTTGACAAAATAAATAATCCATAAAAATACAGACATCTCGAATTAGTGTTATGTTATTCAGTGGGTTATTATTGATTTTTAATTTATTTATATTTAAAATAATTATAAAAGAAGATTAAGCAGTGAAGCACACACAGGAGTGGACGTCGATTTCTAGTTTCACCATGTGATTTGACATAGGTAAAGGTTGAGTGACATTTATCACAAAGTCCGTGAAATGATCGATGAAGGTTCATCAACTTATTTCGAAAACGCGTCACGTTTTTTTTAAGATTCGATTGGAATCAATCCTTTGCCAGCTAACAGTTTTTTTCTTCTTTTTTAAATTACGATATCCGCATGGAAAGAGCGCCCGTGTATGGGTAGCCATTATCTTAAAGAAGCCACAAAAATATTTCTCGAATGCGCTAATAAAAACACCGAAATGACATTACTAAAACGAATGGAAATTTTATACTCGGGAGGCTGAAGCCAAGAAAATGTAAATTATATTCAACATGCAACTGTTTCATGCAATATTAAGAAAAAATATTGCTTATAAACGAGACAATTTTAAATCCGAGCATCATCTAGCTTGCCCGCTTTGCGATACATCGAACAATACGCAGACCTGTACAGTTGTGTATTATAATATGAATGCAAAATATTTTTCTTGCATGTCAAAACGGGCTCACCCTCGTCACTGTGAGTTCGGTACGCCATTCCGTTGGATAACTTTTCAAGATAATAAAAGGTAAAAACCCCACCAATATATTATAATGTTGGTCTGTCCGCAAAATATGTTATATAATAAACATATCGAATATTATGTTAAAATAAATACATTAAACAGAATTTATTTATAGCTGTTTTCATTATAATATGATTTAGTGTAGAAAGTTAGTGAAATTTATTGATTTGTGGAACCCGTCAATTTAATGAATATTTATAAAGTATTATCTCCATTTAACCTTTTGAACGGACCCTAGTGAGAGTATGGTTATAATAGGTTATCAAATGTGAAATATTAAACGATTTATATTCAGTAAAAAGGCTTTTCCAATAAGCAGCTGAATTTGAAACTGGTCAATGTCGTAGGTTTCGGTTACGAGTTCATAAGCTCAAATCCCAGAACGGACCGTCTTCTAAATTTATTTTTTAATCCATTTAAGGAATTTGTTCGAAAGAATGGACGTCTCTTAAGTAGTAAGCCCCTAACAGAGATCCAATCATAAAAATGAATATACGATCAAGACTATTTGGATATATTTTTTTTATGTTTCGTAAATTTCTAAATATAGTTTTGTATCTATTGGTTTATAAAAAATAAGTAAAATATCATTTAGTAATCGTTATCCACTGAATAAAAAGAAGTTCATCTATTGTTTCATATCTAATATCGGTACAATACTTGTTGCTCCACCATATACAATTAGGCCCCGTTAGCTTTACAATAGATCTAATCTGATATTTTCGATGGTTTCGGCGGTAACTTTGTGGAAGTTCATTTTAATATAAAATTTAAAATAACTTTGATTATTCCACGTATTGTGTAACTAACTGTGACACGTGTTTCGCCTCTTTCACTTCGCCTCTTTCGCTCTCTTTCTTCGACTAAATAAAAAAGGTTTAAAGATGAATAGTCTAGAATTTTTAGCAATAAATAAAACTCTTAATAAAAAAGATATGTTATTAAATAATATTCTTAATAGGACAGGATGCTCGCCTTTATTAACATTGTTCCCCATCGGTAGAGTAATCACCCAACCTAACTGATTGATTGCAGCTCATTAGTTTATAGTTTATTAGTTTGTAATGTTTAACGTCATTAGAAATATATTTGTTTGCTTTGTTTCGATTCTATAACCCTCTCTTGCGTCTCTTAAAAAGGAAAAATCCCAATCTAATTGATTGATTGATTTGCACCTTATTAGTATCATGCATATGTTATTGCATTGTTTTGATTCTATCACCCCCTTCCTTGTTTCCTTTATAAGGAAAGAAACCCGTAATCCATTTTGTAATTTCATAATTTAAAATGTTAAAATGTTAGAATTTATCTTGCTTCATTACTTAAGCAAACTTTGCGATAGTAAGTCTGAAGATGCCTCTGAAAGAGGCGAAACACGTGTCACAGTTAGTTACACAATACGTGGAATAATCAAAGTTATTTTAAATTTTATATTAGATCTAATCTGGATTAAAAATAAATACCACTACATGAAAAATAGCTATATTTAAAAAAGATTTACACCTATTCATCTTTCATATTTCTGAATAAAAGATTAGCAAGCTAAAATCTTAAATTTTTTTCAAATAGTTTTATAACTAAGATTTTAAATAGATCACTTGCTTAAATTAGATAAAAAATAAAACTGAAATTTGCATAGAATTGTTTTCCATCTTTGCTTTATTCAAATACTATTAAATAAAGCAATGCAGTGAAGTGGTGATTCAATAAATAACAACGAAAATGGAAGTAAATCTCTAATCTAACTCTCAAGAAATCTTGTAGCGTATTTGCCCGGAAGTGCATTGAATGTTCAAGCTTTTACGCAATACTTAAAGCAATTTCTGTAGTCTTAAAAGCTTTCGTAAAGTCCACATTATAAAGGTATATTTTCTCAAAACCACAAAGATTTGGGTTGCGGTGCCAAGTTTTGATTAAAGACAATAAAATTTTAAAAAATTGTTGAAACTAGCACAGACTATTTGGAAAGCTCTGCAGCTTAAATTTGATTGAAATGATTCAGATTTTATAAAAATGGGAGATTACTGAATTTGTAAGAAAAATGATGTTGGAAATATTCTTTTTTTTCAAATTGGGTGCTCTATATAATTGTGTAATTTGTACAGTATTTCAGATTTAATTAGGAGCATAACGAAACTTAATGAACCATTTCAAAATGGTTATACTTTTTCGTTTAAACTTTCTTTGCATATGGATGCAACTAAAAAAAAACTATTCATTTTCCTGAAAATTTCACGTTTTCAAAATCGGTATGGGGTGAGGAGAAGGAATAAAAATTAGTAAATTATTTGACACGTCATCATGATATGTGTAAAAAATTATATATTAAATGAAAACCAACGACTCGTGAACGTATTTATATGGCTAGAATACTTAAAAAGTTAGTGTAGAACAAAAACCAAAGAACGATTACCACTTGGCTTCAAGCAGGAAAGTATTTCTGTTTTTAATTTATTCATTTCGCGATGAGCCCAGAAAAATTAAGCTAATTCATTTTTAAGCTGAATTTGAGTGACACATTTCCATATAAGAAAACTACCCTTAACATAATTTAATATATTTACATGAAAGCTGGCGAACTTCCCCTCAGAATTTCGCAAGGCGATAACATGCAGTATTCCCGGACATTAAGGTCGCGCCTCGGTGGTAATGTGAAGGGGAGGTATTCTAAGAGGTACTGAATGTTCATATATCCACCCTTTATGTGGTCGTGGTATATAAACGCATGTATTCACTTAGCAGAGTTTCTCTGTTTACCGCATTTCAATTCATCACCGAAATATATTAAGCCTTAATAGGTCAACATGAGCCCCATTGGTGAGTGTTAATTTCACTTTCCGGCTGATTTCAGAACTTCTCACACCAGAACACTCTTTCCACAATAATATCGTTAAATAGCGCTTTAGAAACTGGGAGGCGCGCCTCCCTGGGAGGGGCGTGGACACTTTCCAGGGGAGGCGCCAATAAATGAATGTATCAGATATGGTCAAATAACTTAATCTTTTTATCAAAGCGTAAGAGTGACAGTTTTGCGAACGATCGCTTATTTTCAAGATCTTACTTTGTCTATTGCTATTATTTATAATAATACATACATTAATTTATATCCAAGTAAAATAAATATTCGGAGTGGGAAAAGGATGACGCGCACGCAAACGCTTTGTTTTCCAAAGCACACAATGACCGCTAGTTCCATGAACACCATAACCTCCAATGAAAATTGGATGAGCTTACTAATAAAAATTAACGCTCTAAAAATATGTTCTGGTCATTCAATGGATTGAAAGCTTCGTATAGTGTTAGTATTAAAAAAAATACCAAATAAAATTTAGGGAGGCACAAAATTTTTTTTTTTAAGACAGGTGTAGAAGCATAAAGTGTGGGAACCAGTTAATGCTTTACGTCGTCAAGCATACATTTAAATTCATACCCTTCACTTCATACACTGCGTTATGAAACTGGCAATGCAATCGATCCCAATTAAAGCCATGACCATGCCATTCATGACATTCAATTAGAACAAAGTTTTTGTAACAACAGCGGAAAAAGTTAATAAAAATTAACAAGCGATGGATAAATAAATACAAAGCAATATTTTTATTTCTATAACATTATACGCATAAAAAAATATAGCGGCTGCAATTTTTTTAATGAAAATCAAGAAATTTGTCCAGCATTTGAATTTTTATCAATATAAAAATAAATCTGGAAGTAGTACAAAAAATGTATTTTATTTGGTTAAAAAAAATCTTGTTCACCAAGAAATGATAGTATACACCTTAAAGTGATGTACCTATAACTTTTTAATGTAAGCATATATTGAGTAATGCCTATTAATGTAACAGGGACCATTCAAATACAAGATAAAGGAAATCCAATAGCATAAGAAGATTTTTCTCAAAAGATTGCAGGGACGTTACTTTGTGAGAAAATTGACGACGCTGACTTTTCACTCGGTACTACTAGGAGGAATATCGATGGTCTAATATTTCACATATTTGAGACATGAAATGCTAAAAAGCATGAGTGATCACAAACAAAGAGATTATACTGGTCCATTTCAGGGAAATCTCAATCGAATTTGGTACACAGGAAAGCTTGAAAAACTTGTGGGTATGCACATTAGTTGCATCATTGATCGTTGAATCGTTGATACAGCTATATTAATTTTGTAACAATCAAAGACTAGATGCTTTTAGATCCCTTGAATATACAAGAGGGCTGCAAACTGAAATATTTTTCAAACCATTCGTAGTAATATAATAAAACTTAAGAGATGAATAAAATTTTTGCATCAGAAATAAGATTTGATTGGCTTTCATAAAGAGTGGTCGAGATACGAATTGCGATGAATTACATCATTATCAAATACAATTTATCACTCTTAGTAAACCGCTTTGTAGAGTTCTACTTCCTTATGCAATGTGTTTTATTTATTTCAATAATAATTATCTATCTATATATATAAAAATGAATGTCTGTATGTATGTCCGCTATGGACTACTAAACCGCTCGACCGATCGATGTGAAACTTTACAAATTTATTGAGTGCACCCCCGCGATGGATTCTGGCCTATCAACCCCTCCCCCCAACCACCCCCCAACCTCCCCCCAACCTTCCACCCCAATTTTTTTTTTTAAACTTTACGAATTTTTCGAGTTCACTTCTTCGAAGGTTTCTGGCCTACCCTCCCATACGCTCCCCAAACCCCACCCCGCCAAACAAACCCCTTCCCCCCCAAAAATTGATATCGAATTTTCACAAATTTCTCGAGTATTGAATACATGCAAATTGAATTAAATATTTGTGTAATGTCTTTCCTTCAAATTTATTTTAGTTGCTGGCGTAGCAACGCGCGCAGGGTACAGCTAGTATATATATAAATATTAACTAATGATTAGGTATTATATTTAATTTTATATTCTTCCCGGTCACGTTGTCTTATAAAGAAATTTAGAATTTAAACTCAAAATATTTTACAAAATATTAGGCAAACAAAAGTTATTTCCTTCGAAGAAAAGTTTTTCTAATATGTACCAAATGAAATTGATATCGACATATTGTAAACAATATTGATATTCGGTAAATAACACAGTTTATTGTATCTGTACAAAGGTTATCTTTAGGAAATTCCCCGAAATCTACATTGAATTCCAGTAATAGAGAGGAACAAGTTTGTCCTTGTACGTGAATATGTGACTTGAATATGAAGTCGACGATGCATATTTATCTTTACATAATAAATTCATTTTACTGTTATATTGGATTCGTTCTGAAATGTTAGAATGTATTTTTTTTAAATATTTTTTCAGCAAATCTATTCTCAGCAAATTCTTAGATGACCCTAATTGCATATCTTTCAACATGCAGACTAAAACTTTATTTAGATATTAAGTGCATATAAAAAGAAATAGTTTTCGCGTGTTAACATCGATTTAATAGTTATTTCATATTCTTAATCTAACGCTCGTTTTATCCTAAATATTTCCCGTTATATGAAATGATTGTAATAAATCATGTGCTTAGTCTTTGTTATTCGTTTGATCTATTGTAGCTACAAGGGAAAGTGTTCGTTTATTATAAAAGTATTGAGTCCATTGAAAAAAAACTATTTTACTAAGCGGCTCATAGTTTGCATCAAAGTTTTAATGCGACCCTTCATCCAAAAAAAATTCCCAGGCCTAGTGTAGTCCATTAAGTATGATGAATTGCTTTTTATTAAATTAAGTGTGCTAAAGCAGCGACGAATTCTATTATATATGAAGGGCAGAAATACGTGTGGCAATGAAAAATATATGAGATTTCAATCTCACGGGTATATAAAAAAAACAACTATGAAATACGTACTAACTGAAATGAATATATACATTTAAAATGTTTGAAGGAGGAAAAATGTTTTCCCTTTTACACAGAAAGTGGAGTTTCAAACTATCAGTCATTCACCATTTTTGGAACACGACCCTTCCGCAGTCCTTTACACAGTTGATAAATGGATTGTTTTACTTGTTTTGTTGAATTTTGGGTTTTATCTGTTACTTTCAGCGTATCCGCTTTTTGCTGTTGTATGTAGAAAAAATCTGAATACAGGCGACCCCCTAATAGCACGCCCCCCTATTTCACCAGTGACATCTCCCATATAACACCGTCAACTACAGCACTATTTTCACTTCGTAAAGCACAACTCCATTTACGTGATTATCAGGCTTTATTCAGCTGAATTCTTTTTTATATATCCTTCAATTAAGACCTGCTAAATAATTATTTAATTTGTATGAATTATGTAGGCAGCACATTTTTATGCAATGAGTAAGCTTCAAGCCAAACAAGGGTGACTATATTGATTATGAAGCGTTCATATAAAGCGGTTCCGAATAGAATATTTCTTAAAGTTGTCATACAAGGGATAATGAGTTGATATAATTAATATATCAGTTATTTAATTAGCAAATTAAAAATTAGCAGGGTTTTTTGAGGCTAATGAAATTGCCATACATCTAGTGACCAGAGTAATATTACAAGTGATTCAAAATTTCGAGAATGTTTGAGAAGCTCATTGGATTGCTGGTATCGTCATTATCCGCTTTATAAATGAATGGTTCGGAAGGATGGCCACTTATTAGTTTTTATTTTTTGTAACATTCAAGTTTGAACTTGAACTGACAGTGCAAGCTATGTTTAAAATAATTCGGCCACTTGAAATGCCGAATGGCGAAATCCGGGACTTAAGTGACCAATATCGCGGAACAAAATTCAAGCGATTCAAATTTAATATTAAAATTACATAAAACACCTTCAGTCAAAATTATTGAATATGTGAACTTTTATTGTCTAAGCTTAAAGGTAGTCCACTCGGTGTTCACTTGAACGATACTGATACGAGCGTATTGAGTTACTGATCATTTTTAATGTACGTTTTTTTGGAAGTGATTTTGTTAAAAAAATAGCGAAAAATTTTGAGTATCAGGCAGACAATGCAGTACTTAATTGTACGTAAACGAAAAAGACAGGATCATCGATTACGTTCTACACAGTGAAGAGTTCAGTCACGTGACAAAGGGGGTATTTTTCATCATCCGAGCGAGATCTAATACTGAGCACCCTGTCAAGTAATGTAGTTGGTATGCAAATTATGCGAAACACAAAAACTGGCATACCTTGTTACGGGTCTCATAGTCGAGTGAGCCAGCGACGTATATGGCGCCTGTGGTATTTGTTACTCCAAAAGCGCCGCCTATGTTCCCTCCCGTAATCTCGTATCGAACACGCGATGCTGGAAACAAAAAGAAAATACACGTTAATTAAATAATCATTATGTATTGCGCGGATGAAAAACCACTACACTATAGTCTCGAGACAAGAAAGTTTTAACTTTCACTTGATGGTAATCAAAAGTACATATATTAAAAATTATTAAACTTTTTTAGTACTTCTTCCACATTAAATTCATTAGATCAGGACCAGTTTCGCTCATAGCGAACTTCATCAACTGATGGCTAGAAGTACAAACAATGTTTTAATATTTTTATTTTAATGCCATTCCAGTAATTATTGAAAGTAAACGCCTTAAAAGTGGAAATGTAATCTATCCATTATTTTTTTTGTTGAAATTACATACAAATTTAATGACGTACTGTATATGTTGGTATGGCGAATCTTTTAAAAACAAAACTTTGTATTTCATTTTTTTCTCTTAAGCTGTTTTGATCTGTCTTAAATATGTATCAAGTGTGAGAAAAAAGTTTCACAGATGCAAAATTAATTAATGGAAACAGTTGAGTGAGTTATTTTTTACAAAAAAAATATCTAATAAATTCCTTCACACATTTCAAAATTTCTCTTAAACATAACTTTTTCAACATTATTTTTATATTTTCGAATTACTTTTATTAAATTGGAAGTAAATTACAAATAAATTGATTATATTATCAGGGCTCGAATTGTTACGAAAGTAAATGTTTACAATTAACTAGGAATCTATTTCATGAATATATAATATCATAATCGCCAACCCTTCAAGTCTTACAGGATTAACTCAGATTTAAGATATTTCGTGACATAATCGAATATTACCACTGACAATATTGTGAAGAAGGTCAATAATTTATCCCTTAATGATTAATTACAAAGGTAAATCCCAATAGATTTATACAAATATATTGAATATATTTTTTAAGCCTTTGAAACGGTGATAGAAAAAACTTTTGTCATAATAAAACGTATACATATTTATACACAAAACTTTGAAATACAAATTGACAAAGAATACTCTCTTGTGGAGATTTTTAAAAACAAACAAACAAAAGACATCAAAAATATGAATTATTTGGATAAATCGATAGCATGTTGTAAAATAAAGGTTTCATAAAAAAAGTTGTTTTGTAAAATTATATGGTACATTATAAATAAACAAAGTAATATCACAGAAGATAAACGGCAAAACAATTTACAAATATTATTTATTGCTAAGAACAATGACATACTTTTTTTTTCTCTTAAAATAATTATTAAGAATAGTTGAAATAACACGCAAATCTCATTATCAGATTAGGAATTTTGTAAATAGTTGCCTTTATGCTTATGAGAGAATTGTATCCTATGATCCTTTTACTACCACTTTTACTATCACTTTTATTAATACTAAACATTTTGATTGTTTACAACTATTTTAAATGAAATATTATCAGTTATATATTTATAGGTAAATCTTTTAAAATTGCAATAACGGAATATTTAAGTAATAATAGAATAAACAGAAGAAATATTTATTTTAAATATATGTACATAGGATAGGTAAACAGCAGGGATAATGTTGCTCTTTCTTGTTTGAAAATTTGTGACATGGAAGAGAATAAACCGGAAAAGGTCCAAATAACTGAGCAAATATGTGCCTTGGCTTTGAAACCAATTAAGAAAGACAAACAGGGTTGCATTTAAATTCTTGGAACTTTGAAAACGGTGTCTTATCAAAAGAAACGCGTCTGTATCTTGACAAATTATTCAGCGAGCCCGCAGTGTTTGAATTGCGTACAAATATTCTTTCAAAAATTTATATTTTACATAGATATTCAGTATTTGGTTTCTTAGACAAGATAAATATTGAATATTTTTGGAAAAATAGAGCGCAAGACATTGTGAATAAAAGCTATGATTTTTGTAACCATATGTCGACAAAAAATTTATGAATGTATTTAAAAAAAAAACTTGATTTTTTGTCGTTGGAAAATACATATTTGATTGTAAAATGAGTTTATTCGTTCCATACGTACATTATTCAAACAAGTTTATTCCTTCAAATATACCATTGTCATACAGTATGATGACAAAGATCAAATAAATTATATACATACATATTTCATTTAAAATAATAAAACGAATTTATTGATTTTGTGGGGGGTTTTATAAGCCTTTTATAAATAACGCTTAAGATTTAAATAAAATACAATTCATATAACATTAATGTGATAGCTTTGTTATTCCATGTATTGTATGACAACAGTGACACGTTTTTCACCCCTTTTTAGAAGCATCTTCAGGCTAACTATCATAAGGTTAATTTATTAATGCACTGTCTGTTGAGGTGGACATTTTCAGTAGTGAGCTTGGTGTTTCATTTTTAAATTTCTTTTTGCTTTGAAATTTTTCTGTAAATAATATGTTGTGTTTATTATGTCTATCTTTATTCTATTTTTTATATGCATCGGCATCAACTGTAATGATTTTTTTTTTTTCAATATACAACCAATTAATATGAATTTTACGATAGTTAGTCTGAAGTTACACAATACACAAACTTCCACCGAACCAGCACCGAACTTTCGAAAGGAGTAAAATATATTAAGATTGAATTGGCATTTTCTTCAAAATAATGCGGTGATAAAATATGATTACCGAAAGTATAAAACTACATTTTAACTATACATATAATCGCTAGAGTCATCTTATATTATTTTATTTCGAAACAAAGCATCACCGACATCAAAATAATTGCTAACCATTGACCGGGCACGTATTGCACAGTGGGTAATTGTTTCAAAATATAATTTCATTACTTACCGTGAAATGCAAATATTACAAAGGACCCTTAGCGGAGTGTTTGATAATTTCGGCGAATTCAACAAACGCGCTTGTAATTGGTGATGAACCGAAGCCCGTGGCTTTTATTGTGAAATATTTGACACTGTCTAATAGAGATGTACTTTTTATTCAATTTTACATAAATTCAAATTTGTAACTCCCATCAAAGGACGAATTATTGTTCATTACAATGTATCATATAAATATGCATATGCGTATGATTCTGATAAAGGTAACTAAAAAAGCCTTAAATTCAATAATAATTTGGTGTGACGTAATTGCATTTTGAAATAAATATGCGACAACGAAAAGTCATTCATACAACTTGATAACTTTTACTTATCATTCGTAGTGTAACTGCGTGTCATAGAGAATATTATCTTACAATTTTAACGAGCTTTTATGTTAATATAATATATGGTAGATTGTAGGTTTTTAATCTGTACTTTTTGTATCAGAAAATATAAATAGAAAAAAATAATTGGTTACTGAGCATAGAGACTGGGAAGGTGATAATATAATAGAAATATAAAATACCATAGGAAATAAACTGATTTTTGACTATTTTTTTTTAATATTTCTCTTATGGTATGAAAAGAATTTATTGAACTTTCAAATAATTTTTATTCAAATATATATTTTGATACAATTTTGTTTTTTGGTCAGAGCATTTATAACCATGTTTTTAAGAACATTTGTAGTGGCTCAATTTACGAGTCGGTCTTGGATTAAATCATTTGGCTCATTACGTCTTGAATAAAGTTAGTAAAGAAATTAAAAAAAGCTTATATATCATCTAAACAAAGAAACAAGTCCGAATAATTTTGTGATAAATTTTCGAATTTTATTCCTAAATTTTATCTTCAATTATTTAATAGTAACAAAAAATAGGTCTCGCCAGAGTGGGGGTATTATTTAGCACTTTATATTAAATTTATGACTTGGGGGAAAAATGATTTTCAGCGGAAAAAAACTATTAATTAAATTCATAAAAAGATGCTAATTGTACAAGGGAGGCATTATACATCGTCAAGGGCATGATTTATTGGCCACTAATTCTTTCAACCGCAAAAACAAAAGGCGGCTGGTTGTAAAATATTTCAATATAGCAAAAATGATATTTATCACTCGGCAAGGTGAGTTTTTACTGTGCTGTGATATGTGTATGCTATAATTTCAAACGAGAAAGGTTGACACAAAATATTTTACTTTTGACCGTTTTAATGTAGATTAAATTTAAAGCCATAAATAAGCGTAAATTTTGTAAGATTAAAAAGCACATTTATAATATCACAGATAAAGTGTTTTTCAAAATAATAATGTTCCACAATGAAATAACAAATATTATATTAAACTTGGCTTTTAGAAGCGCCTCATTCTTAATTGTATATATATATTGTAATTTAAAATCTATTTTAATATGTTATAACATTTATCATTTGTATGTAATTACAAATATTGCATTTCTTTATGTAGAAAGCATTGTACATAACGTGATATGGAAACAACTGCTGTAGTCATAATTGAAAAGAAAGTCATACAAAACGCTCCGATAAAGACCACCTTTTACATATATGCAAAGTATTTTCGCAATCAAATTCTTACGATCGTAATAATTTGACGTGAGCACAGAGATTCTTCATCGCAAGCAAAAATCTTTCAGTCGAATCTCTCTCATAGTTTGCCGATTAATTTGAACTTCTTCAAAACTAAACGAAGCTAATGAAAAACATTTAATTCAAACGACTTTTTTGAGTTCTCTTGGTGACATGGAACACTATTTTAAAATCTGAGACTTATCAACTGTATAATGGATCTTTTTTCCGCTCGAGGTACCATAAATATATTATAAGCTTATTTGAAAGGTGAGTGCAATTGAATTTTTAAATAAAAAATATTGTTCCATTCTGAGTGTTGTCTATGCCGATTTTTTTGCGCAAAAATAGTATCAATAATTTTTTATTTTGTTTAAAAAATAGCTGACAAAGAACTTACGTAAACACAATGAGGTTTTATTCCATTGACAGAAGAATTTTAAGGCATTCAAAAAACATAAAATTTACTTTAACGATGCAATTGTCCCATTTTTAGCATTTTATACAACTTTTTAAGACCCTTTACTTAGTATATTTTAATAATCTATTTAAAGCATCCACGGCAGTAAGTATCAATAAAACGCGGGTAATATAATTTACATCCCTTTTCGAAAATCGTGTACCATGTTTCACTTTTACGAGGAAACTTTTCCTTGGAGTGAAGTTCATGGCATTGCAATCCAGTGACATTTTATTTACCACGAAATACTTCATAATATAACCGAGATCAAAGGCGAAGTATATGATGTGAAAATTGCAAAGAGGTTTTCGGCTCTTGCGCGAAGAATGATGATTTTATTTTAGAAAGATTTTCACGCAAATTAATTTTTTTTTCGGCATCAAGTGTATAGAAATATATATACAATATTAACTCGTTATCTTGTTATTGTTAAGTATTTTATTTTTTCTAATTATTTACTTAATAAACAATTTAAATAACTTATTGTGAAAAAAAGTTATCTTTCTTAAAATAATCAACTATGAAATTTATTAAAATTTTGTACAAAGGTAGTAAATTGCAAAAAATATATTGAGGAACCAGGTCAACATTTACGCTGAAACGGATATTGTTGATGAGCATAGCCTTGTGTTAAAGAATAAGGAAAATGTGTTTTTTCTAATGGAGATATTTTTATGAAATGGTAAATGATTTCTTTGCAAAAAATACACGTAATTGATAAAATCTTGCACGCTACAATTTGGAAATGTCTCGGTATTTCTTATCGTGAATAACAATCTGCCAAATATGGCAGAAAAGAAACTAATAACGACATTATACGGTACACTTATTCTCTTCAATATATATATATTTCCACACATATTTAATGTAACGCCACATTCAATTGATATATTTATTTAAAAGGAAATATATAGAAAATTTGAAACGTTTGAATTGTGAACTATTCCTCGAGTTTCATTCATTTGTGTTATTCTAATGCCCGAAGAAGTCGAAAAGCGAGACCCAGTTCGTTAGCGACAAAACTAATGAAAACGAACAAATCTCTAAGGTTTCAAATTCTGATATTGAAATTCCACCAGTCGAATTCCTCAATTAAGGAAATAAATAGGTGCATTCATATTGTTTTAAATGGAAATACTTCAATGCCTTTTCGATACTTATCGAGTTGTAAATATCATATAGATTTACCACAGTCATAAAAACCTTTATAATCCAATCCATATATCGATTGAATCATTTATCTATTGGAGGATTCGAACACTAGGACTCGGAAACAATAAGAAGAGGAATAATAATTCAATACCTATTTTTACATTACTCGCAAATTTATTTTACTGACTTATTTCATTTTAAAGCTTTTAATATTTACTTTGTGAAAGAATGTTAGCGTGTTTTTAGAACTGCGCCAATAGCAAAAGTTCAATGAGTGGCCCGCGGGGCACCACTGCGTTGGGTTGTTATAATTTAAAATATAAGAAAATTGAGATTTATATATAGCTCAACAAATGTCTATTCGGTCAATTATAAAATATAAAGTCTGCGTAATGGGAAAGATAATAAAAAATATTCTCAAATCATTTATAGTAATCTCCGAGTATTAAATCTTTAAAAGCAGTCTTAATCGGTCAATTATTTGTCTCTTCAAATGTATCCGGTAATATTGGTGATAATGGAAACAGTAATAACAGTTAAATTGTTGTGGTGTAACTTTTAATTTGAAGTGAGACAACCCTTATCCCGGGAACACTGGAATATAAAAGTATTTCGGTCCTTTTCCGACGGTTGATACTATTACATAACTCCATTTGAAAGGGTACTGCTCAAAATGTCTTGTCTAATACTATGCCAACTTTTATATAAACATATATATGAGTTGTTATTCCAAACAAGTTTACTTCAAATGCAGCAGAATAAGCAAATTGAATAAAATAAACCTTCTACGTCTTCATAACAAATAGATATTTCTACCAAGTATAACAAAATGTCTCGCGAAGTTAACGATTTTTTATTGAGACTGAATAAAAAGTAATATTTTTTTATTGAATAAAACTTTCTATTTCTTATTCGTACTACATTATACTAACAAAATTTTTTGAGTCTATCAGATTTTTTCTGTCGATAAATCGATTCTGCTCAGAGGCAATGGGTGTTTGTGTTGTTATAAATCCCTTCCCATCTTTCCGATCCCGAAGAGCGACGCATAGTGTCAGTGATTAGCTAAACACTAGTCCTGTCCTAGTCCTCGTATCCTTGCTATCACTAGTCTCTTCGAAAAAGAGAGGTTAAGAAACTGAGTAGAAACCAGTTCTCATAGAAAAACATATGTTGAGATAAACTCCGTGAGGAGTCCATATGCTCCAAGTTGGGAGCGAACATGGTAAAAAATGGAGTTAAAACTACAATAATACTGTCGATGATTAAATACATAATAATTTTGGTTTTCCAATTTATGCAGTCGAAAAAAATCCTTTAATTCAATGTACTTTAGGAAATAATTATATACTTAAATTTAATGCTTCATGTATGGAAAATTTATGCAAAACAAAATATTATTTATTTCAATACAGTAAATAAACATCACTTATATATTTGTTTGTCTTCGCTGTTAGCAGAAATTGATAGTGAAATATAGGGTCATAGAAGTAGAAGATCTATTACTTAGTTTAAGTCCACCTTAAGACGTTGGGACAATCGTTGAGAATTTATTTTAATTGTAAAAAAATATTGGAAAACGGTGTACATTTTTTCGGCTTAAAACTAGGAAACTTTATTAATATACAAAACCAGAATATGACAGTCAATATGATTTAAATTTACAAGAATTGACACTTTAATTCAATTGAATGTATTATTTTAAATTAGTCCCACACTGTCATGTAATAAAATGGAATAAGTTTGTTACAAAACACATTTTGACAGCATTATTTTATATCCTAACGAATAATTTATCTTCTACAATTTCCTTTAACTTTTTATAGATGTCAGTTTTTTACTGTATCTATTAAGTATTTATTTAATTACTGAAACAAAATTTATGGAATAAGCGCTACGCATATTTTTTTTGATGGAAAACTTACTACAACTGTTTATTGGGATATAATAATTTGTCATGAGTCTTAAACATTCTCAAGAAAATACTTTATTGCGGATTTATTTACATCACAAGTTTCATTTACTTTGTGGGTTACTAAGGGAAGTTTTTGTTTAACATCAAAATGTGTGTATAAAACCGCCAAATCTTTTTCTTCATTTCGAGCAATATATTTTTACTACATGGCTTACTTTGGAAATTCAAATCGTGCTTCACGCTGGTCTGTCCCGAAGGAGGTTACTTTTTCAAAGAAATAAGGCTTGAAGGGTGACGGTGCAAAAAAAAACAATGTGGTAAAAATCGTTGTGCCTGATACCTATAGCTTTCAGTTGAATTTAACTGCAACATTATTTATTATTAAAGGGTGACGTCCTTAAACTCATGAAAATATACAAAAGTAACACAATATGACTAATTCATTCTACATATGTTCGCAAAAAAATATTTTTAAAAAACTATGTCTAACTTAAAAAAAAAGAATACGTCATTGGTTAAACAATACAACGTACAGTGTATTCATTATTTTTTATTTCCATGAAAATCTACTGTTAATGTAAAAATAATGACGCACGGAAGCAGAAATGATATTACATTATATAGTTGTCTACTTTGAGCAGATAATGCTATTATCATATTATCATTCTCGTGTTTTTAGACTCAAAATAAAAGAAACGTTTTGGAAATAAAAAATGAGACAAAAATAAAGGGATTTTCATTAAGGGCGCTCATTTTTTTTTTTTAAAACAAAACAAAAACGAATGAAGATATCTAAAAAAAATTATTATGTTTTGAAGTACATTTAGTGGCAATTATGTATGAAATTCAATTTCCCTCGCATGACCACCGCGGGCACGTTTGCAGAAGTTCAATCGTTGAATCCAATTTTCCACCACTTTTTCACATAATTCTGCCCGAATCGCACCGATTTCGCGTTCAATATTTTCTCTTAGCTCTTGTAACGTCGCCGGCTTGTTGGTATAGACCTAAGATTTAACATAGCCCCAAAGAAAATAGTCCAATGGTGTTAAATCGCATGATCTAGGAGGCCATTGAACTGGACCATTTCGCGAAATAACACGCTCACCAAATTTGGTTTTCAATAAGTCAATTGTTGCGTGTGCCGTGTGACTGGTAGCGCCGTCTTGTTGAAACCACATATTGGCCAAGTCCATACCTTGCAATTGAGGACAAAAATAATCAGTTATCATGGAGCGATAACGATTACCATTCACAGTAACATGACGATTAGCATCATGAACGAAAAAATATGGTCCAATGACACCTCCGGCATGTAATCCACACCAAACAGTGATTTTTCCGGGATGCAATTGTGTTTTGTGAAGCACGTGTGGATTGGTGCCTGCCTAATAAGGCATATTTTGCTTGTTTACATATCCATTGAGCCAAAATGAGCTTCGTCGCTAAAGATGATTTTTCGATGGAATTCAGCATCATTTTCAAATTGTTGTGTCATTTTCAAATTGAGGAATTGGCGACGCTTCAAATGGTCAAGCGGCTTTAGTTCTTGTGTCAACTGGATCTTGTATGGATGTAGACCAAGATCTTTTCGCAAAATTCGCCACAATGACGTCACAGAAATGCCCAATTGTTGAGAACGTCGTGTCAGTGACTCATTTGGGTCATCAAGAACAGATGCTCTAGCGGCGGCAATATTTTCCTCACTTCGTGCATTTCTTTGTCTCACTGGCACTGGAACATTGTGTAGCGACAATGCGCTTTCAAATTTTTGCACCAAACGTTGAATCGTTGATGTGGCAGGCAACTGATGACGACGATAAAATGGTCGTAATGCTCTTAAAGTTGCGGTGAGCGAACGCGAATTTTGGTAGTAGATTTGAATAATTTGCAAGCGTTGCTCCAGTGTGTACTGCTCCATGATGATTTGCCAACTAAGTACGAGTGTTAATCTAAAAAAAAAATTGAGCGTCAAAACGTCAAAAAGTACGAGTGTTAACCTCAAAAGTTTGAGCGTCCCTATTGAAAAACCCTTTATAAATCGAAAAAAATAATGATAAAAAAAATATATATTTAAACCGATTTTGGAAAATTAAGTCTTGTTTTTGCGATATGATATAATTATTACTTTTATACTTAGACTATTGTTATCTTCGTGCATTTCAAGTGCACGAATAAACTTGTAATCATCTTTGAGTGATTAAAATTTTGTATTGAAATTCCATCAAGCACGTTCAATCAAAATCATCAATTTAACTCTATTTTTGCTGATTTTAATCCTAGATTAATAAATTAGAGGATAGCATTTTTCACATGAAACCAGTATAATTAGGATATTTTGGATATTTTATTAGCAAGTGGGTTGAGGCGGTTTGATTTCCCACTGACTTCTTTCATAGTCTTTTTATATTGTTGAAGCACACTCAACGCCCTTGACGAATGTGGATATCATGGAATATTTTAAAGTAAAATTGCACTATCCAAGTATGTACCGTTTATATTTTATATTAATGTTATCCATGGAATTTGAATTCAAATTAAATATCAATCAAAAACATTAAACATACCAAAACCTTTTACTACAGCAATTCTTCAAAAAAACATTGGATACAAACTAGCCCATCTTTATTTACTATACAAAAGATTTTGAGCAGGTTATTCTAGTTCTATTGTCTAAAAATTGTTTCCCACCCACTCTACCCTATAAACGAGGCGTAGCAAGGGCATGAGATAAGGCAGAACAGATATACCTAAGACCAGCTTACCACTAGTGTGGTGCTATCCTTATCCTTTCTATTCCTAATATCATTAAATTAAAGGGAGGTTGAGCGACTGCGTAACAAGCAGTTCTCGTAAAAAAGAGACTTTGAGGTAACTCCATTATTCTGGTATATTATCAACCATTGAAGACCCAAGTATTTTTTTAAAAATGTCTTTAGAAATTACATTGAAAACGATAGGCGTAATGCAATGTATTGAAAGTCAATCTTATATTAGCCTGGTTTTTATTTCCGTACTCAATATAAATAGCACGAATAAAGGTAGAGTAAAAAAATGGAAATATACAATCAAATATATTATTAACCAAGTTAATACGTTTTAAATATTCGCATATACATTTTGTGAATAACAATGTAATAATATTGATAAGTAAAACTTCGTTTTGCTGCAAGAACCTAATAAAAAAATGACGTGCCCGTTTATATTATATTTTATTTCCAAAACTGTGATTCATTTCCTTGATATTGCGTTTGTTATTGGTAGCAGTGTGGTCATTTTAATACTTCCTTAGTGTTCCTTTACAACTTTGGCATACGGCTATTCGACGTAATGCGCATATATTTAATATATTATTAGTGATTAAGACAGTGTTGGCAATTTATCAAAACGTGACGTATGCACTAATCCATCAAAATCACAGCACGTATTGTAGGTTTAATCTGTGATAATTGAAAAAATATACACACTCTCACGTAGCCAAAAGAGATTATATCAGCTTTCATTTTATTCCGGGCGTAAAATCAACACGAAAAAAAACAATATTTCCGCATTCTCGAAGAAATTTATCGCACAATTATTTATGGCCTTTTAGCTGAGCTTTAATTTTATCACTTAAATCACCATAGGTAGCACTTTTTTCTTTGTATTTTATAAAAGAAGAGTGCTGTTAAACTGTGTGATATATTATAAAAATACTGTTCAAACCTTTTATATTTGTACTATTTGAAAAATGTGAAATTTTATACATATTTTGTTGACGAAAAGGATATAGGAATAAATCAAATAAATGCAAATTTATTAAATTTACCAAAAAGATTTAGTCTCGTACTGATTATTCAAAATTCGTTTTCAATATACGAAGCCGATACATAATTAGTTATAATAATAATGAGTAGATCAAATTCAAGCTTCTTCACGGAACTTTTTCAAAAATAACATTGTCAATGGAAAAAATATGCATTGTGGGAATGAGTTTTTGGTTTCAATTATTTCAGTTTTCATATTTTATAATATCTTTCCAGTAAAAGCTCCAAGAAAAATAATTAAAAATAGAAGGTTATTCATTATATATGTGTGTATACTTTTCTCAAATACTGAAGCACATTTTTTTAATAAAATATGCCCGATAGTAATTGTATAACGAGAAAGTAAAAAGTATATTTAAAATTATTAGATCGCTCCTTTAACATGAAACCCTATCAACGTCTTTATATCTTGTTGACAAAGCTTAACCTAAGCGTAGTATAATTATAATTTATTGAACTCTTTTTACGAAGTTTTCTAGTATTTTTTATACTAACCCAAAAGCTTATTCGTTTTTTTATGAAAACTAGTGTGCTTGACTTGACGTGCCAGAAAGTTGAATTCTTTTTTGAAATATTCGTTACAGCGACGAAGCAGCTTTTCCTGATACTTTCATAATTATTAATAGCCTTCTGTTTTTTTAGCGACTGACGATATTTCAAATTTATTCATCAAATTTATAAAATTTCGAACGCATGTCAATCGGTAAAATTTTAATATACTCAATATCGCAACATCATCACGGATTTCCTTAGGTTAACATACATATATCAGGATTCAATTTACGTGGAAAACATCTATGCAGTTCGAGTCTTTCCATTCAAGTTTTCTGTTAAGACACAAATATTTAGTCATCTATTTACTGATTAATTAAAAATAGCAATGTTAATTATTTCTCAACGAAAACTTAATGAGCAGTGATAATGAATATATTTTTTTAATATTGTGTTGATGATAGAATGGCTGAACCTGATTTATCCTATTATACCAGTAATGGAAGTTGCTTGCTTAGCAAAAACAATATAATAGATTTAGAATTAAAATGTATTTTCCAAAAATTATTCATGTTCCATAAAAAGTTTTTTTTGCCAGCAATTTTTTCGTTATTTGAAACGTATGTGGTTGTTTCACTTCTTATAAAATAAAACCATATATTAATTCTGATCTATTTTTGGGATTAAATTTAGTACTTAGCAAAACCTTCCTTGTTTTACAATAATTGACTAAGCTTAATAGCCTCTATAGATACACTACTTGAACTCAATTGCAACCAAAACCCATTTTCCTAACCTGGCCCGTAATAATTGGTTTTCACAATATATACCCCTTCGCGGCACATTTTGACGCGGGTGGGTATGCAAAAAGGTAGCCTACCTGAGAGTCTCTTTGGGAACTGTGTTAAGCCCCTCCGTACCCATAACTAATGTGGTGTACGAGTTGAAAGTCTTATAATACGCTGTCTACTCGGTACACATATACTTGAGGTCTTTTCTAAATGTCAAAGCAGTTGTTTTGTTAATTTGCTCTTCTCCTTCATTGAAGTTACACTAAACACCGGCTTACACGTTTCTGACAAACGCCAGGCAATTTACACTAGCAAATATTATTATACTTCGTAATTTATGCAAAAGAAGACTACTGGTGTTGGCGCACGAAAATTTATAATGGATTTTTGAGAGGCTTTTATTAGATATGAAGTGTTTTAGCAACAGCATTTAACGGCAAAGTAAGCTTATTAATGGATAACGAAGATTTTTACAGACGAGAATTGATTAGTCTAGTCTAGAATACGTTATTTAATATGCACAACACGTACCATATAGATTCAGGTCAGTATCACAATTTTATTGAAGTCATCGTACTTCACCATCAACCACAATTAACAATTAACAAGTAAACATGTAATTTATATTATTTGCAGTTTATTTGTTTCATAAATTTAAAACGTATTTATTTAATACTTATTATGATGCAGAAAGATTGGGATACATGGACGTAAAGAAATGAACGCGACCGTCCCACAACTATTGACAGAGGTGACTGATTGTGTGATCGCACACAGGTCAGCCAAATGCTTTACATATAGAAACGTGTATCTTAACATCGACAAGGTTACAAACAATTCATTTAACGATACCTGCCCTCACATTGCATATGGAGTTAGTACGAAAAGCTGATACTCGATGGAATTCCAAATAAAAATTTGAATCTAAGAATTTCTATGAGTTTTCGTTCGCGTCAATGAGAAAACATTTACCACTGTACTTTATCTTTAATTGCTTCAGGTATTCAAAAACTAGAAAATGCCAGCTTGATAGCCGTAAAACTGAATGATTAAAATTCTTACTATAGATTTTTTGGAATCCATGTCCACTCCTAATTTGGATCAGATGGCCCGGCCCCCTAATGGAGGGATCTCAATTTTTTTTCCTACGAGAAATGCTTTTTGCTCAGTCACTCAATCTCTCTTCAGTTCGATGAAAGTAAGGATTTAAAGGATAAGGCTAGCAAAAAAGTTGAAATTGAAATTCCTCTCAACTTTTTCCAAGAATAGTTTCAAAGTTGATCGTGTCTGATTTTGTTTCTAAAATGAGCGAAACATGACCCACTTTCAAAAATTTAGACATAAAGTTTAATGATTTTTAAGGAGCAGACTATATAAATGCGACACATATTATATATTATAACTGAAGAAAATATTTAAAAATTGTCCTATGAAAGCTCGAAAGCATGAGATCCGCTACGAAAGCTAATGACCTTGACCAATGCACCACGGACCCGCAAAGATTAGATTTAGATCCCTCTAATTCGCAGCACCGTCTCCTTTACCAAATATAATATATATTTAGTAATATTTTAATTTGTAAAAAGCGATTTTTTGAAAATGATATCTTCTCAGATTTACAAAAGATAGTATGTATAGAATTTACGGAAAGAAAAAAGCATTATTTTTTCAAACGAACTGGTTTCGTGGAAATCGCTCAACGCTTCCTTGAAGAGGGTCACGTGGAAGAATGTTATTAGGAGAGTTCTTTAAGATTGTCGATGGATTCGGCGATTACTTTGTGGAGTTTATTCTTCAAATAAAAATATGAATGGTTTCGAGGAAAGGAATTCTCTAGCCGGGTCATGAAATGTGAACCTAAAATAAAATATTGTCTGTGATTTTTCTTTAAATAGGATATAAATGAATATTTACGAATATAAGGTCGGTCTCTGTGGCAATGTTAGTCTCTGATGTAGTTAGGTCTAGTGGTAAGAACTTTGCCTTAGCGATTAAGTGGGGGCCTGGGTACAAGTCCCGTCAGGGTCAGAATTTTCAATTGAAAAATAAATCTTGCACAAGGGTGTATAAAATTCAAGGGAGTTGTTCTCGACTGATTCATACAAATTTCTCAAAGAGTTTATCTTGTATTTAGCTCGTTGGCATTACAGCTATAATGCAATTTTTACTATTATTATCATAACAAAATAAGACTTTATATTTCTGAATCTGTTATCATGTCTGCCAATTTTTTTTTAGTATTCAGTGAATAAGAGTCTAATAGCTTAAAGCTAGATTTTATCAAATGATTCGATGATTCAATACTGAATGTTTGTTAAAAAATATGACAGTTGAATTGCCTGAATCTGCCAAAAGGCGAAACCTGGATCGTTAGTGATAAAACTAAAATGATGGAAATTACTTAATTCAAACGATTCTAATTTAATAAAGTTTCTTTGAAATTCCATCTAGAATTTTCATTCAATATTATAAATAGGCTTGAAGTTTATTTTTTTAAATTGAAAAAGTTGCAGAATGCGAATTTATCAGAATAATTATTAAACACATTATTAATACTCTTTGATTCTGTCATAAAATAATATTTCCTGTTTTATCAAGATAAATGAGAAGTATCTCCTAAGCCTCTGCCAGTTCTTGCATTGTAATTGATATGTGTCACAAGGAATTGGACGTCTGATATTTTCTTGCTTAAAAACATTAATCGATTATTTCTTTTTGATTTAAAAAGCGGTGTGAAAAATTTGACTACGCGAGTTTAAATTCACAAACTCCAATATAATAATAATTGTATGCCCAAGGAGGCATAGTAAATGGTTTTGACCACGTTGGAAATTATTTGTGTTTACTTACTTAATAATGAAACGTTGAGTAGAATACTTCGAAAGCGTCCAAGGTTTATAACTTATTAGTAATTTCAACTATTTCTACCGTGTTTATCTTCTTGCCAAAGACTTATCTTCGTTAAGGGTAACGCTTGGTTGTTATTAATATTCTACAATACGACTTAATAGCTCCCAAATCACACAAAACACTTATTCGCTTTTGAGCAAATATATATATGTATATGTATTTGAATAATTTAACTGCGGCGCAATTTTTATTCATATAAAACAGGGGTGGCCAAACTTTTACCACTACGGGCGACTTTTTTTGAAATTTTTGGCAGCGATCGACTCATAAAATATATTGAATTGATCAGTAGATCGCGATCGACGCTTTGGCCACCCCTGATATAAAACATATACATTTTGAAAGTAAAAAATTAAAATATTCCAACCACCGTGGAGTTCCTTTCTTCCTTCATACTTCTTCCTACGGATCAGTGGCTTAAATTCCCAAATTGGTATACATCATTTTTTAAATAGAGATACGCATTTGCATTACAAAGTATACTCATGATATTATAATGTCTTATTGAAAGTAAACATGATTCTATCCATTAAATTTAAATTTAAGCCTCATATTGACCCATTTATATATTTGAAAGAACACCGTCAATTAAATTATTAATACATGTATTACGTATGAGAAAAAGTAATAGTTTATATTCTTTTTGTTAAAATGGAATTATAATACATAATCAGCGCCCACTCTATCTTTTGAGGCATGCTTAAAATTAAGCGTCTATTGATGTGTTATATATATTATTTGAAATCAAAACGAGTAGGTAAAAAGATTTCAATTTTTTTTTAGAACTTTGTTAGATTAATTATTAAGATCGAAATATGGTAGAGTTTTATAAATCACGTTTTTTCACCGACTGAAGTGAAATCGCAAAAGTATTGTATCTTATATTGTATAAAAATATTTTCAGATTTGAGAATAGTTCAAGCTCAATTTTATTTCACGGACAGCCTTTGGTTCAATTTCACAGATGGTCGGTCGGGCGAGTGTATTTCGGTTTTTCAGATTCGGCAAAACCTAACGATATATATTAAAGAATCAGAACGGCTTAACGCGAGTCGCATGTGTCGACAGGATTCATCATAAATAAAAGATGTCATTTCGTCGAATGATATAACTTTCAGATTTCATTTTCAGCGCAAAGATCCATCGGAAAATACTCAGCCATACGTCTCAAATGCCACGTAAGTACCGAGTATAGTAAAACTTCCTAGCAGAAATATAAAAATTTAAGATCTGAAAATTGGTTAACAATAAATTGAATAGGAAACTATGTATATCAAAAATATTTTAGGAAATTTACTTGCTCACGCTATATTTAAAATTAAATTCTTTTTGAAAGCTGAACTGGCTAGCAAAAATCATGTAATAAAAAAATTGATTGTTCACAAAACATCAATTTTGACTGATGAGGGCAAATAGATAAAAAGCATGCAGGGTAAATCATATTTTGGTAATTTTTTCGATATTTTTATCAACACAAAGCAAAACAAAATTGAAGATACATATGTTGGTAAGTATAATTCTACTGATGAAATTTGAGTAAAATTATATTACTTAAAATTTGAATAGTTTGAATACAACATCGCAACACGAGTGATCACCAGATTATTTTACCAGAACATACTAGAAATAAATAGGGAACATCTTCATAGTTTGTGAAATTTCTAATAAGCAGCTTCTTCCGAACTCACCCTAGTTAAATTCAATTAAGTTAATATCATTAATTACTGTGAATTATAAATTTAAGCAATCCAAATAAACTAATTCTTTGATATGACATTGTATAAAACCCACAGATTAAATTAGTTGGAAATTCCATGCTTTTAGCTGGTATTTAATTGTAACGATATCACATTTAATATACTGATGAAGATAATTTACCCATACAATTACTTACCCAATTGTTTAAAACTCATTAACATCAAAAGATTCGCTTATTAATCTAGATTTTGATACTAACAATTGAACTTAATGACATAATTTTCTTCTTATATATAAGCAACACAAATCATTTACTGCGCTTCAGTTTAAGTTCATTTTACACAAGGCCTTAAGATGCCGAAGGGCGAAAACTGGGTCGCTGGCGACAAAACTCACGGAAATGTAAAAAATTCAAACTATTTAAATTTGATATTGAAATTCCATGCACTTTCAGTCAAAATCCTCAAATATATTACACTTAAATCAAAATTTTCTTAACTCTACCAATGTTTGTGATGGGTATACTAACAAGCTAATGGATATTTTGCCGTCAAATCTGACATAGACACGAAGATTTATGTTGGTTTTCAAAATATCGTTACGTGTATGAACTACTAATAACTAAAGCAAAAGAGACAAGAAGAACAGACCCCATGAGAGGTCAAGACCTCGATGGTGCTTCTGCGAAATGGCTTCGATGTAATGTTTTATTCATTGCTATGCTCGGATGTGTGAGCGATTTTTGTGTGGTTTGTTTGCTCCAGACAGAATAATGCATATGTATTTACAGTCTTACAAATCTGATACGGCTAATGCTGTAAGCCAATGTTTATCAACATACTTTTCCAGTCACGCAACACACATGCCTACTTGTATTGCAATTTTCTTCTTATTCGAAATTATTGTCAAATACTGCATAATTTTTATCGATCAATAGAATGGTAGACGAAAAGCATATTATGTAAAATACATAATATTTAGCGTTTCGGACTGCATAAATTATTTTAAAATGAGAATTTCAAAGTAACTGTTTCTTAAATCCAAATTCATAGTAATATTAAATTAAAAATAACTTAGATTATTCTACGTATTATGTTACTATTCGTGATACGTGTTTCGCCATTTTCAGAGGCATCTTCAGACTTCCTATCACAAAGGTTGTTGGAGTAGAGATTTTTTTTAAGAAAGTTATTACTTCAAATTGTTTATCTTTTATAATTCAGATGCTTTTAAATTTAAGATAATAGTTTAAATACAGTCAAAATGTTTCATTAGTAAGTTAAATTATTATATGATATACAAAAAGGTATACAGCTAATCACTAGTCCTGTCATAGTCCTCGTAACTTTTCCATCCCTACTCTGTTCGATAAAGAGAGGGTGAGCAAATGAGTTACAAGTATTTCTGGTAGAAAAACATGTGTTGAGATAAACTCCGTGAGGAGTCCATATGCTCCAAGATGGGAGCGGACATGGTTAAAAAAAAATACCAAAAGGTGCGTCGCATACCACATGTTATGTTCGCAAGTTTTGTCCGATTTTAAAATATCAAATAAAACGTGTAAATACTAGTAATATATTATAATTTGCATACCCATCTGAAACTTTGATTGTAATTCTTTAAGTAAAAATACATTCACTTTTTAATATGTACGAACATTGAATTATATAAAATTCATTCATTAATTGGTTTATTCATTCATTAAATCGTGTAACCAAAAAAATTAATGCAGTCAAAAAATACAATAAAAAGACACCTTAAGTATTGCTGAAAAAACACAGTGATATCTTACCAAGTGTGTGATTGCGTGATTGACAATATAAAAATTCACTAAGCGTGCGTCCTCATCCATATGTAATGTTTAAAAATTCAAAGCTTCCCTTGAAAAACAAATCTTTTAATATAATGTCGCTATTTATAATAAATCTTAGGACGTCCTCTATTTCTCGCGGGTCACCCCATTATGCTCAACGTGGATCAGGAATGTTGATATTAACAAGTTTACCGTAATGTTGACAAGTTATTTACAAATTATCATTAAAATTGTTACGTCTAATTAATCCTTATATAAATAGACTATAAACGTCCAACTCTTTTAAAACAAACATTCCAACCCCTCGTTCAACCTTTGACCTTTCCTTTGGGCCGAGCTTTATAAATAAATTTAATTTAAAAACAGACTGGATTTACACTTCCCAACATTGCATAATAATTTTAAAAAAATCTTCAAGAATTTTCTTAACTAATTTCAAGACAATTAATTAACCGGGTATCGTGGAAGATAGCTAAAGATATTTTATTAATTATAATTGAAACAGTGTATACTTCAAGTCTGAAATGATCCTGAAATATCAATCAAATTTATTTCTTAGTATGATTTGTGCTATGAAATTGTTAATCAAATAACTGATAAACGTTATTTATAAAGATAACATTGTCAAGTATCTCACAATAATGTAAATTATCATTTAAAAACGGTGTCACTTAGCTTATCAGTATTTTCAAGTGAAGACAAAAGTTGACACATGAATATTTTTATTTTGTATTACACTAAATCACTTTTTTATTATGCAATTGATACCTTATATTTATATTAAAACTATTTCATATGTTTTTCCCTTTTTATAACTAATGATTTAATACAGATCACAGATAAATCATTATTTTTGATTGAGTTGATTTTTTTGTATTGAAAATGTTTACTAGTTATGTGAAACAAATTCTAAGCCATGTAAAAAAAAGGATTATTTACAGCATATAGGTTTCATTAATATCACTAACAGGCAATGAATAAAGATATATATGTTTTTTCAGATATCTTAATCCTTAATTATTTATCTGACTAGAAAACCTATACGTATGATTCTGCCTACATATGTATGTAAGTGTTTTTCAATTTTAAATGTCTAAAAACTTCCAAAAATGTGTTCACAGTTCAAAAGCTTAAAAACTGTTCAGTTATGAAGTTTCATAAAAAATCAAATGGTATATAAAAAAACAATGATTTATTTCGTAATTAGCTCTGTTGTTAACTATGATAAGTATAACAGTTTTTAAAGTTCTACTAGGATTGTAAGATATGAATGATTAATTTATTTGGACTTTCTCGGACGGATATCTACAGAAATTGATTCATGGATTTGTTAACAAAAGCATGAATGTTTGTGATTTTTTCATGCCTAATCACCCACTTTCTGTTCAATCCTGTAAGCAGGGCACAAAGAAATCAATAAGAGGGTCACAGTTACATCATTTTTATTTGTAAATAAAGATGTTGAGCTACTGATTTATACAGCTCTCGATAAAAAAAATCTTCCGTAAAAAGAATATTACGAAGAGATAGGGTAAAAATGTAAATATGAATATTTTTTCGCGGCTATAAACCTACGCGTGCCTAAAATTATATAATGAACGTGGTATTTATTCAAAACATTTGCATCCACGCCATCATGGCAAAAATTATGTAAGCCGGGCTCTCGTTTTCGCTGAGGGTAGATACTTGTAAGAAATATTATTTCTTTCATGCCACCCATACTTACCGCTTGAAGCTATCCCGGTTTTAACGCTTCCGTATATCGTATACGATATACAGAACGACGTCAATCGCTGTAGCTAAGATAACCAAAGCAAGTGAAGTTCAATGAAGTACGGCTCAGCCGACAGTATGTGCAAATCCAGTATTTTCGTAGAGTCTTTGTACTAGACCTCCTGTTTCTTTATTTTTATTTATGACTATAGCGCCGTGAAGATGAAATATTGACGAAGTGAATTTCAACATATCGGGAACATTTTTATTCATGGCCAATCTCTTAAATGATTCATGGGTATAAATTGACATTTTAGTTTACGGTGACAGGTTACGTTTTTTTACGAGTTGTTCTGTTTTCAGAAGGTTGTTCAGAAGGTTGATATATTTATAACACTATTTGATGTATTTTATATATTATTATTTTATAAGTATTTATGTAATTTTGATTGAATATACATAGTGGTTTTATCGTTAAATCATGGCGTTCGACTGGTATACATATTTTTGTTATATTGTCATTTAAAAAAAGTCGATAACGTCTCATTTAATTAATCAAATGCTTTTGGTAATTATGAAGACATTAAAAATCTAATTTTTTGTGAATCAATTTGAACGTCGAGTAACGAGGACTATTAGAAGCGCAAAACACTATACGTCTTATTAGTATAAAGCAAGGATAGTGAGCATTCATTTTCTATTCCAAGGAAATAAAAATTCGGCCCAACTTCATACATGAGTGAGTTTGTATTTTTTATTGATATTATATTAAATCTTCTATAATTCACGTAATCATATTCATATTCGATTCTTATCTGAAGTCGATATACTTGTATAATATTGAACCACATTATGAACTATTTTTAGATTATGCTATTTTCTTTTTTAAATTGTATTCAACATAAACAGACCTATTGTACACATAAAAGATTATTCTTATAATAAGGCTATGCAAAATCTAGTAAAAATCAATTTTTGAAAAGACTAATTTATCCCCTGGCGTACAAGCAATTTTTGTTTTATGAAGTGTACATTTATGCTTCACAATAAAACCAGTTGTGGTTGAAAGAATATATAAGCTTATTCAAGAATCATGACGTCGTTTTTTCGAGTTTCGACGATAGTTTTGCTACCTATTTTTTTGACATGTTTTTTTAGTTTATGGTTGTGTCTATAGTCTTCCATCTCCCTTATATTCGAGTTTGTTTGTTACATTTAAAAGCTTCATGTTTTTTTTTAGAAATTAATTAAGGACGTGATTTTTTACGACATATTCGTATGTGTTAATCACTGATGGGTGGATTTTGCTGTTGATGAAATGGACGCCTGGATGTGAAAAACCGAGAAACATCTGATATTATGATACGACGACAAGCTGTAAAAAAAACAGTATTTTATCAGAAAAATATGATAAGGAACACAGCTAGTATTGCTATAAAAGATGAAAAATAGTATGATAAATGTATTTCATACCATACAATAATAATAAAATAACGAAGAAAAATGTTTAACTATTGAATTTATACTTTCCAAAGTATTCTCACCCAATTATTCGTTCACCAAAGCGTTTATTAAACGTTATAACAATATCAAAACGGATGTTACACTACTTATTTAAAAGATGGAAGAAATACAAGTATATCCCGACGTGTTTTTTTTGCTCTAAAATTAACAGCGCACACACATATACAAGGGCGAGCCTTTTCTGTTGTGGTTTTTGCTGTTGCGAATGCCCAGATAAAATTATATTCTTTGTAATTTGACACGGGTTGCTTTATTCATTAAGCCTTATGACGCCAAAAGATAAAATCATCATTGTTTTATTTTAACGGGGGTAATTTAATGATATTAAATTTTGTTGGCTCACTAATTTTTCTGTGGCAACGTCGTTAATTTACTTGAATGATGGGTGTAAGATAATAGTCATGCGTTACTGAATATGAGGTTTATTACCGACAAGTCAAGTTTTCTTTAAAACGTAGAACCATTATTCCATATCCATATCAGGTAAAACACAGTGTGATGGTAATTATATCAATCAATAATGCGTTTACTAAACCATCCCAAAAATAAAATATTACAGTGTTTCTATCTACCATAAGTACGATTATTTTTCATTCGAAATAATGTTACATCGCGTGACTAACAGCATCACATTGCAACCTATAAATGAAAAATTTTAGGCTGTGACACAAGTAAAAAAAGCTTGCCTTTAAAGTAATATACATGATACAAATAAAACGATTTTCTTATGAATTTATTGTGCTCGCGATCAGCGAAACTGACCCTGATCTTTATAAAATACGTGGAATTTTTAAAAAAAGTACTGCCAAATATATGTAAAATATTATGCCTTTCCACTTAAAATTTATTAACAGCTTAAACACTGTATGAAATATATCAACGTCCTCTTTTAATATATGCAACTGTTTAATGTTGAAATTATTATAATCGTGAATATACTTTCGAATAATCCACTGATAAGCAGTTTAAAAATAGAAAAAAACATTTTCCAGCAACCTGGATAACTTATTATATGAAATGTTGAAATCATAGTGCTACTCAAATTTAAGTGCCACTTAAAAATGACGTTTTCAAGCGGCATTGGAAATTTTAGGGAGGGATTTTCAGAGAGGATTTTTGCCATAACCTACTGACGTAATATAATAATATTATATCTATACCTTGGAAACAATACCAATGTTTTAAATGTGTGAGAAATGGTTTTCCAGTGTCTACTTTGAGAGACAGTACATCTTTTATTGAGATACAATGAATTTGAATCGTATCGTTTCACTGGTGATCGATTTCTCATTCTATCCGCATCCTTGCGACTAAAGAAGATTGTCATAACGTAATTTTTTTTTGCGTAGAACGATATGAATAAATTCTTCATTTAAGCTTATAAAAAAGTCGTTTTTTCCAATTTCTTTCAGGCTTAACTTGTTGTTATCAAGGTTTGGCAGGGTGGTGGAGCAGACCACCTTTCTCCCGAGTTATCCGGGCAAACACCAAACAAGATTATTTCGAGTTGGGGAAGGAATTCACCTAACTCGATTTGATGTCAGTTGATCCTTTCCAGCTTCCATATTCGATATCTCATGACGCTGTGAAAATTACTTGCTAACTTTTGCGTATAAAACATATCGTTTCGGGCTCAAGTTTTTTTTATCTGTGAAGGCGCTTCTTTTATTGTTGAAATGTCTTACGTGACAAGAGTATTGACGTTAATCGAGAGTCTACCTGAAGTTTTATGTTTCAGCAGAAGTGCTACAATGGAATAACCTGTCACGCGATATTGTTAATAAAATAAAATTAATAACTTTTTATTTGCACGTGTTGTGCTGAAAAAAGTGACACGTGCTTCGCCTCATTAAGAGCATCTTCAGACTTGTTATCGCAAGGTCACTTGAGTAATGAATAAAGAGGCAAGCTATGTGTCACTAATTGTAGAACAATAGATTACGTCATATAAAAAAATATGGATTTAATTGAATAAAAATGAACTTCCACAAAGTATCGCCGAATTCATCGGAAGTATTGCAATATCTCTCGGTCGAACTTGTTTTTTCTACAGATTCATTAACATACAGTTATATTCTGTATTTGATCAATTTTTATTATATTTCCAGTAAATGATGGGTTAAACGATCATATAGGAAATATTTTTTAATTAAATAACTGCTGATAGCCATTTTGATTTTTTTAAGAGTCCTGTTAAAAAAACCACTGCTGAAATCAGATCTAAACGTTTTATTAATAATATAATATGTTTGTAGTTTCAAAAATATATTTTAAAAAGATGCATAGATAAATAGCTGTTAGCCAAAAAGTAGAAATTTACTACCATCGAATGAGTGCCAAATTTCACCTGATCAAGTTCAAAGCTTATTCCACATTTAAGTCAACAACTTTTAGCATTAACTCCGCCCCGCGATGTGCGTTAGCATTTCCCATGTATTTTAAATGATTTTCTTTGAATCCTAAATGGTATGCGCGCTCGAAAATTGACTACGCTGATAACATAGAAAGCTGAAACACGCATGTAATGATGTGGATAATCATCTCAGTATTTTATGCTTTGTGACATCCAATTCCATTTACTTATTTTAAATCTTAAAAAAACGTTTCGCCAAATTTTATTACATAAAATTGCCATCGGTATGAAATTTGCAATTATAAGTATAATATATTAGAATGCTATTACAGCAAAAAAAATGTCAATTTAGTGGGTTGAGATTACATGAAGAAATTATTTTTTATAGAAAAATCGGCTCCTTGGAATATAAAATAAATATAGTATGATTACTCAATAATATATAAACAGATACAACAATGATATCATTGACAATTTTAGTAAAACAAGATAAATTTTAATGAGCTTTTGCAAAAAATTTTGGTTTGAAAAACTAAAAACCTGTAATTCAGCAGGCTAAGAAGATTTTTTTTTTTTTTTTATAATTATATATATTTCAAAAGAAACAGTCCAATTTTGGTATTTGCCAAATTTAATGTTGTACTGGAAGTGTATTCTCCGTATAAATGCACACATTAAAATGCCAGATGATCTTATATTAAAAATTTTGAATTCATAAAATTTATAGAAGATGATGTGAATTATATTACTGCTATATCGACATAACGTGACATAAAGTGACACGTAACGTACGTTGACAAATCATTTAGAAAGATTCTATTTATTAACTTTATTATTAATTTTTTTGAGAGATTGAATTTTGTGAGATATATATGCTGTCAACAATTTTTTGTGAGACTTATTCAGAAAACCGCTATGTAATACTTTCATTAAATATCTGAATTTTTAATTTTAGAAAATCCAAGAGAAAAGGTATAAATTTGATTTGTAGTACCTACTTTCGCAGGTTTGCGTTCTTGTTGGATTTAAAAATAGTTTGGTATTTTCTAACAATATAATTCTCGTTTCATATAAATATTTATGGGTCCATCCGAGCCTTCAACACTTGGAGAAAACGACACAACTTTAAGCCCTCCGGATTTTTTGACAATGGCAGTACAGTTCATTCATTCATCTTAAGTGTGAGAGACTAGTTTACATTGTATATGTGTAACCGAGAGGCTGGAAAAGTACTGGATGAGAAAGAACTATCCAGCGATCTAGAAAAAAAAGGTAAGCTGTACCAGTCAAACAAAATTGTCAATTGCTTTATCAGGATATTGATGATGAATATGGTATACAAGCATACTAATTAATTAAGCAACCATTAAAAAGCTAATTCATTAATCTTGTAAATATATTCAGTTTATGTTTCTATGCGATGACGGAGTCTTTACTTTTAGCAAGGAAAAGCTTGATTTATTGTAGGGAACATTAGAATTATCATTAATAATCAGAACTCACAATGAATACGGTCGTTATAAATGCCCAAAATATTTATGAGAGATGCATACTAAGCAAATACAAATGTAAAACAAGCTTGAACTTTCTATACAGCTTATCATATAATTCTTATAGGATGCTTTTCAAATATTTTTAATAGTAGAAATTTATGTCCCCTTTTCTGTAATTGCTCCATAAAATTCAAATAAATCAGTGAATAAAAAGAGAATAAAAATAGTGAGTGGGTAGCGTTTCGCTTAATCGACAAAAAAAATCAGACAGCATGATCAATTAAAAAAATATTCTTTGATAAAATTCAAGGTATTGGCGAGGGGTGCTTGATGGAATTTCAATATCAACTGTTCAGATTTCTAGATTTCTAGACTATTACTTTTAAAGAAATGTTTTTTCAATAGAATGAATTGAAATTCCAGTAAATGTCCAAAAAATAATACAAACAAACTAATAGGTTATTCAAATAGTAATTATGATAAATTACATTTCATTTGTTAATTTTAGTTATTAAATAAATCACATCGATGAAATTATGAAAATAATCACCGATGATGTGAATTTTTACATTTTCCAGTAAAACAATAGACGAAACCATATTATATATACTAGAATTTAATTGGAAAGCAGTTTTTTCGAAACCATTTGCGCATGGAATTATTTTTTAAGGTCCAATTTGGTAGGACTGGTTTCCGATAAAATCGAGTTATTGACGTCGCGTAATTTGATTCTAGCATATTTTCCACTGTCGCAATTTAGCATGTTTGAAATTTGTTTGATTATTATATGGTTTGTATAACATTATTTCATATGACAATTGATATTTGATAAATACTTTTTATTTATGCTAAAAACTAATAATTCTTCGCAATAATAATAACTTTGAGTCTCAGATTTGCAGTTTCGTCTTTTTTGTATTCAGATATCTGGCTTGATTGATCTGCATATCTATAACGTGCAGCTTATGCAGTGTGTGTGTTTATGAGAGTGTTTAGAAAATTTTGACAGTTGGCACTACTAACTAGCGTGTAAAATTATGAATAATTATTATTTGAATGATAATTAAACCGTTGAATAATTTTTAATGTTACCATTGTCACCCTTGATCTCTGAGAAAATTATATAATCCACTTTTTTAAATATATTTAGCTACCTTTTCAGTAAATAACGAAAAAATTGTTTTATTCTACTTTCACATATATGTATGTATGTAAAATGTGTTTATTTGTAATAAATAATGCCTTACCACATAGAAATGATAGTTAAAAGGTACCACTTATGTAAAAACATTCTTCATCACATTTATATGACGATATAAAATTGAATTTCAAGAAAGAGTGTTCGAATTTGAGTGAAACATTTATGAATATTTAAGTAAATAATACAAAATTTAAAAGCTCTTTGAAGTCAAGCCGCGTGAAAAAATATCATTACATAAAGCTGCAAGTCATTTTTTAGTTACAAAGTGCGCAAGCTTTTGCTTACATAGGTATGAAAGTGGCTTTTCGTTGTGTTACGTAAAAGCTCCATAGGAGAATGAGAGCCTCTATTCCACAGGTTAAAAAGTAGTTCCGGTAAACCACGTCCAGTGCCTCATACCAATGGACTTAACACAAAAAACATAGGATGAAGTCACGGCATTATTTTAAGAATAAAATCTTATTTCTGGTACAGAAACATGTTTATAATGTATACGTAAAAAAAAAATATTTCGTACATTGAGGATATTTCAGATTGTGTAAATGGATAAAGAAAGAGTGCTAATCGTTTTACATCAAATAAATGGCAGAGGTCAAAGTTTAATAACACATTAAAATTTATAGTACGTGATTCAGCAAACGCCTGAAATATTAGTTATAAGTTGACAGTTTTTTTTGTACGAATTTGTTTTGTACAAATGTTTCGTTCAAATATCTGATAAAAATGACAACAAACCCATTTTTTTAGTGATGCAGTAATAAGTAATTTTAAAATTAAATTATTCATTCGATTTTTATTTTTATTGCTGACTCACTATTATTTTTTTTGAATTTTCAGTTGATGTTTAATATATTCTGAAAATATTTTGTGCAATCTATTTATTGATGGTTTGTTTTTCACCTCTGATAAGTTATCGTTGTTTTTCCACGAAAATCGTGTCTCCAATTTTTTTTTATCGCGGTTAAGTTTGATATAATTTTCAATCAGCTTCAAGCGAAGCACTCTCCTGCCAGCATATTTATTTTGGTAGAATAAAACTTCTTGCAAAAAAAATCTTCAAAAATACAAAATTTAATTAAACTTTAGCACTCGTAACTTGAAGATTCCGCAAAGTAATCTAGTACACATACACTGTGAGATATTATATTTGTATATCACACAATTTTACAAGCACGCCGCAACACTTAGTATAACACTCTGAGCTTATTTTATTACGGAGGGGTGACTAGCAAGCTCCACAAAAGGTGTTGAGAGCACGATTATAATTAAATCTTTTGTAGCGAAAAGTTGCAAATTAATATTCCTGAAAGAGGCCGTCTTGAAATGATCTTTTTCTCACATGACGATCCCATATTAAAAAACGTCTTTTTTAATATGCTTCTTTGATCACGAAACATATTGAGTTACCTGGCCTAACATTATTTTGTTCATGCTACAAACGTAATACATAAATTGGTGTGACTTGAATGGGACATTGAAATAAATGAATAAGTATTTTTTTCTGAGACATAGCTAGGAGGTTTCTTATGAGTTGTATTTCAATGAGACAATATTTTTGTCAGATAATCTCTAAAAGGTTATTCCAATATTATTTAAGTGCCTTTTCACGTCATCCCATCTCCGCAATACTTCACTCTTTATTTCAATTAGTTTTATCATTCCTATATTTCAAAAACTTTTCTTTCGGTGTATCATTTCATAACCTGCGTATTTTTGTCGTTTAAGTCATTTCAGCACAACTTATTTATTTCAGTTCAATAATGTTAGTAACAACTCGTATTTTTTATAATACAACAATGACGTTTCTGAACAGTTGGTTTCTTACTACCTGTAGTGTATATTCAGCCAATATTTCATGGCCAACTTCCAAAACGCTGCCAAAAGAATATAGGAGTTTAATTATCACATTCCTAGTCCGAGCAGAGTAGCACTGGGTTGATTATGCACTAGTGCTGGACATTAAAAACTATTTATAAAATCTGCTGATAACTACTGCTGGTATTGCTATTATTATTGGCCCTACAGTCGAATGGTCAGAACCGTTGAGTTTTCGTTCACACGGTGGTGTGGCTACAGTTGTATATGCCACAATGAGTACAAATGTATATGGTCTCATGAAAACGTGTGTAAAACAATTGCAACTACTCTTTCAACTTTAGCCTTCATTTGTAACCGTCTTCAAAGAGAGAAGTTGTTTGAGTGACTCTAAGTTAGTTCTCTAAAAAATAGGTTTTATTCCTATTATGATAAAATAATATTTTGGTCCCTCAACGTTTTATTCAACAAATCTTATCATTTAAAAATTCTTTAATATTGTGCATTCCAATGCAAAGCTATTAACAATAGATATAAACGGAATTGATAGTAAGTTTTTTTTGTAACCGTGTTCATTATCAATGTAGAGCGTAAGAATTTCTAATGTAGAGACCATATAATTAGAAGTGAGATATCTCTACATATATAGTTTTTCTACGATAACTGCTTGTTACTTCTTTGCTCAACATCACTTTTCATTTAAAAAACATCTACGCATTCGATCACACTTCCATAGATTGGATCGGAATTCAATATTTGAAATCTTTTTCTATAGAGTCTATAGAGTTTCAAGCCCGCTAGCACCGTAACGAAAACCGTTGATCATTTGTTTATTAACCCCTTAAATTATATTTCCCAACGTCTTAAATTATTTAAACGTTTATTACTTAAGCAAACTTTGCGATAGTAAGTGTGAAGATGCCTCTGAAAGAAGCAAAACACGTGTCACAATTAGTAACATAATACGTGGAATAATCAAGGTTATTCAAAATTTTATATTAAAATGAACTTCCACAAAGCTACCGCCAAATCCTTCGAAAGTATTAATTTAATCTTTAAAATTAAATTACACTTAAGAAATTTGGGAGTTCAATATAACTAAAATATTTCTCCAATTTTGTAAATTACTTCAAATCAGGAGCAAATATTTATACTTAATATACGTATGGCTTGTAATAAAGTTGTACCAGGTGTTAACCCAATTAGTGAGAAACTAACCCAAGGGACAAACAACGTACCATCTAAACCTATTTAGCTGACCACATAAACTAACGACACACATTAACTATTACATAATAGTTTTAGTATTAATGTCTAAAATATTGAAAAGAAGGTGATTCAATATGAGGTATAACATAACAAAAGTTATAATGCTTTCACGTTAATTATTTGTAGGCACCTTATGTTTGAAAACCTTTTCACGTTTTATGTTTGGGGGGTCCAGTTTGGGGTTTCCAATATTAAGTATAATATTCTGATGGTAAAATGATGTTTGAATTACATCACGTACATTGTGAAATGTTTGTTTCATATCTCTGATGAGACGTATTTATTGTAAGCACAAACTTGTTGAGGAAGTATTACGGTGCTCACAAAAATAAAATAGTTTATGGCAAGATAAAATGCGATGTCAAATGGAATTTTTTGTCAGCCCGGTGTTTTAATATACATTAATGTTGTACGATGAAAAAATTACTTTTTCAACACCAAATAATAAAAGAGAAACGAACATGTTCGATTTAAATTATAAGTCTAAAAATACTGGGATATATTTAGTGTAATCATTGATGTATTAAAGTTTTGTAATGAATAGGCTTGGGGCCATATTATACTGCCCACAAAACTGTAGGTTTAATGAAATTTTAGTGAAATTCAATGACTATTACACCACTTGGCTACTTTTGTATACCTGTTATGATTTTACTGATTATTTGTTTGAAGTTTTCCTTTTACAACATCTAAAATATTTACAAATACGTAAAGAAGCTTATGCCAAGAAAAAATACATTTTGAGCCTCTTTGCGCAAGACCAGAAAAGGTTTGAGTGATCGTCTTAGCCTCTGCATTAGATGCTATAAATAGAGTATGCTAGACGAACGAACTTATTTTTTTGACTCTACGAACATTTAAGTACGAAGTTTCAGTTCGATGTATTTTTTAAAATTTAATTTGATTCAGAAAATGAACAAAAGTCTTCATCTACTGATAAATAAAAATATATCTCACACATTTAGAAATTTACGAGAAAGATGATTTTATTAAAATTTTTATCAGTGTATTATTGATAATGTGATTAATTTAGAGTTTTGTGAGTATAATTTTACTGTGCACGGAACCTTTAAATTTAAAAACACTCTGAAGAAAGTGTTATAAAATTAAAATGATTATCTTATTTCTTTTTATCTATGTGATTTTTTTGGAATTCAAAACATGTTATTAAAATGTATATTTTCACAAAATTGTTAAAAAAAAACTATTAATTTAAGTGCATATCCCTTTCCTTAATTTGCTCTTCTGGTTATCGTTAGAACTTCAGATATTTGTTATGTGCATAGTTCAATATTTCCAGATTATAATCAATCTTATAATAATGTAATAAAAACAAAGTCAATAAAAAAGTTAATTCCGCGTATATGTATTTGAAATTTTTTGCTAATCTATTGCATTGATTTTTTGGGATAAAACCATTCAATTTGTACATATTATGTTATAAAGATGTGAACAATACATTGATTATATGCTTTATCAACTAAAATGTCTCTAAAAAATAATATCTGCCAAGCTAAAAACTTCTACGCAATCAGATCTTCCTCATAAATGATACATGTTAAACTGCTGCTTGAGGAACTAAGATTTCCTTAGTACGTTAGTACAGACGAAACACTGGTTGAGTTAATTGATTGTTGAATTGAGATGAATGAATGATAACATTTCAGGGCCTTACGTGCAGAGCAATGTTAAATTTGTTTGAAGAACTGGATTTTTATGATCGGTCACTTTAATGTGTTAGAATAAGTTGGATGTAAACTTTAAAATTATTTTTAATATATAACCGACATTAAAAAATATTGAATTTTAATCTTCAATAATAAGTGTTAGAAGAATGATCAAAGTCAAATAAAAAATGTTTTATTGCAATGCTGAATATCCAACTGAATGAAAACTTATTAATTGAATAGATGTCGGTTAAGAATGGAATGGATCGCGCTCAAAGCATTTTATTTTTACTTAAGCAGCACTACAATTACAGAGAGTGATAAATGTTACTCTAAGGCATTAAAAGCCTCAAAATATTTATAGGCTACCCAAAATTACCCCTCACTTACAGTTAAGGGTTTCGTTAAACTATTATTCCGTGAAATAATCTCAGTTATCCGATAATATCTCTCAGCGTAAACCTGTGTAATTGTAAACACAAGGGTTTTTCGGACGTTCAAACAAAAGATCACGTAAAGTTTTTGCGGCTGAATAAAAACGGCTCCAACATTTAACCCCACATGTAACAATTAAGTCGGGGCGTGTGCGTCGGCCACTCGGGGCAAACGGACGCGAAATGGGGATGCGAAAGTGCTCGCAGACGTTCCCGCAAGTGGTTCTGGCTGTCGCGTCCAATTAATTCAAATGGGAATGAATGAGACCATGATCCGGGCTCTTGCGCCATCCCTAATGGGTTGACGCGCTCTCGCTTATAGTTTTGTTGTCACAAGAGGCACCGTAAAGTGGACCCCTTTGACACCACAGAAACTGGATCATTCAATCAATTTTTCCTTGTCGGTAACAGAAATACGTATTTGGACACTCCCTATTTTATCAAGTGAGTAAGTTTTATACCATTCACCGCACTCAGCTTATTTCGACCTACTACAGAGGAATAGGTTTTTTTTAAATGAATAAATACTATTTTACTACAGTTTTAATAAAGTTAAATCCATTTCGGATAAATTATGAACTATGCAACGATATACAGTAGAAATCTTTAAGCGCGAAACCATGTATGTACACTGAAATGGTTGTTCATGTTGCTCTTAACTCACATTGTTTGTTCATGTTACTCTTTTGTATCTATTTAAGAAGAAAACTTTAAACTGTTGAAATCTCAGTATGAAGCAATAATTTGTTCAAAGAAATTGAAAAACTCACTAGAAAACATATGATCGTTTATTCACCGGACGTTATAATTCCAATAGATAATGATTTTATTAAAGAGAAATTGAGAATATTTTATTTAGTGTAAGTATTGCGGTATCTTATGTGAATCTTCCGGAAAGGAATATTTATCCTAGACTCGAGAAATATTCGATCTATCATATTTTATGATTATTTATTTCTTTATACAAATGATGGTTACGTATTAAAGGTACGGAAATACTACAATAAACCTATTATGCCTATAAAATACATTTTAGGAACATTTAGAATTCCACTTGAAACATATGATGAATAAAACACATTCGTTTACATTTTATGGAATATGCCATAGTAAATATGTTGAACATAACATCCTTTTGTAAAAAGACCGAAAATTTATAGCCAAGGAACACGATTATGTAATTTTCATTGTAATAGTAAACAACAGCTTTTTTCTTTTAAGGCTCACAATAAATATTTTATGGACAGATTGCACGAAGTTTCCCAAATGATTTTTATAAACGAATATCTACCTATAGGTAGATATGCGAACGGTGTATTCATTTATCCTTTTCGTTGAAAATATATCGAAGAATATTTTCGGGCTTACACTAAATTAAGCTTTTTTTATTATTTACTTCATCAGTAAAAAAATTAAAAATACCACATTGATTAGGTATTTGATACAAACAAAAAATATATGAAATCCACCTATTTCACATTTTTAGCAACGAACTTGGTGTATTATTTATTTCATATGTGAATTTGTATAGAAATAATATTTTTGTTCCCAATTTTTATCTCTATATTTTTTTTATATTAGAGCAGCTTTGGTAATATGTGCTATCCTAATTCATAAATATTTTTTTAAATGCATGACACATTGATCTGTAATATGATGTATTTTATTTATATTTAATTTTTAATATAATTAATAATAAACCAATTGTAGGAATTACCTCTCGTGTATTGTATGTGTATGTTTGTTAGAATGCTCAAATATAAATGACAAATGACCAAATCTGTGATAAACATTATTTAATCAATAATTTATAATTAGATAAACTGAGTTTTACGAGAGATATATTAAATCTTTCGTTTTCATAATTTTTTTTTTCTAAAATAATAATTATCTCATTTATTGTTTCACTATGATTCTTAACCTAGTATACCCATCGTATATCAATCACCTTTTGAAATATTATTAAATAATGCTAATTTAATGATCTTAACTGTTAACCCTCTGAGGCTTTCTTACTTAGGATCGTTTACCGATCGGATATTTCAACCGGTTCTGATTAAAATAAAATTACACAGCATAAACGGTACAAAGTTTCTTTATTATTTCTTAATTAGCTTACCTCTAAATAATGTCAATTCTTGATAGCTTAAAAAAAGACATCCCTATCATTTGAAGGCTCGATATAAAATTTTGCCAAACATATTATTTACACACCAAATTCAAAATATATAATTATAATATTATTATTATGTTTGTTATAAAACAAATTTCACCGCTAAACAAGCGTATTCATTAAATGTGTATAAATTTAAAGGTACATTATTTTATTAGTTTGATCTTTTGGCATAATCTCGATTGAAACGCTGGCCATAGAAGTAATGTTTATGTAACACAGTTGATTGCTTAGGGAAAACAAGCTTATGAAAAAAACATATATCTCTCTTTACTGCCGCCCCATATAGAAAATAACCGACGGAGCATCTACAAATAGTAAAATCTGAGATGTTTTATAACAGTTAATTTATTATAACTCCTAAACAGGGAATATAAACAAAACATGTTTATTCATACAGTGTTGTTTTTGTATATGATTTTTAGGGTGTGTTTTTGGGGAACAAATGTTGACCTTACCAAATTTTCCATAAAAGAAACAAAACTTCTACTGAATAGGCACCTAGATAAACAGTAATAATTGATTCGATAAAATAATTAATCTCCAAAGTTTTCAAATTTCATTCGAAATGTACCGCTTAATAGATACAGACTATTTTCACAGCGGCTCTATTTAAGAGTTAAGAGAAAAATATATTTAATTGGACGAACACCTGTCTGAAAATTTTAAATGGTGTTACAAAAAATACTAACAAGAGACACTCAAGGGAAGACATTAGTCAAAGCTACTCAAAATGTACCACTTATCTTTTTATGGAACGGATGCTTATATTTTAGCAAAAAAAATATTATAAAATATATTCGTTGGCTTTAAATGTTGAAATGTAAAATTACTATATAAAACATAAAAAAAAATTCAGCTGTGTCTCTTTAGATGAAACCAGTAAATCCATGCCCAAGATCTCACTTTACGGAAAATCTTTGACCCAGCCAGACCCGAGCCGAGGCTCATTCCCGAACATCTTACCTGAACCCGACACTAGCCCGAAAGATTTTTCAACTTTTCAACAAAATTTGAGTCAACACTCATAATAATTTAACATCAACTCATCAAATTATAATATTGATGCAATTTAGATATTCAATTATGGCTTATACATCCGGAATAATCGGATTGATGTCTTAATTTTTGTCTACTTTTTTGTCTACTTGTCTTTTGTGGAGTCGGAGTCGTGAAGTTGGAGTTTTTTGGCCGGAGTCGGAGTCGTACTCGGAGTCGGAAATTTTGAAAAGTTTGAACTTTTTATTTTTGTATTTTATATGTCAAATTTGGCTTTTGGTCGCATTGATAGGGTTGATATTTAATTGAATACACACAAATAGGAAAATTAGGGGAAAAAAGTGACGATATTGAACTATTTTTGGTCGGAGTCGGAGTCGTGTTTTTGGTTAATGTTAGAGTCGGAGTCGGAGTCGTGGTTTTGGTAAATGCTGGAGTCAGAGTCAGACTTTTTTTCACCGACTCCACAGCCCTGCTACCCAGGCCCGAATTCAAACCTTTGTTACCCGGTTCACGGGCAGGGCCGGGCTCTGACCCGCAGGCTTACCCGAGGCCGTGCAGACCTCCATTGCAAAACAACTGCTCTAGTATTTGAAAAAATCATAAATCTACAGTTAATAAAGCGTTGAAAATCAATCTGACAGTAGCTAAGAAACATACGGCTAATATTTTTTTTGAAAAATATATATTACATAGAAAATATTATAATTAAATTTAAAATTAATTGCTGCAAAGTAGACGTTTTGAATTTTAATATTTTTTATGATACAAAAAAGATTAATTTCAGTTTACAACGACCCTAGCACTCGAGGGAAGGTAACTATACAATAATTAATTAATCTGCAGTGGCTAGTGTTCCAGTGGTTAGCCAAATAATGAAAATCACTTAATCGTGACCGACTAATCTGGCTGATTGTTGTACATTAGTCTAAATTAAGTGACTATTTGGCATAATACGATATAATACAATACAGTTAGCGAACGGTGATTATGATGAAGAGCATCTCGAAGGAGCATCAGATTGTTATTGTAGCATGTTGTTGGACAAACAGCATTATGTCGTAACTAAGGCAACCAACTGAGAGCTCCTTTTCAATATCCTGGGATCCCGGGACGTTAATTATAATCAAAATAGTTATATTGTTAATGAAATTTTCTTAAATGTTCAGTGGAATAATAATTATTTCATATTAAGAAAATTTACCGTTAAATGATGAAAACTTCAGTGGCGAGGTCAGAGGCACGTACTAAAAGAGTGATGTTGAAATTGTTTACAAACTGAGTAAACCCAATAATTTTATTTTATCGGTATTATACGAATACTAATCATAAAGAGACTTTTTAAAAAATACATTACATACCTACACACAGGCCATGTGAGACCTCGGAGGGTGCTACTCCTGAAACCCACCTGACTACCCACACCTCCCCTGCCATCTGCTAAACTGAAAGCGTAGCCGCAGCATCAGTAGAAGAAAGATAAACATGACATTTCCACGCCAAGAAAAGAGAACCATCTTACCACGGACTGGATTGTCACCGCCATAAAGATCCCACCAATCAACATATTATCCAACCACAAAGACGAAATGAATATGAGGCGCCTGCTTCTCATCCTCATTATCGATGAATACACTAACCACATCAATCAAATATGAACGCTACTGCTTTATTTTATTTAACCTTTTAATATAAATATTTACACTTATACTTATATATTATTTGTTTTAAAAGCTTATTATTAAAAATAATAAGTGTCAAAAAGTACAGAGCGGATGGGACCAACGTTTTTATTTTTAATTTTTTAGCCTAGTAAGGTTAACTTGCGACTATGATTTGTAGTTAAAGGAATATTAAAGGACGACTTTAATCACAAGAGAATACGTAGAATTTGGTCAAATATCGTATTATCTCACAATTGGACGAAGAATGCTACGAGGTTGGCATACCAATTTGGCAGATACTAGAAAGGTTGCGAAAATGACGATTAGATATTGATCAAAACATTGGGTACTATGAAGAGACCTTTATCCAAAGGTGTTTATATCCATAAAATCTACAGTGTTTCGGAATAGCTTTCTTGTCTCGAATAATAATGATATGTCGTAATGTATACGTGAAATATACAAGACGTTTCAATGGCGTGAAAATTTAATACGAAATGAGTACATACATAAATCATGTTGTTTATAGGAGGAACGTCGATAACGTGCATTGTCATTTTTCAAGACGGATACACATTTTGCATGCTTTACATCCGGGGAAAAGTCACCGGTCTCCCGATAAAGTCTCATAATGCACTGACAACGGTACATTTCGAATAAACTTCTTCAAAAATAACAAATAAATCTGTGTTACAGATCTCTTAAGCTTATTTTCACACTGCATTGGAATAATATCTTATGTTTAAAAATACCTTTTATATAAAGTTTCGTTTTTATATAAGCCAAAAAAGTTATTATCAAAAACTATGATAGATTTTTTCCAAGAATATTATGTTTGATTCGATAATGAAATGGAGCTTGATAATAAATTGATCACCAATTTTTGATTGCTTGATATGTTTTTCAAGTTTATTTAGTTGCAATGTTCTGATGCATTTGTTTTACTGAATTACGCTGTTATGGTTTCGATAAATCGATTCTCTTTCATCACATTTCATATATTTGTTACCCGACTGATTTAGCCAAATAAAGGATTCCCTTTTGACCTGAATTATCCAACACTGCAAACGACTAGAGGTTTTGAATTGGACGTAACTAGTTATCTTATTATCTAATTTGTATCTTTACTCTCTGTGAAAATAAAGGCCTCACTTACCTATTGATTTACCACTAACTCACGTTTTTGACATAAAATGCTCCATTCGTATTTAATAAATAGAATACATATTTTCGTATTACTCTTACTATATTTTATAAAGTAAAGATCAGTAACAGTATCACTCGTTGCAAACATCGATTGAACGGGTGCTTTGATATACATTAATTGCTAATTATATATTATACAGAGATAAAAATAATATCCGATGAACAAAAAGAAATGGCAGAATATTTACCAAAATAATTAATAATATGATGGTAGTGATAACATAAAATTAATTCTCCTTAATTTGAAGTCAGCAAAAGAATCAACAATATTACTTGGACTACATGCAAGTAACGATGGGATAATTTTATTCTTAAATAAAAAAAATAGTCAAGAATGAATTGTGTGAATAGATAAAACAGAATGTCACTGAATCAATAAACTGAAAGCTAACAATCTTCAGTTAATATTTTTTTGACACTTGCATCCAAAAGCCGTAAATGTGCCAAACTTTCGCACCGCACTGGAAACGCCACTCAAAAAATGTGAATCAGTGGCTGGTAGATAATTTAAAGCGACTGATAGTGATTATGTAAGTATGTAAATTTTATTCTACACCAGTCCTTGCGAGTTAAATTTTATTGTATACGATATGGAATATTATCATTCTGCGACGCAGCGTAATGTTGTTAAAATTACGAGAAAAATAAAAATCGTCACCCAGATATGATGAAAAATCTGAAAATGGTACAAAAATAAAAAAAAAGCGCCACAGTTGCCACAAGTATCTCGGCTCGTACTTTTTTTTAGTTCGCAGTGGACGAGGACAATACTTTATTAATCTGCGCCGAGGCAGCTCCTAAAGCTCCTTCATAAAACGACTCATAAAAGTACTTCGAAGTTGAGAGTAATCGAAAAATCTGTAGTTTTGTAGCTAGCAATATTATATCTCTGCATTTGCATGATTAACTTTATTATACGGAACACATTTGGAATGGAATATTTACACTTATTATTAGCAAAAAAACTATCTACAAAACGTATGTTAATATTACTTGAACATAGCATTACCCTAGAAAATAGAACATATAGCCTTGAACTGATGAGTTTCACAAAAGATGAAGTCGACCGGATCTTTAAAAAACGTATAGTAAAGAAAACAATACTCTCTAATAGCTCTCACTTTTAAGGCTTTTTTCTGTCAAAAGTGAGTGAAATGGTATTATATTATAAAATAATAAAACATTCTTTTGTAATTCTTCCATAGTAAATTTATCTAGATCTGGACCGGTTTTAGTCTTCGCGAGCTTTTTCAACTTATCATTTTCAGTATAAAATACAATGTTATGTTTATGAGAACGTTATGTTTATAAGTTTACTCGAACGAAAGAAGAAGAAGTAATTCTTCAAAAAAGTCGATCGATTTATGTTTATAATCACTTTCATATATTTGCTATTTAAGACCCTCTTATCATTAACCTTTTTTGTAGATGTGTAATTTATAACGGATTACTGAAAAACCAGATTGAAATACATGAGGAAATACACTGTGCGATGGGCAGGAAAACGCCTGCATAAGAGTGTGCCACAGTTGAAATTGAAACATCCTGATATGATTACGCAATTTGTAATATGTTATAATTAATATGACTATGTTAATAATTTGCAATTTAAATATTTATCAATGCCAAAGACAGTTGATTGATTTGCAACAAATATTGAAGTTAGGTAAAAAATAAAGCAATTGGATATCTAGGCAATGTCGTATTTAAGTAAGCAGCCAATAATTTATACATTTATCAAAGCACTACCGAAATGGATAACTGCGAGCCTTAACATATTTGGTATCATTTAAGAATTTAGATTTAAATACAAATTACTTTTGTTTGGTTTCTTGAAAACAACATAAACCAAGTTGAATTGAATATAAAAATAAATATCGAAGATATAGGAATGCTGTCATTTTATTATTATGTGTCAAAGTAAACAGTAATAAAATGTGCAAGAGAAAATTTAAGAGCATAGGCAAATAACGAAACGTATAGCTTTCTTTTGTATGGCGTTAGGTCTTGTTACTAAGATTAAATTTAGAATAAGGGAGTATATTTTCAAGGACGCCAAAAACTATTCCAGTTGCTTTGTAGTGAAGATTGAGATATAAATTCTTACCTTTCTTGTGGGCATTGTTTACAGAACAATCCGGTGAAATATTTGAGAGCTAAGATTCGCTTATGCGAAAATTTTACGACAAGGCTGGTGGTTAAGAATTCGAATAAGTTTGCCAAGTAGCAAAATAAAGTAAAATTTATCGACAAATTATTAAAACTTCAGTGTTTATTGACGTGTATGTCAGGCAAAATCACACTGAAATTATCAATGCTAACATATATGAGAAGACATTTGGAAAATTAGCAAGGATGCTTGGAAAGCATATTAAGTATGGGTTTTGATAAAATGTTGTTTAGTTTTCGGACCCAAATATGCAGCTACTTTAATACATTTATATCAGTTTGGGAAAAAATGGAAAATAATGACATATGTTTGTATAAAAATAGACATATGTTTTTTCAGTAAATATATTGACTCGCTGCCAAGAATTGACTCATAAAAGCATAAAAGTTGTCCTTTATTCAGCTGTCTGTTAAATCCAAAATGTTTTAAATGTACTTTAAGAACACTTGTTTGAAAATAAAAGAAATAAAATTAGACTTATTAAGAATATTCCAGTGGTCTAGATTCTATATGCAAAACTATTGCCTAAAGTTTCATTTGCCTTTTATTCGATGGTTTATCGTTTTTAGCGATTCTCAATCATTTTGTGTAAAGCTTAATTGTAGTTTATATAAAAAATAATCGCAAGTATTATTAGAAATAAGAAACTGTTACTCTCATAGCATACGAACATCGAAAGAAAACTCATTTAGTATGTGCCTAGGTAGTCTTTTTGTAGCAAACAATGTTGCCAACGCAAAGACAGTTTATCTCAATCCCATTTTTGAGACAAGCAAGCGGAAAACTTGTTCGCGGCGGCTATTCAATTTATAATCCACTGAATCAACGGCTCGAGCACTAAACTGATGGCATTCTCGGGATTCCATTTTGTTTTGTGTTCGGAAGCTCTCTGCAAAGATTTTAAATACATTTTAAAGAAGCGCTAGTTTCGGGGCGTCTTTTCGGCTTGATCCTTTGTGATCAAAGAAGATGGTAAGTTCAACGACTACCAAAGCCTGGGATACTCTTCGCTAATAAGATAACTTGGGTGCTTCATTATTCAAGATTTGCATCACGCGGGACAATGACGCTGTAAGGGCTTCATCACAAAGGCACGGAGAGCAGCGTTAATTAAAAACCAGAAGGTTATGCAGAGTATATACAACGTAGGTAAAGACACTCCGTTTATAGTGTGGATTATGATAATCATAAAAATATGAATAATATCTGCAGGGCCTTATTCTAGTGCAAATTAAATTATTTGTATTTGTAAAGTTTACAGCATACTCAAAATTTGATGTCCACTTCAAAAATTTTACGGTTGATGACACAGCGCGAAGACAAAGGATTTTATAAATTTTCAATTCTCCATAGGCAACGAAGCTCAAATATAACGCTCTATTGTCTAAATTGAAAACTCAAAACACACTACTTTTCATTAGATTCTTTTTAATCAATTAATGAAAGTTAAAAATATATCCTGAAAAACCAAGAGTTGGTAAAATGTCGTCAAAAGTATTCATCAAAAAATACTATTTTGCGAAATAATTAAGTTCACGTGACTTAAAGTGAAACTTGTGATTATTTTATGTCAAAAACTATTATAGACTATTTGTTTTGTATTAGATTATTGGTAATACTCATTTTCATTACAAAACTTATTTTTACAAATATGTAAAGATATCAAATATGAAACGATCGATTTTTTCGTTTTCGACCCTGGTTTTTCCTTCCATCATCTTTCTTGAAATTTGATCAAGCACCTCCAGTCAAAATTCTTAATTATTTAAGAATTTTCTTCATTATAAATGAAAATAGAATATCTTTTACGATGAACTTTTCCCCTTTGTTTTATCTTTAAGTATTTAAAATATATATTTGGGAATAAATGTAAATTCAATGACTAATTTTTTCCAATACTTTTCAACGCATTGTTCTCTTTTTTAAGTCTGAATAACTGTATATTCTTGTGCAAAATATGACGGACTGCCATTATAGCTATAAACAACAATTTTCTTGGCGAAGATATCTTTTATATCCAATCTCTTTAAATCCTCAAAATCCTCAAAATATTTTCTAGATTTTATGTATCCTACTGATGTTTACAAAGGCCAAAACTGAAGAAGTATGAAGAAAGGACAGCAGTCAATGGTCTGAAAAGCGTTTATTTGTAAAATATTTATAATTTTAATAAATTATATAAATTGTTTTTTTTCAAATATATTTTTTCTTTTTGGTCCAGATTTTTTTTAAATTCGAAAAAATCCTATTCCATTTTCTCCAAGAGGCTCTATTTTTACATACTTGTGTATATTTTGTAACCGCCATGTATTACGCCCAACATAATGAAGCGGCGGCAAAGTACTCTAACCGCATTCGGATATTGGCGGAATTTATTCCGGTGAATAGGTACCCGGGGACGATTGAAAAATACCCCATTGCGAATGCCTGATGCGAAGAGTGAACTGACACGGTCGCATGTTAATTGCGTTTTCAAATGTCCCGCCGAGCAAAGGCCGCCGCGTGCTCGCATGAATATGCATAGAGCCGGCTGGCCGTGCAAGACCGGTGGATAATATTATCGAGGCCCTATACCCGAGGACCTCAAAGGGTATATAAAACAGACATCTCGCGAAAAACAAATTCGAACCTTTCCTTAATTTACATGCTGTTTACGCTCCCGGATATACAGGCGCCATTTTAAATGCTATGTTTATTTAGCTGAGATTAAAATCTGGCCACATTTTAGCAGATTGAGACGAACTGTTTTCGGTTTGCTTGAATTTTCTTAACGGATAAAAAATTTGTACATTTATTTGGGTATTGTGAATAGAGCTCATATACCTATTTATATCAGCTCAATAACAGATGCACATGATTTTTGTGTCAATCGATATGCAATAGCACAACGTATTGAGCTTCCTTGTAAACTGCTGATGAATTGATCGATATATAGAAACCTAGTTAAGGTTTTATTTCGATTAAAAAAAGGACATTCTTTTGAAAGGCATTTGGTGTAAGTACCTCAATAAGTGTATTTAACTCCTTAACGTTTTTACCTAGAAGAAGTAAGCAGAACCCGAAACACGATAATACTGTTATTATAAATAGCTTTCAATATGCTATAGTAATCGGCAATTTATCTTATGATGTATGTCTATTTATGTGAGAAAAATATCGAATTCTAATTAATGGCTATAAGCTGAAATGTGTTTATATGTTCAAACGTAGGTTTATGTATTATACTTGGGAAAATCAATATTTCTAGTGAGCTTGAAAACTTTCCTGCATCATTTTCTGATAGTTTGTGAAAAGAAAATAACTTATATTAACTCTTATGGAATCTTTTTAACAAATAAGTGTTTCTTTTCAATATCCATTCAAAGTATCGAATCCTCTTCAAAATATCCATCAATTGAAGTTTATACTACAGAAATAATATTCAGAATTACTTTAATTTGAATAAGTATTTTGATGTACTTTCAATGGCAGTGTCTAGAAAAATATTTCAAGTTAAGCAAACAAAATAAACTTTTTCCAATGCTTTTCGTATGAAATTTTCAATGCTAAAAAACGTAACTAAACATAGTCAAATATTGATTTACATAATAAAAAACAAGATCAAAAAGAATTAATTCATCAAATCAATTCAATAACATTGCTAAATTAGGTATGTTTTCAGTGTAAAGAGCATTCCGCACATGCGTTAACAATGATGCATTTAATTTCCAAAATCTCAATATCTGTATTATCATATTCACATACTCGTAAGTGGAAACGCTACGGATTTAAAATACACACACCACATTGTTATGAGAGCCAACTATGCACTCGAAGTTTTCCATTTAATTTTTGAGCGTTATTCAATATCATGTGAGTCACGTGAGTGTTCGACTCTAGAAGGGTTATACTTGTCAACGAAATAATCCCTCAAACTAAATTAATCTGTTATACGAACAACCGTATTGAACTGCTGGAATTGCTAATGAATACTGTACCGCTTCGGTCATATTTAACTTGAAACTGAAAAGCACAGTTTGTACCTTTTTTTTCTTTTGTTCAGCTTAAAATCGTTAAGAAAAACATCTTGCTTTTAAATTTTTAAACAAAGCTTCAACATTTATTCAATCGTTATTTTCAAAATATGTTTGAAATATCAAGAGATAAAAAATGTTATTCCGGTCTTTTCGTTTCTATACCAAACGAATTATGTACTTCTTTTGAGGTTTTACTTTTCATGAAAAAGAATTCACAACGTTTCACATTTCAACCGAAAATAACTCGTCATTCGTCCTTGAATTTGACATATTAGGGTCCGCAATGTTGGAATCATCTCTTCCTTTAAGAAATGATGAAAATAAAAGAGACCGATTTTTGTAATAACTCAAATGTTACTAATTTTTTTCCTTATATATGACTCCAGAAATCTTTTGATAAAAAATAATTTCACAAATATGAAGGCTTTTTTATCAAAAAACATTGTATTATGATTTAGAACTGATGATGTATCGCGATGGTTGGCATATTTAAATGAGTCATAAAATACCTTTCATTTTTATCGTATCTGCTAAGCGTTGAAATTTTCTAATGGGGCAGCCAGGTATTCAAAATAAAATTTTCTTCGCATAGGTATTTTAATATTATAATCACATTACTTATTTAAACTTCAGTGCCTACAATGTATCTGAAAAGGTGTACGGTTGACGGACGGTCGGAATGTTTTTGTATTAAGCCTTCAAAGGCAGAACGATAAATGGACTTCAACATTTTAGAAAGTTGTTCTGGGAAACTCTATCTAACAAACCCTCCCTAAGCTCCTCTTCTCTAACGGTTAATTTAAACTTATTGAAGAGTAAATCACAGAAATTATTAAATGCAAAGACTCTTAAACACATCAAATAAACCAAAAATCTTTTTTTATATAATGTTTTTTATTTAATATAAAAAATATAGCCACTAAAACATTGTATACCAACTTTGTAATAAAAATCATAAATAACCGCAATCACATCTAGAGTTGATCATGTAAACTACTGATGGAATACTTACAAAGGGGTTATTTAATGAGAACTTGTAGTAAATCCCTACCTCAACACCTTTTTTTAGTAGCAATAAGGGAATAAAGGTAGGGTTTGATAAGGACGAAAGATTAACTTAAAAAATGGGAAAAACTAGGAAAAATGCATCAAAGACAAATATGTTTTTTAATTCTTGTGATTAAGAAATAATATTGGTAAATATTACAAAGTGAACCTTTGCAAAGATCGGAAATTTTATGAATTTGATTATCTCTAACGAATTTTCATCAATAAGCAATATTTGAAAACCACGAGAAATTCATTTTTCACTGGAAACAGCAGCCTTCACAAAAAATGTACTGCATTATTCTGCTAATATGCAATTTTGAAATTTTTCAACAACAATAGATAATTCCCTCGAGATCTGCCCGAAAAAGATATCACTATCAGCCATAACACATATACATATAACCTTATCCAATATCTCATATTTTAACATAGAAATAAAAAAATATTATGTTATTGCCAGAAATTCAACCCAGTCTAATGTAATCTTCATATATATTTTTGCTAACGACCCAGGATTTTCCTTCAGGTATCTTCAGGCATACAAGTGAAGTTATGTACACACCCTGAATGATAAGGTTTTTTCAAACAATGTATAAACACAAACCAATCTTTATAGTGTTGAATTACAGTGTTGTGAATTACAAAGTGGAAGTCAACCCAAAAAGAATTGAGAATATCTGGGTCAGGTAAAAATAGAAGTCATATCTTTGACATTGTTCAAATTTGTGTTTAAATAGGTCAATTAATAGAGAATCTTATTCCTAAACTTCTCATTTATATGAATTTGTAAACATTTCAAGTATTTGGTATGTAAGAGAGTTTCTAAAATATTTAAGGAAGTGAATCGAAAGGAATGGCTGGTAATAGCCTTGGAAACGGCGAAAATACGTGAAAATGATAAATTCATCCCCGAGACGGAGAGAAATGTTTAAGATTCGCAAGTCGGCGAAGGCGGTGGGTGCGGAAAATTAAATCTTATCTCTCGATACATTGTAGGCAGGTGTTGAGATTTCAGATTCGCCACATTTTCATTTCGGCTTTCCGAGGAACTTTGCCGTACAGAACCGCGGATGATGTGGTGTTTACCAAGTTAAGTGATAACATACTTATACATTTTAATTTGTTTGCTTTATTCATCTGAAAATGAGCTCAAATAAATTATGTCGAGTCAACAATGTACACACACATTTGATTTATATTCCGTTTGTTAACATACTCGTGCGTAGAAACCTTATTCAAAATGTTTCGTTTTATGCTCGATTTGCTATATTTGAATTGCGGGATTTGTATTCATTATTTAAATATTATTGCTAAAGTTATTGAAATAACAATATTGTATTAAAAGTATCATTTTATTATTTCTATCGAAATAAATAGATAGATTTATGGCAAAGTATGAATATCAATTGTATATTAAATAAATATCTCAACAAAATAATTTGTTTGAATCACATTGGAATTTCTCAATTTTTTACTCTTAAAAGATTTATTTTCATGTTTGTCGCTAGGTGGTGTTTTTTTAACATTATGAGATTTAAAATAAAATAAACATCAAGACGATTTTCTAAAGAAAATTCCCTCAGTTACAAAAAACCATTCACCGATCACTGCTTAACTTATTTTTAAATAACCATATAAATGGCAACATTGAAAACAGAAAAGTTCATGTGGACACTGTTATTGCCTCAGCTTGAAAAAACTCTTGCTTAGTTTTTTTCGTTTGAGGTTTTTTTGATATTTGTTGAAAAAATCGAGTAAAATATTTTCTAGACCCCCAAGAATCTCATAATAAGTATATCTATACCAGATTTGGTAATGTTTCTAATTGGATGATCATTCTTATCGGTAGTGTTGTCACATTTCCAAACTCTGAATGGACTTTTTTTACTATTTCAATGTTTTTTTTCTAATTCATTTGATGTAGAACGATTGATTAAAGTATTTGAAATCATCTAGTACCACCTCATAGCAAAATATCTTTATTTTATCTAAAAGAAATTTTAAGTCACTGTAATATATCCAGTTCAACTCGTAATGATACCGTTGAGGTACTCCATATAATATGTGCTTCATTTTTGTTAAATGCTATATAAAAAAAACATATTCAGAAAAAAGTTGTCTTGGCACATGAAGCCAAGAGAACATAAAACGTTAAAGAAGATCTGTGGTAGCAATTTTTCTGAATGCTTTTTCTCATAAAAATACTTTTGTATTCTCCCAGTGAAGTCTTGTTGTGCCTAATTATAATATGAGGAATAGTTCTAACGTGGACTTTTAATGCTGTGTTACCAAAGATATAATTTCAGTTATAATTCGTATGGTTATGTTCAGTCAGATCGCAATACTATTAGTACAATCCTTTAGGGATTAGATTGAAGCGCAGTATTCGACCACACAGTAAACCGAAGTAGATGTAGCTGTACGGGGCCGTTAATGTAGATATGAATCATAATCCCAACTCGTTTCTGCTAATTTGTGAATATTTATACTTTGTTCTTACAATAAAAAAATCTGTGGAATTGCTTCTTCCCTCCTATTGAGATCAGAAACTATAGATATGCCCAAATCTACCAAAAAATATAATTTTAACCGCGAAAAGTGGAAAGTAAGTAACAAGATTTGAGAAGTCATTCAAAGACTAAAAAAAAAGAAAACACAAGTAGTAATTCTCGCTATTTTTGAAATATCCAACCGGTCTTATGAATTAGAGTCATTTTATCTAAATCAAGAAATTCACCGATATTAGTGTTGAATCTAGACTATTTCCAGTATATCAGTATATTAGAAAACGGTTTTTTTTCTCTTTAGCGCGAATCCAGCGCTACGAAACGTATGCAATATTATATAAAAATGAAATACGTTCGTATAATCTATATTGCAATTTGAAGCAGAATTTTAATATCCACGCTTACAAGAACGACAAAACATAATACGTTATTCATACAGAAAAAACATGTTCCACATCTAAATAAACGTGACTTATCGTTATTTTTCAGCCATAAAAAAATAATTGGAACACGTATTCCTATAAAAATGACGCAGTCTCATACAAAAACATATGGCTTGAAATAAACAAGACATTTTAATGGAAAAATAAAAGTGAAAACATGACAAATCGTATTAATTGCAAATTTTTTACAAAAAGTTCCATTCAAACGAGCGCAAGTACGCTCTTTTGGGTACTTTATTAATTTTTTTTAACTAAAATTCTTAATATCTACATCTAATCGTCTTATCTACATACGTCGAATTGCACTTGAATATTTTTTGGTCAACTTGTGCTCCCTGCACGATTTTTTTTCTTTTGTTAAATGTTGTAAAATATAGATGAATAATTGTATCATGAATTATGAACGGTATCGATATTATCATTAGACCATATAGCATGTATATTTTATGACCCAGTCTTGGTCTTTCGGCATCTTCAGGAATTTCAAGTGCACGCTTGAATTTGAAGTGAAAATTAAAACGATTCAAATTTTATATCAAAATTCCGCCAAGCATCTTAAGTCAAAATCCTAAATTATAAAAACATATTTTAATCATATCCGCTCTTAATGCGGAGTGAATGAATTTATAATCAAGTATCATGACAGAAAGTGCTTCAATGAAAACTGGCTGTAAATGAGTTGATAGACCTTTCGTTTTGAAGAAGATCGGAATAAAAGGATGAATTTACGGACTAAAAATAAAGTAAGAACTTTTCTTCTCTTTTCATGGTTCGTTTTTAAACCAAAAATTAACATAACAGATATACATATCGCTTTCCAGCGTTTGTTCTATTTTATATTAAGCATTATAAAATTGATTCATTTTCATTCAAATATAAAGTTCATACTAATTTTATTTGAGGAAAGCTCAACCCATCATTCCAGACAGTCAAAAAATGTGTACAAATAAAACATTTGTAAGATTAATTAAATAAACTGCTGTTCACGATGAAATTAATCTTCTGCGTTCAATAAACGTTTACATTGAACAGTCCAAGTACATCCCAACAATAAATGGCTTAGAAACGAAAGTACCTATTTTGGTTTTTAAGAATGGAAACTTAAAACGGGATGAGCGTAATGCGGAAAGCTTTTAAATTTCCTTTTATTCCATGAATTCTGTTTCAGTTGTCAAAAGGCGGATTTACAGAAAGTCACGTAGGTAATTTTAACACTCAATACAGAATCTTATCCGACGCAGTGATTTGAAACAATTGGAGGAAGAAATGGGAGAAGTCAGAGAATGCCGTTCATGCTTCAAATTTTGAGTGGAATTTAATGACCCATTACATTATGAAGGATAAAGGTATTTGAAGAACTTGACATCAATGGGTTCAAGCAATAATGGGATATTAACCGTTCGCTTTTAAGCGTCACCTTCCCTTATATTTGAATGAAATCAATAGATATTACTTACCGCAAAGATTTTCTTTATCAGCGCAAATTCCTGATATTATTCGATTGAATATATTTAGTCTTATTCTCCGTTGGAAGTAAGCTCAGAATTTTGAATCAAAGGCAAATATTTAAATATATTCTTTATTGCTTAATCAACTGTTTTCTTTACATGTGTATTAAGGCAACACTGATACATTATGCCTGCTTTTTCCGGTATTGTGATAAGATTTACAGGTAAGGTTAATTTTTTAAGCCATTGAAAAAAACAGAATTGTTTTTTTCAATACAAATATGTTTTGCGCTTATTACTCTTCGTCAGTTTTTTTCATTTCCAATTTTCAACATTTACTTATTCTATTATGAAAGAGTACATATTAAATAACGTCATATTTCGTTGGTTTTTTTTAATGATATAAATGAATCAAAGTGATATAGGATAATCATAAGCATATAAATATAAACTTGTTTTCTATAAATAAAGCAGTGGCTTTTGTGGCAATTATGTACAACGTTCATAATCCAGATTTCAAATATTTGAGAAATAATAATAATACAGCTTTGAGTCCCTGTGCAGACAAATTTATAAATCTAGTGTTAAAATTAATTTAGATTTGGATGTATATGATGCTTTTAATCCCTCCCATCTATCCAATATCTTTAACCACGTGTGCAGTGTAATACACAATGATGTGCCAATTTCATTACATACTTTTGGATAAAATGAGTTTATAATCATATAATTCAACAAATTCTTGAAATTTTTTACTCTATCGGATAAAGTGTATAAAATAAGACGACGTATAAATTGTGTAGAAGAATTCAAGCGATACAAACTAACCGTCGGTGGTGGTAAAGTTTAGAGTGAACGCCACTATATAACGAAACAAATGAACCAGATCATCCCATGGTAAAGATCCTACAAGTATAAGTAATAGCTAGCTTTGCATTACACTGACAGAGTTTCTCCATATAATATATCAATGTATCTTGAAAGAAATATTTTATTTAAAAGAAGATAGTTTTTTGGAGTCGTTTTCCCACACGTCTGCCAATAATTTATGGATTTGTTATTCGCATTTTATTCAAAATTGATCGCCATTTATGCGAATCCGTTCGATAAAAAATCAATTCGTGCAAAATATTTTAGATTTTAGATAAAAATGTGTTTACGGTAAGAAAAATAACAATATTTGCAATAATATGTTCTTTATAAATGTGTTTGGAATGTGCTCAAATAAATAAAATGTCACTTAACCTGAAATATTTAATATACATTTGGGTTACGATTTACATACAACACAAGACTTAAAAATTAAGAACTCCTGAATTTTCTTTTCTGAAGTAAATTAACAGCATGGGCAGCGCAAATCAAAAAATTTAATAAAATATAAGTACTAAAACATAAGTAAAAACTCAATTATCAAATTTTCATTAATACTGTTGATTTGTTTTTCTGGAAGGTGGACCTCAAAATTCATTTGCCATTTTGCAATGAGGACTTCCAATGTACATCGAATACTGGCTGGTTTTATATGTTGTACATATCGGCTAACCAGCTTTCACCATTCTACAAACATGTAGGTATACCTTTTTAAATTACCAACATTATTTTACAGGTGCAAACCATACAAAAGTATAAAATACGTTATACTAAAAAAGTGAAGTAATGCTTTTGACCGATTTAATAAGAGCTGCATAATCGTCACAGAATGTATGATGATTCTTTCGTATTTTGAATGATTCTTGTAAGAAAGAACATGTTTGATTAGCTCCGGTTTTTAACCAAACAGTCAGTAAAACCGGTAATAGGTTTCGGTTACAGGCTAGATTGCTAGCCCAAATCACATTCATCGAACTTTGTTTCTAATTTACCGAAGCAATTAGATACACCCAAATTGTTGTTTGATTATTGGATACATTATACTGAACAAATAAAGAAGGAAGCCATAACTGTATAAATTTTAATTTATATTCTCAAGTTGCAATGTAAATATAAACTAAAAGCCACCGGGATATTAAATGTGTACTATTAGCAGTTATTGAATCTATTTTTTGTTTCGAACAGTTTTTAAAAGCTTGTCAGGTTCATGATGAAGAATTAAGCTTAAGTATTTCAATAATGTCGAAAAAAATCCATGTAAAAAGTCGTAATGAAACGTGCGTTGAAATCTAAAGTTTTCATATTTATTTTATGCTTAAATTTCTTCATTATCCATCGTCATAATGAAAAATAAGGAATCCCATCGCTAATTAGGCCGCAAAGTTAAAGTTGCTGGCGCCTTAATGGTCAGAACCAAACATCGAAAAGCGTTGGTTAGCAGAACGATCTTTCCCCGGAGGCCGGTAATCTGCTTCCGAATCCGCACTTCCGGTAAGATTAAAAATGTCTCCCCCTAATGCAGAATACAAATTGAGTCGCATTAAAGTTTACGATTGGTGAATTAATTGAAGATGCGCCGTTTGACACGCGTTTCAAATTCGGTAACGGAAATTTCGTCAGTCTATTTTAAATTTATGAAAAAATTATACGTCTCGCATCCTTTTTTAAAATATCAAACGAATGAAACTCGAGGAACATATTTTATTTTGTTTCAACTCTAACAAAAATAGCTGGGTCAAATTAAAATTTTCTCATATTTCATGTCCGTTTATTATTTTTAATAACAGACCTACTCGACTTAATTTAAAGACATTTTCTGTCAGTGCCTTTTTTGGCATTATCCCTAACTTCATTAATTTTATCATCTCTATGGTACAAAATGTATATTTATTCAAAATTATAATACCCTCAAAGATATTTTTATTTTCTTTAAGATTATATAAATGTTTAAATTAAAAACTTTTGGGAATCCTTTTACAAACGAAGACCTTTTCCAGACCCCTCGGTACTTTAACCTTAGTAGGTATATATATATAGCTGAACCACTAGGTAATACAAAGATGTATGAATTATATCTCTCTGGGTTTTCATCCTTAAACCGCTGGAGCTTAAGAGGTAGGTTGGTATCCTTGATATCTCCAGTAATTTCTTCCTCTCAAATATTTCTACGTAAGTGCTAGTCGACTGAAATAACCCTCGCCTATATCCTGTTAATTGTTACTGCATATAGTCCTTCAATGCCTTAAATCTTAAATGGTTAGTGGCGTTAGATTAGCTATACCACAATAATCACATAGCTTCTAAATAGCCCCGGTAAAATCTTTCTCTCACATTTGAAGTCGTGCGTTTATGCCGATAGTTTACCATACGAGTCATAAATAAAGGAATAATTTATGTGAGGTAGCATATTTAAAGAATCATCACAGCTTTCTAGTTATTCTTAATTTTTATTTTGTACCAAAAAACGGTTTTGGTCCCGGTATTTCGGAAAATTATACTATCCGATTTTCAGTAAATATCAATAAAAGAATTTCAAGAGTCATTGTGATTTTCAAAATAAAAATACTTGCAGATTAACTATATATTAATAAAAAAATGAATTTGCTGCTGAACTTCTTTCATTTATAAAAAATATTAATCGAAGATAATATGCGTTGTGGTCTCTTCCATATTTATTGAAATACCTAGACAGAAAAAGACAACTTCGACTGAAATTTGATTGTTATTTTGGGTAACTAAACAAAACAGAACATGACAAAACAGAACATTAGAGGTTAGGTTAGGTTTTTGTCATGTTCTGAAAAGTCACGTTCTGTTTTGTCATGTTCTGTTTTGTCATGGAACCGTTATTTTGCATTATTTTATAAACGACATAATTCTATTTTTAGACGTGCCGCTGACCCCGTTATTGTGGCTTAAGTGATTTAACTTTCGATTGGTTTGCATATAAAATAGGTCCACGCCCATCAAAAGACTTTAACAAATAGAAATAGCACTTAAATTTTTTAAATTTGAAGCCAAGCCAACTATAAAATTTCTGTTTGGAAATATTTTTGATTGTTTGAGGTGTAACACATTCGCTATTACACTGTGTGATTACACAGTGTAATAGCGAATGAAACTTAAAACTTAATTTCCTTATTTAATTTTTCCAGAAATGATTTATCTTTTAACTAAACATATAAAGTACCAATAGGTCAGCGACGGCTGATCTAGGTTACCATGCAATGAAATCTTTGGCTCAATTGTGTCGCTTTATTAGTATCTGAAGAGAATAGACAGAAAAAACCCCTAAAAAATATTTTTGATGAATGTTGGATATGAGTACCCATGTGTGGAATAAATTGGGTAGAACATAAATATATATATGTAGCTCGGATTCAGTTTCAACGAAAAAAAGATCTGGCCTTTCAATGAATACACTTCTAATATAAAACTGGGCCAGCCCACGTTACCCAAGTGACGAAAATGGCATGATCTAAAAATGCAGATAAGAAAAGTATTGGCATTCTGGGTATACGCATTATAAGAACAAACAATCCATGTTCACGAATCCTCATTGAATGATGGAACGGCGGGATTCTGATTGCATTCTCGTGTAAGACGAACGAAACATATGACCAGGTGCATTTCTCTTCAGACTTTCAAACCATTAAACATGACCATGTCTAGGAGACAGTTAGTTGACTTAAGCCACTGGTAATATCTATACTTCCTTGAAGATAGGTCTCAGAATTTTCTTCGGAACCATCTCCACCATAAGGGTATATCTTAAACTATCCGTAAATCAGCCAATCGACTCTCTCTCTAAAGTCTGATTCTACCTTAATCACAGAACATCAATATCAAAATTTTAGCTTACTAGCTTGGTGATACGGAGGATGAAGTTTTACACGATAGATCACTGAGTTGGGAACATTTTGGGTCTAAACTCTTCTCGGTTTCGTAGTCGATGGCTGAAACACTCGTATGAAAACTTTTATACGGTGAAATTTGAATCCAAACACGAAACAATTGTGTCATGCTTCTTTATGTCACCAACGATATCGTAGAGGCTCAATTTTTTACGTTGAGAAACTGACTCAGTTAAAACAGCTTCTGTCTAGAGCAGTGAACATGCAACACCTACTGCGCAGTCAACTTGGGATAAAATATCCTTATGTTATTATTATATTTCAAAAATATGAAAAAACCTCCCTTATTTTACATAACTGTCTGTGGTCACCATTTGGCACATAAAGAATTTTATTTGACGTTTTTGCTTCCACCCATATCATACACACAAGTTGATAAAAGGGAAAACAGAGCTGTGACATGAGTTGAGCACGTGCCTAAGCTAGTTCTAACTTACTTCCATGAACACTCTTCTAACGGAAAACCGCTTGTTACCTTCTTTTAATCGATTGCATTCCATCCCCAGAATCATCACAAATTCAAGCTATCTTGCCCCCTAACACAATACACAATATTATATACATAATTTAAAGCAGCAATAAACAGTTTTTAAAACTATATTAGTGTCATTGTTTGATACTGCAAAACAGCACTTGTAAGAATTCTTACTAAGAAAAATCTCCGAATTTATTTTCAGTATAGATAACATATTTATGTGTTTTTTATTTACTATATCATGCGTTAACTTGTTGAGATGCAAGTATCTGGCTATAGATTAGATTAATTTGGCCGAGATTCAAATAGCACATCATAAAATAACTGTGTAACCATCACGTTTAATGTGTAACTTGTGGAAATGTCACGGCTAGGTTGCCCATGAGTTGGCGAGTTGGTGTTCAAGTAGACAAGAGGGGTGCGGAAGTTGTAGGAGTTGTTTGTAACGTAAGCCCATTACCTTCGCCATTAAAGTCGCCCGCTTTCATTACTGAAATACGTAATGGAATGAAGAGCCCAATTTATCTTCCGATTCAGCGCCTGGGGCGCCATCCGGTTATGTTTGTCCCCCGCGTGATAAATCGGTTTCAGAACTTTCAAGTACCCACGGGAGGGGACACTTTGATTCGGCGGTAATTAATTTTTCGCTGAAAACTTTCACCTGTACATTCTGTGTTTATATTTTTTGATTTATTATGATAAATTTACCTCATTAATTAAGCTTTTTTGTCTATTGTATTTTAATTACGAAATTAATCGTTACCATCAACGCTAAACTCTTTCTTTATCGACCCACAAATTTACCAGTATGTTTGTGTACAATCGGTTATTTTGATAATAAATTGCGTGCCTTTAATATTCGAATTCTTAAAATTCTACAGTTTTGTTGATGTCTTTTTTAGTAAAAAGTGTTTTGGGTTTGCTTCAACAATGTCATATATCAACAGGATTTGTTTTACGATTTCTGCACATTATTCAGCCATTCAACCTTTCCCGCCTCCTCTCTCGGAGAGCGTCTTGGTTGTAAAATGTGGCTAGAAAAGAACAAGCGGTTAACTAGTCGCCCTTGCCATGCCAATTTTGGGGCTCTGATTAAATATCAAATATATCCATGTCTTTATACACTTGATTGTTTTACTTAATGAAGTTATTCATGCCGGAATTCAAGACCTTATACTGAATCAGAATTAAATGGTCACTCGTATATGGGACAGTAATTAAACAGGATGGTCCAATAGATTTTATGAAAATAAATAACAAATTTGAATTCCACGTTAAGAAAAAACAGAGCCGGTTTTAATCACGGTGAGCACTATCTCATAGAGTTATTCTACAGTTAAGGGATTACATAGTCGCGTCAATGATTATCAAAATAGCAAAATAAATTTAGAATCTTGCGGGTTTTTGAGCTGTATGGTTAAATTTTAATTGTTTGAATTTTGTATGGTAAAAATTGATGACTGAAATAGGTAAGCAGATATCATCCAACCAGAAAAGTTAATACAATCTACAATTTTTTATTTTTGATTACAATTGAATTATTTTATATGAATTGTTACTAAATCCATTGAAAAAATGCTTAAATAGTGAAATTTAAAATTTATAAGGCTCAGCTAATTCCTAATAAGCACTACGATAACCTAATTTAAACTGAATTATGTAGATTTTTTTGTTGTTGATTGGTTAAAGTTAGCTAAATATGATTGACTTTTCACAACTTTTTCGTAATGTTTTCACATTTGATTAGGTTTACCAAAAAACAAGCCCAATGAAATTATATTACTAAAATGACATTAATTTAAAGGGCTTCATTGATATAATATTTCCTATATTTTGTTATCAAATCATAAAAATAGTACCGACGCAATTTTTTAATAAACCAATTTAATTTAAATTAATAAATCATGAAATAACTTCTAAGCCCATCATATAAATTATATTTTCAGTTTAGAATAACATTGAGCTAACTTTAATTATGAAAACAAACTTCCGGTCTGCTTATTTCAAGTTGAATATATCTCACACTTTTCCTCTAAATTCAAAGAAGTAAATGTTTAATATAACGTCAATTTTCAAGTTATGAAGCATGCGAAATATTTTAAATTTCTTTTTATCTAGTCGAATATTTTTTACGAAGAACATTTGATAGGGTTCGTGAATTTCGTAATATCTTTTTGTACCGCAGCGTTCCATTTTAGCTCCACGTATGTGTTTGAGTGAATATATTGACTTTCGCTTCAAATAAAATCAATAATTTCTAAGTAAAGTGTAATAAAAACGGCACTTCGTCCTCTTTGAATATTCCTTTTCGTCTTAATCTATCTCCAGAGGCACGTAGTTCAAAAACACTAAATATTTATTTTATAGATATCGCTATATAAAGTTACCGTAATTCAATATAATCGTATTATTGATGTAGACATTACTAAATGATTTCGGTAGTCAACTGTATAAAATGGCAACCGAATTTATAGAAAAATAAGGTAAGTACATTACACTGAATTGAGCCAAGAGCTACTTTTCAAATATAAATAATCAAACATTCATTTTCAATAAGCTATTTAAAAAAAGACGTTACGTATACGACCAATATATGTTTTGTATACATATATACATACATATGTATATGCATTTGACAGTGTGGCGAGAAGATCCACGATAATTAAAATATCTACTCAGCAATACACTCTTTTAAAAAAATGTTCAGCATTAGCGATACTAGCTTACTTAAAATGTTTTACTTTTAAAATATTCCTCAATTCTTTTTGTTTATTGTTTTTAACTAACGAAAACCTTTTGTTAGGGCAATAAATGTTATTGTGGTATTTTACGATAGAATTAATTACTTGTTTGATTTGAGTGGGATGAAAAATAAAAGACGTGATTGAATATTTATAAATAATACAAATCATATAGTATTACTTCCACAGACATTCTGATAAAGATTAAGATCAGTTTTCTTTATCGCGAGCATTAGTCAACCAATGAAATATCCATTGAAAAAAGGTTATATTTACCATCGAGAGAAATATTAAAAGAGTTGTAATAGGTTACCTTGTTTTATTGTATATTTCATAAGTTGACAATGCTCGAAATGAGCGAAACCAAAATCTTTTTCAGAATATATGCGAAAGCGGCACTATATATTGTGTTTTATTTATTTAAATAATGTCTTTCCACTGATAGGTGACAATTAGCACCTTAAAAATGATCATTAAAAATACACTAACATCGTCTAGACATAAAAGTCTACTCTTCAAACATGCAGTCAGTATTTCAAGTCCCTATCAGTCCACTTGATTTCAACTCTTCCCTCATAGAAACATGTCATTCAATCGTCGAAATTATGTCTGTATATAATGTAAAATTGTTATCCGCTAATATGCTATTTTACATTCGAATACTCCACGTTATACATGAACGTTTCTTCTTAGGTTTTTATTTACCACAGTAGCAAAGTCATAGATGATAGCATTGCTTCAATATTGAATATGTTCAATCTCACATGCCCTTCATTTCCACATGCTTGAATCAGAGTTTCACGTGACGGCAATAAATAATGCATTAATGTAATATATTTGGAAATTAATTAACTAGGCGGCATTCGCACCTTTCAATCATTATTATGTACAAGCCGGTACCCGGCCAGCGTTGCAATGCCACTCAAAAAGAGTAAGTGTTTGTGCTTTAATTGTTATTGAAGTGCTTTCGGATGCAGGCTATTTTTTCGCCACCTACTGTAAGTTAATTTTACTACGCCTATAACCTTAGCGCAAGTGCAAGCAATAAGTTGACAAAATTAGCGGTAAAGCATAACATATGATAAGCCATAGATTGCATATGTAATACCTAATGTAAGTTAATTCAACAAATAAATTGGCAAAGTTTTATGGCAATCGGATGAACGGTATGGCAACACACACACAATCAAAAATTGTTTTTTATATATTAGATAAAACATCATTTAATAACTAAAACTTCAGCCAAAGCTGTGTCAAACACTTGATTTCAAATAAAATACTTTAGTCGCAATCTTTATACATATCAGTTGTCCCACCACAACCCGTTATTTGTATGAAACCGTTTCGTAGTTTCTATTCATCAGTTTCTCTCAAGTTTAATATTATACATATGTCCGACATATATCACGCTAGTAATCGAACATGATAAACCAAACTGGTATCAACACTAAAAAAGTCGTGTAGACTAAAAGCTTTGTGCTTTAGATGTTTTGCTTTCAATCTCTAGTCTGGAGTAGCAAATAGTAGAAAAACAAGTTAGGCTATACATTGTACTGTATGTATATTTGTAGGTATTCAAAGACGTTGTGTAGCTGCTTTAATCTGGTTGATTACGTTATATAATAATAAGTGTGAAAATAAATCTTTAAGCTTTACAGTAAGAAAATATATGACGTTGAAAAAAGTTTTCAACATCTTTTCATCACGAAAGATTATTCGTCGCTATCAACTCAAATACATGATGATTTTTTTTGTTCGAGTATCAGTAAATGTTAATATTGGCTGAAATATTGATAATTTCATGTTTTTTAAATTTACGTGTAGTTTTTATTTATGTTTTATACAGATGGTTTATGGGGTGACGCTATCAGTTCACGCCAGGCTTTACGGCTGACTTAAAATATATGGAAAAACATGACCGAATTTGATAGATGTATTGTACCGACCGAGATACTTAAAAACTTGTGGGAAGGAAAAACGCATTAAGATTAAACGGCTATTAGTCATTTGCATTAAAAAATATTTATAATAAGTGTATTGTGAGACCCATATTATTCAAGTATTCCATTATGAAAAGCAGAAACTAATTAATGTTCTTACATTCGAACTGACAAGTCTCATGAACGATCCGAATTTGATATTAATGTTCCATCAACTTCTTAAAGTGGAGTGACATGTTTAAATAAATAAACATTGGAATTCAAGAAATGTGGCTTAAATAATAAGCGCTATTAATAAAAAACTAATTTAATAAAAAAATTTACATCGCGTACCATTTACTATGCACAATGTATGTATATTGCTTAATTTAAAATCACTTCAGACAATTGGATTGCAAATCGCAGCTTAAATATAAAAAAGTACAAAACTTTATTCATCATAGGTGTAATGTGTGAATCTTTTTAGGTTGAATACTACGATTTATCAGATAAAAAGAGCCATCAAATTTGTATTTGAATCGCATTTGTATTACTATTATACATCTATTTAAGGAGTCGGGATGCTAAGCCTAAGACATCAATGTTACAAATAATATTGATGACTTGGTTGTGAAAACCATCATAATATCACCTAATAAATGAAAAAGTCCTGTCAAATAATTTTATCAGTTCATGAAAACCGTTTATTAATGCCAAGTTATGGCCATTTCTAAAGAATATGGTGTTACAATAATAAATGCAATTTTTCCACTGGTTTAATCATTTTACTCGAAAAAGACAACTGATGCTAGCCCATTAATAACTTCTAGGTCATTGAGCAACCGATCTAAAGGACAAAGTTTAGTTATTATAGAAGTCTGTTCTCAAAAACAGTTGGAATTTCACATTATATCACAAGAAAAACAATGAATAAATCGTCGGAAAATGAAAGATAATATTATACTTTATGATCACACGAGTCTACTGAATAAAAAACTCACAAATATCCTTTATGTTTATGCCCATTTTCTACGTTATTTCTTCTTCGAAACATACATTTCACAGCATTAATAACGTATAATGTGGCTGTGAAATTAAATTGAATCGATTAAGTGATACCTTTCTTTAGACAATATATTTTACCGCTATGAATGCCTACAGTATTATTTATAAGTTCTTTTTTAGAAACGAGACATTCTTAACAAATTATAAATTCATTATTGAGCCAATAATAAATGCATAATTTGATACAAAAAATAAATATTTACGTTACGTTAAATAAAATTACAAATTCATAATACACACAACTTATTATAATAATGTATCTACTGGGTTGATTAAAAAAATGATTTGACAGTTCCAATCGGTACATTGAAAAATCAATGATCTCACATACTGAACGAAATCATTCCGTAGTTATTTTATAAAATTATGAGTAATCTTAACAAATTTCGTTTAATTTTTTAAATGAACAGTTTGATTACAAACCAAAGTAAACACTCTTCTAACAGCTCATTGAAACCAATAGACACAATAGAATTTAGAGCATAAAAGTGAACGAATGTTATCATTAAATCGTTCTCATTTATTTTCAGTAAAATACATTTTTTTGTTTTCGATTTTAGTAAAATTGTATAAAGTCCATTAAAAATAAATAATCAAGGCGTGGTGAGATTGTCGCAGTAAATGTGTAGCGAAATTTGCTTTTACGCAAGCTCGCATTTAGCAACAGTATATTTAAGGATCAGATTTAGATGTTTCGGCTTACGGATAAAAATATATTACTGGATTGGGCAATAAAATATTTATACATTTTAGTACATTTTTTTTGCATATATTTTTTGCTCATATGATATTTTAAGTGTTTCGTTTATCCACCAGATGGTTTATTGTACACATTCTCGTAAATCTTTATTGCTTTCCGGATGTGTAGATTTTTATCCACAAATGAAAATGGAGCAAAACATGAGAACAATAATTGATTCTACGACTTCTTTCAACTATTACCGAATTTGGCAACCCTCATCGTGTAACATGACGATGGCGAAATATTTAAAAAAATATATGTATCAACAAATTATTGTAGTACCATATTTTCATGATCTCGTCAGTTTATGATAATGATAATAAATTAATTTTTGTTTCATTAAATAACCCTCAGCTGAAGGGTAATCAATCATTCAAAGTCAAAGTTGGGTAGTCGTTAGTCTTAAAATACTGTATTATATCCACTGTTCCGCTCTGGCATTAATAAAATTCCAGGATTGAAAAAACGAATCGGGATCGAAATCCCTGATCACAACCAAGATAAAACACCGACTTAAATCTATAAAGTTGTTCAGGCATCATTAAAATGAAGGTGGACAAATAAAAAAGACAAGGCTTAATATAAATATCTGGGAAGTGTAAGTTGGTGGTTATGAATGAATAGAAGTGGCTATATTTTGACACCGAGTGTTACTACGCCCTATATTAAATAGCTTATAAACATTTTTGTGCCATAAAAGTAGATATACGATAAACATTGGTGTGAAAAAAAAGCATAAAGGTCGTTAAAGTCAGCCTTGCGAAGACGTAGATAACGATGTTACACCATGGATTTTGGTGAAAACAATTACACTTTATGGCCCGGTATAAATTTTGATAATTATTTTTATAGCATTCGCCATGCCTGCACTTTTGAAATAATGGTTTTTAAATGTTAATACACTACAAAACGTAGCACACCTTGTTTTAGTGTTCTAGCAGATTACCTAGTGGTGAGTAGTTGTTACAACATAAAAAAGCATTGCAAACGCAAAATTTAGTCGATTATGTTCATATGATAAATTTTCGTCAAAGCTTTTGTCGAAGCTTAGCGGTGAAAAAATACAAATTTTGTGTGACTTGAATATTTTTTTAATTTCAATTTCTTGCTACAGGTTTCTCACGTTATGTTTTTATGTAACCAGAGCTTAGATCCGATCATAGCGAAATGCCGGTTAGCGAAATCAACAATAGCGCATGAGCGCAAGTACAGAAGTTGGTTTCGGTTCGTAAATTATCAACATTTTATACAAACACGCAATACTATTATAAATTATCAGGCCATGCAGTTAGTGATTTTTTCATTTGAAGTTTACATGTATGCACAGTATAAATTTTATAAGAAAAAGTTGTTTGTGTACAGTGAAATTATAATAATTTTTTACATCGTAGAGCTGCACTTTCACAGAGCATATGTTTTATAAAGTATAGTTGTTTTAAAAGTGTCAACCATAATATGTATAGCCTTTTAATATATATTATAAATTTAATATTCATTACAAGTTTTGAAAGATGAGCCTCATTATATATACTAAAAGTATTATCTTGCAGTAATTATCGAAAACAATACAGTTGTTCAGATTTTCGTATCATAATATATAAGATGTTTCAGAATTTCAAAGGACTTACTGAATGAAATTATATATCCATATAACGGGTTTGAAATTGGGTGGCTCATACATAATTCAGACACGGCGTTATGAAAATTTGATAGAAAATTAAAATTGTGAAAATGTTTCGTTCTTCCAAACAGTATGTCACTTACCACCTGCATTTCGCTTTTCAGCATCTTCAGCTATTATGGTACAGTATGGATGAACTCAAAATCAAGTAAGTTATTTTAAAATTATCTTTCCGAAAGAGAAAATGAATGTTTATGAAGAGTTTGACTAATTAAGTAAAGACCTTTATTCCAGATGTTAAGTATAACATTTTTTTATTTTGAACTAGAGTTGTTTTTAGCTATTTTTATTTTATATATATATTTGAGTACTTTGTGCGTTGAATATTGCTACCAAATATCACATATAGGATCCGTTAGTGAATGAAATAATTGGACCGGCGCCAAATAATAAGCATCGAATGCACACGCAACTGAAAAAAGTGTTGAATATTATGTTAACAACAAGCCTATAAATAAATTTATCAAATAAAAATCAGTAATAAGCTCAAATAATACCCACGGATAGCGTTGAAAAGGATGTTAACAGTATAAGTGCCTGAAGGTTTTCGCTCTGAAAGTATTTGTATTATCCTTAAATCAATATAAAGCTGGGCTTAATCGTGTTTTCGGTAATCAGAGATTATGCAAAGTGAAACCTATATAGTGTTTTCCGAAATCCTATCGTTAATAGTGCATTAAATTGAGATTTTCCCAGGTGTGCCCAATCACAAGGTTCCGAGAAACTCTCTGCAAATCTCGCTAAAGCCGGTGTGATTCATTAAGCTCGAATTTCTTCTGCCTTATTTAAATGTGAACGGAAAACGAAATGGAGGTAAATTTGAGTACACGATTAGAGTGGTTTCTTTAGTTTCCTCTCGACGACGTGACCTAGTATAAAAAGATTAAAATCTCAACTATTGAAATATTCAGACAGCTTAAAGAAAATTTCAATCCAAATCTTGATTAAAAAAGAACTTACTAATTCTGTTATTCCTTATAGTTAAGTTGTAAATATGCCCAAAAATAAAAATCTGACTTTTCAGTTAAAATTAATTAAAGACTCGAAAGAGAAAGAAGTATTGTTTGTCATTTTTCATCTGTGAGAATTCATACAACTCATAATTATAAAAGTAAAATTTTACAATAATTATTTCATTGAAAAAAAAATCATAAATTCCTTTAAATAATTATAAATAATGCAAAAGTCCATTAAATAATTATAAAGTTACTGACAAATACTACATAAAGCAAGGTTATTTTTGGAGTTTTTTCATTCCGACAACAATGATATAATTACGCACGTTCAAAAGAAACAGCGGTTAATGTATCCTACCGAGTTAAATGAAAAAAAACACGACACTCATTGTATGGAGAAGTAATTTCAATGAAATAAGATTTATGTAAATTATATTAAAAGGTAAAACTGTCCAAATTTATTGTTGAAGGAGGACAAATTTGTCTAATTCCATTGCATAACAAATTTAAGGTTTTTCGGATATTTTCGTTTGTTATTTATGAGACATAAAAGTCCTGCGGCGTTTCTACACGACGGTTCGTATTAACGTTCATTAGCGGGAGATCCTGGCAATGATTGGTATCCATACAAAGGATTTGGCGAATACAAAGGCGTGGATTATTTAAGAGGCCTTTCACTTCAATAATACAAATTTCATTTTAGATAATAATAATTGAGAATGAAAACTAAATTTTCGCATGAGAATGAAAGCACGATTATGTTGAAAGAGTTTAGCTTAAATTAACCGTTTATCTAAAAATAGTTTATAATTCAGAAAATTTTATGCTTACGTAACTCAATTCATTTTAAATTTGAGATTGAAAAATAAAATATGTTTTTATGCAAACCAAAATTTAACATTGACGTTTTTCACAAATGTTGCTTATTATAAAATAAAATATATAATAACTTTGAGTATTCCACGCATTGTTGGAATAATCAAAGTTATTTAAATTTTATATTAAAATGATCTTCCACAAAGTTACTGCCGAATCCATCGAAAGTTGCTTATTATATTTTTTAATACGTGTTTCAATCGAAAGCACCTGAAGCAAAACAGCAATTATGAATTAATGCTTTCACCTTTTTATGGACAATGGAAGGACAAGATAAAAAAATTAAATGTTCAATTTTGTATGGTGATAATTTAATCACTTTTACACATACGGCCCTCAAACTATCTGTGAATTGATTATCTGGCCCTACTCCCAAAAAGGTTGTGCATTGCTGATTTATACATTAAAATCACAATACTTTTGGAATGAAGTCGTATTCTATCTGTTGTTAATATATAGATTTGAATACTTGTTTAAAAAGTGACGATAAACTTATAAAAAATAATTTAGTTTATGTACAACACGAGTCACGGCAAATTCATTTGGAATTCTATTGAATTTTTCTTTCGTTGAATTAATTAAGTATATTTATTACAAATACCAAGCTAAGCCAGGTGGAACCACAAGATGAAATATTTGATAGCTTTGAAACAGTATTTCTAACATGCATAGTTGAAATAATAACGCAGAATAGTATTTATGACGTTGGAGTTTTAACAGAAAATTTTTGTACGCACACATAGGTATTTTAATAATCAACGAATAGTGACGGCAGATTCTTGTTTTTTTGTTGAAAAAAAACGTTCACAAAGTAATCACTGAAGTCTAATTTCTGGTTTCTCCGATTATCATCAAATTAACCTCGCCTAGTTCACGGGCTGTGTACGGCATTCTGCTTATGAACTTTTGCGTAAAGTTTTTGATTAGACTACACACAAAAAAACAATGAGCCACACACACATATAAAACATACTAAATTTTCAGTAATAAAATACCGCCTTGGGTTTCATGGCAATTAAGCTGGATATTGAATATTTTCTCTAACATTCTATGTCTGCACAGCGTTTTTAAGATTTATGACACTGTCACGATTTTATAATTATTTATAGTAACGCATTATTAATATAGTATTAATGATTATTAAAGTCAATCGTTATTACAGAATAGACTTTTAACTTTTTAATTAGTTAAAAATTTGCCGGCGCGTGGTGCAGTGATCAACGTCGTAGGATTTCGTGACGAACCGCCCGGGCCAATTTATCGTTTCTGTTCGAAGGCAATGGGTGCTTGTGTTTAAAAACCCAAAAAACGCGTCGCGTAGCGGGAGCGATTTGCTAACCACTAGTCCTGTCCTAGTCGTATCCTTTCCTTCTCTACTCTCTTCAAAAATAGAGATAGAGCAATTGAGTAACAATCAATTCTCTTAGAAAAGGCATGCTGAGATTAACTCCGTGCGGGGTTCATATGGTCCAAGTAAGGAGCGGAGATGGTATATATTTTTTTTAGTAAAATAATGATATTAACTGATAACCTTTGGAAGGCACTTCTTATCGATGATTGTTTACCGATAGAATATTTGAACCTCTTCAACTTCCTAGATATAAACCGGTTCTTATTAAAATAAAATTAGATAACATTTACTGTTAATACTTTCATTATTACATATTTATTGCTGTGTTTCTCTAAAGTGTACATTTTTGATGACATAAAAATAGTTCTGTATCATAAGAAGGAAGAAAAAACACAATAAATTTCACATGGGATCGATTCCGATCAGCGTTAAATACAATTAAAATCAGAAGTTTTTTCCGTTTCTTGCATTAGAGGTAGTTTTCATTTTAAAGGTTCTTTACGACCGACTTTATTTAACATTTCCCATATTCAAGTATTGTTTTAAAACAGACAGACAATATGTTTTAGCCATATTATTTATTTAAATTATCAAGATAATGTATAAGAACGGTTTTTATTTTTTTGAGCTTTTTAGCGAGCTTTTAAGTTTATATGTATTTGCGTAAGCTTTAACGCACAATGAGTAGCCTAAAAAACATTATTAGCTTAAGGATTGAATTAATTGTTGACGTACAGGTGACATGGACGTGTAAGTAATAAACCAAAAATATTTTTTGGTGAATCCGTTTTAAGTCCCGCGCATTACACACTCTTTTTATAGAATGTAACTGTAATGCTATCTATAATTTTAACATCAGAACAATCTATAATCAATTTACTACATTAAACAGTCAAAATAAAAATCTTATTAAAAAAAATATTTGGCTATTTCAGCGGTTTCAAAACCTGGAGGCGTGGGCTTTTGTGCCAGGGGCGGCGTCAATTTTTTAAAATATTCCAATTTGATTTTAGAGAAGGCGTAGTAGAGTAAAGTTTGGAAACCACTGGCGTAAGCAATAAATGCCAAGTATAAATAGTGTTTGAAATTGGTTAAATTTCTGATTCCGAACTCAATATTTTGTTTGGGATCGTGAGATCAATATTTGTGACGTCTCTCCACCTTGTGATGATCGCATGTCACTTTAATTATTTCTGTTTGATATTGTCACAAAATATAGACACTGGATGCCTCTATATGTTATTAATTTTTCGCATTCTTTTATAAATTCCTTAAATTTTTGTTACGCTCTTATTATATATGGGTAAACAGTACTAAAGCAAAGTTTTCGTTTATTTTGTGATAAAAAACAAACTACAAAGCCGAACAAAAAAAAATTTCATTGTATATTCATATAAGTGTGGAATAGCTTTGTGCATTTGTTAGATAATGGCTTTTTTCAGACAGCTGCCAGAGTTTGGAATGTTCAGCAATTTAATCAATAGACGTTTAGTTTCCTAGACAACCTGGCGCGACGGTCTTCAATATTAAAGTCTTGTCATGTGGGAGGGTTTTTGGACTTTTTATTGGCTTAAGCCGAGACCATTAAACTGTTCCAATATTGGCCGATCACTTCAAAAGGGGATGATTTACCGCTTTTGAAAACACCTCGTAATATATGATCCAATAATGAAACTAATAGTTTACACTACACCGAGCACCGCAATATCAAAACACTATATAATTCTTTATTTAATAATGAATGCTTCACATTCCATAGATTTTATCAGATTGCATATTTATTTCGGCAAATAAACATCATATATATATATTTCAACGCAGTGGGACTTTCGAATTATAATATTTTCGTATGTGGTATTTTTTTTATTGCTCTAAGTTTTCTCAGTGAAGTTTAGTCTATATTCCATTTTTTTAAACTGAATATGTGAAATAATTGACGTCAACTTGACGTTAACCGTGATAAAAAACAGAATTTTCTTTATTTTTAGAACTCTGTGGCAAATATATAAAGAAATGTCTTATTTCCATCTGTTATTATGATATCATATTTTTGAGCCTTCCAATAAAAGTTAGATTAGTGACTAGAACATCCAGACACTTAATTTTTTTGAACGTTTTATGGTTGATTAACGATTTTTATCAAAAGATATGAGTGTGTGCTAGCATCACTTTCGATTATTCGAATCTTCTACTAAATTCTGCAAACCGATATTTATAGTACCATAAATTAGCAGCTAGTAAAATTGTTATTTCAGAAATAACCTTATCTAAAAAATGAAAATTGACTAACCGACGTATTACCAGTTTTCTTTTCATTTCATCATATGACATAATTCACGCATAGTACTACATAACATGCGACGTGTTAGTGCATATTTGAAACGAAAACTACTGCTAACATTCAATGTTGTTTTCAGAAATGTTTTGATTTACTGCTCAAAAAAAAATATTCAATAAAAAGCTGAAAGGGTTGATTATGTAATTTATCATTATTTATGAGCCAATTGAAATCTATGATAATTTTTAACGTTTGTTCGAACGTTATTATTAAAATAAAAATAAAAATAATAATACATTTTTAGTACTTAACTGATCATCAGTGCACAATGCTCGCCATGAGCGAAACCGGTCCTGATCAAATAAATTTTATGTGGAAAAAGTACTAAAAATATATTATTATTTTTATTATAATGCCTTTCCACCAAGTATTGACAGTGAACACCTTAAAAGTGATTAATATAACAAACAAGTTTCTCACAAGAGCTTAAATTAAGTATTTTCTCGCATAAAATAACAAAGCTATTATTCTAAAGTATCTTAGAGACGTGAATTATATATTTAAATTTAATTTTTTGAGTACCAAAATGCGAATATACTATTTATATCAATATATTTTGAGCAACGTAGGTAGGTATATATGTATTTATATTGTGACGATAAACAAGCAATTGCTTGCGTCTAAGCCAACAAAAAATCACTTTTAAATAAGATGAGTACATTGTTATTTTCTTTTTACTGAAAATCTGAATTGTTATTATATTATGTAACTAAAATTAACCCTTTCAATCGAAGCCCACCATCATTAATTTTATTCGTCGATAAATAAATCTGTAAGACAGTTTTTACACTAAGTAATGCGTTTTAAACAAATTGATTACCGTTTATTAGTACAAGTCTGAATATTAACCACTTTCAGGAAGAACATTAAATCCCAAAGGCTTTAGGTCGCCGAAGACTTATCCTTGTCAGTAGTCTCCTTATAAATCAATCGTAATCTCGGTAATTAATAAAGATTTAACCAGCTCCCTTTAAACATTAAAATGTGCGCAGCATACTAAAATCCTTTAATTGTATGCATGAATCATGATTCTTGGAAACAATGAAGAATAATACAACAAGCCATCATGAATAAATTAATAACTTTATTTTGTCAATAAAATAAATATGCCACGTGTATATTATGTACATATAAAAATATATTTTTTTTTAACTTTATGTCATTCAATTACAATCAAAAGAGTAGAAATGTTTCATTCATTATTTTTTGGTATTTTTCTTGGTACACAAAAACACGCAATCGGGAAAAATACATAATAGTTTTTGTGTTATATTACATTGTTAAATATTAATTTTATATTGTAAATAGTCAAATATCTATGAAAGAAAAAGTTAAATATTCTCAAAGGTAATTTAGACAAATAATCTTGTATTTTTTATTGGTTAAATGATTTGAAAGAACATAATAAAAATAATAAGGTTATATTTCTAGTACCCTAAAAGTTTTAAATACATTTTACTTATTAAATTGAACTGGGTGTTTTGACGAAGATGATACATTTAAATATAACCAGACATTTTGTAGTTTCACCCCCAAGGATTCTCCAAAGATAATGTATTTTTCTATAGAAAATTTCATTATCATTTTGTCATACTATATTTAAGCAAAACCACAATGATATGTTATTGTTGATTTTTCCAATAATATATTTTGATTTGGAATAAAAGAAATTTATATTTTAAATTTCAATATAATTCCGCTTCTTTTTACTGTGCTTTAGAAAAATATTTATTATTTGATGGATTGGCAATCCTTGCATTAATGTTATTTTAAAAAAAACCTCGCTCAATTATTGTACAGTGGAATCCCGATCTTACGTTCTCGCATTATACGTTTTCCCCCGTGGTGTGTTCATTTTCTATAGTCCCGGCATTTAGTTCATATTTAAACTTTCCCGCATTCATCGTTTCCCGCATAAATCGTTTGTTTTATACGGTCTCTTGAAAAACGTAGAATCTAGGGGTTTCACTGTATATGTATAATTACCATGCTCAATAAATTCTCTGATTTTAAACTGAAAATAAAGATCATAAAATAGACAATGTATAATTTCTATTGTATTTATAGGAGAATTTCAAATATAATGAATTACAAAAATTGACTTTATTCCAATAAGTAAGAGCATAAAGAAACCTAATAACATTTGTATAACCGTAAAATTCATAGCATATTTGTTTTCAAAATTTGTTAAAGGATAATATTTCATTCCTCTTGAAGGATATTTTGTTTGAAGGAATATAAATAAAAAAGCACATAGTGTTATCTTACATTACCTGATAACAAAAACATTGTTCCCTTGGCAATACTACGTTTTAAGATTTCCAAAAAACTTAGCAAGCAATAAAATGTTCGAACCAATTTTTATACCATATATCAAGTATTATATATCCAGTATATAGTAAAGAGAGAAGTCAGAAACAGGTCAATTTCGTAATGAACAAAGACATTAAAGATTATGATCACATAAAAAGGTGATATATATTTTATATGGCAAGGCATTTTTAACGGAAAAAAGAGATAATGTAAGTTGACGTGAACATCCTTTTTAGTAATGAGAAATACTTTCCGTATTGTCAGAGGAAAGAAGAAAATTTTAAAATACATGGAGACCAAAAATATGAAACTTTCATCCTTTCAACATTATTTTCTCCGAATGAAATTTATGATATTCTTATTTGAGTCTGCTAAAAGCTTACTTTTATATGCTAATATATTTATCAAACAGATAAAACAGAGAAAAAAAATACAAATACATATGGAGAGGAAAAATTGAGTTTTATCCTTTTTTGACTACTCTGCTGTAAATAAATAAACATCATGCGTATATAATTTTTGTATAACTAATGGGCATGAAACTATAATACAATATGACTCTAATATAACAAGACTCAAACCCCGAGAGCAGACATTGTAATTCTATTTAAATATGTATGTTTTAGGAATTTGGAGATTATTTGTTGATTGGTGGTAAAATATGTAGCCATAAGTAAAACCATAGCTGGTGCTATTCTCATCGTAATTATATAAAAAAAGTACAAGGTGTGAATTTTTATTACTTATGAATAACCTCACGAGTAAATAAAACATTTTTGGAACGTGGCATATATTATATTTGTCCATAAGGTATTTGGAATCTTAGTTACATAATTGTTTGATTGGGTGATAAATACGAAACGGAAGGACTGTCAAAAAAGCTTTTTGATAAAATCATCCGTTTTTAATGATTATTACTGACGTAAATCATAATTTTCCATGAAAAAGTATTCATTTTGAATCACTTTTTTGTAATATTTAATATTTTTTTTTGATCTCAAATAATTTACAGTAGGTATAAAAGAATAATAGCAATAAGATCTGTCTCACTTCAAATGTTTGTTTGTAGCAAGCTTTAAAGGATTAACAAAAGCTTTCTACAGAGCTTAAAATAATTTAATATATCTACTAATCAAATTACTGAATATTGAAAGATTTTTACTTCCTTATATAAACAAAATAGAATCCTGTAAAAAGAATTCCAATTATTGCTTATTATGTTCCCTCGCACTTGAAGATGCTTCCATTTAATAAGCACTTTTTTTCATATACATAGCTTTCTTTAATCTTGTAAAGAATATGCCGTTGTTTTCCCGAAAGTATAAAATACTCCCTTAATTGTGTTTATTTATAAAATTATTCATAATCGGCTTTCGTGTTATTTTCAAGAGATAATGAAAGTCGATTTAAATTAAATATAACCATTATGTTATTTATCGCGTTTGAAATAAAGCTCTATGGCAAAGAATCTTTCAAAAATCAAATAATTTTAATAATACACATACATATATAGCTTAGTGACTTTTTAAAAATCTAACAAAACATTGAATCTATCTATAATAGGTACATCATCAAATATTTTAACGTATAAATGAATAATATTCTTTTATAATTTCCATCTGTCTTTGGAAGGATTTTAGAATTCAAGATTTAAAAAAATATTAACTTCATCTAAAATTTGATATTGAAATTCCATCAAGCACCCTCAGTCGAAATCTTTAATTAATTCATCTAAAATATTGGCTATTTTACCTAGCGTGTAGTATGTAGTGTGTTGCGTGACTATTCGATCAACAGATATTTTAGCTAACATATTCGTTTGATATTGCCATTGAAAATTTGGAAATTATACTGTGTAAAGCCGGTAACGTATATCTGCAGCCGTCATAATTGACAAACAACCAGAATAGCCTAGTTATTTCTAGAAATATTTTTTTTTGTGATTTCAACCACAGTAAGATGTTTTGTTTGATTTTGGACATTGACGCTCAATTTTTCATTTTTGCAATCACAGAATTTTTTTACTGCCAGGAATGTGCTGTCTGGCGTTGGCTGTGTTTTACGTATTGAAGAAATTATACACAGCCGATTCCCAGGTTTTTAATCAGTGGTTGAGCGATTTTCGAAGCATTTTAATGATTTGTTTCATTATTATCACAGCATGGTAAAGTTAAGCAATCGGTTCTATGCAGTTCTGCGTCAAGCTAACAACGTGAGTTATAAAATTACTTTTTTTCGTGATCTTTGCTGAGGTGGGGTTACGGCAGGTCGCCGTGCATCATCGGCTGCAACACATATAAGGGTAATAAAAATAAAAATACATTTTTAGTACTTTTTTCACATAAAAATTATTTGATCAGGACCGGTTTCGCTCATGGGCATTTCGAGCATTGTCAACTAATAAGGAATACAATAAATCAGTGATATTTATACAAAAGTTAAGTAAGAAAAACAAGGTATGAAAAACAATTGGTAAAACAACTAAGCAAATAAATTGAAGCAAATTACAAGAAAAGTAAAGGGTGTTGGTGAGACTAAAAGCTTGAAGTTATACTAGCTGTATCGTTTTAGATTTTTTAATCCCAGGTATTGTATCGTACAACGTCTTTCGGAAATATTTTTGATTTCAGCGAAAGAATGAAACATTTAGCACCCCCCGTTGATTCGACGCTTTTGGGGATTTTTTTTATATTGGGGCTTTACATATTTAAACTAATCATTTTTCAGCATTTTAGATAAATAATTGTCGCTTTTTTCTGTAAAAGATTCAGCGCTTTCAAAAATATCAAACTGTTTACAAGGGTTATATTTTATAGACAATCTACACGACCAGCCATATGGAGCCATCTGGTGTATTTTCATATGAATTATCGTGCCAGGTGGTAATTTCAGTCTCCTCACATTTTTTATTACCCTTCTCTATGGTGAATGAGGTTCCGTTTATTAAATAACTAGTTTACTACATAATGTGTATATTAATAAATGAACAAAGAACCTACTTACCTTGAAAAATTTCTCTCACGATATCCTCACTGTGATCTCTTTGGATAATTTTTAATACGGATGTTTTTCAGATACTACTTTTAGACGGCATATTATTATTTTGTAAAACATACCATTGGAAATTATAAAATAATAATTATAACATAAATTTTATCAGCGAATTAATTCTGAAGAAGTTGTTCGACTCTTGTTCTGATTCATACAACGCTATGTTCAGTAGTATTATCTTATACAGGGAAATTAATTATATTGATAAGTAATTAAAAGTCCATTAAAAAGAAAATATTTAAAAGTTATTTTGTTTTGTACGTAACAAATACATAAGTGAAAAAGTTATTAAATATTTGCCAAACGACTCTTTCCACTCACCACAATACAAATATGTGTCGTGATCTTATTGGGCAACTAAAATCATCTCCGGGTAAAATAAGTTGAATGACTCCGTTATTAATTTATGGCTACTCGTCCCTTACGTGTGTGTTTCTTTCGAAATTAGAGTTCTATGGCAGATATAAATGGGTTTTTTTTATTGAAACTGCATTAACTTTAAAAATGGAATACTTTAGAAAAACTTATATATTGCAATGCTCTTGCAGCATTTTAGCTGTTGTATGCTTTTTAAAATTAATTCAACACTCTTTGCTATACTATAAAGAAAAATAATAATTTGACCGGTACTGTCCATGGGATATGATTAAATCAGGGCTCTGGAGTCGGTAAAAAAAAGTCCGACTAAAACTAAAAAAAAAAGGTTAAAATCGTCATTTTTTCCCCTCAATTTACCTACTTATGTGTATTCAATTAAACATCAACCCTATCAATGCGGCCAAAAGTCAAATTCTGACATATTAAATGCAAAACTAAAAAGTTCAAACTTTTCAAAATTTCCGACTCCGAGTACGACTCCGGCCAAAACGCCGCGACGACTTCGACTCCGGCCAAAAAGCTCCGACTCTACGACTCCGACTCCGACTCCACAGCCCTGGATGAAATGGATGTATCCATTTCTTAACACATCAGATGGATATATAGTTTTTTTGCACGCCATAATGTTGTTGTTAATCTATCACACGGCTGGAAAATGATTCATTTGCAGCCATATTTCAATATACATACATATATACCACTCTTGTAACCTTTTTTTTCATTAGTAGAGTGATAACCACATGGATTGCGATTATCCAAAGCTAAAAGTTCCTGGGATCATACAATAAGTGTCGAACAATATTGGCATTTACCATAGTCTAAGTGTTATATTTAATCTACAGAATCATACTAAAAAAAAATACTTGAGATTATATAATCAAATTTTGAAAGCAAAGTTGTAATTAAATTGAAAATCGATAAGCAATCTGTTTGAAGAAATTCATTCAACTTCTGTCACCTGTCAATTTTACCGACATGTTCGCAAACGATCACAGTTGGTAGGCAATAGCAACACGACTTTTGCTGAAGTGATGGCAACCAAAATATATAATAAATATCACAAATACATAAAACAATTCAAAACTATTTTATATCATTTTTGTCTGTTAAAATGACATCTAACTTCAATGTTTTAAAATAGATCGGAATGTTATGTATGCATCATTATAATTTAAGATATACCCGAAAAAAAAATCATTTTAGTACTCGACATCTACAACTTTTTTTTTCACCAGATGTTTATGGTATGCCAAAGTCGTAACGTAAAAAAACAAAATATAAATTACCTGAAAGCATTGCATATTACAAATTAGAATGAGTGAAACTCTTTTAAATAATTATTAAATATCCATCTTTACTTTTTAGGAAGAAAATTAAAAACATAATCAATGTTTCTTTGAACTAATGCCAATTACTTGCTGTTGAGCTTAATTATTATTTAAATTAGTCGTGTAGCATTAATTAAATAAACATAATATTGAAATTCTATTAAAATTAATAAATATCTATTATTTTGTTTGTTGTGACATTTCTCGGTGGGATGATTTTTGAATTAATTATTTTAATTACTGAAATGGAATAATATTATCATTAATTCTGTCGGATGGTCAAATTTCCTGAGTCACTTTGAATATGATGAGCCCGTCATATCTCACAATCTGTTTACTTATTCATGTAATCTTGTAAAGCATTTCATTATAACGCGCCTTCATGCAGTGTCAGAAAACTTTATTACACCAATTTAAATTACGTCAGACTTTTGCGTTTCCGTCTTTGTCTTCAAGTTTTTTTTTCAAAAAAATTTGCAAATTATATGCAAAAAATGTTAGACCAAGTTGGCTAAGAAAAGGCAATTTAGCACTGCCGGCGTCATTAGTCACATGAAAATAATAAAATCGTACGTCTAATGAAAATGTGTTTACTTTTTTGTAATAATGTGTCAAAGAGAAGAGTGATAATCCGAATAAGGTAAAGCTCGGGATTTATTTGCTCTTCAAGCAAATTCCGCCCTATTAAATTTGCTTGACAACTTATTCATCTCAAGAATATTGCGCTGCTGAGATCAGTGTATTGAAAAAGGAATTATGTATATAACAAAAATATCAATTTTCCAAGCATGGCCTTTTAACATGAAAAAGTATTAAAGAAAAATAAAATTCCATCAATTAAAATCCATCACTTAAACTTGAAATGTGGAAAGATTATTTTTTATTTTCGGTGATATAAACTAGGTAAAGGTATTGATAGTACTGCATTTGCTTTCGGTTGTTCAAGAAAATTGAGTGGAGAAATAAAGATAAATACATTCAAAATTAGGAGATATCAATAGTGTAAAGAGCAGTTAATGCGTGTCGATTAAAATGTTAATTAAAGAAAAAACACATGAATTTAATGAAAATTTTATTACAAAATTGAATGTTTGATTAATTTTACTCTTACACCATATCCAAATCGTGACCATCAATGACACATCCGCCAAGCAAATGTTGCATTGTAAAAAAAAAAATTATCTTTAGGCGTCTTGTATTTATCATGGTATTGTGTAATCAGTGTCGTACCAAATTGATTGATAATGCTTAAATCGAATAGCATTGATTAAAGGCACATGGACAGCGTGATTTACTTATTTCTATTCCGTCCTGTGAGAAGGATACTTATATAGTATTTAATCAAGAAGCAGATTGATTGTGGCGGAATGACACGGGTATCCTTCTTCAATTGGCTTGTAAGAAACAGATCTTGATTCAAAGGCCTTTTTACTGTAGCTATTGATAAATAAACCGTTAATTTACCAAAGCTTTGATTGAAAAAAAATATGATTTTTTTAAATTCAGCTTAACATGAGCTTTTACAAAGAAACGTGTATATGATGAGATTATCTGGTTCTTACAAGGATAAATAGCATAAAGAAAAAAAAAATTTACCATATCTGCTCCTATCGCAGAGAATATGGATTTTGAATAGAACATTCAAGTCGAGAAAAACAAATTTACTGACAAAAAAATAATTATGTCACCAATGGTGCCCTATAAGCCATATCAAGAAGGTCTATCTTAATTAAAGGGCATTAAATAATCATTAAAAGATCTAAAAATATACAGTTCTTAATAACGTCTACGAGTCTTGACTTTTCGTCTTAAGAAAACGTTGATTTTGTTAGATGTAAAAATAAGCATTCAATTAAATGTTTGAAAGTTCTGTATTGTGGCACTATGCTTCAGACTTGTATAAGATAACTATAATTATTTTCCATTAAAACAATATAATTACCATTATCAAAGTCATTTAAAAATATTGTTCAATATGAACAACAGTTTTTGTGTTATTTCATGGTTATGTTCAAGTCGTCTATTTTCCGTGTGAAATGATAAGTTTTAATTTTACTATTTTAACACAAACAATTCTACTCCAGTTTATTGTTTCAAATTATCAAGATAACCACGTCAAAAGTTTGAATAATTCTTACTTTAATGCTCTACAGATTTGTAAAATAATTAAGCATTGCAAATTTGAATAACCAATATTAGTGACATACATATAGTTGAAATGTCAAAATTGAAAGTTTACTCGGAGTTATTCAACAATGTCAAAGTCTTACTAGGATATCTTGCAAATGATGTAACAGTGAAGATGAAACTCTCTAGTTCATTAGTGAATAAAGTCAAACACAAGACAGCAAAAACGCCGTATGCTTATTAATATGTTGCCAGGAATACTACTGGATGAATAGCTCTGGTGTCAAATATTTTCAACTAGTAGTTGAAAGTACGATCTCTGCGCTTGGCAAATACTGAAAACTTTCAAAGTTTAAATGGATTACCTTTGAAAACTTTATATATAATTATTTTTTGCATTGGAAGGGAAAACTACCTGAATGCAGTTTTCCGCAGTAAATTTAATTTTTGCGGTCTGACTCGAGTGTGCATAAGAGGATATTCAAAGATTTTTTCTTCTTTCAATTTATATTGATTTAATATTATTTATTTTTCATTTCTATTTCTCATTTCGAGCTTGTTTTTTAGTTCATGTTATAATAAAAAATAGCATTACAGTTAAAAGCAACGAACCAAATATGTTTTTATTTGAAAGTTATACATAAACCAATCTGATTGTTAGGACAAAACTCTTACCACCTGGACCACAAAGGCCAACTTTTCAAAATCAAACAAGTAAATAAATTCTATATACTGACAAGATACAAAATTTTGGGTAGTTTTATCAATTATACGAATATATATAAAAAAATAGTTACAAGCTTTTCTCATTCATAGATGTTATCATAGCTCTCAGCACTTTCACTTACTTTAGTAATGCAAAACAAGGTAATGAGACAAATTATTTGATGGTAGATGTTTGTCATATTATAGCTCAATGAATTATAATAGATAAATGATTCTTACTTTGATTATGATTGTTGGCGTTGACGGTGAGGACCGTGTGATGAATATCCTCATTCTCGTCGACTTCCGCCTCGTAGAGCGCCTTGTCGAAGTATGGCGGGTTGTCGTTCTTATCGGCGATTCCCGTCCGAATAAACTTTGTAACTGCAATAAAATAACAATGTATTTAAATATATATATATAGCAGAATGATTCCCTTTTTGTGTTTCTTTGTTATACTAAGCGCTTAAATTCTTCGCACGAGTGTATCGGCCATTTTTAAGACATTAACAACGGAAGACTTCTGCGCCTTAGGCGTATAAAGTCAAGACGAGTCGCAATAAAACGTCATCTAACTAAGTGGATTAAGTTTTAAAGGGGGGTCATAAAAAATAAAATAAACAAGCACATATTCCCTGTGGACAATATGAATAAAACAATATACAAACAGCGCAATTTACCTACATAACTAACGACATACATACATGTTATACTCAAAAAATCCTTTCACAATCCACACATTTTTTTCTTTTAAGATATATTTCTTTATACAAATTTAGCAATTTTTGTTCTGTGGTTCGTGCTGGAATGAGATTTATAGACGTGAAGTAGACCGAGTGAAAGCAAACTTATAAATCATTACAGCGAAAATAAAAAAATACTTTAGATTTATAAAATCCTGATGACAACGGCTATTTTTGGTCGTTAGTAAATACTCATTAGCCACAGAACTCAGATGTTATTGTACTAAAAGCATTATGTCGTAAATACAATGCTGTAAATCAGCAATTAAATTGTAAGAGAAAAAAAATTCAACGATAAAAAAGCAGTTTTTCGGTGATCATGTAATTATTTAATACATTTAATATATAAAAATTATTTACCATCTTTTGAAATTACTATCGAATAAATTCGTTAAATAATAAATAATGAATGGTTAAATTTCGAACCATGCACACTCAGTGAGTATATAATTACTGTGAATATTTATAACATCTTGAGATTAGTTGTTTATTAAGAACTAGTTATAAGTCATACGCACAAAATCTATATAAAAATTGTGTAAAAAAAACAAGTAGTTGAACTTTAGTTCTCTCAACGACGATGGCTTAAAAAGAAAGAAAAATAAAAACATTTATAATTTTGGGTAAAATACATTGATCAATGTGTCAATGTTTCCTTAAGCGGATTCAAAACCATGACCACGTGGACGAGGAGGATACGATCCCACAAGCGTTTACCACTCGTCGAAGGCACCGATTACTATAATAAGCTTTTGGAAAAACATGGAAGAGACATAGCTGATATATATTTTTTTGATTCAACCCGAAGAAAGAGATATCAAAAACACCCATCTCAAATTTTAATTGAAAGACTAGGTTTGGCATTGACCTTAATCGGAATGGAACACAAAATCACCTGATCATCATAGTAAAGCTCTTACCACTAGACAACAAAGGCCGACATTGATAATGAAACAAAGGGGTTATGGTGTTTTGATATTTCACAACACATTAAGTGGTGCTTTGAAGCCGCGAGCCGACTAATATACAAAATAATATCTATTGATTCAATTAAACAAAGGAAATTCATCAACATTTCTCTCTTTTGATAAATGCAATTGTTTAGATTTTCAACAAGAAGATAATGCCGTCTTCTTCTGTCAGTTTCATAGATCAAATTGAGCTTAGGCATGATAAAGATTACCATCGTTTTCTTATATCACTTGTCAGATACATAGAGAGATTACCTTTGGTTATAAACATGGAAACGGATGTTATAAATAGAATTTTTATTCGCATGTAAATGAGTATGCTAAAAACATTCGTATCGGAGTGGAACTTTTATGAAATCTCATAAACATAGCCTCCAAGTTAAAATGGAAGAATATTTTGATATTTACCTTCATATCTCAATACATTTTACGTGTTCTTGTATAAAGTTCCGCTATCACGTACAACTTTGCTATTATTTAGCCGGGACCTTTATATTTATTTATCTGCTTGTGCGGGTTGCGCCCAATTTAGGAATACATTTCCGCCCCAAATAAGATGCAAAAAATATATGAAAACAAAGCTATAAACGATATGAATACATCTATATGCAATGCGTAGTTGCTTCAAACAACGCTTTTACGCACGTTCATAGAAAAAGGTTATTTTTGCATTGTTTATAACGCGTTTATTACATGTTGTTTGAAAGAAATGTTTATCTACACTCTGCACGAAACTATCTCAAGCCCGGTATGGGAAAAGTAATATAAAAAAATACATTTCTCTAAATTAAATTATCATTGCATTACTGAATTGAAAAGACATTGAAACCTATTCATTGAGTATTAATTCTACGATGGGTAGATCAAAAAGAAAGAGAAGCAAAATTTTTGGAACACGGACAAAAAAAGGTGTTATGAAAAGGTTGTATAAGCAGTTTACTTTTCTTAGCTATTTTTAGCCCATTGACAGCTTTTCAACCTTAACTTGTGTATGTGCACTTAAAAAAGGCTAAACATTTTAAATTCTTCCCATTATAGGACTGATATATCGGTAAACAATAACTTTACGTAATATTTTATTTAAAAAACTAAACTCGGTCACCAGCTTACTATCTTTAAACCTATTATGACATATACATACATGATTTTGAAAAATTTTACTTAGAGTATTATTTTGTAAATATTAGGTAAAACGGAAAGAAATTACATTTTTTGTTAATGAGATGAAAAAAATATTTAAAAAAAACTATACAATATTATTCTGTTAAATAATTTCCCTCGTTGTCTATTATCTTCCTCCATAAAAGGAGCAATTTTTGATACCTTTTTCGTAAAACTCTGGTGGCTTACTAGCAAAATACGAATCCAGGTGATTTTTCACCTGGTCAGCGTTTTAAATTTTTGGTCACAAAGTGAATGCTCCACCGACTTGAAGAGATAATAATTCGAAGGTGCTATGTCCGGTGAATATGGAGGATGTGGCAGAAGTTCGAAATCAAGTTCTCTTATTTTTTGCTGAGTAATTTTTGCCACATGAGGTCTCGCATTGTCATGTTGTAAAATCCACCTATTGTTATTGACCAAAACAGATCGTTTTTTTAAAAACTCTGCTTTTAATCGTTCTAGTTGGGCACAGTATAGCTCTGACGTGACTGTTTGACCAGATTTCAACAATTCAAAATGTTTTATCCCCGAAACATCCCACCAAACACACAACAAAACTTTATTTAACGTCAATGTTGCCCAAGGAGTAGACACAGGTACTAGATTTGGTGATAGCCATTGTTTTTTCTCCCGATATTACTGTAAAGGACCCATTTCTCGTCCCCGGTAATTATCCTTCTGAGAAATGGATCCAATTCGTGCCTGGACAATAGGGAAGCACAGATGGTCACGCGTTGCTCCAAAGTCGTTTGAGAGAGATCATGTGGTACCCAAATTCCTTGCCTGTGTTTTTTCCCAACATTTTCAGATGATCTTACAAAGTTGTTATTGGACAACGTCGTGTGACAATTCCTTTACTGTTTTACGAGGATCAGCTTCCACCAAGATTTTAGGACGTCATCATCGATTTTGAGGGGTCTTCCTGTTTTTGGTTTGTTCTTTAACTCCCTATTACTACTTTTGAACTTTTGAAGCCATCTAAAGCACGTTCAAAGCTTCAAGACGTCACCGTAAATGTCACAAATGATCTGCGTAGCTTCTTTTGGCTTTAATCCTTTATCAAATAAATCAACATAAAATAGCGCAAATGTGTTTCTTCAATCTCAGGCTTCTCCGTTTTTCTACAACGGCAAAAAAAATATTATTATATATTGAAATAAAAAGAATACACACAGAGATTCAAAATGATATCAACAACAACGTGCTAGCTCAACGGCAACCGTTGACAAACTGAGTTTAAAGTGACGCGCCAGAAAAAATGTCATTTCTTTCCGTTTTACTAATTGAGAATTTGCAAGCACATCTTTAAGAAATAATGGTTTCTGTTGAAACTGTTTGAAAGATACAAACCATGACCGTATACGGTACACAAAAAAATTCTCGGTTATATTGTGGAAATATTTAGGTAACGAAAAATTTGTAGGCTGCAGGAAATTTAATTGCTGGAAAGTTTTCTTGAAAATAGTTGGGTTAAATTTCATACATATTTTCAAAAGTTATTCATAGCATAATAATATTATAAGGATATCCAAAAAAGTATAAATTCGTTAATGCAATTTTGTGTAATAGTTTGAAAATTATTCTTATTATATTTCCCTTAAAACTTCTTTCACCAAGTGTATAATATGTATTTTATATTTCACTTGCATTTTGCTCACAGAATATGTCTTGCTTTCAATTACTACGTTGAAACATGGCAAGCTGTATCGCCTTTAAATTTTCGCGAATCTTTTACGGGAAGAATGTAGACACAAATTGGCTGCACTGAAGTTTATTATAATCTAAGCCTTTCGAAAAATCACGTGAAAAGTGAATGCTTTCTGTTGAATACAGTCTTTCATGAAGTTATAGAGGTTCAAAGACGGGAATATAGATAGTAAAGTGCTTAAAAAATACACGAGCATACAAATTGTGTGTATAAGCAAAGCAACTGAGGGTATTAACCCACCATGTCTTCGAGATATAGCTAAGTCACAAAGATTTGCTGTAAGTCGGAAAATTCTCAGAAACTCTATAATCTCTAAGGAGTTTAATATGTAAAAAGAACGGTGTTGTAAAGAAACATGAAAAGATATTAAAAAAACTATATTATTTATTGAAACATTTGTATAAGCCTAAACCGACCTCGAAATAAAATTGTTTTTTTCCACCAATGAGGTTTTAAGGTATTTTTAACCGTTGTTTTACTATTGTGTTATTTAAACCACACATCACTTACATCACCAGTGATCAAACTGCCGTTCGAAAGCTAGCACAAGCCTGTGCCATAATTTTCAGTAGGTTTGAAAATAAATTTAAAGAAACCACATGAGAATTTGTTTTAATCGAATCTAAAGAATGTAGTATACATTCTGTTTTTATATATTTTTAAAATAGGGTACACTAGTAAAAATCAAAAAAATGAATAATATTTTCAAAATCAAAATTTATTACTTAATACATAAATTCATGTTTTTGAATCAGGAGCTTTACATGTATTTCTCAGTGTGGAAAAATAATAAACGGTTTTAGTTCAATTAGTGCATCAACCGCAACCCATTTTAAAAATTTGCTAACTGTAGGAAATATTTGAACATTTAGAGCACCCATCTACTTGGATTCAAATTTCCAGTTTATTGTAGCCCCGGATCGCATCATAGTAACGAACGCTCGTTACCTCTGCACCACAATACTGTCATCATAATTAAGGAGACAGAGCAAAAGTTAGACAAGTGGAATATTTTGAACAATGAAACATAAGCCGTGACTTCAACCTTAGTAGCTTTTTAGCATTAATGTATTTAATGGTAATAAGTTGAGTCAAAACAATCAAAGCAATGTTGGGTAATTTATTAATTTCCTTACACATTTCTTCGCGCTTCTCTGGCAAAATGTGCCCTGTGACACAACGTTATAATATAAACCACCGCATAAATGAATTTGGTGGTAATTTTCTAATCTAATAATATTGATAATCTCTTCATTCCACTTGTTATGTTTTGGCGTTCCTAGATGAGACACTTGTTTTGTCTCTCTGAGAAGCATATTCATACTATTTATCTATGATACGATAATTAGCATTAACGCAAGCATCGATTATATATTTTTTTAATTGACATTTATAGTGGATTTTTTACTCTGGGCGCGGGCTTAAATTTATTTCAGAGGAGACCTTCTTCTCCAAACCCAAGTAATTTAAATTATTATTTATTGAATCTTTTACCCCTCTGCGTCAAATAAATGTAAAAATCCAACAATTATATGTTTCTTAATTTATAATATAAGTGAAGAATAATAATCAATATCCATGTTATACTACTGTACTAAGCATACAAACCGTTTATGCATCCTAGACGAGTTGAAGACCTAAGCTCTTACATTATTTTGGTTTTGCTGATGGAGCATAACTTTTTGGTAATTTCATTTTGTTAACATAACTTAAAAACTGATATTGTCATTTTCTTTAAACTTTACTAAGATGACATGGGCGTATCTACAACTATATTACAAATATAAATCGGATAGAATGATTTTTAGATTATTTGAGGAGAATAAAATTGCAGAGTTTATGATCTTCAATATTGAAAGGCATTCATATATTATGAGAAAGGAGTAAACATTTTAAAGTCAACATATGACTAACCAAAAAGAAGATTTTTTAGGAAAGTATTAAATCAAAAAAGATATAACCAAAACAATATACACGTAATATGCACCTTTAAGAGGCAAACGATGGCTCTAATATAGCAACATAAGCCATTGAAAAACAAAATAATTTTTCAAACACAATTTTCACAAAAAAATCGAATTTTGATTAGAAAACCTGCCATGATGTCTTCTTAGTTAAAATAAAATACGTAACATGATTGCAAGCATTATTATTTACAGCGTTTCCGTTTACTGAATGGAGAGATGTCTTATTTATGAATGTCAGAATATCTTTGAATGTTCTCTTGTTATTTAATGTTCAGAAAAATATTTCTTCATTTATGTCGCTGTTGACTTTTCTTATTCACACACATTTTTATAATTAATATTGTGCGATGTGTAATATTTAAAAATAAATTTACTATCTGTTGTTATTAAGTTTACACACATGAAAATAAAAGGCTTACAATAAAAAAACGTCAAAGTGTTCAAAATTGTCTAATTTAAGAATCCGTATTAAGAAAACAGTAAAATGAGCCGTTATTGGCTGTTAAACAATCTTTACGATCATGAAAGTAAATTATTTGCATAGCGTGAACAAACGAAAAAATATATTTGATAAACAAATACGCCGAAATACTTTTCTTATTAAATAAAATAAATCTATAATTGCGACAAAGTTTAGTGGTTATTAAAAATTGTTTTCACCATTTTTTGCGTGAAACGCGGCGATAAATCTTATTTTTTTTATATATAAACACTATGTTGTATGTAAAAGAAAAGTAGCTGTTATTTTTATGGTATGGTTAGTTTTTCTGAAGTCAAACAAAATATAAAGTCACGTAGCGAAACACTTTTACCCTTTGCTCTAAGACATTTTCCTTCTGAACGGAAATTTATCAAAGAAGGAAAGGGAATGATTTTAAACACAAAGAAAAATATAATTCGAATGCAAAATGAATTTGTAGTCATCTTAGAGAATATTTTGACCAGTTATTACTATTTTACCTTTGTATTTTTTAGCATTAATATTTATCCGAAACGTTTTTACATACTTTGTTGAGTTGAATAACTTGGTAACAGGTAAAATATAATGACACAGAAAAAAAAACAAACTAGCATGTAATAGGCAAACTAAGCCAAATATCACACAAATTAATAATAAATCAATTCGATAAATGGCATGTGATATTCTCAGATGTGCGGTCAAGGATTTCATTCACTGAATGGACACTAAATAAATATATGATTTTATTTCAATCCAAATAAATGTTTTTCTTTTAAGCCCTAACCATCTGCCATTCGGTAAAGGTCGTTAGAGAAAGAAATTTACTTACAGCTTGTACTTTCCTAACTCTGCACTTCTAGTAAACACTGGTACACATCCCATTCTCATCGAATATCTCTTAAAATGCCTTTTCAGAAGTTTATATACTCCAAATTGGGAGCAGAAATATTGAAAATATAATCATAGAAAAAATATTTTGAAAAAAATACACCCATGCAATTAAAAGACACAATAATACCGTTCAAATTCCTGCCGTCATAAGAAAAATTCCAACTTTTATAATAGGAATATAAGTAGCTTTGATTCATGACATTTTTGCCAAATCATTTTTTTTCCCATTCATTTACGGTTTTTTAGGTTACACATTTTCCCGTTGGCTGCCTATTCTAATGAATCTCTATTTTTGATTCTTACGTCTGATTTTTTTTTCAAATAAAATCAGTTAAAAAGTGAAACCGGTCTTGATCTTAATAAAAATTTATGCGGTACAAATTTAAATTTTTTATTTATTTAAAAAAGAGCTATAAAGCTTATTTATTATTTTTATTAAACTTTTATTTCCGTAGTAGTTAGTTATGTTGCTTTGTGTATGTGTATTTCTTATAGAAGTAAGTGTTCGGTAACTTAACTTTAAGTACCTACGTGATTTATAGAAAAGACATAAAACTTTTTGTTGCCTACCCAATAAAATATATTACCCTGAAAAATCTTGATAAAAGCAAACGATACAGTTTAGTGTTAGTGTGCCTGAACGTCTTGTACAATTTATTCTAATAAATGGATCTAATCTTCAAAGACTTTATCTTAATAATTGTTCAACAGACGTTATCCAACATGAACCAATTAAAAAATCGATAAACTTCCGTTAAATATAATTTAATACTAAAAAATCGCATCACGTGCCAACAAATTGTAGCATAAATCAAGGGCAACGTTTATTTTTGTTCAGGGATTTGTTCAATAAAAGAAAAACCATAAAGGCTCTTTAACGCATTTTGTGTTATTTTTTTTAACCGGATATTTTTCCAATTTAACGTGGATATACGACGTGAATACTTCTCATTTCAATTTTACATTTACTTTATGAGAAAATAAGTATGATATATTATCTTCATTGATTTACCGGGTTTCACCAGAAATACTCTGAACGTCTTTCATTACGTTTATATTTTACATTATATCTAAAATATTTACGTTAGATTACTCATACTCATTAAAAATCAATTTCAATATAATTAAGATAATTTTTTTTTTTGTTGACTGGAACTACATAAGATACAATTGCGTGATTCTCAAAAAGCTGTCGCGGTTTCAATTTATTCTATCATTTTTTTGTTTGATTACACATACTTCTGTTTTCTTATGAAATATGTCTAGCTTGTTTATTTTGATACTGAAAAACATTTTCTAGATTATTTATAGAAATATTGTAATAATACAAATTTAATTCGGATGAAGTATTTAATGACGGTTATGTTGAGCCACATATTAGTTTTTTTTAAGCATTACTTAATATCTGATAAATGAAATTTTTAAGCTCAAGAATTTTTCAATGTAGCAAATAGCGGCCAATCTCGCTTTAATTTATTTAAATTACAATTTCAGAACTAACTTAAATTACAATTTCAGAAACAGAATTATTTTATGCTAACCTGAGGTATTGTGAAAAAATTTTACAACTGTTTCATTTATGTTCATAATAAAATAATAAAAATACTTTTTATTACATTTTTGCGGAATTTTAACAATCCAGTGAACTATAGATATCAGATTGAACGAGATTCATATAATATTTTTATAGAGTTACCGAACATATAGTTTTTGCTTTTGATTACAAAATTGTTTCAACTAACATTCAATTTGAATAAAATAAATTTATTGTCAAAATATCTATAAAAGTTATATGGATAGTAAAAAATATTTGTTTACTCGGGATTTTTGAGGTTGGTGGGAAACGATAATTTATTCTGTATAATGGCCGATTCTTTGGCCCAGCGGTCAAAATTATTGTGCGATGGTTGTAAGGCTACGAGCTTATGTCCACTAAGGAATAATTTCATAAATTGTTTTTTTAATATTTTTATGGATTTGTATCCAAAAACATGGATGTATTTGCTGAATATATTTAACAGCCACCTTTTATTCAACCATAAAATTCGGGACACAACAGGATAGAAAAAAGCCTTTTACATGTCCTCGCTCTCTCCACATTCAAGTTTTCATATTTAGCCCAAAAAAAGACTGAGCAACAAACTTACAACCAGTTCTAGAGAAAAGCTTAAGTGAGAATTGTATGCTCTACATTGAGAGTACATAATGTAAGTTGTACTCAAAAGCTTGTTGCCAAAAAGATTCTTTCACGGATAAAATATGTCTATGAAATTACTCTGAAACTGATTTTGATCAAATTACAGAATTATCTTGTGACTCTTTTTGGATTGAATTGATATTTGACTTTTTTTATAATATTTTTCAAAGAAAAAACTTTGAATATAAATTATTAATTACTGTCTAACTCTGGTATTGCGTCGGTAACTCACTAATTGAATATTTTTTAAATAAACTTTATATGAAAATTTCTAGACCAAAAGCTTTTTTATATTACATCTAAGGAAAGCAATGTTTGCAATTTGAAAATGATTTCTTAAATATTCTTGAAATGTAAATATCTTATTTACTTAGCATGAATGAGTTATCCGACAGGTTATTCGAGTCTTGCGAAGGTACTGAAATACTTCTCCGGTGATAAATGACTTCGACGAACCAAAGCACCCTATTTGCGTTATAAAGCGTTTCGGCAACAGTTCATCTCCGAAAACTTAATTTATATTCATGAGAATAAAAAAATAGTAATAGAAAATTTAGCAACGAACCTTTTAAAGCGCACTCATTTCACGTATTACAGTATATTTTCCAAGAGAAAATGGTTGAGGGTAATAACGCATGTTTTGTCGATTGAGTAAAAATACATTTTGTTATTATCTCAAAAAATACTCTTCATAGAAAGACTTTAAAATTATGGTTTGTATTTAATTAACAAATCAATCATGTTTTTAAATTTGTAAAAAGAAAAATTATTTACTTAAAAAATGTCAAGCAAAATCATCAATGGACAATCATAAGTAAAACATAAACATATGTACAAACGGTATTTGTACTGAATATATCACAATCTTTGCACATTTGTAAAATTTACGATTATTGAATATACGCAATCCATGTCGAGTGAAGACAATGATTTTCAAGATTTGGAGACAGATATTTTTATTTAGCTTCCCGAATCAAATGTTTTGAACGATGAAGACAGTGGTGATGAAGATGAAGGAGGGCTGATCGAAAAAATACGCTCACGTGAATTGCTTTTCTTCAATGGACTCACAAAAGGACGAGCAGGCAGAGAGGATTTTGAGAGCTACAAAGCGACCAGTTATCGGTCATGGATTGACGGAGATATGGAACATGTTAGCAAAAGAAGTAAATTCACTGAAGAAAAATATACAAAATACCATTGGAATTCTTCGAGCTGAAGCAATTTCGACGTGAAGATGATAGGGACATCTTCTGAAGGAAACCGAAAAATATGAAGGAGGACTGAACTGCCCAAATCCTTCAGTAAAGCTCGAAGAAATGAAATGCAGAAACTGGGACTTTTAAAGGGACGGGCAGGCAAAGAGGAGTTTGAGAGCTAAAAATAAAGCGACCAGTTATCGGTCATGGATTGACAGAGATATGGAACATGTTAGCAAAAGTAAATTCTGAATAAAAATATACAAAATACCAGTGGAATTCTTTGAAGATGATAACATTTCTGGATTATGTGTTTTTCAAAATATTTTTTTTGGGTCTTTTAATATTTGGTTTTTATTACCCAAAAATTTACTGGCACGAAGGGTTAAATGCATTGTGTTTGTATGTAGATTTTAAACAAAAATTAAAAGTAAAAACAAAATATTTGTAATATTGACGTCATGACGAATATATTCACAACATGCATTAAACAAAAAAACACGGGGCCTGTAAGGACGAGCCCATATGGTCACATAGCTTTTCTACAAAAAAGCATTGTGTAAATTTTTTAAAATTATTTTTCCTATACGTATAAGACTACATGTTGATAAAATTTCGATTAAAATTCTATTTTTTATCAAAAAATAATTCTCGCCTCTGGAACGTTAACATGTTTTCATACACAGATCGTTGTAAACCTATGCGGCTTTGAGAGATCATGTCATCTTACGACAAAAAAAAAATCTAAATAAAATAATGCTCATGGAGAGCATTATCAACTGTTCTCAATTTCAATTGATTCAACTGATCTCAATCTCAATTCAGCTAAAATGCTCGCCATGAGCGAAACCAGTCCTGATCTAATACATTTAATGTGGAATAAGTACTAAAATTGTGTTATTATTTTTATTATAATGCCATTCCACCAAGTATTGACAGTGCACCTTAAAATAAATCTAAATATATTTAAAAAAAGTCTTTACTACAAAACAAATGTGCAACGGGAAACTAATCGAAATATATTAGAATTCGATCAAAATACCACACATACATATAAACAACTTATTATTTTGAAATGTTAAATAGCATATATGTACGTCCATGACGTATCTTACCAGTAGAGAATCCAATTCGAGTATCGAGTACTCGATACTCGAGTATACTCATCCATTTTTCAAGTACTCGATACTCGAGTATTTTGAAAAATACTCGAGTAATACTCGTTCGTCGCTTATGAACAACTCTTTCCAAATTTTATTTACTTATTTAAAAAAATATAAACAATATTTTACCATTGCATTGCCGAACACGTGGATAAGGTAAATTTTTTTAAACGGTTCAGATGCAGATGTGACAAAATAAATTCGGACAAATCTTAAATTTGAAACATTTATTTCTCTGCTATTTTTAAAATATGTGTTACATTAAGTGTTTAGTGCTTTAAAATGAATTAAATTTATCAATGAAATTAAATAAGCTTATTAATTTATTTATCACCTATTTGTTTAAAAAAAATGTGAATTAATGGTATATATTTTGGTACATCTGAAACTACTCGAGTATTTTTACATTTTAATACTCGATACTCGAGTAGTTGAGATGACGAGTAATTGGAGTCCCTACTTACCAGTAAGTAAAAACCAGGTAGCATATGTAGATATAATCATTTATCGAAGAGTTTCATAAAATATTCATTTCATATTTGGCAATATGGCTACTTGTTATAGTGATAAGTTATTCTGAACTAAAACTCGATAGTGATATATTCTTTTCGAAAATTGTTTGAGGTTGATTATTCCATCACACGTATTAAGCAGCCACGTCAACGCAATGTATAAGTCTATTAGAATCAAGAGATTTGGAAGCAAAGCACTTTACAGCTATATTGAAAAGTCTTTGTGTAGTCATCTTCGTGATAGGTGATTTTGGAATAGATATGTATATTACACAATATGACTTTTTATTGCCCGATTAAGTGATGATATAATAAAGGATAAAAAAATCAATTATTCAGAATAGCACATATACTGTGTTTTAGAGTGAATTAAATAAAGAACATATTCAATTTAGGATCGTACATACTTTTCAATATCTCTCAAAATATGCATTATGATTTGTAGCAAACTTTTAATCCTCATTAATTGGATCTTTCATTCTTTTTTTTAACAAATCTGCTCTTAATTTGGATAATATCAGCCCCTGATGGAGTTTATTGTTACTGAGTTGCTCAACCTATCGAAAAGAGTAGTGATAGAAATGATAGCACTAGGGCAGGACCTTTAGTATGGTACGCGCACACGACGTCTGGTTTGTAAGATCATATGAGTGAGTAAGGACATTGTTGACAAAAAAAAAATATACATTTCAAGTGATATATATTTATGTTATTTGAATCTCTTAGCTATGGTTAATTGATATAAAATGTACACTATAAATGCAAAATATTCAAAATGATTATTACCAAAATAACGCTATCACTAAGGATTTATGTTTGGCAAAACAAAATATTACAAATTTTAATGATTCAAAAATCATTAAATAATGAGCTTTTGATCAAAGAGGAGTAAAGTTTATTTTACAATAATTAACAGTACAAATTAATCTGAAAAATAAGACCTCGAAAATTGAAGGGAATATGGCTGTTTAATAAATATGATATTAATGAAACAAACATTATTATTTGAAATTGTAGCATGTTTAGTTAATCAAACAATAAAATCTTTGACAATGTATTTTTAAAGAATCCGGGAGTCACGAATTATTAAAATATTACTACAATTCATTATATCAAATAACCCCTTTAAAAAATTTACGCGTATAAAATAATACCAATATTAATTTAACAAGAACGATCAATTCGATATCTGTACCTTTTGATCTAAATACATTTATATGTTTATTCATTAATATTCTCTTAACTACTTATAATAGTGATTAAATACCAAATAATATCCACAAAGGTCGGTAGAGAAATATGAATTGGGTAAGGAAAGAGTAAGTTCCGATTCCAGGATGTTGGAAGATGTTGGTGGGAGAAACGAAACATCACAAACACCTATTTTTTTAATTTAAAAATAATCAACTTTTTCAAGAATTTCCATTTGGACTTATTGATCCCTGACCGTAGAATCGAAGACCAAAGCCCAGGCGTATTGAACACTCTTGACAGCGTGATCAGTTATAAAAAACGGTTTTTAAAAGCACTTTTAAGGTTAAGTGCCAACTCTTGATGCTTTACATTAAAAAAAAACTCACTAAGCTGATTGCCAGCCTTGAATGCTCAATTGGTAATTCTCACGATGAGATTAAAACGGTCCTAATATTTGTAAAATATGTGGAATGAAAAAATATATATATTTTTGCTTCATGAATCACAAGTATGCATTTAAATGCATTAGTAGCAATCAGTAAGCCAAGCGCTGGAAGTAGTATTTTTTATCTTACACTTACATTTTTATTATTTTAAATAACCTCAGTGAAGTCTTAACCCCAACCTTCTTATGCAAATTTCTTTCATCTAAATGAAAATCTGAAAAGTTATGATAAGTTGAAAATAGGACACAAGAGACTAGTTATTATATGTATATCGTCTGGTGTGCCACAACTAAAAGTGTGGACAAGGCAGCCTCACGCTCAGAATTGCAACTTTTGAAAGCTGTGATAAACGTGTTTTGGAGGGGTGCAGCGGGATAAATAGAGAGACTGCTGTCACAGTTTCCAACTTTTACAACTAAACAAACCAAGAAGACACATGTTCTTTATAACACAAAAACATTTTTTAATGTATGTATGTATCTACAGATAACTTAACAGCGATTTTGATTCATTAGGTATTATTAAAATAACATTTTCCATGTGGAATATATTCATGCAAAAAAGTTATTTAACAACAAGAAAATAAAGAACCAATAATATAAAATTAAAGTCATCCGATAATGATAGTAATAAAAAAATACTTATTTTATTTTGAACAAAACGGCATTGTCATATTATAACTATAGACAGACCTTGAAATATGATATGGCAAAAAGTGCAGAGTAAAGTAATGTGTCAGTTGCTTGTACATATTTATCATAAGTCGTCATTTTTAGTTTTTGAAATTCCGTGGTGTTAATATTTCGAAACGAAACATTTTCAGATGGTTTCACAAAACGTATCGAAACCATTGGATGTCATAAGGTATTTTTTAAGCTTAAGTTGATTTAAATAATAGCATGGCATGGCATGAAACCAATCATCACCATGCACATGTAAATGAACGAATAAGTAGTTTTAAGTTTTTTTTAAAGCATTGCAATTTTCCAAAATTATAATAACTTGCTGAATTTTCACCAAAATGTAGCTTGTTAACATACTTACAAGTTATATTAGTTTACAGTTGAAGTGAAAACATGAATATCAAAAATAAATATTTGAAATGAGTAAACATTTTCTGCACGAGAGCACGCTAGCCACGGATTGGGAAACGCCAAACTAGTGAAACTTGTTATGGTTTTGTGACCAGAAAACGACCACAGATGTAGGGTGGTTGGCGTAATCAGGCAGCGTTTGAAAATTGTGACGCCCCAATAAACTAGAACGAACACACACATTCATACACAGAATAGTGGCAAAAAGTTGTAACAGCATTTAGAGTAATTTAAACTTCCACATATACATTGAATTAACTTTGACTGCGGATCTTTGAAGTCGACTAAATGAAACTAAAACGAAAAAATATTTATTGCGGTTGTTTTTAGAGAACATTTTTTTGTATTAAAATTTATTAATGAATTTTTTGAAGTATTTTGGATAAATTTTAACATTGTATATTAAATTTCTGTTAAAATATTTTAACGTTCTTCGTAAAAGTCTTTTTTTTAATTTGTCATTTTATACCACCGACGAAGATTGAAAATGCTGGCTTAAATCATTTTTAAGCAGAAGTTTGTGATCTCTCGTATCTAAAAATTATTACAGACGAGTAAAAATCAATATTTATCTTTGAAATTTGAAAAAAAAAATCACTTCCGATTCGTCATTTTGAATATTGCATATGTTTATAAACACCACAAAGTTTGAAATGATATTATCTCAAAATATATAAAAATCTCGGCACAAATTTTTGTGGTCAAACTCCTCCGAAACGGCTTGACCGAGTATTATGATTTTTTTTGTACATTTGTTAGATATGAGAGAAGGTTGTAAAATATTTTTTATTCCGCTAGGTGAAAGATGTTCTAATCAGCACTTATTTTTCAATATTTTTGATGTCCGTCGTTTTATTTATGTTTTTGAATCACAGATGGCGCTACGTGCGCTTTTTGCGACGAAGCGCGCTCATTTTGACATTTCATTCGACAATCGTTTTGTTTAAACGAAGTGCGTGTCAAAATTTGTACGATTTATTTAAATTTATCTATTTGTATGCGTGTATTACTGCGAACAACTACTGTTCGATATTGTTACTACAAACATGATTCATGGCCCATGCGGTGATCTGAATCGTTTATCGCCTTGCATGGCAGATGGAAAATGTACAAAGCGTTTTCCTAAACATTTCACCAATGACACGATCACAAATGTCGACGGATATCCAAAATATTGTTGAAAAATACTGATTATGGCGGACAATCATTTACGCTAAATATCAACAACGCAGACATTGACAATCGTTGGGTGGTACCATATTCGCCTCTGCTGAGCAAAATATTCGATGCTCATATTTATGTTGAGTTCTGCAGTTCGGTGAAAAGCATCAAATAAATTTGCAAGTATGTGAATAAAGGCAGCGATATAGCTGTGCTTCAAATTCAAAATACCGATGAAATTGCTCCTCGATTGAATGACAACGACGAAATAATGCGCTACCAAATTGGCCGGTACATCAGCTCAAATGAAGCTGTCTGGCGTATCTTTGGTTTCCCAATTCATGAACGGAACCCAGCGGTTATACATTAAGCCGTCCATCTTGAAAATGGCCAGCGCGTATTTTTCACGAACGAGACAGTAATTGAGCGTGCCATAAATCCACCAAAAACTACACTCACCGAATTTTTCGAATTGTGTAATCATGCGGATACTTTTCCTCACTAATTCACATGGAATCAATCAAAAAATGAATGCCACGCAAGCAAGGCACAACAATTGTTACGTGCCTTGGCCTATTCAAATTAAACACTTTGGGCAGAGTATATACAGTCAATCCGAGGCAAATTGAGTGCTTCTATCTGCGACTGTTGTTAGTTAATGTCATTGGCTTATTGTCATTTCAAGATATACGCAAAGTGAACGTACAACAGTATCCAAAATATAAAGATGCATGCCTTGCACTTGACTTGCTCGAAGACGATAATCACTGGGACGATATGCTTGCTGAAGCAAGATTGGGCTGAGCAGCAACACAAATTTGTCTACTATTCGCTATAGTGTTGACTACATGTTTCCCGGGACGAGCAGACACGTTGTGGGATAAGCACAAAGACTCAATGACTGACGATATATTGCATCGAATTGTTACGCGGTGCAACGATCTAACGATTACATTCAGCGACGCTTTGTACAATGAAGCATTGATTGCTATCGAGGATCTTTGCGTTGTCATTGCCAATTTACCACTAATTTCGGTATGAATTCGCCAAAGTCCTTCTGATTTAATAGACACAGAAATGAATCAGGAGCTGCAGACGAATTTACTGCAGAAATGGCAGCAATTGTCACTCGAAATGTCCCACTCATGAACAAAAACTCATTTACGACCGCATTATGCTGGCAGTTTTGGCGGAACAAGGTGGATTCTTTTTTTTTGATGCGCCGGGTGGAACTGGCAAAAAATTTCTCATTCGCTAATTCTTGCCAAAGTACGTTAAAATAATGGCATCGCATTGGCCGTTGCATCATCTGGCATTGTAGCAACTTTACTGGATGGAGGCAGAACAGCTCATTCAGCATTTAAGCCACCACTGAATATTCAAAATAACCCAGACGCAGTGGGCAACATAAAAAAACAATTGTCCATGGCCACACTTCTGAAACAATGCAAAACTGTTATTTGGGATGAATGCACTATGGCACACAAACATTCTCTTGAGGCGTTGAACAGAACATTTGAAGATATAAAAAAAACTACGACAAAGTATTCGGCGGCACTCTCTTACTCCTTTCAGGTGATTTCAGACAAACACTTCCCATCATTCCACGTTAAACGTACGCTGATGAGATCAACGCTTGCTTGAAATCATCGCCACTGTGGCGTAATGTTGAAAAATTCAAGCTAAAATATACATGCGCGTCCAAATGCTACAAGATCCATCCGCTGACACATTCTCAAACCAATTGTTAACGGCGATGGAAAAGTTGCCGTCTATGAAAATACTTGATGTATAAAATTGCCCACTAATTTCTGGACAATCGTTTATTCGCAAAATACTCTCATTGACCGCATATTTCTCGATGTACGCACACAATACATAAACCATGCGTGGTTGGCAGAAAGTGCCATTTGGCAGCAAAAAAAGTGGACGTCAGCGATTTAAACTTCAAGATACAGCAGTCGTTGCCAGGCGACTTGGTATCATAAAAATCGATCGATACAGTTTGCGATGCCAATGAAGCTGTAAATTATCCAACAGAGTTTTTGAACTCACTGGATTTGCCAGGCATGTCACCACACCTTCTACGACTAAAAGTTGTATCTCCGATTATTTTACTTCGGAATTTGAACCCACCACGGCTGTGCAGTGGCACGCGATTAGTCATTAAAAAAATTATGAAAAACATTATTGAAGCCACCATTTTGATTGGCAAATTCCGAGCCCAAAATTTTTTGCTGCGACGAATGCCAATAATTCTCACAGACGTGCCAATTGAATTGAAACGCCTTCAATTTTCTATTAGATTGGCATTCGCAATGACAATCTTCTTTATTTCATTTTTCTACTTTAGGATAAAAAAATATATTACTAGAGATCAAACAATGAATATGTCCGTTACTTTAATGAAATACATTGAATTGAGAAAATGAATAGTTGGTTTATTTTTTGTTTTTATCGGCGGTCATCGTCTACAGCGCTCCATTCCTCTTTCTGTCGTAGATCCCATCCCCACACACGTACAATACATTCGTTATTTTTTACTTAACAACCAAAATATTCACTAGAAATAATTTATATGGCAGAACAACGTTTGTCGGGTCAGCTAACCTATATATATAAAACAAAGTCGTTTTAGTTACACCACTTCAAAGTCGAGAACGGCTGGACCGATTTTGATGATCCTTAATTTTCTGGCCAACCGTCCCAAATAGCAGTATTAAAACATCCCAAAGTATGACGGCAAAAAAAATATGAAGGAAAATGATATCTATATTAAAGTATTAAAACATCTCATTTTGATTTTGGCACATTTATTGAACTAAATTCTTTTGAGTATTCATTTTAACATAATATAAAACTGAATTTAATGAAGCTATTAATTAATTCTGAGGCGCTACGAAGTTCACCGGGTCAGCTAGTATATGTATAAATTTGCATAAAATTCTCAAATAAATCTTTATTTTCTCAGAAAATGTATCATGTCATTAACAAAAATATTAATTGTTGAAACGTTCTTAAGTTTTAGAATTAATAACTATTCAATAATTTGTCAAATACTAAATGGTTACAAATGGAGATAAATATTTTGTAAGACTATTCAACAAAGTAAATTCTGAATATGTAATAAGCGTCGGTTAAAAATCTCATTTTCAGCTCTCTTGCTATGTTAGAAACTTTTATATCGGTGTGTTTTGTCAAATACGAATAAAAATAAATTATTGGTTTTCATCGAGTCATTTACAAAAACGTGATTGAATTATTATAACAATGATTTATCTTAATATGAAACAATATTATGATATCTTATATATTAAGTAAGCTTATAATAATTATAAGCTCTACAAAAAGTCCATATAAACCTTTTTGAGACATGTATAATAAAGATAATTCCCTTGGAGACTATGGAATGACAGCAATCAATCGTTACGATCTACCCACGCAAGCAATTCCAGCTCTACCTGTAAGACATTTTTTTTCTGTTGTACATTTACCCTTCTCAGACGTACGAGAGATGATTATCTGACATTTTTACTAAATCGCGTAATCGATAAGTAAAAATAAAACGAGAAAACTTGGAATAATGAAGATTCTTGTTATATTCGTGAATAAGATAAGATAGCAGAAAAAATGATTCGTAAGATTATGGCGAATTCAAGAGTTCATTTAGCTGACCTTGCTAAGGATTCAAATTCAAAAAAATTGGTCTATAACTCTTTACTGTAGGGATTTCGTATAACATTTTGCTTTAGATTACAAATATTTCTCTACGAGGCAATTATTCGGTTGTCTAAGACTCTTAGTGAACGCTGTGGTATGTTTTAAGCATTTCAGATTAACCGAGTATTATAATCGTTATACTGAAAACAGTAAAGATTTTTTTTTGGAAAAGTTACATGTCGCTTTGAACGGGTAATGCTGTGACATAATTTAGTCTTAATATCTACATCTATTTTAGTTTTAATACCGCTTATTATCCAATGTTATTTTAATTATAAAGAAATCTCCTTAATTTTCGATTCAACTACGCAATAAGTCTACACATGCAAACTATCAAATAACTACGTTATAAAAACTAGGCCTACATAATTGTTTGACTAAGATAAATACAAATACATAGTTGTAAAATTACGATATAACATAGTTAATTGTGTAAAATAAATATTTTCGTAAATATGCTCTGTCTAGTAATTCTCAGCCATAATCTACCTCTTGGCGATAATAATATTTAATAAATCTTGATACATACGGATTAAGTTAGTGTATTAGAAGAAAATTATACCACAACATTTAGAAAAGTCTTAACGCGTGTAGATATCAGTTTTTTTATGAATAGCTGTTTTCTGTATTTTTTATTTGCATTTTATGGGCAGAGATATATTTATTCGATATTTTAATTAATTATCAATCATCTATTCAAAACTTTAAGTGGGGCGAAAAGAAAACAGCTAGATAACCACTAGTACTTTTTTAAAGCAAGAATCACCATGACATAATATTATTTATTATATAACCAGTTATAATTAAATGATTTCTTTTGATGTTAATGTTTATATAAAAATGAATATTAATTCCACAGTGCAATAAAAAACATCGCGAAACATAATTATCTTTGCAAAGCTCCTTTGAAGTAACTAATTTATATAAATTCAACGTTTATATCTTTAGGTATTATCAAATATTCAGAAGTGTAAAATATTCTTGTTGAATTCGCAAATCATAATTTCATTTAATTTTAAAAGCTTTTGCGCATCGGTTTTTTAATTTAATTAAATAACGGCATATTAATATTGACACATCGAATCCGAGAGTGAATAATTAAACAATAAAGAGAATTTGATTTACGTTCGAATTTATTTGCATTCGCTGAATTAAATACTGCGTATGTAAATTGTAGCCATGTATCAATCGGTTCGGAAATATATTGACACATCTACATAACAATACACACGTGCAGTGCTCATATATAAAAAGCCTTTTCTCGCCGTACAGCCGACCGCAGTAAAACTGGAACTGGATACCGCAGAATGGTGGATTGACACTATTTGGTAGAATTCTATTTTACATCAGCTGTACATATATCAATATAGGCATTTTAATTTGCGGTGACATCAATAACGAGATTCGTGCAAATTTCGGTCACCATTTTAATTAAATGACATAACTTTTACAACACATTGACTTATTTTAATATGATATCTGTAAATATTCAAATATTATATTTTATTTATTATTTAGATACAATCTTTCATACGCTTTCTTTATAATGTCGCAGTAAATACTTCTGACACTCTCTTGCAAAAAATAGGCGTTAACAGAAATAAATTATATTTATTGAAAACAAAAAATGATGTATCAAACTAATTCCACGGGTTAAATATACGACCAGCACCAGTTTAACTCAGAGATACACATTATGTTTACGTCATTATCATCTGAAGAAAAAAAAGATATAAACGCATAATACTTCATAATATTAAGTTATAAAAGTTTAATTTTAAAGTACATCATAATATCTGAAAATATTATTTAATATAAAATTTTGGCTATCTTCCTTAATATAATAATCATATTTTTTGCAAATGATAACGAAGATGATCTTATTTCGAGAGTTAAGATGATGAGTTTCAAAACGGCAAATAATTGTCCCAAGGCAACTTATTCCCATAAGCTGGAGAATAATAGACTAGGCTCGAAAATTGAGTGAAACAGTTTGCCGAAATTTAAAGGATTATCTTAACCGAATGAAACAGTTTAGCTTAAGATGAGAAGAAAACGTTTGAATCTGGTCAAATTTAAAATAGGTAGGTAATCTCAATTAACATAATTATACAACTCAATAATAAAAAAATAGATTTAAATCTGAATTTAAGTAAAAGAATACTCAAATATAAAGATTTTTTTTAAATAGAAGCATTTTTAAAGAAACAAAATATTTATTTATAAATAACTCGGTGATAATGTTTTTTGAAAATATTTCTCTCGTTATAAAAAATATGTGTCATAATAAAAATAGCTGCTAACGGCTATAATTAAAAAAGATCACATAAAAACATTTATTGTATTTATGTACTTTAATTTGATCAAAAAAAACAACAAATAATACTTTGGTAGTTTTGAGTAGATGTATTTTATGGTGTAATTCAAACGTAATCAAATCGCAACCATAAGCATTTAACGCGGAAAAAGATTAAAACAATACAATTGTATTTCGTTGAAAGTCATAAAATCTCACACTAAACGTAAAAAAGCGTGCTAAATAACTGTTACTAAAAATGTGATTTTGACTTTTTGAAAATATATAAAACCGAAAAGCTTTGATTTGTTTACCAGTCGGCGTAAAGCTGTTTGGTTTCTATCTGCAAATGATTTTTTATAATGCAATTCGGAAACAAAAAGCCTGCATTTTTCCGATATTCCTTGTTAGCTGTTTTTTGTTTGTGAGGCAGTGTTTTTAAATTACTCCATTTACCAGGCAATCGGTGCATTTTAATGAACAGCGCTCATCGTTCAGTAATTTTTGCAGCTTTATAAAATTTAATCTAATAATTGTTATTCTGTGTCTGCAAAAATGATTTTGTGATCAAAACGGCTGGCCTGCCAAACAATGGTTTTTAAAAACATTGATGCCGAGAAGAGAGATTTCTAAATTTATGTGATTGACATGATTTTTTTTTTTCCAACATACCGAAAGTCCAGATCTCTTCAACGATGCTTAATATCATCACAACAGTAAACATAAAGAATATAAAAACCTAAAAAGGCACTGGTTTCTCTACTTGCATTTGAGAGTGAAGAATTTTTTTTTTGAATCTTTCATTGGAAATTGCATACTAAAGTTATTAACAGCATTCACAAATCTTTGTAAAGGGGTAAAGATTTTTTTGTGAGTGTATCCAAGTTCATCTGAATTTAAAGTAATTTGAATAATAAATAAATATGAAGAGTTTTGGAAAGTATCATTTTGAATTTGTTTGTTTTTCGCGATGATTTAAAATTTTCATTGTGTATTATGCGATTTTCTTTATAGTGTGGATATTTAAAATAAGCACACCATTTTATTTAACTAATAACTTTAATGGAATGATTTTATTTTTTCTCTGAAAGACATTGCATAAAATTAATCTGCCAGATGTTCGTTACTAGTGAGGTGATAAATTATTGTATTGTGGTACAAGCGATTGTGTTCGAGAAGCTTATGAAAGACTACAGAAACATAAAATAAGTTTTTCTACAGTGCCGAGTCTATCTTCTGTATTTTATTTTTCACATAGTTTTTTTATTTGTTTTATAATCATCGGGAGTTTCTTTAGATGATGATGGTAATAAAAGAGAAAGGTTGCGTCGGGATTCAAAGGTGAAGCGTTTGTACGGAGATTGGGCGTAGTGGAGTGTGCATAATTTATGTTCAGTTTAATGAAAAGTGTGGGAGGGTTGTAAAAACCCAATTTTTCAAAATAGCTGGCAATAAATGTTACTTAACTGAGTTTAAATGTTACAAAAGTGGAAAACGTAGTTGTTTTTAAAGCAAGAAATACTACAGACTCTGTAGGGGCACCCATGCGCGGGAATCTTGCTGCTAGCATGTGCCTAGATGATTGACGGTTTCACAAGGGAGACTTTTCAGTAGTAAAATAACTATAAGACTACCTTGCAAATTATATTCTTTGAAACTTTATTTTTCAAGGAGAAAAAAATATTTTTTTTCCATATTTCGCAAACTTTGCTGTTTTTGGCACCAGGTAAAAATGAGGGATGGCTAAAAAAACGCACGCATCAAAAAGAGTTTAATTATGATTCGACTTTTTTCATAGTGTGTTTGGTGGTTGCTTTGTGGAAATTCATTTCCGGTGTGAAATTTATATTGGTTGCTTTGCTATTCAACTTTAATGGTTCAATAGGTGTAAAATATTTTGGAAGCATTTTTCGTTTGAATATGGTTTTAACACCTTTTAAGGTGTTCACAGCCAATACTTGGTGGAATGTCATTAAATTAAATAAAGTGTAACATTTAAGTACTTATTCCACATGAAACTTATTGGATCAGGACCGGTTTCGCTCATGCGAGCATTATCAACTGATAATAAATAGGTAGAACGAAACAGTTATATTTGTGAAAATGTTTTATTATTTTTTTTACTGCAGAATAATATAGTGAACAATATATAATGCGTTATTAAATCATTAGACATTGGTGTAACACGAATTTAACACCGTGATAAATACATTTTTCGCCTTACTGCTTGGAAAGTTTTATTGTGAACATTTAAATGCCCTTTTTGAAGCAATTACCCTGCGATATTTTGATGATCGGCCATTTTATAATCACTTCAAAAAATATGAGTCCAATTAAACTGTGAAATTATTCTTCAGAAAGCAGAAAACTAATTTCAGCTGCATCGGAAGAAGGGATAATGGTAGTTGCGTGATAAACAAATCTGTTTTGTATAAATAGTAATTTCACCACCATTTTTTTTTTATAATATCTAAGGCGCGGAAAATCTTTTTTTAAATATATATTATAAGTATGAAAACTTGAAATTTAACATCAAAAGCCTAAAAACTATCGTATTGTGATAGTTATTTTGTATTTTAATTGTAATGATTCGTACGCAAACCCATTTTTGAGGTGCTTCGTAAATCATTATCTAGTGTTATCACTGAAATGTATAGTAATATAGCCTGTTTAAATACAGTTTTAAGAAGGTCAGTTTGATGCTAGACTAATTAATTTGCATTTTTTCTTAATGCAAAGCTTCATTTCACAGTTTTAGACAAAAATGCAAAGTAGAACCGTATTTTTAAAGATGAAAATCATTCCGAAATTTAAATGAATATACCATAACTAAAAACGATGATAATGGATTGGAGCAAAACACCTACATGATTAATATTAAAAACAATAAATTGAGGTTTTGGATTACTTTACTCGACGTTTTTGTGGGAGCTTTTTATCGTATACTATACGCTGAGCAATCTGTATTTCACGGATTCCCATTAATAACATGGATGAAAAAACAACTTGTGTTTATATACGATAATACCAGTTGGCCGTTGTGGTCAAATGGAAAGTTTTAGCTATCAAGTGTATCTGGGTTTATGCTACGAAAGAGTCAAAATCTAAATTTAGGTGGTGTCAATTTTTTTCTTCTTGGTATACGTTTGTGATAAAATTATATGATTGAATTTTAAAAATGATTTAAAGTGCATCTGACATCTTGGATTTTTAAAGCTGTACTTTTGAATATTTTGCTGCCTTATCCACCCCCAAATGGAGTTGGAAGCTCATCTCAATAAAAGAAAATCTTGCTTCTCAGTCACCCAATCTTTCTTATTTTAGAGAGAGAGATAGAGATAAAGTAAAATAATGGATTAAGGAAAATACTAGTGGTTAGTTTATAGTGCTGCTACACTATTTTTTAAAGTAAGGATGCGAATCTATAAATTAATTCATTAAATTGTTATTCGAACCCATCAACTGTGTTGATATCAATTGAACTACAAAAAAATAAGATTAATTGAAGTGATCAAATTCAATCGGTTTCTACGGTGTAAGGTTGCGAACCAATGGTGCAGAATCCAAAATTATGAAATATTCGTGTGTTTTGTCTAGACCATTTTATACTTCACAAGTATTTAAATGTTAATTACAGAATAACACATTTCCATGATTAGCTAATATTTCAAATAACTTATTTGCTTCAGCAACCAAACTATTTTACCTTTCATTGTAATTGACTAGCAATTAGGTGGTCGTTATTTGGCATACGTGTGTTATGCCAGCAAAATAATTTGTCAAGCACCAAATATGGTTTTCTATTGTTGATGAAGTGGCAATTAATATTGAAATATGTCATACAACGGTGTTACATGAAGGTTTCATTACACAATGTACTATACCGAGTTTTGTCTTATAAAGCTTAATGAATACCGGCTTGATTTATGATGAAAATAATTATTTAATACTCGTATGACAGTCTAAGCACTCAGTATAATGTTATATTATCTAATAATAAACAAGCCTTAGCAGTTTCGATACATACACAATGGTCATTTTCATTTTTTTTTCCAAAAAAATTGCAGTAAAACAACAAGCGATATCTTTGTCTTAAGAATTTTTAAATAAAATCAATTTAATTAAATAATTCTTGTTGAAATAAACTAATTTGCTATGTAATTTCAAATATTGTAGTTCTACCGATTTTATGCGAATACAATTATCAATATTTTTATTATCAGCACAAAATAGACATATTGGAATGTTTTATTTTTGAATTATGAATCTTTGCTCATTTAGAGCATCATAGTTCGTTAATAGATGATAAATATTTAATTATGTATGTTGTTTTAGATTTAATATTTATGCGTAACATGAAATATCCCAATTTCCTGCATTAAGAATCTTCCAGAACTAATTAAAAAATAAATAAGACCGATTAGTTAGTACCTTATTCATCTTTTTCGAAAATGTTTTGGATATAATGATGAGATTAGCTTTCTTGTAGCAACAGAATCGCTCTCACGATCTTCTGTATTCATAATTGGCTCTCGTACGAAGGAATCAAAAAACATATCAGAGATCAATGCTTGGGGATACAGATTCAAGGATTATATTTAAAAAAAATCAGAATTCTTTATCAAGGATCTGCATTGTTGCGAAAGCCTCAATATGCTACCGATCGGATGAGATGATAAGCAATAATATATATTATTTTCATTATTTTTACATTTTTATATCGTTTAGGTACCAACAGATTGAGCTGAACAGTACTCGACTTTGGGTACGAAAAGACATTTTTTAATTTCATGTTGGAATTTTGCTTAAAATATATTTTTTTGAGCACTATTACTATTATTTTACTTAGATTAATTAATATATACGTTAATTTGAAAAAAAAAGTTTATAAGCATAAATCATATTTTAAAGAAAATATCTAAATCCATAACAGCAATGTGAAACTAACGTTTAACAAAGCAATATTGATGTGTTTTATTGATTTGACGATTCAACTGTAAGTGACTACCAAATTTTTTTAACGTTGCTTATTTTTTATAACTTTTTGCGACGTTATGATGTCTCTACACCCTAATAAATTTAATATAATAAAATATTCAAAGCGTATATAAATACAAATATTTACTCTTATTCCTGTTTGCAAATAGGAAACCATTTTATGAACTACGGCCTTAATGTATTGGGATACATACGATGGTAGAAAGGTTTTAACGATGTATTGGTTTCAGTATGACATGGCGGATATTCACTATTCCTTTAAAACCGCATATTCATATTTTTATATGATGCCTATTAGAATTTTAATATTAATATAGGTTTTTATACTCTATAATTTTTGTAAATATCCATAATTTGAATTGTTTTAATTTAGAATTGAAAAATATGTTTAACAGTTCCTACGATTGAAAAAGATTAGTACGAACAAAATAAAACTACGCAAAAAAAAAAAAAAAACAGCAGATAGCAGTAGTATATTTATATGTTAATTAAATATACAAATATATTGGAAATCCACTTAAACAAAACTACATGAAAACAGAAAACTATTGTACACAAAACAATAAAACTAATTAACTTAACAGCAACAAATAAATTTTCAAAGATTCCTCTATTTGGTATTGATTGTATTTTCATCAATCAATTTTGAACAAAAAGTAAAATTGTTAGAAAATAATGAAATCTTCAATATCTTTTTAAATAAAACTTCATACCTAAATATGTACTGTTGGTGAGGACCCAAAATATTTTAAGTGGATCCACCATTACCCCGGCAATGTGTCACAAGAAAAACTTTCATTACACTGTACAATCTCATTTAGTCTTTGACTTTGATGACGAGAACAAAGCGGCAATTAACTAGTTCAGCAAAGCATATTTTTTCACTAAGCAACTTCACGGAAAAGCTCAAAGCTTTAATTAATAAAACTTTATTTTCCTTTAATAATAATGGTTTTATTAGATCAACTATAAAAAATAAGTTCATAACAATTATTATTACTTTTTAGAGATAATCAAAATAAAAATATAAAAATAAACATATCTGAAGAGAAAAATGTTGAAAATAATTCATGAGATATGAATAACTTTAAAAGTATTTTATTTAAATTTATTGAACTATTTTCTTTGAAACTTTATATCAAAATACGTGATTGGTGGTATCAGGAGCGATGTATTCGGTAAGAGATGTGCGTTCTGCTGGAGTGCACGGTTAGTAACTGACGGAATAAGGGATGTATTTCTGGACGCATGCGCCTTTTAGCGGCCCCTGGACCTTATAACTAACACTCGGTGTAATTTGTCAGATTTCACATGCGAAAATACTTTTTTATATTATTTATACGTGATTCTAATGTTAAAGAAGCGCCTTATCTCTTTGCAATAGCTTAAGGCATTAAATGTGTGTCGCAGAATCTTGATTTTTTATTGCCGTATTAACGAAGAGCGTAAAAATCTTGAAACTTTTTACTTTCATCTCAAAGTGCTTTCACTGTAAAGACTATTTTTATGTAGAAACATATTTCCTATTTAGATTTTTCTCGCATTTTAAATTGCTTATTTCCGTTTCACACAGGTACAACAGGTGACGGACGGTATTGTAATATTTACCACCAAAATTTCAGTTCAGAGTATTTTTTTCCCGTATTTTTCTCAAAATATGTGACTTTAAATTAAAATAAATTTCACTCAGTAGATACAAAATGTAAAAATAGTGCTAGTCAGATTTTTATTTTAAAGTATTTATTTTATTAAAATTATCTAGTAGGAATCGAAAAACAATACTTCAGTTCATAGCTTTTGGATAATGATTAAAAATAACTATATGTATATTTATTCTTAGAGCGTCAGTTTTATAAGTGAATTTTGGTAGGGTAAAATACTAAAATGATTTTAATCAAAGAAAATTTTAAAACTTTCTTTGTAAATATGCAACCAGTATTTGACAAAAAAATGTAGAATGGCAAAAAAAAGTTGATAACTGTTAACCATTAATATATGTAGATTTTCACATGAATAAAAGCGCACACAAGAGAAATTAATAAAGGTAAATAGGAAAGTTTTAGCTTTGAAATATTTTATTTTTTATCAATAATAATGGGTCAACGTAAAACAAATAATCTTTCAATAATATATTTTTTTAACTTTTTAAATAAGCCGAAAAAAGCCCAATGAAAGATAATATTGTTATATAAAAGACGCCACGATAACCACACGAATGTTATTTCAATCATATAAGAAGCTCTCAGAGTCTCTCTTTTGTCAGGATTATCGACAAAACTCTGTGTTCTTTAATGTAAAAATATTAATAAAACATCAGGGTTATTATACAAAATCTTTTAATTAAATTCCTCAAAGATTTTAAAACGAAAATTGCTTTATACTGTGTACCCGTGGAATAAATTTAGTCGAGAGCCAAATCGAATAAGATTACCTTTACTTTCAAATCACCTTCCATTACGGTTGAAAAATGATCCAAAACCTACGGCGCCGAAAAAGTATTTGTTCAGTCACAGGCAATATATTCTAGTATTCATACTAACAATCAATAAAATAGCTCGAACGAAAATCTATCGAGATATTTAAAAAAAAATAGATAAAAATAGAGGTCAATATACTATCGCACATTTTTTTTTATAATATAAAGTATAAAATGTAATACACGTATGTACTTTTCAAAAATAGTAAGTCTTTTATATGTGCATCTACGGACTCATTTAAAACAACTTTTTGGTATTGCGTATGTTGATAAAAAATAGTTATCAACATTATATTTTTCATGATACTGCTATTGTTAAATTTACTAGGTGAACTATTGACAATCAACTATTATATTTGGGCCGGTAAAAATTGTATATATGTATATGGCTACCTAAATTTTGAAAATTCATTAAAAAGTATACGAAGAAAATATTAAATAACATAATTCATGGTGTTTCATCTTGTTTTCCAAAAATATATTTGAGATGGACTTTTATCGACTGATACGCTGTGTTATTGATTTCGTTAAAACTTTGCCAAATTTTAATTTGCTAGGCTTATGATAACTTGTTTACCTACCGAAATTTTTGTATGTTACCATGTTTGCTCCTGTATGTGAAGCATAAAGAGTTATAATGAAGCTTGCCGCAACATATATTATTTTAAAAGAATTGAAATATATTCAGTAACTTCAACTGTTTTGGTCGGATGAGGATAGAATATGTCTTGTTGTTAGTTATTCGCTTTTGACATTACACACATCAAAGCTTTACATATATGTTAATAATTTATTTTTAAACGATTCATAAATCAATCAATGAAATAAGAATACAATCTTATGGACACCGTTGGAAATTATCTCCTTCGATTTTAAATGTGAACTCGGAGTGTTAAAATTAAAAATAAAGTATTTATTCTGAAAATAGAGACAAGTCTTCTTTTGCGGTCATCCATAGGCCAGTTTTAAATTCTCAAATGACTGAAAATCTGTCAAGAAAATCTGTCTGAAAACATCAAGTATATTTTATCTAAATTTAGTCGACATTTCAAACTATTCCAACTGGAGGTGCTTGCTGGAATTTCAATATTAAATTTGTTTGATGGTTAACATACTCAATTTAAAAAATATATATTTAGGAGTAAATTTTTTTCGAATTTTCATAAAATATATAAGTCTCAACGAACACTATGTAAAGAAAAAGATGGCAATGAACGAATATCGGACGTTAATTATTTCAATAGTACAACGAGCTTTGTGCTTTTTTTACTGGCATATTTTAGAGCTGTCTGTCATCCGCATTTAGCAATGATAAAGACAACAATGACCAGCTAAAAATCATATGTTTCCCGGCCGTAAAATTTTTAACAAACCAAAGTTTTCCATCACGCCACAGCGGAGTTTCCTTTGATTTAAAAAGTATGAAAATTTTGCGCCGGAAAACCAAAGTTAAATTGACCGGGAGCCGACTCGATGGCTCAGTGGGATGAGTGGAGGAGCGTATCACGCCAAATAAAATGTTCTGGAGTAAAAACTAGGAGTGGCCAGCAATGTTACAGCACTATTTGTACTACACAATATCACAGACCTTTTTTTTTTTCAAGTTTACTTTTTGTAGACATTTAACATCGTATTAAGCGTATCGCATTGTGATATTTGTTCAAAGCGAAAAACATTGCTCCCGTAAAGTAATAAAAAATAGCAACGTGGGTCATATTACAAAAACAAAAATGAAAATTACCTAGAAGAAATATAATGAAAAAAGTTTTTTGTAAAGGAAAATGTTAAAGTAACGAATGAGGAATTTGGGTGATCATATTACATGGTTTCAAGAACGGTTGAATAAATCAATATCGTATTTTTATACAAATAGAAAAAAATAAAATCACCAATTAATGGTAGTTTGATAATTCATTTTAAATATCGAAAGGAATCATGAAGTATATCGATATTTAAAGCAATCATAGTAGTAAAAAAGATGGTTGACACGGCACAAACACACAGTGGATAAACACAAAAGTTGGAATATGTAAATGTCCCGACACATAAAGACCTCCATGTTTACTCTTTCTTAGTTTTTAAAATGATTATTCAGCGATGCTGAAATTTATTAATATTAATCGGATCTTGATAAAAATATAAGCAACAAAAGTTCTCAGATTAAAAAAGTGTACACCAATAAAATTTACAATAGATTTTTTAAGTTTAAAATTTGCATTTTGTTATTTCATAAACAAATTAAATACCGGACTAAAGATCACTAAAAAAAATTATCACGATATCATCAAAAAAGTTATTTTGTTTTATAAAAACCGAGTGGGCAAACGTTAAGCAGCGTTGACTTTCCGGCCACAAGACCAATCGGCTACAGGATTAGTGACATAAAATCATTCCACAGTACACAAATTATAAGAATCTCCCTCTTTTTATTAAATCTTTTGTTAAATTTGCGCCATTTAAATTTTGATGTCTCAGCTTGCATTTTCTTTGACAGGTATTTGCTTTGTCAGGAATTTCCGTCAAATCCAACAAACTCGTCAATTAAGGGGTGATTTATGTTTACTAATATTTATATTTTCTAACTAAATAAAGAACACGGTGGTGATATACTCAACGACGCTATGTAGCCAACTTTGAAACGCACGCAGTCTTTATGCTGAAAATTATTTGCTTACATTTTACAACTTATTTATTAAAGCAGGATAATTAAGTGCAGGATAATCTCGATGTTTGATTATTTTTCATCTTTGATTGCATTATACCATTTTTTTTAATAATTCATATTAATGATAAACCCATCTTTAAGATGTTGCTTTAAGACTTGTTAAACGGGTTTTACATTCAAATTTAGAGCTTCTATGTGTCAACAAAAAAAGCCTCTCAATTTCAAAACCTTTTAGTTTATAGCCATCAAATTAAGTCATGGATGATGATTTTAAGCATCTATTTTAAGGCGTTGTAAGTGATGGTGAGTACAAATACCTTAAGGATGATAGCATTTCGTCAAATTATTTAACATAAATCTTGATAAAAAAACTTAGCCTCTCAACTCAAAAAAGTTTTTGACTACGCATATAAATACCATATGTATCTCGCTTGCAAATCTGTATACCGGCTAAGAAAAGTTTCGTATTGGCCTATTTTTCAATCAATATTTTATTGAATGCACGTGGCGGGCTAAAAGTCGTCAAGGCGGACTACAAACAGGACAGTACCGAGAGCGATTATCTAACCAGTCTGTCACAGATCTATCCTTTTTTCCTTTTCTCTTAGAAAAATGAGGTTGAGCAACTATGTAACACGCAGTAAGCCGATGAAAAATAGTGTTGATCATTATGAGTCCACATACTCCTTTAGCAAGCGTTACTCTTTTGTTTACATACTTATTTAATTTCTTGGAAAACTTATCATGTTATACATTGCAGTTATTGTAATAGTCACTACTGAAACCGACGTTGTACAGTAATAATTGTTCAAAACCTGAAGTTCATTGTTTTGGGCCCTGAGTATGTGAAAACTCACCAACAGTGCACGCAGCTAGAACCAAATCATGGGCTATTTTAACAGAATGATGAATGAACAAAAGAAGACTTATTTACAATCAGTTTTAAAATGTAAACTGTCAAAAATTTCTGTAAGCAAGGCATTATTATATTTAAAGAAATAAAGATCGGACCTGGTTTCACTCTACATGAACATTTAGTGTTAAAAACATTATTACTAAAAATAGTCTTTGGATTCGATATAAATCAATTATATGTATCAAAGCATCATGATACACAAGTGAAAACACATATTTTTGATGTATACAAAAATGGGTATTTTATCTTTATTATTGTTATCTAAAGATAATAAGCAATAACTGTTAGTTTTACTGGCATAATACATGATACTCAATAACCTCTATAGTAACTGAGGTAATGTATAATAATCTTACCATTGCTTCCCTTAAACAATAATATTAATAAGAAATATTTTACTAGGATCAACAAACGCAAAGATTTGTTGAACCATTGTGTAAATAGTTGCGTGGTTCATGTAGGTATTAAAATCAGTGTAGATTGTACCTTAAATCATATGATACGTTTTCAATAGAGCTTAACCAAATTATTTCAATTCTATGCCTACTAATATGCCATTACTCTTGATATTCATAGAGATTACTCGATCATTGTACGAAATTGCTTAAATGTAACACGATAACAATAAATGAATGAAATTAATGACTGAATAAATTAGTCACATTCATTATAAAGTAAGTATTTATTTTTGCTCATATTTTATGACACAGTATATATTATATAATAGGATTTTTTGAAAAATAAATCATGCATACAACCTATTTACAATTATTTTTTATAAAGTTTTAAACGTGGTATTATTCATCGTAAATTTATAAAATAAAGTATTAAATTATGTGTTATTAGGATTATAAAAGATTGCGCATACGCCATTTCAACAGTTTCAGAAATTTACGCTGATTATTTCCTTTCAATTAGAATAGAAAGATATTAATCTAGCTTCTATCATTATGTAAAAAATTGAACATCTATCAAGTCAACACGGCGTGAAAACAATATGGTTTTCATGATTCGTTTTTTACATAGATAATATTATAAAAATATCTGTAATAATTCAGAAAAGATAACTCAAAAGTTTCTATAGTAAAATACAATACACCTTAAACCTAAGATTCAAACGATAATTTTTAATTCTGCATAAGTATAGGAGTGAACCGTAATGGGAACCAATGCCATTAATCATTCACTTTACTATTAATATGATAATGATGTCTTATACATACGCGTTTGTGATTCAATGATATGTATTGCATTCAAAGCACTTATCTTTAGTAATCGTAAAAAGCTTTTTTTTATTAAGTAAATAAAAGGTGGTTAAATCACCGACATTATCAAAAAAAGCTGTTAATCATTACGAACAAAATAATAATTATGAATTCACGCTGAAAACCTAATTTTGTATCAATGCATATTATAAATTATCTTATAATAAAACACACTGTTAATCCTCAAAATAATTATATCAAATGGAATAAACACATGTTTTCGAGCCGAGATACGAACTTGAGTTAAATTGAAAGGTATACACTTTGAAGTTCTAGAATTATTACAAAAATTTTAAATGTAAATATCGGTTCCATGACAAATCAGAACATGACAATTCAGAACATGACGTTTCAGAACAAGACTTTTCAGAATATGACATTTCAGAACATGAAATTTCAGAACACGACTTTTCAGAACATGACATTTCAGAACAAGACTTTTCAGAATATGACATTTCAGAACAATCGGCCTATCTACGGACACCGTCGAGCACTTTATAATATTGGGTTTTCACATACATATTTGTCTATAAACAATTAACCAATTATGAAACACAACAAGAAAATAACTGTAATTAGAGTCGCCGAAATTAAAATAAATGTTCACTAACTATTGTAGTTAGTTCGCGTGCATTTTAAAATTTATTCGTTGGGCTGGCACAAATATGTGGTTTTAAGATAATACGTCTTTGTTTATTAACAGTCTTAACACCGACATCATAACAAAAAAAAATCGTAAGATTGAAATTTACATTTATATAATATTTTTACATGCTTCTCAAATGTCGTATCGAGATCGACTTGCACAGAATTTTTATACACATAATAATAACATTAAAATTATTAATTATGTTGTTATTAATTAATAATTTTATTGTCGATCCTACGACATTTGAGAAACTTTAAGATTTTTTGTTATGATATTTTTTTCCGCCAAAATAAGCCGGTGTTAAGACTGTTAATAAATAAAGACGTATTATAAAACTAAACCTTCGTAAAAGATCCCACATACATTATTAACGAATGAATTTTAAAATGCACGCGAACTAACTACAATAAAGGATCTCATAATTACAGTAATTTTCTTGTTGTGGCAGCCCTATTCATAATTAATTGTTTATAGACAAATATGTATGTGAAAACCCAATATAAAGCGGCGCTTGTCCGTAGATAGGCCGATTGTTCTGAAATGTCATGTTCTGAAATGTCATATTCTGAAAAGTCTTGTTCTGAAATGTCATGTTCTGAAATGTCATGTTCTGAAAAGTCTTTTTCTGAAATGTCATGTTCTGAAATGTCATGTTCTGAAAAGTCGTGTTCTGAAATGTCATGTTCTGAAATGTCATATTCTGAAAAGTCATGTTCTGATTTGTCCGGTTACCGTAAATATCACACTAGGCCATGGCTGGAAGGAAATAATTTCAATATAGCGGAAAAATTCTTATAAAGAGTAATGTAATCAACAGATGCATAAAATGGTCGTTAAATAATTACAAAATAAATGAATCCCCATCTGTAGGTCATTAAGAAAAATGGAATCGTATAAAATATTTCCCTTTCTGTAAAACATAATTGGTTTCATTATACGTATCAAAGATATTTAAATTTTATCTTTGGAGTATTTAAATCGTTACTTGAGAAAACTTTTTCAAATGTTTTTCCTTGACAACACCAAATAAAATTATTGAATGTATAATAAAACAATAATACCTCACATCAATTAGAACGCAGCCTTTATATCGATATTAAGAAAATAATAACATATTCAAACCATTTGAAATGAAAATATGTTTTTCAATTTTTGTTATTATCAAAAATAGCTTGAAACTAAAAACACTTAAAAAAGTTATCTATCAATTCACTTCAGTATCTGATAACATTAATTGGAATCATTACTGAGATTGCATTAGTAACAAAATGTAATGTAACATTATTTCAGATTTAATGATATTTCAGTTGATTCAAATTGAGCTTGAACGCAATCTTTAATTATTCCATATTCATGACAATTATGAAATTAGATAAGGTACCTACTACTAAAGTAATTAGAAAATTCAACATAATACATATATGTAATAAAATTGTAAAGTTAAGCAATTTCGATTTTCAATTAAGTGTAGTTCTTTTTCTTCTTTTGATAATGTCTGTGATGTCGGTCCCTGTGGTCTAGTGGCAAGAGTCATAGCAATCGGGGGGCCCGGGTTCAATCCCCGTTAGATTTTTTCAATTGAAAAAAAAAAAAAAAAGATCTTGGGCTGGTATGTTATTTATCGTTGATTTTGTGCACAACTGATACATTATTTACCAACGAGTTAATCTCGTGTGACTTTCACAACTCAGAATATTTGGCGCATTGGCGCAAGCTGTAATGCCAAATATTTTTTTAAAATTTTCTTTAAAAAATTAATTAATTAAAATTCTAATGTTATGTATTCAGAAGAAAGAGGTTTTTAATACTTTATTTATCATTTTTAATAAACTTAATAAGTACAGTCAAAACATTCAATAAATGGGGTTTTTAAAATAAATGATCTGAATATTAATATTAAGGATTTTTTCAGAAACAAAAATACTCTTTCTATCAATTTCAAGATACCTAGTCACGTTTAATTTTCACCGTCTCATTTCATCTACAATGGGCGAAATAGATTGCTGTTTTATCATTTATAAAATTCAAGCTTTCTTGAGCATTTTTTTATCAATATTGTTATTACTTTATTTATCATTCAGAACGCAAATGAATTGGCAAACAAACTGTTTGGAAAAATATTAAATACAAACAGTGAAATTCCATCAAGCACCCTCAGTCGAAATACTTAATTATACAAACAGAAATATTAAAAATATTTTCCATGCCTTATTTATTTAACATCATTACATATTTTTTAAAGATCAATTCAAATCGAATTAGAGATCATTGAAGTATTTTTTTTAATTCGCAACAGAGATAAAATAATAATTGATTTAAACTGAAGAAACAAACGTTTCTCTAGACTTGAAAAGATAATCGGCTTTGTTTCGAGTGTAAGTGTGCTTCAAATAAATATCGATGATGAGTACATTTATTTAATAATTCGAATCCATATAAACGAAAGCAAGCGTAAAAATACGCACACATTTAATGCCCTAAAACGTAAAATGTGTGCTTTTAAATCCATGCGCCCCAATGGGTGATCAATGATTCGCGCAATAATAAGAAACTTATGACATAGGGTGAACTATTATTTTTCTATATTTATCTATAATTAATCATAAAATAGAAATTTTATCTAGATTTTTTCGGATATTGGTGTATGAATGTTTTTAAATTTGATTGAATAGAAATTATATTCAATGTTATTTGAGTTTAAACTGTATTATGGAAAAGTGACAGTCAGATGATTTATTTCAATATTCATGTAGTGGTGAAATGACCGACACACATAATTCACAATAACTTACTAATGTGTGACTAAAATAAAATAATATTATATACAATACTAATAATCGACATAAAACAACTTTGAAAATAGACCACATAAGATTCGGTAACAGTTGATTACTATCATGAATAACGAATAAATTATCGATGTTTTAAAGTTCATTGAAGTAACTTCTTTGTGGCCAGGATCAGGATCAAAGTACCTCCTTCAATATAAATTTGTGAATTTGTGTATATAATCAAAATTAACTCATTTTAAATGATTTCAGCTTGAGTTTGTCATACTTGATTTCTCTTTACTCCGTGGGCGAATTCCGCGACATAACGAGGCATTCTCGCGAGACCTTCTGCAGCTTTACCCTTTCCACCACCTACTGTTTTTCACTGTATATCAAAGGGGTAAAGAACATTTTTTTAACTCCTTCAAAGTTCTTTCAATATAGCTAGTTGAGTATTATTAATATAAACAAAATATTATTAATGTAAGCGTTCAGATTTTTTTCAGCTATTTTCACTAATAAAGTGAATCATATAGATTCCTTATCGATAAGAGAATCTCCTAAAACTGTGAGAAAGGACAAGTTTTAAGCTCCTCACTCATTGTGTGTATCAGATCGATAAGTAGGATCGCAAGCATAACAGATATCCATACAAATTTATAAATTAAACAAAAGTCTATATTTAAACCATTCCGTTGGAAATTCTAACCCATGTACACGGCAGCTTAGCAGAGCAAACGTCAAACACCGTTGATCACTTGTATATTAATTCTCAAATTTCTACCCATGTAACTGAATATTTTTACTCAAAAATATTAAAAATCACACATGATCCTAAAGTTGTACCAAATTGACGATACCAACGGTTTCAGTGGTTTTAAATTTATTATCGCAAGTGGTTTTAGCAATATTTAATCAGTTTTAACGATTTTATCGATTCTGGTCGAAGGCATGGGTGTTATCTAAGCATTCATTTCCACCGTATCCGATCCAATAAGTGGGTTTATGTTTTTATTTTTGATACCCTTTTATCTGACAAAGAAGGAGTTGAAAGAATAAACAACTAGATAGCAAGCAGTCCTATAACAAAAAACAAATCTTGAAATTCCTCTAGGACGCCATATGCTTTACATTATTATAAATTCAGTATCTTTTGTTCTTTACAGATTCAAAAATGTAACTCATCGGTTTATAATTTATTTACTAAAAATACCAATCACACACTAAAGAAACATCAAATTGATTTAAGAGCTTAAACTCTTCATATTAAAGTTTTGTTGTCATCAGTCACTGATGGATTTACTTTTTTAATCTATATATTAAGTGTCCTAAAAGTTTTCAATCATTCCAAACACTACCTCTGTTAATACACTAAGAAATTGCAGTTTAAAAACAAGACGAATTCATATTCTAAAATTAATTAATTAAATTTGTTTGTTATTTTACATCTTTAGAATATTTAATTTCGCAATGTTTCATTTATGTCAAGATGCAAAATAGCATGCCAAAATTCTGTCGATGTCACTAAAACCGTCGTTTGCCATTGGCGAATGCGATAAATCTCGAACCCTCGAAAATGAATGCTCGTTATGTCGGGCGATGTATTAAAAATGTCCGGAATTGTAGAAAAAACTTCAACCCTCAAATTTTGCGAGAGGTACTGCTAATGACCCGTCACAAAACCATTTTTGTGCATACATTTTGACAAGGTGCATTTCTCAGAATGGTCTCATTAGGGGGATAATGATAGGTTTTTACATAAACGGAATTTTCAATGAGTCAATAGGTTTATTTATTTTGAAAATGATTTATTGCTCACAAAATTATTAAATTTATATACATTTTGCGGTCTATTTATTTTTTTTAATATATTCACCACCATTGCGCTTTAGTAATGCATGTTTCTGAATTTTTTCCGAAAAATATTTAAATCACACATGATCCTAAAGTTGTACCAACGTTATATTATTACTCTGGTGCAGTGGTTTCTTTCAGTCGATTTATCGATTCTGGTCGAAGGCATGGGTGTTATCTAAGCATTCATTTCCACCCGTATCCGATCCAATAAATGGGTTGTATTGAAACCCTTTTTATCCGACAAAGAAGGAGTTGAGCAACTAGATAGCAAGCAGTCCTATAACAAAACAAATCTTGAAATTCCTCTAGGACGCCATATGCTTTACATTATTATATTTTTCACGAATCTTACTTTTGTTATTTACATACAAAATGTTCCTCACTAATCAGCGCTTATCGATTTTAATTAAACAGTCACTGATGAATGCACTTATAATTAGTGTCAATCACACTCGCGTATGTATAATATATTACGTTCCTAACATTTTGCAGTTTAATTCTTATCTGTTTTGTACTTCTTTTTAATGAAAAAAATTGTTGAAAATAGCAAGCTAATTCTGTCGATGCATATTATCGTATACACATATAAGGAATCATGAATTATTATGTCGAGTCACTAAAACCTCCGGTTGTCATTGGCTAAGTAAGGGAGGTCCTGCTACACGCGCCCCGTGGCGGATTTTAAAATCATTATACAAAACAATGGGGGATAATAATGCCGCCGATAATGGCCTTTCTGCGTTATGCTGGAAAAATCATAATACACAAAATATTATTTCATTTTTGCGGTGTATTTATATTTTTTAATTATTCACCAACCGCTTTACGTAATATGTTTCTGATTTTTTCTCCGTAAACCTTTTACGTACATATTTTGAAGTACATATTTTTTTTGGGTTTTACACTTCAATAAATGAAAAATTCAAATATGAATTTTTACAATAGTTCAAGAAGTAACAATAAAGAAAACATATCGATAAATTTCAATCCTTTTCGCTAAAGAAAATGAACGAGAAAAAGTAAAACATGAGCGCAAACAAACAATAAACTGGTATCCATAAATTTTCTTTCTTTACTCTCAAAAAGCTTACTCAGTGTGCCTCTAATGATGATAGAATTTCTCTTTTCATCAATTCAAATACCTTTAAGACGGACTTTGCGATGTAACAACTGAATATTTTACTTGCATTACATTTATGACAGAAATAAGAAGACTTGAATTTAATTCAAAAGTAATAGTAAATTAAGGAGGGGTGAAAGATTAGGTAAACATGTTTTCCAAATGAAAGATTTTTTTAGTATTAGCATACATATTTTTAAATATTCAGTGCGTGATATGTTTGACAATAGTTCAATATCAAACAAAAGCTAAAAATTGTCTTTCATCTGGAGAAATATTAAAACAATACGGCAATTATCATAAGGTTTGTTAATGCTCAACTTCAAAGCTTTACTGTTTCTCACGCAATTTGACATAATGCGCCGTGAAATTCAAGCTCATTCAAATATTGGTATTTTTTAAAAATTATTTGTAAAATTAGGGTAGGTTAAAATTAGATGAATTCCGAAGTATTTCTTTTAATCAATTTGAATTTATTTATCATGTATACGCATATAGAAAGCTGAATAAGCCTTTTAAAGCTGAAAAGTGTATTAAAAATACTATGATTTCATCAAGAATGAAAAATATGAAATTAGTGATTTTCCCTTAAAGAACATTTATTATATCAATGTAAATAAATGTGTTAAACATTCTTTTTGCCCTCCTTACATGTTTAATTTTATATAGATATGGACCGGTTTTAGTCATCCCAAGCGTTATACAGACGAAAGCATAGCATCGCAAGCACTATTTTATTTATATTCATATTAATTTATATGTGTAAGAAGTAAAATAATGAGTTTAGTTTGTTTAAAATAATATTTTCCCATCGAGAACTGACAGTTGACACATTAAAAGTGAAATAGTCATGTTAAATGTATTTTGACGTTTAATGTAAAAATATAGTAAAGTGAAATTTTTATTGATTGAGTAGGGATTTACTTGGTAGAACTCCATTATAATACGGTAAGAAAAATAACAATGTATTTTAGTTCTACATAAATTATTTTATATATTTGTTGATAGCTATTTCGGCTTACGCCTTCGTCAGAACTATTTCTGATGAAGGCGTAAGCCGAAATAGCTATCAACAAATATATAAAATAATTTATGTAGAACTAAAATACATTGTTATTTTTCTTACGGTATGTGAAATTTTTACTTAACTATTGAAAAGTGATAATTTGAATTGGTTATATTGTTTCCCAATATTGGATAACACTTTTTTCAGTGAGCTGTATGGAAGATAATGTTAAAAGGATAGGAATTAAATAAACGCCTTATTGATAAGTCATTAAAATAAAATTTTATAACTGAAAAACTAAAAGACATTCTATAAATCAGAGTTAGATCCGAATAATGTAAAATTAGTATGTTTCTCTCGTTCAGATAATGGCCGCTATTATTCGGGACATTTATTTGTTCTAACCCTACGCTACACCGCGCGTGTAATGGGGTTTATAGTGAATTTAATGAAGGCTGAGCAACATTCACTTCCACGTGAATGTATATATATTTTTAAATTCCAATGCCTAATAATCGCGCTTTTCAAAGTATCTCCACACAATTTACAAAAAACAATCCGAAAAATAAGTCAATTTATACCCATAGTAATCGGGACAAATGGAAAATTATATTTCAAACAAATAATATCTAACTGAGGCGAATCATGTATATTTTTAAGAACTCATACCAATATTTGAAAATATCCATTTAGTATTTTTTGTGATAATAATCATTATTTATGATTATTAGACATATTAGAAAACGAATCAAATAAAGAAAATTCAAGGTTTTAAGTCTCTTAATTTAAGACGAATAAAGCAGTCGGGTTCCCGGAATATTAATCCCTTCTCTCTTTGTATGCGAGTTTCGCTGTGTTGAAAAGTATTTTTGTACCCACTTTAAGCGTTGCTTTGACGTGGCTCAGCTTAAAAGTTTTTTAATACTTACTTTGTAATAAATAATATAATAAGAAACAAAATATAAAAAGAAACATTTAATTCAAAATATATTCAATAAGCCTCTAAGATAAGATTAAGATTGAATGCAGAAAAAAATTGCAGCCCAAAGAATTGTGAGAGCTTTATACAAATGTGTGTAGTTTAGTTAATTTATTACAAGATTTTCATTCCACTGTACATGTAAATTCGTCTGCTGTTTTTAAAACCGTTGTTAATTGCAAAATAACAAATAATGCAAATGTAAACGTATAGTTGTTTACTAACTTTTTAATTTCGTCATTATGAATTTTGAAACAGTCGAAAGAAATGATTCGAATTAAATACATAAAAGTAATTTGACTGGCGATGTTAAAAGCTGTTCGATATTTGCTTTTAGTGCTGTAACGTGTCTTCAAATTTTTGAAAATATTCTATACCGTTTATTTCTTTCTGAACATAACGTGGCAAATGGAAATCCAAAGAATTGGCTCCTAAGGGCTTGGCTTGCTAGTACATAGGCCAACATTCAAATCTGGCATTATGAATCAGGATGATGATTACATCCTTTGGGAAAAACCAGATATGGAAGAAAAACGGGGAAAATGCTCAAAGCTATACTTATATTGGTCCGAACTGTCAGCCTCGTCAATCATGCTGACTTGCTTATATGAGGAACAAATTTAAAGCCACTCAAAGAGTTCAGAGTAGCTATGGAAAGCGAATTAAGCTCAATGATTCATAAACACTTCCTGCAGACTACAGTTAATGCAACCAATTCTAAATTAATGTGTTGACGGACATTCCTGGTGAATTTTGAAACACAAACAACGTTGTTCTGCTATGGAATACAGCCAACCTCGTAGAAGATTGTGAAGCCGTAGCGGGTGGTGGTATATTTTTGGTATCCTATTTTTCTTTAAAGGCAACAAGATAGCGGGCGTGCAAATGAAGACGAGTTATAAACTTTACATAAAACGAGTAGTGTACGAGTCAAGTTTTGCTAATTTCTCTATGCTATTCGTGTAGTACATACATAATCTCTATAGCGTTGGGCACCCGTACGCCTCGGAAGAAACCAAACAGATTTTCGATTACTGTAGTACAATAATTTCTCGGGAATTGGTTTACCTGTTCTCAACACGCATAGAAAATAACGGTTTAATACAACAATATGGGAATTTCTGCTTTTAAGCTGTTAGGTTCAATATTATTGTAAAAAAAATACTCAGCACGACTCTAAAAAAATACGCATTATTGTAAAATTGATAATCTTAATTACATGATTGAATAATAAAATATTAGCAAATTCTTGAAGGATTCTGTGTAATAAATCGATAGCTGTTTGGCACCGATATTTTGTTGTGTTAGCGTTCTACCAACAAAGCTATCATATTCCGATAATTTAAGAATCATTATGTAATTAAATACAGTTATATTATGTACCTTATTATAATACAGCTCCATGAAATTAATGACCATTTAATTAACTAAAATTTTAAATCTGAACATAATTATGTCTCATTATTTTTTAAATCGATATACCATCGATCGTCGTCGTCACATAATATTTAAAGATTTTATATTTTTTTTAAATCAAAATTTCTTTATAACAAAACAATTTGAGGTAATGATTTATCTAAAACAACAATATTGCAAGTCTCTTAGAAACTGGTTTACAGAAGCTTTGATATTTTGAATAATCAAAGCTATCGGAGTTTTACACAGTACTGTAAAATATTATACCATTTACTTTACAATAATTTTCAAATGGATGTCCTAGTGAGATATATTATAAATTAATTTGGCTTGAAGATATAGGGAGCTTACTTGGACGACAAAAAAAATACGGCTAAACGAACTTAAAATTATTAAATATTTTGAATAAAGCAAGTGGTTTTTATATTTACTGTATGTATAATATTTTTGCGATAGTCTTTATTTCCTACACATTTGAAAAAACTGATATTTGTGCTAAATTAAAAATACTAGAGACAAAAATACTTAAAGGATAAAGTTTTTATATATGTATAAACATAATATATTGTCATTTAAAATGTTAAAAGCTAGTATTCTATTAGCTTCATTTGAAATAGGCGCGATTGGCGATATAATAGTTTAATTTATTGTGAGATTGTAAATATATTTTTCTTATACATATATGAATGAGTAGGAAAGTATTGATAAGAAATAATCATTATAATTAACTCCTGAAATCTATATGAAAAAATCTTGCAAGATTAACTTTAAATGTATGTTTAATGTTACGGTGAGCTGTTTGTAAGTTAGTCAGGTTATGTAGTTTGCATATTTGTATATTACGATGAATCTTCTCTTCAAGAAAATTAAATACCGCCAAATCAACCAAGTTTCATTTGCCTGTTTACACACGCTCCAAACTGTGCACCATATTTCAAACTTCCGTGCTTTACCGTAAATTTAAGATGCATTTGCAGTGTCAATCTGACGAAGAAGCGGCTGCAGAGTCAAAATGAAATACAACCAATATTTGCGCGTAAGATAGAAACATCAATGCACGCTCGGAAACACGAAAGCTACCAGCTTGTTGCAGAAACAAAGAGAAGCACACTCTGTTTGGAAAGATATCAGCTATGGTTTAGTACAATGTTTACGCTGTGTGACACGATGCTAACATTTCTTTGAATTTTTTTATTGCCATTTTCTATTGAAGCGAATAAACATTGTCAACAAAAGAGCTCTGTAAACTATTTCAATATCATTTAAACATGACATTCTATAAATGATTCGATGTTATCAAAAACAATATAAACAGATGACAGATACAAATTATTTGTGAAAAAGAAGTTTCTGAAATTGCTTAAATCGGCAAGGGTATATTTATTAAAATGTCAAGCGTATACCCAAGGGAAACTGCTGGTACAAAGCTTTGTTCAAAAATATGTTGGAATGTCTTTCAAAAAAAATTCAAAATCTAATTCTCAAAGAAAGGGTATTAAAATAAATATATTTGACAAAAAAATAATGTATAACATAGAAATTATCTTATAACATATAACAAAAAAAACTTATTTGAATATATTATAAAATAGAATTTTTACCCTTCAAATTATAATAATAGCATCGAATAAATTGAAAGAAGTTCCAACTATGTACCACTTTTTAACAGATTCGTAGAATTTCTCGTCACGAATACTTTAAGTGTCTTTTTTCATAACACATCCTTGTACCAACATTTAAAAAAATCTATTTGCGAATGAGCTCGTATTGGCTTCCTTTTCTATACGGGTTGTTTGTTTACTTCCCAATCCCAATGTTATTCCCAATCGATTAAACTGATACAAGCTTGATAAGTAAACCAACAGTTTTTTTGAATAGAGTTTTTCTCGAGTGATACAAACATAGCACTTGAGTAAACAACATTCAGTTTTCGACGCTGTACTAGGTACCAAGTTTACAATATTGTGATGAAAATAAGAAGAGTAAATCTTGTTTCAGTCTCTGAGAAAAAACCTTCTACATTTTATTGTATGTGTATTCAAATCACATAGTATCGGTAGGTTCGATTACATTTCGTTTGTTAAGTACGGTTGCCAGGAAAGGGTTAGGTATAGCGTTCATTTGGCAATGTTTGATTAGTTTTTGAATGAATGTTCAAATATCGCTTTTTTAACGAGAGTGTTATCGAAATTATTTTGACCCGACCGTATCATATAGACATAGAGTATAGAATATAGACAATGATAGGTAAACAACCCAATAATTTTGAATTTTGTCTCGGATTATGAAATTTACAAATTCATTCTGAATTTTGATGATTAGACGCAAATATTCGTAACCTCAATTTAATAAAACCTTCAAGTATGTGTAACTACCGTATCATTATATTTAACGAACTATTCAATAAAATTCAGACAAAATGTGACTTCGAACAGCGACTTAAAGAGAAATCAAAGTTTTTACTAATATTAATTATATTTTAACATTAATTTACTATATGGCATTAAGATTGCGTTTCCGTTTTCTAATTTAATCACAGCGATTAATAATTCAACTATTTTTGAAACATATGCAAATCTATTGTAATAATACCCATGTTCTTTGGTTTATTAATTCTTCCTGCTTTTATTCTAACGATTCGAAAAATTTATAAAACATGTGTGTATACAAACATATTCTAACTATTGCATGCAAGTGATGAAAACGACGGACAAAAAAACTGTCTTGATAATAGTATGTATACCCGTATTTATATTTACATAGTCGACGGTATTTGATGATATTTTTTGTTAGCTTTATCCCTATTCAAATATAATGTATCATATCTCATGAATGTTTAATTACATTTCATCGGATACATTATGTTGGCTTAATATTGTAAATTCCAATGCCTCCCAGAGTTTCGCTACACGGTATGAACAAGTGTTTGTTATGGCTTCATAGTCAAGTCTTGGAAAAATAGAAAGCGCAAACTCGGTGGTAAGTAAGGCTTTGGTCACAATCTTTGCGCAGTTAAGCGTAAGCGTTAGTTAGTAGCCTTTGTTGAGGGAAGTTTGATAGCGGAAGTTCCTGCTTTGTTACTGTCTTTCAGAAACGAATTGAACCTGCCGCGTAGGCTAGCGTGCTCCCTAAACTTTATATTGTACTGGTTGTTATATTAACAAAGTTCCGGAAGTTCTTCCTATATTTTATACCGTTTCGTATGCTCCCAATTTCTGCGCTGTCTGAATAATAATGCTTTATCAAGCGTGATATTACAGTGTGATGGTACAGTATCAACATCACTTTTTTTCTATGAACTAAACACTACCGCCTCGGATCTCACTTATAGATTTAACGTGAAATAGTGAAACAACTGAAGCATAATTAACATGTATTCTCTCTTAGGATCTTCTTTCAGAATAAATACTATTTTTGTTGTAGATTTTATACATCACATTCTTACAAGTTATAAACCGTATTGCTTGTTTGTCAAGAAATTTTGGTCATACTTTTTATCAATTTCATTAATGAGTTGGCCCTGTATCCGAGTGGTCAATCGATTTCGATTTGGTATTTATGACTAGTTAACGGTGTTTCATTCCGGAAACCGAAATGGAAACTTGCATTATGCATTTATTTATTTTTCAATCACTTCATAGATTATTTATGAAACAATCTATCCCTATCTACCCCTTGTGCAACTAATCAAAAACCAGTTTTTCTAAAACATAAGGTTTTATTTTAATCTATAACGTTCAAATGACACCTTCCGTCGACGGCCACAAATGCTATTAAATAAACGATTTTAAAAAAATACGCGTAAAAAAACCACTTTTGGTAAACATATTGTGGACCTTGTTAAATTGATACTATGAATTCGTTTAAAGGAAATACAAAGAAAGTTTTTCAGTATTTTTTGATGATATTTATAAGAGTATTAGAGAGTCATTAGTTGATAGCTTAGACAAGAAGCATAAGACTGACTACTAAACGAAAAGTTTTATTGAAATTTAAGCATGATATGGTATTAATGTCAAATATGATAAATTGATTAATAAGCTTTTATTTAGCGTGACAATAAGAATCGCAGAAATTGAAAAAAAGTTTTGAACGAAATGAGAAGCCTCATTATTTCTTCGAATCAAACACGAATCAAACACGAATAATTCAATTTTTAACATATTTTCATTCAAAGCACCAACAGAAAAATACAAGAATAATATACCGATCTCATAAATGAACGTGCCTACTGAAGTTTTTGTCCTCTAATTCTTCAACTGTACAGTTACTTGTAATATAATAAAGCACCGCAATAAAAATACCCGTGGACTGTAGGACTGTACCTAGTGTATTTTATAGTACAAAGAATAAAAGACATCGTGTGCCAGCTATTGCGGCAATTTAATCTTTAGTTCACGTGTAACGAACAGTTGCTCTTGCCACAATCCACAGGGGTGGTATAAACTCTCAACTCTCTCGCTTGGCATATTTTTTCTCATAATTAATTTAGAAATTGAAACCGCAATTTCTGGTTACAAAAAATAAATAAATAAACCGTGTCGGAATAAAAGGTTTAGCAGTTTTTAATTAACGTCAGAAAAAATAGTGGTGGTAAAGTTATAGATACACGTTGTTTTATTACATATTGTACTGTATGACTACAGAATACGGGCAGATATTACTTATGACACATGTCAAAAACAGGAACATTTTGGGTAAATTATATAGCTTAGTTAAGTAGACGTATCTCTGTACAATATAATATGGCCACTTATAAGGTGTTCACTGTCAAAAAATGGTAGAATGGCGTTATAATTAAAATAATTATATTTTTCTAGTAGTTATTCCACATAAGATATTTCACATTTCTAGTGTGAAATAATTACTAAAAATATGTTAATATTTTTATAAATAGAATATGGAACAAATACTTTCATGAAATACAAATATTATCGTAACGATTATCGATATGTATGATAATCTATGATTCCAAATACACTACTTAACTTGATGGCACTTTATTGTTTAGTTTATTGTTCCTTTTTTACAGTTCTCATTCTCTCATTAATCTCACTTAACTTTACTGAGGAAAACTGTACAAAAGGAACGAAAATTGTTTGCAGATAGGATAAAATCACACGTTCGTTATAAATCACATCGACTGAACTAGGAATAATCAGTGACACTTTATTTCATTAATGGATTTTTAACGTCTCTCAAATGAAATTTTACGATATAATATTTATATTTTACTAGTATTGCTACCCGGCGTCGCTCGGACTAAGCGACCAATAATTATTTAATCTTATATCATTCGACATAATTATATCACAAAATCTAACATCCAAATTAGAGTTAAAATAAAATCACAAACTTTATTTAATTTGATGACAGCCCCATTCTCACCCATTGAAATGTCCAAATTCAAGGAAAAAATCTACTGTCTAGCCTCTCGTTCCTCGGCAGTTTCACCCAAATTAAACGATCTTTTCCGTTTTGACATGACTCTAAGAGGAGCAAACTATTTGCTCTATCAATATTTTACAAAGCAAGCAATGCCAAACAAGGCAGAGTAACAACTGTTCCCAGTTTAGAAGTTTATGTCCGAGTATAACCAGTAAAAACGTCGCGTTTCCAGCCCATCCGAGCGCGTCCGTCGTTTAGACTTTTCGAGCTAGAATCCGTCCATCTTGACCAATGGGAAAGCGGGCTACAAAGTTTCAATAATTTGGCCAATAGGATTGGCGCTTATTTGACAATTACAGACATACATCCCCCGTTTCGGTTTTATATATAAGATTATGCTTACGAAACGAAATAATGACAAAATTTCAACAATATAGAAAAAAAATGCTTTGATTGATTGTATACGTTTTTTATGAGCATGATTTCTTAATGTACGTATGTTTTATTGAATGTGCAGTATATTGTTTGGGTAAATTGTACTGGATTTATATAATAATTCAAGTTTGTTTATTTCCCACTTGGTGTGAAAACAAACCCACATATTATATTAATAACTGCATGATTGGTTTCTAAAAAAAATGTTTATTTTAATGCAATCGATCCATTCGAATCGATTCACAATAAAAATATCAACATGGGGTTTTTGAAACATTCAACGGAACAGTGAGCTATTTTAAATGAGTTTTTTTGCAAAACTGTAACTAGTCATGTTTGTAAATCAAACAACTTGAAAATGACCACACTTGTAAATGTCGACATGGCAAAGAAAATCAGTGTTCACATAAGAATGCTACAACGTCAGAAAATTTACGAGGTGAATTTTTATGAACGTAAAAACTAGTTAATCGAAATAACAAATACGAATTTAAGTCCCATTACGACCAACGAACCGAATGGCGGCCAGCACTAAGATAATGTTTCGGTCCCCATGCGCGCTGCACTCATTTTCCATACGGTTGCTCCACCCCTGGTTAAAGTATTAAGTATTTCCAGCACTTGATAAACTGCATACACAAATTTTCCTTAATAAAGCCCCCTCGATAATTGATTAATTAGGGTTTGAGTACACTATATATTGCAGTGAAATAATTTCAAAGTATATCTACGTAATCGAAAATTGTCTATTATAATTTTAGTATATCATGGTGAATGTTTGTTCTTATTATAAGCTCAGTATATTTATAATAAACACACAGACGAGCGATTTCCACTTCATTTGGCAATTACCGAGGCATTACGTGGTTTATATATTATATCCTTGACAAGATCGTGATACAGGGAGCTTTTCTGAGAGCAAGTATGTCGATAATGCGCATCTTTTAGTAAAATGTAGCAGACTACCGCCATAAAACATCAGGTGCTAAACAAAAACAGAAGTAGCTCGACACAGCTTCTCCAATATATCACATATTTTAACTGTACTATTTTGTTAACTACGATAATAATACGTTTAGCACTCTTTCCTGACATATTTAATATTCCAGTTAAGAGAATGGCCATCATCAAATATGAATGATGATTCAAACTATCAAAATATCGAAAGAAAGCGTACAGTCTCAACGGAGCAATTTGTCACTTTATTTTATCAAGAAAACATGGATGCTACCATCACGTGCGTCGTCAGCTCGATACCATTATATTTTATTTAAATAAATATTTTAAATAATAAATTACGGCATATGTTTTTATATCGTTGTCTCACATTACAGTTATATTTAAAATAACCATACACCTATCGTGCTTTAAAAAGCGTTTGATGAATTAAAGGGTACAGTGGTCAGTAATTAATAATAGTAATGAAAAAAAATAAACTCTACAGACCCATTAACATTCTAAATTAAAAGGTGGCAATGGATCTGGCTTGACCAAACTTTTTAAACTTCAATGAAGTGTAGGTGTTATCTGTGTCTGAACTAGGTTTTGTCACTGTGGATGGCTATTGATGTGCAGTTTCATGAGATAAACTCGGTTAAGCTGCTGCAAGTTAGAATAACTCTGAGGAAAATAAAAAAGACTAGGAATATCAGGAGTAACTTGGATACCCCAAATAAAGACCATACACTCTAAATATGACTGGATAATAAATATTCTGCATGCCATTTTAAGAAAAATATGCATATCAATTTTACAAAAGAATTGAATACTCTTTTATTTAAAAAAAATAATATAAATCACCCTCTTTCGAGTTTCCAGCATCAGAGAGAGATCTTTTCAAAATTGGTACATAATTAATAATAATTATTATTCACGCATAGAAAATTTTGATATTAATAAAAGTGAAAAAAAAGTATTTCTCACTTTTTTACTGCTTTCTTTTATATTCTCAAAACAAAAAGGCGAGGGACCATTTTTAAAGCACCTTCATAACATAGCATAAAAAATACACTTCGCTCCCTTACACGTTTCCATTTACGGTTACGACTATATTGAAATACTGTACATTTTGTGATATTTATGATAGATTTGACCTTTTTTCATACATTTTATGAAACTAGCCGTTAGGTGGAAGTTTAAGCTTCATTTTATATTCCCTGTTATTTTCAAAGCCATATTTTTTTGTTTTACATACAATTCCCTGAAGGAATTTATCTTTGCGAATAAACAATGATATACGTAAGATAGTTATATTTATTATGGTTTGATTAAAAAGTAATAATAAATATATTGATTTTTTTTTCTAAATATTGCCTTTAATCGTATAAAAATTACTACTCACGTTAATACAGATACTAGTTTTAAGAGCATTTAATGATTAATTTCCAAAAAATATATTGTCAAAGTAAATTAATACTATTTACATATATCAAAATATTCTTATAATATTTCTCAAGATATTGCTAACAAACATGATTTCTTTGTTATATTATTATATTGGTGTGTAAAATATTTTTTTACGGCTTAGAATTTCCATGATTGACAAAAAATTGTTTATTTTACATACGAGAGCCATTTGTTTTGTTTGATCGGTTGGTTTTATCTCGGGAAACGGTAAAGCTCTGGTCGTAAAGTTAACAAGATCCAGTTAAGCGCAACTTGTATGTTATGCTACCTGCCTCATAAAACTGTATGACATCCACATTCAATCTACGGAAACGTTACAATACCGATCGGCAGAGGATGCTACCCCGCTATTTGTGGGGCGCGCGTGTCCGGACGGCAAGTGGTTATTGCGATTTCTTAGAGATAAAAAAAATCATTCCTTTGAAGAGCGGAAACGTGTAAAGAAAATCATAATCGCGATATAATCCTTGAAACTCTCTTAAACTTTCTTCGCAAAGGAAATATAAGCCTTTGCCTGGGGTAAAAGAAACGAAAGATTATACAAATATTGATGTTTGGTTTTTGGTAGAACGTTGTTTGGTTGCATTTAATGCATCTTTTAACATTACATTAACATATTTCATAACACATTTTCTTAAATGAATATTTTTTTTTATAAACTCAACATTGTATAAAAATAAAATAAAGCCCGTCGTAAAAAGTCGAAACAAACAATCAATTTGTATGTCCAATTTAATAGAGGCAGATTAATCAAAATGAGAGGACTTCGTTGCAAAAAGATACAGAACGAATAGATCCAACTCCAGAAAATGCCTTCAAAAGCACATTACTATGACGTTGGAGGGAATAAGCAGATTACTTGAGAAATTAAATGAATTAAAAATATGAAATTCACTATTTTGTCTGTGACTTTATGACTGTGATTTTTGGTTTAGACAATCAATAATCTAGGGACACACCTCTAAAGTAAATTCACTAACTCACTTGCCTTCCTCCACTCGTAACAGATATCCTTTTTATTAATTGTATACAGTTGTATCCAGAGGCGCAGTAAATGTATCAACATTCTTTAACCGTAAGTGTCTCAGAAGCACCTGCCTAAGATGTTAATAACGATATTTTAGATGAAAAAATAGTATTTTTTTTTAAGTATACAGAAATATTTATGTCAAACTAAGATACATTAATATTTTTTCACCGTTTTATAATGAAGTTCTACCAAGTAGATGTCAATTCAATCAATAAAACAATATTTTAAAATGCGTTTTTTAAGTCTTCAGTGTGTGTTTGGCTTAAATTATATTAATTCATGTCACAATGGACTCGGCTGTAATATCACGCATTGTTTATTTTTTATAACCTCAAATAGCTTATCCAAGTGTTTGGAAAAAATATTTATTATTTAAACACATAAATAAAATGTGACAAACATATATGAAAAAGTTAGTTTATGTTTCAAAGATCACATAACCTTCTTCGCAATCGCAGGAAATATTACTTTTGAACAATCACAAATCCGACCCACATAAAAGCATTTCGTTTCATGAGAACACTTTCTTGGGAAAGTTTTGTAGTGACTACAAAAGTATCTTAACTGTTTATTGAGATGGCACCTAAATGTGACGCTGTAAAATAAAAGAATGAAATATATTACTTTGATCGCTACTTCAGAACTCCCATTTCATTTACATAGTGCTAACTCTAAAATTCTTGCCAAATTCTTACGACTTCATGGTTCTTAGATTATTTTAGCGTCATTCACGGATTTTAAGATAAAATTTTGAAGTTACATAACATTTTAAAGAATACCCTTTTAATCCTTTGATACTAAAATGTCATATTGAAAATTATTGGGTATTAAAATATTAAAAACTGTCGCTATAGCCGATTCGTAATGCTGGCTTTTTTAAATATCAGTTACGCATTCAATGGTTGAGATACTCGAATTCACATTTCAATCGATTGATTTTTATCCGTCATTATGGATATTGGATTGATCCATTATTCCTACCTATCTATACTTATTCCTGATATTAAGTCGTAGAAGAATAAATGGCTAAAGAAAGACTAGTATTCTTTAGCCATTCGTATTTACGCTGTCTTTAACTCGTTCTCGATAAACCAGACTATTTTTAAATAACCTAGTCCTTAACAAGTCTTGGATGAATTATTGCTGACTTACCGTAACTCTGCAAAACTTGTCCCCCAAGTGTGGAGCGCGGTCACCCGCACGCAAGTCGTCAATGAAAGACACACATGCGAGCGGGTCGATTGTTAGGACTCAAAATAATTTAATATATACTAAACTTCAGTTCTATAAGATGGCTTAAGCGAACTCACTTTTTCTTGGCATGCTCATGTTAAATAGGTTATCCAAAGAAGGTTGTGTGCCAAAATTAAAATTCTGCCATTCATGAGACTGTAAATTATTATGTATAATGACGGTTGTCAGTGAAATAAAAGGTAATTTTTTATCATAAATTTTGGATTTAAATCTGATTTCAAAAGAATAAGATTTATTTGTATATTTTAAATAGATTTTAGTAGCAACAATAAAAAAGCGTACAGTCCGCCAGAGCCAATTGTTGTTAAAAATCAGAGATTCTCTAATAACGTTTCGTAAATATCGATTTTGAATATATTTTATCTTGAAACAAAAAGTTTCCGAAATGATTTTATTCCTTTTAACAAGATACACCAAGTTATCCAAAACTGAATTATTGATAAATCTTATTTAGACTTTTCTGTATCAGTCGACTGCTAATATTTCATAAAGCTGAAATGTCACTATCAGAAAATTATCTTCACCGCGGTATTAAAGTAACGTATTGTTTTTTTGTTATCTCTCAAATTTATTTGACTTATAAGTCACATCTTAAATTATTGATATACTACAATGTATATCAAAAAAGGTATATAATATGTAGAAAGCAAGAAAAAAGTTTTCTTTATGTAGAAAAATAGAATACTTTGAATAATTTAACCTCAATTTTATTTTATAGTCAAGACTAGCTTTGTTGAGAAAATAAGCTTAATATGGCCATGCACAAATAACATACAAAAGTATTTTTTTATAATTATATATAGTTTTATTATTGTAGTATTTTTTAACCTTATTGTTCAAAAATTATATGCTTACTGCAGTATAATAAATAGCATTTAATTCTTAATAATATTCCTGTTTCCATTTTGTATTTTCTATTTAGAAATGGCTGTTTTAATGCTTATTAAATTTACCAAAATATATAATTTAGCAATATTCAATGATAAACGTCAAGTTTCGTTCGATTAAATAACAACATTTTCGAATCCCACACGAGCTTTCTGCAATCCTATTAAAAGTTTGGCAATTTGAAACTTTTGAATTAGTCTTAGTTGTAAGCAGTAAATGAACAAAAATTTTCGACGAATAATATTAATATGAAACATAGGAAATATGAAACTAATTTTCATTTCAATGCGTTAGTATTTCTTAACAATAAAACATCCATTTTATCATAAAATGAATAATACAACAGTAGTATAAATGATTACTCTTTTTAAGAATCAGGAAGCATAAATACTACAGTGAGTATAATAATATTGTCTAATATACTTATTTTTTTTATAAAAAAAACAAATAGCTAGCTCAGTGATGATTATTTTCCGATACCAAATATTCAGTTTCAATTAGCTAAATACGGTCATTTACTTACCGGCGTCGGCTATTTTTTTTATGAAAATATATAAAACCATACCAAAAATAGTTATTTATATTTATGAAAATAATTTAAGTAACAGATTTTATTGAAAAATCTTATATATAAAACCAAAACGGCGTATGTATATATTCTTTAGGAATGATATAACATTAAATAATTATTGGTCGCTTAGTCCAAGCAAAGCCAGGTAGCAATACTACTATTTTATAATATTGAAAATAAGACACTGGCAAAAGATATTTGTAGAGAGCTACAAAAAGAGAAAGGTAGCATTTTCCAAAAATAATTTTTCCGCATATTTTGACAGCTTATTTCAAAAAGGAGACCAAAAAACAGAAAAAAATAATTGGTTGAATAATTAATAACCACGTTTTTTTGAGACTTCGTTTCGTGTCATAAATAGATTTCAAACTTTTGACGACACATTTTTTTTAAGTACATAGAAAGTGTCATACCTATTCAAATTTTAATTGCGTATTTTTTCATCGGTTTGAAAACTATCACGCAAATATTATAGCCACTTTGTTGTATTTTATAGGACAAGGATATTTAAAAAAATATTTGCACCGGTGACACAAAATTCAAACAAGGCAAACGAGGGTGAAAAGATACAAGCCTTGCCATATACTTACTCAAGCAATGTTGAATATAAATGCTTATAAATAGTCTGATAAATGCTTAGGAATGTCACATACCCCCTGAAATCTGAAATCCATCAATATTTTCCGAATTCAGTTTGATTAAGAGACTAGACAATAGGACGGTAAGAAAATCAATGTTTGCTAATTTGTACCGTTCTTACACCTCATTCTTTTGTTTTCTATTTTTATTTGTCTCGTTCGTTTTCACGGTAAACGGTTTTCAATATAACACTAATGATGTGAACAAAAATTTTATCAAAATAGATTTTGCAATAGTTATATGGTAAATTGCAATTCATTATAAAATGTCAAATAATTTCATTATACCAGCACGCTCGAACGAAGTTTGGATAGTAATTTCACATCAATATAAAGTGATATATTTTAATTGTATTGAGTGAAATGGGAATTGATGGCATGTATTGCGGTCAAAAATCAATAAGTCTAAATATTGTTTTAATAAACAATAAATTTACCATATTTGAAAAAAAAAAATAATATAACCCTTTCAAGATTAAATTTATTTTTTTTATTTTCAAAAAAAAAAATTGAGAATATTTTTATTTTTTATTTTGCTACACGTGTCAAAAAAATCATTTTTTTTTATTTTATTTTTTATTTTATAAAAAATTTAATGAATTTTACTTAAAAATGAAAAATCAACATAAATAGATAAATTTTGTTTTATTTATTGTGAAATAATTCAAAACAAGGTGTTATACATAGTGGAACACTACACCCGCTGCATATGTATTTTGTTCTTTTTTTCATCTTTTTGATGCTGCAGCATCTGCATCTTGTCCGCAATTATCATTCCAATCTTCATCTATGAAAATATCATCCTCGGTGTCTTCCGGTGGTGGCGGTAGTGTCAAAATTGCATCCACATTTTCAATCTCTTGTATATTAGAGGCAACAAATGATTGAGGCTTTGTTGAATTGTCGAGGGATCAGCTTCGACATCAGACAATTCATCCTTATCAGGAAGTGAAAACAAATACTCCAGTGCTTTCTCCATATGGTGGGGGTTATTGAAATTCCATTTGTTAGACATCTACTAAAGAAAAAATTGATGAAATAAAATTCGAATATGGTAAAACATAACCTGGATTTAACTTCGTGGGAAGCACGTTTCCCACTTAATCAAATATAGCATACCTCAAATTGAAGAATGAATCAGTTGATGGAAACAATTGCTTGGTGATAAATGATGAATTCACAACTCAAATCAATTGTCGTAATCCTTATTGAGTCGGAAACTGAAGCAATATCGAGCGAAAACACGTTTTTACGGTGACAAAAATACGAGACGCGCCAACGGACAGATAAACTTCGAATGACAACGCTGGTAACCGTCGATAAAGCAGTTTATTGTTTTAAAGCATGCTCTAAACGCATAAGACCATATATTTTAACGGTCAAATATATATATTTTAATAAACTTTTCACAACGATATCAAAAGTGGGAAACCATATTCCCACTAACCACGAAAGGGTTAATAGTAGTCACAATAAAGTGTGCTGTTTATTTTGCCTATTGTGCACGTTTGCATTATTTTCACGCAAAAAATGTAGTAGGCTACCATTCTGCAATCCAAGATTCAAAACAGTAAATAAAAAAATACGACTATGGTTTTATCTATAAATAACTTGGAATCACAAGGTGCTTAAGGTACAACTCTATATTATTCTACAAATTTACTTGAATTACTAGTTTTTGTAGACAAACTGTGATTGGATGGAATGCCAAGCTTTAAAATGAAAGGTAAATCGACTGACTGACAAATGTTCCTCTTTTTTAATACATACTCAAACCTCCCACCGATGTAAAAATGTTTCTTAATGGACGTATAAAAAATAGATATCAATGTAAAAATATGATTTAGTGCATTGGCAACTGTGAGAGAAAAAATATTTGTACCGTTATTTATTGCATTTCCGTTTGTAAACATTTCATTGACACATTTTTTTATTGAATAATATCTGTCAATTGTTTTGTGTTATTCGAATTCCATAAATGAATATTCATGTATTTGAATAAAAAAATAGTTGAATATAAAATTAAAAATAAAAGATTATTCCACGTAATATTGTAAAAAATCAATGATTTATTGAAATATAAATTTTATTACAAAAATCAAACATTTAGTCACGAACAAAAGCATGAAAAATACATCAATTGGTTATGAGTGTCATAATCATGTGATTTTATGTATCATTAATAATAGCACTGATTACAGCCGGCATATTTTCGCTTTCTTAACACATTGGCAACTGGGAAAATCTTGACACATTCCACGTTCACCGTAGCCAATGTTTAAATATAACTTCTTAACGTCATTTTACTTTTGTTTTAATAACTACAAAGATTTATTGACGTAAGCTACAAGGAAAAAAATCTTATTTTTCGGCACACAAATTGCTTAAAGTACATATACCACCTATAGCCGTAAGCTAATGAAGCTACGCCATGAATCGATATAACCATTTTATACCCCAGAGAAATAAATGCAAAAGGACTAACAGAAACAAAATGAAAATATGTTTTTTTCCAAGTCCACCGATATTGCTAAGGGTGGAAATCTTTAATGTACGTACCACTATTTCAAATGAGAGTACACACGGATCTTATGTGTATAGGTAATTGCTTTTATTTGAAATAACTAGTTAAACAAAATATTAAAACAATACGAAAATGAGTACTTCAAACCTTTAACACACTTCTTCAAAAGTACTTTTATTAATAAATGTAATTTATATAGTTTATCGCAGCTAAGTTTATTATATCCTCATAAAAATGGGTCACTCCATGGGTATAAATCAATATGACGTACTTTTATGGTATTGTTGTAAGGAAACTTTATTGGCAATAAATAAAGTTCCTTGGCAGAAAGTTTCTGAAAAACAGCTACGTTATTTCATTTAATTTTACTATCGTTATGTCCACTATCATTAATAAATATTTCCAACGATTTTAAAAGCGTTAATTTTAAAATAAATTCTGAATGCTGAAAACTTTACTTGAACCATTAATTTCATAATTTATATATAATACTATATACCCATCTCTTGGAGTTTAGATAGAGGCATTGAACCATCAATTATAATAATCGTGAAGAAAACATAGTTGCTTAAGAAGGGTAGTAACGATTTCAAATAAAATATTTGTGTATTCTGATAAACAAATCATGTGTTGTATTTTTTAATACTATTAATGATTACATTTTACATTACAATATCAATAAAAGATACATTGTAAGTGAGATTTTTTATATATATTCTACGAACATTTATATACATTTTTTCATAGCTACATAAAGTGGCTTCATAAAACGTATCCGACATGTAAACCTAAGAATGCGAGTATTATTGTTCTTCATTTTTAGCTGTATTTAAAATATTTTCTCGTAATCTAATCACAGTTCTTTTTGGTTTAAGTTCATAGAGGCTTAACAAGGGAATTGGAACGACGAAGATTGCATGGTTCTTACTTATCCCTACACCACAGCTTAAAAATGCAAGTAATATTATTTCACGCATATATTTTCTTTATTCATTGTCTAGCCTTAATCTGCAATGTTAAGATGTAGCAATTCACACAGGAGTAACGCAAGAAACAGAAGCTTAATTAATTGGCGAACTTATCGTCGATAAGTCATTATTTTGCGTTTTGGTGTACCTATATGTATATACAAACTTTAAAAAAATTATGCAAAGATATTTTTTATAATAATTCGAAATTTGTGTAAACTGAATGTCATTTTATTGAGGTGTTTGTCTATCGGCTTCATTCATAAAAATAAATCTCTCCTTCTTTATGATATACATTTATTGAATATCTTAGCTTATTATTATTGAATGACTATGTCACTAGTCACTACTACATGAAAGTGTACTAGTACAATTGTTTAATTTAAATTGGGTAAAAAAGGGGTTAATTAATTAGCTACTAAAAATTACAATTATTCATAATCGATTTGTTGATTATTGGGAACAATTAAGTTTCAAACTAAAATCGAGTACACATCAAACAGTAAACTATTTTTTGATGTGGATTCTGAGTAGAAATCTCGTAATCTAATTGTAATTTTGCGAATTTCAGCTAACTGAACATCGATAAAACCCCTTTAACTTTACTTTAATGCTTTTGCCAAACACACTTAATTCCACGAAGCAATATACGCTAATAGCGGTTTTACAACGTTGGAAAATTTTATGTATTCAGCAATAAAGATATGCAGGTAAGTATGGGGGACTATACAAGTTTTATGTATTAGTACAGCTAGAGCCGATATGAATTTTGAATTTTCCAATACGTCAAAGAAAAAATATTTCTTTTAGCCTACAAAATATTCAATCACTCTTATAAGGTAAAAAAGTACTCAATATATTCGGCTAAAAAAAGCTTATGAATCACTTTGAATAAAAATTGTTTTCATATTTACCCACTTTATGATCAACGATAAATACAAAAAGTGACTGGGTATACATGAAAATAAATAAAAACCAAAACTGCGTAAATACAATTATTGCGTCTAGCATGCAATTGAATTATTTTAATGCTGAGTTTATCAAAAAGCCCATTAAATAAAATATGTAAAATTTAATTCAAGCAGTTGACTGTAAGAATTTAACGAGCATTTGATTATCAACAAAATTCATAATACTTTTTAAATATAAAATTGAGTCAAGCATCAACTCTTTTAATATATGATTGCTGTGGTATGTTTGTACAATAAACTACATAAAACTAATAACAGTACATGAAATCGATAAGTGAACAATCAAATGTCTGAATGATTTCGATCTAGAAAATTCAAATATGGAACTGACAAGGAAAATATCAAGAATCGTATTTTGCTTTCAAAAAATACACTATATCAAAAATAGTAGGTATTAGAAAAAAAATAATATTTATTTTATAATTTTGTTATGCTGTTCATCATATTTACCACAAAAAGATTTTTTTCTACAAGAGTTAACACACATGCAACATTTCATAAAAGGAAGACAGTTTCTATATTTGATGAATGAAAACATTTTCCCAACGTTGACATTGGATTTTTTGCTATTCATTTTTAAATATAACAATTTTCACACGACTTTGTACTGTAATATTTGGTTTATTAAGTATTCGTAAAAATCCTTAATGTATCAATGGAATGTCAGTTTTATATTTAAATTACACTTAATTTTTTGGCATATGAGCGTGCAATCTGTATATCGCAGTTCGTATGAAGTATGAAGGGCGACTCCTTCTTGTTAAATTTATTCTCCCCCTTCTTCCAAAACAAGCAATCAGTAGTGCTACTGTGAGTCTTTTCCTTCTCTTTTCCCAGTCAACACTGCAAATATATTGAATATTTTTTTTCCAATAGATATTCTGATTCATAAATAATATATAAAGAAGACTATTCTTATGACCAGTATTTTTTTTCACTAAATCGAAATAAAATATTTACTAACACTACCGAAATAATATTTGATATTACAATAAAAATGATTAATTTTTTTGTTACATAATTGCTTATAAAGATTGTGCTACGTATCAAATTTGCCATAATGTATCATAATGCATCTCATGAAACTAATGACTAAAGCAGGTTTATTATGAGTTTATTCAAACAAATCAAAATACTGATTAATATGAATAAAAATAGTCGAATGCAAAAATTCTTAGTTATTGAATATATATTTTATTTAGCTGTTTATGACAAAAAATATTCTACAGTATTTCAATTGCATGAGGCACAAAGAATTTATTATACGACACAGATGGAGTTTATTCGGTATTGAAGAAACGAATTCCTCATAAATGACAGGTTTTTTTTTGTACGATCTGAAGATTGTAGATATCATCTTACGATAGCATGAATATTGAAAATAAACGGCACCTAGTTATATTATTACTATACTCTATTCATATGAAATACCACTTTAACATTTATGTGGAGATAGGGGGAAAAAAATCAGGTCATAAATATGCTACGTGATATCAATTTAACTTGCACGATTGAGAAACAGGCCTAGTTTTCTACACCATTTATCATAAATTTTCTTACAGAATACTTTTTATATTACCCTCTCAGAAATAGCTTTTAGATTTCAGATATAACAATGATAGGTAAAAGCCTCTGGAGAGAGCGAAGCTATATTTTTTGCAACATTATTTAACATTTTTGACATTGATTGCTGACCTTTAAAATACAGATTAAAAAAATCCTTGGATATAAATGTTTTAAGCATTTCATTTTAAAACAACAAAGTAATCAAAAAGCGAGTTTATCAAACAAAGTGATATTAAAGTCATTACTAATTCGAGGCTTTAGTTGGAAGTGGTGTATAATTAAAATGAATATTGTAGTTCTTTAATACAACGCTACTTTAAGACGTATTTGTCTGCGATCTATTGTGATTTCATCCTTACAAGTTTTTAATTCAAACGAAATTAAAGATTTACAAGGATAACAGTGAACTTAAAAAAAAATGAACTTTATCATTTGATTTATTTAAAATTTTATCAACACTTGTTTCTAAACAAAACCTTCTCCAATGCGAAGAATATGAACTCCCAATGAAGCATCTCATCAGAAGCTATTTTCACAATAAATGTTTGTAACTTAATCGTAAAACCTTATCGTAGAAGCGATAGTAAAAAATGTCATAAAATATTCAGTTTATAACGTTGCAATCATTTGTGTAACGCGGAGCTTGGATCTTGGAAACGACTTGGTATTTAATATTCCAGCTAGCTAAATTAATTTGAAATCGGTTCACACGGCTTTTTTCTATGACATATATTTTTTTAAAGTAAAGAAGTAAATCAAAAATTAGAATACGATTCTTAATTTGAACTCTAATATTATTTCAAATTATACAATTATTTATTAGTATGATAGTTTGTTTAGTTATTCAATGAAACAATATTGTTAAACTAATGAAACTTTTATTATTTTCAATGTTTTTAAGTTTAAATAGTTCTCACACTTTGGCTATCCAATGGAGAAAATGAATGTTTGGCAGTTTTAGTATTTGACAAAAAGTTTAGTCAGTTAGTCAATCACAAGGTTACAAAAGAAGACAAATAATACTCGATAATCTCGCAGGCAATTTAAAGTTGTTTTGTTTCCAATTTACATAGCCCTTCGTCAGAATACACAAACAAGCAGGTTGTCCAAACTAGTACCATTTGTATTCATCATCTATATTGAGTAAAAATTTCATTAACAGTTGCTCTTGCAGTAATAGACGTGTTTACGCCGTAGGAATTTCCCATTTATATTCAGAATTCCCAATGCTACAGAGCCTCGTGTGAAAGTAAAACACCACGGTGTACGTGCGGTGGCTCACAATTTTTTTGCATTTCGCTTTTTACAATGCCAAAGTGTTTGTTGTAGGACATTACATCAGACAGGTTAGAGTTTTGAAAGCCATAAAGGTAGAATGGGCGCACATAGAGTATCGACCAAATAATCGCGTCAGGGAAATACCCGGAAAACGATTGTCAGTCTCACGTTGTTATATTGAATTAAATGTTCGCTGATTTAGATTTGGAATCACGCAGAGTGAGGCTTAAGAAGTTTTGAATTTCATGGGAGCGAGGTTTGGCTGTATGATGTAATCAATTTGATAGACCCTTTGGATCCCAACCCATCGTTGAAAACAAATGTCAAATATTGAGTATTCTTATCATTATATTAATATGATATCGGAACTTTATCATACATACATATGTATATGAAACCTAGGTTACGTAAAAAAATTACAAAAATACGTACGTATACAATCATGGGTAATTTAACATAATAAATATCTCTGAATATAATATGTAACTTGAAAAATACAAGAAAAACATATTTTTTAAGCTTTTCCACGTGTCATGGAAATCACATGCGCAAACTAATAGATTCAATGTAACTGGCAATTTTATTTTATTTATATGAAGCAATTGACTTACATCAGCATATTATTGTTCTAAAATGAAATATATAAAATACGAAGCGGGAAAATATACATACATATATAATATTTACATTGGTTTTTTTTCATATTTCTAGTGAATCGTATTAAGTGTCAGCACAGCACGTGTCTAAGGGGAAGTATAATGGTAGTCAAATGAACTACGTATGTATAAGTTGATACATATTATATTGATAATAATAGGATGAAAAAATAATATTGGAACAATTTATTAACAAAAAACGTTCGCATGTTCAATAAAAACAAGTTCTAAAATTCGATTGTAATTAATAAATAGTACAACTTTTAAACATATTTCACAGATGGTACTAGGTACAATGTGTATTGAAACAAAATTGTAAACGTAAAAAAAAATTGTAGCAAAAAGATTCTTGAAAATTGTAGAAAGAGAAGAGAAGAATAATCAAATAATAGTTTTACAAAAAGGATATATACTTTTGACCATTATTATATTTCGGATATGAATAAATATTTAAATTTGTCGACTATTTTAATGTTTTATCTAGAGGCAGACAGAAAACATTTGCAATCAATTCGAACTGTCTAAATATTCTCGGTGAATTTGGCGGTAGCTTTGTGGATTTTTTTTTTTTTTTGTATCACTTATTCTTTGGTTGTTTGTTTGATAAAATGAATTGTATTAAATGTCAAAGGAGTGAACCACAGTCCGATTGAGAAAATTTATGATGAAATTAGGATGGCGTAATACTAAAAGGTATATTAACACTTTTTTATGAATTTTAATTGTCTTTTTTTAGGATTTCAAAAAGATTGTTTTTTTACGTCAATATTAAACCATATTTTTATTTTTGACAGTATTGTCAGAAGTCGCAGCAATTATCATAAATGCTTTTCAATTATTAAAGATCTTGAATATGTCTGTATCAATATTGAAATCGATGATTATACTTTTGCATAATTATGTTTTAGGTTACAAATGCATTGTATAATAACACGGTGAAAAAATGGAGTTCTACCAAGTAAATGCCAATTCAATCAATGCATTCTATAATAATTAAAAATTTCAACGCAGATATTGCAAGTTCATCACTAATCATTTTCAAATAAATTATTAATTTTGAGATATAGTAAAAAAATCAGTAAGTTTCTTAATCGCTCCTTGTACACTCTATTTTCATAATAAATCAGGTTGCTCAAAAGTATATAATTGCATGGTCATGCAGCAGGGTAAGCCTACTCGGCGATGTTAACTGACATTATATCATTTTTGTACATTATTTACTATATGTATATCAGAATATGTAATTCATAATTTTCTAATCGCAATATTTTTTGAAGATACTAGAAAAAACCTGACATATGAAACAAAACGATAGTAGTATTTTTGTAATTACCAGATGGTACTTTGTACTGGCAGTCTCTTTTTTCATAAAAAAAACAAATAGGATTTGCGCAATTCTGTCATAAATATTCATTTTGTAAAGCGCAGTGGTACACATTTATATGAGATACGGCTTATGATAGTCACTCGCAAAGCCTTGGTGATAAAAGTTCTAGAAACATCTAGGCAAGACGAGTTCTCAAAGCGAAGCATGTTTAAACATCCAAAAAGAAATAAACAGACAGGCAATATCAAAATACACATATCATCAAAAAATATTCTCGGAGTAGTTCAAAAAATAAATAAGTTGGATGCATCATTAGTTATTGTATGTACATCAGTCTAGTGGTAAGATAAATAAATACCTTTAGCAATCAAATGGTTATGGGCGTAAGACGTCGCGATATCAAAACTATACAATTATGAACTAATATCAATTTAAAATAACTTTGATTATTCCACGTATTGTGTTACTAATTGTGACACGTGTTTCGCCTATTTCAGAGGCATCTTTAGACTAACTATCGCAAAGTTTGCTTAAGTAATAAAGCAAATTGATTCTAATATTTTAAAATGATATAATTACAAAATGGAGTTTGGGACTTTTCCTTTTTACGGGAAGCAATTAGTAACACAATACGTGGAATAATCAACGGTATGTCAAATATTTCTGAAACTCACATAAAGTAGCTTAGCATAAAATTAGAATTTTTGAAATTCGATTATACATATTTCCGGAAATATATCAGCATATTAATATGAGCGTCTTGATTCATGCCAGCATTTATAATTATAAGAACTTCTTAGGAAAGATAATGATTATCACAAAATGTTGTTTATGCGTACAACCTTAATGTTCAAAGCAACTAAGGAAACATGAATCTTTTTGCGTGGGGAAAATCACAAATGACAAATTTGACTTTGGGTCATCAATTCACTGACGTATTTTATAATAAAACTTTCAGACATAGATAACAAACACTAAGCGGGCATATACTAAGACCTATAAGCTATTATTTGTGATGGATACAGGCTGGTACAGCATAAAATGCTTCTATCCAACTTGACAGAGGATAAGTAAAGTATTAGATCTACTTCCGACAGAAAATGTTTTCTGAATCACCCTTCGCAGCTGTCACTAATACACATGCAAAAAATAATTGTCGTATAAACGTGAAAATGAAACAAATGAAAAAATATTTTAAAAGGTCACCAGCATTTGCCGGAATATTTTTTTTCTTTAAATTGCAAACGAAATTCAGCTTAAATAGAATTCGTATTTTTGCAGGTACTTTTTTAAAGCTCTTATGCATGCGATTCTCAGAATATTAATACCTGAGAGTGGAAAGTATTGTGCTAACAAAAATAAATAAGCCTTATTTATGGTGAAAGGTCTGGGTCTACTAAGCCCAGGATGTTTTGTTGCTCTGGTTAAAATTAATAAATTCATTCTAAGAATTACTTTTTCACGGGCTGGATACTTCAAACAAATGAATAGATTTAAACTTACCATTTTATGGTAACCGCACAAAATAACACTTTAAAAAATCAATTATATCGTTGTTGTATTGAAAGTTTATATAAACATTCGATAATAATATCAAACGTTGTTATTAATGGTGATACGTTCCTTGAATTGCTTATATCCACATAACGTATTTATTAACATTTGGCCAACTTACAATATTCCATCGTCAATATTATGTATTCTCCGCACCACAAATTCATTAGGAAAGCTTTTGTGGAGTATAATTCTGTTATATTGAAATGTAATATGATAATCGTACAAATATTACTCACCTGCCATCTAGATTGTAACAAATTTAGTTCATGTTAATTATAAATGAAAAGTAATCACAAAGGAACATTATTCAACAGAACGATTGCAGTCATAAAATTCGATCATTTTTTGATTATATTATTTATGCAAAATAATCCCTCGCTCGTAAAAAAAGGATTTGAGCATTCTATGCGGAAATAAAAAAAATATATGAAGCATTTTTTTAAATTATTTAACGATTTACGTCTAATTTATTTTCAGAATATCGATCTTGATTATGCATTATAATAAATTAGTGTTGTGATGAATGCTTTAAGCTCGGTGGTTAACATTTTCAAAAATTGTTTTGAAATGAAATGTCAGCAGAAGTAACCAAAAACGCGTTTATTCCTTACTGATTTAACTTTCTGGACTTAACTTACCAATGACATCGTAAAACTAGTTTATTATTTGCCATATCGAGTTAGCGAACTTTGATGTCGCCGCTTGCAGTAATCTTCTTAGTCAGATGTTTTCATTGGCTTAGATATTATTTTGTAAAATATTTTTTTATAAAAATAGCATCATTACAATTTGTGGTTATTATTTGCACTTTTATAAATATCAAATTCAGTTAATACAAAATTAGACAGACTGAACATCGAATAAATGAAAAACTAATCGATTATTTGTGTACATCCATAATATAAATCAGATAATTTCAATAGCATGTAAGAAACACTTTAATACATTCTACAGCATTGAATTGAATATATACTAAACAAGTATTGCTAGTTAATACGAGAATACAATTTACATCATTTTTTTGGTACATAATTAAAGCTGCTGTGATTTCAACGAAACCATGATTTTATTATTTTATTGAAACACATTATGGAAGTTTTTTTGTCAGTTAATAGTTATGATATGATGTAAATCCTGGACAAACAAACACTAAAATTTCATTAAAAATATGACTTAAGCTGCTGATATTGGTTTCTTCTAACTTATTTAAACAACTAAGCTTCGTCTTGCTTCTTCTGAGTCTCCTTTTATTAGTGTGGAAGACCTAGTTTAATAAAAAACATAATTTGTGCTTTAAAAAAGTTTCTTTCAAAACTAATCTAGCCAAACTATTGGTCACTTTTAAGATTTCAGCTGTCACGTCTCGGTGGAAAGACATTATTTAAATAAATAAAACTTAATAATAATGTATTTATACTATATGTGTTAATATTTAAATTGCAAAGAAGTAAAATTAAGATTGGTTGTACCGAATGTATCTTATTCTATATTATGGAAAGGGTTTTTATATTATATATTTATTTTATATGATGTTCATGAAAATGAGGGATGCCGATATGCTTATCTAAATACATAGCATTTCAATAAAATTGAAATAAAAAACAAGTTTTAAAAAATGTGTAAATTGAATACGACTGAAAATGGAGTGAAAAAAGGTTTGAAAATGAGGAGTCCATAACACAAGTCAGATATCTGTTCAAGACACTGTTAATGCCCTTATTGCTTCAGCTAAGCTCTGCCAAGAGATCATTTGCTCGCATCTTTAATCGACGCACTTTCTGTATTATACGAAAAGGAAATTCACATATTGCCTTAGTTTTCTACGTCATATTACGTACATCACTTATAAAATATCACATTTTATCCGATAGATATAATATATTAATCATTCTTCATACGTTATATTACAATTTCTCGTAAGACTTTATTCAAAATGACGTTATTAAGATCAAGATCGGTTTTGCTCACCTCATAAAATATGTGAAAATACGATGAACCCAGATTAGCGTGCTTATTGAGGTACAGTACCCATACATCATTTCTACGTTTTATCAATACGAAACACAAAAAACAAGGCAAATTTCATAATACTACTTCAACATATATTCCTATTCGTAAGATCTAATCTTTATCCAAATATACGTCGAAGAAGTATTATGAAATGTATTGATTGAGTAGGCATTTACTTGGTAGAACTCCATTATAATACGGAAAGAAAAATAACAATGTATTTTAGTTCTACCTAAATTATTTTATATATTTGTTGATAGCTATTTCGGCTTACGCCTTCATCAGAAATAGTTCTGACGAAGGCGTAAGCCGAAATAGCTATGAACAAATATATAAAATAATTTATGTAGAACTAATGTACATTGTTATTTTTCTTTCCGTATTATGAAATGTGTTTTATTTATTTGAAATAATCCTTTACAGCATGAAGTGACAGTTAACACCTTAAAAATTGTTTACTTTCTTGTCACGAAGTTACGTAAGTTGACTATATATACTACTTAATGGCAGACAAGAAATTGTTTCATAGTTATTGCATGTGAAGATAGTTTCAAGATATTGTTAGTTGGTTGCAAGCTGTAAGGGTTGCAACAATCTAGAACGTTGGTAGATAGAAGGATATTGACATGTTAGACATGAACAAGACGGATTAGAGTCTAATACTCCCTCGAGTGATGACTTGGCAATGATGTAAATAACGTGTTAGCTCCATATAATTTTACTGCAATGATATTATATGCATTGCATCTTCTTGTGCAAGTTGAAAGCAACTGACATACAATTCATAATTATATATGATATAAATATGTAATCCAAGTGAGTTTAATATTTATCTCGTATCTGATATTGCAACTAAAATGTCATTAAAGTGAACTTATTCTGAAATTGTAGCGTTTTTGTTAATATATGTAATTGAAGAATTTACAGCAAAAATTAAGAAACGCAAATAAAAAATTCAATTTGGTTATTGGTTGGACCTCGTTAAGAAGCAAGCTCGAGATAGTAAATCTAAAGACAAGTATCTCAAGCTTGCTTCTTACCACCGAAATCTTTTAATGTATTAAACTGATTTAGATTGTTAGTACTGGTCGTTTTAATTGTGATAATCTTTTTATAACGTAAAAATAAATCGTATGTATTCAAAGTAGATCGACAGAAATGGGGAAGGATAAAACAAATATGGCAGTTTAAATGAAAATTTGCAAGATGTGAATAAAACATTAGTTCCGAAAGATAAATATATACATCATGTGGTAAACGTAGATATAGGGACCTGCTGATAAAGAAAAATGACTCGGTGTTAATTATAAAACTGTCGTTTTTAACAAAACATGGGTAAGGTCAAACAAATTCATTTAAATAAATACGCCCCAAATATCATGTTTATTTTCGTTATTCTTTCAGATAAAATGATTTTTTTATATTTTATTGTAGACGACGTTACTATCCGGCATCGTTCTGAATTGGGATTCGAGATTTTTTTTTTTAAATTGACACTCTGAAAAGGTTACATTAATTTTGATGTCAGGCGCAAAAAATGTTTAGTCAATTAACTAAGGACTTGTGTGTCGGACAAATAAAACTATGTGGTATCTAAAGTCAATATACAAAGCCCTTTATTAGAGGTAATGTGATCAAAAATGGAGTATTTATTTTTTCTCCACTAGTTCCCTAACCGGCTTAAATTAATAAACTCTCCGGTAAGACACTTAGTTAAAATCAGAAACAGTGATTTATATTAGTAAAAAAACTACATCACTTTTCTTTTTTAATTTTTAATTTAAACTTTAGAAGTCTGAGAAATATTGTTCCAATAAATTTGTTGAACGATTATTATTGCAGGTTCCGATAGACTGTAAAGAAAAAAATCATAGCATTACTTGCAAAAATTGACTGAGATAAAACGCTTGCGCTTAATTTCAGTGATACCGCATGGCCCGAAATTCTTGAAACTCCATTAATGAGCGTTTGCTATATATGTATATCTGTATAAATAAACCTAAGATTTTGGTCGAAAATACTATCTAACTCTCATTAAGAAAACTGTAGGGAAGAACTTCGCTAAGAAGTTAAATGAAAGTGAGCGTTTTTAATTAAGAAGTTTCTTTTATAAAAGAAAATCATTTGATTGTTGCCACACAGTGACCTGGAAAGCCATATATACCTTTTCTTATTACAGAACTGACTCGAAATGTTCCCTCCTCCAATGAAAACATCAGATGTTTGTTTTTATTACCCCGCAAAAGGATGTAAACAAAATCAAATCGCTTCAAAAGAAGGATGGGCCTTGTGGTAAAGAAACAAACGGCTCCCAACTTTCCTCTTAAAAAAACTGTTTTCTGATGTTATTATTTTAATGTGTATATTTGTCATACTTTTGATTGATCGATTTTTTTATAACATTTTTGACTGTTTTCATATATTTAAATTATAGAAAGTCTGTTCCAACATAAAGCATTGTTTGTAGATAGTTGACAAACTAGATTCAATCATTCACTTTACCTCCTATTACAGACATACTAAATAACGAATAATGAAGCTATGGTTGGAAAAGTTGTGATGAAAACTAGTTATTTGAACAGATGATTATCTAAATTATGTATATTCTTCTGCAGACTTTAGGCACCGATTTATACATTGATCGAAAAAATATATGCTTGAAAACGGTATTGGCCAGAGAATTAACGCCCACAGCAGAATATAACTATTTTTTAAGCATTTATTAAATAGCTTAGATATAATTTTAAATGAGTTTATTTGACGTTGGTATTATCAGGACCGGTATCACTCATCGCGAACATTACATGCTGGCCGTATAACAGTTAGCAACCGAAAGAAAATAGTTTATTATATTATGGTAAATTCATATTATTAAGGTTAAAATATAATTTAAAAAGCGATATTAATTCTTATTGTAACGATTTTGAAGAAAATAATATATTTTAAAATAAAACATCATTTTTAGGATATTTGATAGTTTTCTTTCAGATTATTTATGCTTATCCCCGATTTTCATTTTTGTTTTATTTCTACGAGCATTTTTAAAATAATGTCTTTTTACGAAGAAATGACAGTTAACACCTAAAAAGTGATCTACGAACAATTATTCAGATTACCATTTCAAATTCTTACCTTCGCTCTAAGATATTAACATAACATTCTTCCCCTTTTAGGAATGCTGTGGATGTGTTAATGTCTCCAAAATGGTACATTAAAATGTGATTCGTATTCATTGTGGATAATTTTCTACCGGTTCGCAAAATTTCAAAAGGATTATTTAATGGAACATCTCTGTATCAGAGAAAGCGAGTTTTGTGTCCCCTACCGTTCGGTTTCCTTTGCAATGATTAGGAGCTTTTTCTTTTTTTCGTTACACGTTATGTGCTCATTGCCCGAGGAAGCAATTTATCGATCAATCACGCCACGAGCTTTTATAAACTTTGCACTAAATAACTTCGACGTATATTAATTGAGCAACAATTACTTTGCAATTTTTTCCGTGTCAATTTAAGTAATGAGTCAGTGCATATTCATATTATTATTCATTGAAAGTACAACCCAGTTACTTTATGCATTTCTAAAATTATTACATTTTACCCATGCGTCTAATTCAAATAAAGTATTCAGACATTTGTGATCATAATATCAGGACCGGTTTCGCTTATGACGAGCATTGTCAACTGATAATAAATACAACGAAACAGTGATATTTATACAAAAGTTAAGTAAGAAATACAAGGTATTAGCTTTTGTATAAATATCACTGTTTTGTTGTATTTTCTATCAGTTGACAATGCTCGCTATGAGCGAAACCGGTCCTGATCCAATAAATTGTGTGTGTAATAAGTACTAAAAATGTCTTATTATTTCTATTATAATGCCATTCCACCAAGTATTGATAGTGGACGCCTTAAAAGTGATTTGTGATCATATTGAGAATGATGAAATGTTAAAATACGAATATTAGCAAGTATACAATCTAAGTGATATACAGTTACTGATTTTTTAAATTTACTGAACCAATAAACTAGTCTTAATAGTTTGAATTTTTAATTGAGTTACTAACGTCACGAGTTTTGCCTTTCGCATCTTTAGGCATTTCAAGTTCAGTTCAAGTTAATTCGTGCACTTGAAGTACAACATTCAAACAGTTTGAATTTGATATTCAAATTTCATCGATCACCTTTAGTTGAAGTCCTCAGCTGTTATATTACAAATATCTAAACTTTGAGTCATCTTCAATTACAATTCAAAAACTGAAAAAAAAACTTTAGCAAAAAGGAGTACAACTGAGGAATAAATTGTTTAATATTGGATTTCAGCCAAGTTTTCTTAAACGAGTTGACGCTATCGTGACAGTTGCCTTTACAAGTTGTAATCATTTGATTACAAATTGCTGCCATGGCACTAAGTGTCATTATGAATTCTACAGAATGAAATAAAGTAATTATTTTTGTTTATGAAAATTCAAAGGCAATTTATTCGCGAAGAAAAATTAATCATTTTCAAATAAGTATTATATAGCGCATTAATGTCATCGTCATCGTCATTTAAGACGAAGAATTATAAAACTAGACCTCAATTTCTATTGGTTTTTCAAACTTGGTGAGTGACAAAAAAACTTAAATAAATATATTGATATCAAAGATATTAAATGTAAATTAGTTGAGTATCAAAAGAGCGATAGCTTTGAGGGAACCGCTTTGCGAATCTAATGTCGCGTTTTTTTACTTTCAAATTTCTCTCTTCGTTTTATTATCTTTAACTTCCGCGTCTAGATTAATGTATTGATCTTAGCACTTTGAAGTCCTAAATAATTTAACAGAAAATTTATTCAGCTCTTGTTCCAGGCGTCATTGTCTTATCGACACTCCGTATCCAACTTGTGAATTTTACATGAATTCTAGCGAAGCTCATAATAATATTTCGTTCATGAATTAATTCTAGTCATATTCCGAAAATACATAAATCCGTTTCATTTCCTGCAGTAAGGTTATCCTTTATGACACAAAATTGTAATATTTGATCAAAAAAATATCAGAAATAAAGACAGAGCTTTCTATTTCAATAAAAAAACATTATAATTGTAGTCATTCAATGTGTTTGGTCATCTTTTACAAATTTATCAATAAGTTAAAGTAATGATACTTAAAGCTTTAAAGAATCACCGTATATTATTAATATTTTTAAGCCTTATAAAAATTTAATTTATTTTGAGTAGGATCAACAAAAATTTTCAACATAAAGCTATGAAACCTGATTTTTTTACAATTAAATGGAAAAAAACTTTCCAGAAGAAAAATGAAAAAACTTTGTAAAAAATATAGTATGATAAGTTTGATTTTTTAACGCTTTTTTTAAATTTTGATTTTTAAGAGCGGTTCATTATTCGCTCTATTTTTTCAGAATTCATGAAAAATCGAAATAATATTCGTTCCTAAATATTCGTTTCAGATGTTTTTTTATTGTAACTGTTTTTCAAACGTATCTTTTCGGTACCATGAATCATACCATTAATCTTAATTCAAAATAAAAATCACAAAGACCTAGGTAAACGTAAAATTTACAGACAATTAATCATAAGATGTGCTTACAAGACTTTATTTCATAGTGGACAGTTTATTTTACCGAGGAGTAGAAATCTATGATGCCTTAACTCCTTCCCAAAAAGTGTAACGCGATGGATTAACTAGCCACTTAACCTTTATTTCCCCGATTATTCTATTCTTATTCTCCATTACGGATTCCAACATAAGTGAATGTACTAAGCACTACTTAACAGTACCATTTTTTTTAAAGCGATGATAAAACTGGCATAGATATGAACTGATGTTCCTTAAGAGAATATTGACCAATATACATACACCTGAGTCTGATGATTCACCTGAGCTTTCATAAAGTTGTGAGGCACTGGCATGAATTCAAAGTAAATTTCTGTCAGAGGGAATCATGAGGTCATCAAATGTTTGCCTTATCCTCAAATTATTGAATAGAAAAGGTGAATAATTCTTATATAGATTTTCTTATTTACAAATCTTGAATATAAAATAAATTAAATATTCCAATTCGATTTTATAAATAACGAGAACTTAATGAATATTTATAAAGTAAAAGAAAAAGTATTGTATAAAACACCTTTGGATACTTATTGTTTGAAACCCGACACGGAAAAGAAGAAAATAATAAATACAAAGCACAACTCTCCTGATTGGACAACATCCTGTTCACAGATTCTTTTCCTTTTTGTTGAAAAAAAAAGAAAACTTTAAATCACGCCTCGGTAACTTCGTTTGAAACACACCTTTACAGATAGATACTGAATTGAATATCTTATAACAGAAATTCCCTTCTTTTCCTTCCACAGATAATTTATTTAAAGTAATTAAAAATTTGCAAGTCTCACCAAACCTTGCATTTTAAGTTAATTCCTGGAAGCTTGTTCCCGTATGATAAACTTTTTTCAACAGTGAAATCAAAAAATCTTCAAGATGAAATAAAAGTATTGTAATAATACAATATTATTTGGAAAGTCACCATGCCATGATTGGTTACTTTCAAGCCTTTTCCAGTTCTTTTTTCAGATGCTATTATAAAATACTTAAAAGACTGTCATAAAGTCAAATGTCAAAAATCGCAGCAGAAAGTATATTTATTTGTAATATTTCCAGAAGTTTTTATAAATTCAGGATAGATTTAATTTATTGTAACCACTATTATTACCGATTGAAAAATAGTCGTGATACTACCTCCGTGTATCACAACATATTCATACTGAGTCGGTGTATGTAGCTATCGCTGATTTTCAATATCTGAAATTGGGTTTTAAATCCCTAAATAGTAGATCCTTTTGGTATATTAATTAATTATAAATTTGATTTCAGCTATGGGACGCGATTTTTTGTGATATCATTTCTCATTGAGTTGATGTAAGCCATCTAGGGTGTCTTTGATTTATCTAAAGCGAAATTAATTGAAAATTTTAAAGATTTTATTTAAGCTTACTTAATGAATAAAGAACAAAACTTTCCATAACATGGATGTTATGAAAATAATAATTTTATTAAGCAAATTATTCTAAATAACTCATGACTGGAAAAATAATTGCAAATTTGTCACTGTGATTTAAGTGCTTTAACTAATCTATAAGTGGGATTTTACTGGCTATTACTAATAATTCTTTTAGTCCATAAAATATAAATATACTCGGTTTCCCAAAAATCATATCAAATGAAGTATTAATATCGAATAATGGTTTCTAGAATACACAAAAATGTTCGTATTTTTCTTGAAACGCGTTGTACCTGCCAATAATATTTTCGGATTTGAAGATTCATTATTCATTTGATAGCGGTAAGCTGTTATCAAAGTACGTCTTCTAGAATTGCTGCAATCTGCTACTTTCTCCAAGGGCTTATAATACTATTCGGCAAGCAAAACCAGAGTTACTGAAGTGGCAAAACGACCTTCCACTGATACTATGTTTAACTAGCACTACAGAAAAGGAAAGTGTATAGAAATCGTTATGTAATCGTGGTCACCCTTCCGCGTGCGATTTCTTAGCCAATATACCGTAAAATATTCGAAAAAGTCTTCAGGCGTTTTATTTTTATTTGAGCCTCACATCCAGCAACCCTTTTGATTTTTTCTGATGCTAGCATTTTTGTCTCGACAAAATCGAGTGCATATAGCGGGAAATTGGTAAAAGTAGTCAGGCGTGCAACTTATTTATACATCCTACGTTGCCAGGATAGAGATAATGTAACGAGGTGAAATCTCAAAGAGTCTGCCGAAGTATAAATTACTGTGATCAATCATTGGCTTGTTGTTTGTGAATGGAAATAAATCGAGAGAACAAAAAGGAAATGAAAAGGGACCGGATTCAATGAAAAGTGATTCCATGATAACCGGAAACGGGAGAAATAATATAAAATATCATCGATTCCAAATTTTAAATTCAAAGAGGAGCGAGATTTAAAAATACTCAATTATTGCGGTCCTGCAAAAAAAACTGGAAAAATTATCAATGGACAATCAACTTCTTATTGAGAATTTTAATCATCATTAAAATTTTGTTTACACTTTAAGTACATTGTTCATTATAAATGGTGTATGACTCTTATGGAGCATTACAAGAGAGCTTTAATCGCTAAACATTATTGACCACAGCCAGGTTTTTTTTATTTGGAACGAAAAAGATTTCCAAACAAAATAATAAAAATAGCTTAGTGGAAACCGTATTTTATAGACTATTACCATTAACGCTAAAAAAGGTTATGGTACGTTTTAAATTATTCAATCTCACAGCGGTTTTGCTACGAAAAACTTTTTTTATTTCTATTATAAAGTTGCACTATGTATTGCGTTTTATTGCGATGATTTTAATACAATGGCAGTAAAAACAAATTGTTTGCGGGGAAAACGCTCCCAAACGTGTAATTCAAGAAATACACGGAGAGAGTGGACTAGAAAACATTCTATTAAATCACTCGCGTTGTCTAAAAAGAATAGCTAAAATTGATTTACACAACTGGTGAATTTTATTACTTTCCTTGAACGCATTTTTCTGCAAGCTGCTAAAAATTAATGTACAATGCATACACAATAAATAAACTGAAATGTTTTAAACTAACAATTTTGTCGCACTATGAAAATGCTCAGTTAGTATTTAATTTTCATTAATACAACTAAAAAATCATTTTTTTAGTGCCGCTGGTAAATATTTTAGTAATTAATAACGCATTTTTATATAATTAGCAGACTTCACAGGAAATTTCAAAATTAGTCGTCGGCAATATGTAAATTTTCTCAAAAAATACACTATTTATTTCCTCCGCTTGTTGCACTTTTTTACACTGCCATCTATTAAATATTGTGTGAAGCATTTCAGAAGCTTTCTACGCAGCTAGAAACTCTCTAAAAGCTTTAAAACAAAATATCTTGCTTTTCACTAAGGGAAAAGTCTGTAGTGCAGACACAAACCATTTTTAGTAATGAAATGATTATATTTACGAAAGATGGCGGTAGTAAGAGTATTTATTTCAATAAAAAGAAATGTATTTAATTAATAATTTGAGAAAATGCGGATAATTTATAGGGATATAATTTCTTGGTATTTACTATATCTATGGGATTGTACTTTTAAATAAATATTCTTTTTAAACATATTTTTCTGTATAAAATGGGACTTAAAGGGAATTCTAATAAATTAAGACAAATATTGGAAGTGTAAGTCATGTTTTTGATAATCATATATAATAAAAGAAAAATTGGTGTTGAAGGATAAAAATAATAAATAAAAATATTCTATACAATAGATTCGCTTCAAATTTGTGAGACAATCTATCATAACAAGGGCATAGGAGTATAAAGCACGCTCTGACGAGATTATCGAGTCACTTGGTAATAAGTTTTCCTTATGGAAAGTGTGAAAAGCGGATTTATGTTCATCGTGATAAAAAAGCGATCCTCGTAAATTTGTAACGGAGAATACACATAAGTTGTTCCACAGTTTCATATTAAATATGCTTCTTCAGAAATTTATTTGAAGAAAAAAGAAAATTAATCTTCCGTGCAATGTTTTTTTCAATAAAAAACAAGCAATGTATCAATATTATTAAATTCGCGCAAAAATACATTCATTAAGAATCGATAATTTTAGATGGTTCTATTATTAAAATATTTTTTTGGTTTGTCATTAGTTCACAGCACAAGAGTTAAAATTGTTAGCCAACTGAAAAAAAAAACATTTTATTAAGAAAAAGTGTGAAAATATCGAGGAGCATACAGCGCGATATATTTCATAACTTTTTGGATGTTTTAAACTTAGTACTTGTGCTTTCCTTGCGGAAAGGCCTTATATTTAAAAATGCAAACCACAATTTGTTTGTAATGTTGTTATTTTGTAATGGTCAGGACCAGTTTCACTCATCGCAAGAATTTCGATTTGAAATCAGCTGAAAATTCTTAAGAAGAGCTGACGTTTTTTTTCAAAAAGAAAAAATTATATCTACTATCATAGTCGTTATTTTCATCACGGCTATAAATATTTGGGTGAATCTGTGAATTTAACTATAAAATATTGTTTTTTTAAAAACACAAACTGAAAATGAGTAACCAACTAAAGGTTAGTAAGCTTCTCTAAACTTTAATCGAAAAGCAATTGCTGTAGATTTTTTAAGTTGACAAGGATAATCTAATGTATATTAACTACGCAAAAAAATACTTCTTTAAGGTTTTAACATTTGTCTTCAAGTCTCACTCAAGAGATCGCTTTACAAAAAATCGTAGTAGCTACCACTATTTAAAAGTTAGGAAAAATCATTGTTCGAAAAGTATAATGTATTATTTGTCATTGAATAGATTTAAAAAAAAACTCGAGATTGATTTAATCACGTTTTACGAATGAAAGTAAATAGAGTAATTATATTATCTGATTAAAAGAAAACTTTGAAACGAATGAAAATAAAAAGTAATTGTCTTTCTTGAACATTATCTTTGTTTGTAACAGTAACAGTCAATTGATATGAGAAAATTGATTTGACCTTAGTTGAATATTTCGAAACTTAATAACGTTTCCAGTAGTATTTTGATCGATAGAACATATAAAATTGATATGGCGGATCAAAACTTTTGATTTTGACAATAAAACCATATACGATCCAAACTCGAAAACACTTTGAAGTTACGGAAAATTGAAAAGTAGGAGTATGCCAAGACCTTGACAGCCGACCGTTCGAAAAAAAAACCTGGTATATTTCTCAAAGCTAATGTAACAATATTATTTTAACGAATTTAGCTGATTTAACTGGAAACGTACCTAATATAATATTTATTTATGATTTTTTATCTTTTTTTCATTAGAAAACGTTCCTTGTTGTTGAGATAGTTAGAAATTATTCGGTGTCCATTTTATGATCAAGAAAATCGTTTTAAATTTTCTTAATATATATTTATATCAAAAAACGTTTTATAAGTAAAAAATGTACATTGATTTGATGACGTTGAAGTCAACTGCAAATAGAGAGTAGCAAAAAAATTATGAAAAAAAAATGTTTATTGCTAGATAAATGACATACCTTATTGACTACTTTCGACCAAATCACTTTAATTAAAATATTTAGCTAATGACATGTGAAAGGTTCTTCGAAGTCTGTGATTTTTTTTTAATAAATGCATTTTGAACCAAAAGTTAATTTGTACTCAAAATTGTCTTGGTTCAAATCAATATGTATGATTTTATTTGAAATGACAATGCATTTTCAAATAATTTAACTTGGTTTTTGAAGGGTCCTAGGAAGAACTGTAAAATGTTCATACATTTTAACACATATGAACTGAATGTTTCTGTTGACTGTCACCTCTTGGTGGAGAGGCGTTCTTTTCATGTATGTTTATTCCCCACGTATGTAATTCTACTTAAAATTTGTTTATTTATTTGAAAGAATACAACTACTACAACAATTCATATTCAACAAAAGTAACCGTTAGGTATAGGGCAGTTTGTATAAATCAAATATTTTACATAACTGTTAATTGCTACTGTAAACTGATTATGTATTCGCGTATAACCTTCGCGACTTTATTCTCACAGACAAAGTTATATTTATGAGGATTTACGAAGAACAATGGTTTCCAACTTAAGGAATTCTAATATCAGATAAGATAAAAGTTTAACAAGCGGTAACACTGTAAGTTTCACGCTTTCTGGTAGCTTAGACGATAACGGCTCGGCAAAATTTGCGAACCTTGCATATTTATGACTACAACAACTAGAAAAACTTTCCTTGCTAACGAGGTGGCTCTAGGATAGGGGCCGAACCTATTCTTTTATTGTATTTTTATTCGAAAATGAGGAATTTCATTTCGTGCTAAGCTTTGCGGCGTTAAAAAATAGTAACTTTTTAAAGTATACCACGCAATATAAACAGTTACATTTATATTAAATATATAAATTTCATTCTTAAATACTATGTTATATAGGTGTCATCTATCAATGTTTGGTATCCAAATTACAGAACATTCAAAAAAATTTCTTCGATACCGAAAATTGTATTAAAAAATAAAACGCGCTGCCGACTATGACTCCAACGCAATTGCTTTTTTTTATTCTGATTCCGCCTTCTTTTTGCTCGATTCTAGGTGCGTTTAAAAAATGAATATGTTATCTTCAAAGACTTCATTTATCTGCTGCCCTAATCAGATCAGAGACTAATGAAACTGCGACACATTCCCATTCAATGTCCAAAGTGTTCTCCATAAACAGGATCACTTCAAATAAGGTGAGGCAGCTAACCGCAAACTACGATCTCGGTAAGAGAGAAGCTACGAGTCTACAGCTTATCTTTATTTTGAATGATGTGTAGTTCTCTTTATATAAAAATACATCTCTCAGCAAAAACTTTACATCAGGTAAACCAATCCCGTTTTTGCCCATAACAATTCGCCTATTTATCAGCAAAACACAAAACAAATACATAAAAATGCCCCTTCTGGCTTTAAATTGTATAATAAAACTAAGTAGAACCATTGAGTAATTTTATAATTAGAATCCATCAGAATACAAACATTTCTTTTATTTGCCCCTCCCTGCCTTACAAAATACCTATTTTGTATAGTTTTACCATTTTCTACAAGGAACAATATTATTACCCATAACTATTCTGGTACTGTGCCATAGCTTTTTTGTGTATTGATATTATAATAAAATAACAGATTTATGAATTACTTTTGAGTTGACTTGTCACTTCTTGGTGGAAAGCTGTTAAATGTTTTTCGAGCCAATTCCACAATTCGAATAATGATCCGGGCTGATTTCACTCACTGTGAACATGATCATAATTGGTTTTAGTCCATTGGCTATTAGTGGTTGCGATGGACAAAATCGCTTCTGACTATGTTGTAAATCTACAATATAACGAAGTCCGCTTCTTGGTAAGAAATCTTAAAACGAACTATACAATTTATAAAATAACTATCGGAAACAAAATCAATGAAAATGAAATGATTAATTTCCTGTTTTGTTTTTATTTAATGTATGAATCTTCCCTTTAATTTAATGTTTGAAGATTATTTTTTGTTGTAGTAATAGCGGCACACAAAGAATAATTAAATAATTTTTACATAATTACATTAGAACGAATTTAATTCTAGAGCTTTTAAAATTATAATTATGCTGCCGCTTATTTTCAGGATACAAGCAATTTTCACGGCTTCAGTATTTGCATGTACAGGAAGATTATTTTTTACACCGTGTATAAAGTTATTAAATTTTATTATTGTTTCATATAAAACGCAACAGAATATAGATCAAAAATAGAGCAAAAAAGCTTTTATACGTCAGTTACTCCTTCCTTACTTTTATGAAATCTGAAAAATATTTTTTGCGTAACATTTTATCGGCAGTACCTACGTTACAACAAAAGGTAAACATAAACGTTAAGTTATCCAAACGATTCACTAAAAAAAGAGTACTTTTTTAATGGTAATCCAAACGAATTATTTTTCACGAAAAGGGTTTATTTCTATACAATATTACCCATGCAAAATAACCCAAAAGGTTGCTGGTTTATACCTATATATTCATACATTTATACTCTTACACGCAATAAAGCTCCTAACTTACTTTAGAGGGTCCTGCTACGGTGTCAGCTGTTAATAATGGTAGAAATAATATGCAGTTATTTCAAATTCCTTCCAAGTTATTCGTAGACTCCGAAAATTTAAATATTGAAATTTGTATTCGCAAATCGTATTAAATATTCCAGTCAAAGAATCAATACAACTCATTGGTAAGTGACTTAAGCAAGATTAAGAGTAGCATTTATATAATTCAATGATGTTAAATGCCAAATGATGATAAACAAACACATCATAGACATTCTGGAGAAAGTGTAAAATAGTAAATAAAAAAAGAGAGTTGTTTTATAACCTTAAGCCATATAACTATTTAGATAATATTATTTACCCGTATGATTTAATTTTTGTACCGTATGTGTTGTATTTATGATATTTTTATTGCAGAAAACTAATAGTTTAATATATTTGTTAATATTGTCTCTTGTGTGATATCAACGGGTGTATTTTTATTTTATTCAATATATTATATGAGACACAAATATTTGAGCATCTTGATATCCAGCGAAGTCCCGAAACTGATTTTTACGAGATGGATAAAATCTGATATCTCGGTGTTTTTACGATGCTGTGGACAAACAAAACGAAATACCCAATTATTGTTATATTTATTCGAAATAAACACTGATCAGAATGGATGTAGTAATCTCTTAATTGACATCAGCTCTCTACATAATTAACAAGTACACATATATAATTTTTCCTTCTGAGCACTGAAATACGGTGCAAAAATTTTAAGAATTTTTAATGATAGTTAGCATGTTTATTTTAAATAAACTTCATGTCATTGAAATATCTTTTAATCAGAAAATGATACCCATGATACACCAGATAACTCATGGAAAAGTACAAAATTCAAACGATTCAAATTTGATATCGAAATTCTATAAACACCTTCAGTCGAAATTCTTAATTAGATATTAATGCATTGAAAAAAATAATTAACGAGATAATCGGTATAGAAAAATTTGATTTCTTTGTTCGATAACTCTATTGAATTAAGATATAATATTAAATGCAAAATAAGAGTAGTATGTTAAATAAGTAAAAACGGTTAAGCGAAGTGTTTGTTTGAAAAAAAATCAAAAAAATAAAATTATTCATATAAGAATATCAATTTTATTTCACTTAGTACTAAGTAAGTAGGTACCTAATGTATTGCTTTATGGTAATTTAATTAATTGTCATAAATTAAGTGCTAATTACTCGTTGATTTTTTCCTCTTTATTAAGCTTTTTGAACACTGTAATTTATTCACGTTAAAGAAATCTCAGCGAAGATTATGAAAAGAAAAAGAATGTTTTAACTAGTTCATTTATAAAATGCGTAAATGACAAAAACTTTTTCCATAGAAGTCACATAAACAAAAAGATTTGTTTCAATGGTAAAAACAAACTGACTTCATATTTTAAAACAGTTTAGTTTCGACCAAGAAGATAATACTGATTAATTTTTTTCTCTTGCGAATACAAAACATACGATTATAATAATGAGTATTTTATTCATAAGCTGAATATATACAATATCTGAGTTAAGCCTATTAAAAAAACAATTCCATTATTTAAATTGGAAAGCAGCGTAAAAACCCTTATCGTTGAAACTAAAAAGTAATTATTTTAAATATAGCAACATTGTTTATTGGGCACTGCTTTCAGTGATATAATAAAATATTGCTATGTCACAAAGCGTGAGCTTTTGCAATTAGTTTTAATTTATCTAGTTGCAAGACGCTAGTCAACTTGCATAAAAAGCTTTCATGGTTAAAAACGTACCGATTGTGTCTTGTTTGCATTGACTTGAGTGCACATGTTTTTTAAAAAGAATAAAAATGAAAGTAATTTTATTGCTAAGCCAGCAAAGCAAAACTATTGCAAAACAGAATAATTAATGTGAATAAATAATTTATTATTATTTAAAATAAGTTTTATATTAATGCTCAAGTTTGAAAAATTCTTTCACACAAGAGAGAATAATCTTTATCTCTAACATTTTATTTTATTAAAAATGTTTTAAATTGGTTAATTTTCTAATATACTTACTTATCATTCATAAAACAGAACATCTGCTAGCATGATAAAAAAATAAATATTTATATCCCATTATCTAGATTTTTTCAACTTTATCAATTAGAAAACATTTTTTTGCGAATTTTAACCTTTTGTCTAAGAAAATTGAGATTTTTCAAAGCGACCAAAAATGTAAATTCAAATAACAAAGGATACTTAAAAAATTAAGACAAAACAATAACTCACAGATGAATTTAATCCTTAAATGTAGTTGTATTCGAATGTTTTTTGTTATTATTTAAAGAAGAATGTAAGTCTTAATTACAACAAAAAACTCTTTGATATTTTACAAAATGACTAAAAGCATTATGAAAGACTCGTTTTTGCGTTCAATTTGGTTGCGATATTTTATTTTTGGGAAAGCATTATTTTGGACACAAAACGGAGACAAATACAAAGCGATGTTTTCCCTTTTTTGCACCGCGTATAAGGCCATATAAATAAATAACGATAAGACATAGTAATGAGCGTCGAACAAATGCCCTTCTAGTGGCGTCGGCGAAGCCTTTTCAGGGGCTCGCTCTGTTCCTTTACGTGGCACATCAATCTGCCTGAAATGTGTTGTGTTGGCAAACGCCGACTGGAACATCCGGCCAAAGACGCGGAAAAATTGTACAATTTATCTCTAGATAAGCATTCGCTAACACAAACGAATGATCTTGCCATGTTGCGAGTGACTGTCTGTTTATTTTAAGCGAATGTGCAAAATGATAGAATGTATCTACATTTCCGCACGTCCACCGTGAAACGGAAAAACATCGTTTTTGATTTAATACAACGTATACGAGCAAATAATCGGTATCAATTTATTTAGTCGTTTTTTAAATGCTTTGAGTTCAATGTGTCCCAGGAATGTTTTCCAATTTATTTATATTTCCAAATGGGTACATAAAATCGTTTTTTATAAAATAAAAAAAGCATACAACGATAAAAAAAAACCATTTCAATTAAAAATACCGCTCGATTTTTTCATTTTCAATTAATTTCAAAGTAATTACGAGAGAATCCATAAATAAATTCCAATTCAGCGTGACTTATTATTTAGTGTACGTCAAATATATATGATTTTGTTTATTCACGTTTTTTAGTATTATAATATGTCTTGATACAAAACATATTCGTGTTATAGATTCAAAAAGTTTTTATACGATTCATATTTGAAAATGATTTTGATTTACTCATTACTAGAATTATATTTTTGTTTCCAGCTTAGTTTGTTACGAAAACATTATAATATGATATATCTGTTTAAAAGTTATAAGTAAAAAAATATTTGCACATACATAATAAATCTTGTGCGCAACACAAATGTACATTTTGATTCCATTAATTAAGATCAGAATTATCTTGGATGTAATCAATACAAGGGTTATTGTTGTAAGATTTCAAGTCCTGTTGAAATAGGTGCAATGATATAATAGAGACGCTTATATTGCTTCTATTGTTATGACAAAAAAAACATCATCGATTCAGTATGCGAAACAATATAATGTTTCACAAAATAACATTGAAAAATTTAACAATCTAACGTCAATACAACTTTTTTCTAGTAACTCTAGGATCGAACAGTTATTCATATATGTATTATATCGATGTGGTAGTTTGTCAACTCTATGGTACTTACTTATTTTTGCATTTTTAACGTGTTGTTTCACGTTACACTATAAAAAAAACAGTTATTATATAAAAAAACTATATTGTCACATTGCAATATTTAATTGTGAAAGTATGCATAGCTCAAACAGCTTCTGCATCACGAAAACTTTGAGTCAGCGGAGCAAATTTGAGTTAATAACAAACCAGACTTGACTTTGTTTTCTATATTTTTATCATGGCAAATTTTTTGAATAATCGCTGGGAAATCAAAAAATATATTGTTTAAGAAAGAAGACAAAGCCCATGTTTTTTTTTTAAAAAATTTTGAACGATGCTAAATTCTCGATTCAGAAAGTATGGCGACATTATGTCTTAAGCAAAATGGGCAAAAATTTATGATCGAATTTTTAGGATTCCAATCCTTATGCATCACCTTTTCATGTAGCTGATAAAATGATTTTAATCAAATGTAATTTTTTATTAATTAATTTCAAATTATTTTAATGTACTAAAAAAAGGTCTTATTAAACACATTCTAAGGTGGTTCAAATTTACTAAGATAAATAAAACGCTCCAATAAAAGCCCTTTGGTTTATTAGGAGATTTTTCAACTTATTTCAGAATCAGATCAGAATATTTAACTACGTTTTATATATTTCAATTTATGATCAAACCTTGTCTGGGGTTAAATATTGTGTTACTTATTTTAATTTCTTTATTAACTTATATGATTTCAAAAGTTTCAATATGTGAATCGTATAAAAAGCTGTAAATTGGAAGCGTAGTTAGTTTTTAAAAGTGTGCCATCGTTCAATGCCCTAATAACATAATATTTATTATTTAAAAATAAGTATTCAAGTTTCTGTCTTCATAGACCGGAAGGTGGTTTTTTTTATAGTTGCTGTATAAATTTAACCTTTTTCCGTTTATGGCATAAGCAGTTCTGTATTCTTTTAGTACAAAAAATCACCTGACAGCTTAAATTTTCCGATATCGGCTTCAGCCATTTGTTGTAATGCTCTATCTATTTTATACTATTTGGGCATACCTGATATAACAAGAATTGGGAACAGTCAACCTCTAGGGTTGGAACTGAATAATGTTATGGCTTTTCAGAATACCAGACTACGGGCAATACGGGTCAGACAATTTCATAGAAATATGGATTATATTATATACTAGATAAGATTTGAATTATTGAGTTAGTCTTAAATTTTTGAAAACTTACAAATAATCTTTAATTTGACACAGGATAACCTTTTACATTGTCATATCTGATTCAATGCAACGTTATTCTATTTGATACACAAACCCCTAAAAATCCATTTCAATGAAATTCTTAACGATATGTTCAATACAATAGTAAAAAAATCTTAAAATTTTCGTCTAGCTGATATTTTTTATCAGTATAATTACAAAAATAAGTAATATTACTTTAAAGGAATACTGACCATCCACTGGGCTGAGCTGTTGTCTTTGAAGTAGCAAAACACTACTTTTATCACTATATGGGTGACTGATTACTGTTACTATTTAATGCTGTTTTTATTTTTTTCTCTACCGTAACTGTCCACAATGACGATAGTAAGGGCTTTCTATAAAATATTTGAAAAAGTTCTTACGTATTTCTATACATTTTTCAGAAAAGAAGAAGTATAAAAGAACGGCGCTATAAAAGTACTAGAAGTTAGAAAATCGCATTCTATACACCCGATTTTTAATATCTGATGGAGAAAACGTTACAAACATCCTTGTTATGAACTCAAATCTACAAATCTTATTTGCGTTTAAAAGTGTCCTTTTGGAAGATTTAGGCCCGCGAGACAAACGAAAAGAGATTTAACCATTCAACTAAAGGAATGACAATTGTAAACACATCACATTGAATATGGCACCGATAAAAAAATATTTTCAGAAGATTAAATGTAGCTTTTTAAACATTTTTGGTGTTCAAAATTTATTATTTGAGTATTTCGACGCAGTTCAAACGGAAATGATTAAATTTTAACAATTATTTTACATTTATTTTGAAGTTATCTCTTAATTGGAATTTGTTCCCTTTAAAAACCTCGTAATAAATCCGTCCATTTCTACCAATCTCATAATGTTAAGGCCTTTCCGAAGATTGTACAATTTGAAAACATGGATAGGGAAACATTTTGAGGCTAGAAGGAATGGCAAATGGGATAAAGGTTTTGTCGGACAATCGACATTGTGGGTGTTTGTTTGTGTAAGTAATTTGAGGAAAGTAATTTATCGCCATTGGCAAAATGAGTGTTCATTTAAAACTACAGCTATTTCTCTACTGCAATGTTTGCAAATTATTTGATGAAAACATAATTTGGCACTCAAAATTTCCCTCCGGCGTAAAAACATAATCAGCTTTTAAGTTATAACAACATGAAGAACCCCAACGCCTTGAAGTGAATACATGAAATTTCTTCGCTGCGAGTCAAATAATTAATTTTGAGCCTAGAAATTTTCGTTTAAATTCGACAAAATCTTTATTTATAAATGTGTCTCTCTCACATTTTACATTTTTTGTCAATCAAATAAAGTTATTCAACCTCGAAACTTCACGTTATTAGATTTTCTTTCAGAAATATTTGCTGACGTTGTTATCAAATTTGCAGTGGTGCTTTATTTACAAACATTATTTATTTTATTGAATGGAATTACTTATGTGAAAATATTCGGAAGAGTTTTAATAAAATTTGAAATAAAATATTTACTATGATAGTGATGCTGCATTGTAAATTTGATGTGAATACCGCAATAGAACCTGAATTCCACATGTTTCTTGTTCTAACCAGATAGGTTCTGTCAGCTTGAAGTCTGTTGAAGAACAGTGTGACTTCTCACAAGGTGTGATTGACGTAGTAGGATGCTGAAATGGTTTCGAATGGAGTGAACAACCTTACGGGGAAAGGATCACTTGAAGTTATTGTGTGGTTTTTTTAAACTTCTGATAAGAAAAATTTTCAAAACAGACATTTTTGTATCACTTCAATTAATAATATTCTTTTAACCGAGAAATATTAAGAAAGGATCAAGATCAAGATTATTTTTATCATCAAATCACCTGCAATCGATGATCTACCAAGCTAACATTTCTCTGTGGGACTAATTGTTCTTCCCTTATCTAAAATTATAGCCCGAGTGATCTTGTCATATCCCTTGTAAATGAGTTATTTGAAAACCCAAAATATTGACTTTGAATCATCCTTGGACAAAGTCACTTTCAAAAGGATTTTAAATAAATGTCTCCAGACATACCAAAGTTTTCTTTACAAAACTGTATATTTTGCAGGCTCGCAGCGTATTTCGTGAATGTTATAGTTATTCAGATTGATTTCTGACTCCAATAATAAAATATCAAAGGTAAAATCCTAATTATTTTTTAACCGCTTCAGTACCAAGTAATATGGTCGCGTTAACCACTTCTACGCCTGACTTCTAAAAAAAATTTCAATAAGATTGGTTGATGACACAAGTACATTTTTTTCTAGAGACCGTGTATAGATGTATAGCTATAAAAAGAAAAATATCATATGAATTCTTACGGGAAGATTGTTTTATATATTTTGCAATATTTGCGACTTTATTTGCGACATCCGTACGTGACGGCTACCAGTGGTATAACGGTACTGAAGTGACTTAAAAAAAAATATAATTCTTGAATGATGAAATTAAGATATTAAAATTATTTCTTCAAACCGATCTAATTGAACACGCCAAAATACATGAACTTACTCAAATTTCATTCATATAAGCAATTTCGAAAATATCATAAAACGAACACAGTCTACACTTGCATAATTTATTCAATGAAACGTCTAAAAGCATATATCACTTATATTATGAATTTCCATCATGTCAGATATAACAGCGTAGAGCTCATTGGAACCTATGCACACATTTCCTAACCCATTTCAAGGATTTTCTTCTCAGGTTAAAAGTCTCGAGGCTAGGATAGCTTAAGGTGAAATAAAGGTAAAGATGAGTCAGGGTTGCGTGCTTAGGACAGAGGATGTGATAAGGGTTTAAGGGAAGTAATTTTACCGCTAGAACTAAAGGCATTTATACTACAATGACACCGTATCGTCGATGGTTCGTAGCGCCGCTTTCGTTTTATAGATGCCAATGGAATAGGTTGGTTTAAAGGTAAAATTTATACAATCTATATATAGATTGCATAGCAAAAGATTTATATGGGGAATTTAAATTGAATAAGATCGAGTTATTTGAATTTACTCTGGAGTATATATGATTTTAAACATGGTTTAATTTAATAGGCATTTTAATAAAAATAATAACACATTTTTAGTACTTTTCCAGATTAAATTTATTGCATCATCAACTGATTGATGATGAAATTTCTTCTTGAAGAAGATATTATTAACAGTTGATAATGCTCACCATGAGCGGTCCTGAACCAAAAAAAATACTGTGGAATATGTACATAACATGTGTTATTATTTACAGTGAACACCTTAAAAATAATACGAATTTGTTTGAAATCTTCATTTAACTGCCAGCGTTATTTTACCTTTAAAAAGTTTAAATTGGGAAATACCCTATTCAATTACAGTTCTATATACATTATAGCATAAAAAGCAATCTTATATTCAAAGTGGGGTTTCACAGTTTTACTACCGTAAATGTCAATAGAGAGGTAAACTAAAAAAACATTTCGTTTTATGAAGCTGACATGTTGTGGCCACAAAAAAACCTTACTTTTGAAATCAACAATTTGACGGTTCAATGAAATACAAAGGTGTAATAAAAAGAATTTCGCAAAAATTTACGGCTATTTTTTGACCAAACCAAAGTCGATTAAATTTAATACAAGAAAAAATCACGCGTGTGCTACCTTATTTTGTATAGAATGTGAAAATTTAACGGCTTCGTGCAAACAGCTAGTAATTTTAGAAAAAAATGGTTTTACTTTTTCTGAAGAAAAGAGCTGAACACGTATTTTAAGCAAATTTTGACACAAATATATTTCAATCCATCATGTTCACACGGCTTATCTCTAAGCAATGTCACCTTAAATTCTTCACGCTATCAACAAGTTTTTTATCGCTTTGCTTTTTCATATTTTCAGTTGCTCGCAAAAACGATTCAATAATTTATTTTTCATATACCTATACTTACTCACTTTATATATAACTCTGATAAGAATAAAAAACCTCAACGCACAAAAACATGCAATAACTTTACGATAATCAAGTCTATATATCACATATGTTTAGGTGTATGAGTATAGTATATGAAATGGTAATATGTATATATGAACATATAAATACATAAGCTACCTCTTGAAGTGGCTTCACTATGGATTACTCAATCACACTGAATTTTGACACAAATCACCCTCCGACCTCTTTTTATGTCATTTCAATCTATCATTTTAAAAACAAAATTAAATGGTCACTCGATATGTGAAACTGATCTCAATCATTATACTGGAATGGTGAAATTGATAAAAAATATTGTTTTCATTATTTATATATTTTGAACTATTTAAACTACAAAAATCGGAAGTTAAAACTATGCATGTGATGAAATCTACCCCGAAAATTTGTTAATATTAAATATTTTGGTATGAATCATTTATTTTTTAAGACATATGTACTTTTCATTTTCAACTTGTTCACATACAAATTAAAATCGGTATATACAAAAAAGTCTATAGCACTTCAATATTAATTAACTGATCAAAATATAATTCACAAATAAGCATTACTCTGACGATACAAAAGCAATAATTTTAGTTGTATGAGGATTCTCATATATTATTAATAGTTATTATACCATCACACCATTCAATAATCCTGACGAGTGCATGTTTGCGATAATCTATCAATCAATCACAGCTGAACTAGATTCGTTCATATTTTCTAAAAGCAGTGTAACGATTTTACTGATGATACCGACTTTTTTGTTTGATGTACAAAATGTCGACAAGCATTAAGCAGGAACAGCGTTTTTTCTACACAAAGGAATGTTGAATAAATGTTAGAAGTGAAAAGGTCTTTTAATTAGAAAAAGTCACAAATCAGATATCGCAATAAGTATTCTTCTATATACCAGAGCAAACACTCCCTAAAGAATTTGTGAAGGCAATCGTAGAGTAGCAGTCCAGCGAAACAAAGCCCGGACGGGACACCCACATTTCTCGTAAGGAATGAGCAACTTTCTTAAACTTAATAAACGCCACAGTGGTATTCGTGAAAATACTTCCAATGCGACCGAACATAATGGACCTGTGTTATTGAGAAAAAGTCTCTCAAGAAATATTAGCCGATGGAAACAATACTTGGAAAGAGTTTCCCATCGCCTACGTTTCATCATTTATTTTCTATGAAATTGAATTAACCGTCTCTTTTTCATTGGCCAGCCGTAATGTACACAGATATTGAAGAAATTTCTTGTAAGGAAAAAAATGCCGATTTTATTGAGTTTAAAGTTGTATCTTTGATTCTCAAGCGAAAAGAAATCTCCGCAGAAAATTTGAATAGCAATCCATGACCTTTTGTAATTATTTAAAAGTATTTTACACGAAAGTTTTTTAACAAAAAGAATTGAAAACTGTATTAAATTTATGAAATAGAATAAAATGTTAAAAATCACATTTTACTTCTACGTATACCGTGTCTTTCAAATAAATATAGGACGGAAAGAAATCTAGGCACACAAAAAGTGTTCATAATCTAGTAACATAATCTTATGTTTAATGAAAGCAAGCACAGTTGACTCCAATTTAGTACATCTAGAAATACATGCTAAAGAAGTTTCTCTTTGAAGCCGTCGTCAATTATAAGAACGGTCATGGCTTTATAATATAATTTAAGCAATATACCTAATATAAAACTTTATTATTATATAACCTTTGTGAAAATTAGGATGATTTTTTTTTCAAATAAAATGGAATCATTTTGGCAAAAAATTTTATAAAAAACTTTGTCATACGGTTTTCATTATGTCGTGAAAATATTCCAACCATGTTTACCTCTAAGGCCAACTTTGTACAAGTTATCAAGAGTATTGATCCCGTAGGCAATAAAAGGTGAGAAAAACTTTAAAATTTTCGTGACGGGGAAAAACTCTGTTGGCCAAGTGGCTTAATAATATTTCGGCGCCACTTATCTCGTGAAATGCGACGCAGTTGTTGATGCACTCGCCGACTAATGTTGTTTGATGAGGGTTCAAATTCCATCAGGCAAGCAAAGAGCGAGGCAGGAATGTTAGAAAGACGGATAAAAACAGGAATTCCCCAGCAACGTCAATCTAATTTGTTGTATCAACAGATTTTACCGAAAATGGTTCAATCGAGAAGAAAAATTCCGTTAGAATTATACAACTCTACTGGGGCGGCAAGAAAAAAATACTTAAAAAATCTCATTTCATCAGCAGTAAGCTTTTTTGAAAATAGTTTTTAAATCGAACCTAAAATAGATTATTATTCGAAAAATAAATGCTACAATATGCTACGATATAGTTTTATCAGTATGAAAAAAATAAAACACATCTACTTTCACATAATAATATATTGTTTAAATCAAGACTGATATTCAGTTAAAATTAAAATATGTTTAATTTTCTCCAATAATGGATCAAAAAAAAGCAATGGATGGAAGCGAATCTAAATGATAAATTTTCATCATAAGCACTACAATTTTTAAAAAATGCGCCCTTTTTTCTTTGAATATATCTATTCCATCATTACCTCAAATAACTTGTAGGTATTTCTTCATATAATGATTTCATCTAAACGTATTTTATATGGTAGTCCATAGTTCATATTGTTTTATATAAATCCGGCTGGTTTCTAAATAAAGACACCATTAAATTATAAACGAAGATCTAAAACTTAACTTTAAATATGTAAAAAAATATATTTACTTGCACGCTCATATTTTTTTACAATTTTTTTTCTATAAAAAATGACCGCTATTAGTATAGACAGTAACTGAAGAAAATAGAAAAAAAGGAACTATTCTTGCATTATTTTCAATGTATTTGTGTCATCCTATTAATAAGGTTTTCGTCAAATTAAGCTTTGAGTCCTCACCACATAATACTAATCAACCAAGGCATCGACAACTTACGTACACAAAATATATGACGTGATGTATAATTTATTAATATTTTGTCATTTTCACTAGTTCAACATAATAAATATATTTCATTCATTAGCAAAATTATCTGAAATTATTCGAATTGCTTACAATTATAATAGCATATAATCAAATTCGTCACATTAAAAATGATGTGAATCTATGACGGCACGTTGCAAAGCAAATTGGTTATCGAACATGAATATAAAGAAGGTATATTTGATGAGACCTGACCAGCACGATTCAGATCATCGAGAAGGTTAACAGTGTAAAATATTTTGAAGTATTTACACATATAGAAAGGCTTCAACACACAAAGGGGTTCACTATTCGTCCAATAAGTTACCTAAAGTTACATAAACTCGAATTTATACTATCAATTAATTGTAGGATGGAAATATTGATAGTTCAACTTTTAAATTATGACGGAGTTTTCTTTCGGTGAAGAATAGTCGTCCTAAAAGCTTTCAGTTGTCATGATATTTAATTGACGTATTGTAATATAAAATTTAAAATATCTTTGATTATTCCACGTATTGTGCTACTGACTGACACGTATTTCGCCTCTTTCAGAGGCATCTTCAGACTAACTATCGCAAAGTTTGCTTAAGTAATGAAGCAAGATTTATTCTAACATTTTAAATTATGAAATTACAAAATGGATTTCGGGTTTTTTTCCTTCTAAAGGAAACAAGGAAGGGGTAATAGAATCGAAACAATGCAATCATATAATGATACTAATGAGCTACAATCAATCAGATTGGGATTTTTCCCTTATAAGGGAAGCAAGAGATGGGGTTATAGAATCGAAACAAAGCAAACAAATAAACATATTTCTAATGACGTTAAACATTACAAACTATTAAACTATAATCAAATGAGCTGCAATCAATCAAATAGGTTAGTGATAACTCTATTAATTGGAAATAATGTAAGTAATGGCGAGCAACCTGTCCTATTAAGAATATTATTTATTTTTTATTGATAGTTTTATTTATTTCTAAAAATTCTATAATATTCATCTTTAGTTGAATTTAATTAAATTTTATATTAAAATGAACTTCCACAGAGATACCACCAAAACCATCGGACGTATTGTAGCTCTTTGTTACGTTGACGATAAGAAAATTTGGAAAAGTTGAAGATTTTCTTCGTTAAAAATAAAATTTTCAATGTTTTCGACTTTTTTAGGCCACATTAATTTTCACAATAGAATGAAAATTTTGAATTATTTTCAAAGCTAAAGGATGTTATTTTGGGTATAAAAATAAGTAACTTATCCAAAAAATATTGTAGACAAACTTGTGTAGTGGACACCAAAGCCCAAATACTTTCCCATCCTAATATGGAAATTTACGCCTGCTGTTTTCAGAAGGGTAAGTTTCCAACAACTTCTGATTACATGGTACATCGTTGGCCAAATATATGTCCAGGGTTTAGTGTATTTTGAAACATAAAAACAAAAAAGTAAACCCATTTCTTCAAGAAAAACACTGTATTTGTAGCTTATCTCATACAAATCTTGTCAAGTCAAAAGAATACGTAAACGTGAAAAGTTACTTTTGAACAAAAATAAACAACCGCACCCACTTTGTATACTATAATAATGATTTATAAAAGAGCTTTAAAATATCCATGTTTAGAATTTGACACTTTGTTCTAGTATATTTTATATATCGTATTTATTAATATCACTCACCGTAGTTTTATGTTTACTGCACATATTATCACTCAAAAGTCGAGAAATGCGAGAAATGCTATAAATAAGAAGTCTATCATTTTTTTATCACTGAAAATAATGTCGTGAAATTCAGAGATACATTGTTATAATCGCTTAAGATCTGTCTCGGAAGATTAATTAACCGTTTAAGCAATCAAAAAGAAAGAGACACATGAAATTTTAAATTTAATAAACATTTTCTCAGATTGGAAATGCAGAAACAAATTAAAATTGAGCAGTAGTGTATGATCGAAGCAAATGATTTTCAAATCATTGTATGTCTCTAGCTCTTTCTGTCAAAATGACGATTGAATAATTTACAGGATGCGAATGACATACGTGAACATATGAACTAACCCTCGTTGTCCGTATTCAAAGGGAACCTAATAAGACACCACTCTTGTCAGGGGTTGAAGGCAGGCAGAATTCACCAGAAAGATCAAACAAGACGTTTATATTTTACATCTGTAAAAAAGAATCATTTTTTAAGTTTACCTTCATAATTTAACATAACATAAGTTAACACAACACCCATCATAATTTTCTAAGCAATGAAATTCAAACGTTGATTATTAAGATTAAAAATAGTTCACAAATTGAAAATAAAACCGATAAACATGTTTCATGGTAAAGAATAAACACAACTTACGACCACGATAGTCGAGCGTTCAATGTAGTTGGCTTCGGATACGGTGTTTGGCGTCTCAGTTTCCAGTGTGAACATTTCCATGATATGATTTTAAATCGTGTTTATGGTTCAAAGTCACGGATATCTTTGATATCTGCACGCCCTTCTTACCATCTGATCCTTCAAAAATGACAGCGAGAACGACTCACTATCCATTCATACTGCTAATCCTAAATATCTAGGCCAGTTTCACTCTTCAAAAGCATCATCAACTGATTGCAACTGACTGAACAATTAGCGAACTTCAAACTATTGGCCACACAGCCAAATTAGTGATAATCATATTAAATAGGTAACATGAGATTACCGTTTATTTTTAAGGAAATTTATTACATTTATAACATCCATAAAGATTATATCGAAATTATTTACTTTCCAATTTTTTTACACTTTCAAACCTTTCAACCTTTATTTGTACCTCATATAAATTATGTTGACTAAACCGTATTGATATATTTGATGTTGTCGACAAAAGAAACGGAAATAATTAAAAGATTTAATTTGGAAGTTTAACTTGAAGTACAGTGCGTCTGGTCACTGCCTATTATATAAGTTTAAATGTGATTTTATTTCACAGTGTAGTTACCTAAAGTATGTAATATAAAAACAATAGAAGCATATTAAACAGACATTAACAACAAATGGCTAAAATCATATTGAATAAAAAAAAATATTTTTAGAGAAATGTGGTATGTACATATTATATGAGCCGAACAGTTTTGAAAGATAGTCTCACAAAAAACTACTACAGCTTTTTCTATGGCTTAAGAAGATATGATAGCATTGCTATCGACTTGGTTTTTCAATAAACGTCCCTAGCCCCGGAAGTTCTTTTGCACAATTTGTACCGAAACCTATCGGATCTGACTACTTTTTGATGACATAAAAAAGTAATGTTCTGGTTTTTGTGAAACGCTTCGCCATCTTTGTGGAAAGACCTCATTTCATGTGACTCACACCCCGAAATATATTGCTTCCGTGGTAGGTATATGCATTGAGAAAAAACAATATTTTATTTTAATGTCGAAATTTTTCAAAAAATATATTTGAATGCTGAAGAAATTTCATATATTTTTTTCTGTTTAAATAATTGAATTATTAAGCTTTTTCTCGTTTATGATATAAACTGACGTTAAGCCACCCATTGAACTTATTTTCTTACATTTCATTATTTTCTTCATTTTTTTTACATTTGTAAAATAACACTTCATTATCACTTGAAATACAGTGCGCAATACTTAACTGGCTATTTAACGAACAGTTATTTCATTCAAGGGAAAGTAAAATTAAGAACGCTTTTCAGCTACTCGGAATCCTTTATTTTAAAGAATAAAAACAAAACAAAACTCGATAATTCACAGAAAAACTGATTAAATTTGGACTTTAAAACATTTTTTATTGTATAATTTCATTAAATATCACTCCAATCGGAGAAGCAGTATTTAATTTGATACATATTTCAATTTAACGACCAATATTCGGCCCGTTTTGGTTTGAGATTTATGAGTATCAATTTATTGACAGTTTGCAAGTTATTATAAATTTGTACTAAAATTTAATACAAATACTTTCAAAATATTGTCAATTATGTATTATACAAACAAGCGTTTTGGTACATTCAAGTAATTGGTTAACTTTGTTTGTTCATCGGTGTTTTTTCTGAATTTGGAATACTTGAGAAGTATTCTTCCCGAAGTAAGTCCGGTTTACGTTCAGAATTTTCCTGAAACAGTTTATTTTGAAAGATTTGAAAATGCTATAGTTAATTAATTCATTCTTTGTTATAAAGTGGCTAACCTTTTGTATGATAGAATATTGTAACCCGTAAAAACACCAATAAGTAAATTCATTAAAAACCTTTCGACCATATAAGAATACATCATAAAAAAGAGAATAAAAATTGAAAATTCTGCTCCAAACATCAGCAGTAAGGAATCTATTATTTTAAATTTTATATTAAAATAAACCTCCACAAATCTGCCGTCGAAGTCACCGAAAGAAGTTTTAATGAGCTTTATTCTTTGTGAAAAGGCATTCAATATAAATGATTTTTTAAATACATGCCCACTTCCAATGTAGAGCATATTGCCTTCTGATGAAAGTATCCGTAATATATGTTTCTCCGAGAACTGCTTGTTACTTTATTGCCAAACCTTTCTTCAGTTCGATGAGAGTAGAGATAGAAGCGATCAACCTATAAATGAATAAATATATATATAATTATGTATATATGTAAATGAAACAAACTTATCTTAAATACATATGGTCTTAGGTCATAAAAATTTCAATTACCTACAATTTTTTTTTTTTATGTCTGATTATCTGCACGTTCTTTTCGTTTTTCTTAACACATTGGATGCTGAAAACACGCCGAGCGTGTCCATTTTCATACAATAAAACAGGTTCAGCATTTTAAACCAATAATAACGTGATATAGCTTGCCTTGGCTTGGATGAAAAAGCTCCAAATGATTTAAGCCAGCTTTGACATTGAAAATATATGTGGAATTAATGGAAAATATTTTTTTTTAACTTTTAAAACAATAATAAATCTCAATAATTTTTTTATAAGACAAATTTTTTTATATGAAATTGTTTTCCATGGCCCCATTTTTAGAGATGCAATCTATAAGGCGATGCAGTACGATATAAGCAAGCCACCATGGATTGTTCTGCACGCTTAGTTTGGAGATGAATGTATAAAAACATTTTCCCAATACATGTTCATATGAAACATCTAACCTGTGTTCTTTTTTGATTATTATTTATAATTGTATTAATTGATATTTTTTTAGACAAAATATCATTAATAAATGCTTACCATTATTTTAATTTGCAATTGATTTTTAGATGTAAGTTACTGATCATATAATTCAGGAGGTAGTTTTAAAATTTGTTCGAATCTATTTATCGACAAACTGAGAAAGTGAGATATTTACATTACATTTTCCTCATAAGTTTCTGTTTACTAGCAAAATTTTTAGAATATGTGTTTAATTAAATAATTGCAGATATTGTATAAAAATGCAAACTATTCCACGTGAATAAAAATGGTCTCAAAAGCTTTATCTAAAATTGGTAGTTTAAAAAAATTCTTTTGGAATTGACCAGTTTTGAAAATGACCTCCTGATATATATTTCTTAAAACCTTTTATCGAAAAATATGTTATGGAAGATTTCTATGTTTTATATTTCATTTAAATTCAAAAACGTTAGTGTTGCTAGTTTCTCGAGTATACAATGTTGTTTTATAGACTTTTTTTAAGTAAAAGGGATACTATGAAGTTCTTTTGGAAGCCTTAACAAGACCGGTTGACAGATGAGCAAAGAGGCCAGGGTTAGTGTAGCATTAAGACACGCTTCACGCGACCGCCCCGACACTCTGTTTTCTTCAGCTCTCTCATATTGTATTTTCTTGTCATGTCACGCCTAATGACTCCTGTGATGTGGTGTTTTTCTCGCCGAACCCCTACCCAATTACGGATTCTATGCAATGGTTCCCGACAATAACGCCGACTGAATTGAAAAGCGTGACTCTCGCTATATTTTTTAACGTGGCTAATTTTCCGCCCATTTTCATTTACTTATATTTTCGATGTAACATCAAAGCAAGCTTGAGCATTTAATTTTTGTCTATATTAAAAAAGTTTACGAGGTGCCGCATAATTTGAAAACAATATTTACTTTATGAAAAAAAAACTTCTATTGAAAAAGTTAAATAAGTTCATTTTATTTTTATTTTCCCTGCTCCATCTACATAGGATAAGTAAATATAACTTCATAAGTTGAGTAATATGTTTGATAGTGTAGCCCAGCGATACGCAATCTGCGGCTCGCAATGACATTTCATTTGTCCCGTGTATGACAAATATGACTCACCTTTTATCTTTTAATTAATATCTATTATTTTATCACTTTACCTCATGCAGCCCTCAAATTATTTGAGAATTGGTTTTCCGGACATTCTCCCAAAAAGTGTTTGCATCACTGGTGTAACCTAATGGTGATTAAAAAATAACGAGTGTCTCACAATTTTCAATAAGATATATGATCTTTTTCCATTATTATTTTTCAATAGCTGCATTGTTATTTTTACAAATACTGCCAAAAGTATTTTCAACTATAATAATTCATATCATACTAAAAACGTGAAAACGTAAAAATGCAAACAATAAAGCACCATAATTTTGATTTATTTTACTAAACATATGAGAGGTGTTTATTTAAATATAGAATTTCAAAATGCTATATTTTATCAAACCTGCCAGTCAATTTTCTGAAGTATATCATTTTTTTGGAATACCCTTTTTATTTAAAATTAATCTGAGCTTGAATCTAAATAAAAATATAATAGTTAATAATTTTTGTTTTCTATTAATATAAATCCTAGCATTTCTTAACTCTTCCGATAATTGAATAACAAATAACTACGTAGGATGTATTTTCATGAAAAGCGAAAATATTTCAACGGTAATAATGAAATTCAGATAATTTGGTAGGAAGCATTTCATAATATCACGAATTTTTGATATGCCTAGTTTTCCTGGAGATAAAAAAGGTTTTTCGGATTAAATATCAAATAACTTATAGAACATAATAAAGAGGTATCCTTTCTCCTCAACGAAGTAATATTTTATTGATATCCACATTCGTATTATTTTTTTCAATGGAGGGATCCGCAAGATTAAATTTTGATGACATCACTTTTCACAATCTTTTTCTTGACGTGTTTTTAATGGATAAAGTTTTTATGTGCATTTAAAATGTGGTAAAAGTTTACAAAATATATTTCCCGGCGTCATTGAAATCTCAACGAATATTTGAAATTACAACCCAACTTTGCTAAAGGCTTTTTTTGTTTAAATAAGCATTTTGTAACTCTTACGGACATTAATATTAATGAAATTAGTTTTTCGCAATCAGAAACAGCTGTGGATATTATAATAGTTATTCGCAAAGAAACATCAATTAATTTATTTTTCCTCATATCGCAATTTATTAAATCACTTCAAAATTAACCATGCAAACGTTTTTAAACGTCGGGTATTTACTACTTATCTTAATACAATGTCGTAATCGTCTACTTTATACGAAACGTTTAAATGTTATATAATGAATAATATTCGGTCCGTGGTCCGTAGTCCTGTTCTAGCCTTATCCTTTTTATCCGTATTTTCATCGAACGAAGAGAGAATGAACAGATGTTGATTGACTGAGTAACAGGAAGTTTTCTAGTAAAAAAATAGTGTTGGGAACCTCTTATTCGGAAACCATATAATCCAATCTGGTAGCGGCTATGATTTAAAATATTATATCTTAATTATTAAGATATAATTCTTCAATTATTTGATTTTATAACTGCTATATAAAAGAGTTAAGAAGATTACATGACAATTTGCTGCCCCTGATTTAGAAATACAATGAAACTCTGTGTGTATATAAAAATAGTCACCAGATTGCGGTTTGCTATGTTTTAATATAAGAAAAAGCTTTCAGCATAATTTCATATTTTCTCTCCCACATGAATATACCCTCGTTTCCTTTGCAAGATTGCATATCCAAAAAATCATGGGATCAATCATGGGATCAATCATCAAAAAGCATTAAAACAGTTAAAAAACTTTATCGTAATGAAACAAAAAAGAAACTTATAATTTATACTATTACGTTTCCCAAAACTTTTGTTAGTCGTGTGTTTGATATAGGCGCAAGAGCGATTTTTGGAGTGTTATTTAAACAAAAATTCAACAACGCATATTTTTCAAATATACAATTTTACATTGGAATCGACTAAATTTAATTACTATAAGCATATGTATGCTTATAGTAATTACATTAATGGGAGAAATAAAAATACTGTTCACGGAACCTACTGGTTGATGGTCGACACAAAGACCGTTCAGTTATTTAAGAAGGTTATTTGGCGACTGAGCAGCTTTTCTAGCTTAAAAATATATTACGTAAATGAAAAGTGGTAAAAATCAAGCATTCACAATCAGTATTCAAAAGGGTTATTTTAGCGGGTTTTCTTTTTGAAGCCTAATGCTGAAAAAAAAATAAGTAACTTGGTGCTCACGGAAAAGGGAAATAAAGAGTTGATTTGTATCCACTTTTAAAATAAAAAATGCCAGTAACTTAGAGCATGTTTTGGTTTCGGCATAGTTTCAGTAGTTCAAATCGTTACAATCTATAGTATTTATAGATTATAATTAATATTTGTTTTTTAAAAATTGAATAGAAACTCCCAGTGAATTCAAATCATCTTGTCAACTACATTTCGCGTGATCTTAAAAGCAATTGAATTATATTCAAATACCGTTATAAAGCTTTAAGCTTTAAGGTAATTTGTCAATGACCTTAAACAAAACAAATGCCAGTCTCAGGTAATAAATTAATCACCACGATTTAATTTATTTTCAGTGATTCTATTGGTATAGAAATGGAAATTCAATAAGACCATTTAGTTGTCAGGTGTACTGAAATTTATTATGAATAAATTTTGGATTCTTAGGTTTGATAATTTAAAACTTTTTGTAATATTTTCTTTTACGTGCTACGTCTTTAACGATTTGTTTTCCCATTCCAGGAAGTGGATTCCAGGATTATTATTTTGTCCTCTATCAGATATAAAAAAAATATCTACTCAAATTATTTTATATATTTAGATATTGTTTTTAAATGAAAATAAAATGAGACATTTTTGGTACTTATCCACATTTTTCAATGCGATCACAACAATGTGTTTTTTTTAATCGAATGATTAAAAACCGTTAATTGAATGTTATAAAAATAAAAGGTTAAATTAGAGTATTCGAATTAAGAAAGTAATTTAATATTTATTATTGCTTTACTGCGTTGAAACGTTATTATTATTAAATGAAATTTGAGCATACTATAAAATTTTCAAAGACGCTGTAAGAGTTGCGTTTTATTGATAAAAATATTTTAACTGGTTACCAAGTTCTGAGATGTACACTGCGCTCAATTTGAAATCCCGTTCGATGTAAAGGTCATGATCTTCATAAAAATATATGTAGAAAAAGTAAAAAAGAATTGTGGTTTATTTATTTCAATCCCATTCCATCAAGGATTGACAGGTGACACGTTACATGTGATTCGTTTGATTTTATGTATTGGATGCAAAGAATGAAATATTTAAAATGCGTTTAATAGTAGTTCTACGGATGGTTTCGAAAAAATATGAATAGCTATCTTTTGAGTTACAAAACCTTCACAATTAATAAGCAATTGGTTTAGATTTATGAAAGTTAAATAATAATAAAGTGGTAAATTTAAAGTTAATATTAACTCGTACCTTTTGTATAGTAAGTATATGGATCGTATTATTTGAAGGTTCATAGTTAAAATTTGACACAGTTCAAATCATTTACATAATATTCCTAAGGTAACTGTGCTACGCTGTGACTGACATATTATATTAGCCGGATACTAGGAGTCGTGAGACCTCGCTTACCAGACATAGGTTTGAATTGAAAATTACACCCTACAAATATGTCAATCAGAATGTCACATATTGGTTTCACATTGAAAAATAAAACAAAAAATAATAACTAAGAGATTACATTTAATCAGAATGTAAAATTAATCTCATCACGTGTGCAGTAACGTTTTGTTTATTGAGTTTGTAGTGTAGTTTACAAATAATACAAATGGGTGGTTACATAGTAGAATTAAATGGACGAATATGCTAGATATTTATCTTTTTAAGTGGTCCCCATTACAATCAGGCAAGGTCAGAGAATCAATTTCAAGCCCGATTACTACAGTTTGTGTATAGTTTATATTTTGAGTATAAAAAAGGCGCATAATTTTTTAAAAAGTTTTTACGAGTACTTATGAACATGTGCACAGCAACGGCAAGAAAGACGCATAACAAATGATGCGTTATTAAAAAACGATTAGCCGACAGTACTGAAACAAGAACAAGGAGTAATAAAGAATGACTCCATCGTGTTAACAAAAAGACTCTGCCGGCGATCTTGTACATCGATAAAGTAAAACCAATAAAGTGTAAGAAATGTGACTTGGCATTAGGCTGAAACTTGAGTCGTTAGGAAAAGCCGTTAGCACGGTAGTTAAGTCATTAGTCAGTTAAGTCATTGAGGGACCGGTAGAACTGGCGAGCCTACTTTCTAATTAGGAAGGTTTACGTATCGGCAAAGGTTCGGGGAACTAATTACTTTACCTTAACGCCCTCCCTATCATGCCATCAGTGACACGGGCAATCTATAAGTGCATTGTTTCTCATTTTCTGATTCAATTCAATTTGAAAATGTGCCGTTAAGTCGAAAAAGCTTTCAGATAAAATACGGAAGAAAATGTTGCATCATTAAGGTTGTATTTCATTTCGGAAAATACCTGTATTTCTAAGAAACTTTGGCAAACGGTTAGACTGTTTTTAGTATTTCAAAATAAAGAGATCTCAAAGCATCGTTACTCAAATGCAATTCTAAAGTTTCGTTACCTTTGACTTGAATGGTTGATTGTAAGTGAAACGTTAGAGCTTATTTTCACGTTTAAATAATTTACGTGAAGTAAATATAATTATTGTAATTGTTCAATTATTCATTCCAAAATATATTGTCTTACTATGGGTATTACAGACGTAATAGTACATATATATAGTTTAACTAAAAGAGAAATATCGTTAAAAGTATTGCGTTTACATTAAGTTATCATTTTAAAACCATTAAAAAAAAATTATAATAGAATTTGAGAGAAATTCTAAATATTTTTTGTTCTTCAAACAATTGCTACATTTATTACTATTAAGAAATATCGTTAAAAGTATTGCGTTCACATTATTTTAAAATCATTAAAAAAATTATAATAGAATTTGAGAGAAACATAACACCAGATGCTCATTTATTACTATTAAGACTGAGTAAATATTTAGAGATCTCATCTATTCTGTCGTCACGCATCCGTTGTGAAAGAATGGAAGGTAGTTGTAGATAATGTAACCTCATGAATTCTTTAAAAACGAGATTTTTATTTATTTGGCAGCCAATAGGCCAACAAAACCTTGTTATGAAAGGATCGTTGATATCAATAATATCTAGTTAGAAAAAATAGAACAAACTCGTGATCTTTATTATTCTGGCTTAATTTATTCAGATAATGTAGTGATATTTCATTCACCGATTATATTTTCCATACTAGCAGAGTATTTATATGGCAGGATTCCTAAAATATTACGTAATATTTTTACGCTCAAATTCTATTTTATTCTCACATATATTTTCGACAAGTCCAGTTTTTATACTAGAAATAGCACAGAGAAAAGTCAGACGGTTACCACTGGGGATATATTTCAAGAGACTCTGTTGCTGACACTGCTCGATTTCTGGCTCTACGCTTAAGAGTATCTTTGAATACAAAAGTGCACTTCTATTATATCAATAGTAGAGCCCAACTTATCCTTTCGAATATTAAAAACGAAACGGCTCTACTTATCGCTGAAGATGGTATATTTTTTTGAATAGAATACGAAAAAAATAACTCGTCGGCATTTTAATATTTATGAGGATCATTTTCGAATTATGTCACCAACCCAACAGCATTTTCATCATACTTGAAGCGTTCATAACCTTCCAAGCTATATTTCATATTCAAGTATTTACACAATTGTAATTTTTATACGTAAATTTTATTTACAGTATTTTAATTAAAATTTCGACTCTGTGAAGGTATTTCGGATAAGTCATTGATATATTAATGCAATCTAAAAAAAATACTTAGCGCATGTTTATAAATGATTTTTTTATTCAATGAAAGCAGGTGCATTTAAGTTATATTAAAACATTATTAATGGAGTGGATTAAAGTGAACTGTAAACAAGTTGAAATTATTATGTATTCCAGTGCACAAAATTACCTTATAGGACAACAGTAAATATATCAAATAATCTTGTCAAACATTATGGATTAAAACGAACTACATTCAAATAATGGTCAAGAAAAACTACGTTGCATTTCCTTTTAAAGTTTTGCAGTGTAGAATTTAGTTTTTTTATCGGATATTCAGCATCTCAATATAATTTTTAAACGCTTTTAAAAACAGTTATTAGCCAAAATAATGTATATTTGCTTTCACATACAAATTGAATAATTCGCTGTTGGACGTCCAATCACCTTAACTAATCGCTCGAACAAAGGAATGGAAAACAAACATTTAATTTTAGATTATACTATTTTTCAAAAATGATAAAGCTTATGTAATAGAACCATTATTCATTAATAATGAATTCCCTTTTACTTCGTTAAGGATAACTTATTAATAAACTTTTAAAAGTTCATAACACATGGTGTCTAGCAGTGGTGGCTAACTAAAAAAAAAACATTAATTAATTGATTTTTTTGATCGTGATGACCAACGACGGCCATAATTTTGTAAAAATGGAATTAGTAGATTTTTTAATATAATGCCTTCCCAGCATAAATTGAAATTTAATACCTCAAAAGTGAATTTGATATTGTCAGTAAAACTCTGAGTAAAATTTTGCTGAGATAACTTTATACTAAAATCATTTTTTGTATTAAATTAATACGGTTTTCTTTTTTTGTTCGTCAAAATAATTATTCAAATAAAAGTCACGTGCCCCTCCTTTATTATTCCCATTTTAATGAACTTAAATCGACACAGATTACACCATAAACAAGAATAATGCAGGGGGGTTTCAGTAAAACCTATTAATTTTATTCACGATGATTTTTTTTTTTAAAAAGTTTTCGCATTCGACAAGACTTTTCCACAAAATGTCGCGTGCCGCTGTCGACCCATCACTTGCCGTCAACTTATATTAATTACGATGGGAGATGAAGTTGTGATTAATTAACTTTACAGGAGCTATCAAGAGAGGGTATTATACACGGGACAAGAGCGATTTCGAGGCCTGCCTGGGATACGTGGAGTCATTAAGTGAATTGTGAAAATATTCAAAGGAGAATAATTAATTTATACAGTGCAAACATCTAAATAATTGGGGCGAAATTTCTTATCGGTATGATGTATTGTTAAATTCATATATTTGTTTTAATTAATTATTGTAAAGCACTTTTTATTTCACCTACATATCACATTTAAGTCGTTAACTGTCACTTTGTTGTGTAAAGGCATCATTTTAAATAAAAAAACATTTTTATTTGTACCACTTTCACATGTAATTTTATAAAAATCAGTACCAATCAAGCTATTCATCGCAAGAATTTTCAACTGGTAAAATGATTTCTTTTTTTCACATCATAAATATATGTATCTTAGAAAAGTTAAGGTAAATTTTTAAATTGAGAAAAATAGTCACTCTGATCTGGAAATACATACAACAGTGTCTACAAAATGTAGTATTGAATATAATTAAAATATATTTTTTAAATGAAATAAGTTATATTACAGATTTAAGCTAAAAGCTATTAATCTTTATAATATAATGCGAGCTAACCGACACTGCACCACACGAGATCATGATACATCACCCCGTACAAGGTATTCACTTGGTTTTACTCAGGTAAACTAAGAGCTATTCCATAATATGGAACTGGACATGAAGATCTTTTTCAGATGACTAAATAATCATCCATAAAGAGCGAATTACAAAGTGAATCATTTGTATTGCCTGTAGTCATATTCCAATGGCACACACATACTATAAAGCTATCAAAATATACATTTGTAATGTCATCATAGCGAATGAAACTATTTTGAATTCATTTAGCAATCAAAAGTATTGTATTATCGTTGATTTCATTATTTTTCATGCACATTTTTTTATAGTCTTAAACTCAGAAAATTTACTACTGTAAATATATCTGACTGTATAAATATAGAAAACGATAATACAAATTACATATATGTATGTTATTAAATAAGACTGAAAACTTTTTCAAATACTCACCCGATTGCAGGCTCCCCCTATAGGCTGAGCGACGAAACAATTCATTTATAAGGCTTCTCAGATAATTATCACAGCATCGTAGAAGTCAATGAAATGTCATAGTACGACGAAAGTACAGTTACCTAAAGGCGCTCAAACCACAAAGACCGGATGTGACAAAGAAAAGGAAAATTTTAAGCCACGCGTTTTTGCCACATCCCTTAAAATAGAGTGTCAACATTACATTGAAAGTAGAGGATTTAACAAAAATAAACGTCTGTAAATGTTTCGATTCTCTTTTTTTATTAGCGATCTTCACTCACTGTTGACATACCAAGTTGAAATAATCTATAAACCTTCTATAAAAAGCTGATAAATAAAATTTATCTTACCAAAGTTTTACTTGCACGATATGTCTATACTATTTTTTATTTTAACCATGCCTAACTAAATTTATATTAACATAATCTTTTTACGAGAACTGCTTGTCAAGTTGCTCAGCCCCTCTTTGTCCGAACAAGTCATTACCTAATTGCACTCGCTTCCACCGTTTTAAGAATAGAATGGGCGTGTTTTTGTACACAAAGCAGACCATCCATGCATCAAATCCATGTATTCAAACAGAATCAATTGTTCGATTGATACATAAAATTGCCCGAACTGGGACCCATTCGCTACACAACAGAACCCAACGACGTTGACACTCGGTCACAGACCCGACGAGTATATATATTTAAATATAATTTGAATATCCCCAAAACAAATAAAAAATAATTCATCAAATTCAAGCAATCCTTAGCTTACGCGGAACTCTTTGGAAAAAGTTAACCGAGTAATTATAAAACGTACTGTAAATACATTTACGTGAATTTGTTAATGTGCAGCTGCACTTTTCGGTGTTTCGGCAGCTAACTGTTCAGTTGTATTTGATTGAATCACAAATGTTCAACATCGATTAAGTTAAGATAAGCGTTTCCATTGCTGTATGCCAATCAATGATGATAATAAATTATATTTATTTTAAACACCAATATTTCTTTTTAATGTCTAGCATTTCTAATAGATAAATTCTGGTGTTTTTTTTTCATATGAAATTATTTTCTTTGAAGAAATTATCAACGTAAAGTGGTATTTGGTTTCATTAAAAATATTTCATTAAATATTGAATATTTGCACAGCGCAGATGGCTGAACCGTATTGCCTAGCTTTTTATTTTATTAAAAACTATGGTATAATCCATTTTATTCTACGGTATGATTCTGCAAGCGATCTTCTCTATTCAAATAAGGAAAATGAAATATTCCCATTGACTCCTCAGTTATGGATATTTGCAGGTAATAAAATATTTTATGAGACGTACATTCGCGCCGTGTAAAGGTAAAACCGTAAATTTTCCCGCTTGAGAAATGATGCATTCCACCCAACGCACACAGCAGCTTCTTGCTCTATTTCAGGCATGTCTAACTCACTTAACTGTATGGGCTACATTAGTTATAAAATTAAATTAATGAACAAACCACAATACGTAAAACAGAGCTATTATACGAGATAAATTTGGACCTTTCGCCTTAGTTAAATTAGTTTATTCACTTGAACGGTGTTAACTGTCAATTCTTGGCGCAAATAAATTATTTTATTAAATATATTTTTAAAATAAATAATATACGTAATAGAAAAATATTAGTACCAGCAATTGAGTATTAGTTGACACGCTCACTTACTGGGCCAAGTCGGCCACACTGGCTGGCCGGTTACAATACCAATGAGGGAAGTCACACTTGTAGATTTATGCATTACCAAAAATCTAGCAGCTAAAATCTTTTTTAAATTGAAACACTAGTGATTTTTTGAAATGAATAGAATAAATAAAAAAACTTCCCCGCAGATAAAAAATGTAGTTTTCAGGTAAACACAAAGAACATTGTTTTAGTTGTTTAGTTAGCAGCGAAAATAGAAATAATTTGAATGAATTGATAATTTTGAATTCATTAAAAATCAAAATACTAAAATGTATAATATAAAATAACCACATTATATGAAAATGGTATGTATACGAATTTCTATGAACCAGAAAAACGATGTAAATCCGTTTATTTTAACCTATATTTCTTAAACTTGTTTAGGTGTATCGGGCTATTATTATTTAAAGGTAAATGTAGAAAAACATTTCACTGGTTTCCTGGAGTTTACTCAATTTTACGCATGATTCCATTTTCAGTCCACATTTTGGTAGGTATCCTTTTGTACAAGATCATCCTTTTGTGCAAATTCGATATATTTATATTATATCTCTCTATAGACTTTCGTTAGTTGATGGCTATTTCAGGCAATTTCGTCTCGACTTATATACTACGAAAATACGTAAATATTTGTGATATGTAATGAATATTAATGCTAGCCAAGTATCATATAAGTAAATAAATTGGTTCATGTATGTCAGTAATGATTTAATTTACTTGAAAATGATACCGTCTTAACCACCGAATTTATGTACTAACATGTATGCGTTGTCACAATGGATCATTTAAATGTGTTGATCGCAACACAGATATAGATAGATTGATGGAATAAGACAATGGCAAGAAGTTATGTGATCACTCCCTCTACCACCCATTTAAAAATTGTAATCATTGAATGAGAAGTCGTTCTATTCAGAAAATTTGTTACAATTCCATAAATTGAAAGATAGATATAATTGGAAATGAATACAATTGGATTTTTGAAGCCTTGAAAGCGTTATGGAGTAAAACAAAAGCACAAGAGCGTTACGTCTAGAAAACGGGACTATAGACACAATGCTTTGTAGATAGTATGACATTCATAATAAATACGGAATTTCTGCGCAAAAGTACAAACAACACTCAAAATTTTAAAGTGAGCAAATTGTGTCAAGGATATATCAGATTATTGGAAAAGTAGATAACATAAAATAACGCGCTTTTATTCATTCTGAAAGCGCGTTTGATCTTTATATTGGGAAATGAAATAAAGAAGAAAAAGTTTACTTCATCTGCTATGCGAGAATATTAGTATGATATACTCGTAAGTGCAGTCAAAGCACTAAGTTTTGAGTGAGTGGCTTTGCACAAAACACCTCAAGATTACTTAAACATAGTGTACTGGAGACAATAAACGTGTCGCAATCTTTGTACCGTAAAACAAAGTCATAAATTTCACACGGCTTACATTTGTGTAATGTAAAAGCGCCGTTGAAATTATATGCACAACGCAAAGGAATTTTGCTTAAGCAATAAGGAAGATAAGACCAAATATCCATTTGTATTTTTCACAATTTCTCTGTACAAGCTTTTTTCCAGTGCGATCTATTCCATCGTAAGATGGTCAACATTTTTGATGCAATCTTATTTAACAAAAAGATGTCTTGATCATAAAAAATATTTTTTTTAGCTGATGCTCGTGATTTTATTATCCGTTTTTTAATAAATAAAACAATAATTGTATTTTATTTATTTAAAATGCCTTTTCACTTATAATTGACAGTTTAAAATGAGTAAACGTTAGGTGCTTAATAATTCACCATCATGGTGACCCTTGTCGTTTTTTTATTTTTGCTTACTGAAATTAAAAGAGAGTGTACAAAGCATGCGAAATGCGAAATGCTCATTGACAATTTTTATTCTTAATACAACACCCTTTTTATCTAAAAAGATCAAAAACTGGGGTTATCAAATTTCTCAGACTGAGCATTCTCAAATCCTTTGAATAAAAAAACGGTCAGTCAGGTTTTCTTATTTTTTTTTTTTTTCCTACCTTTACTTTCCTACTGAAACTATATGTGGAGTCCGCTAGGCGGGCTCCTAGTTTCCTGGCTATTTTTGTTGCTAGGGTGGATACAGACTAAGTCTTTGTTTCCCTTTCCCGCATGTAAGCTAGCTAAGTATTGACTTTCTAAAAGATTCTGTCAGCTGAGGGCTTTGTGTGGGGAAAACACTTAAGAAAAACCCCTTACGAGAATGATTGTCTTGGAATCATTAAAAATGTTCAATTCTTACTAGGAATTGCTCGTAATGTTTACGTAAACTTGAGGAGTTTACTTGTTCTTATAGTAGACATGCCCAGTCCCTAACTGTTACTAAATCGACGAGCCTAGCTCGTAGCTTAAAATGTATCTCTTAGGGCGTTAGTATAGAAGCTGGCAGTGCTGCTGGCTTCTTCCACGCTTGCCTCCACTGTTGAAGAAATTGCTGTAGGAGAAAGGTGGGTGGAGCATAAGGTTTGAGACATCGTCCTGACGAGGTTCTTAGAGGCCTTTAGTTGGTTTTTAAAGTTGGATATTTTCACAGCTCGGAGAGTTGGAGCGAGGTGGGGACCCTGCTTCAAGCTTTCCACGAAACTGGCACGGTGGAGGCGTAGGGTCTCTTTAATGTCAGGGCCTTTATACCACGCCCGGAGGTATCGGGTGCTGGCGTTCTTCTTCAAGCCTGTGATTATGCGTAGGCATTTATTTTCGACCCTCTGAAGGAGAAGAAGTTTGCTGTCGGGGATGTCTACAGACCATATGGGAGAGGCGTACAGCATGGTTGGCTTAATTACCATGTTGTATAGTGCCTTCTTATTAGCCATGCTGAGGTAGCTTCTAGCATTGAATATTGGGTACAACGCGCCAATTGCAACGTGAGCTTTCCGCCTGGCTTCTGCAATGTGCGTAGACCAGGTGAGGGAGCAATCCAGAAATACCCCGAGGTATTTGACAGCTGGGCTGAAACAGCAAGGGATACCACAGACGGTGATTTTCCCGTTATAATTTTTGTTATTACGTTTACGCGTGAAGAGGATCGCCTCTGTTTTCGCGCCGTTTACTTTGAGTCTCCAGCGACTGAAATAGTCAGTCAGCTGGGCTGTGCCAGACTCAAGGCGACGTATAGCTACGTCCCGGTCCCTGTGCGTGGAGGTGATGGCCGTGTCGTCCGCATAAAGAGCGACAGAGCAGTTTTGGGATTTGGGAGGTCGTAAATGAAGTGGTTAAATAGTCTAGGTCCCAGGAGACTACCCTGGGGTACCCCAGCGGAGGCTGAGCGGAGAGAAGATTTTTCCTTCTTAACCGCTGCATAGAGGGATCGGTCATTCAGATAATTTTGGATGATTTTAATAATGTATGGGGGAGTGTTTGTCTCAGCGAGCTTGTGAACAAGTCCGTCGTGCCAAACTGTATCAAATGCCTTTTCCAGATCAAGCAGTACCATTCCGGTGGTTCTTCCCCTGTAAAAGTCTTCGGTGATCTGACCCGTGATGCGGGATAGCTGAAGGGTGGTGGAGAGGCCTTTTCTGAAACCGTATTGAGATTCAGGTAGAATAGGGTTATGAACGGGGAGAAAGCGTTCTAGGATCACTTTCTCGAGCAGTTTGCTGAGGCAATCAAGTAAACTGATTGGTCTGTAGTTGACAGCTAATGAGTGGTCTTTTTAGGTTTTGGAATCGCGACGACGTGTGCCGTTTTCCACGTTACTGGAAAGTAGCCACGTAGAAAACACGCAGTATATATTTTTTGCTAAGAAAATGATACCTTTTTTGCGGGAGGCGTTTCAAGATAGTGTTGTTGATGTTATCTCTACCGGGCGCTTTTTTTAACGACGAGTGTTTTGATAAGTTTCTCAATCTCAACCGGCTCAACGATTTTAACATCTTCCGGGATGATGACTTGGGAAGCAAGGGAGTCTATTGACTTTTTTCACGAGCGCTTTTGTAGCGGTGTCCGTGTCTGACTGGATTTCAAAGTTTTTGACGAATGCATCGGCGAGTGCGTTAGCTTTTTCGAGATCGGAGTAGACAAATTTATTGCTTGATGGGTCAGGCCTGAGTGGCTTGATTGCAGACGAAGACGTTTTTATGCGTCTAGAGAGCGCCCAAAGTGAATTTTTGGGGTTGTCGGTGTATATACGGCAGCTAGAGAGAGTGTCTTCCCAAAGAGCAGTTTTGTGACTTTTTACCGTGGCTTTGATTTTGGTTGTGAGAGAGTTAATCTCGCGTTTGACAAAGTGATCTTCGCGTTTGGTTTTGTTCCATTCTTTGCGCAGTTTGTTACGTTTAAGAATGAGTTCGCGGCTTTCGTCCGTGAGCTCAGCGCGTGCGTGTGAGAGTTTCACTTTTGGAACGTATCGGCGGCGGGCCGTGAGGATGGTTTCGGTTAGCTCGGCAGCTGCTGAGTCTATTTCTGCTTCCGTTTTCAGGGTTTTGGGCGTGAGGTGTATGTTTTGCGTGATGTACCTTTTAAATAGATGCCATTTTGCTTTCGCGTAGTCGAACTGCGGGGTTCTTTCTTTTTCATACGCGCCTCCTATCTCAAAGTAGACAGGAAGATGGTCCGAGTGAAGCGCATTAAGTACCCTTGGCTTTCCGACAGTCGGAGAATTTTGAGCGATCACCAAGTCAATGAAAGATGGGCGAGTTTTACCTTGTATGCGCGTTGGTTCGTCCGTATGGAGAATCGTAAAGTCCGATTTTTCGGAATGTTTGAGGAGCGAGTTGCCGCGGGAGTTGGCTCTGAAGCAATTCCACACGCTGTGGTGGGCGTTTAGGTCACCGGCTAAGACGACCGAGTTTCTGAGCTTGAGCAGCTGATCAAGTTCAGAAGCAAGGAACTTTTCCCTTGGCTTTACCATACACCGATATGATAGCGTGAGGCTTCCCATTGATTTCTACTTCTATGGCAGTAGACTCAAAGCCGTTTAGAGGAGAGGTCGGGAGATGCGCGTGCTTGAGATCGCGATGAACTAATATCATGACGCCACCGCCCCTCTCGGGGAGAGGGCGGTCCTCACGGTAGCAGTCGTAGCCGTGAGCGGAGAAACGGTGTTTAGGCTTAAGGTATGTCTCTTGGATCAGGACGATATCTATACCAAGCTCTATGAGTAGTTCTTGGAGTTCGGGGCGTTTGTGGGCTGAGACGCTGTTGGCGTTCCACGTTAAGACCTTGAGTGGCCGTCCATTATCTAGCAGGTCTGCGCCTTTTTACGGGGAAGCTAGTCCGAATTTGTCAAGTAGTGACTGAGCTCTGTCGAGTCTATCACTAAGAGACATTGTAGGGCTTGCGCGAATGGCGCGGGACATGCGAATACTCTCAATGATGGTGGAGATGTCTTCATTGGTGACACCATCCTCACCGTCAAGGAAAGAGTTGATGGTGTCGATTAAAGTAGCAGGAATGGGTTGTTTTGTCGCTATTTCTACAGACCCTTCTTAAATATATTATGCCGACGTGCTATTTCTTGATACAATAATCTTAGATTATTGACAATTAATGCTTTTTCTTGCTTTAGAAAAAATCTTATATATATTTTGAATCAATTTTAATTGAACTATTTTAATAAATAAGAACAATGATGCTATTTTTTTTTATCCTTTTGACAGAATGTTAAGTATTGCAATTCAGTAAAATATGCATCTTTAGACAACTTTCGTATTATTTAATGCTGGTAATGATAAAACTTTTATAATGACACGATACTAACAATTTTGAAAGCTTTTTCCGCAATTCAAAGAATTCTTTGACGCTATAAGAAAATTCTGAGGAAGAGTTGATTATTTCATTCAATTCTTCAAAATGCATAATTTTACATTAAAATTGTACTGTTCATAGTAATATTTTTGAATTACTAATTCAAATAAATCATTTTCATTTATCGTTATTTCTTACTTATAAGAGTATAGTCCGATCCGTGGTGCAGTGGTCAACGTCGTTAGCTTCCGTGACTGACTGCCCGGGCTCGAAGCCCGGTACGAACAGATTTTCAGTCGATAAATCAATTCTGTTTGAAGGCAATGGGTGTTTGTGTTGCTAAACATCCCTTCCCACCTTTCCGATCCCAAAACAAGCGAGGCACGTATCGAGAGCGATTAGCTAACCACTTGTCTTTTCCTAGTCTATGTACGTATCCTTTCAATCGATACTCTCTTTGAAACAGAGAAATTAAGCAACTGAGTAACAAACAGTTCTCGTAGAAGAAAAAAATGTGAGGATAAACTCCGTAAGGAGTCCATATGCTCTAAGTTGGTGGCGGATTTGTTAAAAAAATATAAGAGAAGAGAAAAATATTATATGTATATTGATTGAGTAGGCATTTACTTGGTAGAACTCCATTATAATACGGAAAGAAAAATAACAATGTATTTTAGTTCTACATAAATTATTTTATATATTTGTTGATAGCTATTTCGGCTTAAGCCTTCGTCAGAACTACTAGAATAGTTCTGACGAAGGCGTAAGCCGAAATAGCTATCAACAAATATATAAAATAATTTATGTAGAACTAAAATACATTGTTATTTTTCTTTCCGTATTATATGTATAGTAATTGATTATCCGGTCCGTGGCGCAGTGGCAACGGCTTTGACTTGCGTGCTGGACCACCCGGGTTCGATTCCCGGTACGAGCGGATTTTTTCAGTCGATAAATCTGTTCAAAGGCATGGGTGTTTGTGATATTGAAAATCCCTTCCCACCTTTCCGATCCCAAAGAGCGACGCATGGTGACAGCGATTAGCTAATCACTAGTCCTGTCCTAGTCCTCGTATCCTTTCCATCACTAATCTCTTCGAAAAAGAGAGGTCGGGCAACTGAATAACAAGCAGTTCTCGTAGAAAAAACATATGTTGAGATAAACTCCGTGAGGAGTCTTTATGCTCCAAATTGGGAGCGGACATGGTTAAAAAACCAAAAAAAATGATTATAATTAATATATTTGTAAATATTGTTTTAAAAATCCATAGAATACGTTTTTTTAATGAAGTGGAATGCAGCTATGGATCATTTCAACAGTAGTTAGAAAATAAATGATATGTACATTATAAATGATAAGCTTGAGATATGATCCATCAAGATACGACATTGATATCTTTCTTGCTAATGAAACTTTTCCTAAGCCGTCTCATTGTCCTACAATAGCCAACTATTCCTTATATAGATTTGACCGCACTCGAACCTCAGGTGAAGGAACTGCGATTTACATTAAAAAACATATTGACCACTGTGCAATCCCGCCAACTAGAAGCAAACGCGATAGTTGTAAATACGAAGCATTCCTTATAAGATTCGTTTCTATTTATAGCCCACCTAATGGTCAGATAACAACTGAAGATCTTGAGGCCATTATTCCTCTTGGTGTACCCACTATTTCCGCCGGCGTTTTTAACGCAAAACACGTTGACTGGAATAGTAGGCTCACAAACTCACGGGGGCGTCAACTAAAATCTTATATCACTAAGATTGGTGCTATTGTAGCGGCTCTTTCAGACCCAACGACCCTGCCAAGGAACGGAAGTATACTGGATGTTATAGATATTGCTTTAATGTGTGAAGTGACCCTTCAATACGAAACTCATATCGTACACGAACTTAACTCTGATCTCCAACCTGTTATTCTTCGGTTGAGAGATCCGTCGGACCCAAAACTAAATAGTTATAATCAAACGCGAAACATAATCCAATGGAACGAGTTTGAGAGCTTTCTTGACGATACGTTAACTCCCCCATGTGACTTGACAGTTAGTCGAAGCATTGATTTTTGGATCAGTAATCTAACAACCCAAATTCACATAGCTGCTTAATATGCCACGAAAGCGATAGAAACTTCACCACATAGCAAAGCCTTTCCGGTAGATATCAGGAATCTTATAAACGAAAGGTGTCGTGCACGAAAAGAATGGAAGAAATACTGCAATTCTATAGTCAGGCAGCGTGTTAACCGGCTGACGGCCGAAATCCGACTTGCACTGAAAGTCTATCGTGATAAGGCTTCCGACGATTATTTAAGCGAGCTTGTCAAGGGAGCCGACCCATACTGGGCTCTTTTCAAGGTTCTCCGCGCAGAAAAGAACCCCTTTATGCCACTTAAGCAACAGGGCCTGCATTCGCCATCACTGACAAAGTCGAGGAGTTTGCGGACAGCCTCGAAAGACAATTTAAATCTAACATGATCGACCCAAGAAATGAAGACTTGAAAAAAAACGCGTTAAAGAAAGAAACCGCTGCAAAATTAATAATAGAAAAGCTTATAGATGTTAACTGCCAACCAATAACTCCCACCTCGTCAAAAGAGGTGGAAAGTCTAATAAAAAACCTTCCTGACAGGAAAGCTCTGGGTAACGACACAGTCGGCAACAAGGCTCTCAAGCAGTTACTACAAAAGGGTAGTACCACATTATTTAATATTATATGCGTGTGTGAGCCTACAATATTTTCCCTCCCGATAGAAGGAAGTGGATATTATCTTGATTCTAATACCAGGAAAAGATCACACTCTTCCAGTGAACCACCGGCCAATAAGTCTGCTTCCTGCAATGAGCAAAGTCTTAGAGCGAGTAATTCAAACTAGACTACAAGAAGTGGTTGACGAGAAAGAGATCATCACCGACACCCAACACGGGTTTCGGGCGAATCACTCGACAAACCATCAACTTCTTCGAGTGGTGGAATTTATCACGAGCGGATTCATTCAAAAAGAGGTCACAGCTGGCCTCTTCTTAGATATTGCAAAAGCCTTCGACAGGGTGTGGGTTGAAGGTCTTGTATTCAAAATGTCGAAAACTGGAATTGGATTACCACTAATTAAGATCCTTAACTCATTTGTGACAGGTAGACGTTTCCAGGTCAAAATGAATAGAATCCGGTCCTCAAATAGGTCAACACTTGCGGGGGTTCCACAAGGCTCTGTCTTAGGACCCATATTGTATAATATATACACCTTCGACATTCCCACCAGTAGGGAAAGTTATACATTTATAGCCCAGTACACAGCTGATACATCCATTTTAGCTAAATCTCGTAATCGGCAAAGCACAGTTGCACACGTCCAAACAGTTACCGATACCATTGCGGACTGGTGTGACAACTGGAGAATTAAAATCAATGCAGAAAAGAGCGTGGCAATAATCTTTTCTAAAGGCTTCATTAGAAAACATAACTTCAATTGCATTAGAATGCACAATACAGAGATCAAATGGTCTAATACAGTCAAGTATCTTGGACTTATCTTAGATAAAAGACTGAAGCTTAACGAACACACCGCTATTAAAAAGCGCCAAGCTAATGCTACAAAAGCGATATATACAGCAATAACTCGTCCAATTATGGTGTACGCCACACCAGTGTGGGCGTTTGCTCACCAAAAGCATCTGAAGACTCTCCAGGTTGTTCAGAATAAGTCATTGACGCAAGTATGTGATGCTTCATGGTTCGTGCGTGGTTTGCTGTTACACAGAGATTTAAGTCTGCTCACTATCCGCAAACTCGTTCGTGAAACCTCTAAAAAGTTTCATAAGGCTGTGGGCCTTCACGATAACCCAACAATCTCTTGCTTGCAGAATTATGACGAGAATGCCTCAGAGAATTGATATAGGCCGAGAGCTATTCTTCTTGATGACTCTCCCTAGATAGAGACGCAATATTAAACTGACTTATCAACTGTAGCGATCGCGCACCTCCTGTCAGAAGCGATGGGAAGGGAATGTCAACAAATAAAATTCAAGAGTTAAAACATTTAGAGACGAAGGACACTGGAAGAACTTTGGCGCTAACACGCCTTAGAACTTGATGCTCCGTCAAACTGATATGCAAAAAAAAACAAAATCATCTTTTACAGAGAAGGATAGAAAAAAAATAATTAGATGATTAGTAGCTAGCCATTCGTAAACATAAAAGTAACTTTTTTGATGGTGAAAACTAGCAGCCAGAGCGATCAGCAGTTAGATATTTAAACTCATTATTTTTTATTCATATTTAATCTGTTCAATATAATATAATGAGGGGCCAAAATGACGAATTTTATTCCTATGCTGTAAGTAAAATCTCAATTTTGTATTCAACCTTCTAAGATAAAGTTCTACAGAACAAGATTAAAACATATTATTGAGCTCTTGAATACATATTTATAGATTATATACATACGTTAAAGAAAGTTTGTTGTAAGTATTTTTTTATGGGTAAATATCTAATAGAATATAAATAGAATCAATTTCGAAGTTCATCATTCTCAAATAGTGTTACTTATTATAACTATGAGCAACTTTATCTGGGCGTCACATATTGCGGTGCTTTTGATCAATGATGAAGGTGTGGTCCGTGAAAGTTTGATATGGCGACAAATTATTTCGAATGATGCCACATGTGTTTTGTGAGCGTAGTCAAATAAATTGGATGTCCAAATTTGAGAGAAAATATTGCTGGAAGTTAGTTTGGTTTTCTATTCAAATACCGACTACACTTACATTATATTATATATATATGACATGCATGAGTTAATTGTCTTTGAAATTGTATATTTTTTAGTAATTTTGTAGGGGTGGAATCATTAATTGTTGAACGTTAATTTCAAAAAATATACTCTTATATACATATGTATTTACATTAGATGAAAAGGCAGTTATCTTAAATCCAATGGTAAACTACTGAGCTCCATCCTACATTCAAGTGATAAACACGTTGAGCTTAAATACGGCAAAAAAACTTTAAAAAATATTTATCTTAAAATTAATATTTTATATTATGTATATGTAATTCATGTTTTCCTTTGCACGATATAACTTCTTATTTTGGATAGAGGCCATCATAATTTCACATCATTCTATGATTTTCGAAAATCATAATTAGTATACATTTTGTTATTCTTATTTCATTGCTGGTTTTTTTAACAGTAGAGAGATTATGGGCTCCGCCAGATTATGGGATTATGGGCTCCGGTTCGATACTAGTTGTTATATACAACATATTTTCAATCCAGTCGCTCAGTCTGGTATGTTGACGTTGTACAAATAAAAATGGAAAGTATGACATAACGGTTGGTTCTCAGCTAATCGCTTTATCCTACTTTAGCAGAAGATATTGTAGGCATGACTGGAAAAATAAAATAAAACTTTTTCATCTTAGGTTTGGTTTTCTTATTTTTAGTACTCAGCTTTTAAAATACTAACAACGAGCAAGCCACAATGACTTACAAATTTAAAAATAGTACATAGTATAATATATTATTTCCATAATTATTTCTGGCACACGTATCGTAATATTAAACTTGGTTTGAAACAATGCCTTTACATCAAAGACTTTTAAATACTAAATAAATATGCGGCACTGCTATGATAAATATTCTTAAAATATCGTTTCAGTGACTTTTTTATTAACACCTATAAAAATAATGCTATAATGTTAGGCTGCGTTTCAATTCGAGTAATTTTTCCCGGAACCAATTATTAGTTTCTGAAAAGAAAATAAAAAACTGCTTAGCCAAAATTACAAACTTGTATAGTCGGTTACTTCTTTGATAAATTCACTGAAAGAAAAATATTTGATTATTACTTCAAGAAAGTCAAAACAGCGTTCTTCATACAAACGAACTAACATTATATATATATAAATGAACTTAAATATACCATAAATCCCAAACAAGTATGTGTTGATTTTGTCCGTATTGAAGGAAAGATAAGGAAAACGTATTAAAAAGTTTTTCTTTTTGTATCCATACATGAAAGCTCCGTTCCCGAAAACTTTCAATAGAAAAACTGAAGGTGAAAAAAGTTTGAAAGCTTCTATTAATATGGGTAATAAATAAACTATACGAGAGAAACTTTTTACAACATTATACCTACCAAAATATAAATCAAAAGTTCAGTCTATCAGTATGATCGCAAGTTCAACAAAACTTGATTTATTACATTTTAAACACAGGAAATGAAAATTATGTACCGTGTGCTTCTACTTCTTTCTTCTACCATAAATATTAAACGTTGTTTCATTAACCTCGAAAATACGCTAATAAACAATTTTCATTTTTCATTCAATGAACTGTTGAATACAAAACTTATTAGTTTTTAACGCTTCAAATTTGTATATACATTCTTATAACAAGATAAAGACTTGTTATTTATTTTTATTTTTTAATTTAAGAAAAAATAAGTATTTGGCATTACAGCTTACGCCAATGCGCCAAATATTCTTAATTGTGAAAGTCATACGAGATTAACTCGATGATAAGTAATCAATCAGTTGTGCACAAAATCAACGATAAATAACATACACCCAGCCCAATATCTCTTTTTTTTCAATTGAAAAAAATCTGACCTTGCCGGGAATTGAACCCGGGTCTCCAGATCACTAGGACAAAGCTCTTGCCACTAGACCACAGGGACCGATTATAACTTTATAGTAAAAAAATCCATTATTCTTAATAAGAAACTAAATAAACTGCTGTGTGTTTAAAATCCATTTTGCGATAATTAGTCAAGTATAAAATATAAAATAGAAAAAAAGCTCATATAAATTTATGGAAGTTGATAAAATTTTTGGATGTCATTGATATTTTCACCTATATCATTATCATTGATACAATTTTTTTTTATCTATTGACTTTTAACTTTAATTTTGCACTCAATATAAAATAAACTTCGCTAGTGTAGAAAAATTACTATGCAAAATTCGGTATTAAAAATATTTTCTCGTTACGACATCATCACTATAATTCATAAAGAGGTTTTATTTTATTTCCTTGAATATGTGAAAAAACATTATGCGATATTTTACGATCGAAATTCTTTACTAGAGATGTTTTCCTTAATCACCACAAAACGGGGTAATATCAGAGTGGATAACATAAAAAATGAGTATGTGAACGACTGTTTTTAAGTCTATTTTTTATGAAAAACCAGTGCTTTGCCGCGGTTCACGGGTGGGAAATTTATATTAGAGTGCGCGGTACCGGAAAAACGTTTAGCAGTTAAACATAATTGTGACTTAAGGTCTGAGCTCAAAAATAATAACGTTAAAATTAATGGTGCATTCAATTATGGAGGGCAACATTTTTTAATTATGTCATTGATATAACCAAAAATGAGGTTTTCAATTATAGAAATACTTTCGTTAAAAATAAAAACAAGCAAGATGGTCAGCTTGAAATTTGAAGTCCTTTTTTAGACAGTATATATTTACGGCTCTTTTTGATCTTAACATAATAAAACTTGAACCATTTGATTTTTGTACTTTTCCATGAATTTTTTCGTTTACGCTCCGGGTTTCGCCTTTCGGTATTTTCAGGCATCTCAAGTGCACGAATTAGTCAGTTCAAGTTCATTCGTGCATTTGAAATTTCCTAAGATGCCAAAAAGCAAATCCCGGTCGTTTTTATGAATAATAACCTAGTTTTCATGATTAAATAAATAAATTCACACTGTCAATAATTGGTAAAAATACATTAAAGAATATGACATAAAATTTACAAATCATACAAATGAACTTTTAGTATGTGAAATCATAACCGATGTTTCCAAACGATAAGATATATTATGACTACACAATGTTATTGAATTGATCGCGATATCAATATAATAATTATACTTAAAGAGTACGACGTAATATTCTGTATGAATTATATTAGAAAGACTTTCTTTGGTTGCTTTAGTAAAATTGCGTGAGCAGATATTATTATTAATAAGCAAGACAAGTAATACTGTGTGTCAGTATATTTTATCTAAAAATAATATGATATATTATCTTATACCAACCTTTTTATGAAAGATTGACGCTGCGGGCTATTGACTATTGATTACTACTAACGCCGATGGATAATGTATTCGGGCCGAAACAATTTCATAAAGAGAAAGAAAGAAGGCTACACATTCATATTTTAAGTAAACATTGATGTATAAAAAGGTATAACTGAACATTTTAATCTTTATTATGAGTTTCATTTCATATTTGATATATTGGAAATAAATTTTCTGTGAACGTATAAACATATTAATTTATTCAAAAATATTTAAGTAAGTTGTTGTCTAACGGCAAGCAAATTTTATACATACATATATATTTATTTACATACAATTTTAGCTCCAAATGAGAACCACGTGGACTAACATTGAAGTTTAACTCCAGAAATGGTTTCTTAATAAGAACTTACTGTTATTTGGTCACTTTACTTATCTTTTTTCAAAGAATGGTACAAGATGGTCCAAGAAAAGGATCTATATACAGCTAACGTACATATACTCGTTGTTCTTTTGGTATTCAAATAGTAACTACATACGTGGAAAATATAATCAACGCTAAATGTCTTGCCAAAGTCTGATTGTAGATTCAGACCAGTGATCCCGTACCTGCATAAGACGAAATCAGAAAAGTGTTGACTTCTTAGCATATGGGTCGACTTCATATTTTCTTCTGAAATGAATAATGGAATACTTGTGACGTTATATTGAAAAAAAAATGCTTATTCATCATTTTATTAAATAAAGAAATGTTCGTGGGGGGTGTTTCGTGGATGTCTTGTACTGTTTCTCTGAAACTCCAGAAATTCCCAGCGTATTTCCCAATTTTATCCAGTGTGCTAATAAGTATTTTTGCTGAACAAGTTTATTTGCTGACCGTGCTTCGGAGGCGACACTTGGTCGTACAGCAAGCAGCCGTTTAATGACTTTCTCCACTAAGAATTTTTCAATCCTATTCTCAAAAAGATGAAGCGTAAGCATGGCTTCTAAACTAACTAGACATAATCCATAATAATTTAATAATATTTATTTATTATTTTACCAGTATATTTAGAGGCTCGTTAAATAAATAATTTTAAGTATGTTTTCCTTTTGTAGGGGTTTTGACATTATAAACTTGATAAGTGCGTGGCTAGGAAAACAATTATATAGGCACAAGTTGTTCTGTTAAACTTATGTAATCAACAATTTTATGACAAAGTTATTTATGACAAAGTTCTGTTTATTTGAAGCAGAAATATGACATTCAGATCACAAAATTTTAAAGCAATTTATTTTCTTTTGTGATGACAGGACGAATGTGTTTCAATTAAAAAAGTATTTCTAGATTCCAATTTATTTCGATCTATATTTTTTTTTCTGATATTTTTGGAAAATGACTTACATTACATTATGCTATAAGTAATGTTATTGAATTTTATAAAACTTCACATTACGTATAATTTATTTTGTATTTTTATAGAATCATCAATTAAATCGAGTGATTGAATTGGAAAGTCCTCAAAATAAAGCCTCCGGCAAAAATAAATAAACTACCACTTCGATGAAGTGGCGTTTTATTACGCCGAGCTTTTAGAATCAAAATTGAAAAGCTCCGTATGAGCTTCGAATAAAATTTGTTGGCTGTGATTTTATTTGCTGCGCATGTTCTATTGTCGATAAAAGAAGTCGATTGAATAAATATTTATTCCCAATAAACTTTTATGAGTGGCCCCGGATATTTTAATGTTTGATTTTAGCACAAGCCAAAATTACATTTTCAAATTTTAATAAACAATTTCTACAGAATTTAAAAATAATATCAATACATCATTGAAATAAACAAATTTTACACTCAAGTGAGATTACATTTAATCATCATAATACACATTTATTTGACCTCGCTTTCATTAGCGTCATTTTCTTGACATTCATTAAATATTCTATTTTTAGAGTCGATACTGAATACGATCTTGATTTAAAATTATATAATATTTCGAACAGTCAGCTGGCGGATGTTATGTATTATTTACACATACATATACTGCAATCCAAAGAATCATATATGAAAAGTCATTTCAAATAAATAAAATGCAATTTTTCAGTACCACTTACTGCAGATCAGTTGATAATATTGTGATGAGCGAAACTGTTCTTGATCTGTATCAAATTGTATTTAAAATTAGGTGTATTATTCACTTGAAATAAAATAATTGCAGCTGGTTCCTAATCCCTAATTTATGTATGCACCCAGTGAAAATTATTTATGTCATGGTAAGAGAATTTTAATCATCAACTTCTTCGACACAAACATCAATGTAGTGGGATGAAAATTTTGATCTATGACCAAAGAAAAAATTCGATAAATCTGCTCGTACAGGGGTACAGGGACTCGAGCCCGGGAGGTTCATCACAAAAGACAACGACGTTGACCACTGCACCACGAACACGGCATTAAAAAATCTGAGTATCAATTATCAACTTGTAAATATGCTATTGGCAACACTCATCATCACATATTACAAGTAATAACTATGCAACTATTCTCTGATTCAGCAAAAAAATATTTATAATGATAATATATTTGGTAGATATCGTTTCGAGAAATTATGAAACCGTGGTTAATTTATAACTTCCGTTGTGCGTGACTCTCGGAGTTCGAGTTTTGAAGTGAAATCAATATTTATTTTGATTTATTGGCGAACATGTAAGTGTTTCGAAGCGTTTTGATATTGGATTAAATAAAAGTTGTTCCACTTGAAGAGGGGAAAAACAACCCCGAGCAAAGAGAGTTGCTGCTGTCTGGCAACATTAGGCTTTTACAGATTTTATGAAACTTGCATATTTATGAGAGTAACACCAAGAGAAAACGTGTTTACTAGACAGCGGTGATAATGTCTGCTTATTGGTTTACGAAGTTTTAAAATGTCCTCCATGTTCGGACGGTGATATATTGTATCCATTTAATAAAATATTTTCCATATTAATCAACCAAATTAACTACTTTAAAGGTGTTCACTGTCATTCTGTGTATTTATTCCACATTCAATTTATTAATTATTACAAACTCATTTGTTAACTAGTCGATTTTTATTGATATTTTATTTCAATAATTTTTAATTTTCTCCTGTGAATATGAAATTGACTAAAGTAATTTTCACCGTCTCTTGAACGGTGGTTGATTTAAAATATTAGTTAACCTGACATAAAATAAGATTAAATCTTAATATAATTGGTACTCGGCCATTTCAAATAAATATTTCTTCTTCTTTGACTGCATTCGTTTCCTATTTGTAGCATATGGCCACCACGCAGTGCCTCCTAGTTCTATGTCAACCATTAGTTGCCGTGCTTCCTCTCATGATATTCCAGAATCCCTTAGTTCCATCGAGTACATAAAATGAGCCTCATCTCTGGTTAATAGTTATAATAAATTGGTTTTTCAAAAATATTAGCTTATAACGTCTCGATCAAGACACATCTGCGGGTATTTCTAGGTTTAATAATTATTTTGACGAGAAAGTAAGTACAATGATTAAAGACAATTTCATTTCTTCCAAATCCTTTGTCAGGATCGACTTCGCTCATTACGCTATTAAATGAAGAAATACAAATAAACACCTAAATATTTATAAATATATAATGCTGGAATACTGAGTTCTGTCTCAATTTATATTTCTTAAATAAGACTAGAAGTTTTGCCGTACCAGTTTCAATAATCACTTTGGAAGTCTTAACTGTCTATTCTTGGTGGTATATATGTATGTAAAATACATTTTTTTTAATATTAATTACGCATAATGCAATAATTATCAGGACTGGTTTTGCTAATCACGATCATGATTGATAAGATGTAATCTTACATAATATTAATACAGACAAGGCTTTCCATACATGCATATGAATATAGCCCTGCTTCAATTCATATTACTTAAACAAGACAGTGATGAAAAATATATAATAATATAAAAGTGTGGAATGAGAAACCTCCACTCGTTATCTGTAACCCATTGCGATACGATTAATTCAACGGAAAAAAGCTCTTAAGACATCAATTCAAAGTGACCGTGAGTCGAACTGACTTAAGAATTATTCAGACATTTCCAGAAAATGTGATGAGCATTCTATAATTAATGGCCAAATTTACCATAGATTAATCTACCGGCCTTACTGGAATTGCTTGCAGCGAAGCCAATGTACTACCACGCAACGAATTAGCGAATAATTATTTCACGATTGCTAACTATTATTAATTTACTAAAGATGATAGAGATCGCGTTTAAAAGTATTTCTAGTCCACTATTAACGCATGTTTTCTAACGAAGACCTAAAAATAATTGCGCTTTAGTTTAAATATATAATAAAAAACAATCTATAAATAATTAATTGCTTTTTAATTCACATAAAAAATAATCCCGTCCATTTTCATGCCTTGATATAAAACTGAAATAGAATATAAAAAAGTATAAGATTTGATTGTAACAACATTATTTATACATATGTATATAGCGTTTTATGTGTCATGTTATCAATCTATAGTTTGATTCTTTCGTATTTCCTGAGCATTGAAAGTTATCACATTTTAGGGTTTTTCTTTGTTTAAAGTTTGGTCAATATTGTCACGCGTCCCTATAGTATTACGTCAATGTGTGTTTGTAAAATTATTTCGTATAAAAGCATATTCAACTTAAGGCAATTAACGTTATACAGACTGCAATGAAAAGATGTGTCTTTACAAAGTCCTCACTTTGACTAAACATAATTAAAAGGTAGGGGCAAAAGACATGACTTTGTACTTTGCTTTATATTTAAGAACGTATTTCCTTCCGCTCTACGTTTCGGCTACCCTACATTATTCATGGCTGATTTTTTTTACAATTCATTACAAAGGTATCCAAGAAATCAAAGAAATTGTTTACTTTAGCTTAAAAAGTATGCACACTCACACTTACTCGGAGATAAATAGGTTTTTATTTGGAAAAGCTTAAAATAGATTATTGACTGCCTTCAATAAGGATTCTGAAGTTTTCATTTGTTTGTCTTTGCAACCTTTTATTATTTTATGCTACTTTTTTTCCGGTGACATTATTTTGGTTTTAGGATAAAGTAAGACCTAGAAGGATTAAAAATTAGATTGAAGATTTTTTGTTTGTAAATTTCTAAATATACACAAAAGTATTATATACCAAAATTCTTTGGGTAGTTTATTATTTTTTCATTAAAGCATTAAAGAAAAGTGCATTGATTTACATATTAATACACAGGCATGTTTTTAAGAGTACTAGAGTTTTTTTAATACAAAAAAAAAAATAGACACTCTCAACTACAAAATCACATCATATTTGAAAAAATAGTACCCATTATGAAAATGAGAGATTATACTAATATTTTTTTTAAATTTCTAAATTTTTATTAGATATGTTTATGAAAGTTTGACACTTTGTTATCTATAAGCTAATTTTTACTGTATTAAATTACATATGGCACTCAAGTTGAGACGAATTAATATGTTGATCCATTTTCTAGCAACCACTTGCACCTTCCTCTTCTACCATTAAAATTGTATAATTCATGGATTGTATTATTATAAAAAATGCCTTAATTATCTAGGACATTTTATAATTTAACTAGCTGACCCGGTGAACTTCGTACCGCCTCAGAATCAATAGATGTGTTAACGTATTAGCTGAATTAAATTTAGTTTTTTATTAAGTCAAAATCAATACTCAAAATGAATATGCAAAATAAATGTGCAAAAATCAAAATGAAGTATTTTAATTACATTGAAAGGAATTTAATTCACGTGGCAGCAAGGAATTTTCTTTATTGAAGAGAATTAAAATGATACGCGTAGCATTCTTGCACTGCTTTCTGTTAAACTATTTGCTGGATGGGTTGTACTCGGGCTGATCCCCTTCATTGAAGCATCTTATGACATAGGACATTTTTCGTGAATCACATTTACCAACAAACGTGTTCCGTTACATAGTTTTGGTTAGTACAGATTTTGAAGCATGATGACTACCGAGCCAACCTTCAGTTGTAAATTGTACAATGCCAAGCCAGGTAGATCCTAGGAGCTTGATCTAATGGGATATTTTGGGATGTTGAAATACTTATTCTGCTGTTCGGGGCAGTGACAAAGCCAAAAAATAAAAGATCATAAAAATGGTCCAGCCGTCCACTTATAAGTGGTGTAACTAGCACGGCTTTGTTTTATATAAATAGATAGCTGACCCGGCAAACGTTGTACTGCCATATAAATTATTTCTAGTGAATATTTTAGTTGTTAAGTAAAAAATAACGAATGTATTGTAAGTGTGTGGGGATGGGATCTATGAAAAAAAGAGGAATGGAGCGCTGTAGACGATAAACGCTGATAAAAACAAAAAACACCAACCATTCATTTTCTCAATGTATTTTATTGAAGGAACGGACATATTCATTTTTTGATCGCTTAAAAATTAAATGTAGATTTAAAAAAAGTAATATATTTTTTATCCCAAAGTAGGAAAATGAAATACAGTAGAACCTCGATTATCCGGATTGGTCAAAATAAACAAAAATATTACAAATTTGCTGTTATGCACGTGGCGAATTGCGTCCACTGTTAACGTATGTGATGGAATGGAGTCTTAATATTTTGATCGTTGCATTTATTCTAACAATAATTCCTGTGTAAAATATGGGTTAGTCATCGTCCAAATTCGATGCCCATTGAACGTTTGTTTCTTGAAAAATTGATCACGATTTTCATATTTATTTTTAATATTACCGATATGTCAACGAAGAGAAAACGTGTCGTAGTTTCATTAAAAGACAAATTGGATATATCAATGCTTTGAAACGGGGTGAATCGGGACATTTTTTGTCTAGTAAATATGGTTTCGGAACGTCAACGATCTCGGATATAAAATAATCTTGAAGAATTGTTGTAGGTTAGCTGTTATTGCTGCTCTAATGTTTCGCGTGTTTGTTGTTTTATTCGTTTGACGGCCCAAATCAGACCCCTTGCGTCTTGCTGGCATTGTTCACAGTAATATACGCACAATAAATAAATGAAATAAATTAATTAATTACGTTTGAATAAATCGTATAAAATTTAACACGCACTACGCTGGCACGTTCGGCACAAATGCCGAATGAAATGTCAAACTTCACGGACGTGATAGCGCCCTCTGTGATTCAACAACAAAAATAATAACTAATGACAGATGTCAGAAATATTAAAATACGTCCTGATAGGAACATCCTTCACTTAGCGGTATGAAATATACTTTACAACCTTCTCTCATATCTAACAGATATACATACAAAATTTCATAATAATCGGTCCAGCCGTTTCGAAGGAGTTAATAACAAAAGTTATGGCGAGATTTTTATATATATAGAGATTTGTAAATGATTTTTACAATAAATGGACGATCTTGATGTTTTGATACATTTACCCGATAAAAGTTTTGAAACTGCTCATTATATCAAATCTCAATTCTTTTTCTTATTCATCTAAAAATGTGAAAATCTTACTGTCGCTTCTTTTAATAATATTATTATAATTTTAGTAATATTTTTTGGGATATTTTTAATGATAATTTTTCTATACTTCTTTGAGAACTAACGTTTTATTTTGTAAAGTCACGGTTCTCTATTCACCACTCTGGTTATATTAACATATACATACACATAAATCAATTTACCATAAAGTAATTAATCATTTTCAATATATCATGAGCAAGCACATTATAAATTGTGCCATAATATGGCCAGCCTATAGTAAATATTTAAGATAAATTTATCTTATACCTTATGGTAATCTTGTTGAATGATTTATAATTTTGTGAGTTAAAAAAGCATTTTTTATTAATTAAAAATAACTACAGCATGAAATAAAAATTTCATTAATAATACTGATGAAAAGTTTTTAAAAAGATGTTTTAAATGAAAAAAAAAGAACGAATTTTAATGTTAAATTTGAAAAAAAAATGGTTTTGAGACATCGTATGATTTCAATCTCTTAGTTCATATAAAGACATCAATTATTATGGTTAAAGAGTTTGTACTATTAAAATACCCTACAAAAGTACTCGCTCCTAATAATATTGTAATCAAAAGGAGCTCAGATACCAAAAAAACGCTCAATATTATTTTAAAATCACATTTCAAAATGCTTCAGTTAACTTAAAAGAATTGGCCATCAATAACAAAGTGTTTTTTTTAGTATTCATTCGTAAATCAGTACTCAAATAGACATTATTTTAAAAACATTCCACGTAATATTAATATATTTTGGTCATTTCTAGATAATCTTTAACACTTTGTCAAATCGGCAGGTTGTTGTTGTATTGAATAAAATACCCGTAAATTATTCATCCATCTATTAATCGTGAAAGATATGGGAAAGAAATTCGGTCATTTAGAACAAACGAGATAAGGCTAGGTCCAATATAGCGCGAGGTTAGGAAATAAACTAAAATGTAGGGCACTTTTCCTGGAACAGCGCACGAAACAGCGGAGCCAAGCTGGAGAGGTTTCAGGCCGTTGTCTGAGAGGAGAATTTCCGTAACGGGACGGAGACAAATGGCCCTATTATCCCAATTTATATATACAAACAATTTTTCAAGAAATTTATAAGCACTGATGGGCACTGGAATGAATAAATTAATTAACGGGCCTCGGTGTACTTAAGCGTTATTGATTTTTTAATCCGCATTAAGGGAAATTGTTTTTCTTTATCTGTTTACTCTTACATACTTTTATTCGTGACATTATTACTGAACGAAAAAGACGATCACAACTTTTGCTAGTAAGATTATCAAAGTTGCCAGTAAAAAACCTTTTGGGATAACATCCTTAAAATAGGTCTTTAACAGAATTATCTTCAGAAGTAATGACGCGTACATTGAGCAGAAACGATGTGCGATTATTTCTTTGCCTAGTATATTACCACACTGGCATGGTTGATTAAGTGATTGATTACGGAATCCTACTGTCAACCTATATCGATACTAATAGGTATTGTTTGAAACATTGCCAAATAAGATAGTCAAGATAATGTTTGACCTCTTCCCGTAAAATTAACAAGAAAAATACTTCCAAAAAAAGTATTTTTGAGAAATATTATAAAATAACGATTTTTTACGAAACTATCTTATAAGAAAATATTTTTTCATAATTTTCTGAAAGCCCTACTGACTTTATACTGATATTTTTCACAACAATATTGTTTAATATTGTTTAATATTGTTTAAGATTCAATGATTTCTTATGATAATATGATACATATAATCTTTATGTATCATCATTTTATAAGCATTCTAAGATATGATACATATCAAGCAAAAAATACTTGTCTTTTGTAGGCTTCTCCATTAAATTGAGATTTTTCGTTGTAGCACACGTTTCATATTTTCTAAAATATATATGCTTTTTTTAAGCTCCCTATATCTAACGATGAACCACTTGATAAATCACTGCTTTAAAGCCATTGATTCCTGAAAAATTATTAAAAATAATGAAATCAAAACATCTTAAGATATTCGACAATTTTTTCTCAAATATCTGAATATGTGCTTAAACTGCATGTATTTGTTTATTCAACTATGTGAATAAAAGAAACTGTTTTTTAAAACATAGTGTATAAAGATAAACTTGATCATTAGTGTTTTATAATTTATTCATATGTTTTATAATTTAATTTGAAACTCACCGATGATGAGTCTAAAAAGACTAACTGCTAACAGGTTGAGATCTGGATAGTGGTGCCCCATGAGTGCCGCGTCAGGTCCGTCTTGAAAACTTCCACTGATAAATCTTTGATATCAATTTTTGCATATCTTATAAAAATATCCCAGAGTTAGACGATGAATAGCTTTATTAATAGTACAACTCTTTGAAGTAGCCAGGCTGATCTGAAATAAAAGAAAGTAATATGAGACATCGTTAATAATATTTTCGATAGATTCAACGGTAACTTTGTGGTTATTAAATTGATAATTTTGCTACACTAATGATTACTTCACTGCGAGCTTTGCTTTTTGAGAAGCTTTTTCAGGCCGTCTGATTGTCACATTATTTTATCCATTAAATATGTCTTTAGTATGCATGAATCTTATGACAACGTAAGAATTTTTCTATGAAGCTTTTTAGGACGCCAAAAACCATGATCACAATTTTTGCGTGGTTATACTACGAAATCAGTATATGAAATTGGCGCCTGCATAGACTGACGGCAAACCAAACCAAGAAAGTTTTTTTTTATTTTAAGCTGGTCAGTGTAATTTATTAAGAAGATTATTTTGATTAAAGCCATAAAATGAAATTAAGTAAGAGCGGTGTATAAGCACTAAACTTTTCAACGCAGGGATGAATAGGGTAGTGAGAACGTTTTCTTCCAAAAGTAAATGACTGCAAGTTCATATTTTATTGTAGCCTACGACTTTCAGATGGCTCTTTTTCATCAGAGTCACTTCACTTCTCTCCATTTAATTAAGCTTATAAATACATAATTTTAAAAACAGAAGAAAGGCAGCAAAAAACATTATTCTCATTTTGTTTTTTTAAGGATATGTGTTTAATTTAGAAATTTATTAATATAGTAATTTTAGTATACTACTGCCATTGGTAAATAAAATTTTCTTTTTTAAAACTATTATACCTTTGAAGTTTATAACAAATCATACATAGTACCTATTGAGTTGCTGATTTAATTGAAAATTTTATAGGTATTCAGTTTACCTGGTAGGTTTTGGTTCACAAATTAGAATATTAATTTTATTTTCGATTGAAAATATATGATCTGGGAATTAAATGTTTCCGAATTTTGTCACGTTAGATTTTGGTGACTAAATTTTAGACTTTTGTACTGATATCAATTGCGAAGATTCAGATTATAAAAGGTAAAAAAGATAAATTAACATAGACATCATATAAAAAATAGTAATTTAAAAAAAAAAAGTTTTATTTTTATTTAAATATAATACTTTTTCACTAAGAATTGACAGTGAGCATTCTTAATGTGATTGATTCATCGTGAAAACTCAAAGCTAGTTACGTTCTATATAAATTACAGTACATCTTAAGAACTTTTTTTAATCTTTGGAATCTTTTTAAAATACTATTTAGGTGATTTTTATGACTGGGCCTTCACTTAAATTTAATTCAAGGGGAAATTCGTAGAAAATGTGTTTAGTTGTAAGCATATTTTTTGCTGCGAAAAATATGAGACAAATATTCATTGAATGATGATTAAAGTAAGGCGCAACCTATTGTTCGAGTCATGAATAATACATTTATATTATAAAGAATAATGCTTGTATTATATAACACAGATAAAATATTGGAGAACATAATTAATTACGACCGCACAATGTGAGTGCTACGCTGAAAATGTCAGGTATTGTAGAAATGTTTCTAACAAAGTTTTATTCTGTAAGCAATGGTAGGCTTATGTTATCACACTTTTAATCCTTCAGGCCTTCTGTTCAACGGTGAAAGAATCTTGAAACTTTTATATCCGTTGACACGATCTACGGGAGGCAGAATTAGGTGACAATGCTTTGTTTTTAGGGTATATTCCTCCTTTGTTGTTTGCCTCCGATCGTGAGGCTTAATGTCGGGTAACGGTCTGTGATAAAACCTATTTGTTTATCACTCCAAAGTTAACAGACAGCAACCAACCTCCCATTTTAGCTGATAAAAGCAATATATGGGTCTGGACACAAATAAACATTTTTACGCTTGCTTCATATTATCTCAATCAGGAAAAGGTCATCATGAAATCAAAACTTTCAATCATTGCTCAAAAACTAAAATCGCAAGAAATAATCTCAATTTTCAATTAATAACATTGAAATACTACTAAATTGTGTCACCCAAAATTACCACCAGAGAAGATATCAAAAACATGGAAAAAATGAATGGTTTTTTATCTATGGTTTCAGAATACGGTAAAAAATATGTGCTATTTAAATAATAGGTGAAATTTGTATCCATATCCTAGAGCCTAATAATAAATTCTATAATTAGTTGTTATAATATATATATTCATTTAGAGATTCAATTCCTTGATTGCGCAAAAAAGATAAACAAAAGCTAGACAGCTTCAACCACTCTGCTAAGCGACCGGTTGAATTACATTAAATGTCCATAGAAAGTCTTCCAATTTTAATACAGTGAGTTGCGGCACGTTTTGGCGTTACTCGAAAGCACGTTTTAAAATGCTGCTAAATTGAACTGAAATATTCTTTTGTCAATACTCGACAGAAAAAGCTTTCAGGCGCACTTTTCATGAGTTTGAAGCCTTGGGCTCTACGCTTGTTTACTTCTCATATACCCCCCAACAAAAGGAAATAAAGTTTTAATGAGAAAACTCCTACAATAGCTTATTTGTCGCTAACTCACTATTGTTACATAAATATCTTATCATTCATGATATCGCTTCATATTAATATACGAAAAGACTTACGCGAACTTTGGAAATAGAGATACAATGGCAGACCGCAAGCTATGACGCAGGTCAATTGATACGGTATCAACTATTTTCCACAAAAAATTATGTTAAAACGATCTATTTATTTCCACAATTTAAATCTTTTAAGTGTTATAAAAAGTCAGTATACAGAAAAAAATAAAACGGTGTATTTCTATCAATAAATAATCATGAGTTCGCAGCATCCATACACAATTTTATTACTGTTAGGCAAAACTAAACATTGAAAACCACTGATGCAGAGTTCCTTCCGTGAGCTTTATTCGGGCTTTTGTTTCAAAACTTGTTATAAGACAATCGAGAACTTCGCGCAACTATCTAACTAACTGCCGTTTATAAATTTTGTTCTAAATCCTTATTGCAACATTGCCTATTGTGAATAGAACCGCAAGGGTGAAAATGGAACTCGTCGTCATACTCAAAGAGAAACTTCAAATTAATTATTTAATTACTTTTGAAGATTTAGGTCGTTTTAAAATACATCTATTCAGCAGATAATTATTAGGTTTGCAAAAACTATAACAAACCAATTATTTTATCAACAGCAAACTATTTTAATACTAAGCAAAGCTTTTTATTTAAAATTTAACCGGCTTTTAAGATTTGGAAATTTCATAACGCATTTAAATATTGGATAATTGATAGGTTGTTCAAATAGTAAATGCTGAAATAAAATTACCATATAAATCCATAAGAAAACAATGAGAAGATTCTGTGTCAACTTATTACAGTCCAGAACGGCCACTTTCTTTTCAAAAATTTTAAGTATTATTACGTTTTATCAACAAGGATTTTATCGAACACTGAAAACTGCTAGATCTAAAATTGAGTGATAAAATAAAAAAAAATGCACCATACCAATATGGCTAGGTTATTTGCTTATCTTGAAATAAATATTTCAATTCAAATATTTTATCAATAAAAGTATCTTTCGAAGATTCACAAAAAATGTCAAGGTATCTCAAGAGATGTAGGCATGCACCAAGTTTTTCATATGTACCGAGTTTTCACGGCTAGATATTAAATATTTTATTCGAAGCATTAAAAATTTATAGCTTTATCGACGATCCTTGCGATATTTTAATAACGTGTTTATACATATTTTGGTGGCACAATTTTGAAATTTTAAACGTTGTGGGCATAACAAAATTTTATGATACGATATCGTTTATATGTAACAGTTGTAGGCGCAGCATAAAATACCGAAAAACGAATGTGTCACTGAAGTGACACTTTTATTTTCATTGCCTATATAAATCATGCAAAGGTCACGACTGTGAAAATACCACTCTGAGAAACTTTACGATCGCGTAAACGTCTAGTGTCAAAAAGAAAATGGACAAATTTGACGGTGATAAAATTACAAGAATACGCGCTACAGAGTAATGTTAAGTTATTGGAAAATTTCGCTTGCGATAAATAATCGTATCGGCTTGCATAACTTGCGAGATGTTTATAAAAGCACGAGGCCAGGGTAGTTTATGGATACCGCTTTCTTCAGTAACTAGAGAGAATAATAATTAAAGCTTGCAGCTTCTAGCAAGGTGCAACTGCTGTAATGTTAAATTAAACGAAACGTCTTGATATTTAATGTATAAATGGAAATATATCATTATGAATCTTGAAATAATATTCAAAATAATTGAGTGTATTTTTAATTAAATTGACAGTACAGAGCTCCACTTTTAGTATAGCAATTCTTACTAGGTATTTTCGTGTATATGAAACGAGCTTTTGAGCTGTTTTAGTTGTTCTCATGGGTGGAATATGTGAGTCATTATTTTATGATACTTGCGTTGCTTCATCCGTATAAACATTTTTTTATTATTTTACGCACATAGCATGATTACATGATTTTTTTTTTAAAAGTTCTTTCTACTGTTTTGTATTCTTTTTCAGCATAAAGATTGACATATAATTTAGTTGGTACAGGATTTTTTAAATATGAAAACAGAAGAAGTTGAGGTATATATATACAAACTGAAATGACACTGTATATATTGATACAATTTTGATTGCCTTATTGGTTTCTCCATGTCACAGATTTTCTTAAATGCGTACTGAAAGCAATGCCTGTTTTTATTTTTTAAGAAAGCATTTTATTATTAAATAAATAATATTTTTTTTTTGAAAAGCAAAAAAAATGCGAGCGATGGAAATTTCTCAATACATAATATGGTTTGAAAAAAGTTTTGGAAGATATAATCACTGTTCACAGCTAAGTATTTTATATTCATAATAAATACTGCTTATTGTTGTACGTATTAAATTTCCAATGATTAAATTGAATACTTTTGTGTTGTAAGATATTTTTATAAAATCACAAAAACTTATTTTAGCTACTTCCATTCTAGAAAAATTATCGTATTTAAATATCGATATTCCATTACGAAGTTTGAAACTATGAATAATACATATCACATTTGCGTCGGAGTGTAGCGAAATTGAGAAAGGAAATTACGCCTCAAATCACAAGTTTTTTTTTCTCTGGTTCTCACACATCATTTGCAAAGAAAAACTTTTGTTATGTAATCACAGTAATAAAATCCCTATAAAAATGCTACTTTGGTATGATCATTTCCAGTAAACTTTTTATTATATTTCCATTGATTCTATATTTGTCGATAACAAACAAATACAACCAACTTGGTGTAGTAGTAACGATGGAAATCTGCAGGTGCGTCATATATTTAATATCAATTTCAAAACTGCTTTCATTACATACACTGATAACGGTTGATATTGTTGTAAAATAAGAAGTTCATAGTTCGTCGTAAGCTTTCAGCAGTTTCGAGAACTGAAAATGAAAAAAAAATCATTAGAAAAAAAGATGTGCATTAATTTTAATGACTATTGAGTTTTTTAAAAATAAAAATGTTTATTGTGGCGTAATCACGAAGAGGGTAAAAAATATGAACGAATTAAACATAATTGATAAAATGTATACAGAAAATACTAATAAAATAATATTAGATATTTTTCAATCGTTAGAAAACGAGTTTTCGCCATGACATAAGTCTTTTTATTATCTTATATAATTGGGTCTTATATCATATTCTATTCAGAGATCAAAAGAGTAAATTCAATCATTTAAAGAGGTGATAATTTCATAAAATACGAGAAATATAATCCTTATTCAATATTTTAATGACCAAAATAGTTATAAAATTTTTGAATAGCGTAAAAAAAATAACTGATCGTTTGACATAAATTCTCTTTCAATTCGATTGCCGAATGATGGAAAAGAGCCGCAATAAAATAAAAAAATATTTGTTTTATTTTCAAATATGAAAGAAGCTTAAAATCAGAAGCTTAAATAGACATATATGTAGAGCAACTTAAAAAATCTCAGTGCCTTTTCGGATTGTGATTTTCAGGGAGAAATTCACTTCCAGCCATTCCTACAAACGCGTCCTGAATTCAATTAGCGATGCTTTAATTGGGTCAAATATTAGTCGTAGTCTGGATTAAAATACCGTAGGGTAAAACCTACAATTGTCGGCCACTTAAGGATTTTTTCAACCTTAGTATTTTTTTGTGGACACTTACATATCATAGAAGAGGCAAAATAATAAAATACTATGTGCTAGATTGATGATTTTTTATAATAATCAATTTTTAAAATACGTAAAAAAATATTTTTTTCATAGTAAAAATATATTTAAAAAAAATGGTACAAAACTACAATTATGGGCCACTTTCTGCAATTGTTGGCCACCAAAAGATTCAATTATTGGCCACCCCAAAAGTTGTAATAATTTTTTTTTTTTTTAAAACAGAAACTAGATGTATTTAAAATTACATGACCCCAAATCATTATTGAGTGTAAAATCAAGTGATTTATTGGATTCCAACATCATCATCTGCAGTCATTGGCAAAAAAGTCAACATTTTTCTAGAAATATCGGAGAAATGTAATAAATATATAGGTGATTAGTAGTATTATTAAAACATTATTCATGCAATAAAAAAATATATTTTAGAATTTTTTTATAAGAATTTATAGGATTAGCTTGGCCGGCCAGTAATAGAAATTGTATGTGTATTTGGAATCAGTTAATGGCCACCATCATAATAACCTTTTACAAAAATATTTTCAATACATAAAAATAATTATTTTATAACTTCACTAAAGACGAATAATTCTGTTCAATTAAAATTTAAATTAATTAACTTACAAACGTGTATGATGCTTTTAGACTGAAGTGCAATCCTTATGATATTTACAAGAATCTCACATGCTTCACGGTGACACTCCGGCTGTCTGATTAAAATGCGTTTTTGGAGTTGTTTGGGAATTCATAAAATGACAATTTTATGCCTAAACAATAGAGGAATAATAAGGGAACTATATTATATAAACCAAAAGTTGGAAATGTTGTTTTGGTTTATAAAAAAACTAGATTTTATATGTGAGTGGCCAATAATTGTAGCTGGCCCACAATAGGAGGTTTTACCCTACTTCTGAAAATTTTCATAAAAGCATTTCGCCAGTGCTCAGTGACAGGTGGTTAATAATACATACAGACATAAACACTTGTATCTATTACCCGAGTATATTTTTCCGCAGTATTGGCACTTGGCCATAAATCCCAAGTGCGCTTCCATAATCACAGGAAATCACTCTTTATGCCTTTCCTAATTTTTTCCACAAAGATTAGGACTAACTTATGTTGATCGCGAGCATTATCAACTGATAAGTTGATATTTTTTGCGTAGGTATAACCACTCAGTCCTATTTTGTAATTATACCAAAGAATAACAGAAAGCCATATAAAACAGAATAATTTTAATCAATTTTAGGTGTGCGGCAACTGATCACATCCACATCGATCGTGGTTATTAATATCATAATAAGAAAGACTATACAAGGCTTAATAAACAATTTGTGTCAGAAAGTTTTAATCATAAAAAAGTGAAATTATTGCCACATTATAAATATATAAGCTAGTAAAAACAATATGAATGTAAATAAATATTACATGAACAAACGAGAAATTAGACTGAAAACCACTTGCAATAAAAATAATACAACAAGGCACTGCAATAAGTGAAATTGGAGATATTTCCAGGTCTAAAGCCGCTCATGGCCACCTGAAATGTTTTTAAAAACAAGAAATACTAATAACTAGTGTTCAGTAAAATTAAAGCAATAGGTATTGATTAATGAACCGAGTATAGAAGAGGTGACGAAGGGGATATATTTTTAATTCAATTAATTTCAATTGTACAAGAATGCATTTACATTAATTTATAAGTTTGCGAGATCGGTTGTGTAAGGGCTGTATTTAAAAGTTTTGGATATATGGAACAGTAAAGTTGTTATTATATTATAAGCTACAGCCTAAAGATGACAATTAATTTCATTTTTTCGCACAAGCTAAATGTTTTTCATTTTAATATAAAAAAATATATAAAAATGTTTTATTATTTTTATTATAATGCCTTTCCACCAAGTATTGACAGTGAACACCTTAAAAGTGAAAAAAAATTATCTCAGAAATCTTTTTAATAATTACCAGTTTGGCTTAAAATATTAGGTTAATCTTTGGAATGGGCTAGCATTTGAATTCAGGACCGGCTTAAATTGATTGATTTTGACTTATTATTTGCTTTTAATTATTCAATTAAATACATATTAATTTAGTACTATATATTTATTTGTATAATAGTGAGAATATTGAACAAATTAAGCTTTTTTGACGATGAATGACACGCAGCTTATCAAATTTTAAAATTGAAAAAGATTTCTATTCAAGAATCATTGAGAATCTAATGATAATTATAAGACAAAACCTTAAAATATCTTAATTAGTTATATTAATGACACGCGTGATTGATTCGTGAGCCAATAATGCTAATATTTGATATAATTATAATTCTTATCAATTTCCGCTCTCGAATTTCGCACATAAATTATTTTATGTCAATTTTATGAAAACATTTTATAATCTTATTATGAAAGTTCACTGCTTACATGCACGTTTAATATTTTAACCACAGACAGATGACTTTAAAAGTGATGGCTATGAGTCAAATGGATTTAAAAACACATTTTTTTTTTATGAAGTACCCACGCCCAAATATTTCAATTGACTAATTTTGTTTGCATAAAATGATTAAATGGGATATAATAATGACAGAATTAATTGGTTTAGGCTATTTGTAAAACATTGCCTTTATTTTAAATGAATTGTGCAAATTGCATTGAGAAAATAAGATCGGTAATGCACGGTTGTCGAGCTAATAATAAAGTAGAGCTTAGTGTGACATCGCTGTCTCAAGGAGACAAAGGCCGATAAAATCAAAGGACTAAAGATGTGTGCTTAGTGTCCCGGGATTTCATTTGCCGCAATAAATGGGAGGAAGTGGCTCCAGAAGCAATCCCATCGTCAACTAAGTCACCAGTACCGGATCTACATTAGGCGTGATCGATTTGTATACAAACAACTTATATTTATGAATATCTAGGTATGCGTCATAACAACGTTAATGGGTGTGGTATAGTTTTTTCTACTCGCATTGAATATACAACTCAAATCTCTAAAAATATCGAAAACCTTATTTTAAAGTCGCGTTGTGTGTTTTTATATGATGGAAAAACGGTGAAAAACATAGTCAATAGACCACAATACATGATCTTAGATCCTGAAAAACGGTTACCTGTGTTTTCTCATACAAGGAATGATTTCCTGAAGGCGAGGCGATGACATCAGAAAAACGACCGGGAATCTGGTGAACTGACTTGACCTCAATGTTTCAACCCTCGTCAGAGCAGTATAGTATTAAGAAACAAAAGATTACATCATCGCTACCTTCCAGTTTAAGATAAGGCACAAAACGAAAATGAAGACCAATAAAATATCCAAAATCTGTGAGAAATTATATTTCTACAATATTATGTAAAGAGCAATAATCTTTTATTTTGATACCCATTATTTGAAGATATGATTTTGATTTTTTTTCAAGCAAACTTATATTTGCAGATATCAATTCGATATTTATGTTTTAATATTGCTTGTTTGATAAAATGATTTGATTATTATTTCACCCGAGTCTTTCCGTACTCAATTATATTCTTAGTGACGGTGAGTTTTCTCTGCCCTATTATTTTATAAAACGTCTCACAAAATATTTGAACTATCTATTGTCCTATATCATAAGCTCTTCATCCGTCACAATATTTAAGGCCCACCGCTTTAAACGCGTGAAACGCTTTATGCAATAAGACAAATATTATATTTTAATATAGTGCCAGATAGGTTCAAATTTTATTAAACTCACTGTACAAAATGTTTGATGTAAATTTTTCGGAAGATGGTCGATTACTTCTGAATTGTCAGCTTAAAATCAAATGACTGACAATCAAAATCGGATGGAATTTCACCGCTGACCTTATAAAAAACGCAATTTAATTTAAATCAGATTTATGGTGCTTATAAAGTACGCTAATTGTATAACTATATCACCGAATAATGGTTTAAATATTCTGATAATAATTAATGGATATAATATTATGTGTAAATTCTGAAATCAACATTATTAGGATAATGTTATATGTCACATTACTACTAACTACTTTTCCACATTCACTTAAATGGTAAAAGACGAGTATATAATCAGCCTCGACCCGGCTATAAATGAGAAAATAATTGATGGTTGTCAATCAATAATACTTGTATAGCAAAAATGTGGATAAGTAGTAATTTTTATGATTATTTATTTTCCTGAATCTTATATATAAAACCGAAACGGTGTATGTATGTATGTGGGTCTGTAATTCCCTTTTGCATTATTGTTGCAAGTTGCCATAAAAACGAATATAAAATAAAATATGTTTGAATTTTTATCGGCGAAGACATTTAGTCAAAATGTAATAAATTAGTCTTCTACAGAACTTTTCCCGGCTTTTAAGGTATTATTTGACATTTCTTTGACAGCAAATTAGATTTTTTCCTTGAATTTGGATTCAAATTAAATAAAGTTTGCCAATATATGGTAAATCTGAATGGTTTATTATGTTGAATTATCAACCAACTAAAATTACAAATCTTTTTAATATCTATCCGTCTTGTATATGTACTTATAAAATTAATCTACTGCGTGTACAGTGGTGTTTATATAAAATAAAAATATCTGTAAAATGAAACTTTTTATGTATCGAATACTCGAGAACGTATTTGTATCTAAAATCCATCTCTGGTAGTATAAATGTGAGTGCGGACAATCAGCATAGACAATGCACTTGCCTAGACTAACAATCAATCATGCTTGATACAGATGTTCATTGAAACGTATTCGAATGAAGTAATGGATCTTTCTTAAGATGGCATTTACCTTTTAAGTGAAGCTATTGACGATATCTTATTGCTTATAACGGTTAAATGATTTTTATAACGATTGATCATGACATCGAGAAAAAGATTACTGACTGATACATATTTTATACCGAATAAAAGATTTAATTGATCGATCAAATATATCATTAAATGTTCTTTGACTATTCGCATGAACAAGTTTTATAAACAATATTATTATTTCATAATAGTTTTTGCCTTAATTTGTATGAATTTACTCATTATTCAAAGAAATCAATCTAGTATGATTGCTAAACTAAGTAAAGTTTGTGCAACTACATATTTTTATCAGTTATATTAAAATGTATACCCATTTTTTTAATGCTTATCTAAAACACATTTTTAAAGTTCTGCAATACAAAGATCAGGACCAGTTTCGCTCATCACGAGCAACTGATCAGCTCAAACTATTTACTGCGCGCCAGTTCAAGTTCATTCGTGTATATAAAATGTCCGATGATGGCGAAAGGCAAGACCTGGATGCTAGTGATAAAACTCGTCAAAAAATACATAATTCTAGCACTTACAAATTTGCATAAATTTTTTGTCATCATATTATTATGTTTAAATAATGCTAATTTTAATAAGAAGTAAATAGTAAACATTGAAGCAAACTTTGCGATAGTAAGTCTGAAGATGCCTCTGAAAGGGGCGAAACACGTGTCACAATTAGTTACACAATACGTGGAATAATCAAAGTTATTTTAAATTTTATATTGAACAATCTAGTGATAATGTATGAATACCAGGAATATGCAAGTAGATACGAATTTAAAAATTGTAATTTGATATTAGTGAAATGTGTTCCTAACTCTCCGATATCTTGGAGTAGTTCAGATTTATTTAAAATATTTAAGTTTACTATGAATCAAAAACAAAGCGAAATATTTGAAGTAATAAAATAGGAAAAATGGTTATCACAGAAAAGATGCCTTAGATTAATTAAAGAATCACACAAAATATGACAGTCAACGAGCACACAATTCTAACAAACAAAATGTCTTAAATTTCACCAAAACTATGTAACATGACAGGATCGGCAATATTCTTTTAAGCAACTTAAATTAACATATTTTTATTTTACTTTAAAAAATAATGATAAATTGCCACTTTTAAATTGACTATCTGAAACTAGACTGTTACTAGAAACGGAAAACCTCTAGAAAAAATGTGTGAATTAACATGGTAAACTTTTCGGAAATTATTATATTTCATCAATTTAGAGAGGATAAATTTTAATACTGAAAGAAAAATAGCAATGTATTTTAATTCTACATAAATTATTTTATATATTTGTTCTGACGAAGGCGTAAGCCGAAATAGCTATCAACAAATATATAAAATAATTTATGTAGAATTAAAATACATTGCTATTTTTCTTTCCGTATTATAATGGAGTTCTACCAAGTAAATGCCTACTCAATCAATAGGATAAATTTTACTTAGATAATTAATGCTACCTCGGATAAATCTATTCATACAACAAGATTATTTGATGAATAGTGAAAGCTATAGGTGTAAAATAATATTTGGATCTTTTTTGTACGGAGAATTGATTAATTTGTTTTTAATTGAGTTCTTTGATCGTTTTAATTTGCTTTACTGTTCTAGGAAAAACGATTATTTTTGCTCCCAAAAATAATATTTTACTTTGAAACGCAATATTTATTAAAATTGAGTTCTAAAGAAAATATTCTTTTTGATAAAAATATTCAATCAAAGAGAAAATAATGAAGTTAATTTTTTGCAAAAATAGATCTTTTCAAAATGTACCAAACTAAAACTTTTATTATTGCTTGTCTCGAAGATTTTACGAAATATTATCATCACAAATGAGTCAATATTTGCCGATACAGATACAGAATAATACAAAATAAGCTGATAGTCCCGTGTTCTTTGATATTACAAATAATATTTTCTTTGTGTTGTTAGTTTAATATTCGATGAAATTGAAAGTGAACTCCTGATCTTAAAATAAAATTTCGAATATATTATAAGTTCAATTCGTATAAAAGTTATCGAGATTTGTATATTCAATAAGCACAGTAAAATCTGATCACTAAGATATCCAATATTTTATTTTAATTAATTATTACTGCCAAGGCAGTATTATCGGAGTAAAACGTTGTAATTATTTTAAAAAAAAACAGCACTTTATTGGCAAAGCATTTATTTCCAAATACAACTTGGTTTGATAGAGCACACTTCAAATCACAATACAAAGTGATTCGTGATTGTATTAAACAACATCTGCTCTCAATGTACAACGTAAACTATCTACTATGATACTTTGTCATTCAAGTTCTTTTTTTAGAGTAGATAAAATAATATGAGTGGGGTAAGAAAAAGGGTACCACTATTAATTGCAAACTTAATAAGGAAAACCTGTGCTACGAAAGGATGCTTCAAATTAAGATGCACTTTATATTATGAAAATACCATTAGACTCGACTGAGTTGCGAATTATTCATTATATAAATTTATATTCCTTATATTTTGATTATTCTTCAGGAAAAAAATATTACAATTATGTAAAAATTGGTAATGGATACTAGAATATTAATAAAAAATTATGTGATTCGTATCAAATTATAGCACTTAACTATTGTTTAGTGTTACTTTAATTCAACTCCATTTTAATTATTATGCTAATGGAAATCATCACGTGCAGATGAACAAAATTCAATTGTGATCACGACTACAGCCACTCCATCATCAATAAATCCTACGTAGCGTATATTCAATCGCTGACAACCTGCCAGAATGTATTCACGGGTATGATTAATTGTTATATTCCTATGTATTTGACAACATAGAAAAAAATCTCCTACAAAAATCGGAAATAAAATTTTACGCGATAAAATTATCGTGCTACATTGTGTGATTCGAGATACCAAATTCAAGATAAAATTTTGTGACAGATAGGAGGAAGCGAATATGTTTTTTTGTCATTTAGCGTGGAATATTTTTTAAAGCTTGACATATCATTTTATTATGAAACTTTTTCAACATTTTTTGTGTAGCATAATTTTTATAAAAATACATATATCGTTATCAACACATAAAATATTATTCCTTTATAATGAATTATCATTACCGATAGACACAGATAAATTTTTCCAAAAAACACAAAGAAATTCGACATGAAAGTTTATTTTGAATATTTTCAAATATCTCTAAATCATTTTATTGATTGAGTAGGCATTTACTTGGTAGAACTCCATTATAATACGGAATGAAAAATAACAATGTATTTTAGTTCTACATAAATTATTTTATATATTTGTTGAAAGCTATTTCGGCTTACGCCTTCGTCAGAACTATACTATGATGTATGAACTGACAAAGGCGTAAGCCGAAATAGCTATTTTTCTTTCCGTATCTCTAAATCAGTTAAAAATACTTTCTGAAAAACAGCTCGAAAAGGAAATTTCGTAGTAATTTTAATTATTTTTTTCTACCATAGAAAAATACAAACATTACGTAAAAGTTATGATCTAAGCATATGTATTTTTGAGCGCTTAAATCTACTTTGCTGTGACATTAGTCTTATTAAGTAAAACTTTATTTTTATTCTTTTTGTAATACTGGAAATAAAAAAAGATATCTTTTTTATTCGGCTATGGCTGATGCTTATGTTTACCTGAAGTTGCTTCTGAGAATCTCTCATTAGACTTATTCTATTTGAACCGGAGCCGAGTTCTATTTTACTATTAGAGACACTCCACTGATTGTCACCGGCGCTTTTCTTTAACGACAGAATTCGGTAGGCGGGAAAGAAAAATTTACAACACCCTTTATAGTAAAGAGCTTTTAGGACATGCCCATATTTCTCAGCAAATATGATTACAATTTGAGACCAACTAATTATCTCATCATTACAAATCATTACCTGGATGATACTCGTTCAGTTTATATTATATCATAAATTATTAGTTGATGAGATCAAGCGACGAAGTAACAGTTTAACGTATTGGCCACCGAATCGTTGTTCGTAAGCTGCCGATGATAAATGTTAGAATGTTAAGTTGTTCGTGTTGGAACATTAAAAAAGCTTTGCAGTAAAACGAACACAACTTTTCTCAGCACGTCCTTAAATGCAAAAATCTTTGAAAATAGAATTATTTTCTCATTTAAAAACTAAAAGCTGTACTTTATATTATTTAAATTTTGAACAAAAAACTGTCAAAAAGAAAAACTATAATGCGCCGATAATAATTTGTATATGAGATATAAAATATTGCTTTTGAAAGATGCATTTAGGTTAAAATTTCTTACCTTGCCTAAGACTACTGTTTTTACTACCTTTTATAATTTATTGGTGAATTATTATACCGTGTCATTTTCACAAATTTTTAACACTACACGTGACATTATTTATAAAATTTCACCTGTATCCATACGATCTCGATAATATGATTATTTACCTTTTACTGAAAAAAAATTCTTACTTTAAAGATAATCTCTGTTGCCACGCCAACGAGGGTTCTGAAATACCTAAAGCCGTGTAAAATATTTTTCCACTATACATTCAATTTGAACGGATTTTTCTCGTAATACAGGGTTCAAATAATTGAAAACAATTGGGGTCACTTTATATGAAATGGAAAGTCAGTACAGTGTCGGTATATTTTTTGCAGACCTTTCTTTTACTGGGTGACATGTATTTTTGAGTGCTCTGACCTTTACATTCATTACACGAAATGAGTTGCCTTTCTCATGTGACCCTCTTTTCTCTTTGGCTATTTCATACAAATGTGCTGCAAAAACCCTTTTTATTCCCTTATTTATATAAACCGATGATTTCCGTACAAAGACATAAAACATCACAGGGAATCTGAATGATATGTAAAACTATTTTGACTCCGAGCGCACTTCATCTGTTTATGATGAAAAAAACAAATATGCGGTGATGTCAAGTGATTTGTTTGTTTTCATAAAAAACCCCAAGATTTGTATCCTTAATTTGTCATCCATGTTATGTTTATTTTACTACGTAGATAAACTTTATTTTATGAGAAGGCTTGCGAAACAATTGTGAAGAATTGATTTTTCAATATGAATTATTTATGAAGCAGAAATTCATAAAAATAAAGGTATACGTAACCGTGACTTCAACATTATCTTAATAATGAATATTCATTCAACGCGTTGTACTTTACAATGGAAAATTGATTGATCTGCGGCAATATCCCGTAAAAATAGTTTTTATTTTACTTAACTTCCTTCCAAACCATGTCTGCTTTCAGTTCCGCTGAGAACATCCTTTAGGAGTACCCAAAAGTACCCAAAAGTCATCCAGGACGCCAGATTTTCACCTAATTACTATATCGGGAAAATATCAATGTTGACAGAAAAGATTTTTCAAACTGAGCTGGGTTTGATTGCTCACGGCAAATCACATTATGTTTTTTCAATTTATTTGCCAAAAAAAACATTTTAAGTACTACTTCAGCATTTAATTCGATAGTAACTGGTTTTAATCTTAATCAGATTTTATGTGTAAACAGTACTACAAAATGTGTTTTTTCATTTCAAATAATACCTAACCAACAAAAAGTGACAGTTCACACATTAAAAGAAATTATGAATCGTTTCAATTTTGTACTTTGAAGTGCACGAGTGAACTTAAACTCGCAAAAGCAAAACCCGGGAGGTTAGCGACAAAGCTTATAGAACGTACAAAATTGAAGCAATTCAAATTTTATTTTGAAATTCCACCAAGAACTTTCCTATTTCTCAATTAAATTTAAAGAAATTCATTTATTATTTTCATTCCGCATTTTGAAAATGTTGGTGTAAAATTAAAAATAGCAATAAAAAATGTATTCATTAAAAATTCAAAGTATCATTATGGTAAATTGAAATCAATCATATAAAATGACAAATTTCCAATCGGCCAGTGACGTAATGTCGCTTTTTTCCATTCATTGGAGCCGTTTGGTTTTTATAATGTATTTTCGAAAGGGTTTACCGAGAATCGGAAAAATATTCCAATTTATTTGAAATTCAAGAGTTTGATTGAGGGAGGAAATGAAAAATTGCGGTAACGTTACACGATCATTATTAATTCTGTCCTCCACTGTACGCTTTATTTATGGAATGGTCACAAAGGACCCAAAAAGTTGCGGTGTGCGCTTCTAGCCATATAACAAATCTCCGTCGACAGGCCGGAAAAATCCTTGGATAAATAGCTTCGTTGAAAATACACAAAAAAAACTTTCTAGACTTTTACGAAACCCTAAATGAACGTATAAGATTTTCGTGATGAGGCGAAAAAATGCAAATCACCTCTTTATAATCATTCATAATATTATCCATCGTTAACATATTTTTTTTATAAAAGATTTTCGCTTTCTTTTCGTATTTAAAAAAAAAACTTGAATATCGAAACTCATTAATTATTTTTACACTTAAGTAATTATTTAAGGTTTTTTTATAATAAAATGAAACTTTTTAGTAACAAAATAAAGCTGTAAAATGTTATCAATAAGACTTGTTTTGTTTTACTCGTAAATTTTTTCCATGCTGCTCCCACTGTATAACATAAAGCATCCTTATGGAATTATCTCAACGTTTTTTTTCCTGCGAAAACTGCTTTTTACTCACTTTCTCAATATCTTTTTTGTCAGATAAGAGTAGAAATACAATGAGAAAGGCTATAACGTAACTATTGGTTAGCTATTCGATCTCACTACACCCCGTTTAAAGGATTGGATGAGTGGTCTTTTCACAAAGAAAATTTGACAAACATGTACAAAAAAAAATACAGACAATTAAAATCAAGCAAACGGTGGTAGCTGTGAATTATTAGAAAACAGCTATTGGATGTTTGGTGAAATAGTCAAAGTTCAAAATACTCTATTAAATCTTAAATGACAGTTCCATAACGAATAAACGACTGACGATGTAAAGTCAAATTTAACTTTGGATTCTTAGGACGAAATGTTTGGTTTTTATTCATTGCCATTAATACGATGGTGATTGTTTTGTAAATGAATAAAAACAATGAATCTTTTGATTAATTCGAAAGACTTGGCTTATCTTTTGCCTTTCTTCATCCATTGATGGCACAGCCAATGGAGAATCATCATTTCATGAAAACACCTAAAATGATATGATAAAAAACATAGTTTTTTAAAGAGTTTTGATTTATGTATTTTTTCCCTGAAATATTTTAGGTACTTTTTCGGGCTGATCCAGTTGTATTGAAATGGATAAAAACCCACTGATACTGTAATTTGTGCGTTTTGAATCAAACTGTGTAACGTGTGTTATATTGTATTTGTTTACTACTGCAAGAACACTCCAGTAATTGACAGTTAATACCATCAGCATGATAAGTTATCAAGTTTTTAATCAATGTTTTATAAAGCCTCTATCTGACGGTACTTTCAGTCGAATCGCTTTTATTTTACAAGTTTTCATAAATTTAATCAATTAAGTTTGCCAGCCGCATTAGACAGCATCCGTATTCTTGAAGGCCAGAAGGTGTTGGCAAAAGGTAAACTCGGTACCTTATTCAACAAAACAGAAATGGAAAATTGATTTATTGAACTCCACACAATTTAAACGAATGAAGTCCTAGGATTTATAGTGAAGGTAATTCCAAAATCCTGTTACATGATGTTTTGAAAAACGGTAGAATTTAATCAATTCAATGTTAAAAATTTTCAAAGAAGCGTAATTTTTAATTGACAAAATTCAAAAATATCTCCATAACTAAAAACTTTTGCATAATATTTTTACGCGTTTTAAACACTTTACGTGTTTTAATAAAAACTAAAATCCTCATTATTCCAGTTCCTTCTTATCCTTTTCATAATAAATTCTACTTCTTAAGTGTTTGCTTGTATTTTTAAGCTTAATGAATACTGCAAGCACTGGCATCATAATCAGATCTTGTTTCGTATAACCAATTTAAAACAGCGGTTCTTCTCCTAAAAGGAAAATTTATTGCGAATAAAGGTAACAGCTTTTAGAGTAACAACTGTTGGCAATTTTCTTAATTGTTTAAAATGTACCCTGATTGTGCTATAACCGAGCGGCAAAGAAAAGATTTTAGGCCAAGACTAAGAAAGCGAAGTAGTATTAGTAAATATAATATATATTATTGTACATAACATATTTTGCTAACAGTTTGTGAGTCCGCTTTGAATGCTTAGTCGAATCACAAAAGTACAAAGAATGCTACGTTCGTCTCGCGAGTAACATGGAATCCAAGAATATTTTCATTTGGATGTTTTTTTAGTCGGTCTACGCTTGGTTCATACAATAAAAGTGATTTAATGCGTTGTGAATCACTCGAATTGCTCCTTTTGCAAACGAACCTGAATATGATTTAGTAATTCCAAGGATAAACTTGTGCATTCAGAGAGGTAAAAATGTCATTAATTCTCCATGTATTTGCCACTTAGTCGAAAAGGTAAATACGTTGTTTTATTTTCACTTACCAACTCACTACATTTATAAAATTCAATACAAATTTCTTCTTACTGAACAAAAATTATTGATTCCACAAAATAAATTTAATACCAATATTTTTTTAAATACATTTTTGTTTCATTATCTGATTTATACTCAAATTTAAGTTATGCAAATGAATTAGTGGAGTATATAGACCAAACGTGGACAACTCATAAAAATGTGTGCCCGAGATCACTTCGAATCAAGAATAAACAGCAGCGCGATCGTCAAAATGTTCATATCGAATCAAATCCAGTGTTGAGTAAAATAGTAAAGTATCATTTTGAACGCTGACTTTGATTGGTTGCGATGTATTTGATTTGAGCTTGTTTTATACTGTACGTAGAATAGTCGGTAAATAAAAATTTCCGGTACTGTAAAATCTTTAATTATTGAAATGATTAGATCCAATGGTTTAGATGCCTATGATGTTTTTAATATTTCTATGAATATTTAAGGTCGTGTAAATGAAACATAGCAAAAGCAATTTGCTAACTACTGACGCTTTTTCGACCATACCAAATCCATCTGTAACCTCTATGAATAAGTCTTTCAACAACTGACTTACAAGCAGTTCTCGCAGAAGGAATTGTTTTGAGATAATTCAAAAAACGTTCATATGCTCACCCGCGGATAGGAAATTGGTTAAATAAAGCACTACTCAACTTTATTAATAAGAGTACTATTTCACACGGTACCCATAAGTAAGCGCGCAATACAACCCCGACAAAAGCGCGCTGACACTAGCGCGCAATATAAGTATATTTTGTACTTTTGACTGCTCATTTGAATTTGACAAGCTACAATAAACAATAAGTTTGAAGTTTGTTTTTAAAGATAAGATACATATATGTATAAGTGATATAAAATTTTCAATAATTAAAATGTTGATGACTTCTTACAAATGAAATGACACTAAACTGGGGTCCTAAATTATGAAATAAACCCTCATTAAAAATCCATTAAGCGAGCAAAAATAATATAAATCTAAATAAATTCTAAAAATATTGCATGAACAAAGGGAAAATTTTACACTGGGACTGAGAACCACTTACAATTTTCAGGTGGAACCTGAGCCGCCTCTGAGGTGTAAGTACGATTTATAGTGTTTTCATATGACGGAGAAAATTAAATAAATCATTTGAGATCAAATTGATTGGGAGCATTTGAGTATTCATTTTCATTAATACTCAATATTGCCATAAATTCTGTAATTGTTCACCAGATATATTAGAAATAATTGATAACGTCTGGTTTGTGATTATGAGGGATACCTATGAAACATCTTGTGGTTCTTAACCTTTTAAAGCCCTACGGTCCCATATGGGACCAGTGATTATGGTGCACTTCGCTTTCGGATTACACTGATTTATGATAATTGTATTCAACAAATGAATATAAGCTTTCATAAATAATGTCTTTGAGATACCGATCCATAATTTTATTTTCAGTTTCGTTCAATATTTTTGTCATAATGAGGAATATAAGAATCTGGGTTACCAGGTTGACTTTTGCGATATGCGTTGTGTTATATCCTGTGGACCGTAATAAATCAGCTATATTTACACCATACAATATATTTCAATGCGGATACAGACTTTTTTTCAATACCTAGAAATCTATCCTTTAGGGTGAGCCGCTAATTTTTGCTGTGGCTAAAATGGATTTGTTTATTTGTTTACTTAGAGAATAAAAAATGCGTACCAGTTACGGTGCTGATCTTTGTTTGAAAATTATTAGCAATCTTTTATTTTGCCAATGCTTTTTATTTTACCCACATAGGCTGACTTGTTTTAGAGAAATAATTATTTTTATAAGAGCTATGGGTCACGCAGATATTTGGCAAAAAGTGCTCGGGCGTTTAAAAGTTAATATACCTATTCGAAAAAAGCTATTGTTTTTGTACCTAAGCTTTGAAAATGGTGATTTATCAACATGAATACACGATGCGATACGTTTCATAAATATTTTTCCAACTTTTCCACAAATAATAATTAACAAAATGATTCTATGGCATAAATAATATTTAAAGCCCGGCTCAACTAATCGTCTTATCTATCTTTCATGAAAATTTTAGTCGTAATTGCTGAGGGTTCATGGACACCCATGGGCACATCCCCAAAACTTTGTTAAATCAATTAATGCAAATTTTAGTGGTTGGGTATTTTCTCGGAATTCTAAAATAACTCATTTATAAACATGTAAACCCACTAATCTAAAAAATAAACGAAAAGCAATTAACTTTGTTTGAATACCGTTAATATTCTTAATTTAGAATACTATTAAAAAAAAAAAAATGAATGCAGAAATGTTTAAAAACCTCAAAAATAGCCGTTCGAAACATGGTTCCGATTCAATTAATTAACAAATCCAAAATTTTCCTTATAATTGCGACGAATGTGGTAATATTTAAGTGTATCTGGTTCCGTATGTATTGATGGGCAAATAGATGGCTAAGCAACTGACAACATATTGACAGATCAGTTTCAGCTCGTTTCACAGCTAGATGATCGCTTGAAATCTTACTAAAAATACAGAGTATCTATTAATTGATACAAATACTTTTATTGTGTTAACTGTCAATTTTGGTGGATTTTTGTACAGATTCGACATACACATTCAGGACCCCTCGCAAGCATTTCAACACACCATATATTATACATCAGTTGAACTATGAGCAAAACTGACCCTGATATTTATATTTATAATGATAAAATTAATTTTAAATTTTTTTTTGAAAATGAAATTTCAAACGGTTTCGTGAATTATTATACTAGAAAGATACATATAATACAAAAACAGTTACATATTTGTTTTTTTTTTTTTGATAATAAATAAAAAATATTTGGCATTACAGCTTACGCCAATGCGCCAAATATTCTTAATTGTGAAATTCATACGTGATTAACTCGATGATAAGTAATGAATCAGTTGTGCACAAAATCAACGATAAATAACATAAACCCAGCCCAAGATCTCTTTTTTCAATTGAAAAAATCTGACCTTGCCGGGATTTGAACCCGCGTCTCCAGATCGCTAGAACAAAGCTCTTGCCACTAGACCACAGGGACTGACTTAATTAAACCTATTGACTAAACGCAGTATACTTTAATAACATATCTACTCAACATATGCAATCTCTTGGGTGGCTAGTGAATTAAATCAATTTACTCCATAAACCCAACTCAATTTTGTCATAACGTTCCAAGTAATCTTTTAAGTACATTATATCATGGTATAAAAGAGTTCTACAATATTTGCCAAAACTTTTAATACACAGCCGATACGATCAATTCATATCAGCTTTGTACGCTACATACCATCGTCTAATCGCTACCCAGTGGACGAGATGCATTTTTCGCATGAAAGGAATATTGGACAAAACATATCGCTGGGAAAAATTTTCCGCCCGCCCGATGAGAATGCTTAAGTAGACCACGCGTCCATCCCGACCGTGCAAACATTTTGATGCACTTTTCATGAAATATTGACAATGATGAGGCTATGAAAAATGAGAAAGACTCTGATTGAAAAACGTAGTGACCTCTTTTTGAATTGACGGAACTTTACTCTATTAGATAACCACTGGAATCAATTGTATAGCAACTCAATTTAGAATACAGCAAATAAGTATTTCTCAACTCTTTATACATACTCCATATTAGGGCTTGCAATTTACCGTCAAATTCCAATAACCGGTAAACGGTAAATAATTTCACCCATTACCGGTTAACCGGTTATTTACCGGTAAATGAAACAAAATAAATAAAATAACTATATGTGGCTACTTTTATTAAAACGGTATCTTAAAACGTAAAGAATTTAAAATACGTTTTATGAAAATAGCAATGTCATGAAATGTACTTTTGTTTGTCCTTTTTGTTTAACTGAGATATGAGAATGGGAGATCAGATAATCTTTTATTTGCCACATAAAGCTTGGTTAAGTTAAATTACGACTGTGTAATATTTGGTTTACCTGTCTGTGAGAAGTTTATAAGCCTAACTATTAGTTTATCCATTAACTTATTGATGAATGTACACATGTAATTCATACATGAGATGTATGCATGAATACTTTGTATACAAACACCAACTAATATAAATTCTTAATTAAAATAAAATAATATAACAATTTATCGGTTTATATAGCTTGAATGAAAAAAATGTTTATTTTTTTGGTATAATGATTTTTCAAAATTAAAATATGCTTTCATGAAACAAATCATATCAATACTTTCGTCTTTTAGACTTGAACTAAATTTTGTACATATTTGTCCTGTTGATGAAAACGCTCGTTCTGATTCAATGCTAGTTGTTCGGCAAGTCATCAGATGTTCAAATGCAATGTTCAAATATTTACCACGATTTTTTACGAGTTCCAAATATGAAATTTCTCTCTGAATAATATTGTTAATATCTTTTTTCGGTTTATTCACTTTATTTTTGTCATTTATTATTATACTTTTGCTATTTATTGCTAATTTAAGCTTTTCCTCCAGCGTTAATATTTTAACAATTTCTATCTCATCTTCAAATTTTATAATTTTCATCCCTTGAAAATTCATGCTTAGTTACATTTATGATTTTCGCCATTATTGTAGTTTTATTTTTTATATTAAATATTCCATATGTATCAAAATCATTAATTGTATCAGAATCACTTAGATAATTAATCACATCGGAAAATATCGTTCTTCTTTCCTTTATTCGAATTATTAGCTGTTCTTTAAGTTCCACGGCTAAAAAAGAAATGACTTAAGACAGTTCATCAAGCATAAATTTTAATGTTATGTCGGCTGTGTATAGATTTATGTCTTCACGACACAGAGCTTCTACGGCTACTTTTACTGGTTGTAAAGCCTATATTATGTCCGAGATCTTATCAAATTCGATTCCGCATGCATATCACAATAAACAGTCGTTATAATATGCCTGTATCTGTCCTTAATTCGCGATTAAATCATTTCTGGTAAAAACCGGTAAATTTTCCAATTTACTGGTAATTACCGATGGTGTATTTTGGCATATTTACCGGTAAACCGGTTAACCGGTAATGCAAGCCCTACGTACATATATCGAATGATAAATAATCATACTGTGAAAAAAATAGCAATGTATTTTAATTCTAAAGAAATTAATTTTTATATATTTTAATAGCTATGTATTTTGGATTACGTCATCATCAGTAGTTCTGTAGTAGTTCTGCAGTAGTTCTGTATTGTTATTTTTTCATCGTATTTTAATGTTCTCAATCACTAAATAATCATATATATTATAAATATACCATCAGAATTAAGGGTGAATTTAGAATATCTCTATTTATCTTGAAAATTATAGCACAATTTAGTACTTACTCCACATTGGATGTATTAAGATCAGGACCAGTTTCGCTCATCGCGAGTATTATCAACTGATACGGTCCTGATCTTTACAAAGCCAATGTCGAATAAGTTTTATTTGTTGCTGCCAAAGACATTTTGGATGTTTTTAAAAGTAAACGCTTCATATGTATAGTAAATATTTAGTTGGCCACTATTCGGATTCAATACTTCTACAATATCAAATAAAACACAAAAAAGTTGAAATCATAATACGAATTCGTTGTTTTTTTTTTTATCACAGACGATTTTTTCTAAAATAATAAAAGGCTTCGGTAAATTTTATTTGGATAGTTGATATGTTTTTATAAAAAGTATTTGGCAAAAACTTTTCTCACAAAAAAAATATTTACATGTAATAAAATGATTGTGTATTCATTTTAATTTCAAACATAATACAAGACAATTCCCCAACAACAGACTTTTAATCTTCAAACTTGTTATCAAAGATTTCGTTTTGTCTGCGTCTGAGGTATAAATAAAAACAAATAGGACTTTTACTTCCATAATTACAGAGATATAGGAAATGAAATATATATAAAAATGCTCATTATAATAAACAAGTCACACAGTTACGCTTAGTAGTACAGTTGATAATGCAATAAACGGGGTTGGTATTTATTTAAATCACTTAAAAATATTAATTGTCTTGCTGTCGATAATTGATAGAAATTATTATGGATAGGAGGTAGTAACAAACTTTTTAACGGTATTTTGACGTGACAACGTCTTATAAATCGATGATCGCCCGCTGCACGCACGAAAAAACATGACTCATTGTCCCGTTTGTCGCGTTACGCCGAAGGCAAGCGTGCGAGCGAGTGCGCGGATAAGCGATAGAGAGGCACGATCGGCCTACCGTTCAGATTGTGCCGCATCTATCTCTCTTCCACTCGATTGGTCGATGCGTCTGAGTAGAAAAAAGACAGCGGCAGCACACAACTTATACACCTACAGTACCTACACGTGATCTGTTTACAACTGTTTATAAAGTGAAGTGAAATGTTAATGTGGTTTTCATTGTTTATATTACAACAACAATTGCGGCAATAAAGGTAATTAATCCTTGAATTAATGAGTGCGAATAAAATATATCAATAAAAAATTGTAGATTTCATTTCACTCCTTCTTCGTATCCATACAAAATAATGATAATTCAATAAAAATGATTCCATTTTATTCATAAAAGTATGCAATCATTTCATCAATGTTTTCTTATGACGTTGTCACGTTAAACTATCGCCCGTAAACCGACTTTACAGACAACCATTTTTTTTTTAAAGCATTTTGACATCGTACACAATTCACAAAATATCACAATCAAATGCTTTGGACACATTTATGTCAATATGTTACACATGTATTGACTACACTTTAACAATATTTAATATTTTTTAAGTTTTTTATTTTATTCAGTCTTGTTTTAAAACTATGTATGTTAAAAATAAGCCATATAGTATTGGGAATACAAGCGATAAGAATAAACCTGAATTAAGTATTTCGACTGAGGGTGCTTGATGGAATTTCAATATCAAATTAGAATTTTTTGAATTTTGTACTTTTCCATGAGTTTTGTCGCTAACGACCCGAGTTTCGCCTTTCGGCATCAAAAACTATTTATGTATTTATCAAGAAATCTTAAAGATTAATCGAGCTCAACTCAACGGTCTGCCAATTTTGAACGAGCAACTTTATTTGCCTAGTTCACCATTGTTGTACCCTTTTAAATAATTGTTAATTTTAATTTATTGTCATTTATTAATAATTGTCATTTATTTACAATTCAAGCACTTGCTATTATTAAATATCAATTCACTTACTATCATTAATGTAATATAATAATAAAGGCTTGAAATCAATCAACTCATTAACGAGAGGTCGGATAGGACCCTAGATTTATTTTAAATATTCTCATGTTATCATCTGGTCATTAATATTTTCAAAAATCCCCGTAATTATAACAAACCCACTTAAATCATTGAAACTTGTATTCATTCAAATTTCGCTAATTTACATTTTAATAACCTTTTAACTTAGTGACCTACTTATATTTTTGTGTATAAACGATACAAACTGTTTACTACGCGTCAGTTCAAGTACATCCGTGCACTTGGAATGCCTGAAGATGCCGAAAGGCGAAACCCGGGTCGTTAGCGACAAAACTCATGGAAAAGTACAAAATTCAAAAAATTCTAATTTGATAAACCTGAATATTTGACGAAGGAGAGCTTAATCTACTGAATAGTCAATCAGTTGTTTATTCTAAATAATATATAAATTACCATAAACAACCTATTTTAGTAAAAAAGAAAAAAAGGTTACTGAAAAGACCATTTGCGTATGCATACTAACTAGAAACGTACATCTATGTGCAAAACTTTGACATTGATCGTATGGTAAATTTTCGATTGAGATACCTTGACTATCAGTATAAGTTTACGTCTATAGTTGAAAGTGTTTTTCTCCGTAAATAGCAAGAAAGCTCAGAGAGATGGTCTACCGGAAGTCATAAAAGAAGAGGAGGGAATCCGCGCCCTTGGACGTGCGAGGAACCCCGCAACTCGGAGGCTTTGCATGTGACGCGAGTTTCTCCATAAAACTACGTCGCTCGATTGACGAACCTCGTGTTTGTTTTAACTTTCAACCCTTAAACTTTATTTGCATGATCTCTATAAAGCGAAACGTGTGGAAAGTTTATTTATACAAAAATGCGTCCCGCTTTGTTCGCGTTATGGCGAAGCCGTAAAACTGATGACTTACTCTGAATAAACTTTTTTTTTGGTATGAAAATTCCACGAAACTTTTGACACATACTCTAAATGATTGTTGAAATTTGAACAAAAGCACATAATGCGCAGTTTCTAAAAATGGGAGTGGGAATTTTGTCAAAATGGGAGTTTGGAAATTTATGGTAATTTTTAAAATGTTCGCGGTTTCAACACATGCCTAATTATTTACCAACTTGTAATACCCACACAATGGTAAAAGTGGCTTGTTGGCAAACATTTTTTGGAATTAATATGCATCAGCTTTTATGGATATTACATTACGAAAATAGGCTTTTCGCCCAAACCCGCTTTACTGTTTTCATTCTATATTAACTTTCTCTTTATTGAGCTTAAAAAATCACTCATCCATCATACAGTATTCCATTTTACAATATAATATATTAATGGTGATTAGTAAATTATCTTGGATCATTTCATCTTTTAAAACATTCAGCTGCCAGATTAATGTATTGCAAAAGGATTAGGGTGGGAAATTTCAATTAAGAGACTAAATGGTGATTTATTCACAATAAAATATTATTTGAATACGAGATTACATATTTAAAAAAAAACCAATAAAGCTGCTTGATGATATTTTGAACAATGATACATATGTGTGGATTTTTAAATTGAAAATAAATTCTCCTAAATGTCAAATATACTTAGTCGATATCTTAAAATTAAAGTCAAATTTTTTTTTTGCATTTTTGGACCAAATGCGCACCTAAAATTTTTATTAAAACAAATATTATTAAACAGGTAGACCAAACGTAGTAAACACTATTGGAACGGGAGTAGATTTTATTGAGATAACGAAAGATGAAGAACATAACACTTTTACAATTTGTACGTTAATTTATTTTAAAAGAAACATATTCTTTCATTTTATTGGAGCCTCTTTCAAAATAAAATTTCCCTAATGGCAATGGTTTTATTATTGTGGTGCCTAAATTTACGACTGCGGTAATTTGTATTAAAATATATGTACAATGAATAAGCCGGCATCAAATGAAAGTTGAGCTGTAAAATTATTCGCATGAAATGTAATGAATTATTCTGAGACAGGAATTGCATAGCATCCCTTGCAGCAAAAGACACGGGTTTTATGGGTGACGTCGCTTCAGACGGGATCGCCAAGGAATATTAAAAGAATCGCCCAGCATCTCGGGTCCTAAGAGCGGGAGACATTGCTGACGTGTTTAATACCACAACTATTGTATGAGACACATACAAATAGGGTTGACGTGGAATTTTACGGTGAAATTACTACAGTTTATCGTTTGGGTGGCTTGAGAGCAACTTTATGTTGATTCTCGCAATGTTAACGCATAAACGTAATGCCCCTTTTTGACAGATTTTCAAAAATATAGGAACAAATTAAATGAAAAGTACGACTGTTTTATTGTTATAGGTATAATAAACAAATCTCATTTACAAAAACGAACGTAGGTTCTATATATTGAGCATTTTTTACCCCTAGGCCATCCACGCCATATTCGGCGTTTATTTGATATTCGGTATTATTAAATTTGAAAATCATTCAAAATATACGACAATAACATTTTTTATAAATGAAATAAAAACCTTTTTGAATTAAAAACAATATTTTTCAATATTTTTTTGATATTTTATAGTATAATCAAATTAAGTATAAATGAAGAAACATACTTTACCAAAACATGTATTCTTAATCATTGTTATTCTTATACCTACACTAAAATAACCGATATATTATACTATAATATCATTCAGCATGTCGAATAAAGATTAATATACAAAATTCACTGTAGATAAGTAAAACAAATGGTTCTGAAAGTAAAATTCAATATTATCATTTCCACAAACTCATGTACATTTCAAATTGACAATGCACTCAGTGTTTTACGTGGTAGACGAACGATGGTAGAAAGCGATTTCACTGATTATTAAACGATGCTGTACAAATATTATGCAATTATTATAATGCAACAACGAAAACGGATTATTATAATAAGCATACAAAATATTATGTTTCCCCATGCATAACCACAAGCAGAAATTGGAATTCCGGTACTAGAGATTGCGGGATACCGATTTCTTTAAGTATTTGATATTGAAAAAACCATTTACTGGGCTTGATATAAAACCAGTATTTTGGTATTTTGAAAATATTAAAAATCGTAAATTTGATATTATTTAATATGATAGTGTTAGAAAACTTATAAAGTATGTTTGGTAAATATTTAAAAAAAATGATATCTAAAAACCTTTGGTTCTGAGATTGTTTTTTAGCAGCCAGACTTATTCTCAAGAAGCTTGAGGGTTTGTTGCACTAAATAACAAAACCTTAGCCTTTTAAGAGTCGATATTGTAATTGGAAGAAACAATTAATGTTGTGTATTTACGTATTAATTAAAACCATCCATTCATGATTATGAGGGAAATATTTCAAAATCTTGCCACATATCAACTATTATTAAGGTATAATCCACTTAGAGACTATTGCATCAGTTTTCAAAGTGATACAATAATTACATCATGTAATTGCTTAGAAAACTATTAACACAGTCTCTCCCTCGCTGTCATCGATATATTTCATATGTTCAAAAATATACTTACACCCTTGTAATCTTTTTATAATGAAGTTATAAGTTTTTTCTTCTTGAAAAGCCTTAAAGAATTGATCGCCAAACAGTCGCTCGCGAGCTATCGGTAGCTCGCGGTGGCATTTTCAGTAGCTCGGGTAGGATATTTGAAGTATATTTATAAATTTGGCTAGGATCAAATTTTATCAATCGTTTGGGCGCAAAAACAGCAGTCTTGAACAATTTACATTTATAATTTAAATATCTAAAAAAAGTGTGGCAAAATGACTGGATTTTATCATACATATTAAGTTTCTAACTCTATTTCTATATATTTAGATACAAAAATCAACATGTGATGTGTAATGATTCCTGACCATTACTTAAGGGAAATCAAAATTCTGCATTGAACTATTAAAAATAGTTTTTATGCTTAGATGCTCAAATGCTTATTTGGTAGAAAGCCCTTTTATAAGTAGCTTATCAGACCATTTCAATTTTTGAAAGTAGCTCACATCCTTATTGAGTTTGGAGACCACTGCCTTAAAGCTACCGATATACATTATTTTAAATGGCAATAGAAGTTTCTGAATTCAAAGATAAACTTATGCGCTATTTTTTTGAAAAACGTTACATAGTTATATTTGAATAAATTATCTGAAAAAAAATAAATGACATTTAGATTGATGGAACGAAAAGAGTACTTATAGCCAAATTTTAATTTTAAATTTGTTTGAACAATTAACAATACTTTTCTTAAAAAATATATGCATCGATTACATTTAAAAAAAAAATAGATTTTTTAATTCGGACGCGGAAAAAAAAGATTTTATTTGGTGTTTTATCAAATGATTGAGTCCATTGTTTGAATAATTCAAAGCTTACTTAATTACTCAAGCAAACTTTGCGATAGTAAGTCTGAAGATGCCTCTGAAAGAGGCGAAACACGTGTCACAGTTAGTTACACAATACGTGGAATAATCAAAGTTATTTTATATTAAAATGAACTTACACAAAGTTACCGCCGAAACCATCGAAAAGATGAAAAAAAATAATTCAAAGCTTGATTAAAAAGACTTTTTTTGCACTCTAACTGAAACTGTTCAATACATTATTACATTGTTTTCACGTATGTATCAACGAAACATTTATTTTTGAGCATATATTCAATGCTTAGTGAAATAACACGAATAAAAAGAACAATAGTTTGTACGTTGAAGAGATATTTATTGCAGTAGTCGCTTTTTGGCATTTGTATTTTTTTCGGCCAGTTTTTTTAGCGTAGGTACATGAATTTTAAATCAATGTATCCACACGATTGTGTTCAAATCGTCCACTAAAGTGAATTTTAAATCTTCTCCCAGCTTATACCTAATTTTCAAAGGGGACAGTAGGCGGTTATATAACTGATATTGATTTCTAATTAATATTTTTTATTTGAAAACAAGGAAACTACAATATTTGATATAGCTGACTCCAACGCGCTACTAACTTGATCAATATAATTATAATGCTAGAGTAATGAGAACAATCAAACATGAGATTTTTTTTAAAAGAGAGAGAATGCAATAAAAAAATATTTTATAAAAGCAATACACAAACACAAAGTTCAATACTGAAAATTTTCACTTCGATAAGCAGTGCATTGATTAGCCGAAACGTCCTAATAACTGGTGGCTCTAATGAAATTATGGCTATATCTTCTAAGGAAAACAAAGGTTGGATGGTATATCAACCAATACTTGTAGCAACTACTTTTGCTGATATGCTACAAAGAAGACCAAATGCTCTAGAATTTGAGCAGAGATGGTGGGTTAAACATATTTGGAAAATAAGTTCGAGAAAATATTAAGTGATTTTACATGTTAAAACGTACAGTTCATTCATACGATCATGTCGTGTTTCTATCGCTACCTGATATATTCTTAACAAAAATCAAGCCCGTATTTAAAATTTTCCACTGTGAACAAAGCCTTAAATCAAAGATAATACGTTTTATCTTACTAAAAGACAGAGTATCCATTCATTGCTGCGAAATAAAAGAACAATAATTACGTCTGAGGTAAAGAAATACGGGTACATTAAAGAAATCGGAAAATGTGTTCTCTTTGAAAAGCGGGGGTGGTTTTTGGTTGTTAGGTAGCGTTTTAACAGTTGCTAAGTATATGCTTCTATATATCTAGAGTCTTTTCATGCGATTTTTTTATTTACTGCCCCCGCCATTGTGGGCCTCCCAATAAATCACGCGGCCCAATTTGATTCGAGTTAAGAAAGATTCAGGGTCGGAGCATGACTTGAATCAACAAGCGCCTCACGTATGCACGGTTTGCTGAAGAAGTCCAGCGGTTTCGTTCGTATTTTTTCCATCCAGAACTCTCATAATATAACTAGAAAAAGTGCTTCGCCCGTTATTTCTCATATCGAAGCTATTGAGTCATATACTTTCCCTTCTTATCTGAATTCCTTCTCGCATCAAGTTAAAGAGATGGCTATATTGATAACAACTGAATTAATTCAACATTGATATCGTCATTTCTTGCTGTATTGCATAATATTTTTATTTATTGCGTTTTCAATTTCAGAGTTTTGTTTCCGAATACGTCAAATATGAATCAACTTTTTTATTGCTTTTTAACCAAAATTGAAATATTCACAGGACTTTTTTTAATTTCACGACCGTTTTTTGAACGAAGTGCTAATATTCAACTCATTCTTTTCACACTAGAATTTAATTTATGGCTCTTTTAACATAGAGTAAAATCATTTTTTTTGTGAGAACACTTTTAAATAATGCATTTAAATTAATACAGTTTTCCTCTAATTTTGCTGACAGCATTGTTAATTATTTTTGTTTACTGTTACTTTTATAAATTAAAAAATCTGCTGGAAATATGTTAGAAAATATGTTGGAAAATAAGAAATTTTACATCCATAAATGTGATAATGCATAAATATTTTGCTTGTCAATATTCACACGTACGCATAAAGCTGCTAATAGCAACAACATGGTCAATCGATGCTATTTTTTAAGACGCATTGATTTTCATCCATTGTTTATTACGTATATTTCAATTACTCGTATCAATTTATTTTGGTATTTTCACGTATTTATAAGAAGTATATTTTGATAGGAAAGTTTGCTGCGACACTTTTAACAGAATAACCTTTTAACACAAAACTTTCACGTTTCTCTATCCGGGGAATCCTCTTGAGGGCTCATCAAGTTCCAACTAGCTTTCCCTGCGCTGATATGACATCTCCCATCTGAAATGCAGTGTATTAGTGTATATATGTTAATAAATAACCAGATAATTTTATCAAATAAGAGATTCAGAATAAGGAAAACGTTATGATTCTACACAAAATGTCACGGAGAGCTTCATACATTCAATGATGTAAATTTTATAAAACCCTGGTAAGGTGTCAATTTTAGAACAGTTTTTTGTCAACGAAGCTTCTTAGATTGCTTACAGAACGTAGTTACTTCATTATCTGAATGATTTTTTAAAGAGACCTTGGAAATGGTTGTATGTCATTTTTTGTTGAGTTGTTCTCTGTTGTACTGCATATTATGTAATCAACTCATTTTCTCTATAACAAATAAGCAACTTGACAGTCTTATCCAGCGCTTTTGAATAAATATTAAGTCAGCGGCGTTTGAATTGAGCCTTGGACTATCACACCGTAGTCTCCGGGCTAACATTTTTATCAGCTTATTCAGTTATATTTTAATAATCTTCGGATTCATCGATTCGAGTTATCCATCTTTTCGGCTAATTCGTGGCCTCTCCCCTCCAAAACGATCTTTTTGGATACCTGTCTCTCACGTTTCAGCTTAATGACAAGGCTTTTTCTACGGAGTCGTAGAGGTTTGATTAAGATGAACTTATTCACCATCATCAACAACACCACACCACTACTAACCAGTTCAATACTGCAGAAAATTTCATCACAGACATTTAATTTATGAAAATATTTCATATGCCAATTCGAAAACATTTAAAAACAATGTAATTGAATTACTCGACTACCGATATTGGTAAAAAAGTACCCGAATTAAATATTTTTCCTTCATAATACTGCCGTGACCTGAAGATGGTCGGTCACGTGATAATTTCGCTGGAATCTGTAATAAACGATTGATTCTTTTTCATTGTAAATCTGGGAAATGTAGAAAATCCCTTTTAAAAAAATGGAGCAGCGACATTACCTTTGCGCGCAATACTTATAATTTTACCATTTTTATAAGAATAATATTCTATTTATTTTCAAAGATTAGAACACATGCAAAAAAAACACATCAGTAATAAAATTGCACTGAAAAAACGTAAAATAAATTTAAAACAAAACGCAATTAATTTATTTAAATGGTATTATCTGTTTTCAAATACCTTAACTTAAAAAATCATTTCGTTTCATACGAAATAATCTTATATTGCGCGAAAGTGTCAGCACGGTAATGTCGGGGCTTATACTGCGCGCTAATTTCAGCGCGGTTCAGTCGTTGGCAATACTCGCGATCAGCAAAACCGGTTTTGATCTCAATTATACAATTATAATTGGAGGTAGTACATGTTTAAAATATTCATTTATAATGATTCTTTAGTACCATGACTCGATCAAATAATCGTTAGCAGTCAATGCGTAAACATTATTTTTTAACCGGATATAAGTATCTGAATTTTAAAGTTGAATGTTACAAAAATACAAAAAAATTGTCATTCAAAAATTCACATGTATAATAATTTTAATTAAATCCAAGCAATAAATTCAAGACATACAAAAAAATTATCGGTCGATATCTCTTCTTGCCTGAAATACCTGATATTTTACACCGAAGAAAATATTTTTTTTATATAAATTTTTGACATAAACGCAAATATGGTAAAATGATTATTTACCTATTGTAGCATTAAAACAACTACTAATTGATTTTGCACCACAAAATGCTTCATAATACCATTCAAATTGAATAGTAATTTAAATCACCTGTCACTAGGAAATTGGGAAAACACAAAATTTGTTATTAAAAATACTTAATTATCACATGCAACACTAGTTATTTATGCTTACCATTAAATATTTATTGGTTCTAGTATTCATTTTAAATTAATCTGAAATTTGTCAAATCTATCGATGATACCATATTTGAATCACACAATCGATGCTTTTTTTGTTTTTATTATTTTTTTGCTGCCAAAAAGAACGATGTGTCTTGGTTCAGAAAATGATGACAATAATTATTTCAGAAGAAACACAAAAGAGAAAAGTCTTATAAACATAAAACACGCTTAAGATGTTTATCTATATACAAGAATGTATATTATACTTTACTTTTGTATATATACTGTGCTGGCGGCATTGCTAGAAAAGAAAGTATTTCTTCATGGAAAGCAATAAATTTACCGAACAGAAACATCTAAAATCAGTTAACAATTACAAGACTAACATCGTTCCATATTCAACAGACACAGAAGTGGAACGAGGCCACTTTCAAGAACTACTTTTATGCAAATTACTCAAGTTCGATTCAAAAGTTTGGACGAGTCTAACGCGTCTCGAGGGGCTATCGCACAATATCGAGAGCGAGTATCAGTGGCGCTTTATTATAGGTTAATGTCCTCTCCAAGATTTGTTTGTTCACCTTCTTGTATAAACAAAAAATAACGAGTATTTTCAGCCTTTGGCAATCTTTCACCACAATTTATTATTCTACTTCTTTTACTGTATTCTTTTATTAGACAATGTAAAATTTGTTTTTTTTTCGAGTTTGGCGGGAAACGCTCGCATTTGGAATTTAAAACATCACAATAGAAAAAGGTTTAAAAATGGATGGAGGGAATTTAAAAAAGAAGTAATTCTTGTTTTATCGAGCATTATTTACGTGCTTCAAAGTTAGTACTTAGACAAAGTAGAATATATATGTAAAAATTAAGTATAATTACTTTCATTGATCAAACAACGAGGTCGTCGTTTTTTATATTGATTGTAAGAGAAGCCCCGTTTGAGTTAAGATATTCTTGTTTTTCTTTTGGTGCCAAAATAATACTTATCTTGTGAAAGTATCCTTCTTCACCATAAAATCAGTGTGAATTTGATTTTTATTAAGGGGCAAGAATTCTTTTTCATTTAAAAATCACAAGAAATTCCCAAAAAAGGTCATCAGAGTCCCGTAATTATTGCCGCTTTTTCTTTACCTTGTCATGTTTGATAGAATACGGAAATCTGATCTGAAGATATTTTTTTTTTGCATTGATTTGAGTGATTTAAATAATGTTGCATTTGCTACGTTGGATTTGTGTATAAAAAAATTATAAGATAATAAGATTACTGCCGTGTATCATCGTTATTCCACTGTGAGTATATTTAAAAGAGAACTTAAGGAGTTGATTAAATATCAATTCACTAGAAAAAAAAAAACATATATACACCATTAAGAGTTCAGATTCGATAAAGGGAGAGAGCTTGGACAAAAATTAGGGACGTTCTTGATTAAAATAGTGAAACTGTTTTGAAACGTTGATTTTTCTCGGTCCATTGGACGCGCCATCTACGAGTGCTAGACGTTTTCCTAATTGAGATCAATGACGACTCGCTACAACGTTAAGTAGCAAAAAGACTGCGCGTCTCCATGGAAACTGGCCGTGCCGCCTCACTTTTGAATAAATATAATGCGGGACGTCTCTGCGAATGAATATATGTTTTTCAATAAGTGGACTTGGGAACTTCTGCGGGCGTGTTATGTAATTGGAAAACATGGCATTTTTTAGGCGTGCTAAAAGTGACAACGACTATTTCAAGCTGTATTCCAGACAAGAAAATTTACAAACGCTTTATTTGACAGCGCCATGTGCCGAAATTTCCATATTTATTACATAAATAAACAACAAAGCCAAATGCTAATAAGCATAACACTAACATTCAATTCAATATGTGTACCTATATGAATAAACAATAAATTTAATGTTGATAGTTCTTGAGTCTCGAAGGTATGGAATTGATAAATGTCATGAGAGCACACACATAATTCCAGTTCTGCTAAGCTAATAAGCACTTCACCTAATAATTGATATAACATAATTATAATTAATAATGAGACGTTGCCAACATTCCGGTGAGTTGGATTCTAGCTATAATTAAACTAATATTCATTTAAATTTCAATTACGTAACTTATTCTTCAGACATTTTGACGTACTATATTCCACTTCTAGATCAACCTATATTGTATGTAACCTCAAAAAAATTGTCACTTTTTTAGATTATTTATAAATTTAAATGCTATATTGTTTATCCCTTTAGCAGCATCAAATTAAAATCTTTACAGCTATTTTTTAATAAAATAAGTATCTTCACTTTTAAGGTGTTCACTGTCAATACTTGGTGGAAAGGCATTATAATAAAAATAATAACACATTTTTTAGTACTTTTTCCACATCTGATTTATTTCATCAGGACCGGTTTCGCTTATGGCGAGCATTATCAACTGATAAGAAATACAATAAGACAGTGGTATTTATGCAAAAGTTAAGAATGAAAACAAGGTATGACAAACAATTGGTAATGCAACTAAGCAAATAAATTAAGTAAATTACAAGACTATTTGTCTTGTAATTTACTTAATTTATTTGCTTAGTTGCATTACCAATTGTTTGTCATACCTTGTTTTCATTCTTAACTTTTGCATAAATACCACTGTCTTATTGTATTTCTTATCAGTTGATAATGCTCGCCATGAGCGAAACCGGTCCTGATGAAATAAATCAGATGTGGAAAAAGTACTAAAAAATGTGTTATTATTTTTATTAAGTAACTTCAATTTTCTTTAACATATTTTAAAATTTTGTGAAATAAAAACACAATAAAATTGTTATTTTTATTGAATAAAAGAAAATTTTCTGTTTGTATTTTAATTTATTATATGTATAATAAACATTTAATGGTATTCCTAATTATTTTTTTCTCGTTTGGTTACGACAGTGTTTTACTATGGGTGAGATTTGAAGATGTGAAATGATAAATAACTGTTATAAAAAGATATATCAATCACATAGTAGATATAAAGTAAACATATCATTTTCTACATGACTTGAGCCAAGCCCCATATATCAACATTAATCCTTTTTTCTAAAAATATAAATGCTCGAATATATTGCTTTCTTTGGTAGTTTGTTTCTCTTATTTTTTGTCCAAAATATATTGCGATATTACTTAAAGCTTTAGTCATTTGATTACCTAGCCAAAGCAGAGGCAATGATTGATTACTTGTGTTTGTACAGATTGATAAAGTGGTCTTGTTTTTGTACGTTAGCGTTGGAAAACATTTACACAAAAACCTTTTCATACTGTTTCGAAACAAATACCGAATATGTAAATGTTCCGTTGACAAATTTTTGAGCATTATATTTAACAACCGTTTGTTTTATCAAAATCCTGGTTTTAAAATCTTTTTATGAAATCTGCGGGGACATTCGCTAACCGCTAATGTTTTTTTGCCATTACAATAATGAGAACCCTTTTTGGTTTGTTTTGCTCATTGTTATTATGTGCCTGTCCTACCTCACATTGACTGCAAGGCTTAGGGGCTAAAATTTAACCCTGTTTTATCCGACGTAAATTTTAATGAATTTTATCAATTAATCATTGAATATTTATGACACAAAGATACGCTTTCCCAAGTTTTGAATTAAAACAATGAAGAGGTAGATGGTTGCTTAAACAGACTATGCGATGCATTTCTTTACTGAAATAACTGGCAAAACTATAGCAATTATATGTTGTATTTCAATTATTTAAAAAAAGGTGCGGCATCAAAACAAGTTTCAAAAATAGAACAGGTTTTCATGCAATTAAAAATCTAGCTGTTTTTATCGATCATGCATGTGAAAATTCAACGTATGGAATTGCCACAAAGAAATCTTACCTGTTTGCTCAATTATTTTGTAATTGATTTAGCGTAGAGTGCAAAATTCTAATTTAAATTGTATATCTATAGCAAAAACACTATTCAACTTTTGACAGTAATACGTAAATTGCGATGAAATTTTTTTTGTTTATCAAAGATGAAATAACGTTGTTCATGTACTGACATAATATTTTATATAAAATATGAACTAATTTTATCGAAAAAATATTTAAAATTTTCTGATAAAACACTTTTTAAAATATACTGAATTTATTGGGACGTTTCACTTAACACCCGACATTGACATTTAAAATATATACTTTTTCACATATCCTTTGATATATTTTCTCTAGAATGCAAACAGACTTGAACTTGACTGCCGGATGCCATCTTTCTTCTCAAAACCAAGAATATTTTCTCTGTTTTATGTTCAATTTTGTCACATATTTCACCATTTTGGGCCATTTGTCATTGACATAAACCAACCGCCCAGTAATAATAATGTCGAGGTTTACAAAAGAAAATTTGTTTTAACTCTATAAAAGCCAGATATCTAGTATTCAAGAAAGCATAAATTTTATTTTGAAATATTTATAGCCAATTTGAAGAAAAGCTCGTGTTTTTAATTAGCATAACAATTTTCAAGCAAACAACAACAAAATTTCTAAAATTAGTAGGATAAACTTTAAAACTTTTGGATGATAAATTTATGTCTATCTAAGAAGTTTGTAAATTTTGGTTAGCTTTTTGCTTGTCTATGTTTTTGAATTGTCATGTAGCAAATATACTAACAAAACAACCACTCTTAAATTTTCAATGTTTATAATTTTTATTTAATATGTTTAATGTTGAAATTAATCATACAAAAATATATTTTTTAACCACCTACCTGTACGTAAATTAAATGGCATATATGCACGGAGCGTCAAACTTCAATTTTTAAATCATTATTACTTATAAACTCAAACAAACTATTTTTTTATTTTAAAATCGAAGCTAAATCTAGAACCACAATAATTTTTATAATTAACAACATAATAACATTAAAATATCAAAAAAATCACGACACACAAACTATTATATAGATAGATTTTTTGGTATATATTTTTCCGCTATGTTCCGTCCGTCCTGATAGTTTCTGGCAAGATGATATTTTTAATACTACTATAGATAGTATGTCATTTTTTTTCTAATCGTCTGTATTAATAAATAGGCTTGAAATATGATGTTTGACGTCATATTTGATTTGTAAGGTTTTATAAAAATATTTTATTTTTGAAATTTAACAAAACCCCATTTGATTTTTTTTTTATTCTTTAAAAACAAACAATATCGGTGTTACAACATTATTTTTTTTCTATTATTTTTAAAACGGCACTGATATTAAAAAAAAAAAAAATTTACTCATTAATCGATGTCATATTTAAGAGCTTCAGTATTGGGTTCTGGTATATGGATATTCGGACATTTTCATAAGAAACATATAATTTAGACTCCTTTTCAAAAGATGAAGCTAAAAGCATGAATTCAAATAAGCTGGATGAAAGTCAAAGCGGAAAATCAACCTTGTATGAAACTTTTTGAACAGCATAGTCTACTTTTCACAACCTTTTCAACTCTTGGAAGATTGTGGATTAATTGTAAATTTGATTGAAAATAACTATGTATAGTTTTCATACATACAATTATACGCATCTTATAAATATTATGTTACTAAAATGATGGTTGTTTTAGTAAATTCTTTTTATTTTAAATTTGTGCTATAAATGTATTGAAAAAACCAAAGACAGTGATTAAAAGTAATTCCACTCTTTTACACGGTAACAAGAAGAAGCTTCGAAGGTATGTTTGCTAATAAACTCATTTTCATTTGTAAGCTTATTTAATCTCCCTTTATGTTTTCACCATGAAATCCCTTGATCAATTAAGACTTGTACGTCATGATCTTTATATTTTTGTAAGTATAAGACTTAAGGAACACGATTTTACTTTTACTAGTCGTGTATAAGTATTTCACACATCGCTTAGCAGACAAGGGGAAATACTGCAAGATAATGTTTACCGTTGGTATATCTTATTCACCTAATTAAATTTTAATCTTTAACCAAAATTCTCTTCAATTATTTTATTTACTGTGCAAACGATATTCACTTATTTTTTCCGCTGATGATTGCTTTTTTGCGTTTTGATAACTTTTAAAAAAAATTATAATATACTTATGGGCATTAGATTATTCGTATTAAGTCTTTAATATGTATGTAGCACATTTTCCAAATGTCTTATTTGCAATAAATTTCACTTCAGCGATGTAATTTAATTTATTGAAATATAAAATATCCAGATAATTTTATAAAACAATCAAGGCCGGTTTCGGTTAGCGTTTTTTTTTGTTTTTTTTTATTTAAATTAAAATTGTGTAAACTTTAAATTGTGAAATAAATTACCATGGTAATGATTTCTCGCTGAGCCTATCAGAGAATATCAAAACATTATTAAGTACTCAAAATTGTGTATTTTACTAAAAATATCCGTCATATAAAAATATTTTAAAGAAACATTTTTTAAAGTTATCTCATAGGTAAATAATTATAATGCTTTTATACATATTTTTCGCCAAATATTTATAAATGATTGGTTAACCTAATTTTAATAATATTTTTAGAGAGAAACTGTTTTTCCGACAATATTGACTAAATCAAACGAAAACAACAAACGCGTAGGCATTTCAATTGGCACATGACAGATATATTCAGTTAATGTAACGGATTCTGATTATGTCAGCTTAAATAAATTCAAAATTTATATAGAAAAAAGCTAATACCATTGTGCAATGCTAGTATTTAATCGCTAATTATTCCAAATGACTCGTGAAATTAAGCTCACAACAGTTTTTACGCTACGTTTTATGTGGGTAGTTAGTACAGATGAAAACTTAATAATGCCAAATTGGATTGTTAAAATAACACAGACAATTTAAACCAGCTGGGCGATTGCATTATGCATGAGCCGTGTTAGAGCTGAAAGATTTTAAATAAAAAGACTAAAAAGGCAGCTAGTTATGATTCACATATGGAATCGTTAGAGGCAGAGCCCGCCGACATTAAATACGTCAGCGTTCGTACAGATGGCGTAGGATCCGGCTTACATAAAGAAAACTTTGGAGAGAAACGGCTCTGCTACGATTTGCTGGCGAAAAGTTCGTGATTAATGGTAGGGAATGCTGAAAAAAAAACACAACAAAAACAAAAACATCAGATGGAATAACTACTAATATAATGACAAAGCCAGCCGTCGAAAACCGACTACAATAATTATTTATATTACCGCACGATGTTGCCCATAACGGAAAAGGGAAAAGTCTCGTGTCACAGAAAAAATACATATTTGAAGAAAAATAACAAAGCAACATTGACTATGGTTGCATATTTGAATATCAAAGAGAATAATGAATATATCAAACTATGAAAATGCGTTTATATCCTGAGAATTATAATTCTATCTATCTTATTGAAAAAATGATCATGGACTGCCTGCCATTACTTTATTTATCATTTTTTCAGCTCGAAAAGACGAGCATTTTCAAATCTGGTATTTCCAATGTTTTAGGAATGTTTTTTTTACGGCAATTTGTTTTAAGCTAAGAAAACCTATAACATAATAATATATTGTATTTTGGTTGCTCAACATATATTGTATAAAAGAGGTATAGCATAAATAGAACATCGTTTGTTTACAAGTTTATAAGAGAAAAAAGAATGGATGGTAAGCGATAAAAAAAAATATTTCTTCATTTTTATATACAGTTTTAATATTGATTTAGAAACCAAAGCAAGAATTAATTGGATACGAAGATGGCAAGTTTTAGCGGGTTTTTTAAATATCGTTATCCAATTTTCATTCGACTTCAAACGCACGTTCAAAGGAGTAATATTTTAAATGAACGAAGCCCGGCAATAAGTTTGAGCCCCTGATTGCAGCACCGTAACCCAGAGTGTTAGCCACTACTCGACCAATGCGGTCGGCAAACAATCCTTTACTCTACCCTCTTTTAAAATAGAGGTTTAGCAAGTGTTTTACCACTTGCTCTCGAAAAAATACCGATGTTTAAATTTTCCGCTACGCTTTTCACTGTCGAAGTTTTGTGACCCTTTTTTCACATAACGCAATGAATTGAGTAGCAAAAACCATTTTTATGTACCGTTAAATCAAAAATTTACTACTCACTTTTATGTGATATATACGCATTAACTAATCATAGGAAATATTGATATGTATTTCCAGTGATAAAAAAGAAAAAAACAGAATTAGGATAATAGTCATACAAATAATATTCAATAAAAAGTTTCTATCGGACAGGTTAATAGCTTGAAAATATTCCACATTGAGTTGTCGTCGTCTGTAATTCCTCAAATTCAATAAAGATAAAATTATCTCTTTTAACCTGAGACATGCGATTCTTAAAAAATCACGGAGTAACCTTGGCCAACCACTTGAAAATAAAAAGCCAAAAAATAAATAGTAATCATTTTAAAATATATGTAATTAATTACAATGGTGCAACTAATTATCATTCGTTCATGGCTTAGGAAGTGTTAAGCGCCAGTTATTTAATACATCACGTGTTCGCGTTGGTTGCGTCCACAACCAATACGGTTGAGGCCCGATATATATATTATTAACAGTGAAAAATATACTCATATTTTATCACTCTCAAATAGAAGTATCAGTTTTTATAACGCAATAAAACTAAAGGTTTTAATATTTGATATGAAGCGTGACATATACTTTTTTACTCCCTGTTCTGGGCCCATAAATAAATAATCAATGTCCATCTATCGATAAAAGCGATAAAAACGATATAGATTTTTTCTAAAGCGCTAGGAATTTCCCATTTTTCATTTCAGTTTCATCATAGTCGCATTAAATACGTATGAACATTGAACACGTAGTGACTATTATCTTTTTCCTTCCACGTCAAACAAAGCCGAAAAGTTTTATGATTTTTAGAGAATGGGTAATGGCCTGGAAATTTTTACTCCCAAGAAATGAAAGATTGATCAAATTGTCAAGGTGCTTCATCAAATTCTCATACAATGTGTTCTTTGATGTAAGTGTGGGAAGAATTCTTTCGAGAACTTTTTTGAGGAGAGTTTACGAAATATTAGGATTTTATCAAGTGATCACCTTACAAGACGAAGAGCACAGTATTTTTTTGTTGAAAGCTATCGAATATGAATGGGGCTAAAATAATGGCCGTATGATTTATTATATTATATATATATCTACTTACTTGGTGGTATAGAAGCAAGGACTTCCTTAAATAAATAAATATTTTGATGCAATAAATATAATAATTAAACAAAACATATGTCCACTGTCATAAAAATATTATATTATTAACATTTAAGTACAGTCTATTCGGGTAACTTTGGACACTTTTCAGGTGTTTTTTTGTGATATTTTTATTTTCAGAAGTAGTAAGTTGCATTTTTGAGACTATTATGTGTTCTTACCACTTCTTTTATATAATTTTGAATTCAAATATGATGAAAATACAAGGAAAAATAACTCAAAACTGCTTTTACGGGCGGTCCAATGCTAAATTTATAATTGAGTAACATTGGACACCACCACTTTCGATGAGAGTATTTTAGCTGAATCATCCAGTTTGTTGACATTGAATTGAACTTTTATAAATACGAATAGTCTGTCAATGGAAAATATTAAAAAAATTACAACTTTTTGCCCATTCCCTGTCCGTAACACCTGGCTTAAGCGAAGCCACCTGTTTCGAAAAAAATCGTATATTTTCATAGTTTTTTGGTTTATTTCACAAAATATCATAACAAGATAAAAATAATTTGAGAGGTGAATGTGGCTCTTTTTTTGACCACGTATAATACAATAGATTGATTTTTTATCTTCATCAATCGCAAGAATGATCACGATTACTAGTCAGCAGAAAAATAAATAAACGGTACTTGCTCAAGTTTTGTCCAATGTTATTTTGAAGTCCAAAGTAACTCGAATTGACTGTACTATATAAATGATATATATTATGGTCTTTGAAAAGTTTTTATAACACTTCCGGGTTCAACCACCTACTTTATTTTATTATATCTGAACATAGAATGCACGTGTTGGTGATAATATTATAACATAATTTTGTATCATATAAAAAATATTAATTACTACGAAAAAAAATTGTACACCTATTTCATTTGTTTTAGCGTTTTAACACATTTGATAATTACGGTGTTTTGAAATATGGAACAAATTATACGAGACAGAATTTTAGTAAGGAAAAAAAAATATTAAAAATATAAATGATTATTTTAAGCTATCATACTTTTTGATATCACGCTTCTTATAATTGGTTTAATTTCAAAATTATTATTAAATAATTTAAAAATCATCCAAGTATAATAATTATATTTACATTGGCATTACGACTTGAACATATTGTGATGTAAAAAATAAATAACTTTTTAAAACATTTTAATTAAAAAAATGATGTGCACAAAGGAATAAAAACAGTAAAGAAATAATTTGTATCTATCTATCATTCTTTATTTGATATTTCAACTATCTTTGTCCTTATCATCTTCACGTTTTCCCATGCAATTAGGTTTTAGGACACTTGAAAATAATGCACATACATATATATTTAATGAATTGAACCTCAAGGGAATTATATGGTAGGCACTGTGATTCTTTATCTTAATATTTAATTTTCGTAGAATAAATGGAAAATTATAAATGCTTTATTGCTCTGGTTCGACGGTGAAACAAGAATAATGCTGATTGCGACTTCGGTCCGATATTTTCATATTATACGGCTATTTCCCGCACATGCGTAAATAATCTCATAACGTGTAGCGAAATTTAGTACTTAAAGATAATACCATTATATAAGAAAATAAAATTCCCAGCATAATTTATAGCCACATGTACCGCAAATATAGGCATAACAATTGAAATAGATTTTACATTTTATCGGATTTGTAAAAATATTTATTGAATTACATAATTTTCTACACATTATTTTAAAAATCATGTCATCAGCAAAGTAGGCACGGAAAATTGAAACTTTTTGATTTCGTTTTTTTAAGAATTTAGTCATTGGTATATAACGAAGTACTTATTGTGATTTGAATCTTACATTTATTTTCATTTAAATTATAATCTTCATAATTAAGTATTTCGACTGAGGGTGCTTGATGGAATTTCAATATCAAATTAAGATTTTCTAATCTAATGTTAATTGAAATGGTTTTGAAACAGTTTCTTTGTACTTTTATTGTTTATGAAATTCAAATAAGAAGAATTAACATGAAGGTATTTCCAATGACCCAAACATTTTTGTGCTTTAGTTAGATAACGTGAATTAACAGATATGTTTGAATATAAAAAAGTCAATCAAGTTTATATTGAACAAATGTCTTTATTTTTGATGAATCAGTACTGGACCGTATGAGGTTCATTAATTATTAATATCGCTTTTTTCATTTTCAAGAATAATGTTGTTTATCACTTTTCAATCATTTTAGAGTAAGTACATTGTTTGTTTGATAAAAATTCATGCGTGGGCAATTTTATCCTTTGCAATAACTTTTTATGCCTTTACAAATTCGAAAATACATTTTCGAGAAAAAAGTAATAGATTTTATTAAGAGTTCAGTCGAAAAGTTCACGGCGAAAAAATCTTTTAATTAACAATGGGCTTTTTATGGTTATATGGTTAATACAACATACATATATATTTGTATATTTTAATAAAACTATTTCGTAAAGATTGTATAAAATCAGCTTCTTTCTGGCAAAATATTTGAAAATTATAGTTTCAAATCAACCATGTCTAAAATAATGCTTGTGTCACGAATGTATTGGAATCTTTGAATTATATACATATGTACTTCTTTTTAAATTTATCTTATATATGTATGTAGTTTGACGGCAGTTCTGCACGTTCAATTTGAAAGATGGTTTCAAAAACAATTTTAATTTCAATCTTCATTTTGTGTGTCTTCTAGTTTTTAAGGCTTAATTATTATATATTTCGATTTTTTATTTTAAAATATAGTACAACTAGAACGAATATGATATACACTTATAAATACATATAAATAAACTTATTTTATAAAACCTTTCTGTAGATGTTAAAATAATATTGGTAAATTATATAGCATATATATTATTATCTAAGATTGAATAAGTAAAAAAATAATTTACGATTCCTATCAAATAGCATACGCTAATTTCCTAGCATTAAGCATGATACACGCAACAAGAATTATGATTTATTTAAAATGAAAATATTGCCTATACCATAAAAAAGATTCTCCGACAAATTTTTCAGTAGTTGTATATTTTTCATAACAATTACAAAATGTATATTTGACTTATATGTACATATTGTATTAAGTATATGTATGTGTGTGAGTGTGAAGTGATTTACACACATCACATACGAAATACTCTCTATTTATACCTGATAATCGGTTATATCAAGCATACTGAGGTGATTCTGCAGGTGGCACTACTAGCTAGTAAAATAATACCTACTTTGTATTGACAATGCGACGGAAGAATGAAAAAGTGTGCCTCACTCCAACCTTATGCCAGTAAGATATTATGTATTTGAGTGAAACCAGTCAATCTTCATAACCGTTGATCCATGAAAGTTCTCAGATGGCAATTTAATTGCTATGTGTTAAATATTAAATGATTCTTAAAAAATCATTTTATGATAGTGGTGTCCACCAATCATAAAATCAATCGTGGTAAAATGTTGAATTCAATACAAAATAAACTTTACAGATTCTTATATAGGTAAATCTTCAGGGTCATCGATTTTAACATAAGTCACGTAATTTTACTGTTCTTTTTCTAAGCTTAAAAGCTGTTAATAAATCCTATGAAGTCACGGCATTCAATGTGCACATATCATCAAAAAACTTCGGCATCCTGCTATTGTTTTCCATGCATCTAAACTTAGTCGGCAAAATATTAATATACCCACAACCCGTATCAAGTTTCCAGGATAAAGGAGAGAAGTTTTGATTGTCAGTCGGGCACTACACCACACAATGCCAGTCTATACTACAATAATGCGACCGACTGTATTATTATGCATGCGACCGGAAAATTAAATAACCAATATGCAAATAAGCAGGGGGGTGTATCTACAGCTCAATTTTGAAACCCACTTTCAACTATAAATAATGCGGTATGGAATAAATTTCAAATAATCGCAGGCGAAGTTTTTTTTCCCCCGGAAAGACTTGTGATTTATGGAAAATAAATGCATGGAGTAGTTTGAAATTGATGCGGTGTTTATTTACGAGAGTAGTGCCAACAACATTTTTCAACACAGAATTTCTGATATTTCGACATAGCTACAATATCTTTTGGACAGAACAAAAACCAATGTGTGTAATTCGTTTCCGATTGGCTGTCGTCGGATTTATCTTTGATTGGCTGACGTTAATATTCTTTTTTCGTAAGATTTAAATTAAAAAAAACATCAATTATAGTTGATTAACATTATGGCTCTGTATCGGGCCAAGTAAATTAGGGATTAACTCTTATGAGTGAAACCGGTCCTGATCTTATTAAATTAATTGTGATTATTATTTTTTAACACCTTTAAAGAGGTTGGTTCAATGTTAACATTTTTTAAAATAATAATATATCACTTTTAATGTGTCCACTGTCAAAACTTTATAATAAAAATATTGAAAACTGATCATCAGTTGATAATGCTTGCCATGAGCAAAACCGGTCATGGTCCAATAAATTTTATGTGGAATATGTACTAAAAATGTGTTATTATTTGTATAGTAATATATCTGGTTAAACTTATTTGACTGGTGATTTATTATACGCATTTTACGTATTCCGCTTTTTTCGCTTCTATAAAATTCTATACACGTGTATTATAATTGTATTAATTATTGGTCGTCAAACCAATTTCCGGCTGCCAATTTCATGTAAATCGTATTTGTTTAAGAGTTGTGACATTAAGCTTCTGACAATCAGACCAGATTTTTTTTTTATTTCGTGTTTTTTTATTTAAGCTGACATGGTCAGAGTAAGACACCAAATGACATTTTATTCGAGATAATTAACGTCGAATAGTCTTAAAAGGCTTTATTTTTGTGTCCATAGATCAGTTGGAATTTTTATTTGAAGTCACTAAAAACATCTACATTTGATTTTGGCCGTGCCAGAACTTGAACTTGAAACCAGGTGTTTACCAGGGCAAAGTTCATGCTGCTAAGCTACGAAAGAAAGCTGATTTTAACTGTTCATCTTAACCCTCATTTATTAGCTTGCGAATCAATTTTTACGAAATAATTTTTAACGTCAATAATCTTTATAATACGGAAAGAAAAATAACAATGTATTTTAATTCTACATAAATTATTTTTAAATATTTGTTGACAGCTATTTCGGCTTACGCCTTCGTCAGAACTAGTTCTGACGAAGGCGTAAGCCGAAATAGCTATCAACAAATATTTAAAAATAATTTATGTAGAATTAAAATACATTGTTATTTTTCTTTCCGTATTATAATGGAGTTCTACCAAGTAAATGCCTACTCAATCAATCAATAATCTTTCGTAAAAAACATGACCACAACTTATTTTGCTTAGCAATAATATTCATTCTTCGAAGAAAACCAGGTAGCTCGAACTCATTAATAAATAAAAAAATATTTTATTATTCAAAAAGTACTTAAATAATTTTCCAGGAAATAAAAATTTCAAATGTTTTAGTAGGTTTCACTTTGAGTCGAAATTTCGATCGTTTATTTTATTTTATTTTCCCAATGCAGAAATAGTAATTTTCGTAACGGTAATAGCTTGGAAAAAACAAAAAGTATCCATGAAATATTATAGCATGCGATAAGGTATTTATTGAGAAATAATAGAATCGTAAACCAATTATTTTTAATTTGAAATGGTGAAGATCTCGTAGTATAAAATACTAACATTTCTACAAACGGAATTCTTTCAGGCTGAAAATATCACGACCCACTACTTGTACAATATTCCATGTATCATATTTTTTTGACAACGGAAGAGATTTTGCCACTCAAGAAAAAGAACGTTTCCCTTGTGACTTTCATACTTCTAAAAAGTATTCAGTCTCTTAACAAAAAAATGCTACCCCAAAATCATTTTTCCTAGAAAAACACTTCTTGTTAACCATTTGGCACATAAATATTTTTTTTCGCTAGCAATAAAAGTAATATAGTGTAGAGGTAAATATTTTATTTATATAAATACTATAATATGATGAAAAATAGGTTTTTTTATTGTATCCAATAACGAAACGTTTTCATAATAATTGACTCTTTGTATATATTATTACAATTATCATTGTTTCTGTCGAAAAAATCATTGATTCCTGCAAAAATGGAAAATTTGACGTTAAAACTTCTTGTAATTTTATCTGGAAAGATGCGCACGAATTGAAATATTGTTTGAGCAAACATGCTTAACAACTACATTTTTTTTTAGTTTTTTCCAGAGAAGTGTCAAAACTAAAATAAAAAAAAACAATTCACCAAAAAACCCTTCTGAAGTACACATAAAACAGCGTGACATTACTACACAAACGCTGCGAAATTCTGTTTTGGATATGATGAAGACTGGTAAAAAAATTCAGCACGTGAGGAAATAAGGAAACGAATCGATGAATGGGATAACTGGGGTACCATGTGATAATTATAATATCTTCCAATAAGAACAGTACATAAGGATCAGATAAAATGAATTTTTATTTTACTTTTTTCATAAATAATCAATCTTGACATTCACGTAGGGCTTTAAATTTCAGTTAGGAATATTATGTTCCTAATTGAATTTATATTCTTTTTTAAGCCAAAGAATGTTCGTGACGAATTATTTCTTTTGATCGCGAAAATATTCTATTATTATACTGAGATTTTATTTTATACACACACGCGATTCTTTTTTCAATTCCTTGTGGTATTTAACTGTTTTTCGTTGAAATAAACAAAAAATATTCTTTTTCGGCGATAATCACAGTTTCTATGAATTTCAATATCGTGACTTATCTATCACTCAAAAAACTTGCTTATTGACAGTATTTTGACGTCCAAATTGAAAGCATAAACATTGTTCACGAAGTGCTCGACAGTCTATAAAATCATATTTTGTTTCAACCGCTGTCCACTCTGATACCGTTATCGTTGTCAAAATAAACACTCGAGAACAACAAAATAGTTATTTTTTTTATTGAAAAAAATGTTATAAGAACTATCATATTATTACAGAAGTAAAACCATTAGAAGATACTGTTATACTTTGAAACACTTGCGTAAAATATAATACAAATTTGTTTTTACTACGAGGCCGATAATGCGCCTTGAAATTAAGATTATGTAGTTGATAGAAGAATTTTGTATACAGTCCTAGCGAAAACTTTTCCATCTGAAAGTGCTGTAGAAAAACATAATGGCATACGATATAAATTATCTTGGAAATACTCATACTGGGAGCCACGGTAACATCATGTTTCTTTCAACTCCGCCTTTCTCTTATTCCATTACCAAAGAACATGATCGTAGTCGTGGGATGTTTTTTGGATTCTTTGAAGTGCTTAGCCGTTATTTAAAAAAATACAGGGTCATATACATTGAAGATAAAAATATTAAGATTTATTTGAAAAATGAATGCTTTACAAATACCTCACTCCTATTCTGATTTCAAATAACATTCATAACAAAAATAGTTTCTTATATAATCCTTATGTATTGCTTATTTCATGTTATTTAAACACGTTCTTGATCAGTTTTACTAAGTTAAAATTTATTACTGTCTGTAAGAACACTCGGTTCTATTTCGTTTATTTTTTTGGTGACGCATACAACATGTCAACAATTTGGGTGTATGATAATAAATTTTAAAATCTGTATAGTATAATGTTTCTTGGATTCATTGCACAATAATAAACCGATTATAACTTAGCTTTTAATGCCCTCATAGTATTTTTTCACCCAAAATAAACTGATCCTGATCAAAATTGTATAAAAACAAAATATTCATAACCATCAATTATTTTTAATAGTATTTGACTGTTTTTGGAACGAAATATTAAAATTAAAATGTCCACTACCATCATCTGAATTTAGAATTGTGTATGTACTTCAAAAGCAAGCTCAACCACTTATTCATCCCTAAAAGAGTAAAAAAAAGATAGAAGGGTGAGATTAGCTAAGAACTTTCTGTAAGCTTATTTCTGTTCCAATTTTTCGTGGCCCTATAAAAGTAATGGAACTAAACAGATATTTTAAAAATTCATTGGAAGCAAATATATATTTGAATATTAAACCTTACAACGCTATATGACCCAAATAATAAAAATAAGACAAAATATATACTCAGCTACGGACATAGAAGACAAGTTTACTTCAAGGACACAGATGATATTTTCTACGAGGAATATAATAATAAACATTCAAATTTTAATTATTTTTAGTAGCTGTGGCTAAGAACATGAGCCGTTTCACCGTTTTGTAAACTGAGATGCGAGTTCCTACCCCAAACTGGGAAAATAGCGTTATAGTTCAGTGTTGCGATTCTGTTCTAATTTTTTTACTATTTTATTTTACCGTAGAACCATCGACTAGTAATAAGTTTATCCATAACCTAATTTTTATATCGAAACTATCAATTAAACTTCAATTTCAGCGACAATTATAATACTTGTCCATGGTAAATTTACTTTAGTTAACTTTTGCCAGACTGAGGGAGAAACAGTCGACCACCACTGCTACTTTATCATAAATATCTATTTTAATAATAGTGATACAATATGTTTGGTATTCTCAAATAATTGTTTTTTACATCTTTTGCAGTAAAAAAATATGATTTTGATACACTAGTTTCGTCGCAATTAAATAAAAAAAAAATAAGTCGAATTATTACTGCCCGAAAACCATTTATACTGTCGCTACTAATTTCCAGGATTAAAACTTCACTGCGCATACGCGATAAGATTACGTTATCTTATCTCAATCACGCTTCTTTCAACGAACATTCCAAATCAAATGAATGCTTTTTACATTAAAAGGTGTATATAAGAAATTACATACACAGTTCGCATCGCCAGTCTAGAATAAACAAGAACGCGACCAGGTTGTCTCATTCATGCGTGACTTAAAAAATGAACAATTATAGGAAAATTATCGATTTTCATATTTTTTTTTTATAGAACGATGTATAAAAATACGTCAAAGCATAATCAATCATTTTTTTGAAGTCTATGCCAATAGAGCCATACCACTGGGGTCTTTTTTAAAACCCCCTTCGGCCTACGAGCTATTTTTCAAGGACAGTATTTTGAAGGTTAAAATCTTCTCCTCGCCAGAATTGTATAACTATATATTTCTCTAAATTGGCAGGTAGTTGGTAAATTTATTAAACAGCGTCCATTGAAGTTTTTGCAGAGGAAGCTAAAAATTATAATATCATATTAACATATTCAGCACAATTTATCGCGATCTTTTATAGACAAATAACTATACAAATTACGTATATAAAGTCATTATTATACAAAATGTAATGTATGAAAAGTGCAAGACGAAATTATGCTGTATTTTGGCAGTGAGCTATCGTAGCTTTGGCAAATATGAGATAATCCCGGAATAAATGTCGCTTTTTACAGTAAAACTCAAATTAGATTTTTTAAATTATTTATTATTTTTTGTAAACAAAGTAATTACCAGTGTTGTCTATGACTCTTTGCCATCTACTTTCAATATCTAAAATTCCTTTCTCATAAAAGGTCTTTGGTTTAGATTCGAAGAACTCCGAGAGACCTGATTTTAGTGCTTCAATATTGTTGAATTTTTTGTTCCTTAATTGCGTTTCTAAAGAACGAACCATGTAATAGTCACTTGATGCCAAGTCCGGTGAATAGGGCGGATGCAATAAAACCAAGGTCCTGGTTTTTTTTTCGTGTAATATCGGCAACGTGCGGACGGGCATTGCCATGTTGAAGAATAAAATTCTTCTATTCATAAGATCGGGTCTAATTTCTTGTAACTTTGTGTTTAATTTGTCCATCTGATCACAATAGAGAGCTGCAGTAACAGTTTGTCCTTGTTTTAACACTTCATAATAAATCACGCCTTTTGAATCCCACCACACACACAATAAGGCTTTCTGAGGGCTTTTGCTTAGCGCGTGAGGAACCCAAATGCCTTCTTTTTGAACTTTCCCCAGTTTCTCTAGATAGTGAAGAGTATTCGATCGTTATGTCCCGACCTTCTTGGATAATTGATCGATGGTCATCGTCGGATCTGCTTCAATTTCCGCCTTCAGGGCTGCTTCATCCACTTGACTGCGCTGTCCACTTCGAGGCTCATCTTTCAAATCGAGATTGCCCGAGCGAAATTTTCTGAACCATCGTTGGCACTTCCTTACGTCCAGTATATCACCGTAAATCTCACAAATGGATTCCGTCGCTTCTGTTACAGTTTTTTTTTGAATGGAACAAAAACAGCATACAGCTTCTTAAATGTGTTTCCAAACGTCACGTCTCTGCCATTTTTGTAGATGGGGTAGAATTGTTTTTTTTGTTTAAAAGACAGGTAAAGAATCACAGAGAAGAGAAAAATAATAACACGCGTCTTTACTAGGCAACAGACCCAAACACACTGAGTCAAAGTTGCATATTAAAAAAACGACATTAATTCCGGGATTACCTAATATAAAAATACTCACGTTCATTAATTATACATTAGTCATTTCAAGAAATAAAGAGAGACTTTAATACAATTTTTTTTCAAAGTTTTCAAGATTTTTCGAATTGTTTGATATTAATTCAATGCATTTTAGAGACAAACTGCGGCTTAAGTATACTAAAATAATTAGCATGATTACCATCATGCATGCTTCTGCCGTGTCGTTAAATAAATTCTATTATCCTATTTGGCAAAGCACGTTACATTTCAAATATTTTGTATTGATATATTAAATGTCAAACGTATACATATTAGAGTCATCAAAGTATTCAGGCATCAGTATTGTTAGCTTTAACTATGGTGCTCATTGCTCAATTCAATGCATGGGTGTATGTGCAACATTTTACAAAATCGTAGAGGAAGCAATAAGTTGACCACTAGTCCTGCTATATCCCTATCTTTCAATGCTTACTAATTTTGAAAAAAAGAGAAGGATAGCAACTGAGCAACAGACAGTTTTCGTAGAAAGGCTCTTGTAGATATAGTCTCAATCAGGAAATTCACAAAAACAACAAATATATGTCATGAAAGCTAAAAATAAAATTTTCTCTTGACATATTATATTAATGAGAGGATATATTCACATTTATTTCGGATTTTAAACGGAACGATTTACATATAAATAATAAACAAAACAATTTTAATAAATAAGTATTGGAATTCTATTGTTTTCTCGTGCCAAAGATGTACAGAAGTATTCCTAGTTGAAAACTCCAATAATTTAAGATATTTTATATTTTACAGATAATCGTCGAAATACTCATGTTGGCAGTGTGAATACAGCCATTTCGAAAAAATATATATAATATGTATGTTCTTCTTTCTTGTAATTTCATCGAAACAAGCTAAATTTACTAACAGAAACTCTCGATGGCAATGAAATATCTCGTGATACGGAAAGAAAAATAACAATGTATTTTAGTTCTACATAAATAATTATTCTAAAATACATTGTTATTATTCTTTCCGTATTATAATGGAGTTCTACCAAGTAAATGCCTACTCAATCAATAAATATCTCGTGATGTGTCTTTTGGTTTAATCATGGAAAATAATGAAATTGAATTATTTAAGTCGTTACATAATCTGAAAAACGGTAATAAAGAAAATCAAATTAATTTCAAAATTTTGAGCACACGCACGGTGCTTAAAATTTGTATTAAAACAAATAATATTTATATTAGAGTTTCTACGATAAAAATATAGTTATGACGGCTTGTGCCAAATCCCTTTATAAATTTCAAAAAGCATAATTTATATTGAAACGGTGATAAACATATTGCGATATTATCATACGCATATTTTATTTCACAACCATTAATTATTGATTTATTACGATAAGTAAATATTAAACTTATTAATACATAAAAATTTTAATTTTTGCTGAAAATTTATAACTTAAAATTGTTTTACCACTAGCCATATTTTTAGCACAAGGTCAGGTTAATACTATGTTCTAAATAATAAAGAAGTGGAGTTACGCGAAAATTGTGTAGCCACAAAGTTGCGTAAATTTATACGAGCATAGTTTTTGCACTGAATATGAAACCAAGCCTGAAATGTAATGTGAAATATTTTGGGATTTGTTTTTTTTCTTTCACAAAAATTGTAGGCAAGAAAGACTATGAATATACAATGCCATATAAAATCCAAAGAGTTTTCGCTGTCAAACCTTTATTCCTACTGTTAGTACTTTGTATACCCGAGTAAAAACGTCTTACAAGATGGTAAGCTATGTTTTTTTTCTCTATAGAAGCTTATTGTAAACTCTTCCCATATTTATTATTTCGATAAAAGCTTGTGACTGCTAAATGGAAGAATATTTGTTTTTTTTTATTCGATTGGTTTTTCATAAATTTCAGAACATGTTTTCGATATTGATTCACTTTAAGGTTTTAAATATGTTCATATCGGCTTATTGATTAATATTTATGTGCTTAAGGGTTTTTATGTGTTATTATTGTAAATTATTGGCTGAAACGCATATTTAAATAAATAACAGACACTTCTTTGTCCAGATTATACAAATTGTATAATAATGAGTACCGATTTTGCTTATCGCAGATATTATCTTCTGATGAATATAATATTGACTTCTTAATTTTTGCTGTAGGTATTTAAATGTGAGGAGTACTAAAACGAATAAAGGTTTTTTTAAATTATTTTTGATTTCTTTTAACACAATGAAAACAATTTTTGTTTCCACCATTTTATTTTGAAACATTTTTGCTAAGCAAACAAAAAGATTCGTTTTGACTTGTACTTACATACAATTTTTAATCAATGAGAAATCAAACAATTTTTTTTATTAATATCTATATTATCACGAAAACGTTGTAAAAATGTTATAGCCAATATGTGAAATTATGTGCGCAGGATGGGTGTACAAATAGTCATTTTTCTTTCATTCTTATTTCTTCCGACATCCTACTTAGAAAACTCATTTAAAAAAAAATCATCATAAAATAGTTCTTATGTCGTACAAAATTCTGTCAGAATTCTTAGGCTTGCAGTTTTTTTGTAGTTTGTAACATGTAGAACTTTTACTTTTCAAGTACGACTATTTTTCTCAATAAATATTGGAATTGATTTGATTAAGCAAAGGCAGTATTTTGCTACGGAAAGTTTGCTCACCCCTGTTCTAATCTTTTCTAGAGTCAGCCAATTGTCACTCTATTCATCGAGAATAACCCGAAATTTAAATAAATTGATGTGCAGCATGAGTCGTAAGTTTTTTTGGCATTTAAAAAAATATTTTTTTATAGATTTGTTGGTGGTATGGCCGTGTGATAAAAGTTTTTGATCCATATTCTTTTTCAGTTGGGAGATAAACGTTAATTTTTTAATGTTTTTGTGTAATTTCATCAAAGACAAACTTTTTTTTCTTAAAACCTATCCCCACTACTATACAAGCCAAAAACGGTTCTCAAAAAGAGCGATAAACTAACTACTAGCTCTATCTTTTCAAGCTTACCCCGTAAATGGCTCACTTTGAAAAACTAATTAAAATGCCTTTGTTGAAATTCTACATTAGGTTTACATGTTTACCTTAATAATGGTAAAAAAAACATGACCTAAAAAAATGTTAAAAGTATAAATTTCATTTGCATCGTAGTTTTTTTACTTTAGAAAGACTGAAAAAGATCAACACTTTATTTTTGCGTCACAAATTTCATTTTACCTTAACGTAGCTATTTGAAATCATAGGTACATATGTGAAAAGATTTACCCATTTAGAAATGCTTTAAATATTTATTGATATTCGCAAACGCTTTTCTAGTGGTATAAGTTCTAGCTTAATACTGTTAAGGAACCGTTGCCAGTTTTGTGAATTCTTCTGGAATGAATTTCATCAAATAACTCCATATGAGCGAATGTTTCTGGTTAGTTTAGCCCTCCAGCCATAAAATTATTGAAATTAAATTATGCTCTTCGGTAAATTGAGACTGTTTTTTACTTTGGTTCATTTTACCGAATTATTGACGCAACTCTCTGAAGCAAGACTGTTTGTAGAAACAATTCGGTTCAATAAATGCTATATGCTTTAAAGCATAAAAATATTCTTTTTATTTTCTTTAATAATATTTTTATCTTTAATATAAGAAATTGTGGCTCTTAAATCAACTTTGAATGCTTCTTTTTTTCACTAATAATACGCTAACAGCCTTACTTATAATATTGAGCCACTAATATGGGATGAAATATGAACCCTTTAAATTTAAGTATATATCTTTAAATCTCAGCAGAAGTCTGAGAAAACTGAGTCTGTTTGCGGGATGATTTTTTGCAGTTTTGAAAAAATACAATATATTTTTTGTGACTTGATTCCTCTGCATGAATATATTTTATTCGAATTAAAATTCACAGTACAATCACTTGCAGCTATGTGACAGGGTGATTAGTCCTGTTTGAGACCGAATCACCTGGAATAGTTTGATACATTGACATTCCTTAATTAAGCATTCAAAAATGAAGTGGTAAGCGACTCACAGTCTGGCTTACATTTCATGAGTCTTAACAATTTTACGCTATACAAAAATCTAAAAGAAATAAAAAATATTTTTCTTTTATAATCTGGTCAACAAATAATGTTGTTTACGTTCTTTCTCGCTTTAAATGTTTAACTGTCAATTCTTGGTAGAAAGTAAGGATATTTAAATAAATAAAACCATTTTGTTTGTTCTACTTTCACATATGCTATCTCAAGATCAGGGCTAGTTTTATTCATCGCGAGCATTTTTAACCCTTGAAATATGAATAAAACAGGTTTACTGATATGAATTGATTTCCCAAATTGAGAAATAAGACAGAGTAAAGTAAGGAACATTTAGTGTGTCAAAAGTGATTTTCTGAAAATCCTTTCTTTATCATATTTATTGATATACTCTTGTCATAATAATTCTTACCTTTGCTTAAAAGCTGTGTAATGTTCTAATCATATACACAATTAACATCTAATTCATTAATAGACGAGTCGAACCATTAATTTTTACTTTGATAACTCTTTTAATATACTAACAAATAAAACTAAATGACATGCTTCATTCAAAGTCACTAAGAAAACTGCGATTGTGATAAGCGAATAGAGCGTTGCAAGAAAACAAAATATTATTACTATGTCTCGCAATCACAATAATGGCGGCATTATAGCTTATACGTGTTGATATTAATGAAGAAACTTCTATGAAAGAGATCATAATGATTGTTTTCCTCATATCACATGACGAAAAATAATACGTTTAATTTTTCTAACGGTTTTACATATTAATTTTTGATAAGAGATATATATAGAATATTCATTGACTTTTAATATTTTTTCAAAACCGATCTTGTGTATTTCAAAAATCTAAATAAATTATAAGTCTAATGAAATTATCATAATTTATATGTCATTTAAGAGACAGATTGCTTTTTGTGGTATATAAAAATATGCATAAAAGTAAAAGTCATGGCGTGCTTTGAATAAAACTAAGCCCACTCACTTTTTAGACTTTAGCTGAATAATAAATAAAGCAAAAATTAAATAACATGTGTAATAAAATACCAAAGTTACTTATCTTGCACGATCGCAATATTATTTCTTTTATCTTTCACACGTACGGACCACGCCCCTGCGGTTTTTATTTGAATTCCCTGATTACGGAACGCACTGGACTTATTTGATTTATTTTAACGGCAGTTTTTTTTACATACGCTGTACTTGATATAACTGACACAATAAAGTTTATTATGCCCATTTATTCAAAAATACAAACTCAAAATATTGGAAATATTTTTTATTCTATTTTACAAAATGATCGTTTTGTATTGATCGCTTCAATACAAAAAAATGGCTTTGGAATGTTATAGCATGAATATTTTTTTTCCTGTAGATTACGAATTGAAACAACAGTTTGTTTAACTTTTTGGTAATTTAGTCGATTTATAAAGTATTTTATGATTTTTATAAAAATTAATAACTTTTTCGAAAGATATCTTGTTTTGAAAACTAAGTATAAATAATGTATTAGCATGAAAAAATGAAAGTTATATTGTTATCCATTGCCAAGAAAATGGGAACATTTGAAATAGATTCGAGGAATTCTAGAATCGAACTTTTGAATAGAATAAATGTTTTATTGAAAAGCTTTAATAATTACGTATACCAGATAATTATTTTAAATTATATTAAGTACCTTTAAGAGGCGTAACAAATTGGAACGTATTGTATCATTTTAATTTACAATCGTACTAATTATTATTTTCTATGAACATGAATAAATATCTGTCACGAATTTTGAATAGCGGCCCTTTTTAATTTTTCTTTAAAAACTTTTTTTGTTTCTTTTCTGAAAGGCCATAAAAATAATTACCCTTATTAGAATTAACTCAATTTAAAATACATTTTACGCGAAAAGAGAAAAGAGATAAATGTATAAAAGCAATAAATCTAAAAAACCGTTTAGGTCAGAAGGGCGTTCATTATTAACATAAAAGTATCCTTTTCGTAAATTATTTTACATTTAAATCTAATACAATTCACGTTTGTGAATTGTAAAAAGCCCATAAATAAGCTTTAGTGTAATATTTTAGGTGTATTTCTAAGGTGAAACGAAACTAGTTCTTTTGTCACGCGAATAATTTATTACCTATTACAAAAAATGAATATTTTTGTTTTCTCATCCGAGTAAATTATTATTTTTAGGCAAAAATCTTTTTCTGTTTAAAAACTGTTTATGTTAAGAGTGATCTTTCTTATCACAATCATGTTATATTTCATATGACAAAATTAAATTGATAAAAATATGCACTATAAATTCTGATAAAGCGAGCGTTAACAACATAACATACTATTACTCAAACTGATGTCAGACAGTCAATTATCAACTCGAAAAGTAATATTTTTTCTCAACCTTGAGTAAAGATAATACTATCATCAGCCTTAAGTGCAATTCTGGGAACTCCGAAAACTACTGCCCTTCACGAATATTCTAGACATGATCAATTGTTATATTAATAGTATTATGAAGATAATGTTTGAATTCAAGAATCAAAATACCAAATATTCTACATGATTTTTTTGAATCGACTATTATATTGTAAGATTTGCACAGTGAATACTGTAAACTGCATAATTATGTTACTTCCCCACTTATTCATAAATAAAGTGATTAATAAAAATAATAAAACATTTTTTGAACTTATTCCACATTGAATTTATTTAGATCAGGACCGGTTTCGCTCTTTCATTATCATTAAATGTGGTGTACTAAAAAAAAGTATTTCTCTATTTGGTCATTAAGTCCTTTGTGAAATGTAAAAATATGCTAAAAATGAATAAACATTAAGTAATGTCGGTATTAACCCGACATAGATTAAGTACTGTACATTCACATTCCGTATTTTGCTGAAAAAAATGTCATTCGTCTTTTAAATATGCAGCTTACCTTTTTCCGTGTGTTCACAAACCTACACTCGAAAGATAAGCATTTTATATTAACATCGCAATTGAAAATTCTTTTATGGGTCCCCCTAGTAACATTATTGGGTGCATGCGGGGCTCACATGTCACCGGTTGAGCATTACTTCAAAGGCCTACAAACAGCCAACCTTTGCATGAAGTAATGGAAACAGTGCGATATCTGTTCAGGAGAGATTTATTTTTTAAATATTCTAGTCCGCCTCTGACATCACTAACGTGTAGATTTTTTCGCGTTTTATGGTTTTATTGCTTATCATTTTTTATGAAAGGGTTTTTTAGGTCTTTTTCCAACTGATGTTTTTTTATTTTTTTTATTTAAAAAAACATGTGAAACTATTCAAATTTCTAAATCATATTTATACTCTGTATAACGGCAGACTTATCGCTATTTAAAAAATACAACACTTCGAATTAAACAATAAATCAAAAATAAGTGTTTTCATTATTTTTTGAATTTGAGTAGTAAAGAAAAATTAATTTTCATGAGGTGGTAATATAAATAAACGCTCATAAACTAGCTATTAAGTACTATAAAATATGAATACCTCAGTCAACCCATCCCTATATTTTCATCAGAAAGCAGTGCTGCTTGTTTTTTTAATTTAATTTCAAAATACAAAAAGTTAATTATTTGAGCAAATGATCAGTAATAATTATGTATATAATGAAAAACAAAAGTATTTTTTTATTATAAATAAAATTAAAGCTCATAAACCGATTTCTCAAGATCAGAATAATTATGGGCTAATTAATAAAACTCTTTTATTTGAATGTGATAAAATAGCTGCATCTGTTTTTTAAACTTCTGTAAGCGAACGTTTTGTTTTAAAATAACTTACCTGACTAAGGTGTATCCAGAATTTCACTTATATTTATTTGTGAACAATTTTATTTATTATAACAGGAAAATTGAACACTGTTTATTTAACGACTGCCTTAATTACTTATAGTTTCTTTTTTAATAGTTTTTTTTTTGAAGATACACATATTTCAATCACTTGAACTCGATAATGTTCCAAAAATAATTACTCTGTTTTTTAAAAAGTTAAGTACTCTTATCGTAAGATTCTAAAAAAAAATTGAATCATCATTATTATGAATACAAACTGTGGTCAAGATATTCAAAGACGTGCATAAACATGCAGAGCTATTTAAGGGATGAAATCGGCTTCAGCGTACGCACTCCTGAAAATCAGGCACGTTCGGCGAAAGCTGCCGCGATACTGGCTGGCGAAGCGGCGGGTGTCTAGTAGCAACTACTGAAACGAAATAAAAGCTCTTTATGCGCTTGAAACGTATTCAAAGCCATCATCATCGATGCTAAACAGTACTTCCGGTTCAATGTTCAAAAATGTTTTTTTTTATTATTTTTCACAAAGAAAATTAGCATTTCTAGACAAACAACATTTTTAATAAATCATTTTTTTCATTAGATTTTTTGCATAAAAAATATTTGCGTCTGCGTTGTTACGTTCAATAAATTTACTACATTGTTAACAATGCGGAAAATGCTTTCATTTTTCTCGAATATCCAAAATACAGTAATTATGATAAACGTCTTGTTATCTCAGTCAATAAGTACTATATTGGGTTCGTCGATCATATTACATATACTTTTATTATATCTTTTATATAATTCATTGTTAAATGTGCTTCTACCGTTAATTGAATGAAAATCTATCGTTTTAACAACTGTAGAAGCTAAAATTGACTTAAAAATAATTGTTAATAAAATATGTAAGAGAAAAATACCACCGTTATTAAACAATCCATTATTGTCTTGAGAACAGGACATTTTCAACGATAAGAACTATTTTTTAATTCTCGCTTATGTAAGAAAATCAAATAAGATTTTTTTGGCTATGCGTTTTTGTTTATAATTTCTGTAATCCAAATTTCTAAATTTTCATTTTTGACAAGCTTTGACGTAAGATGTCATGCAACATACGTTTTTTTTTAAATTCGTGACTTAAAATATAAATATAAAAGACTAATGTAGATAATTTTGACAGAATTACAACGCCACATATTTTTTGAAAAAATAACTTCTAACGCAGACGAGTCCTTTCAAAAAAATATGAATATTTGAGACAGAATTATTTGAAGAGTATTAATAAGGCAAGCTTGTATTTATTACACCTAAAGTAATGGTGAAGAAATAAGTGGCTTATTTCTGATAATTATTTTTGAAAATACTTCAAACGAAACATGAAAGGTTTCGAAAATAGACACTTTGCTTAATTTTTATTTGTGAAAACATATTTTCAGAAAAAATAGAATTATAAAAAATGTGTGTTGTCCACTGTAAATTCTCGATAAAAAGGCAATTATCAGTTGAAAATGATGGTGATAAACGAAACCAGCCCTGATTGCTTTGAAAACTTTGTAATGCATACAGGAATTTCATACATTTTGAAAAAAAATATTTTGACTCTTTTCTAAAAAAAACCTATCTTTTATCGCTAAAAAAGTAACTGCTTTACTAATGATAGTTATTCACTCTTATAAACTAAATTTTTGTTAATATGTCATTCTGAACTCAAAAGAAAATTGATATTTCTCCATCGACTTTTTGTGTATATGCTAGCGGTGTTTCAAGCTACCTTTCGCAGCGCTATCTACATTATACATATTGATAAAAGTTATAAAGTATCCTATTCTAATTGTCTAGTCAATAATTTAAGTATATTTATATTATCTTTCAGCAATTTACATTTGGCCAATTTATGCATTTGTATCCAAAATCATATAATGTTTATTCTTTTATTCCACTCCACCACCCTAACCAAAAAACCGGTCAGATAGGAAGTGATTAGCCAACTACTTCATTTCCTTGTCGCATTCTCAGATCCTTCATTACACTCATTGAAGGCTCGCACCTAGCTTACAAGAAGTTGTCAGCCTGTTTTGAGAAACTCCATAGGGACTCCATATTCTTCGCACTAGTAGTTGATATGATTACAAAAACATCTTTGTTTAGTTCGTATACCGTTTTTATATAAGTCTTCAATTAATTAATATGTAATATATACTTTTACAGCTTCATTTATTCACATTTTCTATTTTTGTAATATCATATAATACAATTTTATAAAACAAATGCTTATGGTAAGCAAGTTTTAAAAGAAATTTGATAATTACTAAATTTTTTTCGTCATTAACAAGTTTACTTAATAAAAGCTTTTTTATTTGTCATTCTTAATGCCATTACTGTCTTTTTTAAATAAACTGTGAATGACTGAAGATTTTAAAGCATAAATTAAAAAAAAAATGTTTCATTAAGTTTGATCAATTAAACTGAAATGAAAAGAATGAAAGTAAAACAGGATTAAAGTAAATTGAATTATTTATTACTGTGCCGATAAAATTTAGGATGAACTTAATAAAACAAAGGGTAGCAAAATAGCACAGACTTTGAAATAAGTCTACTAAAGTAAAGTATTGTGTAACTTGCTTTCAATGTGACAATTCAGTATTAAATACAGGTACCATCTTTCAATACTTTCTTGGAATCTGACAACTGTCAAACTGAATGAAAGTGTTAAATGACTCGTTAACGCGATAAAAGTTAATTCAATTTGTTGAACTTATCTCATTATTAGGCTATATAATTATAACGTGTACATTTTCAATCTCAATATATTTTTCTGTTAAATTGATTTAGTGAACTGAACATATTTGCTTCATTACTTAAAATTTCGTAAAAATATTCTTTTTACTGTTTAAATTTCAAAAATATTTTTATATAGATTAATGTTTATTTTTTGTTTAATGAAGCTTAAAACAGTAAGATACTTTTCGCCATAACTTTTTACTACGAATATTATTGAGTCTCATTTATTAAGAATCTACATATTTAGATGAGCAAACTCTATTTGAACTACATATTATTACATTTCAAACGAAAACCGTCAAGATTGGAAATAAAATCTCCTATTCTATTAACATATTTTTGCTCTCAAATAGTAATAAAAATAAATAAATAACTTTAAAAAAGGCATGAAAGCTACTTATATAGTTTATACTATATCTATTTGCATTATTAAGTTAAAAACATCATACATTTATACGAGTAATGTTTGGTTGTACTATGTTGCGTAACAATGGATACGAATGGAAAGAAAATCCGTTATGCTTGAGATAATACGTATAAAACGTATCATGTAATATTTCTGATTTGTTAGATATACCTAGTATCCAAAACATAACTTAGTTTTAATATTATATCGATTAAAGTAACAAAAAATAATAACAAGATTTTTTTCATAGTTTTATATAAAATAAGTTATGATGTTTTAGACTGTAGGCATCTGTAAAATTTGTCTTCATAACTTAACTAACTTATGCGTCTATTGAATACGTAAAAAGAGGGAGTTTTCGTTCACATCACGCAGTAGCTTTGAATGACAACAGAGGGTGAAAAGATGAGTACAGGCATTCACTCAAAAGTGAGTTAGAAGTAGATAATGATGATTATATCGACAGTCGAAAAGTAGTTGAATGCAAGTAGAGATGATTGTTTTCCTTACAGAATTTAAATTGTTATTTTCGCCCTCTAATTATAAATCCATCAATTACAGTCAGTGAGTTATTTCAATTAAGAATAAATATGAAATTAAAATACAATATCGTTTGAAATCAGTTATACAACTAATGTAAGACTGGGCGAACAAAGCGACGCCGATTATGACTACCACCTTTGGAGGGCTGCCAAATACTCTAGATAAATGGAAAACAAAATAGCCTCCAGATTATTTATAATTGAAAACACACAGCTCTGCAGTAATATTTCCTTCGCTTGTATTAATAAACAACAACGCTGTTCCCGTCTAAGTGATTCATAAGTTTTATATAAATGATGCATTACCTTAATAAAATTTTGAATGTACACTTCGCTTACGTTCAGACAATGCAGTTATATAATGCTATCTATACTGAACAAAATTATAAGTCAGTAAGATATTTTTGTTTGAGAATATTAACAATATGTTGCCAGTGAAGCCGTACAATGAGATTTGCTTTTTTAACATATATTAAAAACAGTATTACAAACAAAACATTCTGAGTTTCAAGCATAATCAGATAGATTTTTATCAATGGTAGTTTTATCTGCTATTTAATATATTCACCACTATAGCTATGCACTATTCCTACAGCATCGGAAGTTGAAGTCACATATTTACGTGTCTCGTAACTATTTTCATAAAATTTACTGTTCACATGTTGTATCATACCGACACAATTCTACGTTTCACATTTTTTCCTCACATCGAACCGCCGAAAAGAACAATAAAACAATACATACAATCTGACAATTTAGTATACATAAGTCAAGAAATATTTTTGACGCACGATACCATTTTCGCGAAAATTGATCAAAATCGAATCGTGAAATGACGAGTTGGCTGAATATTTTATTTCAATGAATGGATTTTTGCTGAATTGCTTTGCTTGCTTTCGTATTCTATGAAATATTTCTCAGCCAATTTAATGGAAGCATTTGAAACCAGATTTTTAAACGAATGAAATAAAATTATACGTTGTTTAAAAATTGATGTATTTAGTTAATTGGATTCAAAACATTGAATAGATCAGGCATATAGTGAAAATCAAGCAGAACTTTTTCATTAAAATGAATCTCACGTTTTCGATGGAAGCATTGAATCATAGCTCATAATATAAAAAATATATATGGTTTAATGGCCATTCTTTTCGACATAACTTGAAAAAACGGTATCACTACCGCTTATCAATGAGTCAGATATTTTTAATGTTGCTAAACTTGACACCTGAGATCAACTCGAGGAGAAAAGACATCCCACAGCATCCATTCCTGAAGTCATCTTCCCCACTTACAATAGCGTCAAAGTCTCGACAGTTTTTTTTTTTTCTCAATCCATTTATACCATCTGGTTTATAATAAAGCCGTTATTATTTAATGATTTGTAGATTAATCAAAATTCTAAAAAATAATAGTTTTATAATTATTTGAATATTTCTTCTATAAATTAAATATTTTGTCCAAACACCACCGATACATAGGTGCGACTGTATTACTTTAAAGTGAAGTTATCGCTCTTGATTTTCACTCCTTTCTAAAATAAAAAAATCTACGTTAAATGCTAAATACTAAGACTGACTTATGTTAATATTGCAAACATAAATAATAGGGAGACTAAACTGGTTTAAAGGGATTAGCTTCATGTGTACGCATGAATATGCAAGTAGACTGAATAAGGTGAAAAGGTACATAAGTCTGGTCACCCAATAATAGAAGGAACAGCACGTTTACAGATGCACGAACAGGTAAAGTTGGAGTCTTAATTCGATTTCCGTTAGTTAGGTTTACAACACCTTGGAAAGTTGTGTATGTTCCGGATTGACGATCTTAACAAACAAACCTTCGTCGAATAAAACAACTATCATCTATCAATAATTGCAAATAGACGAGTCCCTGTCAGCAGTTAATACAATCACGATCAATATTTGAATTTTTGTAACGTATTTATGTACCAACTTTTACAGCTATATTTTTTAGTCCCGTTCGCCTTTATGTATATCATACTATATAAACCTCTGTAATCTCACTACAAGTCCTCGACGAGAAGATGTCTATCAATCGCTCAACTTCACTGGCATAGAGAAAGAGTAAGTAAACTAACTTAGTGCTCTTGATTTGCCCCAATTTTAAAATTAGATGAATATAAGGGAATGTAAATATTATGTTGATAGATCAATCTTTTAACTCAGGCAAGGGTAAACTGCGGCCCGCCATCATAAATCCTAATTCTAAGTAAGAATAAACATTTTGTAATTTTTTAAAAAAAATGTTGAAAATCAAAAAAATCTTCAAGATATTGAGTAAGTATAAAGATATTACTTTTCACAGTCAAATTCGATGCTTGGAAAAAGTGCTTCGAAGAGTTCGGGATATAAAAAATATTATAATTTTATTTTTGGAAATTAAGAATGATGCGGACTTTCCAGATACTAATGATTAGGAATTTGTGATTTTTCATTCACTCTGGACATCATGCCACACTTAAATACTATTAACTTCGTGTTATGAAACGCTCTGAATGACGATTTTTCACAAAGATTTGGTGACTTCCAAAAAATTGAGACAAGTTTGGCGCTAGTAAGCGATCCATTTTCAATAGATATTAAAACTGTATTGAAAGAGCTACAACTTGAGATTATTGATCTGCAATGTAACACTGTTTTAAGAAGATTACACCCTCGTGACGAAATATGCAAATTTAAAATGATCTTAATTCAGACAAATTCGACCCTATTTTAAAAATTAAAAATGTGAACAAACATTTTCGATTAATTCTGATTCCATTTTCTTATATGACCATTCACAAGCACTTCTAAAAATATCAACTCCAAAATGAGCACGTTGAAAAATTTCAATCTTTGAAACAGCGTCATTCTTCTCATATTTAAAAAAAAATATATATTTTTCGTGATAATAAATGGATTACACCCGGTCCTCTTTTTAAACGATTTTTTTCAGTGATTTCGATTTTACGTGATTTTTTGGACGGCACCGTGATTTATTCGTAGGTAGGCGATTTTTCTTTTTACAGACAAAATAGTGCGCAAAATCATGCGATTTTATTGGTGACTCTGCTCTGAAAATTATTTAAGCACAATGCATTTATAAAATTCGTTGAATAGCACGTTTCCCGGTCTTAAATTTTATCACAGAGAATTACTATGTCAAATAAATGCACTTCAGACGTCTAAATATTTTAAATTCACAATAATTGGAACTGAATATAGAAATATTATTTTTGAATGAAAATGGGAATGTTTTAGGTATATTTTTATGCAAAATAAATAATTTTGAGGTCGAATTTGAAAAACAAGTTTTGTTTTTTTCTTTTTTTGGATACTTTCTTCCGCGATTTTTTTAGTTGCGCCACTTTTTGAAACCAATGTATCACGTAAAAAACAATCGGGTGTATATCTAAAAATTATATTTTTCTTGCGGCCCGCTGCTCATTTTGAATTCTTGGAATTGGCCCTTCATCCGAAAAGTTTGCCCCGCCCCCCTGTTTTAACTGATTGAGTCAAAGCTTGCGCTCAGATCACACGTGAAAACCCCGACTGTTACATTAAAAGTAGCTAAGTCTTATTAACTATAGTTTTCAAAGTATTTTTAAATAACAATTTTGTGTTATTATTAAAACACACTTCAATCATGACTTATTCTATTCTTTAAAATATGTACGCGTATTATAAATAATGATTACATGGTAAGCTTCTTTCTTCATTCAGTTTCATTCCAACTAAAAGTAATATTTGTATGGGTCGACAAAGTCATAATAAATTTTAAATGTGTAATTCACCTAACAATCTTTCAATATTAATGATTTTTACGCCAAAACAATCTCTTTTCTTCACAAAATCATAAACGTGGGGGAGAGGGGGTTGTTCAGTTCAACGAGAAGGCACTTTGGCAACGTTGGGGTAAATGAAAAACAAACATACCCTATGTAGATAATTTCAAGAAAGTTACAATTACTAACTGTATTTTTGAGTTGCTTTATAGGTGTTCAAAAAATTGGCAGCAACCACTTTAAACCCCTAAGAGTCTTATATAAATTATTATAAATGATTATTCAAAATGTTTATATTGTTATAAAGAAGAATATTTAATTTATATTTTTATAAATTTAGAAAATGCTACACAAATTAAGTGAAGCCCTTATTTTCATTTCGTACGGAATAAAAATGGCAAGACTTGGAAAAAGCTTACTGAAGAGTTTCTTAACAATTTCACTTATGAATTCTCTAAGCTTGATATTGCTAACATATTTTCTTATCTTTATTTTCTATCCTAAATCTACATATTTAACGCAATCTTCTTTAGTAAATGAATTTATACATATTCTCTGATCAAATAAATTTTATGTGGAATAAGTACTAAAAATGTATTATTATTTTTATTATATTTAAGTAACACCTTAATAGTGAATTAATATTAGATATTTAAATTTATCTTAAAATTAAAAACGTTTTTTTTTTTGACAAACTAGTTGATCGAAAGTAGTTGACTCTATTTATTTAGCATGATAATGTAGTTATGTGGCTATCGATTCTTTTTGAAACAAACTTACTTTCTTCACTTACCTTATGTTTTTTTACGTTAACCAATGAAAGTTAAAAAAATCTTTACTATTTGACTTATACCGCGTACATTATAACCCTTTTTTACTAAAAAAAAATATAGAAACTGATCATAGGAAAGAATATGTTTCTAAATAATTTAAATACTACTTTCGATCAAAAATATCAGATCTCAATCATACCTGCCATATTGAAGTTGGAGTATATAGGAAATAAAATCTTTTTTGACCCTTATATATTCTATCATTTTTGCCAAAGAAGATATTCCTTATTTTCGCTTACGAGTTTACAAAACTGACACTTGTTTAGTGTCATTGAGAAACAGACACAAAACACGCGTCAGACGAAACTTGTATACTTGTATGGTATATTTTTTAATTAAACATTTATATAATTTCAATTTCTCGGTGACAATCTTTGTATACTAAAATTGATAGTGCTTGGTTCGCATACATATTTTATCGCTTTTGTTATATTGGGTTTAAGAATGCTTTTTGTGATACAAATATTAAATTGGAATTTTATAGAAATTTATTGCTTTACTTTTGTAATCCAGAACTTTCATTTAAGTATTATAGTTGTTTGTTTGTTTACTTTCATCCCACAGCGCAAGTGTATTTTTGCATAGATAAATCTTTTAAAATATATACCAACGCAAATTGTAGCAGAACTTGTAATGGATGGCTTATACGTACAATTTACCCTTGCTTACCACTATATGAAACTAGGAGAATAGAGCATGTAAAGCGCAACAAAACGGTTAGATGTACTTACTTATTTGGAGCCATATCCGTGTTTGCATATAAACAGTTTATGTATAAATTCTGCCAGGGCCATTGCTTTGACGGCAAAAAATCAAAAAAAATAGTTTCATACAAATTATGTGTTCTGAAGAAACACTTTATTTATCGGGCTTAAAAAAATATGAAAAAACTATATTTCCTATACAAAGTAGTGCTATTATTTGTTGGCTCCGTGTGGACTGTCAACGCTGTAGGCTCTATTTAAGGAGTTTACTGACTCGAGTCCCAGTATGAGCACTTTCAAACAATTATTTTTAAATCGATTAAGTTAAGTTAATGTCTTAATATCCTCCCATACATTCAATCTTTAAACGGAGAGGAGCGCGACGAGATCAATCACATTACCACTAGTCATGTTCTAAAAATATCCTTCTACAACTCAATCCACTGTGTAGCAAGCCGTTATCGTATGAAAATTCTGTTGAATTAATATACATTGGAAGTCCGTATCAGTTAGCTCCGAAAATATCATAAGTTACTTGGGTACAATTGATTAAATTATAGCAATTTAAATTATTTATAATATTTTATACTCGTGTGATGATTGGTGAAAGCTTTAAAAATATTAATAGAACATTTAACAGTAACTTATCTTAAAAAAATATTTAAGAATATGTAGTTCAATTTCATAACGACTAGAAAAGAATCATCAAAAAAAATATGTGGTGGTCTTCCAACTTTTTGACATATGTCGGCATAGCCCTGCACTACACAAAGTACAATGGTGGCGGTAGACAAACAACAAAATACACTTAACTAATTCATCCTCCACGCTTAACTCATTCATACAAATACAGTATTTGTTTAAAGACTAGTATTTGAAATACTAGTCTTTAAACCAAAATTCGTTGTTGACTAGTCTGTACTACACATACATTGAAGAGTAGAAATCGTATTTGTAATCGTCTTTATACATATACAATTGGATCATAAAACTAGTTTATATTTGATCCACGCATGTCACTGAAAAATCTCGAATAAAATATTGTACGGTAACGTATAATCCCTAGTTTTTGTTTTCATCTCACTTAAGGTGTACTAAACGTAAAAATGAAGCATAATATCTAACCTATAATTTTTTCGACTTGGTCGTTTATTTGACAACAAGTCAGCGATAAAAAAATATTGCATTTGTATCCATAACGTTTTGAATTAAAAATATTTTTTCTTCTGAGGTTTTTTTCTATCTGTTACCCATTGCTGAGAAAATTGTAATACTACATAAATATATGATTTTCTCATAACTGTACTACAGAGAGGGGAAAACTTTTTGGATGGAGGACCAAATCTTCAAGTATTTAAGTGTGGCACGATGTCCAGAGTAAATGCAAAATCAAAAATCCCTAATCATCAGTATCGGGAAAGTCAGTAACATTCTTCATCTCCAAAAATAAAATTATAATATTTTTTATATCCCGAACTCTTCGACGCACTTTTTCCAAGCAAAGCCATCGAATTTTACTGTAAAAAGTAATATCTGTATACTCACTCAATATCTTGAAGAGTTTTTATTTGATTTTCAATATTTTTAAAAAAATATATAAAAAACATATTCTTACTTAGAATTAGGATTTATGATGGCGGGCCGCAGTTTGCCCGTGCCTGCTGTACTAGAATATATTGTTATATTCATATAAATTAAAGGCGCGCGTTGGCGCAGACTCTTTTCTAAAAAAAACTATCCTCCTTGCTCTAACGTCGTCTTAGAATGTGGACAAATATTTTTAACTGGAGATATAAGAAACTTTCGTTAGTGAAAAGCTTTTCTTGTAAACATACTTTTTTATTCATTCTCAGGTTTTAATATAATACTGAGACTTATATGTCTACTGCTGCTCAGTGTTTAGTACGACACTTTTTTTTAAAATATTTAATTACAAAATTATTAATTAAAAATAATTTTGATTATTCTACGGATAGTGCTACTAATTGTTAAACGTGTTCCACCTCTTTCAGGTGCATCTTCGGAAAGTAATACAGCAAGATTTCTTTGTTAAAGTGTTCACTGTCAATACTTGGTGGAAAGGCATTATAATAATACTAATAATACATTTTAAGTACTTTTTCCACATACAATTTTATGTGGAAAACGGACTAAAAATGTATTATTAGTTTTATTACAGAACGATTTATTTTAATATTTTAAAATGATTAATTACAAAAATGAAGCTTGGGATTTTTCATTTTTATGGGAAGCAAGGAGAGGAGAATAGAAACAAAACAAACAATAATTAGACTTCTCGTGATAGTTATCTTTTAGATAAACAAATGAATAGCATTGTCAGCATTGATAGTAGATAACCCCAAGATTCTTTGTAAAGCATGGTAACTCAGTGAGTGACACAAATATCCCACTTCAGGGTTTCACTATATATCATGGGTGAGCAGATATGTTATTTTTGGTCTAAATTTTTCAATATCTCAGCTTATTTCATAAAAGATTTTTTTCCTTCTTAGTGCAATCGTTCACCATTTTTTGGAATCATCTGATACAAAACGTGGATCAAAAAAAAGTTCCAATACTTCTTACAGTAACGGTGTTAAATAACTTCGGTTCCCGCAACTAAATATGCTTTCTTCAGATTTAACCTACGCAAATCACAAGTATTCAATTCAATAGTTACAGACGTTTTGATTTGATAATTTTAAATTAAATTTTCTATTGATAGTAGGCATTTGCTTGGTAGAACTCCATTATAATACGATAATAAAAATAACAATGTATTTTAATTCTACGGAAATTATTTTATAAATTTGTTGATAGCTATTTCAGCTTACCCCCTCGTCAGAACTATGTTTTAAACGTGCATTAGACCAAGCTTATATACCTTGGCTAGACAGGATACACAATACATATTCTTCTCTGTTCCACCATCTTAATTTTATTTGGAAATAATAAGTTATTGAATGTGACAAATTGATTTGATGTATTCATGAAGTGAAAGCTAATCTGGGTTTTTACTAAGTGGGAATAAACGTAAAATTAAAAATGCATCAAGTTGATTTATTTTTAATTGCATTAGTGTTTATCAATGGCTAAAGAAGTGGTGATGCGTTAATTGTATTCTCTTCAATAAAAATGTCATTGGATTGATTTTACCTTTTAATTTCTAGATGTTCCAATGCATTAAGCTTAATGCCCTTATTACAAGAATGTAAACAAATCGGGACTGAATTTAGGTCATGTGATCCCTCTATGAGGTGGTTTGCAAATTGCGAATCTGTTTTTTTATTATTAAAAGATCTAACATGGTCCTTGGCACGAACCGATATACTACGCCCTGTCTGACCGACGTATATCAAATCGCATGTACCGCAGGACATGTTATAGACACCGCTTCCGTCAAGTTGATTAATCCTATATTTGCTATTTTTAAGGTGTGTGCCTAAATTATTATTAACTTTAAATGTCACGTTTACGGAATCTTTAATCTCATCGTGAATTTTATCACTAAAACTCCCTTAGTAGTTAATTGATTTAAAGAAGCGGTTTTCTTGAATTAAGTTATTAGTTAATCGTTTTTTATATAATATGTTGGTTATCACCGTTATCTCGTAGCCATTGTTAAGCGCTATGCATTCTATAGTGTGTAATTCGTTAGTATAATCTATCTGACTCATAGGTACAGATAGCAATCTATGTATCATAGAATTGTATGCTGAAAGTTTATGTTTCTCTATAATATGTTTTAGTTAATTACGTCAAACTCTATCTAACCCTGAAAATAGAGCATACAGTAAGTAAAAAGTTGCAACCAGTACTTCTTTAACAAGAAGCTAGAAAAAAAATTGATTATTATTTGCTCACGGCTGTTATTATTCGTATGGTTCTTAAATTAGGCACCATATTGTGGTTGCTGGTTACTCAAAGTTTCATAACTGATACATGTGTAATTTTTGGAGCTCTAACTAAAACGTTGGACATTGTTACTAACCACAACACGATGTTTTCCTGTTTTCCCGAGCTAAAAATCTCACAGCCAGTAAATATTTTAGCTACAAAATGTATTTTTTTAAAACAAGATTCAAAAAAGATTCTTTATTAGCTTAACACACCCTTGATCATTAAGAACCCAAGATTAAGAGTGGTTTTATATTTGACATTATATCAATAGTACATTCTAAATATTTTAATCATATTTTTTTCTTTTTTCGTCACCACAATAAATACGTCCACCGTAAAAGAGGACTAAGCCTACCCTCACTGTAAAGGTGCGCCACATGGTGATCATAAATGCGACCGTAGCTTAAGAATTATAAGACTCGAAAGTTGTGAAGTAAAAGAGCATTATCAAAACAACGGAAAACGTGTCGATCTGCAGAACATGGCTATTAAGCTTGGAATTTTCTTGCAGATGGCAGATTCTGCCTTTCATTGACTTGAAGTGTTATAAAGGTTTCCTCGTAGCCTCTGAGAGAGAAACACAATCTTTGCAATCAGTACTCTTTTACGGTTGTTCATCGTAAATTTGACCGCGAAACAAATGTTTCGTTTTCTTAGCTTTTGGAAATCGATGCACAAGTTGAATTATAGACGTGCGTTCGTATGATTTGTTTTGAAATCAAATAAACGCTGGAGCCATTTGCAGCCCCTTATATTATAGCTAAGAGACGCATACAATGATATGTCCTTATTTTGAATATTTCGCATTTCATTAACGTTTCTTTGTGTGATAACCTCTTGAATGAGGCCATTTTCTTTGCCTTTAATCATTACTTATCCGGCGACCAGCCCTTATTTAGAAATACTGTCATCTGTTGTCCCTAAATAGTGGACGTAAGTTTTTAATAATAAAATAACTGTTAAGCGGTATTTAATCATAATATATAATTAAACTATTTTTTATCAAAAATATTTGAGATGTATCTATTACTGGGGAATGAACTCGTGTTATCGCAATTTCTTTAACTCACTCTATGTTGAAACATTAGCAATGAAATAATTTAAATTAAACGCAAATAAACTTAGAATTCCATCACAAAAAAATGACGGTTTGAATGATAAAATTAAATTCACCACGCCAAAACTTACGCGAAATTTCATAATATTGAAGTTTTTATACACCAAACGATAATAAAAGTATCTTTTCACTCACAGTTTAATATAATATAGCTAATAACTGTTAGATACTGTTTACAGGAAATCTTCAAAGCAGATTTTAATTCTCGTGAATACTGATTTTATTACGTTTATTGACATCTTTTATTAGACTACATAAATTAGGCATCCTAATAATGATCTGAGATCCATAAAACTCAGCAATAATAGCAATTCGAGTGAATAGACTTTTATGCTTCGAATAATATCTGGCAATATATCATTCATAAACTTGGACAAGCAAATCTTGGAAAAGTTTCTTCATTAAAAAAAAACTTGATGGTAAAGAGTTTTTTAGTGACGCTTCATTCCAGGTTATTATATGAGCAACTTTTTATCGTGTTTATACCTACATAAAGTTATTTTGAAAGAACAGACTTTAAGTCACTCACCCTTCTGCACTTTCGCATTTATACTAGCTAAGAGAAGACTTGATGTCCTTTTCATAAATTGAGATTTTCGTGAATCTTTCGCACCACTACATTTTCGGAGTTGGTTAGGGGTGGAAATTTTAAAATACACCCTAGTATTTAAATACAAATTCATTCTGTTTGAACAGTCAATTAAAGATAATGTCGGAACAAATAAAACGCTTGGTTGTACATTGATATTATAATAAAGCAGTAGAGCGTTACCACACCGACAGAGATGTTGGGAAACGCTGTCATAGTTTTATATCATGTGATGCTATAATTCTCATGTATAGGCGATATATCCGTTATTCATAATAATAACCGAAGCAATATAATATTATACACAACGTAATTTATTGTTTGTTATCATAAAAAATCTGACTTTAATCGTTATCGTAGAAAGCCAGACACCGCTCACAATACTAAACTATCATATGAAAGCTCGCATGGGTCATAAATGAAATTGAATAAAATACTCATTCCCATGATCAGCAAAGCATCTCAGAAGCTGAGGACATAAAAGCCTCCGATATTTTTGGCATAACAATTTTCCTACTCATTTCAAGTGCTTTCCGCGACACATCGAAAGTCACTGTCATGAATCATAAAACAGCATTGATGGGTCGTAAAAGCGAAAACGCTTTTTTTCACGAACGGCCAGTTTTTATTGGTATAGCTGTACGCGACGCGCGTACCAACATTGCCACCGCAAAACTCCGATACAATTCCATTACAACGGCGTAGCGATTTATGACTAACCCTTGATTTATGATTGACGCGTCACGTCACCACTGACGCTAACGAGTCCAGAAATACGCCCGCGGATGCGTGACAAAATTCCCCTTTAAACCCGGTTCACTGCTCCCTTACGTAAATTGCGTCGGAAATTGAAAAATTTCAGGAACCGTTTCAATAATGCCTGAAAGTCGTAAAAATAGCGAAACGTACGGGCGGAAAATCGTAAAAATATATTATGGAAAGTACTCGGTTATTTGATATTGCCGGCTGCGCCATGGTGCCAGAAAAGCGAGAACAATTCATATCTCTTAAGAACAATGAATTTGATAATTCCAATACGGCGCGTGAAATCGAAATCGATTTCCATCGATTGCTTTAAAATGCTTTACTTTCTTAAGCGCGAACACTTTCAACAAAAACTTGGATTTCAAAACTTCTATAATATTTTTTGTAGACCATTATGAAACTATACAATTATATTTTGTCTCTGGATTTAAATTTAGAACAGCCTATGACTTGTGTGGAAAAACTGGCTCACAGCTAGTTCTCATCAAATAAAATACAGTGAAACCTCGATTGTACGTTTTTCAAGGGACCGTATAAAACAAACGATCAATGCGGGAAACGATCAATGCGGGAAACGATGAATGCGGGAAAGTTTTAAATATGAACTAAATTCCAGGACTATACAAAATGAACGCACCACGTGGGAAAACGTTTAATGCGAGAACGTAAGATCGGGGTTCCACTGTATTTATATTCTCCATAAAAAATCTATACCCTAAGTTATGAGACAAATTTAATTTGTATCTTTATTATAAATCACTCATTTTGACAAGACAGTAATCTATTCTACAATATTCTAAATGCTTTAATCTCCAATTTTGATTAACATACTTAATATAATTTTACATTCCATACATTATCAACTCTACATTAAAAAATACTGAGTACATTTATTATGCAGTTTTAAATTACAAACATGTAAAAATGCGTGCTCACCATAATACCGAACGTTTTTATGAATAAAAAAAGATTACAACTGTTGGGCCTTGTTTATATATCCGTGTTCTTTGAAGACTAAAAGCAACAAAGAGCCAAAAAAAATATTGATATCGATATATGTATTTAGACGGTTCTAATGTAAATTAACGTCCCCATAGAGACGGTACTAAACTTTTCTTTACTGTACTCACTTTAATCATAAATAGGATCACTCTTCCTACATAAGTAATTGAGACGGATTTATAGTCAGTTGGAATATGTTACGAATATATTTTCTTCAAATTCTGAAAATGTCGAAAGGAAAACCTGGAGATAATTGGCAAACTATATGGAAATATAGTCAGTTCTTAAAAGCCACTCAGCTAGCAGTAATCCACAGTATTCATTTAATATAGAAGCACAAATACTTTCTATCTACTTGACTACAGTGAACTTGTATTCGAGTGAAATGTAGAGAGATGATACATAATAACTTTTGGCTCACAAATACTTGGCTGAAATATTTTGCGGAGATATTAAAACGTTCGTTAAAGATAGTGAGCAATGAAACACTACCCATATTTTTCGCAGCGCGTCTTCCATTAAAACTACCCACATTAATTTATCTTAAGGTAGGAGTTTACGCGGAAAAGGTTTGCCCTTGGCATTTCTGACAGACTTCAGTCATCGCGGAATATCTGCGTATAGCATGTAAATTTTTTGGGACAAAAATTTACCAAATTTTATACTAACGTAGCATCTAAAGTGCTTGTATAAGGAATTTGAAATCTGTACGTGTTAATTTAAAAATGATGATGATCACTTCTCAAAAATATATTACAATATTCCGTTTGAAATAATTATATGCGAAGAATTTTAATGTTTGATAAAGGTGACATAAATTGTTCATGGCAACATGTGTGTCATTTAAATAAAAATATTTATTGCTACAAAAAAGATATAGTATACGGTAAGAAAAATAACAATGTATTTTAGTTCTACATAAATTATTTTAAATATATGTTGATAGCTATTTCGGCTTACGCCTTCGTCAGAACTATAATAATATAATTTGAATATAATAGAATATAATATGATATAGTATTGTTAAGTGGACTGAGTAGCGTAGAACAAACAAGATATTCATAAAACATTGGATAGAAAAATAGTTAAAATGAACTAAATGTTCAGACTTGCCTTATTCAATTGCATTAAAAAATTATATTTGTTTTATTTTCCACACCCATTTTTGATAAAAAGGATTTTTAGCTATTGAAATTTAAGCAGATTAAAATTATTAAAACTCAAGCTTTATTTCTACTTCTAGATATATTATTGAATAAATATCAAGACCTGTTTTGCGCGTCTTTAGTATATGGAAGTATTTATTTTATTTTTACACGGAGAATTACCAAAAATTTACAGTAACCACACTGAAAACAAATTTATTTATGTTGACATACCCTTAAATATCACACTTAAACTTAAAAACTTATCGTATTCAAATATTGAAAATATTGTTACTAACTTTATTATTCCTAGACTGTCAAACAATCAAAGGCCATGGAAATGTTATAATATTTTGAAATATATTCTATTTTCAAAATTTCCATTGGAGCCAAAAATAGATCAAGTAGAGTTTTTTTTTGTTAAAAATTAATTGTTAGAATTACGAATAATTTTTTTTTAAATTTTATGCTATTTATATTTTGTTTAAAGAATTTATTTATTCTGTTCTTTAACTTTCTATTCTAAAATATTTAGAGAGTAAAAAATATTGCTTTGATTGAATGAATATAGTAGCCTATTTTTCAGCATAAAAGGTCTGAGTGGTTAAATATATTCATTAATAAAAACCCTAAGGATAAGAGGGTTAGTTCACTCAATAAAATGTATTATCAGTTCATAATAAATAAATAAAAAAAAATATTTACAATTATTTTTTCCGTCAATAAAAGAACGTTAATTGTTCCTACGTTAACTTCCACAAACATTATTTAAATAAGTGAGTTTGAGTGTTTTATTTATCTTTCTTTGTATGTAAGTGTTCTACTATAAATATGTTTATTTTATCAAAATTTTGTTTAATATAATAATCCACTATAATTTGATATGTAAACACCATACAGTAGATGAAAAATATTTGCGGTTTACGTCACGCTGTTAGTTATGCAATGCCTTCTTGAAGCGTTGAGCGAAAATTAATTGCCTTCTATTCCAGTCAACACTATTTCGATGAATAAACTTTTAGTTTGATAAATTTACTATATTTTCAGGATGCGGATAACATAACAATGAATATTTACCTAAAGTAACTAAAAATATTTTTCCGATAGCTTCTTACTATAAACTGACCCGTTATCAAATAAATTGGTAAAACACTAGATCAAAAATAATATATTTTTTTTAAATTTATAATTAAAATGAAACTTTAATATAAATAAAAGGAGAACTACATATATTTTATTATGTGTTTTTGATTTAATATTAACATTTCCAAGCGTTTTATTTAGTTTCAAAAATAATTGGTTTCAAGCATATATTTTTTTATTTAATTCCTACTATGTACTCATCTTTGAGAACATAATATAAATAATTTTAACCAAATTTAAGTAATAATATGTAATTTTTATATTTTTTTTTATAATATATTTAGTTGAATATTAATTTCAATTGAAATTTCTTCATTTTAAAACAAATAGATACATGTGTATGTATATTTTAAAATTATCGCTTTGACAAGATATGGTACGTATTCGGTAGAGTAATAAGAGATGCAATTCTTGATAAAATATTTTCTCGACTGTTTTCAAGTATTCCCATCATAAAATAGACTTCTCAAGAGCAAACAATACTCCAATATTATAAGAAACACGCTCGAACTGTTTCAGAAAGTGCAACTGCATGTTGTGCAGGAGCGGTTAAATTGCCAGAAATAAAGAATGACTGTTGAGTGTGGTTTGAAAATCTTCCACAACTGAAATCACGAAACTTTTAATCCAATAACTTCTCATGTACCACAAAAACATTACACAACAATAAGTCTTACAAGTCTCACAATAACATAATTTTACTTTAAAAGTTTACTTATCTTGCCAACGTTCTGACTTGAGTGATACAAAATAACCTTTGCAAACATTTTTACTAAAGAACAAACTAGCGAAACTATTTATCTAGTGTACATATTTCTAGTTCAAATACAAATCGTTGCTATACGCGACCACAGTGTTTATAGAAATCATAACATATATTAAAAAATGTTGCTTAATATGTCCATTTCTCAGGACAAATGATTAATCAGCCAAACGACCTTTTTGAATCGCGTCTCATATGACCGACGAAAAGAAACTGATTTAGGAAAGAATGTTTTGGCTAGCAATCTTTGAATTTTTGTGTCTTCGTTACAACGTATAGTTTTTTATTATACCTAAACCAAAAAAAATATTTATGCATTATTGCTTTTATACATTTAATGATTTACCTACATAATAAATGTCTTGTATAATAACCGGGGCAAGCATCAGTTGACAATGCTCGAGATGAGTGAAACCGGTCCTGATCATTACCAGAATATTATTGGAAATATTATTAAATAATGTTTCTTATTTATTTAAATTAACCTTTTTCACGAATAAGTCACAGTTCACACCTTAAATGTGATATTGATATATGATTTATTTTTATATACAAGCTTTATTTATTATGATTTTGTCCTTACATAAAATAATAGATTTCGATGCTAGATTTCATTTTTTAGCGCTTTATGTCAATGGTATTCTTTTTTTACAAATCCGTTATTTATCGTCTCAATTTTTCATACAGGCAGGAATACTTAAACTAACGATTTCAAAAATATGATGCAAAACAAAAAAAATGAGTCATTTAGAATATTCAATAAAATTGCTACAATATATCACATTTTTTTGATAAAGACTTGAATAGGCACTGCCGTGTCTCGTGGACCTTATTATTGAGACACCTTATATTTCAGAGCACATGTGACATCTTTTGAAAAATACTTCAAAATATATTATGTCCATGAATAGAGCCCGCGGGAGATATTTGTTTGAAAAATGAATTCGTAAAAATGCTATTGATGCGCAAAGGTGTGTTCTTAAGTTCGAGAATTTGTCTTTCGAAATGAAAAAAGATGAGGGGCACGAGGTGACTGGAAATTCTCCGAGCCACCGTGGAAAATTCCCGGTATTTCGTTTGACGTGGGTTGTGTGTCCATCGAGTACGCACTCAATCTTTATGCATAACTGTCGATTTATTATATCTACAGAAGCGATAAAACTGAAACTACCTGCGAAGAAACCATTATTCATTCGCTTGAGACAATATTTGTTTGTGTACTGATCGTTTATTATAGTATCTTCGAAAATAGTCTTATAACAATTTCATTGATGCACGTAAAATATTATATTTTATAGCATATTGTTTAACTATGATAATATTAAACCTTGTAGAAATTCCATTACATGGTACCATAAAAATATATGTTTATTAAGTCTTTGTTCAGTTTGCATTTCCAGATATAAATATATCTGAAATATATATCACAAAAAAAAAATATTCAAGAATATCCAAACGAGAATAAATTTTTTTTTATATCCAATATCCAAGAATTTATTTAAAAAAATCTAAATTTGATTTTGATCGTGTGATCGCTTAAAAACAATTCATCAACCATTGGAGTCTCAAATATTTTCTAAAACAAAAGCTCACTATCTGTTCTGACAGCTTGACAAACGCGGTGGTCGATAAGTAAAATTGCGTATTTTTTTTTCAAATATTAAATTTCATCAAAATGCAGCCCAGTTGTCCTCAGATCACTCACAGCACCTCTGAAATAATCACCGGACACGTTTCGTTCAGGGCCAATCTATTTGAATCTAAAATTGAACCGCATCTAAGTTTTCTTTGAGATGATAAGATTCGGAAATTACAGTGATGGACGTATGTAAAATAACTTTCACAAATCAAAAAACTATGACTTTTTTTGAAAAAAATAACCCTAACATCTAATGCGTAATTATTAAAATTATTAATTTACTGCCATTTGAATATTTAGGTAAATTGTTATTGATGACTTTATTCGTTATTTATTGTTCTTCTTATACTCGATGTCATTATGTGAACTTATACAAGATATATTTAATTAAAGAATATTTATATGTGCTTAAAAATAGGATTCTAGAAAAAATTATACTTGATACTGTTCACAACTTAAAAACAGTGTTCATTTATTTTTAGTCAGCCTTTAAACAAAATAACTAAAAATCTATCAGCAGAAAACATAATTCTTGGAAATATGTAACAGAAAATTGATAATAGTAATATTTAGAATTTGATTTTAAAATTTGAAATTTTGAAATATTAATTTAAATCATTGACTTTGCTAAGTACTTCAGACAATACAAATATTATAAATACAAACTAAGTGTTGATTTTATTTTGTTGAAACCAACCCACCGGCTATCTAGATTCTAGAAGCTGGAATTAAATGAAGAGTCGACTTTTAAGAATTTCTTTTCCTCCTGGCTTTTTTTCGATTAATGAATGTTGGCAGACAACATAATCGGTCCCTTGAAATCTTATTGAGCTGCGCGTATCAAGTTGGACGTTTAAAATATAATAAATCTACTAGTCAGTCTATACTTTAAGACATTCTTCTCTATTTCGTAGTATTATGTCAGAGTTTTAATTTAACAATACTAAGAATACGGCTGGTTTTTTTAAAATCGACACGGTTTGTTCACTTTAAATGATCCATTAAAAATATTAGTGCCATAATGTGATGTTATAATTCCACAATAATTACTTCTAAAGTCTGTCTCCCATGCAGGAATATGCAGTCGCGCGAAGATAACTTATCTAATAGCATTGCTGTTTCTCTTGTTTTGGTCCTTGGTGACCTGATTTCAAGCATTCTAGCACTTCTAAAACAATCTTAATAACAAATTCTCAAGCCAGACACCAAAAGCTTGCGTGAACTTAACAAAGTACGATTACACTCTAATATAGAAATTGGTAAGTTTTCAATTTAAATGGGTCGTTAATAACTACAAGTTATTAATTAAATAATATTTCACGATATAACTTTGCACCATTTTCAAGGGTAATATGAAAAGCATCTTAGTAATATTAAGATATATTTGGGAGAAACGAGCTGCTCTCTTCCGGTTTTATATTGTATAAACAAAAAAATATTTTCTTTTAGATAGTGAGTATTTTTACCGGACTGGAAAATTAAGCAAGAACATTTAAAGAAAGTTTTGATTGAGTAGGCATTTACTTGGTAGAACTCCATTATAATACGGTAAGAAAAATAACAATGTATTTTAGTTCTACATAAATTATTTTATATATTTGTTGATAGCTATTTCGGCTTACGCCTTCGTCAGAACGATAGACAGAACTAGTTCAGACGAAGGACCAGCCGAAATAGCTATTGTGATTTTTCTTACCGTATTTAAAGAAAGATTACAAAAACAAGTGTCAATTTCTCTACGACAAAAGAATATTAAGATACACTTGAAATAAATGCTTACGTGACTGTTTTGGCTGATCTATGTTAAATTCTATTAGGCAACCTTACGCTTTTCGTATTAATTTCCAATTATAGTTTTAAAATAAACAATTTGATGGCTTTTTGATTTCAGCTATTGTTTTCATAAATCCTTAATTAATTATCATTAACATAATTGATTCTCCCTCGTCGGCTTGTATCATTTCTTAAGTTAGCTTTTTAGATGTTTAAAATTGACCTAATTGCTTTTATCGACTTTCTTTCCAACTAACTAATAAATAAAGTTTGCATGAAATATCACTAAATTTAATTTAATTAATGTAAGTAAATTTTGTCTAAATTATTAGCGATCGATTTTAAATGACACAAAAGGTTAAAAATAAAGGAAAATTAATCAGATGGTGAAACAAAAATTAATATTGTGATCTTGAATAATTGTAAAACTATGTTCTTTTAGATCACAAAATCTTTAAATTTACGACTATAGTAAAGTATATCGTTTTTGGTTTTAAATAATACTGGTATCAAAGGTGTAAACGGTTCACGAATTGGTTTCATCATTCAAAGTTATGCGGTAAAAAAATGTATATTAAATTCGAAATATAAATAGAAGCATGAATCATTTTACCGGGAAAAGCCGTCAGCTGCATTTGACATAGGAACAAGAAAAACTTTCATCGTGACCTACGTATGCTTATATAAAAAAGATAAATTGGTACGATGGCTGTATTTGCCTTTTAAATATTCTTCTTCATTCAATTACTGCTAACGTTTAAACGATAGCCGTAAAAAGTTGTAAATTTTAATTAAATCGCCGAAAAACTTCGTAAAGGCTTAGAAAAACCCGCAAGTTCTTTGTTGTAATGTTGCATTATTAAAAACAGCTCCATAACTAAATGCAAAACATTTTTTCTGATAGATAACATTACAGATAAGTCAGTTTTAAATTCATATAAAAAAAATATGCTTAAGCCGTTAGTGGTGAATAAATTGATCCTACTCAGTGATCGTTTATTAGTCTGCTTAATTGATTTTCCTAACTTCTTTCAGTAACTGTTTTTCGACTTTTTACTCCTGGAAAACTTCTTGGTCTTTGTAAGATCCTGTTAAAAAATATTGAACTCTGTAAATTTAAAGCCCTACAAATTTTATAGCATCTCTCAGTAATTTTTCGACTTTTCTAGTAGTATTTTAGATCCTTCTTAGCGAACTTCAAGACCTCTTTTGAAGCGTATTATATCTAAAATTTTCGAGAAAGTTAAAAAGTATATATCATTTTACAGTAGCAAGCGACTTTTAGCCGACCGTAGGAATTGCGTTTATTTCAATCACAAGACCCACCAGAATATTTGGGATCACTTATGTAAAAAAACTTTTTTATATAAGAGAGGGTTGAACGCAGCCACATATTAATGTTTTATATATGTATGAACAAAATGAAAAAATAGCCAATATTTTAAGCAATTCAATCGTTCAAAATAGCATATTTCGTATAACTTATACAAGGGATAATGTGTGAGTTCGATAAAACAGTGTTTGCTGATTATGAAATCTTTCTTTCGTACTTATTTGGTATTTATTATGAAGAAATTTTGTCGGGAAAAATATCATAGTGTTGGTTTTTGAGAAACTGCACCAAAACGTCACATGCGGATATAATACTTAAGATATAAAATCACAGAAATATTAACAATAATCCTAAGAAAAAATTCAGTCTTACTCAACCACAGTACGGCTTAATCTATAATAAAGTTTACAAAAAATCTTGAATGAACTACATCTGACCCGGTGGATAAAACCAATATTTTATTAATCAATTGAATATTTATCTAAATCTACTCTAGAGAATTTTTTTCTCTCATTTTTTAAGTAACTCTTTATAGCGATAGGAAGCCCGTTTCAAGGTATTTTTTAATGAATCAATTAAATAAATACGTTGTGAGGCCATTTTCAATCAGTATATCACTTGAAATCTTTAGGGCACGGATGTGTAATATTTTTTAGTGTAAAGATTCTCTCTAAGCGGTATATTTACAATTTGACTAATGAATATAATTTACTAGCTAATTTTTCATTTTAAAAAATATGTAATGCATTTAAATCAATACGAAGAAGAAGCTTGATATAAGTTTAAAGCTACTTTGTCACTCCACCGTCAGATTAGTCGAAATAGTTTTCATAATAGTGCGATGCCAAAATAGCTTTAAACTATACCTATTTAACGATTGTGAAGTTTTACGAAAAAAAAAATCTATCAATAAATAAAATTACATGATTTACGCAATTAACATAATTCCTTCTTATAAATGAATTGGGTTATATATCTATGATTTCTATAAATAAATCAACTCTAATTAGGTTTATTAAATTTAATGAAATAGCTACTTTCGTTCAGCATTCAGAATTTGGGATGCTAGTGCGTACCCACCTCAGATACTCCTTCATGATTTGATTACAATGACGGGTAAATTTTCATTATCTCTAATCTTTTACCTACCGACAAATATCATGGCGAAGCTCCCGTAGCTAGGTTAAGATTCAACATTTTCACAAAGGAAATTGTCTTAAGCCGGATATTGATTCGACGACTGGCGTAAATGCCTTAAGCTAAATATTAGACGTGACGTAACAGCAATTTACTTTGCCATGCTAAAAGAATTATCAAGAAACAAAGGAATTTTCATTTCGTAATGTGATATCCGTTTACTTAATATTTAATGAACCGTCTAATAATATTTTAAGACAGGTTATTAAGCATTTTATAATTAAATTTAATTTTCAGCAAAGAACCAATCTAATTTCAAGAGTAGGTACACACACACCAATGTTTACTGAAGTACCGAAATGTCTGTTTACACGTAAGATTTTACATACATTAACGTGCCCACCTTGTGTATATTTTAATACGGACATACATTTTATGATTTTCTATACATCAAAAATTTACCCTTAACCTTAAGATCGAGTAATGGATATTTGTTTTATGGCTTTTATAAGAAATGCCTTAGCGAGTAGGTATAATGTAGCAAGTTTTACCGGTGACATTATCACGCATGATGTTTTCTTAGAAGTGTCAAAGTGATTAATAAATACTAACAACATATAATACTTTATCAGGTTACACGTATATTTTCACTTGGTATCATCTTGTAAAAATAAGACTATATTGATGCCAGCTCCGTAGTAATGATCAACATTGTTGACTTCAGCTGCGTTACTTATGAAATTTTAATCCCACTACAGAAAGACACTTTTTCACACGATTGATGTATTTCTGTTCACAAGTATGAATTGTACTTGTAATTTCTTCCTTCCCATCCGGATATAAAAACTAGAAGTAGCTTTAGCAACTAGCTAGCCACTACTCTTGCATTAACCGTTTCTTTCATTCTCCACTGTTCTAAAAAAAAGTAGGGTAAGGAACTGAATAATATGCAGATCTCGGTGTCCTGAAATAAGCACTATAAGCACTCTATAAGCTCCACATTGGGAACGAACGTGGTTACAAATCAAGTGATTTTATATCTCGTGATACTTCATGTTCTTCTCGCTACGGATTATGTAAGTACATAGTAAAGGTCAACATTTTCAGATGATTGATTGAAGTGTGACAGGAATACTTTCACAATGCTTTTCTGCTTTGTATTTATATTTTAGTGTTTTTTCTAAAACTGTGAAAAAATATTTGTAGCCTCTACATTTTCACCCGTAAAAATAGAGCCGGTATACTTAAGTGAACTTTTTTTTTGAATTATTATGCGGACAATATTTTAAAACGGAACCTTTTCAATTTTCCGTCGGTAAATATCAGAAATAATTAATTTTTATAAAATTTATACGTAGCTTATATATTTATTGAACAACGAAAAAAAAGCATCTGATACCTATAATGTTGCACTCATACTTGACAAATGAATGTTGTACTATAAAATTTTCTTAATTGTATACTACGCAAGATGGCAGCAATTTCATGGAATGTGTCAATCAAAGTATAATCTTTCAAAAAGCCATATCCTGAATGCATACAAATGTATTCTTAAGTACCAAGGCTATTCTCGAGGAAAATTTTGGAACTAATTACGACAGTTGACATAATGAGACAAGAAACACCCTTACAGGAAACGATTTATTATTTATAGACATCTTCCTTTATATTTTATTCAGTACTAAGTTTGAACTACAAATTTGTTTCTATGGAAGAAAAATAGTCTCAGTTACAATTTTGTCTACATTTTGCCCTTTGAAACTGTTTGTAGCATGCAAAGCGGGCTTTTCATGCTACGTCCTGGTTTATTTTTATTTTTAGGGTGGGTCACCGGCAAAGTTTTTAAATCCTTTCCTGAATGTATTTTAACTAATTACTGTCATAGAAAAAGTTCCATCAGCTGAATGATCAAATAGAGTATACAATTACAAGAACCCATTCATGGTGATGATTGCGGTTTTTTTTTTAATTTGTCCAATTTTTGACAACTATTTAGAAACATTCAAATGTAATTGATTATAATTTTGACATAATTTATTGTTTTCCAATGCGAATGCAGCGTTTTTCATCCACATTGTGTCATTAAGTAGAAACACCAAAAAGGTATTTATTTTTCTAATGTGTACCTACGGCTCAAAAGAAATTGTTTGTTACACACTGTGTAAATAATTTAATCAATTGCTGGATAGAAACGGTTCAAAAACTCCTATTTTTGAAGTTTATAAAACATGTAAATAATTCAATTATATTTATTGCCACGAGTATAAGCCAAATACAAATAAGTAAGAGAAAATGTGAGCTTTTTAGAAACTAGGCAAGAACCATATATATTATCTCATTTTCTTCATCTTTGTATAATTAGCTGACAGTGTTTACGATAAACATCTAAAAAGATAAGTAAATAATTATAATTTTAAGAAATTTGAGATAATATTTATTTGTGGATTAATATTAAATTTTAAATAACTTTGACTATTCATATTATTCATACTTTAACATTCGTATTCTATGTCATTATTCTTCAACATAACTATGCATTTAATATCAATACGTGGAATATTCAAAGCTAATTTTAATTTTATATAAAAATGAATTTTCATAAAGTTACCGAAGAATCAATTGAAAGTATTTTTAATTCTATATCTTATTATTCAATTAGAATGGAGCAATATTTTTCCCTTTTTTTTTTGTTTTTTGATATCTTTCGACGAAATGTCAAGTTCTAAGTTCATCCAGCCTCTTTCGTCTCTAAGTTAAGTGTTTTTATTAATTTTATTTGTTTGCATTCCCTTCCTATCGCTGCTAACAGTAACAGTAAGTGCTTCAGTTGAATAAGTCAGCTTACTTTTTCATTTCTCTCTATGGAGGATCATCGAGAAGAATTTTCGTAACGACTAAAAATCAAAATAACCTCTTTCCAGGCGAAACACGTGTCACAGTTAGTTACACAATACGTGGAATAATCAAAGTTATTTTAAATTTTATAATAAATATTTCTGTTGGAAAACTGTAAAATATTGTTTGAATAAGCATTAGAAACTCCTGAGCTAAAAAAGTTATAGTAACTTTATAATTCTTATATATAAAACCGAAATGGCGTATGTATGTATGTGGGTCTGTAATTCCCTTTTGCATTATTGTTCCGCAAGTTGCCATGAAAACGAATATGAAAGAAAATATGTTTGAATTTTTATCGGCGTAGACATTTAGTCAAAATGTAATAAATTAGTCTTCTACTGAACTTTTCCCGCCTTTTATTTTTACTAATAATGTTTATTATTTACGTTAAGGTATTATTTGACAGCAAATTAGATTTTTTCCTTGAATTTGGACTTTTTAATGGGCGAGAATGGGGCTGTCATCAAATTAAATAAAGTTTGTGATTTTATGTTAACTCTATTTTGGCTGCTATATTCTGTGATATAATTATGTCGAATGATATAACATTAAATAATTATTGGTCGCTTAGTCCGAGCGACGCCGGGTAGCAATACTAGTATAATATAAGACTGCTCTTTTCTAAAGACCACACCCCAGCTGTGAGCAAAATAATAATTATTTCAAATGGTATATTTTATTCAATTGGTAACCAAACCCTTTACGCATACGCTATCGAAGTTTGGGCAAAATAGTTATTGAAATTACTATTGGAATGCCCCCAAAGAGATACCCAAGTCTACACTAGCTGACCTTGCACCTACGCTTCACATTGATAACATTATATGTCTCCAAAAACAATGTGACCCTTCAAACGTACACTTATCCTCTTAATAGCATCCCGGGCTTTCCTGCCAGTCATCCTAACCGTAGTCCGGAAACCATTACAGCTATCGCCTGCCATTCGAATACTGCGATTTAGGAAACTTGAAGTAGAGATTCCTGAAATTGATTCAGTAAATATATGATAAGAAACAGATACATAAAACACACTGGTGCCTTGAGTGAAGTTTTTTAAAGTGCTTAATTCAAGATATTGTTATGATTTCCAAATATTTTATGAAATTACTGACGTTTATTTGACTACCTTCTTGTGTTCAAACTGAGCACCATATTGTTTCTAGATGAGGGTGTCTCAGGCGCTCCAGTCCGTTTTTTTGACTTATTTTTAAGTGAGCTATATATTTTTTCTGACTTGATAGCAGAGCGTTGGTGACATGAATTATACTATCAATGGCTATGCCGATAGATAAATATTTGGACAGTCGGTTGTCCCACCACCTCCCGTTATGTGTATGCATCCGATGTTCACAGCCGCCTTCCATAACGCTATGCGATCAAGAAAAGAAAAAATTTACTATTCACTTACTTGGCCAGATACAGAGATGCACGGGAATGATCTTTTAACCCTGCACTATAGTGCTTAATAAAAAAGAAAGGATGAAAAAAAAAGGAAAATTTGACTTGCTCAGCCACTGTTTTCTAGTGATATAAAGTATCCTGTGTATCCCTTTACTGAGAATATTGCATTGCGTATCCCGTTCGCCATATAATGTTGCAAAATTATCGAATGCCACAAAATTGGCCATGGTCGGGATCAAGTCAGCGTGACCTTGCCGATAGATACTATTACTTAAGTGTTTCTTGGTTCTTAACGCTAGGCGCTGAAAAGAAAGCTTATCAAAATAAGGACTCAAGTTTTTCAAGTGTTAAGCCATTGCTCTACTTTTTGAATATGAGAAACCAATATAAATAAAGATAGTAAGGAAACATCCAGCTGATTTTTTTTGAATCACCGAACCCAAATCGCATGCCTAAATTCAAGCATTTAATAACATCTTTTTACATAATGTCAATGATTTTTGTATGTCTGCACTACTTTTTCTTAATTATGAACAGTATTTAAACAATGCCATATACTTTATTCGGTCGGATAAATCGATTGTTAGTTGAATTTTAGCAACACAATTTACTAATTTTCTCTTATTTCTTATCTAGGATTGTTTCATATCTATTTTACACTTATTTAGAGACCAAATAATTAATGTAAATACACAAAATATCAAACATAAATGAAGGTAACAATTTTCGGCTATCTTATCTATTTCAAAGTTTGATATTTAACTGAACATTGGAAACGAAAAGAATAAATATCAACAATTCTAAGAGATACAAATTTATATCTTAAATATAATATATTATCAAAGATGTGCCGTTTTTATATATAGATTTTGAGCTCAGGCTGTGAAACTCAAACTATGTTCCACCCTTAAGCAATGTCTTGCTCATTTCAGTTGCTATTTCGCGAAATCTGATATAACAGTATTGTCATATTAACCGAAATATGTTTTTAGAAATGTACCTTAATGGTGACGTTTGAAAATTTTTGAGGTATTCCGGTGAATATAATAATATATTGTAAATGAGAATTCTACAACCCAGTTATTTCATTGTTACATTTGGCCGCGTTTTTCAAATATTTTTTTCTTTTGCAATTTAGAAAATGGAGTTTTCCTCGTCTAAGCAATTCAAAAAAACTCTTGAACTCGTTTTCGTAACGTACCTTAAAATTCAACAAGCCATGCTATTATTTATTTAAAAGTAGGTTTTCCCACTGCGGTCTGTCTTCTGCCGTATCAGCTGGTTTTCAACTATTTAAATCACCAATTCCTGCATTATCGACACGTTTTAGTCATATTTTCCGTAATTTATATTATGATAACTATTTTGTTTATTAAGCTAATATTTTTTTTAACGTTGTGTTCAAATTTTTTAACTTTTTAATAATTTTATGAAGATTTGACTGAATCGATGGAAAAATCACAATTAATTTCTACAATCAAAGTAGCGACTACTTTATGGTCGAGCCAATTTATATCTGGCCATGGCTACATAGCTTTAAACCTATTTTTGATTGTCTTGTTATATTGTCGATAATTCGAAATGTAAATCGAGTAATATGTGTCATATGTGTGTGTTATTATGCCCTATTCTTGTCTCCATATATAGATAAGAAACGAGTGAAAATTGTTCGAATAACATGCTGACGTGGTTGCATCTGAAACACATTACAAGTCATTTACAGTGATTTGTGGCAAACAAGTGGAACTCAACTTATGAAAGCTTTTATATCCATCAAAATTTTAAACACAAATACACCGTGTATGAAAGGTATAAATCAGTAGCAAGCTGTGAAGAGTATAAGGTAGTGGAACATCTAGAATATTAAAATAGCATTCATAATATTTAGTTAGTAATTAGCACACAAATGCATAACTTTTTCAAAATTGTATTAGTCAAAATAATACATTCTACGAATAATTTTATTGTGTCACCACAAATGATGCATCCTTTGCAACCGACAATTCATGACATAAAATAAAAAAAATATCAATAAGTTTCGCTTTGCAAACGCAAAACTGAGTAGAAAATTATTTTCATGTCACACCTATATTTATTGAAAATATAAGAATTGTTGAAATTTTAAAATCCTACCTATCATTCCGTAAGCGATTTTAATCAAACTAAAAACAGTTTTATACTATTTACTTGTCTCTGCTCTCTTTTCTCTACCGGAAACCTCAAGATTTAAAATCTAGACAAAAAGAAGTAAATTTTATACGTCTTTTTATCCGGTTGTGTGATGACAAATGTATTAACTATTAAAGGAAATTCAGATCTCTTAATATTCTATATTCAAATAATTCTCAAATAAATACCACAATATTTTTTTAAATGTGTAATAAAATAAAACAATTTTTTTATTAAAATACGATATTATACGAATTTAATTATGATTTTAAATAATTTTGTTGTGTTTCATATGTTTTGCATTCCAGTTCCACTGTATAAACCAATAATTTTCACCCAGAAACAAATAGGGAAAAGCATTTATTTCAACAGCAGTATTTAATCCAAATGCCATCTTGTTTGACCTAAATACATAAATGTTAATTCGTTTGCTTTGTTCGTTTATTCAAAACGATATCAATGTTCATTATAATGTTATCTAAAATATCTTTAATCACCGAATGAGTATTGTTCGTTTGATTCGCGTTAATTTGGAACATAACTGATAAATATTTTCATCCACTTTAGCTAATTTAGTAATGAACATAATAATATTTGTTTGCCCGATGGCTAGCAAAATATACAGAACAGGTCATAAAATGCACTAATTCATGTACATATTTACAATTTATCACTTGAATTAATTCAAAACTATCAAAATATAAGCCTAAATTTTATGAACTTACTCCACATTTTTTTTGAATACGAACAAGAGCTTTTGTAATCAGCAACAGAAAATTCATCAGTTGATAATGGATCTTTCGTTGAGGGAAGCCGATCTTTGGCATGCTATACAAATTCGGAGCAAAAAATATTTAAATTATTCTTTTACAAAAATAGTTCTATATCCATTAAGCTAAAGGTAGACAAATGAAAAAGTCACATCAATAGTTTGATTTTGTCGAGCAAAATATCTCTTAACTGGCGTAAAAAGCACGTGGTAATATTTTTAAATGAAGCAAATACTTCCTAGCAAAGTTGAAAATGAACAAACATAAAACATTCATCATCTAATATGCCCCAGATCATATTATTTGGTTAAAATTCTCATATGCTTTAAGATTTCTGAATCTAGTGAAGACTGCCAGACTATAATTGACAGCTCAATCTGATTATTCTGAAAACACATTCGTACCCATTTTTTAACTATATTCACCATCGATTCTTTCCGTCGCGAAAAATTTTGGCAAATCGGTGTGCTTGCTCTGTAAGACTTTTTGACCATTAATTTGTTCCGCGAACCCTCTTTTGCAATTACTCATTCATAAATCAAGGCAAGCACTTGAAGTGAAAGCGCTCATACCTCATACGTAAGCTGGAAGGTTGAGGTACACTAGTCATATTTGCGCAAGCTACCTGGATGTGTACACAGCAACCAATTAGTCCGTCGGTAGACCAAAGCTCATTTTAACAAACATATTCTTGATTAGAGCGAGTGACAATAAAAACAAAATTCACCTCAGAACACACGGTATTTTTAATTACAGGTAATTTATGATTTAATTAACTAACAATAGAACTGCCATTGGTTTGATGTATCAATTTTTATTAACGTTATCAAAAATATGCTGTGTACGCAAAAAATTCCGTGAATTGCTTATTATTTATAAAGAATCTTAATAGACAATTCTTTAACGAGAACTGGTTCAGAAAAAACTTGTTTCATCTGAGAGGGTTACGATATGAAATTAAGTGTTTGAAAAGATTTAGTTTATCGCTCTTCCAACATCACGCCTTTATGATCCGAAATTGAAATAAAAAATGAAAGTTTCCATTTAAGGATTTAACTCCTTGCCCATACAAACGAAGGAAACGAATGCTCGATCTCGCTTACCATTCAGTTACAAGACTGGTATCTACAAATTGATTATTGAAGAGTGTAGAACGTGCCTGTATGTGTAACCAACAAATAGTATCTAAATAAAATCAAAAAACTTGTTTACCTTCCATATTTATTTTATAAAGTACATGCCTCTAGTATTCATAAATTATGCTTGAATATATTTATTCGTTTTCCTCTGCATAAATTACCCTAGCACCAAGGCGCTAAATATCTAAAAATATTGAATGGAAGAATTTAAATATTTTATCTCTTGCGTATTCTCAAACTTATTGATATCTTTTTAAATCTATTTGAGCTATAGAATCACTAATAAAAAATATCTATTGCTATCTATATTGGGTATGAAATTGTAATATTCGTAGGCAATTGAGCTATAGACGATAAATCACAACATTCAGGGTAGGTTCCATTGGAAATCCATTCACAAGGGTGAGATGAATGAATCTGGTAACGGCATCTGAAACGTCGACGGTGGGATTTTACATCCGCTACCCGTTGGAAATCCCCAATTTAACCAACCGTGAAAACGTACGAACTCGTATTAAAGCGACCTTTATTTTTATGAATACTTGAAGTGCCTTAAATGCAATCAGGAACTCGACGTCAAAATTTTCACGGAAATGCAGGTATTTATAATTGCTATTTTTTAATGAGACAAATTTATGTTGGCTCGAGAATAGTTTACAACATAGATTTGGCCTTCAATGAACAGATTGAAAAAAAAGTTTCACTCTTGGCGTTAAATTGCATTTCTTTACCAAATTATTTTTGGGTGATCCAAACTTAATCTAAAACAACCTCAACTATGTATATTAAAAATTATGTTTTATTGAGCTCAAATATTTTTTGTGAGATTCGATTTTTTCATTTAAATAATACAAATTCATTAATATCATACGTAACTAACTATTAAAAAATAAAGTATATAATAAAAATAATAAAATATTTTTAGCACACGAGCATTATCAATTGGCAATGAGTGAAACCGGTGCTGATATTAATAAATCTCATGTAGAATTAAAACTGAAAATGTATTATAATGTTATTCCACCAAATGTTGGCAGTGAACATCTTAAAAGTGAAAAATCATATATTGAATATATAAAATTTGTCATATCATTGATTTTTATTTAGTGGCATTATTGAAACTTCATATGGATATTTTATAGAAATATTTGATCGTAAAAAGTTATTAACATTTATATTCATTTGTGGATTAACTTTTATTTTCAAGAAAACTTACACTATCATGTATTTTTCGAGTACTTTCTAAAAAATATAGTGGACAAAACAGGTTAATATTTTTTCTATTTGTGGACACAATTTAAATCTCATTCTTTTAAATAATAATGATCAGATGAAAGAGAAACACATTCCGTTAAAAGGACAGCTTTTCCAGTGAAATTTCAACAATTTCACGAATACCGGGTTTGAGAGATTCCAATAGCAGGTGATTATTCTGGCATTAGTTCTCTCGTTTCTCTTTGTATTATATTTTATTTCGACTGAACAATTTTCGTCTTTTCAAATCAACATTAAAATCGGTCGGGCGTTACTTTTATTCATGAAATTATTGATTTGTATTTCTATTCCATTAAATATTTTTTTCAGGCTTCAAATATAGAGCAATTATGATAATTGTGACATTTCTTTTGAATCCAGAAAGACTGTTATCAAAAAATGTTTAAGTAATATATTTTTTTTGTACGTTTATTGATTTTTTATGTATATATTAGAGTAAAATATGAGAAGTACCTAATTAAGAATTTCAACACATGTTATTCAATAAAAAAAGTTTTCGCAAGTAATTTAATCAAATAGTAATATCCTTAGAAAAGGAACCAACAAAAATATATATAATAAAAATAATAACACATTCTTTAGTACTTTTTCCACATCTGATTTATTTCATCAGGACCGGTTTCGCTCATGGCGAGCATTATCAACTGATGAATTGATGAAGAATATATATCATGACAGAAATTGCTGTTAGATTATCGCTTTCACTACACAAAAGTTGCAAAGAGCAAATAGGTAGTTTGATATCGATTTATATTTATTTATCAATTGAAAAATCATACTGACGTACATTTTAACTGAATAACTCCAAACCGTGGTCACGGGTATCGACCCGAAAGCCATAAAACTTTATCTATATTTTTTTGGATTTACTTAGTCCACGACGAGAGTTTCAAACTTTCTTTTAAAAAAATTCTATAAAGATTTAATAATACGGTTGAAACAAAATGATATCACAAAAATTGTAATATACGAAGATATAAATCCATAAATATTTATTTGGTTTGAGTAAAGAATGAAATATTTTGTGTCTGATTTCAATTCACATGATACCTATCCTTCTTGCAAAGATTGAAAGTTGAATGATTGTCAATACAGTCTACTTGACTAAATTTCTTAAGCCTTGTCTTTTGATCTATTATTTTTATGTCAACTGTAACAATATATTTCGTGAACGTATTATTTACTTGCTATAAGTCTAAGTACTAACGTTAATAAATATAAATAAAGCGTTTGATCTCTGCTTTGAAAGGATAATTCTCTATTTTATCGTTTGCTCGGAAAAATAATCCCCGAAACATTGTTCTCCTGATACCATGCCTCCTTTTAGCCACCTATGCATAAATCGTATATTCAACTTTATCTATCTGGCCTTTCTTTTCTTACACATGAAAATATATACCTCTTAGAAGGTTTTCAGTCAGTAATGAATAAATATAATATTGCATAGAGGTTTCACTATACCGTAGCTTATGTAAAATATATTATACTTTGTTTTAAAACGGCTCACTAAGATTTGTTTATCGGAATATTTTAATAATAATATACTAAAATCGTTCTATAAAATTGTTTTTTTTAACTTAAGGAAGGGCGTTTCAATATATTACAGTGTCAGATGTTCGAACGCTGCATCAGGCAACAAAAGCAAAACAATTTTAGAGTCGACCACACGTGTAAGCTTCGCATCAGAAAATTTACAGAATTTACTGCCCGGGCCGTAGTAAGATACAGCGAAGTTTTATCGATTGATTCTTCAATCGATTCATTGGTTTCTTCTGAAAGACATAGATGTTTGTAATATATAAACCTCTTTATCGCCCATCTGATCATGAGAAAAACGCCAGTCATTCCCCACCCTTACTCTCAATGTTTGACAAAAACCTTATTTTGGACATGACAAGTTCATATTCAAGGTAGACTGTTATTATATAATGTAACAATAGCAACAAACGGTCAGAATCCACCATTCCACATCAAAATTTGAATGGTTTAATTCCAAATGCAGTAGAAGGATTACAGCCAGTCCGTTTGTAATTGACGTACTTAGAAGTAATACGCGGATTGCATGCAAACTAAATCATTATGCTGTTTCAAAATGCGATGCATAAAATAAAATGTCTCTTAAATTCTATAAAAAGTTTTTCTTATCTAATCCAGCAACTCTACATCATACGTTTTGAGTTTCAACGCATATTTATATTTTCCAAACAAAACTGTATGCTTTAACACTTGTTTAGCAATAATTAGTAAGAAATTACAGTCAATTTAATAAAATAGGAAATGATATCATAGTAAGCATGCATTTGTTTCCAAACATGAAAGTTCGATTTTTTTCTGACGATGGACCTGGCATGGACATGTGCTGCGGATGCCCCAAGGGAACCTTAATCCTGCCTGTCTCTTGTATCACGCGGATGGATTCTGTCACCTTCGTAAAACGCGTCGAATGACCATCTCTAGAATCTATTTAGTGGAGCTACGGGACGGCGTGACTTCCTGGGAGACTTGCTGATGACAGAGTGTCATGGAAGCACCATGTGGCGGCCACCCACTCCAAATAGGGAGCGGATATGAAAAAAAAATGCTTAATGCAGTATTCTGGTGTAGGATTCTGAAAAAGCAGTTTTTTTTTATATTGCATATTTTCAATGTTCAAATCTTTGAAAATGTGTTGTTATAAGATTTTTGTAAAAATTGTAATTATTGCTAGAAATATAGCTACTTTAGTGGCATAGAATCTAACCAATCTGCGCGGTTTTTAACTTTGCCCAAAACTTTAACAAGTTTTTCTCGGAATTATTTTTCGGTTTTTTTCAAAAATAGTTGCCTTGATATCTCAAGTTTTACATAACCTATTTAAATGAAATTTAACGTGAATTTTTTTATACATTTTTTTATGATAAATACTAGGATTATAAAAAAAAACTTTTACTATTTTATATATATCTAAGAAACGGAGAAAAAAGATTTTTTTTCAAACCTACGCCATTTTACGAAAATATTTTTTTTATTATTTCATCTGACTAAAAAAGTTGGGATAATGACAACTTTGGAGCGTCATTTTTTTGAGACCCCCTACTTTACCAGCCTGTAACTTTTTAGGTTTTTAGTTTTTTGGTTTGAATATTTTTTGTATATTTTTAAAATATTAATAAATATATGGTAAAAAATGGACGTTAAATTGTTTTTTTTTTTTTCTATAGCACTTGCAAAAACACCTAAAATTTCAGCGTCTAGACCGGAATACTGCCTTAAGCAATGAAAATTTTAAATGGTCGACTGAGGTTGCGGCTGCTCCATGGCTATATATAGCTTGTTATAAGTCAATCGTGTTAACGTGTTGAATATTTCCCATAAATACAAAATACTTTATTCTAAATCAACATCAACTTTGAAGTTTTCATGTTAATTATATTTTATATAATTTAAACATCGTTATATTTTTGAATGTATTAATTTTTTTTAATACATAACGAATAGAATTATTGCTTCAATTAAAATACACATAAGAAATATTTAAAATATAATATCTGCTGGATTGCAATGAAATAAGTCAGAAAGAAGGATACAATATATTCAATTTCTTAATATGGAAATAATTTTCCTTTTGCTTAGCATTCGTTTTTTTGCTCCGTGTTTCTATTTTTGAAAATAATTTGTTGGTTAAACATGAAAAAAATGTTCAGCCACTATTAAATAAAATGACGGATGCTACTATAGAATAATATATCCACGCTATCGCATTGCCATATTTAACTTCTAAAAAATTATATGATAAATCAGTTGTATGCTGAAATATTGGCACATTGCTCTGTATTCTACGAAGTATAACCACAATCGCATTTTAATTTGAATTCGAAACAGACGTCATTAACTATGCGAACCGATTGGCTTGGCTAGGTGCAGGACCCATTTGCCGGCAGCTTCGATAAATTATTGCACGGAAATTAGTGCAACGCTTGCATACTAATCATCGACGTGGACAACGCGAACCATTTTATACCACGAAAATACACTTGATTAAAAAAAGGATGAAACCTAGTGTGGTCAGGGGATCGATTAAGCTAAGCTTTTCAGTGCAAAGAAAGTTTTCCAGTGTCTGAAAGCTTCCCGACTAGAGACTCCAATTCTTGTTCATTTTTCAAGTTCTTGATACTCGAGTATTTTAAGCAATACTCGTAATTTTTAAATGAAAATTTATTTCCAAATTTTGTATACTTATTTAATATATATATAATGATTTACCGTTGTGCTTAGCTGAGTCTTACGCGTGGTTATCTGGTAATATATTTTTTTATTGGTTTTGCCGTTGACTATGTTATGCGAGAAATTCTTTTGTTACTTTTGCTTTAGGTCCTGACGACTTATCTTATCAATGAAATTTGTAACGTTTAATTCCCTACTATTTTTTAAAAATATGTTTTATAAATTGAAATAAATGTATTTATGAAATCATATAAGCTTATTTATTTATGTATCACCTATATATGTATATACACACATTAGAATTAATAAAATATATTTTGGTACATCTGAAGCTACTCGAGTATACTCAAGTTTTCGAGTATTTTAAAATTTAACTCTTCGATATTTGAGTAATTGAAATTTCGAGTAATTTTAGTCTCTATTCTTGACAAATCAACAAACTTCATAATAATTCACGTGCATTGCAGTAAGACTAGTTTGTGAACACCATGACATAGAATTCGAATCAAATATTCGGTATTCGATTATATTGAGGTCTTTTTAAATATTTGGAAAATTGTTGAAAAACAAGATATTTAAACTATAATTTAATATGAGCTATTTTTAAAATTTTTCAAAGCTGTTATGTAACTGCATTCGAAGCAATACGGCAATTCAGACCCGAATAAATGAAGAAAAAATGGATTCCTTATAACATTATCATATTTAAAACCACATGTACTAAATATCTGATTTTTTTATGAATAACAAAGAAATTTTTCGTGTTACAAACCTACAGGAATATGACAGATAACTTATTCTCACGAGCATCAAAAATCAATTTTTAAAAAATATTTACCATCTATGCTCTGTTGTTTTTAAGATATAATATGACTTTTTTTGACTTATACCATCCATTTTGTCAGAAGATTAAAAACATGTAGGTCCTTTTTTATGGTTGTAAAATATTTTCGGCACAATAGTAAAAAGATTTTCGGATTGAAAACAATAAAATAGTATTTTTTTCAAAATGTTTTCTAACGCATTATTTTTAATTCAAAAGTGAAAAAATAATTGAGGACTACTTTTTTTCTATTTTTTGTTTTCCAATATTTATAATTATTGCTCAATACAAATAAGACATCTATGAAATTTTAAATGAAAGTACTGAAATCACTCTTGTTCATGATATAAAATTGTGGAACGCATTCACTTTGGAAAGAGAATATAAAGAGAGAAACGAAAGTCAGCATATTTTATACTACATATTTAGGACACAGATAAATTTCAAATTTTATCGCAAGAAATCCAATTTCATCAAAGCTTTTCTTAATCACTTTTAATATATAAACTTATATTTAACGAATGAAACACATTGTTTGTTCATTAAAATATATTATGTGTATTACATATAAGTAAAGATATTTATATATTATATAATACATGATACTTATTTTTATAGTGCTAATTTTTTTTTATCGCTTTCCGTTCAACTACATATATACTAAACATATACAATAATTTAATAAATAAGAATCAATGAGGTTTATATTATCTGAATAAACCTCATTGATTATTAGAATCTGTGAATGAAACATCCGTTAAATTGCTATTTTTCGAAATAGGTACTTTGCACTCAAAGCAAACAACAAACTACATTATCCAATATTCTATTTGCCTTTCGTCTCCTAGGATCATGATGATTTTGATGTCAATACTAGCTGCATAAACATATTCACTTCAAACATAGTAGTTACTTCCGCAGCCTTCTATAACATCATTGATATACTGACAGTTTGTTAATATTGCGTAATTACTGGTTATTAGGAACTTATTCATTAAAATTATTATGGACATTTGAAAAAACACTGACGTAGGCTATCATATCAAAACGATAGCGTTACTTAAAGACACCCTTTCCCATACATTCTCATTTTGTATGACTAATCAACTTAATGTTGTATGTTGTAAACTTTAAACTAGCTTGACTCTTACTATTAAAAAAAACTATGCAAACTAGATATTTTAAGAATATTCCTTATTCTTTATCAAATCTTACTTGGCTAAAGATGTAGATCCGACTAATATAAACATGTTTTTCTAGACAGTCTGATTTTTCATTGACTCGTAATTTAAAAAAAATTCTCATCAAATTTAGAACCCAATATAATATCATACAATCAGTAACCAGCATTTTGTTTGATAAACCCAGAAATAAAAAGCGATTTCACCAAAAAATATATAAGAGTTTTCATTTCTTTTAAACAAATAAAATTCTGCCAGCACTGATTTGATTCAAATCACTGATAAATAAATAACGAGATTACTTCGATTTCAAAGGAGATCAACGTTCCGGAATGTTATCATTATTCTGTTATTTTTAAGTAAAGAATAAAAAAAATACTTAGTTCTTAATTAAATTGATTACATGCCATTAGTGAATCATATAGTTTTCATACAAAAGTCTTTTACTTTATTTAGTCTCGACTGTCCTTTTATTGACAAACTAATGAATTTCCAAGTCACGAATGAATTTAATTTAGTTTATCTACTTCCATTAACCTCAACCCATAATTTTTATCCTACAACTAGTATTGCTACCCGGCGTCGCTCGGACTAAGCGACCAATAATTATTTAATGTTATATCATTTGACATAATTATATCACAAAATCTAACATCCAAAATAGAGTTAAAATAAAATCACAAACTTTATTTAATTTGATGACAGACCCATTCTCGCCCATTAAAATGTCCAAATTCAAGGAAAACATCTAATTTGCTGTCAAAGAAATGTCAAATAATACCTTCACGTAAATAATAAACATTATTATATTAATAAAAGCCGGGAAAAAGTTGGTAGAAGACTAATTTATTACATTTTGACTAAATGTCTTCGCCGATAAAAATTCAAACATATTTTCTTTAATATTCGTTTTTATGGCAACTTGCAACAACAATGCAAAAGAGAATTACAAACATACATAAATACATACGCCGTTTCGGTTTTTAAGATTATGAGACTTACAATTATTACTAATGACGTTTGGCAAATTATTGAAAATCAGTTAAATTTCTAATTTGCACTCAAACTTTGCGGCTTCTTGCAATACGTCCACTTTATCCATCTAGCAAAATATTAAGCGAGTGTCTACGACATCCGATTTCAAAAAATTATATCTTTTTCAAACTCTCTCTTTAAGTATTTATGACTACCGAGTAAGAACCATTTGATAATAAAAATTATGTAGGCTATATTCGCATACGCATTTTAAATCAAAAAAGTTTATCTATAAAGAATGTCGCGATCTTGAAAAAGCAGTATTGTGGCATTTCAACTCCGAGTTTAATCTCTTGGGTCTAATTTCAGTAATCATTCACCCTGAAAAGTTTTTATACTAAACTTTATTACTCTATCCGAATTTTAATCAATAAAGGACAAAACACATGAGACTGAGACGTTTTTACCTTAAAATTGGAATAAAAATATGCTTTCCTTTTTCCCCACTGTGTTTTCATCACGTTACAAATATATTTTTGTACATACTTGAAAGTAATTTAATTTTTTAATAAGTCTATGAGAAGAAGTTCCTTTTATCAATTTAGCGTTATCGATTAAGATCTTTCTGTATTAAAGTCAGCTCGGTCGATTATGATAAAGCCAAAAAAATGTGAAATCACAACTCATAATTATCAAACATGGATTGAACATGGGCACCATTCCAGTAATTTTTTACACAAAGATTTAAAATTATACCGAAGAATGAAAGTCACGTAAATTATGTATCTTTATTGTCGTTTCTGAATAATTGTGAGTTTGTTTTCATCAATTTTGATGATTGTCCCATAAGACAAATATAACAAAGAAGATTAAACCAAAAATATTTCCCGTATTTTAACGGTCATAGTTTAGATACAAAAAATGCTTCCGCGGACCTTCAAATTATTAGGGAAACTTGTCAACGCAGAAATTTTGCCAGGAATTTATTTGAAAAAGCAAAAGATTATCTGGACTATAACGATTTGATGATGACGTTTTTTTTTATAGTGTGTGCCATAATATGACGATTTATTTCCTTTACAATAGCAAAAATGTTTTCCAATGCCTGTCCCAAAGAAATATTTGTATTCTCAATAATCAGAGCTTTAACCTATTCACAATAAGTATGTCATATTCTTTTTTCGTTGTGAAATATTACATTTCGCTGATAAAGTATTCTCGTTGAAACCCGTCTCGTTGAGAGCGTCGTATTATATTGGATTTACGATATAAAATCCTTGTCATGAGTAACATATTGTCAATGTGAAAGTTAAATTATTTATAACGCAATTTTAACAAATCCTACACCGGTATCATTTTTTTAAACATCGCACATATTTTTAAGCATACTTTATTTTTATTTTCATTAATATTATATTTAAATATTTTCGATGGTTTCGGCAGTAACTTTGTGGTTCAGTAAGTTCATTTTAATATAAAATTTAATATAAAATTTTATTTATAAAGCACGTGTCACAGTTAGTTACACAATACGTGGAATAATCAAAGTTATTTTAAATTTTATATTAATATTATATTTTGTTAGTAAATGGAATCATCCATTAAAAACCGAAAGTAAATTTGAATAACATAGATAAAATGAAAATGGCCAGAAGTTATATCTTTTCGCAACCTCTTCACAATTAAATAAGATTTTCCTGACAAACAGCATGATATTGTTAAAAAAAATCATTTTTGTGAAAAATAAAGAATAAGATAACAGTTTCGACCAAAAATTACCTTCTTAGAGCATTTGAATAATTTATAATGATTAATTGAAAATGACCTTCGAAAAACAAGCGCCGCACATGTCATTTTCATTTTCGTTTTAAAAATAATTTTAAAGGCGAATGTGGCTTCTTTTGTTGATCATATATATATGCATATATATATAAGACAAAAGATCGATTTATTATTTTCATCAATCGCAAGAATGATCCCGATTACTAGTCAGCAGAAAAAAAGATAAACGGTACTTGCTCAAATTTTGTCCAATGTTATATTGACGTCCAAAGTTACCCGAATTGACTGTAATTAAAATGTATTTTAGTTATATTGACTATATTATATTATATTCACTGTATAAATAGTATACAAATGCCTTTCAGTCTTGCTATAGTTTGACACTTTGAGTTGCTTCTCAAATAAACTAAATAGTGGAATAGCAAAATTATTTAATCAAATATTATATAAAAACTACATTTCCACAAAGCTACTGCTGAATCCACGAGAGCCATTTTTTATAACAATAATCAAATAGCAGTTAAACTATGATATTAATTAAAAATAGCGTTGATTATTTCACGTATCGAAAGTTGTTAACTATGATTTAATAAAGCACTGATAATCTGCACTCAATTCGCATATTGCTGTTCAATATTGTACTTCAGATGTAATTAATAGTGTGTCTTAATTGTAAAATGATAATATGAAATAGGACTTCAATTTTATTTCGTTATACAAGATTTGCTTCTACTGCTGCCTGCCACAAAAAGGAAGGATAATATATATATTTTTTTAAATTACCGCTCTATTTTACAGAAATAATGTGAAAACTGTTTAAGCTAGTGGCAACTTAAGTCATTAACCCTTGTGTTTTTGGCAAACGTAAAGTAGAGTCCTCGGAAGTGAGTAATTATTATTGAAACAAAATATTCCCACCAGGTTAACACTAAAAGCTTAAAAACCCTGAGGGTATTATTCCCAAATGAAAAGATAAAACTCGCCGAAAATGTGAAAAATACGTTTATTTTTCCATTTGCAGTATTTGTATTTACTTCGAAATATATTTATGTTCCAACGTCTGCCGATAGCACTTCTGATTTTTAAATAAAGGTTAAAACATATAACTACTTGTTTTTATAGTAAATTGATTGAATGAACTTCGGATATATTTAAATAATGTTACTTATGGCAACTAGATCATAGAAAAATATGAGAATCGATAAAAAAATTAAATAAATGTATCATTGAATAATGGTTCAGGTTAATTTAAGAAAATTTCAGGCCTGTAGCCTAGTGGCCAACATCATCAAATGTTTTTGTTATGGGTTTTTAAATTGATATGAGTTTGAAAAAATGGATGTCTGTGTTGTTCAAATTACTTCTCACCCGCGTTGTTCTCACAACAAAGCTTAGCGAAATTGATAGGCTCACATTAAGGGTTGCACAGAACTGTTACTACTATCTGTGAACAAGAGGAATTAGTGCAGTTCTCGAAAAAAAAATATTGATATCAGTTCTATTATGACTTCATATAAAAAGACGAAGTATTTAAAAATTAGCTTTGTGCGTTGAACCATCTTAAAATGTAGATCAGTATGTTAAAACGAGAATCAATCAAGTCTTTAACCACTACATTCAAGTATTTTTGAGGCGAAAATTGATTTTGGCTATCCATTCTGATCAAATGTTAGGAAAAAAATATTTATTCGTTAAGCTAATAGAGCCATTAATAATAATTCAAGTTCAAAACCAAAATATAATCCTACATTTTACATTTAGGACGGGCTAAATATCATATGAGTATCTACGTTGTCCGATATTAGCGCGCCGACCCAAGCGCGCAATATAAGATTATTTTGTATTATTGACTGCTAATTTAAAAAAAAATACTCTCCTACAATATTTTTTCTGCTTAATTTACGTATTATTTAAAATTAATTGGTAGTTTCACAAAAATATCTAAGATAGTTTTATTTTTTGACCCAACCTAACCCAACCCAACTTCACTTTACCTGACGTAACTCAACCTTACCTTATTATTTTAAGATTTTGTTTCAAATTTCAGTTTTTTTTTCAATATAATTTTTAAACTGTTGAATTTTTTGTGTTTGGTTCTTTTTGTGTATTTGCTTTAAGTTTTTATATAAATATTATTCATCATTATTGCGCGTTAACGTCGGCGCGTAACGTAGGCGCGCTAACTTTGACGCCTCGAGAATCCCCAAAAAATCATTATAATATAGATTTTCAATCCACGCAAGCTTATCAATAACAATGAATTCATGAAATCTTATATATAAAACCGAAACGGCGTATGTATGTATGTGGGTCTGTAATTCCTTTTTGCATTGTTGTTGCAAGTTGCCATAAAAACGAATATGAAAGAAAATATGTTTGAATTTTTATCGGCGGAGACATTTAGTCAAAATGTAATAAATTAGTCTTCTACCAACTTTTTCCCGGCTTTTATTAATATAATAATGTTTATTATTTACGTGAAGGTATTATTTGACATTTCTTTGACAGCAAATTAGATGTTTTCCTTGAATTTGGACATTTTAATGGGTGAGAATGGGGCTGTCATCAAATTAAATAAAGTTTGTGATTTTATTTTAACTCTATTTTGGATGTTAAATTTTGTGATATAATTATGTCGAATGATATAACATTAAATAATTATTGGTCGCTTATTCCGAGCGACGCTGGGTAGCAATACTAGTCTTTTATAAAATTAAATATATAAGTCACTTTTTAAAACAATTCAAATCAATGTGAGGTATGTTTTCAGTAAGATACAAGTTTTATATAATGGGCTATTACATTATAAAATAATCGAAAAAACTTTCCCCTGAAACATAAAAATATGAAAACTACGTTTTTCTCGGCATAGTAGCAGTCTCCATAAGAGTTATAATCATTATTAAAAGTTCAAAATGACATATATCAATGTAGGACGTAAGGGCATATGAGCTCAATGACTCATTTATGCTCGGGCTCAGGTTGTGATGATATACAGTAATTTATTACTACCAACTTTTTGGATTAATCACGTATAATGTTCATGTTTTCAGCTGCTGTGTGCTAAAACAGCTATCATTTAAAATGAGTGGAGCGTTTCGAAAAATGATTGTTTTTGAAACACATTTGCCGAAACAATCGCTGTTAACATTCGTTTCAATAACACAAACAATTCCAATTGAGGCGGCTATCACCGCTAGCCTAGCACAAACAAATAGACCGCAATTAATTTGTTTTGGGATCAAAATAAAAGACTTTTTTATCTCGCTCGGACGTAACAAGAGAATATTTGTGACCACGACGAAAATGCACAAAACAAGTTTGTTGTTGTTTGTTATTTTCAGGAAGCAAATATTGAAGAAATTATTTTTTTAGCTGTGTCACATCATTGCTTTTATTTCTACCAAAAAAAAATCGCTCCAATACACAAAACGTACATATTTATGTTTTTATTACTTTGCCTAATGTTGTCATAGTTGTATCATTTAAATAAAACATTGCTACAAAACAAAATCCCAAAGATAACTTTTGCTTTTCCGTTTGAGCGTCTACAAAATGATCTCTATCCTATCCAGGTTACTTAATGTTGCGATCGCAACAAATTACCATACTGTTTCATTATCCAGGAAAAAATATTATCCGAGACCTGATTGAAATGCAATTGCTTAAAAAATACATCAAGAGCCTTTTTAAGTCGAGATATCCTCAATGTAAATGACGCGGAAAAGTTGTAAATGGTTTGGATTTTCATGTTTCGATACTAAATTCTGTCTTATTTATAACTTGATTTAAGCAACGTATATATAAGCCAGTTAAACCTACTTTCTATAAGATCACGTTCAAGACATATTAAGAATAATAGTTTCGAGATGTTTCTTATATCATATAAGTGAGACTGTAAATATTTTAAATTAAAACTTCATTTGAGTATAAGTTGGCTATGTTTTACTATTTTCAAATACCGAATAAGTATAATAATATCTCCACACACAGAGGTCAGCTATTGTCTGGAATATATAATAAGGTGTATCTTAAATCTACAGTATTTTAATTTTCTTCTGACAAAGGAGTTTTATGAAGTGAATTAAAGTTTACTCTATACACATCACGCTTATTATCCATGTGGTTCGGTGTGTTGTCTTTGTATATAAGTGGCCTTTGAAAAGTTTTCTAAGATAAATTTCCGAGAATAATTCAACTCACGATAAAAGTTGTCAGATTCAACTTAAGTTAAGTGGAAAATTTATGTTTTGAATATTAATGATATAAAATCTGAGGTAAGAAAACCATTATTAATATAAAATTTAAAATAACTTTGATTATTCCACGTATTGTGTAACTAACTGTGACACGTGTTTCGCCTCTTTCAGAGGCATCTTTAGGCTACTATCGCAAAGTTTGCTTAAGTAAGTCATTTACTTAAGCAAACTTTGCGATAGTAAGTCTGAAGATGCCTCTGAAAGAGGCGAAACACGTGTCACAGTTAGTTACACAATACGTGGAATAATCAAAGTTATTTTAGATTTTATATTAAAATGAACTTCCACAAAGTTACCGCCGAAACCATCGAAAAAACCATTATTATTTATTGTATTTTATATAAACATCGTAACCTACTGATTCACTGCCTTTTCACTCATATAATTTAAGAAAATAAACATTAGCGTAAGCCACAGTAGTTATTCCAATACGATACAACATCAACCATAAGTCACAAACATTGATTATTTATTCTCCTTCTTTTTAATTATACAATTTACTTATCAAGCCTTCTTTGTACCGCATCTTTATTTTAAATAACCCGCATAAAACGCAATTTATGATTGACAAATTAAGTATTTCAAGTGATTTTAATTTTTTTTAAGTGTCGCAGAAAATCAATTCAATAAAAAAAATACGCAACGGCATCTAAGCTATAAATCTCAATTTTCAATTTTTATTCTTACCTTTCCAGGACTTTAACATGGAAATGACTCACTACAATACCGCTGAGGATGATAACTTGAAATATAATCTAGGATTCAAAAATTCAAACCAATTGAAAAATCTTTTTTTTTTTTGTAATTTAGTGAAACTTTTGATTGCATAATATTACTGTTGAATCATATTTAAAAAAATAAAATAATTATGCAATTTGATTTTCGTATGTCTTTTTTTTAATATTGACAAAAGCTTTCTTCACTTTTTCTGAAATTTTCATCATTATATCAATTCATTGAATACATTTGCTACGTTAAAAAAATGCCACATCCATAAGAATTTCGTCGAAAATTTTACCGATAATAATGAAGACGGTAATGATGAAATCAAGCACCATCATTGGAAAATATGTAGGCTTTCATGTTGGCTTATAGCGAACTTTAATTAAAATCGTTTGTATTACAGATGTTTCGCACAGGAAGAGATTATCTGGGAAATAATAAATTGTTATAATATTTTAATTTGGTTTATCTTTCAAAACAGTTGTTATCTACAAAGGCTTTTCATGTTTTTGTTTACGAAACCAATTTTCTGATAAACGTTCATTGTGATTTTAATATAATAATTTACGTGATGCTCATCTAAATATAATATATCTCATTGTATATACTCATCTCAATGTTATTTTTCTAATTACTCTACGTAAAGATTATTCTAGGAAGAGAATATTAAGCTAATTACTTAATGGCTGGTTGCTTAGCGCTACCGCCTTCTGCGATAGTTTATTTATTCTTTGGACGTTTTATTATAAAATAAACATTTTTATAGATTTCAACTTAATTACAACATGATGAGGATACTTTTCTTGTTTTTTAAGTGCTTTATGCAAAACTATTATTCATAATACTTCATCAGTGATATTGGAAAGGTAACAAAGTCGTTTGAACAGTTATTGTAGAGAAATCATGGTGTTAAATTCATTTATTTAATCATAGAAGTCATCACAAAAATGAAATTTATTTTAGCAGACGTTTTCTACGAGAACTGCTGGTTTCTCTCATGCTCATGACATAACTAGTGGTTAACTAATTGCTGTCGCTGAGTTCCATTTTAGGGTTTGGTATGTGTGGAAGGCAATTTTGATTAACATATATGTTTCCATGTTTATGAATCAATTCTTTGATTAAAAATTTTAACTACCCGGAATGGGATTTGAGCCCGTAAGCTGCTAAAACAAAAGCAAGCGACGCTAACCCTCGGCATCAAACCTCGACTACAATGAAAATTTAGGTCCAGTGAATAATTGTATTTTTTTTTGTTACATTATCTAGACTTATTTGAATATACTAGAAAAGTCATATCAAAGGAATATTTTGATAAACGAATGTAAAACTTGTAATGAAACAAGGTTTTATCTACACGATTAGATATCGGTTCTGATTTCATATTAAAAAGGAATAAGGCTACATAGTAGAGACTCCAATTCGAGTATCGAGTACTCGATACTCGAGTATACTCGTCCATTTTTCTAGTACTCGAAACTCGAGTACTTAGAAAAATACTCGAGTAATACTCGTAATTTATAAATGAAGATTTATTTCCAATATTTTATTTACTTATTTGAAAAAAAATATTGGAATCTAACGCGTGAATTTTACTGTCAGGTAATTAATATATATTTTTGAAAGGTTTTGCCGTTGACTATGTATGCTATGTGAAAATTTCTTTTATAACTCCTGATATATTCTTTACCCAACTTATCTTAAGAATAACAAATTTATGATACGACACAAAATAAAATTTTGAAAAAAAATCTTTCGTTTTGCCTTTTATTTGTTAAAGTCATAAAGTATCAGTCATAAACCAAAATCTTAATCCCTTAAAAATTATTGTAGGCAAAATAAAAAAAAAGGTTTCAGAAAGTCATTTAAACAACGGTCTAAAATACCAGATGCCCTATTTTAATTCATTGAAACAGCCGACGTTCAACTGAGAGTTTTTTCTTCCGTGGGAATTATAAAAACAAAACTTCGAACCAATTTAAAATTTGAGACGTTTAACCCTCTATTATTTTTGAAATATATGTTTTATAAATTGAAATAAATGTATTAATGCAATTTAATAACCTTCTTTATTTTTTTATATACACACATTTCAACTACTTATATAAATTTAGCTATAGAATAATAAATATATATCTAGTCCGGGATCGATTGCCGGTACGCGATAAATCGTTTTTGCAGAGGCAATGGGTGTTTGTGCTGTTTAAAATACCTTCCCACCTTACTGACAGCGATTAGCTAACCACTAGTCCTATCCTAGTCTTCGTATCCTTTCCATTCTCCCTTTCTTCGAAAAAGAGAGGTTGAGCAACGGATTAACTTAATTAATTCTCGTAAAAAAACATGGTATTAAAAAAAAAATGGTTCATCTGTAACTACTCGAGTATACTCGAGTACTCGAGTATTTTTAAATTTTGCTACTCGATACTCGAGTAGTTGAGATGTCGAGTGTTTGGAGTCCCTACTACATAGTAATCGCTGAATCCATCGAAAATAAAAGACAAGGCAATCATTTAAAGTTATTATAGCTAGTAAAATCATTTCACCACGTATTAACTAGTTTCACAAACGTTGTTTTTAAAATCCATAAAAACATTTTAATGGGCTATCGTGAACAATAAGAAACGTAAACCTAGCAACCAGTAGTACATCACAGTGAAACATAGATTTGCAAGCTTTCATTGTATTATATGAAACTGCATTAATTTCATTGTACGGTGTTATTGTCTGATAGTCTATCCAGATTATATTCACGATCACAAAGTATGTAGTTTCACAATTTGTCTACCAGTAAGTAGTCGATAAAAAATTTAACGGGGTTGTTTCTTAAACACCATTTCAACATTAATTTTGTCGTAAGAAATAAGCTTTATTGTGTATGTTATATTACTAATAACAATTTAAAAAAAATTGCAACTTACATATTGTGACACTTTTGTGAAGAATAAAGAATAATCACAAGACTAGCGTTTCTACGAGTATTTAAAACTATTCCATTGTATTTCATTTAGCTGCAGAAATTAAGCAAGGTCATTTTTAGCGTATACTAGAGTTTGGATATCCAAAAGATGGAAAAAAGAGATAACTGCTTGTTGTGAAACTGTAGGTGCTTTAAGAGAACATGCCCAATCATTTTTTTTTCAGAACTTGTTTGTCACGTAGGTCTTTTGAGTCGCCAGTCGCAAGGGCTGTTCAGCTGATGAATGCACAGCCTGTTGATATGTACATCTTCGGGAGTGAACTTGGTCCTTTGATTCTTTTTTTTTCTTTTTTTTTATGTAATTAATATGTTTCTGTTCTGTTTCATTTATTTTTATTCAAATTTTCAAATACATGGCGTATTGGTGTCAGCTGTAATGCCATGTATTGTATTATTTTTTTCCAATAAATATAAACATCGTGATTACAGAAAAGAGTGATGAGAAGTGGGCTGAATCTAGGAAAGCGATGGAGGAGGCTGAATGGGATGAAATGATTCCAAGCTAAAAATAACTCAAAGTAGTGGCCGAAAGAACAAAAATCTTTTTAATGCCGTTCTTTAAATGGATTTTTTGTCAATTTAGTGTAGTTTCGTGTAAACTCATTGCAGCTGAAATCATGTATGCTTATCTTCGTAGTTCGTAGTGTTGTATACAAAATATTTATGATATGAGTAAAGACTGCATAGTTTGGATTATAATTAGTTATTGATTTTCAATTCAAAGTAATCAATCGATCTAAATAAATTTCCAAAGTTAATCAAAACCGTGGTTACAATGATGATAATTAATATTAATAATTGAAGTCGATTTCATTTTATAAACTTATTTATAAATTGTTGGAAAATTCTAATAACAACTAAACGCTTGTGAAACTAATAAAGTTTTTTATTCACTATAAACATAAACAAAGATCAAGAACAATTTCACAACAAAGCCGTAAACCACCTTTGGCTTATCTCTTGGGAAAGTTCACGGAACTCATGTTATAACTGTGTAATGTTTGCTTATTTTCAGAGCAATACGTTTTATAAAAACTTATTTAATCTTCTTAAAAGAATTATACTTTGTTTGAAATAACAACAATCGTTTTATCGCCCAATATTTTAAAGCGATTTTCTTCTAGGTGGGTGAGTACAACAAATAATAAGAACAATTATAATCGGATATGTATTTCAAAAGACGCCAAAATGTTGAGATAGAATATTAAACTGTTGATATTTTATTTGTAAATCAATCGATCTTACTTTTCTGACAATTATAAAATAACTGGCAGCTTGTCAATTCTCCTACACCTGAACACTGCACTGATAAAGGTAGAGGCTTGGATCGACAGATGGTGACAGTTTTAGATTCTACTATGTACAAGAAAAGCTTGGTCTTCAGCCAATCTGTAATATTTTTCAAAATATTTGCTTCAATGGAGCAGTTCTACAGATTTTTTTTAACCAAACCTGGTTGTTATACAGTCACTTATTCCATTCACTTATCGAAACTAAGGCTAAAAACGAGTAATAGTTAGCTTATAACTCTCGTTGAGTCTCGAGATTATGGGTAGAAACTGTGGGAGGAACACTACATTTAAAAAAAAATGTGTAATTGCTTGGACGAGATTCTGTGTACGAGTTTATCGCTGTCAAATTATATTGAATGAACATTCAATGGAGACAGTCATGTTTAATCTGCGCCATAAATATGCAAATGATTCGGATATGTTTTTGTCCAAGTTCATTATTGCTTTGATAGCCGACTATAATATATACGGTGAACATACATTTTTTACTTTAATCGGATCAGTAATATTTTAGTTTTTGAAATAAATGGTCTCCTTATTCAGTATTTCACTATGACAAGGTTTATAAGAACTGCTTGGAATTTAGTCATTTATAACAATTCACACAAATTTCACACTTTTAATTTATGTGTCGGTAAAAATGCTCACCTGTTGAATGAAAATGGTCCAGATCACTGAATATTTTTTGTATTATATAAAAAAATATATTTTTAAATCTTTCAACAAAAAATACAGCTAAAACCATACAAGTTAGTGGGAAATAAAGTATTTGTTTTTGATCTTCTGTATTTTTCATTTGTAATGAAGGACTTCTATGAAGTCTGGGAAGTAAGTCGCTGAACTAGCGAAATCATAACTAGCTGAATCTATATTCAGAGACGATAAGGTTATTAGAATATGAATAAATTGGTGGTTGTTTCTCGTTCCCGACAGAATGGCGATGGAAAAGAGTGGAAACAGCTTATTAGAAAAACAAACGAGCACTTGTTTAAATTTTACTAACTTAAAAAAATATTGATATTCTTGAAAAACTTCGATATTTATATTTATAATCAAAGAATTGAGTAATTTCCGCTATGTATCTTTGCAGGAAAGACACTTTAAAAATAATGTAACGAACATGCTTCACACATATTTTCTTAATCATTTTTATGTAAGATATCCCAAAAAAGTTTGCTTTAAACTTGGCTACTGAACCATAAAGATTATCGTTAGTCATTTTGCAAGCGTAAACTGTAGTTTCTTAGGGTCATTAAATTGACAAAAAAAACACGTTTTACAGCTTTATGAAATAATCAAGACAAGATCTCAATCATTGCGAACATTCGAAGCGAGGCTTTTGTCATACAATTTTTTTTTAATATAATTTGGTATCTCGTTACTTATGTACATGATTTTTGATGTTTATTCAACACTTCCGCTCAATTTTGCTTGCAGGCTGGAGGTTAAGCCGGGTTTTCCGTCGATGTGGAATATCTGCATCGCTTGTGGCTCTATTAAATGCCTGCATCCTGTATTAGACGCACGCCCGGTGTCGTCTATCTCCGCTGTGATGAATTGCGCTTCGGTACGAACGGAAGAGACGTGATCGTTGTGTGCAATCAGCGGCTGCTTGCCTCTCTACCAAAATAACTCAAATTTTGTACCCAGTTATAAACTTTGTCACTGCCTGTTTTCCGGCACATTTATTTGCGATGCTTGCAAAAACGTACATATGTTTAATTGATATTACGAAACGTGAGAATTATAAACAAAAAGCTTTCTGGTTTCACATAATTGTATAGATAAAGCTGAATTAAATATATCATTTTATAAAAAAATTCTCTGTAGCAAACTCTTTCCACCTTATTTGAATAATAAAATAATATTAAAATATTATAACATATATATTTTAATATCAAAAAAGAAGATATAATTAAAGTCATCAATATCAGTTCATGTAAATAAGTATTTAAAATGAAAGTTTTAAAATATGTTTTAATAGTTCTGAAAAAAATGATTTTAGGCAGGGAGGTAAAGGATATCAGACTGTATTCTGACAAAAACTAATATACTAAAAAAAATACATCATTCAACTTTGAGGCGACATTGACTGTTGAGTTTACCAAGCTGTCATAACGGTAAAGTTGGCAGTCAGAAAAATCGTTTTCCGAGCAATACTTAAAAGATTGTAGCTCTTCTCCCGAACTTTAAATCTTGGAAAATAATTCCCAGTATGATCTAAAGACATTCTGTTGAGAAAGCTCAATAGGCTTCGGACATGTGAGAAGGGGTCTTAGTCCCCGAAGAATCAAGTGACATTTTTCTTGTCGTTGTGCGAATCTATAAACCCGTTAACTCACAGCATGACTCGCAATACCCAGGATTATAGATTTGTCGTTAAGACGCGCCCGTAGAGAATTTTACACACCAAATTACCCTACCCATGCGTGATGTCTTTACCAAAGGTTGTTTTAGAGCTAGCTTTTAAAAGTGAATCAATATTACTCCATTTTCCAAGTATCTAAGTATCATTCAACAGGAACTGCTGTTGTATTTAGCCTGATTATCGGCTTTCTATACAACTTTCCTTTTAGCTCCAGACCAAATTTCTTCCTGCATATTTCAGTGATAAATTTAAAAAATATCAAATTTGTAATTGAACTCAATTCATTAAAATAAAAGCATAAAAAAGTAGGAAAACCTGAGAGAGTTGTATAAAAACTTAATGAAACTGCAATTTGAAAACGTTCAACTATACAAATGCATATGTGAGGTGTAGTTTTGAAAAAATAAACAACCTTATGCTTTTGTTTTATAACCATTATAAAAAATCACATTTCAGGTGTGGTTTATCAATTGTTCATGGTCAAAAAGCTATATACTTTCAAATAAAACACATTTTTTGTTCTAATTGGGTTCATTATGGTTAATTTTACTGATATTTATACCGTAAACTTTCATAAGGGGAGCAAAAAAATTAAACCTAGAATCACCTAAAAGTAAAATATAATTATATTTCAAAACACTCCAGAGAATAGCAACATTAGCTACCAAGCCTCGGGAAACTGGTTCTAAAACACTCCTTGCAATTAATTAAAAACTTATTGATGTTGCAGAGTTACTGAATACTCCCAGTTAAGGCAGTAAATCTGTAGCAACTGATGGTAAGTACAATAATCGAATACCCAGAGGATATATATATTCCATTAAGAACTTCTCATTCATTTGTTTGCTTTTATTACAAAAACTACACTCAATAAGACGGCTTATGATTTCCGTGGAATGAAATTGCTTACGTTATACCTAATGGCAATACAAATTATTTTCTATTAGCCAAATAAAGAACGTTTACCGTTACATTGTAAAAGGGACAGCCTATTACTCATAGTGCTGAGCTCCAATACACACGGACAAATACTAACCATCGATTTATCCACTTCGACGGTGAACCGGTCGACAAAAGAGTAAATCCCCTTTATCCAAGAGGAGGAAAAGTGGGGAACACCGAATCCAGTAGTCTCAACCGTGACACTGTAACGCTCCACTCTCCGGCGGGGAATCAATCTTTCGACACAATAAACGGTCGGGAACCGTTATGCGCCACCACCGTCGACGCGTCGCCTTCGCCACTTTCCAATACGACGCCGGAGACGCGTAGGCAAAAATTTTATGGATAATGTGAGCTTTTTTCCGCGATTTAGCACCAGGCCCCGGTGATATATTGCGGCCGGAAAGATTAACTCGGCTTTAGGATTTCAGATTTATGCCGTATTATTAATGACATGGTGGAGCTTCAGAGTGCGTGACGGGAAATTAAATAATAGCATTATATCGGAAATTTTATAATCGCCTTTTTTCAGTGGCCATTTAAAATATCGGCTACGATACAAAAGTATTGGTTGACTACTTTAAACACTAAAATATTCATGTATCAAATACATGCACAGCAAAAAACATCTTGTAGATTATTATATAAAATATTATGTAAAAAGACAATCGATTTTTTAAATACAATAATAAATGTTCTGATCACTTAACGTTGGTTGAGAATCGTACATCGTACTGACGTACTGAAAATTCGAGGTTGACAATCGCTTTGTTTTCACACAATATCATGCTATAAATTGAATATTGGTTTAAAAATCATATCAATTATCAAATGAAAAGTAAATAATTATGTCCTGTCAACATTGACGTAAAACTGAATATTCCAATATTTAGGGAGCCAACCATCTTTAGGTTACGATGCAACTTATAGTTGGCTAAGTCCATTGAGAGAACACATCTACTTCGAATGATTAAATGAAAATGACGCTCGATCATAAGCAATTAATATCGCCCTCATATTATATCATATTTGGTATTGAATTTCATTGTGCTTGCGAAACATATAAAACTCATATTTCCACACCAATTAAACATAACTATTCACATAATTATTAATATACCTATAATTATAGTTTTAAAGCCATATTTAACAATTCTGCAGAACTAACGAGTAAAATAATATAATTGATGCCATTATGCATTCATCCTATTTGGTTACGATGGCCATTCGGATCCCCGAATGGATACTTTCATAAATTGATTTATGTATTTGTAGTGTGATACCAAAATAATGTTATTTTCCTAGACCTATTACCTAACATTTTATTTTTACCAATTAAAGGGATATATGGTGGTATTATTTTGTCACGATACATGAACTTTAGTAAAACTCAAAGCAGCATGCATACCTCACAGTTGTTCAATACTTTACGTTTTTAACAGACACTTACAGTCAATGGAATAAAAATATAAATCAAGCTATATTTGTTAATAAATTGTATGTAACGCTTTGCTGTGATCAACAAATTTCATTAAAATTATGCGCATATTTAAAATCTTTGTAATATTATCTGCTCATTTTATTACGGAATTTCTGCGAAACGAGTTCACAACTCCAGACATTTTGAGTATTTATCGTTTTGCTTTTCAACTTCAAACTCAAGAGAATTAATGAAATGATCTAATTATATTTTGCTGGTAAAACTTTACATTTGTATTAATAGTTGATTTAATTATATTACTAAATATTAATTTCCTGTTAATTGTTTTTTTATATTTTAAACCAAAATCAAATTAATTGAGCTTGCAAATATTTTCCATTGAATTTTTTTAATTTTAATTTAATACATAGATTTTGCATGAAAAATCTTTTGTAAAATTTCGAATCCGGTTTTATAAATACAAATATGTAAGTGAGTTATTTAATTTTGATAATCTGATACTAACAAGACTCTTTTGGGATTATTGTCGAAGGTAAATATTCCGTTTATGTATGTATTTTATACAGTATCTACAAAACAGTAAACACAAATTATTTATTCTCCTGCATAATTTAATAGCAATAATTATAAATTTAATTCAATATACACCCTCGTTGTATAAACATGCATACCTTAAGCTTTTAGTTGGGAAACAATATCATACTGATTTGAATTAAATAAATAAACTAAAATATCACAGAATAAAATAACATTTTTTAACAAATTTGAGAGAATCTTATACAAAAACATCAAAAGTGCAGCTTTGAATGATACAAAGGTTCAACGTATGACATGTGTGAGTATAGGCACACTTCTGACTTTTTCCAATCCAATTTAGAAAAACGTGATAAACTTAATTAAAGATGTGAGTCCGGTAGTTTAACGCTGGACCTTTTCTTTGAAAGCTTCAGTCGTTACTCAGGAAGCTTTCTTTTCGGTCTGTTTGTGAGAATCTACTTCCCTTCCTGATATAGCGTCCACTAACTGAAAAATAGAGCCTCGCAAGATTGGTGCGGATTAGAGTGTTACCGGGAACAAATGAATCGACGAGTCACTCTTGCGATACGAACCGTTCCTTTCGCTTTATATTAAATACATAAGCAGACAAATGCTACACAACGTTCATCTTTATTTGACGACGATAAGTTGGCGATAGAAGTGCTTATTGTAATAGAAAAATCGTACTCAACCAATAACGTCTTGATACTATCTGTTAAGCACCACTGGTGTCTATTATGCGATTTTTTTTTATTACACGTTTTTATCCATCACGAACTGAATCAAAAATAGTATCTCTTAATTTTTAAAGAGATGTAATTCTTAAGATAAATTTATTTCTAACATTTTTTACAAACATAATTATATATAAGTAATAATACATGAATCAAAAATCAAGTTGCATATCAATTTTAAGCACATTATAAATTGATGTAGCGTAAAATTTATAAATCAAAAGCTATCTCACTTATTAAGTTGTGGCTGTCATATAATTTAAACATCTAAGCACAGATACTGCTTAAAAAGTAATTTATTTGTTGAGAAATATTTATTCGCTCTCATTTGTAAACACTTTATATCATTAAAAATAGCACATTTATATACAATTATAGATCAATAAAACTTGTTGTGATCTTTAAGGTATCAGTTGAGTTTCGGCTCTCGGCTTTAAAAATATTTTTTCAGTTGGCAAATCCTCATCGAATAGTATTCCCATCGGCTCTAAGCAAAAAATCCAATAAAGCTTTTTAAACAATTAATGGTTGTATTTTTGGTAGCCTTGAAACTGTAATGAACAGTTATCGATTAAATTTCAAGTAAAAAGTTTTGAACATGTTTCACATTTTACTGAATTATTTAAAATATTAAATATTTAATGAATTCTTGTAGATCATTTTTACATCGTCTTTTTATCGTCATGTGAGAAAAATTTATATGCATTGGACGAATTATTTTATCGGTAGCGATACCTCACTATAATGCTGTTCACTATATTTATAAATGATATCGTAAAAGTCATCAAAAATTCAAAGTTCTTATTATTCGCTGATGATTTGAAGCTTTTTTTAAGGGTTGTCACCTTGGATGATTGTCACCGTCTCCAGTCTGATATAGACAATATAATAGAATGGGGAAGATGTAACAAACTCGATTTTAATATTGATAAATGCAATCTTTTATCGTTTACAAGGGGATCACGAGTATTATTTTGTCGGTATTCAATGAATGGCCGAATTCTCTCGCGGATTTCATCAGTTAAAGATCTTGGCGTACAATTTGAGAGCAAACTTACATTCAATAATCACATTAAGACTACTTGTAATAAAGCATTGAAAATGTTGGGCTTTATCCTCCGTACTACCAAGGACTTTCCAGGAGTAAAAATTTTGATACTAATGTATAATTCTTTAGTTCGAAGCCGGCTTGAGAGTGGATCGATTGTTTGGGCCCCAAGAGGTGTGAAATATGTTCTTATGGTGGAGAGGGTTCAGAAGAAGTTTTTGAGAATTCTCTATTTGAGGACATACGGATACTACCCATGGCTTTATCCAACCGATTTTCTTTTAGGCATGCTCACGTTCAATAGTTTGAATACTCGAAGAGAAATGTACCTGGCCACATATTTCTTCGACTCATCCGAGGCCAAAATGAGAATTCCACCATTCTTGAGAATGTTAAATTGAATGTCCCTGATAATTTTTGAGGAATCGTGAACATGAGTTGTTTGTTCTTCCAAGGGGTAGAACCAGTCTGCCAATGGGAATGTCACTGGGAAGAGCTTTAACAATTTTAAACGGCATTGCTTCGGATGTCGACATATTTCATATTGACGTGAGTGAGTTCAGACGAATACTATATTTTATGAATAAAAGTTGATTTTGTCAGAACTCATTCGGTCGACTGCCTTGAAAATTTCTAATGTGATATTAATAATATTTTTTCCTCTGTTTTTTTATGACTATTGTAATTTTCAACTTATTTTTAATTTTTAATTTTTAATTAATTTGTGATTTTTATTATATATTTACATGTATGTATGTATATATATATATGCATGTATTTATATTTGTCAAGTCTATGGCGCATTGGCGTCAGCTGTAATGCCATGATTTGCTTTTTTTTTAAATAAATAAAATAAATAAATAAATAAGTTTTTGAATAAAAACTTGTAATCGTGCATTTTATCGAATGCTTATGTATATACTATATTCTGAGCATTTAATGATGGTAAAATCTGAATAATTGGTTGCAATTAATCGAATCATCATCTTGATCAAAGCACGCCTATTTCAAATGGTCACAATATGTTTGTTGATATTGCATTTGTTGAATATTGATTGATACATTTAACTGCAATCAGTTAAATAGATTTTCGCTGCATATATTCGCAGACAATTCAACAGCAAACTCAATGTCGATTACTCTATGCATATAAATCTGTCAGTGAACATGAAAACACATTCTTTTTGTTTTTTTTCCTTCTTGAATTATTTAAAATATTGAATACAAAAATGGCCCTCAAATCCTTATAATATTGCATTAGAAAGAATTAGCATAGTAAGAATACATTGTATTTTAGTAAACTTATTTTACAGCATTTTATTATTACTAAACTATGATTATGATTCAGAGATAGATTTTCAGTTTGCTCAACAGTAAACTTATTCTTCCACTAAACTTTATTATTCACTAAACTTATTCTTAGATTAAAGATTTTATCTTTAGTAAATATTTGTTTTCAAAATCCATAACAGAAAGAATTGTTTACATTAACTAGGTATATATTTAAATAAATTCGATTTTTAAACATGGTCCGATATGGATATTTTATACATTGGTGAATAGTCTTTCATGCGAAACAAAAATACGAATCACGTAAAATATTTCAAATAGATAGAACACATTTTTTTTCCAAAAATTACCAGGACTGAATTCACTCGTCGTTACATATATTGTGCTTTATTCTTTTAAATAATACTTTTCCACGAATAATTGTCAGTTAACCCCTTAAAATTGTTTCCCGTAAATTACTGTGCAGAATGTTTTCGATTTTCATTTAGCAGCTTTATCGTTGAATAAAAATCAAAAGCGCTTAAAAAGAAATATTTCAAATCTTCAAATATTATCGAATGCTATTTCGACATAACGCAATTGTCAGAACATAAATAAAATTAATGTTAATTGTCTTACATATTTACAGTTAATATATTAAAAACAACGCCACTTACTTTACTTTTTATAAATTTGATCATATTTAAAAAATCAATAAAACCTTATCTTAGGATCAATTAGATTAATTAAAGATTAATAATTAATTTAAGATAATATTTCGATTTAATTTAAAAATTCAATGGTGATTTTTTGTACGCTATTTCAATAATTTATAACAACAAATCGATTATTATGGTTCGTTATAATTGATTTTAATTATATAATATGTAAATTTATGTATATTATATGACTTGGTAAATGTTGGAGTGGAATTTCAGATAGTTTGGTTCATACGCAACCAAATTACACCTAGACACATTGCACTAATAAATACCACACGAGTTCAAACACTGCATTAAAGTTCCAACTGAACCCTCATATTCCTCGGCAGTAACATAACACCCACATGTGTTTACGATTGCTGTACGATTTTACCTGCCCGTTCTCCCGTTTTGTACGTGTCCATGCTTAACATCTGTTTATGATTTTTTAAAAAAATTTCCCACTCGTATCTCTTTACGGCATTTTTAACGTACATTTTAAAGTTGACGTCAGCACAAGGATTTCACAATTTACGTACGTGCTGCTTAAAATGAGAGTTTCTACGATTCATTTATACACATAAAAGTTTCGGGAGAAAATGAAATTTTTATTCCCAAAGAGTTGGAAGTGTTTTTAACGCGAAACAATATGGTCAGACTTTATTGTAAACATATTTCATATTTATTTTTGATATTTCATAAGTTTGACTGTATTTATCAAAATTATTAAATGGCACGTACTTGTTCTACTCAATTTTTATGATACGCAGCAATATTGAATATTTTATTAAAATAGCTTTAACTTGCTATCTGAAAAGAATGAACTCTTCATAGATCATCTTGAAATAATTTGAATTTTTTATATTGTATATTGAAGTTCCATCAAGCACCATCGGTTAATTTATTAAATATCCTCAATAATAATCATTTGAAAACAACTGCTTTGATTTTTCCCCATTTACATAATTTCCATAATGTTTGGAAATTAGATTTTTAAAGAAGATTTTTTTGTCTTTGGATTTACAGGGCCCACAAAAAAGTCTAATAAAAACACAAAGAAAATAATATTTGATGGCAATCCGCTATATAATTTATCTAAAAAAGCAAAACAATTTAATATACGAATCTACACTGGGCCTATAATGATACATTTATATATTATATAATTATCATATACAGATAAGCTTTTGATAAAGTATCAAGCCAAATGTATGCCCATTGATGTAATTATACACATGTCAATCAGATTATCTCAGATTTATACAAAGCTGCTGATCAGTATCGGTTTATGTATTTGGGTCAGGGCACAATTGTTTGCAATGTTGTTTTTTGAGGATTACTTCCAGTCGCTGTCAAAAACCGAGTATTTGGGTACTGTTACATTATTCAACCAGAGCTTTCCTCTTCGCCCCGGAATCGTGACGTAGCGGCGTGACGTTCCGTTATAATTTCCTTGCACTGGGAACATGTTGTTGAAAGGCTATTAAGTATTCAAAATTCACATAGAATTTAATAAGCATAATTATTTAACAATTTAGAATCAGTTTGTTTATCGAACGTATTTCGTATCGAGTTTTAAGTTTTAGATTAGTTATTACAATGACCGTACATGATGAAAGTCATTTTACTTATTTAATGGCTTAACTATTTTATAAAATCAATTTTATCAGTTTTTACTATCCGTAAATTGATGTAATTTCTCTTAATTTTATGCAAATATCACTGTTCGTATTTTTTTACCAGTTGATTACAATTGTGATGAGAAAAACCATTCCTGGGCATTATACAAAGCCTAAGATAATTTATTTTTTCAATGTGATTTCTATTTGCACAAAAAAATATTGATAGTCACCTGCAAATTATTATTAAGAAATAATAAGATATTTTTTGTACTTATTTCACATTCGATTAATAAGGGTCAGAACCAGTTTCTCTCATTTGAGCACAAATATTTTGAATTTTATTTTATATTATTAATCTAAATAATATAAAATATACTCTCAAAGCATTTTTATAACAATTATGTTGAGAGTTTTCCATTAGACAAATGAAGTTTTTATTAAAAATCTGTTCTTGTTGTGCTTTATTTGCAGAATATTTAGAATAAAGCTTATTGTGTTTGCTCTCTTGAAATATTTTTTTTTAAAATTTAAGCATCTGACAAGGTATATTGATAAATTTATGTCAGCCATGTCTAAAACGTTCTCTTTCATAATGTAAATGTATTTTTGTTTTTTTTGATAAAATATTTGACAGTGTATGCTTTGTCAGTTTTTGGAATAAGGTTACCATTGCTATAGTAGAATAATACAAGGGATGTTTGTACATATTCGTATTTCGAGTGAATGTTGAATATATTCTTCTCATGAAAACAATACCCCAATACAAAGCTTATGGAAGCAAAAAAAAGGAACAGTAACCCAAAGATTCATCAAATAATAATAAGAAAATTTAAATATTATTTATCTTAACAATATTATTCCCTTAAGAGCAGTGAAAAAAAACAAAAGCAGGTTTCCCTTTAATATGCTTAAAACTTTACGATTTCTGAAATACGTATATTTTACTAGTCATTTTTTTAATATTCGATATCAAAAGCTCATTATATTTCTCAAAGAGAAAGCAAAACATTTTAATGAGGGGGAAAATATTTTTTGGTAATTATAAATAACGAATAAATTTGATTTTCATTTTGGCTTCGCGGCGCTTAACTCGAAATTTTGAAACAGGAATGGGCGGATCGAATTTGACGATATCCTTTTTTAATATTTGAATCACTAACCTGCAATCACTACTTTTAATAAACCAAATTATTTTCTACACGATAAATTGATGAAAAGTTAGTCGAACACTTCGTAATCAAAATATTGATTTGGTACAAATAAATTGTACATATATTTATATCGTCCATGATAAAAGATACATTTACAAAATTAGGTAAAGGAAATTTATTTTTATGATTCATTCTACAAACAGCACTAAACAATGTAAGCAATCCCCTAGATATTACCGGCTTGATTTAGAGATAAATAAAACAAAAATTTTAAACACTAGTTACATGTAAGGTGTCATTTTTCGATCAAATTTTACTACTTTAAATAAATCAGCAATGTATAACAAAATGATTTTTTACTGCATGTATAAGTAGTACAATTTTTTTTTTCTATTTATTATATTTTTTTTATTTAAAAAAAATCAATGTGAATTATATATATATGGATATGTTATGTGGGGCAGACCAGAAGAAAAATTTCGGTTTGGGCAAATGAACATGTTAGATCCTTTAACAATAAAAAAACTGATTCACAATAAGAAAATCACCTCATAGAAAAAGCACATGATCCAAATTCGGTCCCGATTTGTTTATATTCCTGTAATAAAGGCCTTAAGCTAAATGCATTGGAACAGCTAGAAATTAATAGGTATAATCAATCCAATGACATTCTTAATGAACAGATTACGGTTAAAACATCACCTTTTCTAAATCCTTTAACAAGCAGCATGCTAAAAACAATTTAAAATTTAAAATAGATTCACTTGAGACATTGCGGATTTTGAGTTGTTTCAAACGATAAAAAAAAACACAAAAATACCCAGAATAAAGTTCTCACGATTACGCCAGACTAACAACTTTCCATGTGGCGTTGGTATGGTTGAGCAGAAGGGGATGTATGGGGTACCCTGTCAAGTCTAGGTATATAAGCTATCTCTAATACACGCTTAAAACATAGTTCTGACGAAGGCGTAAGCCGAAAAAAGCTATCAACAAATATATAAAATAATTTATGTAGAACTAAAATACATTGCTATTTTTCTTACCGTATTATAATGGAGTTCTACCAAGTAAATGCCTACTCAATCAATAAATTGTATGGATATTTGGATAACTATGTTTACGTTCTCTTGATAATATTTGCGTTAGATATTTATCTGTTATCTTACTATTTTATATATCATGAACAGTCCCAATTCGAATCACATTTGAACTCCTAATAAGGAATCTCAACGGATGTCAACTGGTTTTATTCAGTTGCCCAACTAGTCTTCTTGAAGAGGATTTAGATAAAAGAATTATGTCTCTATTAACTCATATTTATTTCTTAGCCACATTTCGAATATAAATATGACACACATCGATTTTATCGCGTCTATGAGAATACAAAAAGCCTGAACTTATAACGATTAGTTAACATTATTGTATGTAACTCGAACCTGTTTATGGCTTTTTTTTTTGTTTAACACCACTTAAACGTCAGTGCTATTATAGCTATGCATATTAAATAAAAGAAAAAGAAAGCAGGAAACGTAAAACCATTGCCTCAAGAGAATACTCTGATGAAAATTCTCTGATGGTACCTACAACATGCAAAAGTTTACCACAAAAGAAATTCATATTATCTACCAAAAAGCTTTCGCATGCTAGCTATATATTTATTAAGAGTTCTCTGCACAAATGAATGCGAAACAAATGGGATAATTTAAGGCCGTTCCATTTCCGAGTATTTAAATTATGCGCCTAAAATTACGACCAGAATAATAAGTAGAAATTTTAATACATAACGTAGATCTGCTTGTAGCAACAAAGTCATAGAATTACAGCATATTCTCATTCATGATAATTTCACGCATCTACTCATTCATTCTTCAAATGGAACTACAAGTCATAAAAAACTTTTCTATGACACAATCATCATGAGAAGTATATTTATGCAGTCATTGCTCAACAACCTTAGTTTATTTTTTTTAATACAAAAAATGTAACAAACGCATAACAAGGATATCTAAGTGAAGATGTGTCTGCTAATGATTTAATTCTGTTTAATTTAATATAATACAAGATGTAAAAATTTGGAAACAATTACAAATATAAATATGTATTTAAAAAAAATTGAATTGTGTTATAAAAAATTAATTATTGTTTCCTGCACTCATTTATTAATTAATCAAAGCCCACCATAAAAATTGGAGCTCAAATTTATCATCTAAACAAAATATTTTATAGAGAGCTGTTTGTATGTCATTCGCTTAACGCTTCGAAGAGGCTATAGAAAGACAGATAAGGATAGAAAAAGACTAATAGTAAGATAAAAACCCGTTAACAAGATCGAGCGAGGAATGACTAAAGAGAAATCAGATAATCTCCGACTTTTAATTCCTTCTTTCGAAGATCAATGTTGTTGATTAAGTGTATATTCGATGAATGCAAAATTAAAAAAATAGAAAAATTATGATTAATTTTTAAGTATTTGACAACGGCGACGTAACATCATGTAACATACATAATAATGAAAATGATTTCTATGTAAAAAGCTAATGGATATTTAATCGATAATATTGTTTTATTAAATCTCCTTAATAATAAAAAACAAAGATTAAAAACATATGTTAATGAACACTTCAAAATATATATGTATAAAATGAAAAAAGTATATTAATATATCAAATAAGGACGCAAGCTTTTAAATGAAATGGCTTTACAAGTTCTGAATATTTGTTACTGAAACAAAATTTTATTCCAACGCTTTTCATCTGTGGAATAATTGTGCTCGATGTTTAGTTTTCATTGAAGTTCAGACGAATTTGTGTTATGTAACTTAGCTCCAAGATTTTTTTTTAACTCTTCTTATGAGAATAAATTAAAATAACGCACTATTGCTGGAGGAAATATGGAGACAGTTACTGGATTATTTGATTATTGTTCACATAATTTTGTATTAATATGCCCAATAATAATAAGGATTGTTTTCTTTTTTGTAACACAAACATAAGATTTTTCTCGACCACAAATATTTATACATTGGTGGTATCTCTATTACTGCTGAAAATGATTTTTTTACAAAGCATAGTCAACAATGTGCAAATGTGTATCCGTATTAAAAGATTTTGCTGTCAAAGAACGTCCTTCATGAAATATTTTTTTTTTATCATTTTGTTTATAAAGATCCATGCTGTCTATAGAAGTATAGAATATGATAATAACTGGTTATGTCACAGAGTGTAGTACTAAAAGCGATATCACCAAAAAAACCTACTGAAATCTTACTGTATAAAGCTAGTCACGTACATATGTACATATGTATATGGCAAGGTGGTTCACAAAGACTGAGATTCTTTTTAGATCACTTTTTTTTATTTCAAAACGATTTCAATTCTTTTCTTTAAGTCTCCGTTCTTTATACACAATATTTTTTAATTTTGTGACGCTTTCCGTATTTTACTTTAATATTCCATCCGCTTTGCGTAGTGTATTTTATTTAATACGTGACGTATTAATGTTTAGCTAGTTTAACGCAAGCCGTTTAGCTTTTGTCGAATAAATTTTGCTTACCAAGTATTTCCAGCGGTTGCTTCCCTTACTGGTGATATCAGCAGCCTGCTGCCATTTCAGTATTGTTGTTAATATTATTACAGTGTGTGAATCATTGCTTTTTTCCTAGTCCATTAGATCTTTTTTTTATCGTTTATAATTTTCTTGCCTTACTATTCATTTAACGGTGCTTTAAGATGACGATTTCTATTGTAAGTATAAAAACCAAATTTTGCTATCGCAATTATAAAGTTGGTGAGAAAATGTTTAGTAATGAAGTTCCTTGGTGAGAATTACAAAAGAACACATTCGCGTAAAAATCTACAATAATAATTAGCACCTTAAATAAAATGCATTTAATTCGATTTATAAACAAAATAAAATCTTAAAGCGAGTCAAGTTGAAATATTTAAGCATTATCAGTTTACTCTTTGACTACTGTCACTGATAAGGAATTGTATGTTTGCAGATTACCATTCCACGTATGTCTCGCTATTTAGAATTGTCATTAGTCTTTTCAGCTGGGAATCTTGTATGACAGTTCAGTACAGTGACAAATTTCATAATCGGGCTTTGTAGGTATAGTTCCGTATATAAAATTCTCTCGTCTAATATAATAATAACAGCATTGCAAATATTATTATTACACGAATATAAATAGATGATTTATATAAATTATATATTATAGGCAATTTATTATTGACATTGAAAATTATTCACAAAATAAATCATTTATAGTTTTTAATCACTAATATTTGCATAATATTATATTTCACCATTTATAAAGTTCCCAACTTATTTCATTAGTAATTTTTTGGCTTAAAAATATAATAAAAATTAAGCACCCTCTTTACATCACTCTTAGTCAAAAGGCAATAAATATTTTAAGAAAACCATATTTTTTTACAAATAAACGGATCGATTTGGGTCACCGTGAGCAATTTTATTTATTCCCACTTGAATACGGCTTATAATCATTGTTAATTAGATTTTCTATAATCTATTAATTGTTAAATAAACTACCAGTGGCTCTCAGTATTATCAAAAAATCTAATTTATTATGTTTGTTAATGAAAATGAAGGAATAACTCATTATATATTTATTACTACCAACAATTGAATTTGCTTAAATTTCTGATAACATATAAATAGCTTTTTACTTTTATGGTTAATATTTTAACTGAGGAAAGTTCACTCCATGTATTAAAAATTTGTAAAGTTTATAAAAATTGGCCTGTTGAATTTTGTATCCTACACAATGAACTCAAAATTACTTTTTGTCTAAGCTCTTTAATTCTTATATGATTCAAAGTGTGATGATGATTGACAGATTACAAGTCAGTTCTTGTTATAAAAACCTTTATACAATAGATCATTTATGTTATTGTATTCCAGATCGGGAATAGTCATGGTAAAAAATATAGCATATATATAATATAACATACTTGCAAATTTTTATAATTTTATGAATAAGGATCAAACTTTCTAGTATGATACTGTTATATATATTTTTAGACAGTACGAAGCCTAGATTTGCTAGACGATAAAGATTACATTTCATAGAGTCGTCTTCAGAACGCAATTATCATTTCACCTTCCACCGTAACTAATTGCACAATTTAAAATAATATCTATCATAATTTAAGCGGATAGTTAACTTAAATTTTGATTAAGTTTTCCATTTAATATTATTAATTAACTTTATAAGTGATTTAAAATAATAAAGGTACCGCAAGCTCTCAGAACGTGACCACGCTGATTACAGCTCCGATAACTTCTTATAAGTAAAGTTCTTTAACAAAAGGAAAAAATCTTAAATTAGTCTAGGGGTAAATATAAAAATCGACTCGTCAAATTTTTTTCGCAAAGCTTTTAAAGTTGTGATATTCAAATTAATTTACGTGCTTTTGTGTCGAAAGTTATGCAAACAAAAAGTGCGTGTATTTTTCATTTCTTAATTGGATAAACTTTCTCCACCTGTTTTGGTTGAATTAATTTTCAGTAGGTATCTGTTAACATCTCTGTTTATTAAAATGCAGATTTGTTAAGCTACTATAACTATCTAAGGATAGTTTCATAATATGTTTTATATTTTCAAAAAATCCCTGTTTTTTTAAATGAATAATAAAACTATCCCGGTGAGCAAGGTAGCATTTTATCAAACATGAAAAAAAAACTTTTGATAATATAAATGTTTTATTACGAAATATCTAAGGAAACAAATCATGACTTCAGCTTACATAATTTAATAATTTAACATTTATTTATTGTACCACCACTTCCAAAATAGTTAGTTAATTTATTTTATTTTATTATGTGTTAATTGCTTTTAATTCTTGGTGAAACATAAAAGACGTTATTTTGTATCTACATATTCCACGTGATTTATAAATATAAAGATCAGGATCAATTTCACACATCGTAAATAAGTATTAATAATTGTAAATAAGTCTTGACTAGATTTTAGTAAGTAGAAAAAAAATATTCTTCAAAGGAGTCAATAACACGGCTTTAAAAGAAATGTGTAGCTTATCACTATCAATACGATATTCATGATTTTTAGAGGTGGATAAGAAGTATTTACTTTAATAGATGTCGTTTAAAGTTCTCGTGGCTTGCCATTTTTTAATCACAACAAAACATTGTATTTTGTAATTATTTTTAATTTGGAAGAAATATAATGTGTGAGAATAAGCTCGATCAATATTTTTTTCTATTTTTCATCCTGTTTGTTTAGTAACATAATAAAAATCATATTTTTTATGAATACTATAAATATTTTCTAGCAAACATTTCTGACAATGAATTGTACGTGATATTTCATCAGGTAACAAAAATGGAAACGGAGCAGCGATGAGGGTCGTACAGGTGAAATTACCTTTCTGATGTAAAGAGACCGCAAGGAATTCGAGATATCTTACTGAAGTTAAGGTGCTCATTTATTTAAGTTTCTCGTTAGCGGCTGTAACGTGTCATTGATTTTCGATGATCAGTCCTGAACTAATGTTTGAATAATGTAACACCCTAGTAAGATTGGGCCCAAGCTGAAATTAACTGGGCGCTGATGTTACAGGTAAACCCATTTTGCGTATAAAGTGGGGAAAGTGCCTTCGATGTGCGTACAAAGAGCTTATATCATCCCAATATAAACGGCAAAGCAGTTTTGGCAGATAAATGTCCCTTAGGGACGCAATACGAAGGGTCTGCTTGATTTTGAAGGTGTACGTGTGTGCATTCACATACATTTTGCTGATCTTAAACGATTACAAACTTTGCTTTCTCATTCACAAATCGATAAACGTAAAGTGGTTATTATAGACATAATGTGTATGTATAAGAATGTATGAGTATACTAGATTTAAAGTGTAAGCCTTAAAATCTATAAATTCATGAAAGGTTTGGTAATGAAATTTAGTTATCTGAGAATATATCGTATATTGTCGCTACAGGATTGGTTAATCGAATTACTTTTTAAGCAAAATTGATATTTATAAGCAGCTCCATAAATTTACATTTGAAATTGGCCTACAATATATTTTACTATATAGCAACAATAAAAAAAAATTAATAATGTTTTTTTTTTTTAAATTAATTGCCATGCAGTGATTAAAATGAAAGAATACATGCAAAAAGTAATTTATATAAAATTATTTTTAAGCGCGTTACCCACCAACTTTTAAGCATACAATTGACAAAACTTAAACTCTTTTTCAAAACAGGTATTTGGCGAAGTCGTCAAACTAATCATATACTGACAATAAGTTTATGACGTTTTGTACAAACACAAATTATAATAAATAATGAACTCTAATTTTGTGTACTCAATATTTTATCACGGCCTTTGATTCGTGTTTATAGAATCTACTTTTCTACTCAGTGTCATTTTTATTTAAGTGGCCTCAAGATTGAACTACGTGTGTCAATCCTGGTTCAGTCGTATAATATCAGCAATGTCGTAGGGATTGAAGTACGGAGGTAGCAGAGCTACAAAGAATACTTTCTTTCTACGCTTCTGCTGCCCTCTATTTTTCCTTACATCAAAAATTGAAGTATCATTGTTTGTAGAATCACTTGATATCATCTCAAGACATCACAAAATATTAAACTGTTTACTGTGAATCCTTCGTAGAAAAACTTGTCGAACGCACCTGTTCTGAAAAAAATGAGTGTGATAAATATATAGAATTTTTCTATTATAGCAAAATTTAAGTAAAACAGGGATATCAATTGGAACTTTGCTTTTCAAATAAAAGCCATAGTAAGCGAATATTAAACATTAATAATTGGTTTTTCTTATTAAGTATTTGCTCTATTTTAAACAATTCGGATTTTTTAAGCGGAAATGTCACCAAAATAGCGCTGAACGTAATTTATTTAAAAGTTTAATTAAAACTATAATGCTGAGGATAATTTCCTGAAATTTTAATGAAAAAAAAAACAAGTGGCTTCTGTTGTTTTGAATTTCTTTTACTTGGGAAGATTATCGTTCTATCCAATTTAGTTTCGCAATGAGTTCTAAGATGCCCCGTAACTCAATGATAATATCTCGTAACGCTCATCTCTACGTTCTATATTTTATTCCGACTGTCGTATTTTTTTATTGGTCTTTGCAAATGCATAGTTATTAAAGTGTTTAGAATTTTAAAGAACCAAATGCAAAAAAACATTTATTTGACTATTTATTTGATTTGTTGATATTATTTGAATATTTTGACGAAACCAACAACATGGGTTGGTCTTCATTTATTCTAATATAACAGAATAACTGCACCTGAAACTGAAATAAAAACAGTTTTTTAAGCACAACTTACATTGAGATGATCATCAGGTCTTTATAAAATGATTCATTTTTAAGGTGTTCACTGTCAATACTTGGTGGAAAGGCATTATAATAAAAATAATAACACATTTTTAGTACTTTTTCCACATGAGATTTATTTCATCAGGACCGGTTTCGCTCATGGCGAGCATTATCAACTGATAAGGAATACAATAAAACAGTGGTATTTATGCAAAAGTTAAGTATGAAAACATGGTATGACAAACAATTGCTAAAACGACTAAGCAACCTAAGCTATATATAAGTATGTCTTCCAACTTTTATCTCTGATAATTTTTATTTTTCTTTGTTTGATTTTAATTTGTAAGAATTCATATGGCTTTTATTTTGTTACATGAACTGACTCATTTGAACTCATTACCGGGATTTCCATCTAATTATGGTTGACAGACATGTAGATTTATTTATTTTATTGAATGCACTTAATTTTGGGCTTTTACTTTGTTAATGTTAATTCATACTTAATTTATTTTTGATGTGTTAGTTTTGCATTGCTAAGAGGTCTTGAACATTTTATTTTTAGTCTATTTTTCTTGTAATTTGCTTTAATTTATTTGCTTAGTTGTTTTACCAATTGTTTGTCATACCTTGTTTTCATACTTAACTTTTGCATAAATACCACTGTTTTATTGTATTCCTTATCATTTGATAATGCTCGCCATGAGCGAAACCGGTCCTGACGAAATAAACCTCATGTGGAAAAAGTACTAAAAATGTGTTATTATTTTTATTAAAATGATTCATATTAGATTGGACATGAATGGAAAAAATGTATTGAAATATTTTTTGTATATGATTCTTTTTTATTTGTTGTCATGGTGTTGAGCTTGATATTTAATAGTATTTTTTTTATTTACTTATGGTATTTCTATTCATTTGTATGCGGTTTTGTGCCATATTTATAATTAAGTATTTTGACTGAGGGTGCTTGATGGAATTTCAATTGGAAACTGACGAGTCAGTTCAAGTACATCCGTGCACTTGGAATGTTTGAAGATGCCGAAAGGCGAAACCCGGGTCGTTAGCGACAAAACTCATGGAAAAGTACACAATACAAACAATTCAAATTTCATTATATTTATGTTATATGTATGCCATTAAACGGATCCTATAGAGATCAGTTGGCCTACTTTTAGACTTTTCTCAAATGAATGATTCTTTTTTTAGTAGTTCAAATGCTACAAATTGCCAACGCACACAAACGATGATATTGGATATTTTTTCGATGGATCGTCTCTAAAATCGATTGTTAATCAATTTTTGTCGAGTCGAATAGCCCGTTAGCGATCAAAAAGATACCATAATACAAATTCAAGTTGGAATCTAAATAAAACGTTTATACAAATTCAAATTTTGAAAAAATAAATAGATTGACCCGCAACGCTCAAATCATTAAAACATGCTGGTCAATATACAATTTGAAACTTCCCCACGAAAGGAATATAAAACGCCCCTTTTCTAATAGAGAATTCATTTGAGTGCTTTCTCAGTCGCATTGCAGGCGTACAATTATGTGTAACCTTTGAGTGAAAGCTAAACATAAATTTCTGTAAACATCTATACAAAAAACCGGGCGCTGTTTTGAAGGCTTTCCGTTAAACGAATGTGACGGTTTTTTACAGTGCCTGAAAAACATCGAGCAAAAATTTGTTCGAATCAATGGCTTTGAAAACTCTCTTACGACTAACTAAATATCATTTAATGCTAGGAATAAAAATGTATAAATACCGATATTTCGGGATATCATATAAATTAACAGTATTTCCAATAGCAATACCGAGATACTTCTACGAAAGTTTATAACATTGACTTTAAATAAAAGCCAGTCAATTGTATCGCAATGCTAAACAAATAAATGCACACCTGTATTTCGAGTCACAAAGCAGTATACAAAAATACATCTCCCGATATATATTTATATATTTAATATAATATCATGGGGGAAATAGCAGATTTTCCAGAATACTTTGAAAGATTTGGTTGTATGAGCTAAATTCGACCGTATAAAGCTTGTTCGTCAATGCAAAAATCAGTCAATCTTGATTAGATCTTCCTGTAAATAAGTCCATCCGCAAATAAATTCCTCTCAAATTCAACGCTTATCAGACAAATAGTCATTGAATAAATTTACCGTAATGTATTTATTGTTTTACCAAAATACCAGCATTTCGTATGTTTAAGACATTGGCATTTTAGTATTGAGATAGAACTAATATTAAATATTATAATATATGTATATCTTTATTGTAATAGTCCACATGTATATAATGGTTTTGTATAACGATCTTTACGTATCGCTCTATAAAGCTAACTGATTCATTAAGGTTTTGTAGCTGAAAAATATTTTAATGTTCAGTTGTTACACCTTGAGGTTCAATGCATTTTTCAGGATCATACACAAAATATCTCAGACCGGGATCTTTATTTCTACCTACTTGAATGCTGTGTTGACTCGTTTTCAAACTCTTAATCTGACTTTATAATGTTGACTATGTATGGATATTCATTAACTTGAACGAAATAGTTTAAACAAAATTTTGATTTCATTTCATTTATGTATATTCTTGTCATATTCCTATCACCAAGGTAAATATCCTTCTTGTTAGTCTTAATAACTTGAAAAGTTAAAATCCCTATTTGTATTCATATCTTATCAGTTGAAAATGCGATGAGCGAAACCGGGACTGATCTAACTAAATTTACTGTGGGATAAGTACAAAAATGTTTTATTGTTTTTTAATATTAAATAAAGCTGATATTAGAATGTAATATTATTTTTTAAATTCAAAAAACCGACTGATATTTTATACTTTCCGAATCTATTTATATACATTCAATGCTTTGAAGTATTGTTTTTATTTAAACCTGTGACTGACAGAACAGGTATAATCATTTAGCCACTAGGATGTAAAATGTTGAATGAGAAAAAGTTTTCAGCGAAAATACATTTGACATGACAAATAATATTTTGGTTTCCTTTCATAAATGTACCATTCGCTTTATATTATTCGAAGCATTTTTTGTGTTTGAATAATATTTTTAAATGGATGTCACCTATAACATTTTATTTCATTATTTCAATTGTGCTCGTCAGACTATTGTTAAAGGTATAAAATCAAAACCATAAAAAACCATTTCGTTAGCATAAAATCGGTTCTAATTACGCTTGATCAATTATAAAAGTTTAAATTACACGTTTGCTTGCCCGTCTATCTTCGGAGATTTCTGTTTCAGAGTTTCAGGCGTTTGTTTTCGTTAAGGCTTTCAGTAAAAAATCAGCTTCAAAATAGCAACTCCGGAAACGACCTTTAAGATACCAGCTTTTTGCTTTTTAAGCGATAAATTTTGTTGGAGTACATAAAACATTCTAAAACACATAGAAAAACTGTTTGTGGAGCTAGAATGTGTTACAAATTCCGGAATGAGTTTTCCTGACATGGTGGGATTTCATTGCGATTATCTTTTAAAAGAGTAAGAAGTTTTATTATTATTTTCGTCGCAGTTTTATAACCTACTCATTAGCTCTACGAAAGAGATTCACATTCTCAATTAAATACAATGTATAATGAATACAAGACTTTCATTTTATAGACACTTTTTATAACATTTGCTTCAATTATTGAATTTGTTTTTCATTTCAACGTGATATTAAAAGAAGGAAAGGGTAAATAATCAAAAGTGTAATATCAACTTCATAAAAAAATATTTCTTTTAGTATAGTTTTGATTCATTTTGCAAAAAATTGATTGCAACTTTATCCATATTCAAATCAATTCAAAAATGACTATCGTTTTTTAATGCTATTGCCTAACCGACGTCTTTAACTAATTTATTGTAATTAATGCGCAAACACAGTACAAAATGTATTGAAACGGAATATTTAACTTATTTTCTTCGGCTGAAAATTCGCATTCGTTTCACATAAATAAGACAATATATTTTACTCTTCTTCTGAAATTGTATACAAAGAAAATTATCATTACAAATGGCATACTAAGCATAAATTTCTCTTAACCAAATACTTTGCGAAAACCTCCCTTTAAAATGTCGATTTTCTGGAATGTTAATTAGTTTACAAAAAGCTTCAATTTCAAAAAAGCAATTTTCTCAAAATTTAATTTATATTCATCTGCAAATTTCCAATGTTGAAAGAAAAAGGAGAAAGAAATACATTTCTACTGTTGGGAAAGTGTTCAAAATTTCTCCTATAACTTTATGTATTGTATTAAGACTTATCTTAATCGTATTTATGTATCAGTCCCGGATTATAGTCCAACTGCACTGTCGAAATGTGTCTTCCCTAAGTGGAAGCCTTCGTTCCTAATTTTTTGTACCGGTATTTTGATATTTATCGAAGCCTAAGGATATCTTCAATGTTTTTGTTCATACCAATCCTGCTCTTATTTTTCTGCATTTTTTTTAAAGGATCGCTGGAATAGCGATAGACTGACCAAAATATTTTTTTTTATACAATCAGCCTTTATCTTCCCTCATTGTAGAAATTCATTAGCTAAGCTTGACTTACGGCCAGTTCTCATTCCAAAATAAGTACTTTCAAATGATTCATCAGAAAGCCATAATGTTTAGAGTGAAATAGACATGATTTAGATTATCTGTAATTGTATCTGGTTAGTACGTATATTTATATGTACTCTTACCTTATTTAAGCACTTAACCATGAAATTATAAAAGTATAATCCGAAAGAATATAAATTTTTCATTAAAACAACTTGTATCCCATAACAAAAAATAGCTCTATCTATTTCGATGGAATAAATTGATATAAATACAAGTTTTATTCTTCAGATTTTTTTGGTAGACTTTCGTGCGTGAGTTGAGTTTTTTTGTCATAGTAGATGACAGAGGTGTCTTCCTAAAGGGAAAAACTAACTGACACATGTCAACTCATGAAGATAGCATAATATGTCTAGTTTGATACTATTCCCACAAGACAGAGGGTGTTAAGAGACGTTCCGTCCAACTATTCAAAGGAGAAATGTTTTTACGATGGCAAGAAGTTTTTTCTTCACTCCTACACTTGTATGATATCACAAAAGTATAATTAACAGTGAGAATTTGATTTCTTGTTTTTAAATTACCACGACAGCTTGGCGGAAAAATTAAAATAACATTTTTAAATACTTCTTTTTCATCATATTATCTTTCAATGACAATCGTCGAGACTTCAAAACTTGCTTCTTTCTATGATAAAGAGGCATTTTTTATCCGAAAATGTTCCAGGACGCCGAAATCTCATCGGTTTGAATGAAAAAAAGCTGGGTTGAAGCTTATCAAAGGCGTCCCTTGACAACTGACGTAGTGGGATGTGGCCTAGATAGTATACTCAAATTGTAACCATTAATTTATATATGGTTTAAAACAATATATTTTTTTGAATTATTGCATAATAACTATCACTTGATATTTTAATAATGATAAATTTATCTTACTGTAAGATAATATTAAGAATTTCCCAATCGAAACCTTCAGAAATCGGTTTTTACTATGATATAATATGGAGCTAAGAAACAAATGATAAGGTACTAGTTTTTCATAGCATCTTTACCATATCATAGTTCAAAATGAGGAAAAAATATAAGTTTTAGCTAGATACGTCTAAAAAGTCAAAGATATTTTTTTGTTTACTACTACATATATTTTGTAAAGCACAGGACCGGTTTCACTAATTGCGAGAATTTTCAACAAATCAGTCGACTATGAAAATAATGACTTCCCGAGAACCATTTTTTTAATTCTATCCATCATTATTTAAATAAATAGTGTTTTGTTATCTTCCTTTTTTCTTTGCAGGTTTTTAAACCAAATTTATTGCATTAATTTTACGCTTTTATGCTGTATCTGGTACTGGAAAGGTTTATTTTAAATTTTAGGGTGGTTTTTCTCAACTAGATCATATAAAATAACTCTGTAGCATTTAAATAAAATCAGGTTAACGCGTATTATACCACAAACAAAAAAGAATAATGACATTTCCCAGGGCGGGAAATCAAATCACGGACCTCAACGCGACAGCACATACTTTAACATGGACGTAATTTAAAATACTGAACATTCTGTTAAGCCGTAACACATTTGAGCTTCCACATTGTTCTTTAAATTTAGCGATGTTTTTGTTTCGCTCACTTTTAAACATGTCACAGGTAGGAAGCAGCTTCGCAGGCGAAAATAAAAATCTCAAAAATGTGCGCGTCGCTTTATACGTTTTGAATAAATACCACCATCATTCCAATGTTATTACAAATGTACCCAGCACGTGAGAGTTAATAAAAAACATATTACAAAACTGCCAGAGGCTTAAGCGACACGGCTAATATATTCCCAGTAGGCACCGGTTCAGAGAAGGAAAGGTAAATAGCATGCGCAGATGTCTCTTCGCACGCATACAAGAACCGTGTTACCATAAATCACGGGCAATGCGACACTGGAGGTAAGGCTGCACCTAGCAGCGGAATAAGCACCATGCGACCCGCGGGCCATTTCCTGATTACAAATGAGCACAGCAGAGGATTAAAATGATGCCTACTAACTGTGTGTCAGTGTAACCTCGTATTTCTCTCTTTGATTTATTCGGACTTATTCCGAGATTGACTCGTTTCTCTATAAGTTATAATAAATAATCATTGTGAAGAGCTGCTACAGTATAAATTTAAAAAACTGATATACTAGAATAGTTCTGAAGAAAAAACGACTAATTATTTTAATTAAATGTATTGATACAAGAAACATAATTTCTTGCGTTCTTAATCGCTGGCGTTGTCTTTAAATAAAGTCACAACATTCTAATCATGTTTACAAAATATAATCGATCGTATACAAGTGCTTAGGCATTCGCATCATGTTTTTGTTACTAGTGATCACCCGAGGACTCGATACTTTTGCATGTTTATAACAAAGAGCCATATTTTTGGATATAATATTAAGACTACAATTGCTTATAAGCGTGAGATGATGAAAGCACTTAATTAATCATTTCCCAATGAGAAACTATTCACAATACTAACGTATGGTAGGTAACACTGCTTTTTTTATAATGAATATTCTAGATTTGATCGATTACAATATATATTTAACAATTCCTACACTGAATACAATAATATTTATTGACTTTGAAAATTTCTAATACTAATATATTTAACATCAAATAAATTATATTTATTCAGAGAGTTTACGGCAAGTAGACAAATAATCAAAATTGTCGGTTACGCTTAAAGTCTCATTAACATTACAAATTGAAATAATAACAATACTATATCACACAAAATTATTCATTGAATTTAAGTTTCATGTTATTATTCAGCCATATCTGCACTGGCTGTATTTGATTAATTTCTATAACTTCTTTGATCTTAATATAGTTTCACTCTAAAGACAACAAATAATATACAGGAACAACCTAGCACAAACCTCAAAAACCATCGAACAATGATACAGTATATTCAAATCAATCAATTCTTAATCGACATAACATTGCATTATTATTAACCGTCGATATGAGTGTGATCACATTCTTTTTAATAATATGGATGAGTGTGTGTGTGTGTTACAAAAAGTGAGAAGCATATTCAGATTAACTTTCGTAATATTAGTCGATTAATATTATTTTATTTCCCCTTAAACCTAAGAGGGTATAATAATTATCTCACTTATATTTAAATGCATACAGATAACCGAGAAAGCTTCAAAGTAGATGATAATAACCTAAGAACATTATTTTTTATCGTCAGTAAAGATGTAAACAAAAAATATGAAATAACATTGTAGGTAGCAATTCTTTTACTTATATTGTATTACTGACGAAATATAAATTATCTCTTATCAAAACGTTTATTTAATGCATAATTATCGGAGCCAATTAAGGAGTTGAAATGTTATCCGGTCGCTGATACCTTGAATTATTAAATCAAATATAGTATATAAGACATTTTAATGTTTGCAGTGTCACGAAAAAATACATCACAAACAAACAAATACAGCAGCTGATTACAAATATAAACGCATTAAAGTTAATACTTATTTGAAAACGATAATAACGAAACAGTTTATTACATCTATCAGTTAAGAAATAATGTATTATTTTTACACAAAAATACAAACATCTTTCATCTAAAGATTCTAAAGTAAACGGCTTTAATAAATTATGTTTTTTTTGTACAATGTAAGAAGCTTATTTGTTATAGCACACAAATACTCAATTAATATATTTCTTTTCGCACAGTACTTAGTATCTTAATCATTTTAATGAACGGATCTATAAAGTTTTAAATGTTAACTAATTTCCTTTCATTTAGAGATTCCTTTGAAGTTTTTTCAAACACATGATGTGTCTTTTGATGGATTATTTCAATAAATACAAAAGATGCTTATAATAAAATATCTAATTTTGATAAATATGTATAAGTATATGTTTTATGACAATCCCACAATGCGAAAAATATTTCCCACTCCTGAAGTGGTAATAATTATTAGTCGCCGGTTTACGTCTCGCATCGCATTGTCTGATCTTATCTTCTATTTCCGAAATAAATCGGCTCATTAATATCATTTGTGTAACTCGTAGAACGTAGTTTAATGCTTCTATTATTTCATCGGACTTGGGTGAATAAAAGCTTTTAGGAGTTTTTTTTTCACATATTGCCTCAATAGCTTTCCCGTTGTCTTCAATAACACCCACGCACTTTTACATGGAAAGTAAAAAAATAATTATGAAGTAATGTAACAAAACGTTTTATTTAAAAAAATGTTAAGAATTTTTTTGCATCATTTCTGTTTTTAAAATGTTTTCATTCGATAATTTGAAACAAGATGTACAGCAGCAATGATAATCATTGTGTCAAACATTTAGTAGCGTTTAAAGTACACATTAAATTGAAAAATATTTAATACGCTTCACTGGCTAAGCAAAACCAATCCTACTGTCAAAATAATATATTGAATTTCTAAATATATGACATGTTTTCGATATCTTGGTTAAACCAAAGATTTTAAATACATAATGTTAAAATCTCTGTAAATCTCTGTAAAATCTGACCTACGACTATCACTGTATTTAAACTATTCTTAATATTTAAAATATCTTAGTCAATAGTTTCAAACTACAAAATATTTTGAATATTTATCAGACTGTACCTACTCGCATATTTAAAAGACGCTTTTCAAGGTGACGAGGTGTATGCCTTCATTAATAGTTCAATTAGATAAGGCTCGTAGTCAAAAAATAATAACAGCTAGACGCATTAACTTTCTTAGGTCAAGCAAGCCAGGCTTGTCGTGGAAATGATAATTTAATTCGGTGAGTCTTGTTCTAATTATTCAAATACTTCGGCTAGTACTTTGTTGTCTGTCTTGTTCGTCTATTATACTAGCCGAGTTCTTAAAAGATAGTAACTCGCTTCAGTATTTGGCTTAGTTGTTGTAAATAATTATCACTCGTTTTCTCATTAAATTTGGGTTGTCCAGTCTGCATTTCATAAGTATAATATAAAAATAAATATTTATATTGTAGAATGTTATATTCTTTATATGAATACACCTACCAGGAAAGCATAAGTTAAAAAGCACTTTCGAAACCTACTACTTAATTTAATCGAAGATATTGCAAAGCTTGTGAAAATAAAAATCCATTCAACCGCCAAGCCCCGAAAGTATAAGCTATTAATTAATTGTTTCTCTAAATTAGCATAACAAATCTGGTTTGAGAGTATCAAATGCTTTAATCTTTAAAATAACACTAATTGTCTCATTAATAATACGTACATTATAAACATTATCAACAATAAAAACTATTTGGGAACGTTCTTGTCTGCTTTATTTTGATACTCCGGGGTATTAAGGTTGGAAGTCAAAGGTTGTGTTTGCTGTTATAGCTATTATAAAATAAACTTTTTGGGTAATAAATTGTGAACAAATTACCATCTTTCTAATTTGGGTGCTGTAATACACATTTAATGAGAAAAATGTTAACTCAGGGTCATGTTTTATTTTGTCATAATTTTTTAAAAATATGTCTTAATATAAAGCTTTTCTTCAAGCACTTACTTATTCGATAATTATTTTATATTATTTGCTATAGGTATTATAGTTTAAAAATTAAAATTTACGATTAAAAAAAATTAAAGGTAAAAACAAACGATTGAAGTATTTTCTACTCGATTTTAGTGAAATAACTTATTTAATTTCATTTATGTTTAAAACTGAACAATATCATATCATTAGAAATATATATTTCATAGTAAAACTAGTTTTTTTTTATATTTTTCAAAAAATGAATATCTAATTATTATTATATATTACAGGAGCTAGTAATAATATATGTCGCATGCATAAACTATTCGGTCAAGTTTTATGAGAGATGGCTGAAAATTTCAAAACGTTTCAACTATAATAATTGAAAAATAAAGTTTTATAAAATTCAAAAATATGGAAAAAAAAAATGAAAGTGGCTCAGTGAATGAATGGGTATTTTTTTGATTTTCTGCTTTTAACTTTAAAGCAAAAGATAAAGTGCCTTCCTAGTTTTTATGATCATATTGAAAAAAAAATACTTTTATTGGATATTTTTTTGCTTTGAATAAGGCTTAATTCAGTTTATTTTAGACAAAAGATACGAATATTCAACATCCGATTTTTCAAAGACTTTTTGGTAATGTAGTTTATTTCTAGATTTATTGAAAAACTTACGTAGGGATAACTTAATTTATGATCATCCACGCCATCAGTTCTATTCATTTGCTTATGAAACATGGAAAAGGATCCAGAAGAAAAAAATTAGCCAGATGATATTCAAATATTTTTTTATTTGCTTCGTGATATTCTTTTTTTGAAATTCCATGTCTTCGTTTTTTATTAACGTTATTTGAATAACAATGAGATTTTTTCATATTTCAATAAAAGAATTATTCTCAAAGCATCTAGGTACTTGTTTAATTAAATCTTTCTTTGGTCTACTCATTTTTTACTCATTAAATAAAATTATGGTATCTGTAAATTGTATGTATTCTGATTTCTTTGGAAATAATTAGTCTCGAAATTTCAGTCCTTATTTTTTTATCTCCCTAGAAATTGATATTTATTCATCGAGCCTTACTCGCCCAAGAAACAATATACATTGAGAACGTAGTCATTAATTATAACAAACCCTTCTCTTTAAACTAGTCAATGTTTGGGAGCTTATAATGATGTTATGTTCTCGAAAGTAATATAGTTTTATTTTTTAAAATAATCGAAATACGATTCCTCATTTTTATTATGAACGATGCTTATATTTTTTTAAATCCAAAATAATTAAGCAAACAATGTAAGTGAGATCAATTCGTCTTTCTCTAAGATAAAATAATATCTTATTATATATAATACATCTATTGTACCATTAAATCTTCAACATTTTCGACACAAATCAATTCTTTGAACCATCTAAAAACAAGTCCTGTTTTGTTTATAAATATTATCAATAATCCGGAGATTAACTTCATAATATAACTTCAAAATTTCATAATATATGTTGTAGTGTTAAAAGTTTATGTTCTCTCTTTTGCTAATCTTCGTTCAATACATATTTGATATAAGATTTAGAGCGGATTGTTACTTTCAAATGCATTCATATGATTTTATTTTTATTCCAATTGATTCGATTGCATGGCATGCATTCTAAATCATAACACAATTCAGTTTATAAAACAACTTTCTTCCCTGCAAACTCCAAAAACTGTTTTCATAATACACTTCTATAGATATAAATTTTCAAATTAAATGCTATGTCTAATATGTTGCTTTACGACTTCGTTTTATTTACCTTTACACTTCATTAACAAATGATTATAAACTGTTTTATTTTATGATCTTTAACATTCATGTTTCATAGGGAGCAATGTAGTTAAAATAATTATTATCTACCTTAGTACTTAATGGTTAACGTCTAAATACTCTAAATGACGATTTTACTTAGAATATTCAAGAATTTATAATAGGAAGGAAATTTTTAATTGCCGGTGGTGCTGTTGAGTGAGTCATATTAAGTTGCGTCAATGAACACATAAACTTTGGATGGAATGGATTTTTCAATTAATCTATGAACAAAAACATTGTATCTTTGGTTTTAAGAACATCTTCCTCTACCTTCATAGTATTAAAAACAGGACATAACGAAGCGATTAACTAACTGCTAGTTACTTCCTATTACCATCCGTCTTTCATAATTCTATCCGAAAAAGAGAGACTGAGACACAACAAGTTACTCTTAAAACTATTTCTTATACGATGCTTCAGCATAAGTGAATAACAAATTTGAATAACTTGAAATTTATACAAGTTTAAAATGTATGGTTGAAATTGAACTGGCTTTTCAAATGTACAAAATTCAAACAATTCAAATTTAATATTGTAATTCTACTAATCATCTTCAGTCTTAATCCTAAATAAATGTATATGTTTCTCATTTGAAACGGTCTGAGTTCGAAAATGTAAATTATGAACTTATTTCTCAAATAAGTAATTTTTATTTTATTACGTTAATTTCAAATGATCAAATCAACGTTATTGATGATATTATACTGAGAACCCGGTCAGCTGGTAAACATAAAGCATAGTAATCTTAAAAGGTATTTAATTAGAAACAATATATTGGTCCTTGGAAGAATATAATCAAGAAATCTAAACGGTTTTCATGTTTCTGATTTCAAATGAGAACCTTTAAATTATATTTGTATTGCATATCTCGCAATATTTCAAAGCAATACTTAACTTGTATAAACAGATACAATTTTTTTTTTAAGGAAACAAGATTTTAGCAAAATTTAACGATTAACTTATCTGTGAAAATGTGAAAATATTTTTTATGAGCTGATAGAAGGAATAACAATATTTAAATTAAATTTACCTGGAATATGCCACTATCAATCAAATGGTAACATGGATATTTTTAATACAACGTTAGTTAAATAATACATTCATCGAGTATGTTATACCCTGGATACAATTTCTACTCAATTACATGAATTTGAAGTATTTCAATCATATGTAATACAAAATGAAATAAAATAACATTCAATATTCCGTGATTAATGCTCCTGGTGAAAAAAAACAGTTCTCATGTGTAATAAATTTATTCGATATTATTACTAACTAACAACTAACTTCCAATTGTATGAAGTATTCATTCTGTATTCAATTAAAATAACTATTTTATAAATTAACGAGTGAAACTATAATATATTAAAGATGATTGAGTATTAAATTTTCACTCTTTCACGAAGGCATTAGCCGTCAAATGGATCATAGGTAATATGAAATCTCCTTTTGATAAATTACGCAATTAAAAATTGTCATAAAAAAAATGTTTCATGCATAAGCTTTTGAAATAAAATCGATTTTGAATGTCATACCAATAAAAACAGCTTTTAGTTACCTACATAGATTCAATAAATTAATGGTTTTTATTTACACCATTTATAAAAATTGCCTCCGGTATACTTTCTTCAATCTTAAAGGCGGTTATCAAATATATATAATACTTGTATCGAAAGAGCTTTTGTTAGATTTATTTGAAGCTATATTTGTTTTCTGAATTAATTAAATTTGTATTTTCTCACGAATGTTTTTTAAGGGCTTTCCTCGAATAGCTCTGATAAATAATACAGCTGATTATCTTTATTATTTAAATACAAAATATAGTCTTATTTATTTATAATGATTTTGGTTATTTATAATAATCAGATTCTATTAGAATATCAGAATATTAGAAATGGTTCTTAAGGATACGATAATACTGAATCAGTTAGCAGCTATGAATATTTTTTATTTAGACTTCTCCAAAATTCAATATTTCATTGTGGGAATCCAATTACCACCCTGAATATGTAGCTTTTTTCACGCAACCCAGAAGTTCAAATCCTAAGCCGGGAAATTAGAATATTTTGATATTATAATTTTAATAAGATCTTCTAGGAATTTTTCCTAGCAAATTTCATGCTTTTCAAAGATATTCTATACGAGTATATAATAAATACGCTCTGCGCTGGGTGTGCCGTAGCGCGTTATCCAACATACGCGAGATATTAACAAATTATCTTAATACATATTTTAGTTTCATAAAACATTTTTGTATGTTCAGCTAAGAAAAACTATAGACATTGAACAAATATGAATCATTTGATTTTTCACACAAAGAATGTCTCATAAATTTTGTCGGCAATATGTTGTAATCCATCTGAATATAAACATATTATACAAGAATTAATTTTCTGTAAAAAATAATAAACTATTTCAGGTATGCAAAAAAAAAACAAAAATGAGTAAAAATTTGGTAAATAATTAATTTCTTAAATACTTAACCTTTAAATAAAATATATCTATAATTTTTTCTGCTTATATAAAGTTATTCGAATATTTGTTTGTTAAAAGAAATAATGACGCTGTACTTTTTATCAGGATCAGTAAACGTTCGCGATGAGAGAAATCGGACCTGATCCAAATAAATGTATTCCTCCAAGTGTGGAATAAGATGTTGTATTGTATTTACAAATGTTGTATTGTCTTTTAATAAAATGCCATTCCACCAAGTATTAACAGTGAACAGATTAAACGTGATACTTGAAAATGTGCTAATTTTTACTAAATCTAATAAAATGAAAATGAGTTTTACATAATTTATTTTTGATATTTCCGATATTTATTTGTTGAAAAAATTAACGATGATGATTTTTATTCTGAAATATGTTCAGTAAATAAAACAATTTCAATGAATAATCGGGATAGTCATTTTGAAAATTTGAGAAAAATGTTGGATTTTTATCGAGTCGTATAGAAATAATCATTTAAATTTTACTGTTAGAATGATTGCTTTGGAAATGGGCGAGAAGCACAGCTGTAATAAAAATTGGTGCGTCGTAAAAATATAAATGGGTTGATATCTAATATGCATGTTAAATCTCGCGACGGGAATATACTTTTGTGTTTTATGTAACGGTACGAAGGGACTTTATTGCTTTTACGTGAACATTGTGAAATCCAGAACGTGTTATAATAGTAATGACTAACTTAATTGACATCCATTATACGAACTTTTTTACATGACCCATTTACATTACGGATATGCCATGTTTTTCAGAAACGTAAATACGATGCCCTAACAATATTCGTTCTCAAACTCGAGTTGTTTCAGCAAATTTAAATACTATTCCTTTTTTTCACTTCAACACCGTTGTGTTGGAAAGATAAACAAAGTCCATTGATTGGACGATGGGTGGAATTAGAAAAAGCACAGTTCTTCGGTTCTTCCGCTGCCAGAAGATTTAAAGTATATAGTCTTGAAAACCACACTAATACGTAAAAATGAAAAAATCCAACCTAAAGACACACGCAACCAAATACTCAGCATTGATTTTTCCAAAACTATTTTTACTTACAGATTACAGTAGGGAATGTACCTGTGTGCATAAAATGAGCTACGTGAAGATAAGACTAATCAGCAATACCCGATATAGCAATTTCTTACACTGTGTTATTTAAGATAGAGTAAATATTGAATGTTTTAATTTTATAATAAGCACATTTATTTATAGAAAATAAATGATGAACGATCCCTAATCAGTCCTGATTATTATATCCATTTCTAAATAGCCGCGGGCGCAACAACAATTAATTAACGCCAGATGCGAAACGAGTAATCATATTCGCAATTTAAAGTACATACTTACGAATATTATGGCTGTCTTATGGCATAAAATAGAAACTGGATATTAGATATATACAAAAATAAACTAACCCAAGATTTACTAATATCGTGTCATCTAAATTAACACTACCACCTGCTACATATGTACTTGTAATGGCATATAACACATTTATCATTATTAACACGTAATAAATTGATGCAAAAGATCTTAGCTTAAATCAATAACTATTTGGCGCAATGCAGAGCTTCACGGCAATTTGCGAATTGTTAAAAGACAGAATAAATGATGCTTCTAACAATTAACTGGAGCACAAATATAATGGGCTAAAATTCTCAAAGGGTGAAGAAATTGTTAAATGCTTTTAAGCTTCTAAATAAATTGTCTTGAGTAAAAAGGGAATCACAATTTACAAATACATTGCAGAAAATAAGCCACAGCTATTCGGTACGAAAAGAAGAAAAAAACTACGTCAGTTAAAAGTGTTTAATCAACATGTAGTTTTGATGCGGTAAAAATCTTAAACTGGATACTAAACATGTCCTATAAAATTTTCATAGGTGTTATTTCCTAAATTTGTATTCAATAAATGCGTTTATAAAAGCTGGTTACAGACAGTCTCATGGCACAGGTGCATACTGGCAGCGTAATATGGTATGAAAGCATGCAAACACAGTACGCGATCGAGCCAAACTACGATGGTTACTGCTATTTTTTGGTTTGCAGCTAAATTTTATATGTCTTATAGCAATTTTCAACGTTGAATATTCAATTTTGATAAAACAAAACGTTTACCCCATCATATTGTTCGTAGCATGAAAGTCGACTTCTTATTTAGATATACGACATATTATTGTATGAAGAAAGCAATTGCATTTCATAGGACGCAGATGCACCACACGTGTGACAACTATATTACTATCGAAACAATTATATTATACACAAAACATAATATTGACATTATATTTAAGATATGAAAACAATACTACATATGGCTCATGGCTAAATGTGTCACATTTTATTAAATTTAATTAAACCGCAGTTTTAAACGACATGTGTCTAAAACTATCTTGACTTATTCAAGTTTTTAAGAAAGATATATTTAAATTAATTGAATAAAATACACAATTTAATATTTAACTGTATAGAGTTTAGTGATCAGACAGTTCTGAGTATTTTCACATATTTAATTAGAGTAGAATTAACGTATGGGCGCTTCTTGTAAATGAGATAAAATGAAATGTATTAATTTTAATTACTTTTTCTCCCTCATTACAGGAAGTGTAAATATTAGAACTGTTTATTCGCGGCGCAATTTATTGTTGATGGCATTGCGCGGTTTTCTAAAGTAAAATGTTTTTGGCTTACAAATAGCAATAAGAGAAATTCGCTCCCAAGGCATCCTCAAATTTCATTTATTTTAACCATCTCATGGCAAATAAAAATTAAATTAAAAGATCGTGGCGATTCTCATGCCCACCGCTACAATAAATTTACTTTATGACTTAAGTTATATTACCTCACTATCCAAGTGGGTGAGACTGTCACAAATATTTTTTCTTCACCTAAATGAAAAACGGCTTAAAAAAACTTATAGTCTCCGAGAGGTAATATTTTTATTACGATAGTTTTCAAAAAGGAATAATATTTTACGAAAAGTGCCAGGTTATTTATTTCCTATGGTTGCTTTCAGACAAGATTTCCTTCCTTATACAAACTTGATCCACATTATCGCCATCTGTTAGGTCGTCTACAATACTACTTAAACTTCTTTAACGCTTTTTGGGAATTGATTATTATGACAATGTTTTACATTAGCTTCATAGGTACTTTCAGCTTAGACAATTTAAACATTAAATCAAGTGGGACAATACTTTTATTATATATGAACTATAATTCATACATTGCGTTTTTTTCAAACCATGTAATATCCAAACAATATCGATACAAATTTACCTGAGCATTGGCGTTGGTCCTAACGCAGGGATTCCCCGAACATAATACCTCGGTTTTTATTGTTTACTAGATGTACCCTGCGCGTTGCTACGCCAGCAACTAAAATAAATTTTAAGGAAAGACATTACACAAATATTCAATTCAATTTGAGTCAATTTGAGTGTACGCCAGAAAGTTTCGTGGAAGTGTACTCGAGAAATTTGTAAAAATTCGATTTTTGGGGGGAGTGTGGTTGTTTCGCGGAGTGGGGTTTGGAGAGCGTATGGGGGGGGGTATGCCAGAAACCTTCGAAGGAGTGAACTCGATAAATTCGTAAAGTTTAAAAAGAAAAAATGGGGGGTGGAAGTTGGGGGGTGGTTGGGGGAAGAGCTGGTAAGCCAGAAACTATTGCGGGAGTGTACTCAATAAATTTGTAAAGTTTCACATCGATCGGTCGAGCGGTTTAGTAGTCCATAGCGGAAATACAGACAGACAAACATTCATTTTTATACATATAGATAATACATGAAAGTTTTTTAAACGTTATATGAGCTTATTGGACCTTTTGCTCAGTATAATTATTTGCTTGTGACAACCCTGGGGTTTATGAAAAAATATCATTCAATCTCCTTGTTTGAGTAAAATCTTTTACCATCGCTTTCTTTTTACAATCAGGTATGTCTGATTATTTTTTTTTTATGATTTGTGATAAACATTCATTAATATGATTTAATTGTTCGAATCGCACGAGTCATACTGATTTTATCAACTAGCAGTGGCATAGAAATAGTTCAATTTGACAAAATAACTATGTATAACATTGTGTTTGACTATTTATTTCCTGTTAAGCCAGAAATTAATATCTGCTTTCAAATTTTAAGCACTCAGTTAAGCCCATTTAAAAATAATGTGCAACAAAGTGCAATATGAACAACACTTTTGGCTGTACAAATTTTTAGTATGTGAAACAGAATGGTTTTATCTGGAGTGCATCACCAAAAATTATCCGCTTGGTCAACTTTTAGCGCCTTTTTTAAAATGGTAAATATAAAAAAAAATTCAGAGATCGTTATTTTTTTCTATAATTTTCAATATTTAAGCTAAACTTTTTATTTTACGACCTTTTAGTTTGTGTATTTACGAAGTTCTCCATTAAAAGTCATAGTTCATCTAAAAATCATTGTGAAAATCAAAACAGACAAGCCTAAGTTAACCAGCTAGAAGTTAATCGAAGTATGATTGGGTATACTTTTGTTTTGTAGATGAAATAACACTCTGATGAGACTGATATGCAATATTTACATAGAAGATAATACGGTGAATTCCCGACCTATCGTTTTTTCATATTTGTTTTTTGACGTGACAACGTCTTATAAATCGATGAACGCCCGCTGCACGCACGAAAAAACATGACTCATTGTCCCGTTTGTCGCGTTACGCCGAAGGCAAGCGTGCGAGCGAGAGCGCGGATAAGCGATAGAGAGGCACGATCGGCCTACCGTTCGGATTGTGCCGCATCTATCTCTCTTCCACTCGATTGGTCGATGCGTCTGAGTAGAAAAGAGACAGCGGCAGCACACAACTTATACACCTACAGTACCTACACGTGATCTGTTTACAACTGTTTATAAAGTGAAGTGAAATGTTAATGTGGTTTTCATTGTTTATATTACAACAACAATTGCGGCAATAAAGGTAATTAATCCTTGAATTAATGAGTGCGAATAAAATATATCAATAAAAATTGTAGATTTCATTTCACTCCTTCTTCGTATCCATACAAAATAATGATAATTCAATAAAAATGATTCCATTTTATTCATAAAAGTATGCAATCATTTCATCAATGTTTTCTTATGACGTTGTCACGTTAAACTATCGTCCGTAAACCGACTTTAAAGACAACCATTTTTTTTTTAAAGAACACTTAAAAAATTCATTTAGAGTTCATTATTCATTTATTATCAACGCGTCAACCAATTCTGTGTCTTAACCACCAACGGCATCCATCCAATAGAGCTGATATCAATCAAAATCTTCTGTTTTTTATTAGTTTTCAACAGCATCAGCTTGCAAGCATTTAACCATGTAATCATTGTATGTATGTAATCTATTTGGCATTTTTATTGATAAGAAGCATACATCGCCGTCTTTTTATGACACTAGTAATAGATTATTCCTCCTTCATCATTTACTTCCCTTATTTTAAATATAATTCATTTCTTTATTTAATAATAAGAGATTTCATTAATTTATATAATTCCTACCTTTCAATGAATACAAATAATAATCTTCTTATATTTTCACCGACAAAGTAAAATTTCCTTAATTTATTTAAAAGGATACTAGTACGGTTTGATTTTATTATGCTGACACACTCATTGGGGAGAGACTCATAACGATTCATTAAGCTCAATACATTTACTGATTCTAATTCGAAAACCGTTTCGAAACTAAGTATAACAGGTTCGAATTTTCAGGAAAGCTCGTGGAATAAAGTCAAAAGGTTTATCCCTTCAGATAATCTCGACGGATTATCCTTGGATTAAGAAGCGAATACTCAGTGTAATAATTGAAATTGAATACGTATGACATTATCCATCGGAATAAAAGGTTTAGTATTTTATCCATACTTTTTACCACGAAATTTCATTCTTAATTACTTGTTTGATAAGGTTTTTTTTTTACAACAATAGTATGATTTGATTATTTTGTAACGTGTAATGATTGATTATATTTAGTGAGCACACTTTTCGGAGATCAAATAATATAATAGTTGTATTTATAAAATATAAACGGTAAAATAAAGATTTATTGAAAAAATCTAAGCGGAAAAAACTATACCTGCGTAATTGCGTAACCCAAATTGAAACATATCGTTTATATTTTCTTTATTTACAGTTTTAATGGAGCAGCGTATACATTTCATTTAAAATCAACAATTTATTTTGAAGCGTATCTCTTTTAAGACAAATTATTACATTATATCAAAAAAAAAAATTTTATTCCACTAAATATAAACCCATAAAGCTTACTGCTAAGTGCTCAATGTGTCATCTTTTTAAATCTGTCTATGATAAGGGGTTGGTGAGACGATATAACATTGCAAAGATTGATTTTGTTATTTTATTATATGGTGTGGATAAGTATGACGTTTACACCCGTATCAGTTAGCAAACTTTTAAGAATAAAATGTGAGGGACATTAGCTGAAAAAAATCTTAATATGTATATCACCCCTTTCTGAAAATGACGCATGCACAATTGACTGAGAACCAGTCCTCTTTAAATTTGAGAATTTTTTTTAAATATCGGTCTGTTTGTTCCATATATGGAAGTAGGGAAAAGGCAAATATTTTTACTATTGCAAAATATTATAAAATGACAAATATTATTCATTATTTTCAATAGATTTAATTGTTTGTAATTAATCATATATTTTTGTCACCGATTACAAGTCTAGCAATCTGCATAATAAAGATATTCATGAAATATGACTAGCCGATTAACAGAGTGGTCAACATCATTGGCTTCGGTTACGGTGCTCACGAGCCTAAATCGTTAAATTATCGAAAAATGTTAGTTAACGATTAGCCTTATCGTTTTTCCTTTACTCTCATTGAAAGAAAGGTTGGGATGCTGGTAACAATCAGCTCTCGTAGATTTGTTTTCTCTTGCGATAAGCTCAATACAAACTCATCTGCTTAAAAGCAGACATGGTTGATAATAATATTTCTTCAAATTAATATCAAAAGTTATTTTTACCGTATTTATATCAAATATTTATCGAATCTAACTGTATTTACACATGATTTAATATTTACAAATGAAAATATCCAGAAAATTAGGTTCATTTTTACTGAGATTTCACTGAATGGGAAAAAATAAGCTCTATCAAAAATATAGGTCAAGCGCTAACAAAGTTTGGTCATAACTCAGCGATTCTACTTATTCATAGGTACATTTAAGTACGTAAAATGTTATCCTCGTTATATCTCATAATATCGTACGGTCATCATCCCTCTACTTTTAATTATTTTTAGAAATATTATAAGGGTATTTGCTTTCTTTTCAGAAGAGAAAATAAAATCTTATTCACCAATTTAAATATCCTCAAGATTATGTTTAAGTCTAGGACTGCGGCATAAATTTTAACCATTTTTTTATAAATAGCTAGGCATAAACCATTTAAATAATATTTAATGAGGTAAAAATCGTCAAAGGAAAAGAAATTAATGTCATATCTTTGATAGTATTTTCTTAAATGTTTCGTTTTATTTGGTAAAATAATTTTATAAGGATCTACTCTGAATAATATTGCAATATTTATTTTAGTGTTATTCTAATTTTAATATATCAAAATCATAAAGTATTTATTGTCGTGTCAGTCCCGTAGTTTACATGTTCAACTCATATTATTTCTTATGCGTTTTTACTTTTATTTGACAGGCAACAAATCGACTTTTTTTTTTAATATTTATAGAATGCATTTTAGGGGTTAACTTTAATTAATATCAAGACAACATTTTGAACAGTTTTTATTAGTATCATTACACCTGACTAAACATGACTAACATAACTGTCCGTTTCCAGGAACTGGCAATCATACAATAGAATACATCATTTGTAAATTACACTGTATAGGTACATATGTACTTGCATTGTTCGATCGGTATTTATTTCATCTGGTCAAGAATCTTCGTAATAACGTCCAAACGCGTAATATTCCCACCTTTGTCAACAACATGCAATGTAGTTATCAATTAACCCATAAATATTTTGATCACTGTTCTTGGTGCAAAGGCATTGATATTGAAATAATCCGTACCGTAAATAAACAGTACTGACTTCGCTCATAGTTGATAATGCTTGTGCTGAGTAAAAAAAAAGAGATAATGCGTAGGAACAGTCAATTGAAAAGAGGAATAATTTCAAATAGTTAGTTATCTCTGTTAATCAACCCAAGCGACTTTTCCTAAAAATATCTCTACTGTAGCTGGTCAATTAAATACAAAGGATTTAGATTTGACCAATGTAAATGTAATAGTTTTAATTTAAAAAGCCTGAACTGCTCATAAATGAAATTCAATTGTTTCTAAAATTAAACTTTGTATGAAAACTTGACTGCGAATCCGCGGGTAAATGTTCAAAATTTTAACTGAATATCGATGTATGTGTCCAACGTTAAAAGCTGACCGGTTCATACAAATCTCTCAAAAATAAACAATACGGACGTGTTGTTTATCAATGTTGTGATGAAAATTATTTTTTGCAGTAAATTTCGAATTTAGATTAGACGTCCAAATATCGTTTGGGCACGTTCCACAGCACGGCGCCTGCCTATCATTCTCTCAATCCTATAAAGCAAAAGCATATGGCACGTCGTTACAAACCTAGGCACGGAAAATTCATAAAGATATGGTAAATCCACAAAAAGAATTCAAAGTCCCGGGGTTTCAGGCTGATGGGATGAGTCGACGTAAACGGTTATGTTATTTTATTTTATCCCGTTGTATTGCTACTTTTCTCAGACATTCGGAATATTAAACTTGACGGGAATATGAACTGTAGCGCATAAATTGGGGCTGAATGCCTGCAACGTATCCAAAACGATCAAAAATTGTTTAGCATGTAAATATAAACTTCTTTCAAATTACTTTTAAAATATCAAATTTGCATGCATATATTTCTGATACTCTGTCAAATTTCCCAATTAACTACCTACATCTATTTATATTTAATATAACACCGTACTGTTTATTAACTTCGAATCAGTGTACCTCTTCGCGCAAAGTTATTAAATGCATTAGTTCAACAGTTCAAGTATATGTGGTGTGACTTTTAGAATAAGTACACTTGTTGATTGTCCGATTCACATTTATATCCGTAAGGAAAAGTTCAGAAATTGATTAAAAATTGGTCCCTTACTATTCAATTGGTTGTGTCTTAAATAAGTGATTACATGACTAATTTTCTATTGGTCATATATTGTATTTCTTGGCATAAATAATTATTGTTTCGTATAGATACCTACTACGTGTACCACAGTCTATCAAGGGGGGGGCAAACTTTTCGGGTGGAGGGCCAATTCCAATAATTCAAAATGAGCAGCGGACCGCAAGTAAAATACCAGATATTAGTTATACACCCTATCATTTTTTCGTGAAAAATTGGTTTCAAAAAGTGGCGCACCTAAGAAATCGCGAAAAAAAGTATCCAAAATACAAGAAAAAACAAAAATTGTTTTTCAAATTCGACCTTATAAATATTTTTTGCGTAAAAATATACCTAAAACATTCCCATTTTCATTCAAAAATAATATTTCAGATCTGATCAGATTGCAGATCAAAAATCTCAAGTTGTAGCTCTTTCAATATACAGTTTTAATATCTATTGAAAATGGATCGCTGACTTGCGCCAAAACTTGTCTCAATTTTTTGGAAGTCACCAAATCTTTGTGAAAAATCGTCATTCAGAGCGTTCATAACACGGATAGTAACATAATAGTATTTGAGTGTGACACGATGTCCAAAGTAAATGCAAAATCACAAATCCCTTATCATCAGTATCGGGAAAGTCCGTAACATTCTTCATTTCCAAAAATAAAATTATAATATATCCCCAACTCTTCGAAGCACTTTTTCCAAGCAAAGCCATCGAATTTGACTGTGAAAAAGAATATCTGTAAACTCACTTAATATCTTAAAGAATTTTTATTTGATTTTCAGTATTTTTTTTTTAAAATATTCTTACTTAGAATTAGGATTTATGATGGCGGGCCGCAGAAAACACTCGGCGGGCCGCAGTTTGCCCGTGACAGGTCTATCACAAACTCACCTATTTGACCCACCAATAAATTCTTCACACGCGCTAACACACAAGTAGGCATCTTTGAAAAGATTTTCTTCCAATGATGATTATTTTACAGAGATTTTTTTAATAAATAATCGGTTATGAAAATATATAATTATTATTACTCACTCTTGACAAAGTCCAATTTAATCAATAAGGTATTCTAAATGGTTTTCGCATATGAAAATAAATATTTAACAGCGAAATTAGTGAATTTAAGTACAAAAGACACTAAATGTAAGAAGTAAATCAAAAACGGTCTTAATGGACAGTGTTAGGTTGATGAAACTGATATTTTCATAGCATCAATAGCTATTCTTTCTATTGTTGAATAGTTACTTTTGTGACAATAGGTTTCTTTTTACAATTAATCTAGCTTTCATTTATAAAACATTGACACATTTTCTTCTATTAGTGGGCCTAACAACATAAAAGTTTATAAATAAACCATATGAGTGTTCTTTGTCCAACTAAGTGCTCAAAACAATTAAGTTACTTTTAAATCCTGTGGTCATTATCAAAAATATTATTATTCGTTATTTGGGCTCAAAACATAAAAGTTTATAAATAAACCATATGTGTGTTCTTCAGTGTTCTTCATCCAACTAAGTGCTCAAAACAATTAAGTTGCATTTAAATCCTGTGGTCGGTATCAAAAATATTATTATTCGTTGTTTTAGCTCAAAATTAGTTTATTGATTGATAACTTTTAGAGACGTCCAATTCAGTAACTCGATATTTTTCTACTCGTCCATTTTTCAAACAAAACGATAACAAATATAATTTGAAAAATACTCAATTAATTTTCGTTATTTATAAATGAAGATTTATTTTCAAATTTTATTTTGTTTTAAGCTGCGGATAGAAAAACTAGACTTAATTGATTGATAACTTTTAAGCCGACGTCCACAGCAACAGAAAATTTTTTCTACTGCGAGAGTAAAAAAACAAAACATCGAAACAAATTAAAATTTGAGACGATTAATTATTTTTGAAACATAGGTTTCATAAATTGAAAGAAATGATTATTGAAATAAAATAAACTTATTTATTTGTTTATCATCTGTTGATATACACACATTTGAATAAATAATATGAATTCTTTTGAACCATCTAGACCAGTGGTTCTCATCTGAGTATACTCGAGCGGCCACAGTTTTTTTAAATTCATAGTTAATATTGATTTTCGAATAAAAATTGAGATGTCAAGTAATTTGTCAACATAGACACATGAAGAATCAAACGTTTTTTATTTGTGCATTTGTACATTGTTAATATGTTTTCAATTAATGGGAGAAATATTTACTTTATCTCATTTTTTATTCAATAAACTAAAAGAGATACATTGCTGAAATTATTCCACACTCTCGTGACTTATAAAACTATCAAGTGAATGAATATCGAACATGAATTCTTTTTGAAAGGTCTAGACAGAGTTATTGCGATTTCTAACAAAATAATTCTCTTTCCTATGAAATGAACAAAACTGTTAATTAGACGCAATACCCGCAGCTTACAGAAGCTTGTTGGAGGGTCTTATGTATTACGTCTCGATCGAAATAATTATGGTTTTGATTCTGCTTTATCGTATATAAAACATTATTTTCTATCAAAATTAAATCACATCAATACACAGTTTTTATGTGTACGATAAACAAAGGAAATACGCTCTGGGGCCGGGATCCATTGTCAACAATATTATTTCATTGCGGCTTTGATTTATTGAAGGTAGGTACAAGTTTGACGTCTTATTATTTCCAATTCTCTAAAACAAATAAAGCGATATTGTTTCCCACATAACCTATACCAGGGGCCGGTAAACTCGTAGTCCAAATAAGACTTATACTACGGTTTTTTGAGAGTCATATGTTATTTAAATATTTATACAAAGCCAATTTATTGAAGTGAATTACTTCTATGCTTTTCATAGTGAATAATGATAATAATTGAAGAGTTTTTTCATAGTTTAATATAGGTACGGGAATAAAACTTACGTAAGTATAGCATTTATTTCAAAAACTTAGGTAAATTAAAATAAATCAAGATATTTGCTGTACTACTTCCACATATAGTATGCAAAGATAAGGATCGTCTCCACTCGTCGCAAGCATTTTCAACTGATATGACATACAAAAAAACGGAGTTATTTATATCAAAGAGAGAAAACTATTTTTTAGAGTTACGAACTGTATTTTAAAACATCAAAAACAAAGCATTGTAAAGTTTTATACATTAGAATGTATGCTCACTAATAAAAACCTTGAAATTTTAAGTATAAATACCATCAAAAGTTTATATGTACGGAATACATAAGAGGTATTTCAAAACGGAATTTCTGTATGACCACATAGGATAAACTTATAAAATATAATAAAAGAAATATTTTTGATTAAATAAGAGAATTTTCCATAATATTTGAAATTCTATTCAATGTCATTTTTAACTTTTTTTTTGTAAAGGGAGGTATTTTCCCGTTGACGACGATTTGTGAAAGAAGTACAAAAAATCGTTTTCATTTATTTAAATATAAATCAACAGTAACTTACTACCAGTCTCCAAGTCATAATTGTTAAATAATCTACTCGACGTAAAAATTAGAAATATTTGTCTCCTTTTAATAATATGTCGACTAGAATAAAGTTATCACAGAAACTGTTCATTTGATTTCGTAAGGGTCCAATTGTATTCTAATTGTATAATATGTAGTATGAAAAGACTTCAAGAGTTCTCCATTTGTTCTATGAAATCAAATTACGTAAATATTTTCCGCATATTCGAATGAATAAAAAATCTGTCAAATTTAGAAATAGCTAAAAAATTGTAATTGCTTTTTTAATTACTTTAAACAATATTGAAGAGCTACAGTTTACCGACCCCTGAACCACACCTGAGAAAATATTCAGTTGGGAGAAGAAACGTAAAAAAAAATGACATACATTATTCCGTGAATTGAATAATAAAATAAGTAATCAAATTTGGAAAGGTAAGGTTAAATATGCATCAAATTTAATGAATCATTAAGAGAAAATTCAATTCTCAATAAATCGTTGAAGGCAGGTAAGAAAGCTTATTTTCTCAATGGTACAATCATATTATTTGTGAGAAAATTCTAGAAAACGATAGCTGTTTTACGCTTTCTGTTATGTGTTTTTTTAGCCAGTGTTTGTAATATCTTTCAATAAAACGTTATTTTGTATATTATTTAGAATCAAACTATCAACTTTGAAATTTTTCCCAAAATCTTAACAAATAATCTTAAGATGGCTCGTATTTTTTAAATTAATTTAACAATATAAAATCAACCTGCTCACACATCTCTGAGTCTAATTGTATCATTTTTAAAAATTTTAAGTGGAAAGTAACATGTTTTAAAATCAGTTTTAGTTTTGTGTCAGCTCGGGTTCATTCGTGCACTTGAATTCATGAGGATATTGAAACCGGGGTTTTCAGTCGTTAGTGAGAAAACGTATGGAAATTTACAAAACTACACATACAGCACAAGAATCCTTTGTATCAATATTTTAAATCCATCAAAAAAATTGCTCACAATTTTTATTTCAAGATGACTTACAAATGAATAATAGTTTTATAAGTCCACATTCACAAAACATATTATTTACGATAAAAAAAATATACATATATTCTTTACAAACTTACTTCGAAAATATTCTTGCTTTCATTTGAATATTGATTCTTAAACGAATACAAAATATTTTTTGTCCTCTCAGTTACCAAAGATAAATGAAACTTTGAGGAAATGGCTTAGAAGACTACTTTATTTATTTTGAGTAACTTGAGGAATTAAGGATGAGGCCAAAATAATGTATCTATATGAATAAAAACGGAGTTTTATTTGCTGAATTTTCTTTTTTCTTCTGAATTAATGGAAAAAAGATAGCAATTTTGTCTTGATTGAGCTCATTCAAAAATAATAAAAAGTCTTATAATTTTTGCAGTTGTTTTATATGAATATTTTTTTATTAAATACCAATGTCATAACTCACATTCAGTCTTCGAGTGATAAAGCTCTCAAGATCGAGTTTGAATGCAAAAACGTGTGAAAACATTGCGAACATTACTCAGCTTTGTTCGCATATGCACGGCTCTAAAGGAAGTGAGCGAATTCCCGGAACCGAACCGGATTTTCCGGTGTTGTTAGTTGCGTCATTGTCCTCGCAACTGTTGCCCTGCTGAAACATTGCAGCGTAAATGAAATATTAGCATTATATGAAACACGAGCATAAGTTTGTGAATGCATTTCAACTTATCCAGAATAATGACTTAAGTAACAGAAGATATGTTTTCGATGGATTCGGTGGCAGCTTTTCATTTAAATTTGATAACTTCATTATTCCATTGGTTTTTATTATAATTGTGATCCGCTTTTTGTCATTCGTGAAGCATCTTCAGTAACTTAGTAATATTTGTAACACAACATGTCATTTGGCAAAGTAATCGAATTTTAATTTCATATTGAAGGTTTCTTTGTTGATTGATTTTCAGATTTTCACTGTGTTTTGAATCACAGCATAAGGCTGTTATAATAATTTAAATATAAATTGGGGGTTTCTACGAGAAGAGAAACCAGTCTTGACCATTTGATGGTATTTTATTCCTTTAGATTTGTTTTCAACAAGCGTTAAGAGTATATACCAAGTTTCATATATATATAACTATTGTGTATAGTAACATTAAATCGATATATCAATTGACCAACGAATACTGTTAAATTATATTTCAATTTAAAAATATAATTTAAATTTATTTAAAAGTAATAAAGTTATGTAAAATAGCTTTCAGATAAATAAAACAGTATTACAACAATTTTTTGTACTTATTCCACAATGCATTTATTTAGATAAGGACCGGCTTCGCTCATGGCGAGTATTTTTCAACTTAAAAGAAGTTGTTAATTTTAATAGGTACCTCTGTATTGTTTTATTTATCATCACTTGAAATTGTCAGCGATGAGCAAAATCGGTCCTAATCTTAATAAATTTTGATGGTAAAAAGTACAATGTTTTTGCTTTTCCACCAAGTATTGACAGGAAACACATTAAAAGTGAAAAAAAAACAGTATTTAGTCAAAATTTAAATCAATACTCGATATTGAAATGGCTGAATAAAATGATGATCTAGAAATACCTTTAAATAAATTACTATGTACACAAAGACGACCACACCCACAAAATTATAAAACTAATAAGATAAAACACTATCTAGGGACTGGGACCATACATTGTTTCTTGCAATTATATGAGACTTAATCAACGACAATCCCTGAAGTTAGGGAAATGCAAACACCTGAGACATGGTTCTCTAATAAATGATCGTATGCAGGCGGTAAACTAAACAACATTGTGTTTGTTCAGGGGTCATCAACCCGCAACCTGTCGTTGTCACATGATTTATTGGATTATTTGATCAGTGCCTTAATACGAGCTTAATTGATACGGGTTTGTTAGCTTATTCAATGAAGCATAATGCTTGTATGCACTTTATCGTAACACACGGTAATTTAATTAAAAAATATTTCTACCATTCAAATGAACTCAGCATATATTTTTATATGTTTCATAGTGATTGCCATGCACATCTGCCAGCCTTTGGTCGAATAGAAATTTATAGACGAATACGCATGAATTTTCCATAACCCATTAATTGCTATTGGTGGGACCCATCGATGTATTTCGAACGACATGCTAAACTTAATAAAAGCCGCATTTAGCCACATCAGTTAAATAAGTACAATTTTCCTGGTATCCATAGCCGATTGGTTTTCATATGAACGTTATTCTATTTCGTAAGGGATTTTCATATTCAAACCACCACAAACATTTGTACCGAAAAAATGCACTTCGTTGCTTAAGCATATTAAGAGTGGTCAGATAAAAATATCTTAATTTTTCATCTTTCTATACATAGTGTACGGCCTGAGTGGTTGCGTTTTTTTACAGCGTGGTGTACAGCACGGCGGAAAAACACGTGCTACACAATTGCGGGTGGCATCATTGACTATAAAAATCGGCGTAGGTGGTTTCATCAATTGCCTGAGCTAAAGAGGGCACCGGCACTTGACACAATACGTAGAATAAACTAAATTATGTTAATTTTTTTATTAAAATGAGCATACACATAGTTAAAATCCATAAGTATTAAAATATATCATTTTCTGAACTGGAAAAATGTAGTTTTAAAACAAAGATATTTTAAAATATGCTTTTAAAATCATTTTTCTCATAAAACAATTCACTAGATTAGCAGTCTGAATTTAATCTCCCATTGAGTACATCTTTTCATCACAATTATTTATTATGAAATATTTTGAATAACGTTCCAAAATGCTGTTTTGTGTTTCCATAAACTAATTATGATTACGGCCATTAAAATTTCTTTCCTAGCATTTCATTTTATATTCTAAAAGTCCGATTTTAATCACATACCTTTTTAGGCAAATATGTTTTATTTTGTGTGTAACTTTCAAAGATACTTACAATAATTGGCAGACGTTAAGAGTAGAAAAGGTCGTTAAGGCACCATTTTCCCACTAACTGTGAGTATTTATTATAGTAGGTGTTGATGTGGCGTACCTTTCCATCTAGTACTTGCGGTCTGTTTAATTTTTTTCATTAAAAAATAAACCGTGGCTTTGCTAATGGATTTCATAAACCAATATAGTAAAGACCGTTAATTGAAATACAACCGAGTGTAAAAAAAAAATTTAAGGCCGTTTTATTTTATTATTTTTTTGTTTTTAAATGAGTTTGTGATATTCATATCATCTAGCCAAATACTGTACTTTTTGTTCCAAATTCATTATATTTAAATAAATAAAATGCAAATTATCGCACTACTCCCACGTATATTTATACTGACCGTGACGAGCCTGGCCGGATTCACTCATCGCGAGCATTATCAATGATATATTAATGACCTGGGAAGAACCGAGGAGGTTGGCGAGTGACAGAAAATCTTAAAGAGGCACTGTGAATGCTCCTAAAAGGGAGTGGATATGGAAAAAATTATATAAATGAACATGGTTTCGAATAGCGTCACCTTTGCTGATCATAATAAAAGTATATGAAAGAAGAAATTATATTTAATATAAAATAAAAAATAATTTTGATTATTCCACGTATTGTGTTACTAATTAAGACACGTGTTTCGCCTCTTTCAGAGGCATCTTTGGACTTACTATCGTAAATTTTGCTTGAGGTTTATGTTTAATTTATTTAAGTGCTATTTTTAGTTTAAAAAAAAACCTTAAATTAAATCTTAATTTCTACATTTATTAATTAATGTTAACACATTGGCTACGGTTCCCGTCGTGGGACGACTCTCTATGTGTTTTGATCAGGGCTGTGGAGTCGGAGTCGTGGAGTCGGGGCTTTTTGGCTGGAGTTGGAGTCGGAGTCGGAGTCGTCGAGGCGTTTTGGCCGGAGTCGTAAATTTTGAAAAGTTTGAATATTTTATTATTGCATTTATAATGTCAAATTTGGCTTTTCGGCCGCATTGATAGGGTTGATATTTAATTGAATACACATAAATAGGAAAATTAGGGGAATAAAAAAGTGACGATATTCAACTTTTTTTAGTCGGAGTCGGAGTCGTGTTTTTGGTCAATGTTGGAGTCGGAGTCGTGCTTTTGGTAAATGCTGGAGTCAGAGTCGGACTTTTTTTTACCGACTCCACAGCCCTGGTTTTGATTTCCCCTGTAGACAGTGTGCAAACACGAAAAGCATATTCCTCTTCGTTTTATAAAATAATAATTTTCATATTTTAATGATTTTAAATTCATCTAATAATCTTTTTTAAGGTGTATGCTATCATTTATTTATATTTATCATAAATAATTTATGTATACATATTATACGTGTAGGTTACTACTGATATAACTGTGTCATTGAAAATGCATTATTTACATGTTTAAGAGGCAATTTATGAAATTGTATTCTCAGACAGCAGTTTTTGAGATTTTATTCTTTGACACCCTTCTCAATACTGAAGACGAAGAGAAGTCGACTGAAGAAAAGGCCGGCTCACTGATTACTTCATTCGAATATTTTCTAAAAAATTTCTCAGTACTATCTAAAATCAACTCAAAAGCAAGTTTAGTATGCTTTCAAATTATAAAAAAGTTATTCATTTTTTCTCTTCTTTTTTTGAATTTGAGATTTTATGATATGTTTATGCTTTTACATTCATCATGTATAGCTTGAATGGAGACGCATAATAGGCGTATTAATCTGTGATATAGCGATCTGAGTATATCTACTGTCAAAATGCGTTTCCTCTCTACGAAATAGCCGATCCGACAAATTGTATGGGTATCATTTTCTTACCTATCATCACATTGAAACACTCATTTATCCGTTGAAATAAATTATTTCACCCTCTCGTTGCTAAGAGGATGAATAAATTTTAAGAAATAAAATTTTTATTACGTGATTATTCTAAAAACATTGCCTATCTAAATGATATATGGCTTATAAAAATACTTTAAAAAAAGATACTTAATTTTAAAAACATTCTGCTCAGTACTCTTAATATTTTTCTGCATTTCCTTAAAAAAAAACTGCTTTATAAATAATGAAACAATAAGGTCCAGTAATCGTTTACTCTTTACTTTTTATAGTTTTCTTGCAAAAAATTATGAAAACATATTCGTTTTTAGCATATTTACCGCCGAATTCACCAAAAATAGCAAATATTTATATCATGATTCAAACCAGCAGTCATTAATATTTGTTTCTGCTTAAATGCGGAAACAAAACATTTACAACGGAATTATTTTTACTAGTAATCCTAAAACGAAGTAATAGGTATAAATGTTGCCATCTGAGAATTTTCATTCGATGTATAATTTTCTAAGCAATACATTCTACATAGAGCTTTCTGTTCCTGTTAACAGGTGGCAATGCACAAGTAGTTTAAAAAATATATTTTATCCTTTTGTTTATTATAATATATACCTACTATACTTATAGATAGAATATGGCTTTTTTATTGTTTTCAAAAATTTATCCAAAAGAATGCAATAATAAAACAATATTTTAACAATGAAGTCTATAATTTATTTTCGTTTATAATAGTATCAACATTTTTATGAGAATAAAAAATCAGGTTAGATCTTTATAGGCTTTATATTGACTTTTTCTTAAATATAAGATCGATAAATATATATCTTTATTATACTGTATCACTATTTTCAACATTAATATAAACCTTCAAAACAATTTTTTTAATCATAAAAAAATACTGTTAAAAAACAAAACAGAATTTTTTCAAAGAATTTTATTTTTTTAGATTTTTACGAACAAAATCAAATATTATGTTACCGTATAAACATAAGAATTAAAAAGAGTACTGGTTATTTATTTTGAAAAAAAACATGAATTTAATTTAATAGAATCTAAGATATTTGTATGTTATATAAAACATGTGTTTATGTACAGACAATATAAAAAAATCAAGATTTTATTTACATAGTTTTGTTTCATATTATGAGATTTAATTGTTTTACTATATAAGAAACCTTTACTTAAAGTTCAATCAAAACTCTTGGATAGTTATATTTATTTTTTCAATTATAATATTTACCAACCCCTCAACAAAACATTAGTTTGCAACTTATATTTCAATAAAGACGAATATTTCAGATCGGCTAAATAAAATATTTTTTAATTACTCACTTATAATATCACTCTGCAGTTCATCATAATAAGAGCATTTCTTAAATATTTATCATATCTTTGTTATGTACACATTTTGATTTTAGTTTAAGAACTATATTAAGTATATACAGTTTTTTATAAAATTGATAATTTCCTCTTTTTTACAAAGAGGAAATTTTTATTATTTACAAATAATAATGAATGTAAAACTAAAACACAATTTACTTCGTTAAATGAAATTCAAATAGTACTGAATTACCTAAAAGAGCCAACATACTTCTTATTTTTACTTGAATAATCAAATAAGAAAAACCAGGGGCTATCGTTTGTTAATCAATATTCAGTATGAATTTTACCTGTTATTTTTAATAATATATGTTACATTTTTACACGTATCTACTTAGTATAAGTTAAGTTTACTAAATAATTATAGTGTTCAGAATTATTTTTTAAATATTTAACTTATTTTAGTGTTAGTATTTCCTCTATCACAACCACTATGGTCATATATATTATAGACGTTTGATAATTTATCGAAACGAGGACCACTTAGTTCCACTGGACCACCAGGTAAATTTTCTTCGTCACTATCTGAAAGTAAAATAAACGAGTCACTTACCTAATTATAATCCGGCAACAAATGTTTTTTAATAATATTAAAACGGTTTCCTTACAATTGTTAGACAAGCCTAGAGAAAGTTTTTGAAAGAAGTTTTATATAAAATGCACGCATCGTATATTTTTGTTTGTTATTAAAATATCAACAAATTATAACAATTTTTTTTCGATGCTTCACATTTAAGTTTTTTTTAATCAGACTGCATTATGTACGGTATATCTTCGTATTTAATAGCGAACGAATAAAATCACCAGGTTTTAAAAAAGAGTCTGAGTGACAGAATGAGTATAAATGATTGAATTATTATTACAGATATAAAGAATACTATGTAAGTTCATCATTTATATCATGTATGATATAAATGATAATCTTTATTTTTATATTTCGTGATTTATTTATAAAAAAATAAATATTTTATCATCATTCAAAGTTGTATTAATAACCCTGATTGTATATTTTATATTTTTCATCGGTTGGTAATAGTGTGTCTTGATCTTTATAAAAAGTGAGATGAGTTAAGTATTTATGAATATATAATTGTATATTTCTAGTTAACTCAATAATATATTTTTTCCTGTTAAGTTCGTGTTTTATTTCTAGAATTCATTTATTTATAGGAATTACTTATATTTAATGAACATATGTATTTACCTGGAGCTACATTGCTCAATGACCCAGATAAACTGCAGGCCCCTTCATATGCATAATTCCGAAGATCATCAAAGGGTGGACAGTTAATATCATTATCTGCACATTTTTTATATTTAGCTAACATTTGCTTTTTACTAAATTTTACCTTAACATCTCCCTTTTCTATTGTATCTGAAACACGTGCAAAATATAGCAATAAAATATAAATTCAATTTTATAAATATTATACAGCAACAAGGTTTGTCCAGATTTATGTATTATTTATGATGGAATAAATAATGTTTTACTAAATTAATCGATTGTTACTTTCACAATCTATTAACTTGAATATTAGCTGCTTGGTATTTAAATAGAGTGACCCAAAGAATTCATTTCAATTGCTCTTTCGTTTGAGAGCATATGGTTGTAGGTGATGTTAAAATTTTAAATATGCATCATTGGTATTAAAATAAACTTACATGCTATTGGACTTGGAGAACAGCTTTTTTGCGATTCTTCAATGGGAATTTGAAGCGTTGTTATGTCAAAAGCTGTCATATCGTCTTCACCTCCTCCCTCATCATCATAATTGATTACATTTTCTCTAACATCTTTGTCGAGTGTTGTTCCTTTTGTATTTTTATCGCGCTTTCGATTGCATGTCAAAAATACTGGGACTAGAACTGTAAAAAACACTATTCAATATTTTCTTATAAATATAAAATAAACAGCTTTTTTTACCTAATATTTTTTAAATTAGAATTTTTTGAATTTTGTACTTTTCCATGAGTTTTGTCGCTAACGACCCGGGTTTCGCCTTTCGACATCTTCAGGCATTCCAAGTGCACGGATGTACTTGAACTGACGCGTAGTAAACAGTTTGTATCGTTTATATACAAAAATATAAGTAGGTCACTAAGTTAAAAGGTTATTAAAATGAAAAAATTAGCGAAATTTGAATGAATACAAGTTTCAATGATTTAAGTGGGTTTGTTATAATTACGGGGATTTTTGAAAATATTAATGACCAGATGATAACATAAGAATATTTAAAATAAATCTAGGGTTTTATCCGACCTCTCGTTAATGAGTTGATTGATTTCAAGCCTTTATTATTATATTACATTAATGAATTGATATTTAATAATAGCAAGTGCTTGAATTGTAAATAAATGACAATTATTAATAAATGACAATAAATTAAAATTAACAATTATTTAAAAGGGTACAACAATGGTGAACTAGGCAAATAAAGTTGCTCGTTCAAAATTGGCAGACCGTTGAGCTGAGCTCGATTAATCTCTAAGATTTCTTGATATCAAGAAATCGTTGAGTGCGGGGCAAGAAATCGAGAGAGTCGATGGTTTTAGGTACTTGGGAGTACACATCACGGGAGATGGCAACCCGCGTAATGAGCTTGCGATCCTTTTAGGGATAGCTGGAGCAACATTTAATTCAATGCGGAAAATCTGGGACTCACGGTTGTACTCGGTCAGAATCAAGTGCCACTTATTCAACGCATGCATATTGACTGTGCTGCTTTACGGTTGCGAGTCATGGCACATCACAAAAAAAGGGTAACCGTATACTGTGCTTCGAAAATAGATGCCTGCGGCGAATATTAGGAGTACGGCGGTTTGACTTTGTCAGGAAGACGCAGGTAAAAGAGCGGACAAACCAGCCCCTAATTACGTCCAAAATTAAAAAGTGGCGATGGACCTGGCTTGGACATGTGCTGCGGACTCCCCAGGCGAGACTGAATCCTGCCTGCCTCTTTTATCAAGCTGATGGATCCCGACGCCACGGAAGGCCTCTGATGACCATCCATAGGATGTACTCAGGGGAGCTAAGGTACGCCGGGATGACCTGGGAAGATGCGAGGAAGTTGGTGGGAGACAGAGAATCTTGGAGGCACCGTGTGGCGGCCATATGCTTCGAATAGGGAGCGGATATGGAGCTTTTTTTTTTTTTATAAATAAACTTACCAAAAATTATTAGTAGACATATAAATATCGCAGTTACTGCTCCCATACTGAGTTTAAAACTGTGTTTTTCTTGTATAAGCTCACAATTCTGTCCCCACAATCCTTCTGGACAAATGCACCGATAACGAGTCTTAGGATCTTGGTTAACACACCTTCCGCCATTTTTACACGGAATATCCAAACATTCATTTTTATCAATACAGCCTCTGCCATCGTGCGTCAGTATTTGACCTTCCCCGCATCTAAAAAAATGTCAATTATTAATTTGTATCTCTATCTTTAAGCATCAGTATTATGATTAAGCAGTACTTTTGTATTTTTTTAATACTGTAGTAGATATGATACCTGCATTCATTTTTGTTCCACAAATCAATGCATACAAATGGTTCAGAGCATCCTACATTTGTACATGGCGTGCTAGATGTACAACCTCTCGCCAAATTTCTTGCCATTGTTGCTTGCCCCCACTGGGTACCATTCATTCCAGGTGGCAACGGTAGTTGCTTTCCATCCAGTCGAATGTCATCCAAGCAACCTTTTTGAAAATCTGATATCACCTCAAAAGTTTGCACTCCAGTATACTCGGCTTTTCCACCTGCGTACACTCCCTCTTGTTTGTCAATAAAAAGCCACTGATGCCCTTGGAAAACAAAACTTTCGTTATAATACAACCCTTCCCCTCCGTCCATTTCTAATATAACGGCACTGCCATAGCGAATAACACTAGCCACATGCCACCTTCCATCATCAACAGAAATTTTGCTTAGCCATATATCGTTTTCTTCAGATTTCATTGAATTAAGATTATAGCGGAAATGTAAATGAGAATTTTTAATTTCTAATATACAGTATTCTCTGTTGTGTTGGTCGCTCACTCGAAAGAGTTCTCCGTAAGTTTCTCTGGTTCGAAATCTCAATTGTATTCGTGTACTAAATCTGTCTGGCTCGAAGCTCAAAGCGAATTTCACATAGCTTTGAGGCTTGAAAGTTATCGGCATTGTTGGTGTTGTACACGTGGGGCCCGTCCAGCCTGCCTTACACTGGCACCTGGCCCCACTGAAACTTGCCACACACGCTCCACCATACCAGCATCGTGCAGTGTTTTCATCTTGGTTGCACAACTCTTCTATTTGAGGGCATCCGGCAAAAGAGTTTTTTGTGAGTCCCGGATAAGCCAAGTCGTATAATTTACTATTAAAAACTAAATTTTTGAGACAGCCATCAAAACCAACACCGTTTGGAGTGTGCTGCCATAGATAATACATCGCATCTAATTGGTCATACAATCCACCAATCTGTAATGGTGTATTAACATTCAAATATTCATTGAACCGGGGAATTATCCCTTCTGCTTGACAATTGCTGTAATCCAAAAGTGGAGTACTCCCATCGTCTAACTCTTGTATGTCAGCTGACTTACAGAAATCAACAACCATTTTCACATTTTCACTGTCCCAAAACACATCCAACCTGTGCCATTCACCATCGTCAAGAGTGATTTTGGTTATTATTTTCAACTCCAAAGTTCCAGATCCAAAGTCTAAAAGTAGTCTAGGATATCCATTTTCCAATTCAACTGCTATGAAATCAGATAATACTACTTCGCTTGCTTTTGCAGAAACAATGGGGCCATTATACAAAAACATCCCTTCAAGTTTTTGAGTAACAAATTCAAAACTGAGATGTGAAACTTCGCACATTTCAAACGCGGGATACCACGCCCATCCGTTTCCGTTGAAACTGCGGAATGTTTGTTGACATCGTGGGCCGTTATATCCGACTGGACAAGAACAAGTTATTCCCAATTTACTATCTACACACAACCCACCATTAAAACATGGATTATTTTTGCATGATTCCATTTTTGCGTTTCTCGCTTCACACTGACAATGGGGAATATTTCGAATTCTTACTCCTGCCAATGCTGTTGTATTAGCGTCGACGAGGTATGGACTTTTTTTGATTTCCAAAATATTTGTACAAGACCCTTCACATTTTTTATTCTCATAAAGACATTCGTCGATACCTACCATTGTTATATTGATGCCCAAATCTTTCTCAATCTCAATTTTGTGAATCAAAACAATACCATTTAGTTTAACTGGTTTAAAATTAGACCCATGGACGGAATAACGGATATCAGTAAAGACGGGATGTTTTTGATTCGTTTGAATGCTGAATATTTCTATATTGTGTTTTTCTGTTTTGAATAATTGAGACAACTTGCCTCTCAATAATTCAATTTTACTCTCTGATTTACTTTGCTTGTGATAATCCCAAACTCTTATAAAACTTTCGTCACTTATTCCAGCAACTCTTATAGAGCCTGAGTTAGCAACCAGTTCATGGGATATTTCCTGAACGTATATAGTAACGCCTGCTGAAACATTGTATTGATTATGCCTATGATCGGATACTCTAAATTGCAACTTGTATGAACCGTCCTTTGTGCCTTGTCTCATTTGAATCATACCAGTTTTCTCATTTAATCGAAACCGGGAATGTTCACTTCGATCCCACTTAACCGTTTTATCAAGATAATCCCAATCATCGGCGTCGTAGACAAAGACCTTACCGATGTCTGCATCTGGCGATTGTCCTTGGTAATTGTACACATGTATTTCTTTGTTTCCCGATTGCATTTTATTATCGTTAATATCTCCGATCGTGACCGTTAGTGTGCTCGTTCCGAACATAGCTGGGCTGCCTCGATCTTTTATAATGATAGGAATCATGTACTCTTTCTGGTATTCCCTATCGAAAGATCGCAGGGATGTCACAATAGCCATGCTATCGCCATTGATATCAAATTGACTTTGCTCAACCTTAAACGAAGTTCTTATCGTCTCATCGGCGAGCGGGTCGAGTCTAAATTGAAATGGCGGTCCATTGTTTTTAGATTTATCGTCGCGGTCGACAGCATAAATTTCTGCGATTATTTGTGACGGAACATGTTCTGGCAATATAGGTCTATAATCGTGAAGAAAGACCGGCGCATTATCATTCACGTCTTGCACCAAAATAACCAATTCAGCCGTTGACGTTTTAGGGGGTGCGCCATCATCGATTGCCAATATTTTTAAACTATGACGAGATAATTTCTCTCTGTCTAACGGACGTTGAATAACAACCGAGCCTCTTTCATTTATTGAAAAATGACGGTGACGATCGGACGATCTTTCAATCGCGTAAGATACTTTGCTCTTCCCACCTTGATCAATATCTAACGCTTTGAATGTTTGTATAACCTTCCTGACTTTTTCGCTCTCATTTACGTAAACTTCAGAATAAGTTTTTTCAAACTTTGGGACGTTGTCATTCACATCCCTAAGTTTGACCATCACCCACGAAGTGTCAATGTGGTAGCTGTCAACTGTTTTGTTATCATCATTTACTTGTATTCTAAACCTGAATCCATTTCTTTGCATCGGATCTTCGTAGTCTAACGGTTCAATAATTTTAAGCGATCCAGTCCCATCGGGATTCCTGTACATCTCAAACTTATTGGCACCGTATCCGCTATTTTCGATAATTTTATATTTAAAATTGTTGATTTCGTCTTCATCGTGTACGGTTACAGTGAGAATCGACTGTGATGGAATTATTGTATTATGAGTTTCATCCACTTCGGTGAACCATTCGTCTTTTACAAAACGAGGAGGCATATCATTTATATCTTTGACCCTTATTGATGCAGTTCCTGTCCCTTTCAAACCTCCGCCGTCCATAGCTACGACTTGAATAGAATAGTCAGGTGTTTTTTCTCTATCGAGACAACAAACTGCAGTCTTGATTATTCCAGTATTTGGTTCAATTTCAAAAATTGGAAGCCCAGTATCTTCTTCAATTACATTTTTTTCAATTGAATATACAAGCTTAGCGTTTCCACCTTCTTGTGGATCATCATAGTCGACGGCAGCCATTTTCATAACAGTTAAACCAACTGTGCTATTTTCTGTCACATTTGCAAAATATATTCCTGACGGGAAAAGGGGAGAGTTGTCATTAATATCCTTTAGATTAACTTGAACTTCAGAGTATCCAACTAAGCCTTCGCCACCCTCGTCTTGGGCAAAGATCGTGAAACGCCACTGCGGTCGACCGTTCGGTTGATCTCGATCTAGAGGCTGAAAATAAAAGCAAAAACAACGTTAAATATTTCATATTTCGACATCTTGATAAAATTAAATTTTGAGCACGACAAAAAATTATCGTTCGCTACCTAAATAAACTTCGCTCATTTCTCACATTTCATTTAATCTAAATTGCCAAATGTTTTTTTAAAGTGAATTAATCCAATACTCATATGCTACTCATAACTACTTGATATTACTTTGATGACTAGTTTTAAAAAATCATGAGTGAGAAAACTAACAGAATAATATTCTTAACCCATAACTCCTTAATACATATACATTTATGATAAATGTATTTTTGTTCCCAGCATCGAGCATATACATAGACACCGAATATATTATATGACATCAACAGAGAATACTTAGCGATGACAAGCTCTATAGATTAAACGCTAAGAATATATTTCTGGAGAAAAACATATCATAAGCAAAACACTTTATTTAAAATTGCTAGTTAAAATAGGTATAAAGAAAAAATAGCATCACAAACATCAATGACCTTGGATTCAGACTATGATAGTGTTGCCTTGGGAATTTGAGTCATTGCGTCACATCCGAGTGAAAAAAATATCTTACCACTCGGCGTGGGGAGTGGTGTTATGTACGCGCAAATTTAAAAAAATCGAAATAATGTTTTCGAATGTATATCCACCATTTTATTATAAATCTAATAAATTGTCAATGTTGGGATACTTTTTCAGGGATGCGAATGTTTGCCGTATTGATACATAAGCTTTATTGTGATTTTACTAGACTACACCATGGGCTTAATTTTTTATGAAAGTGAAAAAAAAAATTCTTTAATAAAGAACTCGAGCGTTTTACAAAACTATGTTTTAGTGATATTGTTTTCTTTCTGAAAATGTCAGTGTGACACATTTAAGAAGTAGCCTGAAACATTTTAATAAAATATGGCATGAAATTTTTCATCGTCTACAAAACTGAATAAACAAAAGCAAACGCTGGGTTGAACAAAGCGAAAGCATCTGCAGATTATTTAGCTGTTTAGAAAACTCTCGCAAAATATGAGCACATAACATCTCGAGGGTTTAAACTTGAATTACGTTACTAGCCCCTGGTGAATGTAACCCGCTCTATATTAAATTGTGCGACTAAAAATATTTTTGAGAAACTGACGTACATTCTGAAAATTTTTGAGCCCCAAAAAGCTTCTTATAATCGTCGCCTACTTAATGCTGTCTTATATTTCCCTTTGAGCATTCAAAAGCGATACTGTCAATTTCAGCAGTAGAAACTTATCCAAGCACGAGCTTAATTTAAAATAATCGTTCAAATAAATGTTTTTTCTATCCCATAGCTACGAAGTTAAAGTGGAAATATTATCGTTTGACAATGACACAAAATAAAATAAATGTGTGTGCAAATATTATAACATTGTATTCTTTTTCAATCTTAACCATTTTAAAAAAACTGAGGGTAGGCACTTGATAGTAATATTTCACAGTTGAATCAATAAATTTTACTTCAATGTAATACCCGAATAAAATTATTTGATAATAGTCACTAATATGTCAAATGGCGCAGAATAAATTTATAAATGGCGAAAGCACTTCATGTAATATTGGAAACACCTTTGTCTGACGCAGGTTTTGTTTCTTTGAAAGGTATCTGTAATCCAAATTTATCTTCACCCTTCTCTCGTTTTACGCAGTACTAGTTTCACACAATTTTGCTTTCAATAGGTACTTGTTTTGGCGAAACAAAATCTTTATTGAGATTAAGATGAAGTTTTACTGAGCTAAACTTATTTTTCAAAACAAGTTGTTGCAATGTATATTACTGCGACACAAACTTACTTTTAAAATTATTAAATATTATTTCATCAAGGTTAATGACAAATCTCATCAAATAAATACTTTAATCCTGTCGCAAAATTATATGGCTACGAATAAGAAAATTGCTCGTTTCTCATATGACAGTATGAGAGATTTGTTTTTGACCAAAACGTTAAAGTTTTATGACAACATAAATCTTCGGTAACAGTTTGTAACTATCACTCTTCGCCCTACGTCATTTCGATTTCGGACTATTTTAAAATAAAAGAACAGGTAAACACAAAAATGGAGAACAGTATTGAATAGAGGAATCCTTATGAGAGAAAAATAAACTGTGGCCTCAAAAAAATCTGTTAGAACTTCGTCACAGCTTCAAATTTGGGGTCAGAAATATTCACATTTTGTTTTTTTAATAAATACAAGGATTTCTGTGATATTTCTGACCTAAACATTATATAGAAAAAGGTGCAACTAACGCACTTCAATTATCTTTTTAACTCCTTGATTACTCTATCGAAACAAGTAACTCACAGAATGTTCTCATAAAAAAACTTCTGTAATGATCTTTCGATATACGGATACATTGGGAGTGACCTAAAACAGCAGTCATTCAAAAATCGAATACCTTAATTCAGATTTGGCATGCTCAAATGTTCATAATCGATAACGGTTTTAAATCAATAAGTTGAAAAATTATATGAATTCATTATAATCAATACATTAATTTACATTTTGTGACGCTACCACAACTAGGTAAAAAGTAACTGATTCACCTTTAATACGAAAATTTCACCAGAAGTTCTGTTGATGTCAAATTTGCTGTTTGCAGGATTATCAATATCAATCCCCTGGCCAGTTGGAAAGTAAACAACATTTTGCGGCCGGTCCTTGTCGCCGTCAATCGCTGTCACCTGAAATGGTTATATCAAATCGGTTAAACAACTTCAACGAAATTATTTCACTCAAACAAATTTACATAAATCCAACCTCTCTCATCTATTTATCTAATATTTCGGTATCGTCCATCATACGGTAAAATAATTATTATTTAATTTGGTAACTCGTTGAAAACAGTATTGAAGATTTGTACAATATATAATAAAGGCTAGATATTAATTTCCTCAGTTGTTCATCAAAAAATGCACACACGTTTTCATTTTCACGTCCTTCTTACAAAGTAGTCGTTTTTAACTTTTTGCTAAGAATAACCAAGGAATATTCAAAACGAAAGAACTGAAACAATTTAAGATGAACTCAACTTTTATATGTCGCTGTGATTTTTTTACTTCGCTTAATTTGACCTAGATTTAACCAGAACGGCTTATCTTACGGGATTGGCATGGTGATATGGTATCATATTTTTTGCGGCAGTTTTTCATATCAGGATATTCGCATAAGATTTGATAAAAATCCTCATAACATAAAACCACATTTCACATCTACTCGCTTATTTTAAAGAAATTTGCAGTGTGTGACTATGGCCACAACTTCAGACTTAAAGCTCTTTGGTAAAATTTCAGCGCACTGTTTAATACATAATTTTCTAATGATCATTGGTACCAAACGATTCAATCTGAAGTAAGAAATGGCTCGGCGATAAATAATTGATTACCTGCTCGGAAAACTTTCACACTCTGTCTTTTCTTTCCATCGTTTCATTAAGAATTAAACTTTATTCCACATGAACTTTATCCTTACATATTAAATAATGTGCGTAACTAAGGTAATTGAAAGTTACTATTAAACATGTACAAATATAATTACATATAATACGTGTAATTTATAGTATGTACATAAATAGACTAACATTGAATTAACAATGGAATGAAAAAGCTATTTGAGTTCGTTGTGCTATCATTTCGTTATTCATCACATTGCTATCATTATTTTCAGCAATTAAAACACATTTTTTGTACTAATTGTATTAAGAACAGAACATTTTTCGCTAATTTTCATGTCCGCAATAAAATTATACGTGGAAATAGTTCAAAATGTTTTTGAATTTGAATAAAATAACGCCCTTTCATCAAGAAGTGATATATAACCCCTTAAAAGTGACTACACTCATTAGTTTGCATGTATTAAATTTTTCTTTGGTATAAAGTTTTCATGAATGAATTAAATTTTTGTACTATCATTTCAAATGGCAATGGTACGCCAATTATCATATTCAACATTTCACATTTGTCTTAGATTAAAATTCAATTTGTGTTTTTTGTACATGTAGGCATATTTGCTTTAAAAATAAATGTGGTGTGTAAAATACCATCAATATTTTATTTTATTTCATCATAAGATCAATGATAAAGTCATTCACAGGAAGACAAAAGTTCACACACTATTTGAATTGATTCAAGTACGAATTTATACACAGCCTAAATAATTGTTTTGTTATATAATTTTTAATTGAATTTGATTATAAAACCTAAAATATTTCAAATATATACAGCGGTGTCGTTACAATGAATTAAAAATTTTGAATAAACATTCAACGATATAACACAAATATATACATAGATGCTATAAAAAAAATAAGAAAAGCAGTAGTTCTTGAAATTTTCTAATGTAAAACAAAAAAGGTTATGTATATCGTTCCATAATAAAATACTACACTATTCAACTATTCTGGAACAAGGGTAAATAAACATGTACTGACACGAAACAGTTTGTTGACAAATTGCGAATATGTTGACGCATGTCGAAAGGATTTTTTCCCCAGATTTTTTGTCACAGAAGAAAAATATGTTTACTTCTTCATGGAAATGTATCTAAAAATATAAGCTTAAAAGCTAACTTTTAGTGAACGATTCCATTTTTGATAAATGCGTTGACAGTAGAAAGTTTCATACTATTTTCGAAAAGTTTCAATGTCTGGTTAGCTTCTTCCTTCACGTAAAAGTAAATATTTCAGTTTTCTCTCTAATGGAGCTTTTACTGAAAATGTTGATAATACCGCGCCGCAAATGGATATATTATAGTTCAATGTTGAAGCAAAAAATATGCTAAGAATATACGTATAAGAATGTTTTTATGCTTACGATAAAGATATTTTTCAAATGACAGTACTATACATTATATATCGGTATTGATTTAGTACTCTTCGAGTATTGCGACACCAATTGGCTCAATTTTTAATTTTGATTCACGTTTATCTACTTTTTTACAATACAATTAAAAAATATGAAATACGTTTTGTATCTTCGTATTCGAAAACCTATTTTTATTAAACTAAGCCTTGTCTATAATAAATAATTTATATAAATATATAATACTATATTAATCACTACAGTATTTTTTCTAATGTTGTTTTGCGCTTGAATTATTATGTAAGAAGTGATTAATTTTCCTTTTTGAACAAATAAAAAAGCTTACGGCTCTAAAACAATATCTACATTAGTAAACGTGCCAAAACGTATAATTTCAAACTGTTTTCAAACAAATTAAATACAGTTTAAATGTATTTCAAACAACACTGTATTTTTAGTAACGAACTGTTATGTTGATGGACTGAATAATATTATTCTATCTCATTGGATCACAAGCTATGACAACTCTATATTTGTAATGAAATGAAAATAGATTCATTGCTTCAATAAATAGTAGAGTTTATATACTTACTCCTTCCTAGAACGGATCGATCAACGTCGCATTTGTAATTGAAACACATTATTTTCAGACCATCCCTTAATATTGCGATGCAATTTGAAAATTTGTAAATGTGATTTCAAACATTTTTCAGGTCAGATTAATATTATATATATCACTCATTATTTTCATGCCAACTACTTATCTAGATGTTATGAGTAAGTAGGATACATTTTTTATTGATTATCTAAAATAACATGCAACATAATTAGGTGCTAAGAATCAAATTAATAACCACTTCTATTTGATGTTATTATATAGTGAAATGAAACTATTTCAATCACAATGGGAACTTTGAATTTCTAAATATGTGTTGTCCATAAAAAATCATTCAGTTAACATTTTGGGTGATGCTTTTAATGAGTTGGCTTCAATTTAAACCAAAAACTCCGAAGACTTTCTCGATTTTTGCTGTGGATTTATTGTTTCTTCTAGAACAGATTTAGTGATTTGTAGTAAAAAACAAATATTTTTCTAATATGTGGTTTTGATTGAAGGTGTTTGGTGGAATTTTGATAGTTTGGAATTTGGACTTTTTCTAAATAGTCAATATGAACAATTCAAACGATTCAACATAAACAACATTGTTATTACATTTTGGACAAAAAATATTCGTCGCAATGATTTAAGAATCAGAAAACATCAAAATGTTTGAGAAATCAATTCTAAAACGACGATATGGCGCAATGTTGTTAATTCAATTATATCGGTTAGTAAAATTGAATTATTCTTGATTGCTTTTTTTTAAACCAAATAATTATAGAGGTATAGACGAGATATTTTGATAAAATAACAGTGTAGTTATTTTATTAAATTCAAGCAGTAAAGTACTTAATAATAAATGAGGAAAAATAGCCATTAAAACGGATACATATATACAGCGAACACATGCAGATACAACAATAATACTCGTGCAAGTAATTTTTGTTACCTGAAATCAATTTTAAAGTAAAAATAAAATAACGTAACAGCAGGCAAAATAAACACATGACAATCAATAAAAACTGACGTGCAAAAACCGTTCGGCGATTGACCTGAAGTATTCGTTTCGGCAGATTCCGGTCGTCCTCTTCGGTAATTTGAGTGCGGTAAGTAGGTCGCTCGAACACAGGGGGGTTGTCATTCATGTCCTTTACGTGAATCACTACTGTGGTGTGGTTGATCTTTGTATTGGCTGTGGCGGTCAGACGTAGCTCGTACTGTTAAGTTTATTCCATATATAGTGTTTATAACTCTTTTTCAGCATCATTCTTTTATCATATTCAATCGATTTATTTCTGCAAATAAATATCTTAATACACGCTTTCAGATCTATAATAGATATGTGATATACATCTACTTAACACTACTCATATATTATATAAAAAAAAATATCTTGGGATTTGAATTCGCTTAATTGAATAATCTTGATAAAAACTTCATTGCTTTCATTACCTTAATAACTCAAATCTAGCAGTATTTTAATTACGTCTGTGACGGAAAGCTTATTATGACATAATGATGAAATTGCTATGGATAGCATTAATCCCACGTCTTGTTCTACAAGAATGATTTAATATAGTAGAAACCTATCAATAGTTTAAAAAAAAAAAAAAAGTTTTATTATTATTTCACCAATATAACCTTACTTGGACCACCATTTACCGTAAATCTTGTTTATATGGAAGTAAAGCACAAACTTTGATTGACTTTTAAGAGATTACACCACAAAAAAAACATATAAAGCAATTATTAGCAAAAACACCGCTATTAATTAGTGCGATATTTTTAAATATTTAAAAAAATGTTTATTTTTTCACTTACCGTTTGGTAAAAAACAGATTCTTTAAAAGATAATTATCTCTGAAAACTACGGAGACAATTACGAAAGTTTTATCGTAACTGTAAGTATAACGTATGAAAGACTGAATCTAACTTAGCAGAAACACTAAACATTTGTAAAGTGAAATGGGGACCGTCAATAAATAAATACAGCCGGGTATGGGGGTGAATTGAGGCGAAGCTTGTATAATCCCACGCAGACAAATACGCTGAGATGTGAAAAATATAAATAGAAGGCAATAATGTTTTCTTAGTCACGCATTTTTCTTGTAAAATAAATTCTTTGAAGCCCCGAAAACAACGAAACCTAGATAAATAATTATATGAAAAAAACGAGGCCCCAGTGATGTCAATGTAATTTGGTGCAAGTTTTTGTTTTCATTTCCATTTTCATACTATTTACATACAAAAATTAAGCTTAGAAAAAAGTATTTAATTAGATTAGCATCAATGAATGACTACAGTTATATTTTTCGTCACAGTATTTTAAGACGGATTTCAAATTAATATATAAAGTAAGACAACTTTTAACTAAACAAAAAAAACAATATTGCTAACACTATGTTTTTTTCCGTTTTTATGTACATCAATAATTATTTGAGAAAATAACTTTATTCTTGAATATTTTACGTCCAGCTAATGCAGTTAGTGTATGCTGTGGGGTATGAATTCGAGTGGTCAACACTGAAATATTTGATTGTGTGATTCACTGATTTTGGATTCTACTACGGACACGTTAAAAAAATGATTCGAGAATTTGTGGTCAAAGACATTGATATCTTTATTCTCTCCCATGTATACAATTCTAAAGAAGCAACGTATTGAAAATTAACATCAACTGTTACTCCTATAATGGCCCGATCTTTATATGCTTATCATCCTCGGAGTAAAAACATAAGTTATGTGACTTAATAACATGCAGTTATCGTGAAATAACTTCTATTAAATTAATTACATTGGTAATATATAACAAGTTTTACATTGGGAACAGACAAGGTTATCAAAGAAAACAGTACAATAAACCTACTAAACTAAATTGTCAGTCCAATGAATAACTGACATATTCACAAAAATAACAAATTATCACACTATATTTTACTTAATACCACGAGAAATTCTCTTAATTACGGAAATAAAACCAGACCTTGGCAAAAAATACTTACTAAAGAAACTCCAATATTACAATGTTGTTCTGATACATTTTTGACAAGACTCTCGTCTGCCTGTCTGTCTGTCTGTCTGTATGTCTGTAACTTTATGCATAATATATAGAGTCCCGAATTTTAGCGTTTTGATTTTTGATTTTAACATTGTGTAGCGTTTAAATTTACAATCTTTTTTTGCTAGACATAAAATAAATAACAAAAAAAATGCCTAATAACACAATCGATATTAAAAACGTATATAAAAAGCTTAAATTATAATTGAAAGTAATAAAAAAGCAAGACAATTATAAAAAAATAGCAGAAATGTAAAAATTTTAGTCATAAAAAATAGACATCACCACTGAATTGAGATTATTAAAGCTGTTTCCCTCAATGACTACTTTAAGTTGAAGCAACGTTCATCCATCATACTGATTATATTGTATCTACTGAACAATGTTTGCATCAAAACTATGCATGATAATTGATTATGTTTCATCAAAACCAAACTCGACATACAGTAGAACCTCGATTATCCGGATTGGTCAAAATAAACAAAAATATTACAAATTTGCTAGTATGCAAATGGCGAATTGCGTCCACTGTTTACGTACGTGATGGAATGCAGTCTTAATATTTTGATCGTTGAATTTGTTCTAAAAATAAGTCCTGTGTAAAATATGAGTCAGTCATCGTCCAATTCGATGCGGAATTGAACGTTTGTTTCTTGAAAAATTGATCACGATTTAAATATTTATTTTTAATATTACCGATATTTCAACGAAAAGAAAACGTGTCATAGTTTCATTAAAATACAAATTGGATATAATCGATGGTTTGAAACGGGGTGAATCGAGACGTTTTTTGTCTAATAAATATTGTGTCGGAATGTCAGTGATCTCGGATATAAAAAAACAAAGTGAAAAAATCTTGAAGTTTACCAATTGTTTAAATTCAGAGCGTAAAGTTATGAAATTGATAGAGGAGACATTGCGGAAGCAATGACACAACTTTCAATATGTGCTGAATGCGACAAAGAAGATATAACCAAGTGGTTAAATTGCATTGCAAACGATCCTGGATTCCAAATTTTGAATGATGACGAAATAATTAAAGAAATATCAACCTCACATGAACAAAATCAAGAAGACGTAGAAAAGATATGTGAGGACGGAGATATTGGTCCTACATATTTTGAGGCTTTTCAGTGTCTAGATGTTGCCACGAAGTTGTTTGAGAGTCAAGAAGAGTGCTATTCAAGACAACTTATGGGTCTTAAAAGTATTCGTGATTTGGCAGCATCGAAAAGAAAAGCAAGCTTTAATTAACCTTTAGCAATCTAAAGGCCAATGGGTCTGGCCCGGAAGATTCTGTTAGGAGGCTCCGCGGGCCAACACGCCAGGCCGAGCGTAGGTATAAGTTTACTGACAGATTTCTCATGCATGCAAGTAAATTCTACAAAATTTTATTTTCGATAAAAACAGTGAAACATTGCAACATGCTGGATTAGCCAACATTTTATAATTTAAATCAACCGTTCGATGAATATCTTCTGAGAAAAATAGGTGCACTATTTTGGTTGTTGAAAATTATTTCATGTTCAAATATTTTTGTGACAGTCAGTCGTGATCTTGTGTTAATGACGGTTTTCTAAGGCCACTCCCACATATTGCCACCATATTTTTTTGTATTGTGGAACGATTATATTTTTCAACTCCGCGATATTGATCTTTGTAGTTTAACTTCATAAAAATATTGATTTTCATATGTATATTTATTTAAATGACCATTCTTGGAAAATAATAAAATAATGAAAAATAAGCTCCTGATGTAAAGTATTATAACGAATGTCGATAGTAACTATGAGGAACATTTTATAAGTGTACGTTCATGTAGGTATACACCGCATTCGTTCAATAATTATCATGATGATGATGTTACTATTATGACTTTATTATGATTTATTAGATCTATTTTCAAAAGGGAACGTTTTCTACAAATACATTGGCTGCTACATTTACATTATCATAATCGATTTGTAGGTGAAGCTTTTAGATCATAAGCTCCCAACCTTTTTCAGGGGGCGACCCCTTTTTATAAAAGCCACGCGACCCCCGTGCAATTCAAAATGGCATTTTAATAAGGTAATTTAAAATAACCTCGAAAATGCAATATCTTTTTTATTTGGCTATATAACATGGCGACCCATGGGTTTGGCAACCTGTGATTTAGATGAAAGATTCTGCAAAAATATTATTTCTGGAAGATAAATAAATAATGACGAACCTATATAAATTTCAAACGGAGAATTATCTTCATAGCATACAATCCAAATAAGCCAACTAAATGAAGTATTCGTTATACCTATATACATACATATGTAGCATTTCATAAAACACTGCTAAACACCGTGTAGAATGTTTGTCAACCTACTTGTCCCTTTTACGACATGGGCATTGACCAATCTTTTGTTTTCTAATGAGAGGCAAAATTTTTAACCAAGTAACCAATAAAAAATAAGGTACCATTTTCGGCCTCTAAAACACGAGCGAATCAATGCTTCACCATTTCAGGTAGCAGCCGGTCGGTCGGGTGCCTTTGAGAAAACAATACAAGACGATTAGAAAGAATCTTTTCCAAGGATTTGCAGTCGAATTTTTGTATATATTTTCTATATTATACAAAATTATTGCTAAGCAATAAATATAAATGATGCAAATAAAACATATTGAAGGCATACGTATTATTTCTAACTCCCTTATGTGTAATTTAACTAATATTTTTATCGTAATGTACCAACCATCCGATGGTCATACGAATGATCAGATAGAGTGTGCCAAGTCTTATGAACCAAAATTATTATTTTTAATAAAAAATACTTTGGTAGTTTTTAATTAATCATGTACTTCATCCAACCCTATTGAAGACTATCACGCACTTGACCATAATTTTTTTTTTTTTTTTTGTAAATTCAACATTTTTTTTAAGCCAGAGTAGCTTACCAGACATGAGAAAATTTTGTTAGAGTGGAGAAATCGATAATTGATTTTTTCTATAAAAAATAATTTATAGCTGTGTATAAATTTAAAAAAATAAAAATGATTTATACTGAATATACTTGTCTTTTCCAGTCAAATATGATTTTTTCGATTAACTGGATTTGTCCTTATCCCGACTATCTTCATCCCCAATTTGTCCGGATAATCGAGGTTCTACTGTATTTAATATGTGTGGCCAATAACAATTATTGCAGTCTGGGTTAAATTCAATTTTTATGACAACTACTATTTGCCTTAAAACCTGATTATTCTAAATTTCAGCATTCACATACGTATTTCGCATTAATCCTAAGTGCTGAAAATATGACTCATTAATCATCATATTAATATAATATGCAAATCTTCCGGCCGAATTCATGTAAAAAATTTAAAAATCGTATCTTGATCAATATCACAGGTAAAAAGCGTTTATTAGTTTAGTGAACCAATTAATATCACAAAAATACGACTGACCTTAAAAGCTTACAGAATATACATATAGGAAAACGAATATAGCAGATCCATATTCTTTTTCGATTCGATTCAAATATTTGAAAAGTTCGTACGTCTACATTTAATTTTGCATAAAATGGCATTTCTCCCATATGCCCCCCATTTTGTTGATAACACAGTATATGAAAACTATATTCCATATGAAAGCAGTTAAAATAAAAATGGAAAACAAAGAATTTGTTATTTATTTGGATGATTTGGACTTGCGGTATGGTAAAGACTACAAATTTTGTTTATAGCATTAGGAAAAGTTTTCCGCAAACAATGGTATAAAATCACGTTTTCATTGACATTTTCGATAATATCTAAAATCTAAAAACTATAATGTCATACATTTTCATAAAGCCACGAAGTATAAAAAAAGTTTGCTCGTTATTCCTCAAAGTTTCAACAATGTGGAAATGCTGCTGTACACAGTTAATAGTTTTTCAATAGTATGGACTCAACAACATATAAAGCAATACACGATTATTTTTAACTACGTGTTAGATTAATGCTTCTTTATGTTATTTGATGATTGGTAAAGCAAAATTCTCTGAAATCATTAAATAATAATCTACAAAACAATTACCTTCACTAACATGTATGTACCTATACACACTTGCATAAGTTTTGTTGCCCTGTCCTGAATAGATTCTATTAAAAGAAAATTTCTAATACTTTAGTTAGTTGTTGAACAATTAAATAAATATTGAATGGAGTGAATTAATTATGGTATGGAATACGCTTGCAGGTAAAAAATTAAGAATATTTGATTGTTTAGCGGATTTTATAATATAACTATGTGAGAGCAACCAATGTCCAAAACAACAAAAAAATATTTTATACATTAACTCAGGCACGGGCAAACTGCGGCCCCCCGAGTGTTTTCTGCGGCCCGCCATCATAAATCCATATTCTAAGTAAGAATAATTTATTTTAAAATTTTGAAAATCAAATAAAAATTCTTCAAGATTTTGAGTGAGTATACAGATATTCCCTTTCACAATCAAATTCGATGGCTTTGCTCGGAAAAATTGCTTCGAAGAGTTCGGGATATAAAAAATACTATAATTTTATTTTTCGAAATGAAGAATGTTACGGACTTTCCCGATACTGATGATTAGGGATTTGTGATATTGCATTTACTCTGGATATCGTGCCACACTTAAATACTATAAACTCCGTGTTATATCCGCTCTGAATGACGATTTTTCACAAAGATTTGGTGACTTCCGAAAAATTGAGACAAGTTTGCGCTGGTAAGCGAAAGTGTATTGAAAGAGCTACATTTTGAGATTATTTATCTGCAATGTAACACTGATTTAAGATAATTTCACCGTCGTGAAGAAATTTGCAAATTTTACAATGCTCTTAATTCAGACAAATTCGACCAAAGATATTGCTCAACAATGTGAACAGACATTTTGATTCTATCTTCTTATATGACCATTCACAAGCAGTTTCAAAAATATCAACTACAAAATTAACACCTGATTTAAAAAATGTCAAACTTTGAAATAGCTTCTCTCTTATCATAAATGTTTTTCGTGATAATAGAGTACCGCGTGTACTCTATTTATCCTGTTTTTACACGTCTTTTTTCAGTGATTTTGATTTTACGCGATTTTTTACTCTTAGTTACGAGATTTTTCTTTTATATGAAAAATGGTGCGCAAACTCATGCGATGTTATTGGTGACTTTGCTCTGAAACTTATTTAAGCACAATGCATTTATAAAATTATTTGAATAGTACGTTTCCAGATAGAAATATTATTTTTCAATGAAAATGGGAATGTTTTAGGTATATAAATTAATATTTTTATGCAAGAAGAAAAAAATTTTGGTCGAATTTGAAAAACAAATTTTGTTTTTTCTTATATTTTGGATACTTTTTTCCGCGATTATTTTATGTCCGACACTTTTTGAAACTAATGTATCGCGTAAAAAATGATCGGGTGTATATCTAAAAATGGTATTATACTTGCGGCCCGCGGCTTATTTTGGATTCTTGGAATTGGCCCGCCATCCGAAAAGTTTGCCCCCCCCTGCTTTAACTGTTAGTTTAGATTAAGGCAAAGACATACAATTTATACGAAAGACTTAAACTTCTTGCAAAAATTTTGCTTCAAGAAATAATGATTGATAAAATAATTGTGAATAGTATCTCTTTTATTACCTATTTTATATTAAATTATTATTTTTTTAAATGATTTTTATAAAAAACCAGATGATTGCCATGGTACGGAGTCGTATCGTTTAGGGTTCAAAATATTTTTTAAATATCGAAATTTGTTAGAATTCACATTTTTTGGAGTTGTGAGACGAATGTCGTTTCTGTAACATAATACCCGCTTTATAGCATTACCCACTCATATCTGTTGAACTACTACGCCTTTCTAAGAGCGTTATTATCTCGGATAAGAATCAGAGTATAAAAACGTTATTGTCATTGTCAAGAATATAGCAAATTTAGCGGGTCGATTTTTGAAGTATTTTTCATCGGAGACGTATTTTATTTAATTACTTTCATTGAATATTGGTATGACTAATCTAGCTATTGACCAGATTTTTCTACATATTTATCTTAAAAAATCACAACGTCCAGCGGATTCCTAACAGAGTTGCTCAATGTGTCTTTTTCAAAGAGGCTAGAGATAGAAAGCATATGACTAGGACAGGATGAGTGGTTTTGTTATTAGTATCATGAATTCTGTAAAATAAATTTCAAACAACACAGACAACTATGTTTCCAAGCAGAATATATTTTCCAATAATTTGATTGAAAAATGATACCAAGTCTGAAATCCACAGGCGAAGCCAGCAACGACACTCAGCCAGGGACCCGAGAGCTAATATATTTATAAGATTAAAAGATGTTTGTATTCATATATCAAATATAAACTTTTTTTTAAAAATAGTATTGAAAAACAATTACGTCGAAGAAATAAAAATTACGCTACCGATGCTATTTAATCATGAATAAAACACATTGAATTATTGAAGAGAGGGCTATTTTAGGCTGTCAGTTTTTATCTTTTTGACATGGGTACTCAGTATTATAAATTATGAAAATAATACTGAAACAAGTACAACTTTCCTCAGCCAAACATGTGAAGCTTTTCTCTGCGTTGTTTGAAAAATAAACAATATTTCAAATATTTCTCGTAACCATTTTGGCCAAAGTTAACAGTTTTAACATTTGAATAATAAATTGTTTGACTTTTTACGAATTCAAAGAAAAATATTAAAATTTTTAGTTAGGAACATATTCTAGTCAGCTGGTTGTTGGCTTAAAATATTTTAAAAAATAGCACACTCTCACAGCATTCACTAAAAATGTTTATTTTGATTTATCAATAATAAACAACACATAGTACAATGTTTAAATAAAAAATAAATTTTTAAAATTTTGAATTACAAATCGTCCATCAAAAAAGATTGAATTAGTAAGAAGCTAAAAGCACTCTTTATACATTTCACCCCAGGTTTTAAAATAATTCAAATTAAAAGCACGGCTTGAAAATTCGCATCATCAACTTCAAATATATTTATGTAAATCCAACTTTGTCATACTTGGATAGATCAAAATATTACAATCAAATTTTTGTCTACAAAGAAAAAAATATTTTACAATCAAAGATTTTTTTAATATTAAAGCTACCACTGTTACATTATACAAATCTTTGAATTTTATAACAGTTTTTAAGATGTCGTCTTTCTAACCTACTATATTTTGACTGTTCAATATGCAAACCGATTAACTACGGTAGTGAAAAATTTTCATGACAGTGTGCTTTAAAAAGTGTAAATTTTTTCTTCGCTGAAATTACCGCATCCTTAAAATTCATATCTCAGATTAAAAATGTCGTTAGGTGACTTTTTTAACACTTAAACGTTTAACAATTATACATCAGAAGACTCTTTGCGATCTAAAACGGTGGTATGCATGTTCAAAACAATATTACTTAATCAAATTAAAAGTTTAAAGCCCAGACTTCTGATATATTGCACTATAAAGTCATCGCATTACAGAGTTATCAAAACACATATTTTTGTGCCATTGCCACCATTTCAATATAAACCGTATTTAATATAAAAGAAATCGATAGATTTAAAAAAAATGTATGCCATATAGAATAAAGCTAAATTAGACAAGTTTTCACTGATTAAACATCACATCTAATAAAGCAATTATTTCAACTTGCCATAAAATGTATCATTCTTGTGAAGTAGAACAAATTGATTAAGATTTGAATTATTCAAAACTAGGCATATGTTGCTGGCAAAACAATAATGCCAAGTCAAAAGCATTACTTACTAGGTTACTTGTATTCAAAGTATGGAAACTTCCAAAGTCGTAACAAGATTTGTCTTTGACGCTTTTGTCTTCGATGATAAAATTAATATTATTAATTCACAATTTACAGAATTAGTGTCGCTAAGATATATTCAGGCCGCATAATATTCAGTGGCTGTCTACAATTTTGTCGCGTTAAAGGGTTTACTTTTATATATGATCATATATATTTAAAAAAAAAGTTTTGTAAATATGTAGTTTGAAAAAGCGATAAAATATTTATGTATTGATTGAATTGTACAAAAAAAAATAATGAAAATAGTTTTTAAAATGATATATTTAAAATATTTCATGTTGAATGGGACCGATAAGACAATAACAAAATAATAGTTTTGATTACTAAAAAAATATCCTGTGTGACCCATATCTAAGAATGGAAAGTGCGGAGAGAACAACGAGAAGAGTGGGAAAATTCTCATCGTGATGATTTTAAAAATAATATATTTTTTATAAAAAAACGATTATACACAACTGTGATGAACGCAGTGCAGTGTTGTTTGTTTTTGATTATCTATGATGGTTTTGTTTTCAATATAACAAATGATATGCTAGCAATATTCGTCCATCAGTTCAAAATCGAGTATTTTGCAATGTAAATGTTTTTATTAGAAATTCCCGTTAATAAGAGCTTTCCGTTTTAATAACTATCCATATAACATCCATTTGTTTTTCTTGACCGATCAAAAGCTTTAAAAGAATATGGGTATATTACCATGTGACTAATATTATCAATTTATTTTGCACACGTTATAAAAACTATACATGGGTATCAAACTCATTTCTTTTACCTACCTTTACTGCCGCTTGAAATTTAATTGTCTAAATTTAAAAGATAAGAAGCTTTATTTTGTGTTTAAAAAAAAGACATTTTAGTGATATTTAACTTTTTTGTGGAAGACGCCGAAAAGCTTGCTCAAAGTTATTTTGTTTATTTTTAGCAATTATCATTAGTAATAATCTGTGTTGGTAAAATACTGTTTTAAAAAATCTTAAACTGATTGCGGTATTATTCCGCGTAATAAAATTCTCTCGCTGTCTTTAACTTGTTTTTACATTTAAAACTACAGTTTTTACATAAAAATACCATTTCCGTGTTTCAATGATATTAAATATTGAAGTACATTTCTTCAAAGAAAATTTTTGAAACATTTTTCTCCAACCCCGTATCGCCATTTTTTAGGATTATTTTTACATCTTTTCGATTTTTATTACAAACCGTTGAAATTTTGTTTATTAAAAGATTTTTTGATCGTCTGTTTTTAGAAAAACCAAGCTAACAAATGATGATTATCTAAAACTGGTGATTAGTCAACCTCTTCTATTAATAAAGGTCGATAAAACAATGCGCTTAAAAAGTATAAAAGTGAATCAATATTTCTTTCCACGCCTTGTTTTTGAGGTTGCATATAAATTTAATCATCAACGATATTCACAGATGCCATCTTAAAATTCGAATCGAGGATGACAAATCATGTTAGCACTTACACTTACTTACTGAATTGAAAAAAACACACATCTCACACATTTATGATTAAAAAACCAGTAATTATATTCATTGTTAATCGATAATACATTTTTTTATAAACTCTTCAAATATTAGGTATGTGTGGTTTGCTGTGCCTATTATTATAAATATTTGGGAATATCATTACATTCCATATAGATAGATACCTTTTGAGTTTTTAGATTTGCAGCACATCTAGTCGAAAATCTAGAAAGTATGTATACAACGCCAACATTTTTATTTTGTTATTTTAAAATTCAGGTTTTACAAGAGAGGGATAAAATATTTTACTGTGTTATACAAGACGCAATAAAGTTCAAGTAACGCAGGCTTTTTGTGAAAATTTAAGGAATCTCTCGTCCACCCCCTCTTTTCCATGTCATCATTTTACCCAATTTACATTAATTTGTATAATCAGTATCATTATAAACTATTCGACCAGATTTTTCCAGCATATAGCTTTTTGCATGTTAATGCCTGTGACGAAACATTTATTTACCCTTTTTTATGTCTACGTTCAATGTGACGATTAACAAAAATTGTATGCAATTAATTTAAGATATATTTAAACTTCACTGTCGCATTTTTTTAAAATCCGGTGAGCACACTCAACTAATTTTTAAACATCGAATGTGTACTCGATGGCAATAAGTCTGAGAGTCTTTCCATTATACGGTATTTTTTCACTAATGCAAAATGTTAAAAAGTATACCTTCTTGCGGGTTTCATAGTCGATGGGCCCTGCTACGAATATGGCACCTGAAGTATTTTTGACTCCAAATGCATCTCCTATATTTCCACTCGTTATCTCGTAACGAATTCTCGATGCTGAAAAATAAATAAAAGATTATTTATAATATGTGAGAGAGTAATTATATAAATATCCGAATATTGGGTGAGTATTTTTGTGTAACTGTGTAAGTGTCTATTTATATAGTACGCTGAGCCTGCAGCCGATTGATCAACACAGATGGCTTTGGCAACGGTACTCATGAATACAAATCTCAGTATGGATAAATTCATAAATCGGTTTATGGATTTTTATCCTAATGTTTAAATATGTGCGACGTTTCAATTACTTAGTATTCCTCTGATTCTTAAAACGAGGTGTGGTGAAAGCGATTATTAAACTAATAAAATCCTACGTAAATTCTTCAATCTTTATTCTCTCCAAAAAAGTTATAGTGATTGGCTTAGCTGAAAGCAGTTCTTTAAGAACAACTTTTGCGATTCACATGCTCTTTATTTAGAGCGGAAACGATTTAAAAAAAATGTTAGTTTCATAAACTTTCAAATTAATTACTTCACTGCCTAAATTCATGATCGTTTAAAGCTAAAAAGATCATATGTCAGATTAATCTTTTTAATTGATGTTAATTACTTTCACTAAAAGGTTAGCGATAAACTAATGCATGGCGAATATGACTAACGTAATTTAAAAGCGATTGAGATTTTATCTTTAGCACTATAAATATTGTGTAGCCAACTAATTTTCCATCAATTAAAATTTCAATTTTTACTTTTGAAAAACATCCAGAGTAAAAAACGTTATTTTAAATTGTATGGCTTAAAATATACTTCACAGTCTTATATTTTATTTCTAATTGAATTTTCTGACTGATTTCTTCAAATGCGATTAAGATTTATCATTTATAAAGCAAATAAACAATGAATATCATACTGACAAAAATATACTATTTTCGCTATAGATCACACAATATAGTATTAATATTGAAAAAGAAAACGTTATCGTAGGCTACATATATTTTTGATAAACTTATTAATTTCAAAAATATATTTCTGACATCAAGAAAATCGAGAATACGGAAATTTGAATTTAGGGGATATTTGTATCGTGAATTTCAATGAGTTTCAGGCGGTCTGGTTTTATATTTCTTTATTTTTTCCGTGCTTAAAATAAGCTCCATATATTTTTTATCAGATTTAATACTTTTTGAAAATTCTCTGTAACCGTATTTATCACAGCGTATCACATACAGTAAAATATTCCATAAAAAAATATGTTGATGATACTTAATAACAGCTAACTATTACTGTTCTATCAGGCTATGAAAATTATATCCTTAAATTAATCAATATTCAATTACTTACACTTGTGGTTTAAAAAAGTTTTTTTAATAATTCAATTACGAATATCACTCTGTAGCCGATAATGTTTCTTCGATAAATGGGAATTAAAAATTCTTACATATGCATCATTTCGTCGGTTCCTGTGGTCTAGTGGCAAGAGCTTTGTCCTAGCGATCATGGGACCCGAGTTCAATTCTCGGCAAGGTTGGATTTTTTCAATTGAAAAAAGAGATCTTGGGCTGGGTGTATGTTATTTATCGTTGATTTTGTGCACAACTGATATATAATTTATCATCGAGTTAATCTCGTATGACTTTCACAATTAAGAATATTCGGCGCAATGGCGTAAGCTGTAATGCCAAATATTTTTTTTCTATCTAAAAAAAAAAAAAAGAATCATTGGGACTGTTTTTCTCATCGCGGGAATTATCAAGTTGTCATCCCTTAAAAAATATTAACATAAAATTTGTATACAGAATATGTACTATACAATTTGTTTGTTTCATTTAGTTAATAAATAATGCCCTTCGATGTGTTAACTGTCTTCTTACTGGTAACTTCTTACTGGAAAGGCACTATTTTGAATAAATAAAATATAATATTTTGTATTTAATTTTATAAAGATCAATTGCAAATGATAGAGATTAGCGAAACCGGTCCTAATCTTTATTAAATTATACGTAGATGTAGCACAATTAAATTTCATTTTATTCGTTAAAAAATTGGCATACCTTCCGATTAAGAATTAACAGTTAACACCTTAAAAGTGAAAAAACTTTACCGTAGTATTCTAGTAATAGTATTTCAATACCAAAAATATCTTAAACAATTTGACAAAAAATATATATGTAGCATAAATCTTTTTTGGTGTCAAAATGTTGCCATAAAGACAAAAGTTGCGACATTTTACTGGCATAGCTTACTGAGTGAAATGGAATGTCTACAAATAACACAACGCTTAGAAGCAGACAAAATTACGAACTTAATTGAATTGTATAAGTCAATTGGTAAGTTGTCCCCAAAAGAGAGTGTTTGTACCGAAATCTCCGTAGCGTCTCGAAACATTTATACGATACTCTAAAGAAATTTACAACTAATTTCAATAACTCAATCCTTGACTGAAGAGCAAAATAACTAAGATATTATATCCGCTATTTTACAGCAATCATATTAACTTTTTAAAACAAATATAAGTGTAATTTAAGTAATATTTTCACAAATATTTAAATTAACATACGTATATAGCATTGTTATTCAACAGGTTTTGCTAAAATACCAAAAAGGTTACTATACTAAAATAGGTACCAAGCTTAGTTTTGAAATTACTTTTAGACAAATATATCATCAAATCCATCGAAATATCTTATAGTTTAGTTACCACATTTGATAATTTACTTTCGAATCAAAATCAGTATATAAGATTATTTTGTATTACTAAATAATAATCCAATCAAACATACTTGTGCAAATGATAAATAATTAAAGTAGCACTAACAAAATTGTTGTTGTTCATCTTATCAATTTTAAATAATCTGAATTTGGAAATTTCTATTCTATATCATAACAAGGCTAAAAAAACGAAAAACTCCACGAAAAATACTCAATCAATACCGAGCACGTGAAAAATATATTTTTTTTTAATTATTCTATTTTATTCGAGATGAATTCAAGAAGATTTAAAATACTGTCACTTAAAATCAATCCAAAGTGAAAACATTAAATTTATCTCAAATAATAACTACTACCATTTGTGCCCGGAGCTTCTAATCACGCATAGAAGTAAACCGCTAGCTGACAAAAATCAACCGATGGAGTACCCGACCAAATGTCACACCCGATATAAATTCGAACTTTAATACCCTATAAAGATTACTGTCAATTGTACGCCACTGTTAATTCGCTCATTGATTAGGCTAACAGTGAGTGAATTAGTGATGAATACGAGCTTTCAGTTTGGTATATTCGCATGCAACTACCTTTACGAGCTTAGTTTTGCCTGATTGTGTGTCAAATGAAATATCTCGGCAAGATTCCAGATTTGAAGAAAACGTGATTAAGCGTAATACAATAAAGTGGTATTAACAATGATACAAAATATTTGAATCTTACCAAATTAATATTAAAAATTTGTATTGCAAAAAATGCATACTGGTAAAGTTGTGAGAGTTAATATTTACAAAAAATGTGTAGTAGATACATAACTTGTACATATGAATGATTTTTTAAAGAAAATTTTTTGCCAGCGTTTTCAGTAAAATTTTACAATTTTTCCTGTCGGATGCGCCTGAAATTACTTATTAATACAATTATATCATATGATTTACGACAACTATGATTCCACTCCTTATTTTGCGTGAATTTTTCCATTTATATAAGAAATAGATACATACATGACGGAGTATATTTTCTTCGAGGTTTTCAAATACATACTTTGATTTCTGTATGACCAATAAAATAATGAGTATGATTTATTAAATTTAATCTTTTTTTAAAAACAATATTATCATTCAAATTGAAAAATCGTTAACAGTATAAATACGCACAAAAACAGTTTTATAGATACGAAATATACATTATCCGAATTCATCATAAAATATTGAGCAGTATAAAATTTGAAACTGTTTTTCAATAAATTATAACTGAGATTCAGGGTATTTACCCTTTCTTGAGAAAAGGATGTATATTTGTTTTCTTAAGTACGCCGCCAAAACGGATAACAGGAAAATCATTTTCTTTTCGATGTCTTAAAAGCTGTAGCTTCTATAATTTTGGATTTAAAATAAATAATGAAAAAACTTTTCCATTTTCCATACTTTAGGTTCGGCTGAGGGGTAAAGTTACCTTTCACTCGGAGTTTTTTCTGCTGTCGACAATGTAAACATAAAATACTTAATCCCACACAATAAAGTATTCAAAGACAGCATATGAAACTCGAATGGATAACATGGAAGTTTCGTTTTTATTGTCATCTATAAAAAAAATAACATTGCTCCAAATTTGCTACGGCGAATACTTTTATAACTTGAAATACGGCCTCCCTGGCTTCTTGGGGTTCGTTTTTCGTGTGTGTACTTTGCGGTAGGCCTTATAGAAAACAGGAACGCGATACCGCTTCAGGTTAAGACCGGTTCCTGTGCTGAGTTCACATCCGGCATCCGCATTGCAGGATACTACTTTTTGCTTTAAATCTCAGAAATAAAATATTACCTCCAAGACGAGAGCTGAAAACATTATGTTTGCATACACAATATGACAAAAAACTCATTCATCTTCCGAATAAACTGAAGATGAAATTTTTCATGCCTACAATTTATATGGTTTATACATGAGTAAATTAAAACTAACATTTTGATTACGTTTTCTGAAAATTCGACACTGGATATCAACTCTCTTGATTGTTTCTTAAATTGAATACATTATAGTGACCCTTTAAAATTCTTTATTCCAAATAGGCGGACAGTAAAACATTCTCATTTAAAAGAGATTTCTTGGTATATAGAATTAACAAATCATATAAATATTAGTTTTTACCCAATTTCTTGGTTTATTATTTTAAAAAGAAAAAGCTTATCATGCCTTTTCATGATATTGATATCATTTTTTTTTTTTTATAATAATATCAATAGTATAATTTGAATATTCATAATGGGGTGTCAAAATTATTACAAGAATTTAAAATATTCATGCATAGTATTTACAATAAATCGTTCAATAAACCATTCTAAGTTTATGATGGCTTTGCATTTACTGAAAGTCGCTAGAAAATGTATACTTTATTTATTTTTTTAGTAGGCATCGAAAAAAAAAAATACTAAATAATATTTTGAACAGAACCAACCTTCTCTATGTTAATAATTTTTATCAATATTTGGGACAAATGACTTTGTATGGAATATAGATAAACTTGGCGTACTTTTATGGCAAGCGTACTATTTATACTAATTAATTATATCTCAATGTTTTGAGTTATAATTGGCGTGCATCAGTGTTACCTTTTTGCTTTTTAGTTGATTGCTTAGCTTTTGAACACCTGGATCCAAAACACTGCACTGCTTTTTTAAAGAGTCCTTTCTGTGAAATTTTATGATAATTGAAGCGGTAAATTTTATATTTGCTGGTTCCATTATTGGTCTTTTCTTTTTATGATCACTCTCACGGCGTTTCATTATAAGACCAAATAATATATATATTCAAAAAGACGATTGCTCTGATGCGTTTAATCATAAACACTTAATTAAAAGAAGCATCTGCTAACGACATTTTAGATTACCCAGCTACGTTGAATAATTACTCACAGATAAATTGGAATAGAAATTCACAAACATTATTATAAAACACAAAATTAATTTACTTTAGAATGTATATATGTATATAGCCACCAAACTATTTAATTTATTAAACAGGTGCTCATGTTTACATTCAATATAGATTTAATTCAAGAAAAAACATCCTTTTCGATATATAAAACTATCATTCAATACAAACTTAGATACTTTTAAAATATTTTTTGGGGTCAAAACGATTCCATAATAACTTTAAATTCTATGCCATATCATTATTTTTTACATTTACTGAGTATGTTTCTTAAATCCTTGAAAAATGAATATGTCTTTTGTTATATTGGTGATATTGGTGACAGCGCTTTTTTCTTATTAATATTTGACGAACAACAACGTACTAATCAGGTGATTCACTTGAAGCAAACGAATTAAATTATATAATAAAATCGGAGAATATTTCTGATTTTATAAAGAAAATATATCTTAATTTGACTATAAAATTTAAATTTTTCGGTTAAGTGAAATCAAAATGTGTTATAATCTATAAGTGTTGTGTGTTAAAAATCCTAGCACATTTACGAAATTCACTACACTCCATTTCCATAAAAAATAGCATATAGACTATCACTCACAATAATACTTAACCTAAAAATATATCATTTGTCATGCCCACTGTGAACCTTATTTCACAGAACAAAATAGTTAAGCCGTACGCCCAATCTATATCATATATACCAGAGTATCTTTTGCCTACTGCTAGAATAAGGGAACGCAATTTGACAAACTTCCGTCTAATTAATTAATGCCACAAAAAAGTGTTCTTTATTTCTATTACAGAACGAAAAAGTTTTTCTACAGACGTATGACCTTATATTTAGTTAATTATATTGTTTTTTTTTTACAATATAGGTACTCTACAGAGCTTTATTTTATATATGATAAGTTTCTTTTGTTTCCTAGTGAAAATAATTTATAAAGTCTGTTTTTAATCATATATTTTGCAGTACAACAAAGGAAATGTCTTTAATTTATAAAATATATATTTTATAAATAAAGAGTCAGTATGTATCTGGTCATTTTATTCAAAGAAAGAGGTAATTAATATTCATTTATTTATTGCAGAATAGTTTTCATTTGTACAACTTGAAAAAAATAGGTTATTTGTATAATACTTTTTTTGTTGTGTTTTAAAAGTTTTTCCCAGCCATTTTCAACATAGCAAATCGTCTTATAAGAGGATCGTATAAAAAATCCCACTATACGAATTCCTCAACTTCAATTACATTTAATCCTTCCACTAACAGGTCTAAAACAAACAATTTCTTTATATAGGACCACTATCAACTGGAATTTCTTGTTACGAGGGTTATCCCGGCAAGGTCGATTTATGCTCTATAATTTTACTCAAATGTCCAGTTTGTAGCATGTACACTTTTACAAAATTGGAATAGGACATTTCTAAGAGTGAGTGGCCATCCACAAACACCATTTTCTTTCCATTTCGTTAAGAATATATCTATGAGGTCAAATTTCAAGAAAGCGACAATTTTTCTATAGCTCGCCATTTCCTGCTTTTTATTGAGATAACGTTTACATGTAACATTACCGCGTTATGTTTAATCTGATGAATGTTACACGCGTTTCGTTTTGTAATCGCTTATTTTAGAATACCCAAGGGTTACCTTTGTAGTAATGACTGCTTACTATATTAATGTATTGAGATATTTAACGTTACAATATTTAATATAATATTTTAATATTTACATTATTTATTCTTAGTTTTGTCATACTAAGTGTGAAGTGTTTGATTTAAAAATAAATATTTGGCTTTATATATTTTTTAGAAATAATAATGTTTGTTCGTATCTATTGACTGTACTAAAAATAGGTTTGTGTAATAAGGATCTACGTAAACATCATTGATTATTTGTGAAGTTTTAAGGAGATGAGTTCTAGATAAAAAAAAATATAAATCAATGATAAGTTCTCAGTATTTTCTGCTTGGATACTAAATCAGTCCCTGTGGTCTAGTGGCAAGAGCTTTGTCCTAGCAATCGGGGGACCCGGGTTCAATCCCCGGCAAGGTCAGATTTTTTCAATTCAAAAATAAAATCTTGGGCTGGGTATGTAATTTGTCGTTGATTTTGTGCACAACTGATACATTATTTACCATCGAGATAATCTCGTATGACTTTCACAACTCAGAATATTTGGCACATTGGCGTAAGCTGTAATGCCAAATATTATTTAAAAAAAATAAATAATTAAGTGCCAATACCGATTATGAAAACAAAAATTTAATCAAATTAAATTTACTGCATATATTATATTATAATCTTTTCAGTGATATTTTTGTATCGTTAAATTGATATTCATAGACAAACCATACCGATTAGACTGGAAACTAATACAATATTATATTATTTATCTACGATTCGTTACTCTTTAAAAAACTAAACCTTATTCTTGTAGCAATCTTATGTAAAATAACGAGAGACTTTTAAAAAAATAACTAATTTGTATTCAGCTACAAAAGAACAGATATTAACATTTATAAAAGCATTAAAATGTAAATCAAATATATCGTTACTATGCAAGGAGCAGCTCACAATAAAACTGATAATAATAAACTATGTACATGGTATTCCCTGAAGAAACATTATAACACATCTCATATTTATTACATCCGAATTTACCGGAAATCTAATTATAAGCACGGTAAAATGTTTTAGCCAATAACGAAATCTATAGGGCTTTAATGGAACGATTTCATATTTTGTTTCGTATTAATTTACATTCTAATGTTTCTGGAGGGGCGCACAATAAACAACAATATTTAAAATTGTATCCCAATCTATTTCGTATTTTTTTATAAAAAAATATTTTCAGTTTTTATGTTGATAGTTTTTGTATAGATAATTTTGTTGTATGTATATGTAAAGTTCATTTAGATTGACAATTTACGATATTTCATTCATGGCTCATCGACAAGTTCGAATAGTCAGATTTTTTTTCTTACTACAGAATAAAATACGAAAGAGGAAAAGAATATCTGAGTCGATAAACAGAAAACTACTTGATACATTAGTGCTCTAGATTTTCAGAGCTTCCACTAAAAGGATGATTGAAGCATTCAGTATAACTTAATGTTGAGTAAGAAATACAAACATTGGGCACCTTGTAATGGTCGTCTTTTAAAGGTTTCCAAGGATTCGGATATATCACAAGTGAACGCAATTATCGTCTGTATATTTTTTTTATTATTTTGCACATGTTCTTGATATCTTTATATCCTATTTTGTACGGTGCAATATCAAGACGAATCGATACTTGTAGAATCGAGCTTCTTATCTTTAACAACCGTTTTATAAGCCTTGTAGGAATTAAATTTAATAGTTGGCACTGTCTTGGGGGAACACTGAATTTTTCGCTCGAAAACCGACAAAAAAAGATTTATATTTTTTGAGCAACAGTAAAAACTTGTACGATACAGGTAATAAAGCATTTTTTATCAATAGAAAACTGCCAGCTGTGAGCATAATTACTGAAAGAACGTTTCGATTAAAATGATAAGTGAGTTTGCCAAAATACTCACAATCAACGTAAACGATAACATAAAAAGGAATATGCGGTTAACATGTTTCTAAGATTCGCCATTTTCAAAATGCCGTCAAAACAATTGCGCTTATAGCCCTGACAAACAAGCACTGCTTATTGAACCGGGATTAAGCATTTACGTACTTATCTGGTAAACAAGAGTATAATCATCAGGGTTCAACTTCAGCTGACTTGTTAAGTACATTATATATATTTCTAACAACTTGGATTTAAAAATTCCACGTTTTCCTTATACACACACAGTAATATTACAGTAAATGTTTTCTCTCATAATGTTTTTCATTTCTACAAATAATGTCAGTCTCTTTATCGATAAATAAAATATTGTCTACATTGTTTTTAAATTGGTATAATATATTAAAACAAAAACAGACTGAAGATAATATTTTACTGAGATGTTTTATTCTCTGTGGGCTAATAATATTGTAAATTTTTGTCTTTGTGATTCAATTGTATTTAACCTCCACACTATCATTTAGTTAACAAGCTTTTTCGATAAAGCTCAATATAGAATCTGAAATTTTTTGCGATGTTTTGCAACACATCAGATAAATTATCATTCTTATTTATTTATTTCGATGGCTCTTAGCATACGCACTGTAGCTTATTTTCTTTTTTGTCGAAAAACCGATAGACAGGAAAAAAGTTTTGAAAAATATAGACCATCAAATAATAGAGATTGTTTGATAAAAATCACAATAAATTACCAACATTCACGAGAAGTTTCTTTGCTAGAAACAAATAGGGTAAGTTATTTTTACTACTTGAACCTTTTCCTTTCAGTTTTTATTATATTTATTTTGTCCAATCGAGCAATATTGAAATATAATTTTGTTGCAGATATAAGATTTTATATGAAATATTATGTGAAACTAAATTCAACAAAATATTGAATTTTATAATAATAGAAAACACGTTTTCATTGTTTGTGATTCTCTGAACATTTGAGCTAGGGTGCTTTGATTCCTTAAATAGCTCAAAAAACATTTCAACAAAGCACAGAAAGTGAGTTTTTGTGGCTTAACGGTTTTCAACAGAACTGATTGTACGTAATAAAAAGTACGGCAACCAGGCATTACAACATTTTCGTATGAAAGGGATGATTTATGCGTTTCACTCGTTTCGTGATAGATCGCTGTACATTTATCGCTTTGGTTGAATCTTTTCAATTCAATAAATACCATTCGGATAGTAAAAAATATGAAATTATACAATATGCGACTCAACAAAACATCGTTCAAAGATAAACTGTATTGAATCTAATTCCAAGCAAACACGTTATTATACAATGCCAAAATTAAGCAAGGCATATCTTAGATTATGATGTTTGTACACAATTTTATCTTTTTTTTCATAAATATCATGATATGATGCATATTTAATATGTATTTACTTAGAATATTTATACAGTTAGATGGTTGAGTTTACAATTGTCTTATAATCGTGTAATAATATTTAATAACAACAGCTAGGAGACATAATTTTGTGATAAACAGTGGTAGTTTTATCGACCTCTAACATTGTGTACATCTGGTGCATGAAATAAGTATTTTACTTTTGGCTGGTAAAATGGTAAGGCGAATATAAAAAAAATGTTTTTTTTTCAATTTATTATTGTATTCATTATTTTTTGATGATCAACTCATTGCGGTATCTTTTAAAAATTCTTCTTCTTTTCTCAGAGGATTTAAAATGGCTGTGAATTTGACAATTTGCTGCAATTCAAATTATTTTTTTGCACATATTTTGATACATGTTATACTTTTTCGATTTTCACAATTTTAAAATAAATATGCATTATATAATTTTATTTCGTATTGTTGAGCACGATAGATATTGTACTGATTTCTGATGAATAATATTTTTTTTATTTGCGTATATTCGACCATACAATGTTGTATAAAACATTATGTTTGCCGTTACTCAAGTTGGCACAATACGTCATTGCTAATGTACTATAATATGACTTACAATTTCTGATAACATTTGAAAAATATATTTTTATATAATCAATCAATGATCAGGGTTTTTTGAAGATTGTTTTCTTTTACATCACTCCGATAAAATGGTATTCTTAATATTTTAATTTATTTATACGAAATCTATTTATTTTTATCATTATATAAGCTTAAATTAAAATTATATCTATAGTCCCTTAGAAAAGTAACTTAGAAAAGGTTAATTAAATAATCTTAGATTGTTCATATCTTCTCAAAATTAAATTACAACTATTATTCCGTTTCATGAAGTTTTCCTGTCTCTAATAAGCGAAACCAGTCCTGATCGATTTAAAATAATTATGTTAAAGTGTTACAAAAAAAAACAGGTTTTATTTATTTTAATATAGCACCATTCCACCAAGAACACACCGATGAGAAATAATATTATCCAATATGTTGCATATCTCTTAATAAAATATGAAACTGTTGACGTTTCTATGTATAAGGTAAACGTGGAAATAGTCTACTTGGATTCTATTTTTTTAAAGTTTTTTCAGTGGAAATAATGAATAGCTGAAAAGTGTAGTCTAGTCTAATGATATATATATTTCACATTGAATATAAGTTAACTATTTTCGTTTTTCGTTGAAACCATTGTCTCTTTGTTGGCCTCGTCAAGCAAACTTTTTGTGCGATGCGACTTTTTCTTTCTAGTTGAGTTGATAAAAATATAAAATAAGGAGTCAAAAGAAAATAACTTTAATTAATCTTGTTACTTTAATGAAGCCATTAAGCTGAATAATCCATCTCTCTTCTGGAATAACCAATGCCCAATTTTATTTCACACTTGACTTATAAAAGGTCGTCTAACTACGCACTTTTTGACTTGTATTATAGAGACAAAATAAATTGGAAGAAATGTCGCGCCGCTCGTGATGCGATTAATCTTTTGAAGTTTTTTTTTCTTGCATCTCAGCAATAATTAAATTTTACTTCAATTTTTCAGGAAGTTTTTCACTTTTTCGTGTTATATCAAATTTAAAATTCTTCGAAATTACTTAAACGTCCGTGTTCCAGCTAAGTTACTTTGAGTGGTTACACACTTTAGGCTTCTGTATTTTACAAATGGCTTGCACTCAAGTTCAAGTTGCATAACTTTATTGCTGAACAAGCCGTTTATTTATATCATTAGAAAAAAAACTGCCACAACTAAGAGGAAAAGTATACAAAAAATCTTAATTGCTTAATAAAACGAATGATCTTTGCAGTCAAATTAGTTGTTTAAAGTTTTGAAAAAAATATAGGAAGAACCCGTGTACTTCTTAAACAGCTATATTGCAAGTACTATTTTTTTTGTATTTTTATCATGTATAATATATAGCTTGAACCGTTATTAGTCGATTCAAATTTATATTTAAATTGTTTAAAACCATTTTCAATTCACATCTTTAAAACAGTCTTGAAGACTATTAGTATGAAATGAATACTCCCCACATATGGTAAAAAATAGAAACCGACTTGACACATACGTTTTTTTTCATCCGAAAACTAGAATACAAGTTTTAGAAACCCTGTCAGTAACAAAACATTATTGTTAGTGCACATGAGATGGAAATGTAATATAGAGCGCAGGTAGTTAGTCATACCATCCAAAGTATCCAATTACAAGACTCCTTTAATTGGTGGTTTTACGATATGTTATAACGATTAACGAGATGCAATTTATGCTCAATATAGACGGGTATACCAAAAATCTTACAGAAATCCAAAAATGCTTTGTCTGATCGTTTTTGCATTCGTGATAGTATGTTTAGGTTACAGACCACACGTATGCATCATGCGCATGTATCAACTACGTCAGAACCATATGCGGTTAAGATATACGATGCGCTACCAACTAATATCTATTCCGGGAAAATTCGCGATCCGGATCCACAACCAAATATGATTTCTCTATAACAAGCACATGCGATTCTTGATGTCAGGTATATTAAGAGTTATGCCAACATAGTTAGTTTATCATGGGTAAATATTACATTAACGACGATTGCTAATTTTACATCGTTCAACTATTCAAACTGTATTAAAACAGCTTAAATTATTTAGTCATGTCGCAAATACGTGTGTTGCTTATAAAGAGTATGCATTAATAGATTGAATAACTTTTAATTTATTTATAATTTATGTATAACGTGCTGACTTTGCTGATTAATTTTTAACGAGAGTTCTTCCGAATTTTAAGAAAAATATAACGTAAATTCTCAGGTTTCAATATTTTTTATCAACTATCATCTTCAATTTATTGAACTGATTCATTTGTCTATCTGCTCATTTTTTGTAGCGCATAAATTGTATTTGAATATTACTAATTAACGTCATAACACTAGGTAGGTGAGATGTGTTTTCTCACCTCCCTAATGAAAGTTTTCTTTTAACAGGTTTTTTCAGACATGTTTACACAATTTACATTGAATCTAGACCTGTTCGGTCACAATGTAACAGCTCTTCCCATAATGATTTTTTTGTAATTATTGAATCGCATGTGACTGAATACCGTTATATAAATCATGCTATTATAAATAGAAAACAATCATGTCTGTAAAAGAATCTTATTTGTAGTTTTCTTATTTTGGATTTATAAACAAATTCTCAAAATAATATAATTGTAAACGATATTGAAAGATGGTCTTATCGATTAGAACATTGCCTTTGTGCTATGTTCGTACGAATATCAATTTCGTGGAGATAAAAATGACAATTTATTAAAGCATTGAGGTGTATAAATAAAATTCTTTCATTTCCTGCCACGGCCAACGTCTTCATATAAATTTCTATGTGGAGAATACACTCAAAGCCACCTCGTATAAGAGCTCTTCGCGTTCTTATCGTTTCAGGTGAAGAGACTTCTCTCGAAAAATAGACGATAAAATTAAAATTCAAGAATTTTAGCGGAAAAAGTTACCTGAAAATTTTTGAAAGTTCTTGAATTAATATCGCCAGTGGAGCATTTTAATGATATTTTCTTGAGAAATTAGTTACTTCGCCTGCTTCAAAAATACATCAAACGTTTCGTAAAGTAAATAATTTCATCAACGGACCTTTGCGTTATCGCTGTTTTGACTTTAAAAACACAGTTATATTTAAATATAAATGAGTACTTCAGATTTGAGATCTTTTCAACTCAAATCATGGTAATCGTATAAAGGTTTTATACAACAGTACTTATTTTATCAAAAACTAATTATGTGGACCATAGTGAAAAACCATTTTTTTCTCTGGTGGTAATTGGACTAAGCCACAAAAACGTACAAACTCATTTTTTTACGTCTCTAAGGATCCATTTTACAATAATAGAAAGGCTCAGGCGAAAATAGCCGTTTGGACAATTTTTAAGTAAAATTTATACTAAAAAATATTTTTTTGAACTGAGGGTTAGTTGAATATGAATTGCATAAATACAAGTTAACTTCTAGAGCTTGTTATGTATTCGTTAAATTATTTTCAATTATTTATTTTTGTTTACCATTTTTACTTCTAATGAAGTAGATCTCAAAATTAGTTTTTCTGCGAGAATTACTTGTTACTCAGTTGCCTCAGTTATGTTTTATATTTTAAGAATTAAAGGATAAAGCTAGGGTAGGACAAGTGTTTAACCAATAGTTCAAATTGCATATATCAAAGACATGCGAGTGAACGCAAATCCACAAAACGACTGTAACTGAGCTTCGAATCCTTGAGCACTGTTACTGATGGCGTTGACTTTTCGGCAAATGCTTGCCATTCTTTCAAATACTCTTTTAAAAATCATTTTTTGATACTGACACTAAAACAAAACACGGCACATTTGATATTTCTTTTACAACAAATTAACATTCTCTTAAAATTGAAAATCATTTAGCCTTTGTAGTGACTCAATTTCTTGTGGCCGTAAGCATTTTTTTCAGCAAAAGTTATAAGACAAAGAAGGAAAGGATAATACGTAAAGTATCTTCCTGATATTTTGAAAGTCGCATTACGAGTGATATTAATTATTAGAGGCGTCTTCATACCTCCCATAAACTTATTTCTAGTGGGGTTTGTACAAATTAAATAAATCTAGTAGCGAGGACAGAGCAAGGATGTATTACTATTTTCCTTAGCTGTCCAAGATAACCATGAATCAAAGATTTGCCGCATCAACTTCGTTCTGGTAAGCTGATAAATACCGTACGATTAACTAATAATATTTTGTTTTAATATTGGGAGTACTAAAAATGCGTGCCAATTAAGTTATTGAATACATATTGAAAAAGATTTTCTTATTTATCCTATTAAGATTTTTGTGGGAATCGAAATGAGGTATTTATTATTTTAACAAAAGTTACTTTAAAATTTTGATTATTTTCGTTATATCTCAGTTTTGTGATATTTTTGACTGTACGTATTTTCAAATATTGGTTTAAAAATTACACTAAGTTGCCTGTCTTCGAAGCTTCAATTTACTAGTTCAAAACAAAAATACTATGAATGTTTTTATAGATTTCTGAATTTATCTCTAAGTTAAGAGTGATTTATGTTGTATTATTTGTACGATCATGTAATCAAAATAAAGCTTAGCGCAGTACTTTGAACGTTACGACGTAAAATATGGATGCGCAAGTATACGATATGCTTCCGATTTTATTAGGATAAGCTCATATTGTTTGTAAGAATAAACCATGTTTAGTTAAGAAGCACGTAATGTTGCCGTTCGTACAACTTTGACGTTAAGAGGACATCCGGAGGTCGAACATTAATTATTTCCACCCCATTGCGCTGAATGTGTAAGCTAAAGTTCGGTTATTAGGGGTTTGAATATTGGTTCATAGGAGAATCCTGGAACTAAAAGATTAAATAAAAGTTACGTGTTCAGTGAAATAAAAAATACAAGCGCAGGAAACGAAACGAATTATCTCTTTATTCAAATGAGCTTGCCTTTTTGAATAACAGAGTGATTGTTGGATTTAAAATGTTGTATATTGCTTACATAGTTTAACTACAGAATATCATAAAAATGTGATTGTTTATCGATTTATGATAGCACTAGTTTTTTAAATACAAGTTAACCTTTTATAATAAATTCATTTTCACAGCTATCAAACATGAATTAGTCGTATTTAGCTATTAACTATTTTTATTTTGTCTGATATTTTGTTTTGTATCTCTTCAACAGTATTAATATTATGAGAAGATAATAAAACGCAATCTCAAGCTTGAAGAATGTGTAGTTATATTGGGTGGTAGTGTGTACAAAGTTCAGTACCCTAATAGTAATATAACATAATATATCAATATTGATAACCACATACCACGTATTATCACCGATATTGGTCACGTTCATAATTAATACTCCATGTTTACGTTGGTCAGTCATGAACATTTTAATGTTCCCTCGAGTCAACAAAATACTCACTAGCTAAATAAACTTGCTTACTTTAAGATGACATTTGTTAATGAAATTATCTTTTCTTATATGACATGACTACTGACTTTACTTCAAAACTCAAAATTCAAATTTGATATTGAAATTTCATCAAGCACTTTCAGTCAAAATCCTGAATTAAATCAAAAATAGATGTTTAGAAAAAATCATCGCGGTAGAAGAGCGGCTTCTCGATTACAGTCAAAATGGAATATCATTCTGTCACATGAGTGTGATCTAAGTTTTGCAAACGTTTTATAAACCTCATTTTTGAAAGGAAAGCAAAGATTTTGTTTGATAAGTTCCGAGATAGAACGGTGAAAGAACTTACTGATAAGATTCTGAAATGGTGTTGGTTTAAAGGTATAATACTTACTTACGAGAAACTGTAAACTTACAAAGGCGCTTAGTCGACGATGCGAAGAGACGAGAAAACAGCTTCAGCTCTTTACAAAAAAACTTTTTGGACACTTTATCGTACATATTCATACTCCCAATCATACATCATTCATTCATTACATTTGAAATACAGTTTGACTATATTATGTACATAAAATTTAAAAGTAGCGATACTTGAATTGATGATATTTATATTAAGCCAATAATTAATACCTAGCACACCAAATTGTATGAACTTCCTTTTCTATAATAAAAATAATAACACATTTTTAGTACTTTTTCCACATGAGATTTATTTCATCAGCCAACCGATTTTTTATGTGCATAGAATACTATTTTAAATTGGAGCTATCGTCAATCAGTTGGTTGATTGATTTAAGAAGCATAGTAAATTAGCATGAAAAGCTTTATGGATTTGACAACTTATGACAGCTTATAGAAATATTTTGATGGGTTCACAAAATTCATTTTCATTGTACTTGTAATAAGAAAGGAAAATTTAGAACGACTACCTTGCTTCATGATTCAATTAAAACAAAATAAATGAATCTTGTGAAATATTTATCCAAACAATGTATTCGGTAATCATTAATCATCTTAACAAGACAGCTTTAGTTTTGGTGAACTTTTGTTACGGAATCTTTTATTGTTTGAAAAGAAAGGATTCTGACTTTGCCGTCCAAGTAAACTGAAACAGATTATAAAGGTGATTTTGTTGACACGGAATTCGTTTCATTTTTTGTGCTTAACAAATTTTTGCTAGAAAATATGTGCCAGATTTCCCCCTTTAAAATGACTCCAAATTTATCATCATTTGGCTAAAAACAAACTTTGTAAAAACGTTTAGATGTTAAGCTGGAATTTTAAAATAAAAAATACTTTTCATGAAATAATATAATATAAGAAAAATGTACAAACAAAATATTTTTTGACCTTTTCGGTTGCCTCTTTCAGTCAAAGAATGTATTAATGAAGCATTAGCAATATATACGATAGATACGGCTTCTAATGAAGAAACGGATGATAGATATACGGGGAGTACGTGTAATAAATACAGTAATGACTCTTTTTAATGATTGGATATGGAAGATATAAAGCTTTCAAAACGTCACATGTTTAAATAAAAATCAATGAATAAGAGAGATTTGGGATTTCGTTTTCCTGGCTCGGTAAGCATATATGGAGATAGTTCTAAGCCATACAGCTTTACCACTCAGAAGTGATGGTTTGGTAGTGTGATGGTATTTGTTACTTTTTAAAACCATTAAATTGTTTAATAGCACATAATGTTACCATTAAAACTATCGGAAAACAAATTTATAAAAATATTTAATATACATATGATAACATGTTTTTAAATGTTTTTGCTTCATAAGATAAGGTTCGTTTTATGTTTAAAATGGATTAAGGTGGTTATGTAGGCATTAAGCTCAAATGCTCAATGCATTAATATCAAAAACGTCTTATTTTAGCATCGGTGTATTGGGGACGTAAGCATTCATAAGTATGAAGTATGAACATAATTTCACTCATGCATGTAGATGAGTAAACAGAAAAATTTATAAAATATGAAAATATGGTGTTTTACATTTACACAACAAATATGACGGAAAAAAATATTTTTACTGCTGGAAAATTGATGAGAAAAAATTGGTTCGTTACTTTTTATCCTTTAAAAGTTTCGCTCATATTACAAGGTCATTAATATGACTCGAGATTATATTGTTTTGTTATTTAATATTCCATATATTCAAAAGTATCTTAACACAATTATATTCGATTGAAGTGACAATTTTCAATGTCATTTATTAAAAAGCGATATTTTTTGGTTTTAATCTGTTATGCCACAGAAAATAAAAGTGTCAAATTTAAAATTCAATTTGATAACTTTATTAATCTACTGGCTGTGTTACAAAAAGTGACACATTTTCGCCACTTTGAGAGGCATCGTCAGAATTACTATCGTTATTTAATTTTTTGATTTTGTGATGTTTTTGTTAAAACATCATTAAATATAAATAATCAGGATGGCATAAAATCATTCTGATTAAACTGATTCATTAAAAAGAGTGATAAGATGAAATTTGATTGAAAAAAAAACGATATTAAGCCTATTTTTTATCATAAAAACTTTTTAAAGAAGAAATAATAATGATGGGGAGGGTATTTCGACCTAGTGAAGTATTGAATTAAAATTAAATCAAGTCTTCTACCTTTCATTAAATAATATTTAAGCTCTGTACACGGCTTCAAATGGGATTGGTTAAAATTTATAAGGGTCAAATTTTAAGTTTACAACTAACCGTACTGAAAATTGTCTGCATTATTTTGACTGTTGGCTAATTTTGCATAAATATTTTACGGTGAATCATGATAATTTAAACAGGACTATAATTCGATGAATCAATATTAAAAAATCTACTTAATTTTTCGACGTTTGTTGATTGTAAACAAATGATAAAAAGTGATTAATACTTTGGATATTTTTGATTTTATCAATAATGGATTATTACGAAACAGTTCTTCGGTAGTAGAAGGGAAGCAACGAAAAAACTCAATAACAGCAAAAGATTCGATTTAATTGTTAATAACGATTTGAAAAATTTAAATAAATATGTATTTCTTATTTTTATTCAACCTTTAATGTCTTCAAAGTTCCTTGCCTCAAAGAATTTTTAAATACCGATGAATAAAAAATATATTTAACCATAAAAAATATTCGAAATATGAAACGCCGGAAGTGTTATAAGTGAATTTTGGATCATTTAAAAATGTTACATTTTTCAAATGTCAAGGAGTAAGGAAAAATCTTTTTATTTCGTAAACATCTATATTTTCTACGTTTTTCTTTAAATATATCTGTTTTTCACAAACATCTAAAATGGCTATCGGCGTAAAAAAAAACAAATGTTTGACTCTTTGCTATGTTTACTGGATAATTTAAAATTCATCTGATAAACAAAGAAACCCAGAAACTAATGAAAAAAAATTCCAGTGAGACGCTTCAGTAAGAACTACATATATTGAAATCTTTTTTTATTAAATTTGTGAATGCTGTATCTATGCAGAGATTAAAAGTAATTTTGTGCATGTGATGAATGTCAGGAAAAAAACTCATCACTCACAATTGTCATGTGTGTTAGCTGTGACGGTGAGTACTGTATGTTGAATGTCTTCATTCTCGTCGACTTCCGCCTCGTACAGCGCTTTATCGAAGTACGGCGGGTTGTCGTTTTTGTCCGCAATTCCCGTCCGAATGAACTTGGTAACTGGAAAACAAAAACAAATACATTTACTTTATCTCATTCAAGAAACACTTTATTCTCTCAAATGATAATAAATTAATAAATATACTGTGATTTTATATCATATTCAAAAACATATATAATCCTGTTCTTTTTTTCTATTTTTTTAAAGAAATATTTTATTCATTTTTTATCTTTATCAACATTTAGTTAAAATTGATAAATTATTGATAATAAAAATTTTACCAGCATAAAAGTATGTCTTGAGTTTCAATACACCGAAATATTACTTTTGAAACAACTCATCTAATTGCTAGTCGTATACAGAAAACTTGCACACCAACGCCGTCTCACGGCACTCCCAATTATGACAATGTCCAATTATCACCAATGCCCTCGAGAATGGTACAGATGAGTATGTTTATCCCATTTTTAACCTCAGTCTAACGGAGTGCTTTGTTAAATCTCCATCACTTTCACTAATTATACTCATTTAAAATAAGTTGATAAAAGAAAAATATGCTTTTGATATTATTTACAGTTAAGTTAACCTGCAAACTTATAATATATAAGTGTCATTTACTGCCTTTATACACACAAGCATTTTGTTCATTTTTAAAAACCTTATTTTAAACACTAATAATAAATGTTTTTTGTATTGAATTTACATCCAAGAACTACAGATTTACATAATAAAGGAAGTTTTTTTAAGTACTAAGCCTCCGTTAAGACAGGATTTAATAGAATATAAGTTACAAAAATAGAAAAGATAAAATAGTTAACAATTTTAAATCAATATTCATCTGATTTTTATCGTTAAATATCACTTTTTGGACTTTTCTTACCATTTCATTTAATAGTAAGTATTTAAGAGAAGGATTGTTAAAATAACAGATTTTTATAGCACGTTATAAATTTCCATTAAATTAGTACACAAATCTATTTTTTCTTTTTACTGTCTGGCGCCAAAATCGAAGTTGGACCTTGGCTGCCTCAATTAACCTCAATAACCGCTCAGTCATCCCCACCTTCCAAGAAAAATCGCTGACCAGAAAAATAGTTAATCTTGTGACTCTAGCAAAGCTGCGGTCTTTCAATGCTCCGTTTGTCCTTTCAGTGCAAAACGTTCTGAAGCTTCTACTCAATCATGGTTGATCTTTTTCTGGCTCTTTCTCACAGAGAAAGTCATGAAGCTTATAGTTGTGCCGACACCGCCAAATGCATCCACGCAGGCAGCGCTGAAAAGCGGTTTCTTGAAGTCAAATCTTTTTAGTTTCTGGCTTAGCGTCCAGGTATCTGGACCATGAACTAGAACTATTCATATGAAGCTTTTATGGAAGCGAACATTTGTATTTCATGATATAGGGCAGGATATGTTTTGAATACAGTCCATAAAAGCATCTATTGCTGCTTACAATTTTCATTAGATTTTCTCGCGTAAACTGTTTGAGATAAAAATTGACTTCCGATTTTTTTAATGTAAATCAATATATATTTTTTATGAAATTTAGCATTTTAATAAGCATCCATGAATACAAAAAATAAACACCACCCATTAAATTTGTTAAATGTTACAGGGTATTAAAAACATTATTCAGAATTATAAGTACATACTTAATATACTCTCAAGTAATAAGAGCTTTGAAATTGTACATACGTGTAAAATAATAACTTTTCATGACTAAGCATAACATTAGCTTTACTGTATATTCATGTAATCTGTATTGTTTCAAAGTTTACTTGCAAACTATTGTAAACTATATTCCTGACCTGTAAAATTAAGAAAGTTTTTTCCTCCAAGAAGGTGGTTAAGCGTCTTAAGACCTTTTTGTGCTATTTTAAATAACTCTAATAAAAATTAGAGTTGAATAATTACTGCTATTATAACCCTCCCTTGTCAGTTTTATGAAGAGAGAAAATACAAGATAAATAAATTAGCAAAAACTCTTCTTGTCTAATCCAGACTGTAAATTGTAACATAACAGAAATGAAATATCTTGAAACAACATAAATTTTCCTCATGATAAAGATTAATTTTTCCAGTAACTTTTTAAAATAATATGTGCAAATAAACAAGCCACATTCCTTTTATTTTCACTTTTAATGTCTAAATCAACAATGTGTTGACGTAAATACTATATAAATTGTGAAGTACAATTTAATCAATAAAATATAAACTTACTCTAAAAATGCATGTACAACATGAATTAAATCCTTATAGAAAGTAAAGGATGAATGATATTTTTTGTAAACTCCTCAAAACTACATTCTATTAAGAGTTGAAGGTAACTATTTAAGCTATAAATTATATTATTTCGTAGATATCACTTGAAGTTTTGTGCGTGTTATTAACTACGTGTATTTATATGTTTTTATTGGAAGTTGACATCAATTAAAAAAACTAATCAACTTCACAAAGTGAAAGGATACAGATATACTGAGAAAATCTAATTTACACATAACCGACCAATGCCCACTATTACTGGCATACTGTTATACAAATGAAGTAAAAATAATCGATTTACTTTGATTGGAAAAATCTCAAAAGACAATTAACCAAATATGGCCATGGCATGACTGATCGAACGTTGCTTTATCCGCATTTCGCTTCAAAGTAAAGAATATACCAAATCAGCATTTTGAAAACACATTATGGATACACTCAGATATTTTACATTTGAGATCGTGCAAACATTTTGATCTAAAGAAAGCTTTGTTGGAAAATGAAATGATATCTACCTGACATGAAAAAAAATGTAGCAAAATACATAAACATCCTGCCGGGCATTCTTTCGTTTTTTAAATAAAATATATTAGACTTCAGAGCATTTTTACATTATTTATTGAAATCTCCATTCTCAAGATATTTTTTTTCCGTATGCCTCACAACAAATATTTGGCGAAAGACATAAAGGTTGAAACTTCTCATTTATAAAAGATTTTTTTTATCTTTTGTTCATTTTAAAATAAAACTCAATTTTTCTTTTGAATTTTATAATACTTCTCAATTTTCAACGGGGCTCAGGGCTCTAATAATTTTAAAATGTCTCACACGTATTCACAAGTACTATTCACAAGTATGTCAATTCTGTTACGTTTTTTTCCCTTAAATCCCTCCCTAAAATACTATGAAATATCTTTCAAATTAAATTATTTCAAAGTTGTGGATGATTTGAAAAAATAGAATTTTATTTAAATAATGCAAATATTTTTTTTAGTGTGATATTCGTTTATTTTAATTTGACAGGCTAGACAATTTTAATAGCCCTGTTTTCGAAGACTATTAAGCCGCCTCACTATTGCTTTGAGTTAACACTTATAATTTGAATCTGAATACGAATTTAGCATCCCACTTGCTATTCATGTAGTCCTCTATAATTAGATATCAATGACGCTGCTCCATTTTGCCCTGCGACAATCTACACAAATTGTATACCAAAGTTAACTGAGTCTCTTAAGCACTTTGTTTTCTTTGTATAATATTCCGAAGAAATATCTTTTTGTAAAGATTATTCAAAGTAGAAATAAAAATTCGCGAATAATTTTGTCCCACAAAAGCCATCGTTAAACTTAAAAACAATAATATTTTCTGATTATGATTTTCACAAAAAAATATTTCCGGCTTCCAAAAAACCCTCTAAAAGCTGTAAACTAAACCACACTTAAATTATTTGCGTATTATTGTCTTATTGTGCTTTCTCCTCTCAAATTCTTTCATATTTTGGGACGTTTTTGGAGTAAGCAGACAATTTTTCTTTTTCATAAAGGTCAGTGCTAAAAATAAAGACGAAGATGCATTATATTTTATTTTTATATATATCAACATAAAAATGTGTGAATGAATGAATGAAGGAAAAAAGGCTATTGATTCGAATTTTAGAAATGAATAATATGCATATTTTTACATAATTCTAATGCAGAACGTAATTATAAAATTAAATTGATACCTTTTTATTCCACGTATTGTGTAACAAATAGTTAAACCTGTTTTGTATATGTAATCAGTATCATAATGTTCATTTATTCATTAGGTAAATTTTTTTTTTTGAATTGTTTGAATTTTGTACATTTCCATGAGTTTTGTCGTTAACAACCCGGGTTTCGCCTTACGGCATCTTCAGTTTAAATACTGCACTTGAAAAGCCGGAAGATGCCGAATGGCGAAACCCGGGTCGTTAGCGACAAAACTTATGGAAAAGTACAAAATTCAAACAAATCAAATTTGATATTGAAATTCCATCAAGCACCCTCAGTCGAAATCCTAATTGGGTTAAGATTTATTAGTCTTTCAAATTATTTTTTATTCAATATTAATAAGAGCACAGATAACACAAATACTACTAATTGGTAATAAATGCAAAGCTTTTTGGAGAGTAAATCGAAATAAAATAAACTTAACAGTGATAACCCACTTATTTATAATTTAATTTATTATTAATTTTTAAGGTTCTATTTACTAATGATTGAATTCTGCAAATGCTTTTAACGATTTACAAAAGGTCTCAACTATCCATTTTTAATACTTTTTCATTAATTCGATGGAGTATTTATTACATCAGACTGATGTTTTGCAAGCTTCAAACGTATAATTGAATATGCTATATTTACCTTAGTGTCGTATATTGAATAATACGAATTAAACTATTTCCATCATCTGTATCGTTACCACCTTTTTTTTGATGGTTGACTGCCAATAGAAACAATATTTGAATCACTCATGCAGTGAAAGAGAATTTGATCAGGCAATAGCCGCTCTTTAACGCTTTTTTATCGAAGTTTCCAAGCAAAGTTTCTCACATCTTTCAAATATTTCTCTTTCTTCAAGATTTTTATAATCCAATAAATCTTCCTCGGTGTGACATTTGACTCACAAAAACTTCTATATCTAGATAGTTGAGATTTCAATTTGTCTATTTTCCGGATCAAAATGAACAAAATATATTTTTTAAAAATTCACTACCAACAATAAATTTAAAAAAAACAAGGCTTTTAGAAGCTTTTTAAATATACTTAACAAATACTTATTCTATTAAGCTATCGTTTTCATAGTATTAACCAATCGATTTATTAATTCTTATTTTCCATGATAATTAACGAGTGAAATGATCTGACCCCTATCATGGCAATATATAACTCTCCTTTCCCCAAGGAAGGAATGTTTCAAACTGTTTTGGCAAACGTTTTCTTTCGGAGACTTTTTACTGTCATCGAAAAAGCCATATATATTGCTAAAGTGGGTAGAAAGCACCAACATTCATGCCATAGTTGACTAATATTACTTCAAATATTGAAAACTATTAGAAGAATCATCACTTACAGTATAATCAATACATTTTTAAAGCGTTTCAAGTCCACTTATATTATTCTGAATATTTTTTTTGACAATTTCGATGAAAGCGTGATAGAAAAATATATAAAATGTATAAGATGATTCAGCTATCCCAACTTTACTCTTCAAAATTGTAGCTCCTGCAAAGTAACCGGTACTGATAAAACTACATCTTCAATGCACTTTTATAAGAATTTCATTAGTTTTAACAAGATCTATTAAATTCAACACGAAATAATATTGCAACATTGTCGTGAATCTGTCTTTTATTGATAAAACATGAACGTCATTTTATTGCTTTTGTTTTTCTTAAGATCGAAATTCAAAAAAAAACAATTCCTTTTGGTCGCTGATAATTCAGCTGAAATAACATTTGAAAAAAGAACAATATGAATTTAACGCATTTAGATGGGTAGCAGCGTTACATTTAATTGTGATTAATACTTGTTTCTTCTTTTTCTCTTTGTTCACTAAAATGTACAGCGTTAAGTGCAGTATTATATAATTTTACTTAATAAGGCGTCTTATGTTAATTCGGTACGTATTCGTATAAAGTTTAAATCATAGCTTTAATGAGAAATGTTTTTGTATCACAAAAGTAAGTAAATATTTGAGTTCACCTATCCCATACCTCCCGATGTCCCAAAATAACATTGATCGACACAATTTCATAAATAAAACATTAATACAACCTTTGATCCCTTGGCGGATATTTTCCATTTTTCTCTTTTGATGAGAAATTGCGAAAGTTATTTGTTATTTATAGGAGTTTTAACTACCGCATGAATCAAATATTTATTTTACGTCTAATTTTTGGCCACGCAACAGTTTCAAATTGGATAGCAGGCAACAGAGAAATATGTATGTTGTTTTCTATACATTTTCCCACTAACGACTTTATTTTCATTATTCCAATACATGGAAATATAAAAAATGTGCGCATTCAACTTTTTCATAAAGATATAAAAATACTCCATTTATCAACTCGTTGCCTTACTTTGAAAAGGATCTAATTGAAATTTTTCCCTAAAATGACCTTTTGGTCAGAAAAGCTTGTATTTACCACATTCTATCATTTATATGTTGTACTGCATCTACACAGTTTTTTTACTAAAATTTTATGACAAAGTTCTAACATCTTGTCATCATTATTTCTATCATTAGATCTTTAAGGTCATTTTTGATCATTATCTTCAAGATATTATTCTCAGCAAGAGTTCTGAAAAGATATGCTTAAAATATGTAATTTAAAACGTTTTTGCTTGCTCATTGTCTCAAGTGAATTTTAATCAATCGAAACTTTAAACGCTTATATCTCAAAACAGTGTCAAGAGAAGTAAGAACCTTTTCAAAGTAAAGTGTCGAACTGATGAAAGCTCATTAAAAGTGTGATAAGTTTATGAAATTAATACCACAAAATGTATTTTATTTTTATGAATTTTATATAATACTTTTCCATGAACAAAATTTCACCACAAGTGTAAAAAATCAAGTAGATGAAACTATATATATTATTTTAAGTCATAAACTGCTTTTGTGAAATAATCATTTGAACTGTTAAAAAATGATACATAAATTATATGCAGCATAAGTTTTTTCGTGTCTACTAGCAATAATTAATTAATAAAATTTAGTAATAGTTTAATTTTATCTATATTTAGCAAGACGAACAAAACGTGTTACAATAGTAAACGTTTCGCTATTCAAATATCGTAGTTTGTCAATCTTATACATTTGATCCGTAGTAAACTGAGTATGTTTTGGTTTTTCTACTATTCACCAATTTAACAGATGTTGGTAGAATTACTTGAGCTAACATTTGTGATAAGACCGAGGACACGTGTGGTGTATGTCCACAAGTTGCTTTGGTTAGTCTATTCACGTACAAGTGAGAGATACTTGATACTAAAACCATGTGCTTTAGCACAGAGCCACTATAATCTGGCCTAGGAGCTATGACGTGCCTCACTAGATACAGGGGCCTTTGTTTGTATAAATTTTGAAATAAAGTCATTAATATATTAGGTACAAACAATTCAAGCTAATCCTTTAAGCAAAATATCAACAACAAAAAAACATCACAGCTTGCGTCAGTCCCGGATTTCTTTATCTGACACTGTTGAAGGACATTTTGAAAAAACAACACTTATAAAATGGCAGCTGTTTTTTTTTTTATCTCAGAAGTGAAGTGGGCTATCTGTCAAACTTGTCTTGTTTTTTTTTCCCAAGGATAACCTCAAACTTATAAATGTAAAAAAAGATGAAAGATTTTTCAAATTCAGTGTGATTGATATGAGAGACAAAATTGAATAAGGTCAATTTTCTTTTTGTCAAATATTTGATAAAATCATCAATACTCATTTAGATGATCAGCCATCTGATTTCCTCCTTTTCCGCCATGTTTTGATTGATTGCTATCAAACAACTTAAAATTATTTTAGTGGACAATGTATGTGCAACTGATAAGAAATACAGCGAAACATGATATTTATACTGATAATGCTTGCCATGAGCAAAACCGGTCCTGATCGAATAAATTTAATGTGGAATAAGTACTAAAAATGTTATATTATTTTTATTATAATGCCATTCCACCAAGTATTGACAGTGAACACTTTAAAAACCTTTTTTTTTTATCACTTCCACATTTACAAATAATGCTCGCGATGGGTGAAAACGATCCTGATCTTAATAATTTTTTTAGTTGTAAAAAAGTGTTTTAATTATATTAAATAATGTGTTTCTACCAATAAGTGGCTGTGGCAACACCTTAAATGTGATAAACAATCATTTATAATATTCCCTTTTTGAATGTGCCTATATTTAAGGAAAAAAAACGCTTCAAAAATTGTAAACTTCATTCGTTTACTATGATGATGAGATATAATGATTTGGTTTTCATACGTTATAATTCAATAATTTAATGAATAAATATTGAATTTAAAAAGATTGAGGCTCTGTTAAAGGTCGTTACGATGAAGAAGATTTACAAATTAAATTTACTTCAAATTTGCTTTTGAATTTCAGCTTGAGTAAATAAAGTATATAAAGGTTATGTAGATCGTAGAGAAGAGGAAAAACAAAGAGGTTATTGTGACCACAATACTTGCAGCCTCAAATACTCAAGAAACATGATCTCATGAACAAACTTTACAATGGAAAACAAGACATTTTAGATGCCAAATTATCTGAATATCAAATATTTTCAACGATACCTTTATTTGTTTTCAAGACAAATATACACAGTAAAACAACAATAAGCATTACACAAAGGTTGGAAACATACATGTTAATTTTCAACGTATTAATTAATATCATAATGAAAGTAAAATAATTTCATTTTGATATTAATACATATGTAAAATCAGTTACGAAGTAAATTAATTTGTTGTTCCATAGGGTATTTATTTTTGTAATAAAAAGAAAAAAGAATCATTTTGGTATATCCTTTATTTATTCTTTCGCGGAAATAGAGATGAAACAAAATTTATTCTTGGATTTATTAAAAAAATTGATGTACCTATGTATGTACATATGTACATTCAATGACGCAATATGAAAATTTCTTGTTAATCGCCGGATGAAAAAGCCCGTGAACCGAAAAGCTAGTATTTATTCGGGATAAAATTAATATACCCTCTACAACGTTTGACTAGCCAGTATTATAATAATACACCTCATTTTACAGATTCATAAAATAAACTTTTTTTATAGCATTAATAAATCGTTTTATACTAAAACATTGTTTTACTTACAAGATAAGGAAATATATACATAGTTTATTTTTGTTTATAATGGAATTTTAATCACTTGTATTGGTGAAAAGGCATTTTTTTCATTAAATAAAATATATTTTAGTACTACTTTTATAAAATTATTAAAGTAAATTTTTGCACGGTTTATACAAAAGAACTGGTTATTTTTTTCGATGATTTTTATTCTAAAAAATCTATATGTATATCTACTGAAAAAATCAACAAACGGGCACACTTAATATCAACTAGCGACATTGTAGGAATATATTTCAATTTAAACTAAATATAATTTAAATTGAAAAGTACGTAAATTTATTACTTGTATAACTTTAAAATATTTTTGTTTATTTTTTCATGTATATAAATAATAAACAAATATCATTTGAATTTATGGAACCTACCTATAATTTCTGTTTGGACAGTTTATTTTTTTTTACACTGTAAGTTTTATTAAGTCAGTACAATTACATGTACTTCAAAAAATGTAACGTCAATGTCAATATATACTTGATTTACTACTCCTTATTATAAGGGAGATATTAAATAGAAGGTAACAAATATTTTGAGCACGTCATTGGATACGATATGTATGAAATGATATGAAACCCTAAGTGACGTTATGCTTCACAGAATTCGAATCCGCATTACCAACCTTGATACTCGTATTATGTAAAGGAGAGTAATTAAATTATGATCCGATTACCTGCAACAATCAACAGAACTAGGTTTGCTAAAACTAGTTAATTAATATCATCATATACATCAATTACTTGAATCTTATGTTTATCTAAAAAGAGAATTATTTGAGTATCAGTGCTACATTTTTTTGACGGCGTTCCTTTTTCAAACATGTTGCCATTGCAAGAAAAAGTGAATTTATATTGACGTTAAAGTTTTAAATAGTTTTGTATCGTAAACAAAAAGAAACAGGTGAATTTATCTGATTATAGTTTTATGTCGCAATAAAATAAGGAACGATGATAAAAAAATGCAAATATTACGCAGAAGTTATTGTAAAATAAGCTTTATATGAATGAATAAAAAATGTACTAATACTTATATATTATCGAATGGTCAAGTTCTATTGTACGCATCTGAATTATTGTTTATTTCAATATATATTCAAATTTAAAAAATTTTCCTTCACATGATTGTATCCTTCTATTTAAAAAGAATATTACAGAGCCAATAAATTTCAATTTGTTTTTGATATTGTATTCAAAACTACATATCTATGTATGTACATATTTTTAAATTTCGTAATCCTTCATTTTATCGTTATATAATAATATTATCCATATGCGAATGCTGTTAATGTAAATTTATAAAATAATCTGTTGAGAAACGCTAAGGCAATATGTTATACAATTTTCAAGTAATTTGTATACCGAGCACCATTCGTGGTACCTAAAATATCATTTACAAATACATAAATAAAAATTGTTATTCAAAATCTGCGTCGCTTTTTAATGTGTCCTTTTTATCATTTTGTACTGCATTAAGAATAACGCGTCATATTGCTATGACGAATTTAATAAAAATTAAGCTTCATCGTGCTTTAATAACTTGGCCCTCACAATTCTTGATCAGATCTTAGTTTCAGCTACTTCTATTGAATACTACATTACGACAATGAATAATATAATTCTAACTTTGAGATTTTTAGATAGAAAATTTTGATGGCTTGAAATATCAAAATTGACACTTCAAAAACCGATATAAACAAATTACATTTACTTTTATTATTTCACGACATAAAGTTAGCAATTCAATAAATATTAACAACGAAATTGACACTTATTTAACTACCTGTAATGTGTCATTTAAATTGATAGTCATTTTTTATACAGTAATATTTATTCCTTAACTTGGTACCCAATAAGAAATTGTACTCCAAAAATTATTATTATAATTTATATGAAGATTTATCAGAAAATCTATCTCGATAAACCTTGGTAGATTACGTTATAAGCATAACATATATATTAGTTTCCATGGATATTAAATTACCTTAATTGAAAACTAGGCTGTATTTGCATATACTGATAATAACCTGCGGCAATTTGGTTAAGTTCTGATAACTGATAGGAATTTAGTATTACACCTCACGCTATAAAACAGGCGTTAAGTACGTTTATAAAACGTTTCACAATGGCAGTTCGAAGATTAAACGACATTATTGATTCATTGTAGAATAGTAACATTGCCAAATAATAATATATACGCAAGCTTTACCGAAGATTATTCCGATATTATCTCCTAAACAGAGGTCCGCAAAATAGAATTAACGAAACACAAAGCGACTATGCGTAGATTTGGGTTAATGTGGCATTAAATGGAGAGCATTTGTTCCGAGCAAGTTGGTGCCGACAATGCCTGCGCTGGACATTACTCGTAATCCGAAATAAATAACAACTTTCTTTGTTTAATAATAATTGAAAGAGAGAAAAGCACTATGTTTTCAGCTTTCAGATATTTTTCGGGATATATTTGAAAAAATTATGATTATCTGCCCATTTTTACAATCAAACAAAAACGTAAAATTTAATCTTAATAGCTGAGAAGCAAGCACGTTTAAATAAAATTTCTCAGCCTTGAGATTTAATTCCAATAAATGTCTTTTTTATCAGACTTATTGCTTAATACCTGACAAGTTATTCATGGTGTAGACCAGTGGTTCTCATGTGCGGCCACCAGAGGATTTTTCTGCGGCCACCAACCGATTCATAGTTATAATTGATATGTAATAAAAATGGTTTTTTTTAAGTAAATTTGTCAAGAAAGACTGAAAATAAATTATTTTGTATAAATTGCATTGTGCATCAAGAATTGCTTGTTAGCAAAAACTCAACACATAGATTTTTAGGTCTTTTTGGCAAAAAGGACTCGACACAAAAATTTGGTGCGGCCACCAGACATATCCGTAAAACCGCTGATGTTTCTGATGCGGCCACAGCCAAATTTCACGTGAGAACCACTGGTGTAGACTTATATTGTACTTATAGTTTTAAGCAAAGCATAACTGAAATTCTAAAAAATCGTGATTTAAAAAAATAATTTCATGTCTTCATTCGCTTACTTTTAAATAACTGGAATAGAAAAAAAAACTTTTTTATTGACTTTATCGGAATAACTTCCGATTGCTAAGCAATGAGCATACGCGCAAGACTACATTGGTCAATAATATCACTATCCAACATACGGTTGTGTGTGTTTTTTTGCTCTTTAAATTGTAATTTATATTCTGTAAAAATTCAATTTATCTCGTTTTTAATATAAAAATTTTCGTTTTATTTCACCACTGTTTTCTTTTAATACTTCAGAAAGTAAAACTAAGTCAACACAAATGAATAAAACATTTTTTTTCAGCAACATTCAAACAAACTCTTAAAGAAGGTCATATAGGCTTAGTCGATTTACAGCTTAAATAAAACGTCGCGAAAGCTTTATCCAGATAATGCTTTAAGCTTATGATTTATTCGTAGAAGATTGAGTTTATTATATCTGAAAATATTATAGTTAATCAAATTGTAAGAAAAATACAAATAATGAACTGTAGTGCGTAGCTTACAGTTTTTTCTTCATAGTTTAATTCACTGAAAAAAGAAATATTATCATAATAAAACTGACATGCTATGATTCTTTACATAGTTTTCTAAAAATAAACCGAATAATATATTAAACGTGAAAGCTCGGTATGTAAGTTTTTTAATATGGTAAAGTAGATCATTCATTATTTAATATCGAAAAATGTTTGAACTTCGTGGAACGTTCCATTAATCTTTCATACGTATACTGAGTACGGCTGAAATTTAAGTATTACTGAAAAATACTCTCACTTCATTTTATAGAAGGGTTTAAGCCCACATTAAGTTTGTAACGATCTAAAACCAATATTTTTCGTGTACCCATTCAACCGCATGGTTTTAACAAGCTCCATATTTATTCTTCTATACCTTTGCAATGGTTTTTCCCGCACCTTGCTTCTTATCCAATATTTTACCAAAATTGGTATTCAGGCAAGCATTTTCCGAACTCATTATGACCACACTGTCGCATTTACTTTGAAACATGTTTTCGCTTTTTTTGTTTCGAATTTCTCCGAAAAATGTTTTTTCTGCATTTATCTTCATAATACAATGTTTTGAGAGTGTAACACTTTTGCATTGTTTTTTATCCATTTAAAATTTTTTTGCCAATATTTAAAAAACAAACAAAACTACTAGACGTAGACACTCTGATGCTCATTAAATTTATTATTATTCATTGAGTCTTTCAATAAAAAAATTGTGAAGTCAGACGAATAATAAAAAGAAAATGCATTGAATTTATATGAAAAAACATAATGTCATGTCAAAATTTTAAAAGCTTTTAAAGAGAAGTAAGTAATGTTTTTTGTAATTACGATTAAAGATAGTATTTATAATTACGTAAACTACTTTTTTGATGGATCAAAATTGTTCGAATTTTTTAATATATTACCATGTATCAGAGGTACAGTAAATAATTTTGTTGAACAAAGTTTTCATGAACTTTAAAACCCAGGTCAATTGTAATGCGATTAGCTTTACAGATATAATAAGTTAAATGCTCTGTTAGGAATGGGACACGACAATTTTAAAAATGTTAACTGATTAATTTTATTTACATTATAAATATACAAAATTGTCATCGTGGGATAAATATCAAAGCTTCATTTCTTATATTTTAACTCTAATGTGTCTTCACTTGTAAGAGTGTATACTGTAAATTCTTAGTGGTAAAGCATTATATCTTAGAGTTTGGCATCAATCCAAATGCTATCGGTACTCCAACCCTGAAAATTACAAAATAAATGAGGAAGTAAGACAGAAACATGTATTTTATTTTTTTAAATATATTGTGCTTTCTTTTATTGATTGAAGATGGAAATTGGATGGAACTGTTTTGTTTTGGTTGTCAATATCGTCAATCTTAACAAATATTTTGAACGAGTGTTTCGAATTTGTATTAAATATCTCATTATTTATATTGTAACTTTTTTTAGCCCCGTAGTGTAAAACTCACTTCAAACACAAGTGATGAAGTGTTAATCTAACCTAATATGTAAAAATCAATATTTGTTTGGGTTGTTTGTATGTTCACACCCTATGCCCTGCTATACCGTTCATCCGATCGCAATGAAACTTTGACAAACTTTAAACTTTAATATGTTTGTACCATATAATCATTACGACAAATAATAAAAAATACGGCACAGAGAATGGCAATTATAAGAATAACATCCCATGTATATATTTTCTCGGATGATAGGCTGTGTAATAGAATGGTGAATAACATAAAAGAGATATATGATAATGCCTGGCATACCACATTTCAAGAAAACACATGGGAGATAATGTATGTAAAAAAATGAATAATTTATAAGGCACAACAAAGATCGGTGACTCAGTCTCCGAGAAAAAATTGCTGTTACTAGGAAAGGAAATTAAGGAACCGTTTCTGTGATCACAGTGTTTATTACCCAAAACTGTGTTGGGTGACAATGTGACTGTTTATTCACTGACAGAAAACATTTTATAACAAGTTTTACATGTTGTTTGAGAGGAGTTCTTTTAATCGTGGATGAAAAGCAAACAGGAAACAATTACATTTTCACATTACTACCATTGTTTGTAACCCCAATCACCGATTCCACGGCAAACTTAATAAGAATATCAATAAATAATTTTCAAATTCTGATACAGCATTGTTTTTAATAATTTGACCATCTTTTATTACGAGTTTTTCCATGAATAATTTATAAGAAAATAATATGATTTGTATAAATCAGGCATGCCCAAACCATGGTCTGCGGGCTATGTGTTGCCCAATTGAAGGTTTTGTGTGGCTTTTAGAGGTTTTCAGCTTTCAATTAATTAAAAAAAAATTATTGGTAAAATATATTTAAAAAATTAATTACTTCAACTAAAATTCCTTATAATACGTCATATTCAAACTTTTTACTACGAGTCAGTTTATGTTTATTAGTCCACTATAAATGCATGAAGATGCCGAAATATGAAACCCGGATGTTTACCGACAAAACTACAAATTTATTTATTTATATTAAGGATTTAAATATTTATGTGTGGCCCATGCTTTTTTTTTGCCCACCAAGTGCTTTCAGTTGTGCACCCCTGATATATATATAATTATAATAGTAAAATTTTATATTAACTAACTGTAGCAGCCAGACTTTGTTTTTGAGCTTTTATATTTCAACAAAATTATTCAAAAATAAAAAAATACCATGCTTGTTTTAAAAATCCAAATTTGCTTTGTTTTTTTTTTGTTCTTGCATAATAGCGTCGATATAATCATATATTATCTCAATTCTAAAGATGCTTATAAATTCCGGAAAACTAATTTGTATGCAGATCGCCTAAATCTATTGAACCTAACGATCTCCGTTGCGGCGTTGCGGTGATGCGGTCAGGGGTTCGAATACCCAACGGAATATTTTCAAATATTGATTGTTCAATTAATATGCAAATATTCACTCAACACCATTTACAAAAATATGGAATGAAACGGTACTGATCAGTAGTCTAAGCTTTATCATTTTATCAAAAACTTTTTGAATCATTATATGTTTTTTTACAATGAAATTCTTTCTAAAGTGATTTATTATACCAACTTTATTATACTCTAAAATAATATAAGTATAAATCTTGTGCTTTTAAATTATAACATTGACATATAAAATTTAAAATAACTTTGATTATTCCACGTATTGTGCTACTAACTGTGACACGTGTTTCGCCTCTTTCAGAGGCATCTTCAGACTTACTATCGCACATTCTGAATAATTAAATTACAAATTAAAAAAATGGATTACGGGTTTTTTTTCCTTCTAAAAGAAACAAGGAAGGGGTGATAGAATCAAAACTAATGAGGTGCAATGATACTAATGAGGTGCAATCAATCAGATTGGGATTTTTCCTTTATAAGGTAAGCAAGAGAGGGGGTTATAGAATCGAAGCAAATCAAACAAATAAAAATATTTCTAATGACGTTAAACATTACAAACTATAAACTAATGAGCTGATATCAATCAGATAGGTTAGTGATTACTCTATTAATTGGAAACAATGTTAGTTATCGCAAGTAACCTGTCGTATTAAGAATATTATTTAATAATATTTCTTTTTTACTATAGTTTAATAGTTTTTTTCCAATCTTTTGCTAAAATTTTTTGCTTTGTCTTAATACCGATTGTTTTTAATACCTTGCAACTCTTACTTAACTTTTGCTTAAATATTACTGTTTCGTTGTATTTCTTGTCAGTTGACAATGATCGCCATGAGCGAAACCGGTCCTGATCCAATAAATTTGATGTGGAATAAGTACTAAAAATGTTTAATTATTTTTATTTCAATGCCATTCCACCAAGTATTGACAGTGAACATCTTAAAAGTGAACATTGACTTTCGTTAGTTAAACATGATTTTTACAGAAAACCAAAATAAAATAAATTTCCAAGAGAAGTAAGAAACCAAGATATGGAAAGAAAAACATTTTCACAGTCGTCGCCTTTATAACGAAGTTTTAAATTATGTTTGATGACATTACATCACTAAAATAATGGCCAAGTTTACGCCAGCCGCAACGATATTTCATTGCCATTGAATATTTTTCAGATAAGTAAGCGAAAAAAGACAGTTTGTAAGCCATACAAAATATGCTTGTTTTTCAACTAAAAACGATAGTGACTGTTGCGAGAATTACAAAAAATATTATCTTTTATTACATTACGTAAGTAACATTTTTTATTAGTTAAAACACTTTTTTAATCATGTACGCTCTCATTATGATTATCTCAACAGAAGTTTTTTCAATGAAAACTGCTTGGTACTTACATAGTTGCGATATCTAAGAGTGGGGATATAAATGATAGAGCTAGGACAGAAGTAAACTAGTCGCTGTTAAAGATTGGAATGATGTGAGAGGGAACAACACAGATATACATGCCGCCGAGCAGATATAGTTCGATTGAAAAATATAACTGCCCGCACTGCGAGGTGAACCCGTGCCATCCGCGACAGAAGCCGACGAAATTGAAATTCACCCATAGACTTTTGATACATAGAAACAAACTATTTATTGAGAAAAATAACAATTATTTTTCGTTTAAGATGTTAACTGTCACTCATTGTTGGTAAGGCATTAATACATTACTGACCATCAGTCGAAAATGCTCACGACGAGTGAAACTGGTCCTGATTCATGTACAATTAAATGTGGATATAGTCCAAAAAAAGTGGTTTTTATATTTAAAACCAATATTACTTTTACTAAAGGAAAAGTTTAATTTTGTTGCCAGATTTTCCGTTGAATATGTAGAATACGATTTTTCTTTTCGTTAATGCTGACATGTATTATGTTTATAAAAAGCGGACCTGACATAGATTAATCGAATACCGAAAACTTCAACCATAATTTTTGCTGAAACACCAACAAACCATCTTCCTAGGGAATCTGCAGGCATTAAACAAACTAGGCTTTTTACATGGGAGAACAACAATATTCTGTAAAATATTTACAAATTATTCACAGCCCAAGCACCGCAACATGGAACAAATTACATGAAACAACCCAAAGCTCCGAAGCGGAAAACCAGAAGAATTCCAACGGCTCAAGATTGAGCAACAGTTACATAAGGAGCAATCGTCTTCTCACTGAAACAAAGCTTTGGCCACGATTTCTATTTATATGTGAAATTTTATAACAGTGGCACCCACCAATATTTCTTAAGAGCCTTTGATTTTAGGTATTTTCGAATACTTCTTCCTTCTTTGAAATTAGTTTTTTACAATTATTCACGTCATATTTCATAAAAAGTATACGCGAGCAAATTTTCTGAGATGTTCGAATCGTAAGAAATTTTTCACTTAAGAATCACTGTCAATCGCGCCATTTTTCCATAGGATTTTTTTTACACAAAAATGAAAAATCAATTCAACTCTCATAAAAAGGCATTACATATATTTGATGAAATAAAGTTATTTTATAAATACAAGGACCGGTTTAACTCTTCACTAGCATTTAAACCAAGTTTTTTGAGTGACTGCTTCTTAGACACTGGCCATCCTTTGATATCGCTTGGCTATTATGGTTAAGGATATGCTTGGTAAAAGGTGTAAATTCACTGTGGTGGTGGGTATAAAATTGAGTACCTTGATAAGATAGAGATTCGAAAATATAATTTATTGACATTGAATAAAAAAACAATTATGTATTTAAATGCGTTCATTATAAATTAAATACATAGAATTAACATATCGGTGTCGTCCAAACGGATTTTAAATTAGCCAATAATACAATAAATTTTGTCCAAGCAATACAATAGTTTTTTTTTAAATAATTTCAAATCTTCCATAAATAAATATTTCTAATAGAAAAAATCAGCGAAATTATACAGCTTAGACATTTAATGAAAAAATAGCATGATTAATTTCATTGCAAGTCAACCCTTTGGCCTTTAATTAAAAATAATTGCTGTGATTTGATAAATATTCCACCGGAAGTCGTTTGATTTTAAGCACACGAGTTTTATGTATAAGTGTTTTCATTAAAATATTTTTGTGACACATAAAATACTTTTTTTCCAGCAGCAATAAAAATATTTTTTTACTTTATTTGTGACGGCTAGGTAAACTTTACCGCAACTGATTGTAAGTAAATTTAAAAAATATTTAACGAATAAATGTTTTTAATGATTAAATAAAATAGCATTTATTTCTACAAGAGACGTGTGATACAGCTTTTTCGGTTTCAGGCCATTTTTCAACCATGGAGAATAGCGAGAGCTATTTTTTCTACTTTTCTAGTTTTACTTTACTGCAAAGGCATTTTTTCAATTGAATCGAAAATAAAATAAAAAAATCTTCTCTTTATTAAATCAAATAAATAAAACTTTATTTGATATTAAGATATTATGTTACTCGATATCATGTTGAGATCAGTACGACCAAACCCACGACCAAAAATTTTATTTGCCACAGTGACACTGCCCGGATTTACCTTCGGAACCAGTATCGATGTAGTAGTACTATGGAACTCCAATTAATCGATAATTCTTTTTTTATAAATTAATCATGTTATATAATATAGTGCCAACAAAAAAAACAATGCTAATCCTGTAGTCATCGTGTGGGGCCATTAGAAAAGGCAACAGGGTTCTAATGTATATTCCGTATATTAGAATTCCGTAGAAATTCATACGTTTCCTTGTTGTACATCTGTACAAGAATAATTTACAAATTCCAGTACTTATACTTACATTTATAACGTTTATAGATTTAAGTTATGTGAGAATATTGTTATTACAGTCTTGAATACACAACCCTTCAAATAAGTAGAACGTAACGAAAGTCCAAGATTATTTACTTTTTTGCCATAGAACCAGCAAATAAAATCAAATAATCTTTATTAGTTTGAATTTTGTACAATTTTATGAGTTTTGTAACTAACGACTCGGAGGCCAGATACTCTACATTAGGAGAGAACATGGATTGAAATAAAAAGGTTTCTTGGTACCCAACTCATAAAATAATTCTATTGAAATTCCATAGTGCATTACTAAAGGATAAATTTTAAGCTATGACAATAAATAAGCGGCAAAAGTTTTTGAAAAACAAAATTTCAAGACATTTTGTATGATACAGGTGCGACACTGGATAGTATCAAGACATAAAACAGCTAAGCCGAGGGCTAAGAGAACTGCAAATCATAACTTCAAAATTTTAAGCCTGCTAAGTAGGGACCAAAGCCCACGAGGTATTAAATTTATTATACTTCAACAAATACTGCCGTTAAAATAAATTATCTCGTTTCACATTCAATTTCGGTAAAAAATTGTCAAATTATACAATATATTGGCAATAGCTACACCGAAGTAGTCGTAGCTTAAGGCCGCTGTGACTAATGCTTTTCCAACTTTTAGTTCAATAAATCACGAAGACTTTCAGGCTCTGACAGCAATACACTAGCCGCCTCACAGATTTTTAAGTCCCGAAATATATGTTTGTAGGTATAAATATGTAACTAGGAAGACATTAGGTAAACAGAATTGTTTTTCACGCAAATCTTTCACAATTTGTGACAAAGCAAAGTCTGAATTTGAAAGTATTAACAAACTATCATCAATCATTTAACACAATGAAAATATTTGTAGTTTTGTCATCATACTATCGATTATTATGATTCAATATTACAACTATCAACAAAGCAAAAATCGCAGCTTGTATTGAATAGAATCAATACAAATAATATATTGTCATATTTTATAATAGTTTTCTTTTCAATTATCATAGTTTTTCAAAAATATAGTTGAAGGGCGAACGCTTCTAAGCTTTCATGAATATTGATTTTTCAGTCGACATATATATTTGGTCATATGAATTATATTAAAAATATGAATATAGGTAAACTCCTTAACAGCCCGTGACGATTCTGAAAACAAAACGTAAAAAGAGCGACTATCTTACTTCTTTTCAAACTACATCCTTCATTTTTTTACCTCTTCATAAAAAAGAAATTCATTGATTACATAAAATTACCGTAGAAATAAGTTTTGAATTTGTAAATAAAAAAAAAATTACGAGAACTAATTTTTTTGACAGCGCATTAATAAATGTAGAAAACTTTTGGACAGTATTTCATACGAATTAAATTTAATATATTTTATCACGATTTCATACTTTTCCGACGTGGCTTGGGATGAGCACTTATACGTAGGTATATAATATATGTATTTTTTTAATATTCCATAAAGTATATATTTCGCTTTGTAAAAGAATTCGAAATATTTCAGTAATTTTTCCAATATGACATATCCCAAAAGGATGAAATTCTGTCGCCATCTGCTAATGCTATAAATTTAAATATATTTTCCACGTATTGAAGTACCATTACAGGTTTAAATTTCCCAACTTGACGTCTGAAAAGCAAGCCATATTTCTGCCGTAAAATTCATACGTCAGGTAACCCTAGCTGTGGATGAAGAAGCAGCCTACCCGACACTCATGCCGCCAGAGCTGAAAGCCACGGGGTGGTTTTCATACCGCAGAGACCACTAGGTAATATTGCGGCCTCTTTGTAAAGCAAAACAAAACTTGCTCTAACAAAACACATCACTTGCCAGCCCACCACATTTCTCACAGTGCGGATAAGGGAATTAATTCAAATTAAGGAATATCCCGGAACACAACAGTCCGATATTTGTTCCTGCTCGCATAATTAGTTTCAACATTCAATTCTAATATGAATATATCCGCATTGGTATAGTATTTGAGCGCCTTGTGGCAAACGCTCGTGATATATTAACTTGTACAGTGGCAGCACCTTTTTATCATCATTAGCGCATTGATAGCGTAAATTAACGATTCTTATCATTTTCTCTTAAGCGTTAGTGAGCCAAAATCATAAAATCAATCATAAATATTCTTTTTATATTATGTATTATAAATAGTATTTTTTTATAATGATTATTTTGGACTGTCAAATACAAACAGCTCCGAAAATTGAACAAAATATATCATTTACTATATACGACTAGGTATTCAACACTGCATCTCGACATGCAATGATTATTTTAATTGCTTAATTGAACCATCTTATTCGATAACAACAGTGAGAAAAGTGTGAAGTGAATTCAAATGAATACGTAAAGTGTTGAGATGTATAGTATTAAAATCAAATTTAACGCACTTTAAAAGAAATATAACGATACTCACATCGGAGGAAAAGTACATATTGCTTATATTAGTGAAAATATGGTACGTGCGTGAGTACAAATTTAAATAATATGAGCAAATGACTATTTTTTCGTAAACTAGATACCAACGCTCGTCTAATATGAACTAGGGTATTTTCGACCCCCATTCCATAAATTTCTCTTCCATGAGACGTGATTGAATTTATCAACTATCGAATCGATCAAAGTCTATAATAAAACTCTTTCAGATTCATAAATAAGATGTAAAGCGATTGAAAATGAAAAAAAAATGATATATTAAGTTAGAGAAAAAAGCACGTAGTGGAAAATGCGTTCTTGCTTATCGGAAGTCCCTTTGGTGGGAAGACAAATGTCTGCATCGCTCTAACATCCGTATTTTTTTCATTCCTAAGGCTAAGTAAGGAAAATCCAATATTCCTTCGATACTCGCCACCCACAAAGCTATTCTGAGATTTTCACTGAAGTAATAAGGAAATTCTTTGAAAAAGCTCGCTCTCACTTGACGTGAGTTGAATAATTGCAGAATGAGTCTCAAGTACCTAACACTGCAAAGGCTCGTTTTTAACTATGCGACGAATAGGCGAGTATGCATTCCAACTTACAATAAGAAAGGTTCTAGCATAATTACCGACAAACAATGGGCCCTTTCAAACAAAACTTCATTTGACTCTCTCATCAAACTTCCTATATATAGTTTTAGTTTTAACCAAAAAATATTCAATACAAAGTTAACTTTGCTTAATAATTTACACTATTCCACATTACTATTGTGAAAAAATCTGCTCATAAATTTTTTCTGCGATGAAGGTTTGTTGATTATTATCGTTTCATTATTGGTCGCATTGTAAATAATTTAGGGTAGGGGGGATGTTAACTTACTTATATATAATTAAGGATTTTGATTGCGGGTGCTTGATGGTATTTCAACATCAAATTTGAATTGTTTGAATTTTAGACTCATGGAAATTCAAACAGTTCAAATTCACTTAGATATGATAACATTTGGCTACCTACATGACTAATAAATTGTATGATCTTGAGAATTATGGAAAAAAAAATCATGACAGCAGAGTCACTTCTCTTGTATAAAATTATTGATGCCTTTAATGATTTACAAGAATTCTAAGCCTTCTCCGCCATTTGCGTAATTGGATTGTTTGTACAAAAAGAGTGTTATAGATATTTTTTCGTCATATTCTTTTCATATCCGTCATGTTATTATACAACTTTTGTTATGAGTGATTGTTTAAACATTCGTAAAACAATTCAAAGTCCAATTATCGCAAGATTGATTGATATGAAGCATAGCTTATTATTTATAAATACTCACTCATCTGAGTAATATATGTGTATAACGAGCACTGAATATTCAATGTATTGTTACAGATGATAAATGATCGTTTAACATGATTCGAGACATTAACAATACAGATAAACTTCTTAGGGCACGCTACATTAAAAAAAATAGATAAATATGTTTGAAATTTCGCTTATATTTTTTAATGATTTTTAGTATTTAGTGATGATTGCGTTTGATTGTTTTTACAAGTATACAACTATCGTATTTGGTATACGAATAAAATCTTTTTATATCTTTATCTTTTGATAGTTTTGTATCAAAGGAAATTTTTCTTTTTTAAAAAAACACCCAAAAATGAAGTATGTGCTACATACATATATTAGATTGTTTCTGTAATATTGAATGTCTCATTGTTATTAATTAATGAATAAAAACTTGAAGTCGTTTTTTTAAATGCACAAATGTATATGAAAAATATCTTTCTTTTTTACATCAACAATATGTCAATAAACGATATGTTTTAGCATTTGTGTCACGATGAAATAATACTGATGATATTTTAAAAATCTTATAGAACAAATATTTTGAATTGATTTAGTTCATCCCACCGTTATGTATATCAATTAAGAATTTCGACTAAGGGTGCTTGATGGAACTTCAATATCAAATTTGAATCGTTTGAATTTTTTACTTTTCTGGAGTGCACGGATGTACTTGAACTGACTATTAGTCAAAAGATGCCAAAAGGCAAAGCCCGGGTCGTTAGCGACAAAACTCATATATAAATCAATTAGCACAAAAAACTTGCCTGACGAACTTTTATGAAATAAACATTCCATAATCCACCTCACCATCCGATACCTATGAGTAGATACTGATGGGCACGGCTGCTTTCTATAACGCATACAAATTTACTCATATACGTTTTTGTTGATAAAAACAATTCTGAAAAAAACCCTTTGTCCGCCCAAAATGCAAAACTCATAACTCCAAGAATTAATTTACTTGAAAGTACTGCGAAGCAAAATATATTTCTTCGTAACCGTCTTTTATGGCTCACTCTCCAGTACGTTGGTGATTTGATACGACTAGCCTTGGATAGACTCACGTAAATCTTCGATAGAAGACGGAATCGAGAAAAGGAAAGAATTTTAGCATATACATATATATACATATTCTACGTCTTTACTTAGCATGTCCAACGCTTAGCAAAAACGGATTCGACTTAAAAATAGCAAAACATTTTTTCATGATCGTTATTGAAAATTTTCTTTTTCAATTCAGAAAGGATTTTAGCATTGATGTACTGCGGTAAAGATTTTTTGAGAAAATGCTCTCCAGATTATTGTATAAAAAAATCCGTATGAATGATAAAAATATCTTTTACTCCTGTAGGGAATATTTTATTCCTAATAGATGGCTTATTCTATTCGAATAATTCAAAATACGAGTGAAATAAATTACCCAATTATTGACAAATACAATACACGGTTAGCATGCAAGTAACATCGCATGCGATAAAAAAACAAAGCAATAAATGGCACTTGGCTCAACTGCGAAAGGTTTTATACGAGTGCCATTCATACTTTTTTTCTGCAATAAAACGTCAAATTCTTGTCGTAAACAATGTTACTGTCTCCCTGTGATATGTTTCAATAAATATGAGAGTATATTGGCTGGACGACTTCTCAAACTTTCTATGAGTTATGACTATTTTTTCCGACACGTAACTCCCATCAACCTCAATTGTATACATTTAAAAGAAACGTACAAAAAACAGCACCGAAAACACGTAATAAACCGTTCAGGAAAGTAATAAATACCAAAAAAATATTTAAAAGCTCTTTCGAGCGTGAAGATCTTTACCATAAATTACAGTTGTAAAATCGTTAGTAAAATTTTACAGTGTTTTTGGCACCTATGTTGATCATCGGCAATAATTCTACATTTTAAATTCAACACTTTATTTTATGGTAAAATTGCACCACCCTCGTAATTTTGTATTTAGAGTTCAAAATTTTACTGGTATACTTTTGCTAAAATAAAGGTTTTATATGTACGCAAATACAACATGATTCATTGTATTTATTGTAACTTTAATAACAATAACAAGTGTTATTCAAAAACTAATACTCAGTGAAACAGGTGCTGATATACATACAGTACGACATTTATAAAAAAAAAATGCCTAGTTTGTACAAATATAATTAATGCCATTGTAATTTATGCAAATATTAAAAAATCACTTACGTTAGCTACGTGTCATATCATTGTATTACTTGTACAGCATGGGCATAAAAGAAAAATCTACTTACTGACGTGTTCTTTAATAACTCTTTGCTCATTAATATTCTACGCTCACTCATTTCATTACGAATAAATAATGACATCTCTTCGAAAATTCGGGACGTAGTAAGAACATATCTCGAAGATCAACTGAAAAGGAAACTACTTGAAAATGTAAATGCACAAATTCAAAGACTTTTTTTCATACCAATGAGTTTTAAATTTCAGTCTTTCCACCACATAAATCAACAGCATTTTTCAACGTTAAAATAGATTGCTTATTTTTAACGGTATTTTTGCACAGAAATGGATCATTTATTATTTATACTTCGCTAATGTAGATGAAATGCTATACAAACATAAGCTTTGTTTTTATTTTATGACTCGGTATATGGGATGAATTGATAAGGATAGTTTTAATATTTTATATCGCATAAAACTTAATTGAGTAATACGACAAGAATACCAGAGCTCTATTAACTGGATATAAGTTTTATTCAAGCAATCAAATAAAAATAAATTTAACAAAAGTACAATAATACAATTAATTTTTTCAAGACTTTTATCCCGCAAAGGCATTTTTAAAGGTTGAACCAAGAATCTCATTGAAATTCAAGAGTGTAGATCAATTAATACAAACAAATGATATTGTAATTACTATTTTTTTAATTTACACTTTTTAAATTGTGAGCGATAAAGCTCGATTATAATCTATTGAGGTCTACTAAATTTCAATTTAATAGAATGTATAACTGCCAAATATTTTTGGTATATTATACATTATTTTAGTTGACAAAAAGAGTTCATAATCAATATATACTAATACCCCCAAGCAGTAAATAATATTATTTTTTTTATCAATGTATTAAATTATTTCTTCTCTAATAACTAATTATATATTTTTTTAAAACTGTACTGAAAATATACTGGAGAAAAAATCACGTGTAAAAGCCTCTTACCCAAGTATGTGCTATTGGTGAGCACCCAAAATATCTTCAAAGGGTCAACCATGACGATTTTTTAAAAAAAACATACACATCACGATTTGTCCGACTAGCGAAAAGTTATACGCATTTACGTCAATAGTTTATAAACTTATTTTTTTACTAAGTAAAAGTTCGTAAACTTGTTTAATCACGCATTCAGCCAATAAATATTTGAGAATTAACAAATTGGATTCTTGAACGTAACTCTTCTGTAAATTCAGTTGAAACTAAACTGCTTTTTTTATATTGAAAAACTTTTACACGACAACAGTCACCCCGGCAAACTTCACAAGAAAGCGCGATCAAAAGTTATCAGCGAGGAATGAAACGCCAGGAATCAAGTACGAGATGCTACTGGATCGAGGGCGGCTGTCTCAGGGCGGGTGAAAGCGGAAACGGAAGGTGTGGGCGGAGGTTAAATGCCAGGCGCTTTAGATCTGCGCATGAGCATGCTGGCACCTACTTTTCGGACATACAACAACAACTCCAGGAGCTTACACTTTGTAGAACTTGTCAATTAGTCGTTTCACAACACTCAGGTTATTGCTAATGCTGTGAAAATATTTTGCCATCGGATAAACGATATTTCTTTGTTAAACTTTTCCTCGTTTCTTCTCAAGTCCTTTGATTTTTCGAACGGGCGCCTAAATGACGAATCGTTTCATTCAAATTGTTAATTAGTAAAGATTTGGGACCAATTTAGCCGGCCATTCAGAACAAAAATATAACTTTTTCGATCGTAAAGAAATTAAAATAAGTATTTAAAACCAAAATTGTCCATAAATTCACACACAAGTATAATCATACTTGGATTAAACTTTTTATAGTTTCAATTCGTTAAATGAAGAAACTTTAAATATATCGATAACATTTGGACAAAATGCTATGACGTTTGAAATGACTTATATTTTTCTAAACTAACTAATGAAACACATCCTTTTTTACTATATATAGGTATTATGAGAGCCGACTATGATTCATTAAATGAACAAATATAAGTTTTGATAAACATTAATATCATACCTAATTTTAATTTTACAAAGAAATATTTACATCACTAATTTATGGTTAAACTAGTAATCAAAAACGATATTAAGTTTCTTCCTAAATAATTATTATCTTAAGGATTTCGACTGAAGGTGCTTCGTGGAATTTCAATATCAAATTTGAATTGTCTGAATTTTATACTGGAAATGCCTGAAGACGCCGAAAGACGAAACCCGGTCGATAGCGACGAAACTCATGGAAAAGTACGAAATTTAAACAATTCAAATTTCAAATTATTATCTTATTTTTCATGAAAATGGTAAGTTTTATTTTAACCAATTGTTATTTCCAATATGGTATTTTGCATGTTTATAAAAAAATTAGATTTTATAAGAAAATGTTTTCAAACTTAAATTAATTTCAACAGTAATATTTCTTCTTGTGGTACGCTAATAATAAGTTTTTATCAAATTTAGTGTAAATGCATAATTCAACGTTAGTCGAATAATATAATTCAGTAGAGCGTTTATAAGTTTCCGTTTCTCAAACTACGTGGTAATAAATATACCTACCCAGTACCCAGTATTGGTTATGTGAGAAACATCTCAACAATTATAATTAATGCCTACCATCTCCAATTTTGCACACGTGAAAGTGTAGGCTTATTTATTATATGCTATGTCATATATTTCATAAATATTAACATTTTATATACATTTTTTTTGGTTCTTAAAAGTGTTGAAATAAATTTTGTATATATTTGGGCAGTATTTTGATAGATTTCAAGGTTATCGTTATGGATTAGTAATATCTTATTTGTATGAAATTTGGAAATTAAGAATTATCAATTGTTATTACCAGGAATGTGGAGTCGGAGTCGGAGTCGTCGCGGCGTTTTGGCCGGAATCGTACTCGGAGTCGGAAATTTTGGAAAGTTTGAACTTTTTATTTTTGCATTTAATATGTCAAATTTAGCTTTTCGCTGCATTGATAGGGTTGATATTTAATTGAATACACATAAATAGGAAGATTATGGAAAAAAAAGTTACGATATTAACCTTTTTTTAGTCGGATTCGGAGTCGGAGTCGGAGTCGTGTTTTTGTTCAATGTTGGAGTCTGAATCGGAGTCGGAGTCGTGGTTTTGACAAATGATGGAGTCGGAGTCGGACTTTTTTTTACCAACTCCACAGCCCTGGTTATTACTCCTCATCCAATGTGAGTTTTTCTAGTTTCTAAATAACTGGGTCAATATTTTATCCAATGTAGGCAGAATTTTAATTGAATTTTCAGTAATCAATAAAATCGTGACTTCAAGAAAAATAAAATAAATTAAAACCATATACATAGGTACGATCCCAACGTGGAGCATATATACTTCTTATGAAGCTTTTTTCAAAAGACGTTACTGTACAGTGTACAAGAACTGCCTGTTACTCGGTCGGTCGACCTCTTATTTTGAAAACAAAATAATATATCCAAGCACAAATCCATACATCGAGTGAAAAATTTATTTATAAAAGTGCTTGAAGTGAGATTTGGATAGGTAAACACCACAATTAAAGCCAATGATTTTGACCAGTTGGCTACAGCCTTGACAGATTTTAGTCAGTTACTAACTGTTGACATACTTATGAAACAGCAAAATTATAAGTTATATTCAAACTAAAATTGCTTCCAATAACGAAATGTTTTCGGAAATAATTTTCTTTCCAGAATATTTATTATGTCTGTTATAGCAGCTCCAGAATCAAGTGATGTGATTTACTCAACCCCGTCTCAATAGGGGTCTGCTAAGACGTATGGTGCTGGCCAGGTTTGCTACGCTACAAACTATTCTAGATTTTATTGATACGATGATGCGAGAACCGTTTTCTGATTCAGGTCTATCTTATGATACCATCGGAATCAAAAAAAAATCTTATCTACACGACAATTTTTTTGCAGACATTCGTTTGTTTCAAGACAGCCATGTTTTATTTATCGTATCAGTTTTTCATGGTTTTTACCGCACTTTCACTTTGATTACAAATTATTTTGTCTTTTAATCAAAATGTCAATCAATCGATTATACACGGGCTTGAATACGAAAATAAAAACATTCATATAATATTGATTTTTAATCGATTCATCCTATATGGTCCAGAAACGGGGCATGAGTAGAACGATTAGCTTATTATTATTAGTGCTCTTTAGTTTCACCCTTCTTTGAAACGAGGTTGATATGCTTCGTACATAACTTTAATAATGATTTTTACCTATCATAAATCATCTCTTACTTTTGGTTAAAAACGTCTGACAGTGTATTTTTCATTCTTTCGACAATTTTTTACCATCTTATTGACTGTATTGAATTTTTTGTTAATAAATATTCACAAACAACACAATACCATCTCATTCAAATTTCAGAAACGTATAAAACATAATAGATATCAGATAAACGTATGCAAAACTATTCTACGCCTGAAGTAAACTATCAGAACATCTGCACAGCGATTTTTGAATTGTGTATTTTCGTATAGTATGTATGGTACCTTATTAGCTTTTATGATTGAGGAAACATTACATGTAAACAAAATCGCTTTTTGATCAAACAAATTTTCACTGTGCTATTTTCCTATAAAGTCTTATCAAGATAAGCAACATAAACAAAATAACCAAAGGATAATGAAGAAAGTTCGGTGATGTTGTGTCCCGAAAAAAGTGCTTCATGATCCCAACAAGACGTGAGCTATTGAAGTCTTAAATGAAAATCCTTTTATTTTGTCAGGCACAATCCTCTTCATCCAAAGAAGGTAAGAAGGTAGAACAAATGCGAAACTCGTGTCAAGTAAACGGCAATTGTCACTAGAGAATATTAGGCAATTTTAGATGGAGTTTAGAGTTTAGATAAAATTAAAATAGTCTATTACGGCTCGGACAATGTTAACAATTATTCAAAATACTGTAAATAGAAACTGTTTTATATTGGACAACACGGTACAGTAAATCTCCAAGGAAACAAATCAGTATTTATAAAAAAAAATATCTTGTATAATATTATAAATTTGTAAGTATGTAAATCAATCAACGAATATTCTCAAAATCTACAGATAAACTCTTTAATAAAAAGCAGTGGTTTTTAAAAAACAAATATAGACAGCCTTTCAATCTTTCGAACATATAAAATAAAGGTTAAAGGATATTAAGATGGGTTTTGAAATGGACCAGCTACTAGATGATCGCTCTTTCAAAGATCATTTTCAGAATCAAATGAGCGCAAAAAATCGTAAATATCACAGAAACGTATAACCTTAAACACAAATAATATTTGAATTGATTAAAAAATCAATGTTTGAAAGCGTTTCTTGGGGGATTTGAGCTCAAGTTGTAGCATAACCATGAGAAAAAATGCTAAGAAATTTTGAGCACACGACATTTAACCCGACAGCATATTATATATACATATTTGATGTAGAAATCCTAAAATTTAAAAATCTTTTTCAGATTTTCTAAGTCGCACCACGGTCACCACTATGACCATTTATTGAGTGAAATAAACCGTTAAAATGAAAATTAAAAATGTAATTAAAAGGTACTTATCTTCCATGCCTCATTTTAGCACTAACAAAAAAAAATATTGAAAAACATACATGAGGTATAAGGTAAGGCACAATTTATAAAATAGCAAATTTATTGACAATTCGAAATTGGTTATTAAATACGTACATATATCATTTCATATTGACATAAATAATGTTTACATATTAACACTGTAACATTGGAAAGTAGAAAGTCGTGCCTATTTACAGCATTGAAGAAGTAATAAATCGTATGATATATCACCAATGCTGTCGCTTATGGAAACTAATAACCCACACGAAATTATATTTACTGAAACTATAATAAGCAGTATTTCATATCACATGAGTGTTATGTTTATTACATCTTACTGCGATTGACCGATTAAATGGTTAATTTGTTTCCTAGTCGACCCCAGAAAAAATTCGTATGATCTCATATTATTTATTTCCTTTGACAGTATGTGTACCTATGACTTACTTGTTATATTTATTCGACCCTAACCAAAGATTTTTCCTTAAATAAAGCATAAGCTTTAATAAGTTTTATTATATGTGTATTTTTCTATCATTCCAGTTGACAAGTACAAAAAACAGACAAAGAAAAAACAATTCAATAGAATGTTTTTATAAAAGCCTCCGTCTTTGTTGAAGAAAATTAATCTATTGGACCAGTGGTTCCCATCAGATGGTCCGAAAACCCTTGGTAGCCCGCAGAGATTCCAGAAGAAAAGTCCGTAACGTCGTCTACCTCAATTTAAACACACAGCTATATCTTAACTTTCGTTTGAAACTTCAAGCATTATTCAAGAGTGAAACTCTGATACAATTTTATCTCTCGTTAAAGACTTATTTTCTTGCGGCCTGTCAGTTAACCGAAATTTGGACAATTTTTCAGTTTAACAATCTAAGACAAGTCTTTAGAATACTTCAGGCAAAATAGGTAACTGATTTTTTTCAGGGGTGTAAAATAAAACAAAATGGTTAGAATACTAGAAGTTAATAATGAAATCAATACCTACATAAATGCGACATTGATCTGCAGGATCAAGATGTTCCGAATTTCAGCAAACTTAATATTTCGTTCGCCGATCACACTGGCGTCTATTAAATGTATATGATGTAAGCCCGTTAAAATGTGGTTATACAAAATACCTTTGAAATACCTCACACGTAAAAAATATTTCACCATGAATTCATGTCTCTTTACTTTGAGCTGTACTTTTTTTGTCACGTACATCAGGCACAAAATATGTTTTTTCAATTTAATAGAATTAATTTAAAAAGTTTGTGAAATCAATAATTTGTTTTATAGAAAGTTTACCAACTTATTGACTCAAAAAAATATAAACAAATTATGTAACTACTTTGACATGTATTCTGAATAAGATCTGGACGGACTTCGCTCATAGCGAGCATTGTCAACCGTAGAAACATATAATAAAAATAAAGTACTAATGTATATTTCATCAGTTGACAATGCTCGCGGTGAGCGATATTAAAGTAGTATAATACATTTATTGTGATTTATTTGAATAATTATTTTCCATCAAAAAGTGACAGTTAAACCCTAAAAAGTCATTTAAAAATACCTCATCTGTTTTCTATATTTAAAAAACTTTTTCTTTGTAAAAAACCATTTTTTTACTAACCTGTCACCTGTAACATTAATGAAACGACACTATTTTTAATCAATTTTATGAAATAAAATATTTTTCTTAGATGTTGTCTGTCAACTCTTGTGGGAAGTCGTTGCATAAAAAATAAATATATTTTCTTGGTACCTGAAAACATATTTTGTATAGATCAGGACTGGTTTCATGAAAGGTTCTGCTGAAAATAGAATGACCGATAATTATTTATTAATTATTTTGCAAAAAAATGTTTAAGAGATATATATTTTGATCGGACATAATTGAAGCAAAATATTAAACATGAGTTGAAATACTGTTAAAATAAATGTTTTTTAACTTTAAAATTGTATACAATTTCAAAATAATTCACGGCTTATTATGAGAATGTCAGCAAAGAGAACAATGCAAAATTAAAACAAATTTAATCAAAGTCAAAATAATAGATTGACAGCCACTGTATCGACGATACAGTATTAAAAGAAAAATGTACGAGAACTTAAGACATTCACAAAAGTTTCATTTCCAAACCTTACGTTATCAGTTGGTAACTTGAGAAAGAATTGTCAATTGTTTGGTAGCTTTGAATCTTTCTAAAGGATTTGTGGTATTATATTATATGAGTCACAATACATCATTCATACAATAATATTACAATTCGTAAGGTCACCGTTGTTGTGTTTTCAGTAGTAGCTGAAACATTCCGCCCAACTCCATTTTAAATTTATATTTTTAAAAATGTGGCTGACTTTAATAAGGGTTAAAAATAATTGTTCAAAGTGGCCATTTCATGAATATTTTTCCTGTAAAAGCACTCGCCGAAATATTGCACAATTATTCAAATGACACTTGTCAGGTGTCAAATGCTTTTTTTGTAAATTATTTTCTCCGTCGTTTTGGTGCTGAAAATAAAAAAAATACCCACGAAAAATACCTAATGAAAATGTAAGTATTTTTATTCCGCAAAATTTTGAAATAATTTTGTCATTTTTTTTCAAAAAATTACGTCGTTAATTTATATATTTTTGAGTATAAAATTTTATAGAAACATTGGATGTTTTGATTATAGTACCTGGTCTTCATTTGAAAATTGACCGTTAAAACGATAAATTTAATTTTTACGTTATTCGCCCAATATTTTTTAGATATTGATGCAATTTTTATTTTAATAAAATTTAAAGAAATTATCAGTCCTTCCATGTAAAAAAGCATTAAAATAAAGCAACCTATTGTATCATCCTTCGTCTAAGTCGAGCAGTCATTGCTTCTGAGAAACGACATCTCCATGAGAAGCTACCTATGTATTTCTTGTTTATTCCTGGAAAATGCAAGTTGTCTAGAATCTAGACTACTGAAAATTAGTTTTCAAATATAACTTGATCAATTTAAGCGTGCCGAAAAAATCCAGGAAAAAAAATTAAATTATTGGTTCAATAAAAGACAGCTTCAAAACATATCGTTAAGTTTGGTCGAAAACTACAAATAAATTTTAAATCATAAATCAATATTAATGTTTTATAAAAAAAAATCATTACTACTTCGCTAAAAAAATTACGCTACTTTCCAAACAATTAAAACCAATGTTATTTTCACCGGCTTTCTAAAAGTCTTATATATTTTTAGCTATCGTTGGCAACCCCTTTATAAATAAATTGCCAATATCCTTATCAAACATTCAGAGGATTTTCAAATAATGATTTTGGAACATTGGCAAAATCATAATGAAGAATAACTTCTTCGCAAAGTTTTACTGGCAATTCAGCTGGCCACACAAAATATTAATATTAAAAATACCTGAAATCACAACCATTGTGGGTTTCCACATTAATATTTCAAAAGAATGGAGTATCCGGTACAGGAGCCTGTGCGTGACATCCTGTTACGTTCGAGGGACATATGTACCCACATTTCTCTTATATATCTGTGTATGTTTAATATATACGCATGTATGTTTAACATATACGCCCCGGCTCTTTGAGATATAGGATAAGGAAATATGGCACGTTGTGTTGCATACAACACCACAGCAATGCTTTTTTATAATAAGATATACAAGTTTTGTCTCGCGAAAAATGATTTTATAATCAATTAAAAATATAATGTCTATTAAAATCGCTTTATAAATGAAGGTATAACTTTGCCTTATTTAAATGATAATGACCAATTTTAATTTTATTCGTACGTCATCGTTTGTTTAGTGATTTTAGTGTGACTGAAACTCTTCTCAAAGTAAAATATAAAGTAATACTTTTTAAATTTTGCATTTATTTGTAAGTTAATTAATTCTTTTTCGAGAAAAAAGCCCTTTTCTATAATTATCTTACATATAAAACCGAAACGGCGTATGTATGTATGTATGTATGCTGTGGGTCTGTAATTCTTTTGGAATGATATAACATTAAATAATTATTGGTCGCTTAGTCCGAGCGAAGCCGGGTAGCAATACTAGTATTTGATAAAACTTTCCATTTACGTAAGTTTTTTTTCTTTAATACCAATATATACTTTATCTATTTATAATCTATGACATTTATAGAGTAAGCAAGATTTAAATGTGTTTCAAAATGTCGTATATTCCAGTAATTTCACAAACCATCTACGATTTTGTTCCCTCAAGTGAAAATAATAATAATGCCATTAGTTAAACTTATAAATAACACCAGACAATGCAATTCAGCCAAAGAACAGCAATTTAGTAAATTTATTATCGAAACAGTAGCAGAATAGTATTATTGTCTCAAGTTAATTCAGCCGTTCGGTTACTATCACAGTAAAGAAGTCGAAGACCAACGAAGTTCATGCTTGCAAAACTTATAAGTTAGTAGAATAGGATACGAGGAACTTTTCTGCCATCAATTGTTTACTAATATTTTTTTTGGGAAACTCCTACTGAACATGCCATAATTTTTCCTATCGGATCGTTTAAGTTTAAGGCGACCTTTTCCAATTTTCTCCATAAAGCTCCATAAAGAACGAGTACGCACGTGAATATGGGAGTAAATAACTTTTAATACGAGGCACGAGTATGATGGCGTACAAAAAAAACTTTTAAGGAAAATCGTTTATTTCCTTTCCAGGAATGAAAATATAAATGGATTTTTTTCAGGCATTTTAAATTATTTTATTGTGTATGTCACCGAAAAACATCAGTAGCATTGCATAAAAGAAAATTTCTTTCACTATTTCCAAAAATATTTTCTTGTCGTTTATTTTCATCGTATTTCATTGAAACAATCAAACTTAACATATGAATTAATAAAACGATTATCAATGCAAATTTTGCATTGCTAAGATGTCTTGAACATTTTATTTTTAGTATATTTTTCTTGTAATTTGCTTTAATTTATTTGCTTAGTTGTTTTACCAATTGTTTGTCATACCTTGTTTTCATACTTAACTTTTGCATAAATACCACTGTTTTATTGTATTCCTTATCAGTTGGTAATGCTCGCCATGAGCGAAACCGGTCCTGATGAAATGAATCTCATGTGGAAAAAGTACTAAAAATGTGTTATTATTTCTAAGAATATGGTTATTATTTCAAACATGTCTTCGGTACTCTGATTTATAATTTTATACCAAAAATATTTGTTTGTCAGAAACAAAAATAGACAAAAGCTTACTAAGCTCATCTTTTTCAAAGACCTTGTTCATGGATATTGACAGGTCGTTCTAAGAAAAAAGATTCACACTAACACAAAAAGAAAATGATTGATTTTTTTGCCTCTGGTCCTTTTTTGCTTAGCCAACGGTCATCAAAACAAATCGTTTGTGAAAAAAGATTCATTCACAAATTTTCGATAAAGCCAATATTTTTTCCGTCGTCTCTCTTTTTTGTTCGACAAACGACTACTTAAAAATTTTCCAACACCTACAAAAATCAAATGATAATTTCAAAAGCTAAAGTATGTTTTCTTTTAAAAACTATTCCCACAATTGTGACGATACAAAAATATTCCGAAAATACAAGTTTTATACAATTCAGTGTTAAATATTTGTTTGTCATTCACGTACAAATATCGTAAAAAATATTACTGTTTTGTAATGGGATTACTTAAAAAGTTTTTTTTGTATTGCTTGCAATGTTTTCGTAAGATGATTTTTTATGATGAAAAATGGTGAAATTATTTTCATTTTTTTTTGTAGATCTGGGATGATTTGCTTCAAATTGTCCTTAAATTCATTATGTTAATTGAATTGCTAATAGAAAAATCTACATTCTTTAATTCAATGAAATAGTGAGCTAATTCTTCTGTAAATAAACAATTTCATTTAATTGACTAAGTCAATTATGTCATATTTTGTGTACGATTAATGAATGTGACAGAAGCATTTTTCAAATAATCTTAAAAAAAATGAACATGTGTAGGTTTGAAAAAGAACAAGGAAGTACATAATATAAGATAAACTTCTTTTGTTCTTTCCGGATAAGACTTTGACCTTACTTTACACAATGAAGCATAGCCATGATAATGTAGAGGCATGCCACCATAACAGAAAAAAACGGAAATATGTTCCATAAATTAATCTAAATTACCACATCTTACGCCCACATGTGACATGGATCTTTTTGCTGGTAGAATAGTAAATATTCACCCCATTTATCTCAGATAACACCAGACTTCATGAAAGCTTAATTTATTGTTTGTGGACAAAGTCAAATAATGCAAAACAGTTTGAAAATTCTTTATATGTGTGGTTTAAATTACTGGATTCATAAATATACATCTGAATGAACGACTTAGTTCAGCATTCAAATTTATGATATGTTAAATGTATGGCCTATATGTGTAAAAAAAGTCGAATTTGACCAATATGCGTACGTAACATAAGAAATAGCATTTTTCCGGTAAACAAGTGTAATGATTTTATTTTACACTATCCGGTACCCGGGAAGTGTTGCAATGCCAATTAAGGAAAGAAAGTGTTTGTGTTTATTAAGTACTTACGGATGCATACAATTTTTTGTCGGTCTGAAATCGCAATCGGATGAACGGTATAGGAACGCACGTGAGACACACAAACAATCGTTCATTATTATATGTAAAGATAGATAGATAATTAAGAAACCTTTATTGGCGTCCACACAACAAATCACTAAAGTTTTATCGCAATCGGATGAACGGTATAAGATCCCACAACGATTTGCTTAACGACATGAATTCTCTCAATTTTATTGCAACGAAAATTTTTAGTATGCAAGGTATTTTAATTAGTAATGTTTTATTCAAAACTCCCTTCTTCTATTTAGATTTTTCATATTTATCTTTTTCATCCAAATATTTAAATATTTATTATTCAATATGTATTTGTATGTATTTTCTGTACTGCAGCTAAAACACAGACACACACGCCCACTGTCTGCTTGCATATTGTACGCAACTAGCGCATTTAAGAAATGTAGGTACCAGGTAAATTCTAGTTAATGATATTTAAATAAGGTTAAATTAATCAAAACATTTATTTGAATTTTCTTCGTAACATGAAGAAATACATTCTTTTATGATATTATTGTTTCTTAAAATGTATTAAATAAATATTTCACCCTACTAAAAATAAATGATTTCATCGGAGAGAGTACATCGCAAAATGACCTCGCTATCAGGATGTAAATAACACTATTTGCGGACAGCAAAATTTTAATTAACATTATGAATTTCCGTATTTTTTATTTTACTTTTTCATCATTTAAGCATTGAATTCTCAACCTAAGATGAATTTCATTTAGTCTTAACTTCTGATAAAATTCATGTACAAAAAGAAGAAGTAAAGGTAAAAGTTTTATTGAACTTTTTTTCACTATGAGTGACAGATTATAAAGACTACAAAGCTGAACTGTGCATCGTAATATTACAATAACTCTAATAATATATTTGTTGATTCTTTGATGTTTAATCAACCACTAAACACTTTGCTGAATATTAAGACGGGGCATTTATTTTTTTACTAAGCGATTTTTTGTATAAACGTCATTTAAAAAACGAATTGTATTTTACTATTTTATCCAACGGTTAAAATAATATTTTTTCCAATTTAAAGCAGCTGGTATCAAAACAGGTTATCTAAATTTCCGTAGCGGAAAATAATTATGCTTTACAACTCTACATATTCACCGCTTTATTGTCGTAGCTATTGAGAGAATTTGAAGTTTTCATTGTTGAAAATAATTTACGGAACATATTTCCTAAGCAAATACAATGCATAGCTGTCATAAACCAGCAAAAACCAGATAAACTTTTAGAGATATATAAGAAAAAGGCTATTAATATAGTCATGAACATAATATGTATGATGTTATTCTAAAGATAAGGTAAATGAGATCTGGTTATCATCCAGATATAAGTTTATAATCTATCATCAAAGGCAGCAAAAAACAGCATTTTTTATGATTCTTTACATCGATAAACATTCAGTAGATAATTATTTGAATAGAAAAAGTTGCGTGCGGAGTTTAAGGTACATAATTTTGACTTCCAATAAAAAACATTTTTTTAATTTATCTCAAAATATTTGAAAAAAGCACAAAATCAGCTTTATTGTTAATTTTTCATAACTTTTATACTCACGTATATTTGGTAATTGGACCAATTAATCTCAAATTTGATTTTCATGAGTTTAAGTGTTGGAGAAATGTTTTTATTTTTTCTTAAATTTTATACGAATGATGTGAAAGTTATTTAATATCTTCCATAAACTACGTGGCGTATTTCCCTTCGTATATTAATTTATTTAAATTGAAATTTAATATTTAGTGCGCCAATATTTGCTGTTAATTGTCTAGTTTAAGCCAAACATTATTTAGGTCTGAAATTAATATTTACAGAGCAAGATGTTTGTCCGTATCATGTATATAATAATAAAATTGTTTCAATAATACTATATGCATTGATTTTTGTTGATAATTTCATGTGTTGACATCTGCATGATCAATAGTTATGTGACTTTGGTTCATAAATTTAATTGCTACAACAGGAGCGTCCTCCATCTATACAAATTAAGTGTGACAAATTATTCCAGCAAATATGCCACACAATCTTCGCGTTAGTCTGTGTAAATATATATCATCGTTTCAATTTTGACATCCCTAATTGTTATTTAAAGGCAATGAAAATATATCGTTTGTACAGCTCTACATATGTATTTTTTCATTGTACGAATATTTTCTACTTTAAAAAAATATACAACTTGTATACTTCATCGCATTCCGACGACGTGACCAAGAACGCGTGTTTGATATTTAATTGACGAATCACACGATCACATGTTTCGATTTCTCAACTTTTCTCGATATTATTATTTTGAAAATTCGAGTCAGAATGCTTAATTTTTTTTTTGAAAAGAGCAGAGCTCTTTACTTTTAATGAAATACAACTTTTCTTACTAATAACACATATTTTTAAATTATCTGGAGTAGTTTTTTCCATCTAACTTTTATTTTCAACTGCTACTTTCGTTACGTGTATTTATATTTCATTAGTTAAAACCGGCTATGATCATTACGAAAGAGGTAGAAACAATACGCAAATGTGTGTTTTATTTATTTAAATACTGTAGTTTAAATCCAGGAGCATTATTACAGTTAGATAGTGTTTTTTTTATGTATCCGCATATTACCATCCACCTCCTATTTAGCAACCACAAATTTATTCCAAGCTAGGGGTTGTCCACGAATGACCATTATGAAGATACAAATTAACCAGGAAATGTTATTATTAAAAAAATAGAAGAGTTTTTTTATCAAATCAGTTGAGTATGCTAACAATTAAAGACATCGATCCTAAGTATTATAGAAAGTACAAAAATAATTTATTTAATGCTTTTTTACTAAGAATTGACAGTGAGAGAAAAAAAGTGTGTACTATACTACTATTTATATCTACCTAATTTTCAATAATCTACGCTTTCAGCCCTCTTTTATCAAACAATGTTGTTAATACTTGTAGAAAGCTAATTGTCAATAATTCAATCGCATACAAAGTCATGAGATGACGTGTCGGCTGCCAATCGCTCGCTCGCGAAACTTTTACTATACGGCAAGTTAGATAGGCACACTCACAATGGAATTTACCACTTGGTAGATATCGAATAAATCTGTTACAATCTTAGATATTTGAGATGGTAGAATGATATAAAAAATTTGCATCATAAATGTAAATGTAGAATCTTTCTCATTTCAACATTCCCACGCCAAACATTCTATGTCGATCTTTTTTTAAATTTGGAAATTCCGTGAGGCTGCGAAAGAAAATATTACATAGTATAAAAATCACCCTTAATGTATTTTACTATCTCTTTTTAGTGAAAAGTAATATTAGAATACATAAAATACATTGTATCGTACTTCTTCCCCATATATTTTGATTGGTCAAATAATAATACTCGCAATGAGTGAAACCAGTCCTGACCTTTATCAAATTATATGTGCGAGTAGTATTATAAAATGTGGCTTGGTTATTAAAAACAAAAAAATAAGTGGGGCTGGATTTTTGATCAGAATGTGAATATGTCATTTGGATGTCTTAGTAAATTCACTTAAATATCATCGAAAGATGTGTGCAAAATTGTAAGTAATCATTGCACATTCTTGTATTATTAATAATCGCGTCAGGCTTTGCGAAGTGAGAAAGCTTTTTCAACTGACTAACAAAATCTGCTAAAAGCACGAACTCCTTTTCTGAGCCAAACCGATTCTAAAAATATTGCTCAATTTTGGTATATATCATTAAGTACAATAGTCAGAATATTGATGGATTTTTGAAAACACGTAAAGAGTTTTGACACCTGTATTTTGTGAATTTCGAAACTATCTCAAAGTATTTAATAAATTAGTAGGTATATAGCAATATAAAATTTAAAATAACTTTGATTATTCCACGTATTGTGCTACTAACTGTGACACGAGTTTCGCCTCTTTCAGAGGCATCTTCAGACTTACTTTCGCAAAGTTTGCTTAAGTAATGAAACAAGATTGATTCTACAATTTTAAATTATACAGATGTAGTCATTTACCATCAATCGATTCACCCGTGGTCACAAAAGCTCTCATCACTCCATGCAATGATTAATAGATTAGTTTACATCCCTCTCACTAAAGTCAACTTTGAATTAGAGTTAAACATTATTAAACAGATAGCTGTAAATAATGTTTACAACACAGATGTAGTAGTTAACTTACTTAAGTGTAAGCAAGTTAGACAACTCATAGTAAATAATATTTTTTCAGAAGAGAAGAAAGCAAACGAAATAAAAATATTAAAAACTGGCGTAGAATTATTTATTTAGGAGACATTCCGTCAAAGATAGTTAAATTCTTGCCAGACAATATAGAACCCGCGTTTTATACAGTAAGTAATTTAGGAAAAAACAGTAAAGATCGCGTAGATTCATCGTCGCAGAGTGCTATCTATCGACTCTCTTGTGGAGACTGTCCAGCTTCTTATGTTGGACAGACAGGTAGAAACTTCAATATTAGAATTAAATAACATATAAGATGTCTAAAAAGAGTTTGCCAATCATTTAATAGAAAATGATCATAATTTTAATCAGACTAGTAATTTAGAAATACTCCACCGAGTAAATAAAAAAGGCTTAAAGATGAATAGTCTAGAATTTTTAACTAGAAATAAATAAAACTCTCAATAAAAAAGAAATATTATGAAATAATATTCTTAATAGAACAGGTTGCTCGCCATTACTAGCATTGTTTCCAATTAATAGAGTAATCACTAACCTATCTGATTGATTCCAGGTCATTAGTTTATAGTTTAATAGTTTGTAATGTTTAACGTCATTAGAAATATTTTTATTTGTTTGCTTTGTTTCGATTCTATAACCCCCTCCCCTCTCTTGCTTTCCTTATAAAGGAAAAATCCCAATCTGATTGATTGCACCTCATAAGTATCATTATGTTATTGCAATGTTTTGATTCTATCACTCCCTTCCTTGTTTCCGTTAGAAGGAAAAAACCCGTAATCCATTTTGTAATTTCATAATTTTAAATGTTAGAATCAATCTTGCTTCATTACTTAAGCAAACTTTGCGATAGTAAGTCTGAAGATGCCTCTGAAAGAGGCGAAACACGTGTCACAGTAAGTAGCACAATACGTGGAATAATCATAATAATTTTAAATTTTATATTAAAATGAACTTCCACAAAGTTACCGCCGAAACCATCGAAAGTATAGGTATAAAGCATTTATTAAATATTTTTTCCTAAGTAAATGGAATACATTATACAATTTTAAAAAATAATCATATATTTTAGTGTTTTTTATCTTTGCACGTTTCAACTCATCCGAAAGTTGCTCATTCAGATTTGCATTTTTGCCACATCGTAAGATTTCAGTGCAGTTAAAAGTTCGTCTTAGTTTTGGTAACTGTATTGAAAAGTTGTAATGAGAGTTGGCGCATCGTCCGAAATCCTTAACAACCGTTTTCTCCAAAAAAGCAACTAACTAAGTATTGTATTATCATTGACATCAACTCGTGTCACGTAGTCGCAACGGCCAAACCTGGAACGTCAAATGGAATATTGAGTTAACAAACTTTCACTTTACCTATTGGTGTATGTGAGTTTATGTTTCTACCGGAACGAAAATAATATTTTCCGTGGAAAATATCACGTTTTGTGCCAGAATTATATTGGAAGAAATATTTTTATTGCGACAGTCATACATTTTGTCGTGTTTCCGTTTTTTGCGTGTTTCTATTTTTTATATGTATGTATTTTGATACACCAATAGTAATGTACTTACTCGAATTACTTAATAGTCATTAATAATAATATTTCTCATAAAGTATACTTATTTTACGTGAATTTGAACTGTTTTAAATATATACTATTCTATGAATTTTGGGTAAAATATGGTAATAGTTACACGGGACAGTATCCCAATCCTTTCCTGTTTAGCTCCTCCTCTAAACTCAGGGAACCACTTTTGCATTTCAGAAAGATAAATTGTCTATGGTGTTGCTTGAAGTCAAATGTCACTGTGAGTTTATAGATAGATAAATAAATAATTCCACGTAGGAACGTAGGAAGCTATTTGAAAGGAGATAACGATTTTGCGTAATTAAAATTTAAAATACCTTTGATTATTCCACGTATTTAACTTTTTAGTTGCTTAAAATCTACGAGACATGGATAAGCAGGTGTTAACAACCGTTTTCTTTCAGAGGCATCTTCAGCCTCAGGCAGAAGATGCCTCTGAAAGAGGCGAAACACGTGTCACAATTAGTTACACAATACGTGGAATAATCAAAGTTATTTTAAATTTTATATTAAAATGAACTTCCACAAAGTTACCGCCGAAACCATCGAAAATATTGAGATAACATTATTTTAATTAATGTAAAGCTTACGATATTTATTTATCTATCTATAAACTCACAGTGACATTTGACTTCAAGCAACACCATAGACAATTTATCTTTCTGAAATGCAAAAGTGGTTCCCTGAGTTTAGAGGAGGAGCTAAGCAGGAGAGGATTGGGATTCTGTTCCGTGTACCTATTACCATATTTTACCGAATTTTGTCACTAACAGCTTTTGAGCTTCGCCTACCAGCATCTTTTGGCATTTCAAGTACATGGGTGGAACTTTAATTGACGCGTTATGAAAACAGTGGAATCCCCAACTACACTACTCCGAATTACGCGCTGACTTTAAATATTCGCCGCAATTCCCCCAATCGAATGGACGCATTTACAAGGCAATTGGTAACTCAATATTTCGTTCATATTTTTTTTCTGCAAAACTAAGGAAAATCTAAGTTTTGCATTTATCGCCGAAAAAAACAAAATCCCTAATTTTGTATGATATTCACTCCCCTTATTACACTATTCCAAATTATATGGTCCCGACTTAAGTGTAAATGGAGTTTTTACTGTAGTTTGTATCGTTAATATTTAGGGTTAAAAGTAATATCACTTAAAAGTTATATAAGCAATTCGGAACTTATTTGTTATTATTATCTTTCAATTATGCAATTCGACGATTTTCTCATTCGTTTTGTTTATCTATTTTTCTGTCGTGTCTATAAATCTATAAAGTGTATTATTTTTCAATTATAAAAATGCCATTTAATATAAAAAGTGATCACGGTTAGTCGTTTTCTTACAGCATTGAACTTAGAGCTCTCAAAAGTTATTAAGCGGCGATTTTCGAATAATCTTTTGAAATATATTTCCATTTTGTAATATTTATATTCTCGTTGCAAAGGAAAATAATAAGGGAGAAGTAGTTTTTCACATTGATGTGAAGAACCATCAGCGCGAAGGAATTTTTGCCAATAAATTTAAATCAGATAAATCCCATTACTTACGATTGGGTGACAAGAAATTCATCACGTGATTCCCAAGCACTTCTCGCACACATTTTTAGATAAACCCTTTCAAGGTATTAACTAAAAATCTCATGCACATTTAATATTTAACATAAAAAAAAAATCCTTAAGAATATGTTATATACAAAGAACCCTTCTTTTAATTACATGCGATATTTATGAACCATGTGAAAACTTTATCAAAATCTTCCACTTGAAAAATAGCTATTTCTTTTTCATTTTTCACATATATTGCTTGAATGTTAAGTACAGAACAACTTGTTATTATGTATTCTAAATATTTTTTTTTGTTTTCAGTCGATAAATCTGTTCAAAGGCTTGGGTGTTTGTGTTGTTTAAAATCCCTTCCCACCTTTCTTATTCCAAAGAGCGACGCATAGCGAGAACGATTAGCTAATCACTGGTCCTGTCCGAGTCCTCGTATTCTTTCCATCCCATATTCTCTTAAAAAAAGAGAGGTTGAGCTCTTGAGTAACGAGCAGTTCTCGTCGAAAAATATATGTTCAGATAATTTCCGTTAGGAGTCCATATGCTCCTTGGACTTGTTGGGAGCGGACATGGTTAAAAAAAATAAAACGATTTTTTTGTTTTAAAAATCTGATATCCATTATCTTGAAATTACAATTTTAAAACAAATGATTTAACTTAAAGGCACGAACAGCTATGAATAGAAATGAATTTTGAAACATGTCACGTTTATAAGTCAACATAAATACCTTTTTTGTCATATCCAATACAACAAGGAAGAAATAATGTTGGCTGTCTGAACTGACAGAATAATTCTGAAATTGGAATAAACAACAAATGAAAAACAGAGATAATTATTCAAACCAAAGTCTTATAAATGTGTGTACCCTTTTTACAACAACTTATTATTCAGAGCAGTCTGTCAAAAGGCCTTAAGGAATTTTATAAAAAGTCAATTTAAAAAGTATATTTGTGATACTACGGATAATGGTCCATTATCAATTCTACATTGGCATAAAGATTTCCCCAAATCCAATAAGAAGATTATTTCCGTAAGTAGTTTATTTTTTATTTTCCTACTTTTTTCGTCAAACTTTACTATTTCGGCCATCAAGGAGTTTAAATGATTGTCTTTTGGACAATCTATTTAGTTGTAATACTACTCTATAGGAAACTTAAGCATTTTTTTCAAGCTGATTGTCACTAAAAAAATTGATCGGCCTTATGTCGCCATCTAGAGATATAAATATATTTTTTTATAAATTTATATGTTTTATTGTATAAGAAAGCTTATTTTCGATATTTTTATAATATTTTTTATGAGTTTTGGCTTTTAACAACACCGAATTTTCATTCGCGCAAAAATGAAGGATACGTTTCAAAAATAAACCTCAGCTGGTCGAGTCGTTGTTTTAAGAATGGCATCAAAAATTTAAACATGCTGTAAACGAGCCATTAAAACGTCAACATTTTTTTGCAAGACTTAGTAAAAGAATATACCAAAATATTAAAGAAAGGTGCAGATAAAAAACAATTGAAAAAAATCGTGCAGTATAAATATAGACATTTTTTTTTTAAATATCGTCGATAATTGCTTCACGGATGATTTATTTACATTACATTTATTTGTCTTGATTGACAGACCGGTACCTGTCTGTTATATACAGCCCAACCACACACACACACTCTCTTTATTTAAGTCATTTTGTGAATGTTGACATGTGGTGGGCCATCTGGTATCCATTTCCATTAAAAATCATTCACATTGTACGAAGGCAGACTTCTCTAGTTCAGATTCTTTGTTTTTTTTTAAATCAAGGTGTACTAATAATAGAATGCGTTTGTATAAAAATAACATTTTTCAAGCACCTTATGTTTTTAAATCAGTACTTGGAGTGTGATGAATTAATTTAAACAATGTTAAAATGTAATCTTGAGAGTTTTCTTAAAAAAAACCCATTTACGATTTAATAAATATAATTGAACAAATGCTGTCAAGACTTTTTCAAATCATAAATAATTAAAATCAAGTTTAGGGCTTTTCGTCAGTATTAAGAAAAAAGGGTTAATATAAATAATGCCAGACGATATGCCTCCAGGCCGTCAACTCGGCATTTCACAGATAGTGATCGATTATCTCCTCTTACACGAGTTGAACGAAGCAAGTCTGTGAGTGATGGCTGATAACTAAATCATTCCGTTAAGCAAAGTAATTTTTTACAAACACAAACTTCAAATATCTCGAGATGTAATATTCGGATTGAAAGCTCAATGATATATTACGTTGTCCGTTATTTAAAATAAATTAAGTCATAAAAATGCACAGTCAGAGTGTATCGAAAAACTTAAATATTCGACCGCCTTTTTTATATTTGCTGAATAATATTTATATATCTTATATATAAAACCGAAACGGCGTATGTATGTATGTATGTAATTCCCTTTTGCATTGTTGTTGCAAGTTGCCATAAAAACGAATATGAAAGAAAATATGTTTGAATTTTTATCGGCGAAGACATTTAGTCAAAATGTAATAAATTAGTCTTCTACCAACTTTTATCCGGCTTTTATTAATATAATAATGTTTATTATTTACGTGAAGGTATTATTTGACATTTCTTTGACAGCAAATTAGATTTTTTCCTTAAATTTGGACATTTTTATGGGCGAGAATGGGGCTGTCATCAAATTAAATAAAGTTTGTGATTTTATTTTAACTCTATTTTGGATGTTAGATTTTTTGATATAATTATGTCGAATGATATAACATTAAATAATTATTGGTCGCTTAGTCCAAGCGACGCCGGGTAGCAATACTAGTAATTACATAATTATAATTCACTTTGGCGTTGTTTTAATTGAATTATAAAAATATTATTATATAATATTTATAAAAAGTTTTCGATTTATACCGTTCAACATTTTATGTAAGGTTCTTTGAAAATAGCTCATTTTGTTTTTATTACAGAATAAAAATGAAAAATTTTCTCACATACACACATAGGATTGGCCAATATATGTATGTGCTTTTACAAATAGTGTATTAACCGCTTATAATATGAAAATATTTGTTCTGTTTTATGTATTATTTAATATCTAGGGGGTTGCCAGTCATTTTTAACGGAAATAATTTTTTATGTTATAATTTCAACCTCAGAATAAAAACTTCATGTAATCAGAAGCATTTATATCAAAATACAGATTATTTATTTAATTTGAAACTATTCGTCCTTTAACGTATCCACAAATTGACAAATCCAGGCAAAATGATAATACTTTTGTATTTGTATACCAATACTTAAACATTTAAAACAAAATCGTGTGTATTATAAATGTTCAAGCATAGATAATTTTGGAATGTCATTCCAATGTTAATTATAAATATAGACATAAAAAAACGTTGAAATATGTATTGTAAATATCAATACTGATAATAGTATAGTACTCAAGTAGTTAATAGTTTTAGAATCGAATTATATCACAATATATGGCTTATTAATGTAGACAATATCAATTTGTGTTATTAAACATATAAGAAAATAGACTGTGTTTACATGAACTTCAATTAATATCATCGCTGTAATTAATTTACAACAGACAGCAATTTGTATTGAAAGGGGTCGGGTGATTTATTTAAACTGTTGTTTTTATTTATGCGTATTGTTTGAAGTTATCAATTATGGTTTCAAATAATACTGCAAAGCTGCATTATCAAAATATTTAGAGGTCATATTATTCCTTTAATGCTTATATTAAATTATATACATTGACCCTTATCAATCATAAATTTCAAAATCAAGCAGTCGATTTTACATAATGGGAAATCTCAAAGCGTGTGCAAATGTCCAGACGAATCAGAGATTAATCGGTCATCGTTGCATTAAAGTAAAATTTGAAGGTTACACAACCATGTGTAACCTTCAAATCCATGTGTTTTAAATTTTAAAAATACGCAGATGTTTGTAGCTATGGTATATATTCATTGCACCATACTACATTTAATAGTAATAGGGTATTCAAAAATTATGTAACACAGTTGACTACTATTTTTACGTAATGCTCATCAATGATCTTTATTCTTCTCGGCATGAAACAATATTTTCGACGGCGTGATCTTGAAAACCCCACGAAATAAATGACCTTTCGTCTTACTACGTCACAATTACTAACCTTTGTACAAGTTTTACCGAACAAATTTGAATATCAATCGAAAGAGTTAAGACATTTTCTCAATCTAAAATACGCTATAATACATTTGATTAAGTTTTATTGAAGGTAGGCAACCAAAAAGCGAAACAACTTCCAGCTGTCGTGAATATTAATTTTATGAAAGTTGTTTCCAGTTAACTTCTACCTTCGCATTACTTCAGCTGAATATTTGATCGGACTTCGTTTATATCAAAATAATGCTGATCCGGAACAGAAAATATATATGTGGCGTCATATAAACGCTTATAATGCCCATCACCACGGATATTTACTGATTAGTATTAAGTATCTGAAGTCAGATATGCAAATTGAACCGCGTACTGCGATTTATATAGGGCATAAAAGGGGAGGGGGTTGATTTCTTAAACATTAATAATGAGCACACATTAACTTTTAATTTCCCCTTATGAAATGATGTATTCAATCATACTTGAGCATACGTACGGCCCATTCAAAACCGACTGAATCTAAGTTTTATGATTTACCACGGACATGAACTTTTTTTGAAAAACTACAGGCGTTTGCTCTTCATTCAATCTCATCTAATTACGGATTAATGAGAAATGATTTTGTTTATTAAAACAATATGTGTATTCTTTTCTCACGATAAAAATTATCTGTTTATCGAGATTACATTTCTCTTTTCATATAAACGAACGTCCTCAAAATGATGAACTACTACAAAATAACTACAATTGCACCGTGCACGAAAATTTTAAACATGAGCGATAAATCTTATTTTTAAAAAGACTCTATACCATCTACTGAATTCTTATGTGTACATGGTACACAAAATTGTACTTTCTACCACCGCCACGCCACGGCTTCACACATAGTTTTACTATTTTTCCTTTTTGATCTACAAAATATAACAACCAGCCAATCGTAAATGCGTCGAGTATTTTTCAATATGTATTACTAATAAAACTCAAATAAATATAAAAACTTTTGCTTAAAATTTCAATTTTTAATTGACAACCATCAACCTTGCGAAGGCTTGAACCTAAAATCTTATTATCTTTGAGCATAGCTGAAAGACCATAGAGGTGTAAATATTAACGACGATATAATTGATAAAATAAGCAAAAAGTGTCTATAGAGAAATAGTCCAAGGCTTTATTGTATTTGGAAATGATTCCAGCCTAACTGGAAAGTTAATATTGGATAAAAACCAGCATCCAACTATTGCAGTTAATATTTTTAAAAAAAATTCTATTCATCCATCAAACAATATTTATTTAATAACTGCTAGTATATTCATATTGTATATGCTAAGTAGTGTACCCTTTTTTATTTATATAATAAATGTGATATCCCAAACGACAGTCATGTTAAATAACTGGTTACAAAATACTTCATTTAAAAAATGGGATTGTCAGTCATTCCATTGTTCGTTTGTGTACAGGAACTTTGATTAACTATAACATTGACGAAATATAAAATAAATTATATTACCTTGTTGAAAAGTTTCCAACAAAAACAAAAAACAAATTTGATAAAATACTTCAACGACAGTGATATCTGTCGACGATTCAAATTGTTATTAGGGTGGTATTCTCCAATGTTTTGACATAAGTTTAGGGATTCCAAATATTCGAAAGACAAATTATTCGCATATCAAATATTTTAACCATTAAATATTTAATTGTATTTGAATAATTTCACATTTTATAAATCTTGAATAGTACTCTGAATGAATACACACATATGTATATTACACTGCAAACTAATATTTAAAAAAAAAAATACTTCAAAATCTTCGAAAGATTTGTTATAGATCACTGTTTATAGTCAAATATTTATTATTAATTACAAGATAGTAAGCTTAACAGTAACGCGTTGATAAATATTATTTTGATAATCACGTTCATAAGATTTCATAATATTTCTAATGCTACCTAGACTGAGTTTTTTGTTTTTGTAATTAATTATATCAAAATAAAATACAACAACAAGTGATTTAACTTTCTAGTAAAATATATTATTTAATTAATATTGAGCTGAAATGTATGTTTATGTAAATGAATGGATAATATTCGGATATTCCAAATCCGAATATCGAAAAAGATCAAAATTTATTCTAATATTCAAAATTTATTCGGAAGTCCCTACATGCGATTGAAAATATAGAGACAGCATGTTTAAAACTTTCACAGCGTAAGACTGACATGCTTAGACAGGTAGAAACTTACTTACGCAGTAGTCCTCGGTAACTTGTTTTCGCCATACAGCTCCGTATATGACTTGAAACTACGTGTACTAGAGTATAGATACTAATAAATTAAGATGGATAATACGTTCTTGAACGATGTTTCACTTAAGCTTTGAAACTTCCCTGAGCTGAGGTTAGGAAAGACAATCACACTCTACGAATTTAGTTTGACCGTTACCGTTAAAAATAACGGCTTCCCTTTGGAAAGTTGTTAAAGCTTAACTCTTAAATTTCAGCGTTCCGTCGCATATTTTAAGCAATTATCCGAAGAAACTTTTAATAAAATTTTAGCACTCCTTAGCATATTCCCAAAATTGAATATTTCAAGGCGCTCTATATAAATCACTTGATTAACAACAGTTTTTAATTTCGCACTTTCCCTCAAATATTAAAACTAATTTATGCTTCGTAATATGTTACAATTCGAATTATTACTTTTCAGATATTTTTTTGCGAATTCGAACTTTTTATAAATCACGAATACATGTTTTGTAGGAGTATAAGACGTAAATAATACCGAACTGTGCTTATCAAAGCGAATGATATAAATATTTAAATTCGGATTGATTCGCAATTTGTTTCAAAACAAACTAAAAAACATACATGACAGCCATAACTGCAGATTATCTGGATTAAGATAATATGAACGCCGTTCCCAAAATCACAAGTATTTAATTGAAAAAATCTGTGAAAGTGACACTGTTGGTTTCGTGGGTGGTGTTTTACGCACGCCCTACTCAATTTTTTCGTCAGAAAATGTATACCTCCCACATTCGTGGCCCAAGCACATCCATATACCAGTTTTCTTTCAAAATAGAAAAGAAGTAAAATAATCACAATAAATTACTAGCTCAGTCCGTTCAGTCTAGTTTATATAAGGTATCCTGCGCGTAGTCTATCGTTATAACCGCGTTTAATGACTACTTGAGAAGTGATGCGAAAATATATAATGAAATACAAAATTTGTTTTATTTTTAATGACTTGGGATTTAATTCATCTAGTACCATTACAATCACGGCCCATACCAAATTTATTTCAGCTGTGCTTGTTTGCTTGTTATATCATTTCTCTATTTAGGTCTTGACAACATGAAACATCGTCAAGATTATTACTTAAGTATTTAAATCAAACTTCCTCTTAATGCAGTACAAATTAAAATTGGCCAAGCCTTTTGCAACAAGGCACACTCAGCTTTGAGAATATATTCAGTTTGTTCAATGCGGGAAAATTAAACTATTGTATTGTTTTGAAATGCTTATTTGTAATCATCTGCAAATTAAATTATCTTTTTTTTTATCAGCCGAAATTTATTCATTTGGTAAAACAATTTAACTTGACTACGAACAAGTTTCCTTATAACGGTCATTTTGCAAACAATATTATTTATTAATACTAAAAACCATATTTCAATTGGAATTTTGAAATAATTTCATATAATTATGAATGTTATCTAACGAAATCTTGTTTGTTTGTATGTTTCAATCAAATTTACCAAAACAATAATTAATTCCAAAATACGTTCTTTTCAATTGTGTTAAAAGGGATGCTATTAATTGAGCTCTTACTGACTATGTATATGATTTATTTTCCCATCTACAGCTCATTCAGAGTTTCCGATGTGTTCAATATTCCAGTCATTTTTCTATTTAGTTTTATTTCCACTTGATTATCACATATATCTTTGTCGATCCATCATCTCCCCTTTCCTCAATCTACCTCACCATATTTCTTTTGTTCGAGAAAATGAAATAAAATTGAATTATGCTCTGCACGGGTATATGGGAAGTGGGGAAAACACCCTTAAAAGCAAGATGAATTTATTCGGAGAATTTACGTTTTTACCAACAGCGAACAAAAAACAATTAAGTTAAATATTGAATAACGTAAATAAATATTGAAAGAGCTTAAATTCTAAATAATAGTTCTTATTTCACTTACCAAAGACAATATTATTCCTCACTAATTAATACTAAATAATGACCTTTACGGAACACTTTCATTGTACGATGTTGATACTGGAATAACAATTAGACAAGACTGTTTCCTTTTGTACTGTAATTATATATATTTAAGAAAATTGTCATTTGTTCTAAATACCACTTGCTTTGAACAATAAGGTAAACATTTTTTAACTATTTACACTTCTTAAATGGAGCATATTAACTGGCACAGGCAGTTAAAACATTTATTTTGTGAAAACTGGTTGTAAGTTAGTAAGTTGCTGAACTTCTAGAGGGGTACAAAATTTAATTGTTGTGCAGGGTAAATAAAGGATGGTACTAATTTGTAGAAATAATTTATTAAATCACTTTTTTACCTCTACTGTTAGGATAAGGTAGGGTTAATAGGAGGAATTATGGAAACATCTCTGATACAGGTTGATAGATTCTGAAGCCAAAAATCGAGTGTCCCTATATTTCATAAAATGAGATATGAATGCATTCTGGAGTAGCAAAAAGTGATAAAGTTAATTCATTTTATAAAAATATAAGAATTTTTAAATGTGACATCCTTTTAATACTATGTCATTGAGTTTTTTTCAAAATTTGAAAAGTTTTCATTTCACGAATCAAAACCGTTAGTTCCCCTGATGTATGACAAAAAACGAAGGGCATTGTACACTCGTGAATAAGATATATAATACAATAACTACAAAAAAATATATCAGCTTTTTGCTACGCCAGTAAACATGTGTACACGTTCAATAGGACAAATTATGCCTTCGAATCTTCAATTCGTTTAACTCTTCTTAGACTGGTGGCGTTCCAGTTTCCTAGTAGACAGTTTTTCATATCATGTGTTCGGAAAAACGTAAGAATGCTGACTTAAAATGGGACAAAGCAAAACAATTACCGGGTGAATGAAATCAACAACTTGGAAAGATTACCCCAAAGCGCCTGCAAAGTGTTCTCAGTAATACTTCTTTGAGCACGCTAGTGGATGGTTGATAAACATTTACTTGCTCTGCCACGTAATGTAAAACGTAAGCTTCTTTCTTTGGTTCCGATAGCGTTGTAAAAGTTTTCCAAAACACACCGACAGCCACATAACATATGATGGTGAGAAACCAATTTAGACTTCCTTTCAATCCGTTTTTTTTCATATTATATACGTACCTACAAACAAAGCACATTTAATATTGAACTCTTCGAAAAGTATTACGTGTCAAGTAAAATTTACACAATAAATATTGTAAGACCATTCATATATTTTCTTAGTTTTAAACTTAAAATACGTAGATTATTTATGTATTATATAGAAATTAACGCCATTAACATTTCCTGATAAAAAAAATAAGAAATAGGCGATCTCTATTGACATAGGTATAATAGTCTGCCGAACTTGCTCTCATTCCTTCATAAATGTTGCCCAAGTTTTCTCCATAAAATCTTTGTCCCTAGTCAAATTTTAACTAAAATTAATATTTTTGTCAGCCACGGGACAATTCCAAGGACAGTTACGTGGTCTTTTTGAACCCTTTTATTACCTTACCACTGGATTACTAAGATTATCTAGCAATTAGCTCTTAGGCGTTGTCGCACGCCACTGGCTTATTCAATATCAAATACTAAAGCAAATATATTATTACCTTTCAACTACACGGTAGTTTCATATTAAAACCTTCATACGATTAAAGTTACACATTTATGAATTTAGTCCAAAATGTCATGATTTTCTTCATCTGAAAATAAATAAACATTTATGAGAGATTTAGCAAGAATAATAATGTTGAAATGACTACTTTGTTGTCCCATTCAGGCTCCGTATTTTTAGTGCGCAATATTTATCGCTTTGAAATAAATCCATATTTTTTGCCCAGTTTTTTTGACACTGACTCTTTGTAAGGACTAAATAAAACTATCTTGAAAGAGAAAAAATCTGGTTGTCTCGCTATTCACCCGATCGTAAAAAGCAAATAAATTGAGACAGAGTCTTCGGTTGACCTATTCAAACCGTATACAAACGTGTTCAATTTCATATGTAGATAACTTCCTTTAAATTTCATGACAAATTTACTGTATTGCTCAATTGCGATAAAATAAAAAAGTACTTCAGAAATTCACAGTGGAAAAAGTTGTGAAATACTAATAAAAGCTTTGATTTAAGTTATAAATTTCAATACATTGTATAAAAGGCATGAAAATAATAGCAAAAAATAGTGTTTATTGTATATTAGATCGTAAAGTCGTGAAAAGCCATAATTATTTTTTAATATTAGCTGTATCGAATATTTTTAAATCGATTCCAACCATTTTTAATGAAACTTTTCATCTTTTTTATACCAAAAGGTTCAATTATATTCAAATAATATATCTTTTTACAGTTTAATATAATATAGAATTGATATTGGTGCAGAATCGATATAATATTATCTTCTTCTTGGGGGCCGAGTTGATAACCGTGACATCCATGAAACTTTAAGCTTGCATGCTCCCAGTTTCTACCTACGTGGTCGTAGCCAAGGCCAATCAATGTTCTTTGTCAGAACTTTTTTGTCACGTAGGTCATTTGAGTCGCCAGTCACAAGGGCTGTTCGGCTGATGAATGCACTGCCTGTTGATGTAGACATCTTCGGCAGTGAACTTGGTTCTATGTTTTTCTTTTTATATAAAATGCCATCTATTCTGTTTATTTATTTACAATAAATAAATAATATAGAATTATTATAATAAATAAACAAACAGCTTCAGTTCTTTTTTTGTTCAAATTTAATGAGTTCAAATTGCAATCAATAAAAACTTCAATTAAATCTTTTCGTTCTGGGAACGATTAATTTGATCATTTTCGATATTTTAGTATGAGAATTTTCTTTGGCAAATAAAATTTATCCGGTGATATACCTAACTGGTTTTATAATATAATATTACAAAATCTGTATTGGCAAAAAGTTGAGTTCTACATTTTTTACTATTTAGAAGGGTGTTCTTTTTCTAGATCGGCAGATGCATAAAACAAGTTGTCTTTGAGATAAAACAGGAGACTACAAACCACTCAGCTCGATAAATTTTAGGAGTGTCCTACCACACCACTGTGTAAATCGAGCATCGCCTTTTCTCTCTGGGAAGAGTTCATTTCGGTCTGCACATTTATTTTCCTTTTTAATTGTGTAAACACAAGATTTATGTCATACACTGAACGATGATTTATGGTGTATTGACCCATTCTTTCCATTCTACTAGAATAGTAGGTACACTGGAAAAATATTTTCGCTTTGAAAATATCCCGCACGAATAAATATTACTCACATGAATAAGTATGTACATTAAATAAACAAAAAAAATATACCAAAGGAACTTATGTAGATATAAATAAGTGGCTTAAAATAGGCGATTCTTCATTGGATTTTTTTAAGTAATGGAATAATACTCTTTTCTTTGAAAAGCTTCAAATTTTTAAAATGAATAACGCAACTGTATGATTTTACATTATTTTCATTTATTAAAAAAAATGATTAAACATGTTTTGTGCTTATTTCACGATAAATTTATTTATACGCGATAATGTTCAATTGAATTCAACTTTTCAGCTGAAAATTTTTATGATGAACAGAACCGGTCCTGATTTTAGTAAACTATTTGTGGATTATAATACAATTATTGGTTTTTTATTATTTTTGAATATATTATGTTTTTCCACCAAGTATTGACAGTGAACACGTAGAAAGTGATTGTCATATATATTTTCCTAAAATAAGTATTTTCTATCATTAATAAAAAGCTAAAGAATCTATTGTTCTCTATATACACCTTGACACCAGTGGCGTTACTACAGAACTAGAGGAACATCGTACAACTTTCTACAAGCCTATAATATGATTGGTATGCTTTATTATTTATATTTAATTAAAAGTTGAAATTTAAATTTTGAATTCAAAACAAAAATCTTTATGTGAAACGTGAAAACTTCTCACAGAGGATCTCAACAGAATTTTTAAAATGAGAAACGGTTGTCGTTCAATTACATACTCAACTTTTATATTTTAAAGATAGTAAGAATATGAGGATGGGGGGGGGGCTAACAAGATTTTTCGTGAGCTAAGCTGTCGCTACAGTTTTTAGGATCAAATGAATGGATGAGTCTAAGACTTGCAAGAAATCCATACCTTTAAGCAAAAATCAGTAGATCGATTTCAAATCATTTTAAGCATGTGCCCGTTCTTGGATTTTGGCCTGTGTGTACCCTTGCAGAATTGCGTGACATTGGCCATTCAGCTACAGACTTATCCCGTTCAAAAATCCTTTGAACACAATAAATTAAGTAGGATTCAAAAACCTCTAAATTAATATTTTCTTGAACCTGAGGGGTTTTTTCAGAAGGGACAAACAAATTTTGTAAACTGTCTATTGTAATTTTTGGAGTTTGGTTATTTGAAGCTTTTCAAAGTGTAAGACAAAAACTTTCTTTATCTACAATGAACTTGTTACTTTGCTTTATTTAACTTATAATTAAAATGTATTTCCATAAAGGTAGCTATTGCTGACTAAATTATTACAAATTTAAATATCACCCGTCTCTGGTCCTTCCTTCGCTTGCCGTTTAATATTACAGAAATGTTTTAGGTGACATTTCGAAAGATTTTAAAGAGATAGGGATCGATGAATAATAAATTTAAATTACCCTGTCATTTTGGAGTATGACGAAATAATTTAAAACATATTTTGTGTAAAATGTACCATCGTAAAAGTGTAGTCATCTGATGAATTTTAATCAGTTCGTGACTAACGAAAAATGACGTTATTTCTTCAAATAGAAACTAATAACTAACCATGTATATTATAAAATAAAAACCGAACCAAACAATGTATTTCTAAATTAATGGTCAAATTTATTATATTTGACTTTGTAATAATAATGGAGGGTAAAAATAAACAAATCACCATAATTAAATACGTTGATAATTAAGATTTTTTTAATATACAATTTACAGATCAGTGTCTTTTTGTATTGTGAGACATCTTTTGATGTAAAATTAAACCATTTCACTAGTATGCTACCAACTGGGCCAGCAACGATTGGTAGGAGTCTCTGCTACATTTTTTTCGCTATATCGTAGAACATAACCTGGCTACGCCAAAAATGTTTTAGTGTCTACGCCGTAGTGGCGCAAATAAAAATCGGATTTTTTTAAAAATAAATCTTTTTTATTTTGAAATTCATCAATTCTTCATTAAAAAATATCACAAAAATAATCACTTTATTTTTTAATTCAACTCATATATTTTATGTTCGAAACTCAAATCTACTTAGCTTAGTACTAATACATTTTAAAATATTAATATTACAGCTTTAAAAATACATGGTTTGATTGATTATGATAAACAACATTTATTCAACAATACTTTAGATTTTTTTTCAAATTCAAATTTTGGAAATGAAATTGTAAATACTTAAATCTCACTGTCGTTAAACATTTACGAATAAAAACTTTTTCACCATAAACGACGATATCTCCTATTTTAACAGACATCGCTTTAAAAACTCATGTTGTGATGGTATAAACATAGAAATAAGACATAATTATAAAAAATAGTTCATATCTAAAATGTGGATGAAAGTAAGCATAGATATGTAATTATGTAGGTACTAATAATATTTCCATGATCCAACAATTTTATGATTGTCGAGAATGGAAACTTAACTGCTGAGTCAATGGGGAAATAGGTTTTGTTGAAACAGTAGCAATTAATAATAAACTTCAAACCATTAACACACGATATAAATTCTACTTGTCCTTGCATTAAGCTTAATTGTTAATAATCTAAGTATTATGTGCCAAATTTGCCTAAACCTTAATATTGCAGGGTAAAAAACGACACTTGAAATCATATAGTAAACACACTCAATATTTTTGTGGGAAAACATATAATCTTCGAGTGTCATATTTTTTTTTTAACCATGTCAGCTCCCAGCTTGTAGCGTATGACTCTTCCCGGAGTTTATCTCAACATTTGTTTTTTCTACGAGAACTACTTGTTACTCAGTTCCTCAACCTCTCTTTTTTCGAAGAGAGTAGGGATGGTGTCATATTACCAAAGCAAGATGAATATTATAAAACAAAAACACTTTCCTGGTCATTAAATTTATTGATCTACATATTTCATTTTCACATGCCAACAGCAGTGTCATTTAATTTTTATTTTTTTCATTTTAATTTTTTAACATCGACAATATAATAAATACTTTATTTTCGTAGAAAAATCAACGAATTACTCTTAATTTCTGTACTATCCCAAAACCCCAGTTGATTTCGGCCCACTGGTTTCGAGCTACGCATACAGAGGACAATAATTAGTTCATTTACATTCATGCTCAGGGTGATTGTAATGTTTGCAATAATAATACATTAAACCTTTCCACAAATGAGATTCGCTAACATAATACATTCCAGCCGATAAAAATAGTCACTAAGAATCTGACAACAATCAAGTGTCTTATTCTAATAGCCTACTTTAATAATTCGACGAATGTCGCTCTGGTGACAAGGCATCCAATTAAATACTTGTTTTAATTCTATCTAATGTCGGTTACGTTTGCACCATCTAATTGCCCATTTAAGATGTTTCTTTTAATTGGATACTGTTTCTGGAAGCTTTTATTGTTGAAGCAAATACTTATTTCTGCGAAATGAAATCTGAGCTTATTAGATACTAATTAACAAATACATATATAAATTGTATTTTATTATATACCTTCGCTTGAAATTACTTTCCATGGAGATGCTTAGATGTTAATTAAAATAACATTTGATGAGTATGATTCTAAGTTTTTTGCAGAGCTCAATGTTTCATGTATTGTAGCTAAAGACTCTAATTACTCGACATCTCAACTACTCGAGTATCGAGTAGTAGTTTTTTTTAATACTTGACTAATCGAGTATACTTGATTAGATTCAGATGTACAAAAATGTATATTATTGATTCAAATTTGTGGAAAAAATATACTTTAAATTAATAAATAGACTTATTTAATTTCATTAATACATTTATTTCAATTTATAAAACATATATTTCCAAAAACAATAAATAAACAAACGTCTTAAAAATTTTTGTGTGAGTCTGTTTTGGTTTAGTACGAGTATTACTCAAGTATTTTACAAAATACTCAAGTATCGAGTACTTGAAAAGGGGAAAAGTATTCTAGAGTATCGAGTACTCGATACTCGAATAAGAGTCTCTAATTGTAGCTGATAGATATTGATTTCATCAAAAGCACCAATATTATATATGTTCATGGAACTATTATGTAATTACTTGTATCTTAGTGCAACAGAGTTCTGCCAGCTAAAGACCAATTCAACCAAATTGTTATTTATAATTTATCAAGCATTAACACTAACACTTACAACTTCTATTTCATCGTATAGGTAACGTGCAACTCCTATATCAAGCCTAGCTTGACATTGTTAAACTCGGTTGGAACGTTACTTTTTATTCATTTTAAATTATCATTATTTCAAAAACCGTATAGATTGTATGCCTTCGTTAAAGTTTGTAACAAGTTATAACGTGATATATTTTTCGGTATTTCGTTTTACCATGCTAATAAATACGCAAACTCTTTGATATTAATCAATTTCTCAAGTCTATTGAGGAGTTGCTGAAAGGAAAAAAAATATATTGAGGAGGGTAAAGGGTTAAGATGAAATCACCAAACACCATTCAATATTTTTGAGAAGACACCTGATATTTGTCGACATTTTCTGAATCCAAGGAGGCTGTAAAGTTACACCATCAAGTTGGTGATTGTTTCTTTTCAATCCAGCAATGGCGTTTTTGTGGTTGGAGAATGCACCCTCCACTAACAGTCATATTTTTCAAAACAAAATTTGGAAGTTTTGAATTTTAAGCCACTGTTGCCATTTCATTCAATGTGTAGAAGAAGGACAAATATCTCCCATTGCTTCCAGATAAAAAAAAAGATTTCTTTCATAACAGTATTCCGAAAACATTTTCTCTCTCTGTCTTTTAAATCGTTATTTATTTCCTTTAAATATAGGACTTTTATAAAATATTCTTACCTGATTGATCTAAAAGGAACAATTTTTCATCTTTCAGTATAATTTTAATCAAAAATATATTAAATTGTACAGTAAAAATAAAATCTCACTTATACTAATAACCAAACGGAATAAATTTGATACTTATAAATGAGGAGTAATAAATTATTATACTTCCTTCCTCCATATATGCAATGAGATACTTGGATCAAACAAATACATTGGGATTGCTATCACAAGTGCTTTATTATTTTTTGCATTAAAATGGAATAAAGCAACAGGGTTTAGCCAAATTCTAGTGTTTTCCGATTGTAATCTTACTCGAACCAATTGACTGATCAACGCAATACAATCCATTTCACATTGAACAGCTTCTCTCGTGATACAGTATTAGAAGTGGGCTTGATTAATTGACAAAAACGGTACTAGTTCTCAATAGTAAAGTGATAGCTAATTGTTTGAAATTCTGAATTGGATTTTCAGACGTTTCATTGGTAGCCGATCGATGCGAACATATTATACATACAAATAGGGGCTTAACTCAAAATCCGTAACCCGTGTTGATCTAAGATGCATGGATAAACATCTAGGACAATAAATACCAACCCACACTTAATTTAAAACTCGCCAGATAATTTATATAGCTATTGGCAGCCTGACCCATTTCCGGTCATTCGTGTTGACTTCTTCCAATCAATTATAGTCAAGCAATAAAGCTTTGACTGAACCCATTGGGATTTTAAAAGCTTTTGGTTATTTCAACAATCGTTTGTCACTATTTTATTGATGTTTGTTTGAACTTTGTTTCTTGTCAACAAAATATTATTTTATACAAACGGTTTAAGTGTTTTTATTAGGTTTTCTTGATTTCTAATATGCATTATTTTCATACAATAAAGCATTGCCATTAGTCAAAGAAATTTTATTTCAAAGATCTACTAACAGTAACCCTACGCTGAGATATAATTTTCATCTGACAAATTTGAAATCTTTTAAATTTCTTTCCTATCAATAATACTCGTTTTGTATACTTAAAATTAATCAAATTTTGAAACCAATAAATCTTGGTGACATGACTGATCATGGATTTGTGATTAAAAATTCTTCATCAAAGTAATGCAAGAATAAATATGTGAAAACCTTATTTTTTCTTATTTAATTAAATATATATTATAAATAAACTTCGACTTCAGTGACATAATTAAGTTTAACATACCTTAAAAAGGCGCAGAGAGAAATGGTCAAAAAAGTTAATACTTCCAAATTCGTGTTGAATAAGATTTTTTCATCTTATTAAAGTATTTAGAGTTTACAACGTGGGAATGCTTTTAAGAAGATTATTTTATATACTAAATTTGAAACTTTAGAAAGTGATCCGAATTTCTCCGTATTCTGTCAGTCGATTATTTTATAGTATAATTATTTTTCTTTCATTTTAATTTCATATTGAAAATATTTTTTTAGAACCAACAAATATGATAGCCTTGACAAATTTATAATAATTAAAATTTCGGAATCCGTGGTGAAGTGGTTAACTTCGTCGGCTTCCATGACGGATATCACGGGTTGAGTCCCAATACGAACAGTATTTTTCTAATCGACCCATTGATTCTGTTCGAAGGCATGAGTGTTTGTGCTGTCTCAATATTTGTTCCCACCGATCCGATCCTATAAATGGGGCTTAACGTGTAACGGAGTAGCTAACCACTTGTTCAAAAAACTACTCTCTTAAAACAATAGAGGTTGAGCAACTGAGTAACAAAAAAGTCTGTGATAAAACCATATATTTAAATAAACTGCAAAAAGAGTCCATAAACTCCACATTGGGAGCGAACATACTTAAACTAAAGAAACAAATAATCATCTGGAACGAAAATTATATTTCTTTTATTTTTTATTGAAAAGATATTTACGTACCCCTTAATTTTAAGAAAAATAACATTGTTCATTAATGTTTGAATAATTTTGATCAGTATAATTATTGTTAGGCTTAAGCAAATTCGTGAAATATTTCCATTCAAACAAACACAAACGTAGTTCTGTTTTTTAATTACTTTTCTAGTGACTAAAATGCCCAGTGTGTTAACTAATTAGGCATTATTTTTTCCACACTGAGATTAGAGGAAAATTCTCCACTGACCCTTTTTCCTCTTCTAAACATGACCATTAAAGGTTAATTTTTAATGGAACCCTTTGTTAATATACGATGGCACAGCAAATATTGTAGGCATACACCTTAATAATGTGTGGCCATTCAAACAATGTGGTTGAACTAAATGTAGATGAAATACATTATTAAGCTACATAAAATCTTCTGAATAATTTAATTTCATTACTGCATTACAAGATAGTTGGTAGAATCAGAATGTTTTTCGTGATATAGACAAGTTGCCTGAATTGTTTGGTACATTGATATTTAAAAATTCACTGATTTCAGATTATTTTGATTTAAAGTCCGTTACAATAACAATAACAAAATTTCTCTTTAGTATTTTAAACTTCATTTTTTTTGCGATAATAACTATTATAAGAGAGAGGGAAAGTAACAATATATATGTTGATTATTTAGTGTTAGACAAATTATTGCAGTAAATTATTTTCAGTAATATTTCTCAAAAATATTTATTTTTGTCAAATGTTGAAATTGGTGCAAATACCTGCTACGAAATTTAATCACAGTTTTTTTATTAAAATAAAATATTTCAATAGAAAAAGGTAGTTGATTGTTAATTTTGGAGTCGTATTTGCATAGCCCGTTCAAAGATTTCTACATCAAATTCTTGGATTACGAAACATCTTATAATGCAGCTACGAACCATTGGCAATAATCATATTTTTAAATAATATCTCTTAAACTGGTATACCTAACAAATAAAAGAATCAATTCAGAGTAGATATACAAGCTTTGTGTCAGAAATATAAGTCTTATATCAAAATTGTGAAATAACTCCTAAATTAAAATGTTTTGGATTTATTCGTATTTATACGATAACTTGATAGATTTCACATTTTTAAATCAATATTAATTATCATTCTTCACAAGCGCTTCGTAAAAATTTGACAGCTTAAAATTTTCGAAACACAGAAAAGCGATAAGACAAATATACAGTGAGCTTTTAGGGGAGCAAAGGAAAGCTATATTTCATTTTAATTATTCATTAAAAACCACTCAAAACTTTTTGTTCTGTTCAAGAATATGCAGGTGTTTTAAAAAGTAAATTTTCTTTTTCTCACTGACTACTTTCCATTTAAACATAAATATTGTACTTACCGTAACTCCAGATCTTCCTAAAAAAGGATTTTAAATAAGTGCCGCTTACAGAAAACCTACTTAGTTGAACCGTATGAAAAAGCCTTCGTGAAAATACGAGGTGGATTCATCTAAAATATTAACCTGGTGTTTGCTTTGCTTTTTGAATCGCTTTTACTCAGAGTTCGTCAATGCGACATTTTTTTGGAAATAAATATGAAAAAGATTGATGAATTTATAAACGCGAAATATTACCCGTAAAACTGAAGGTCGCGGACTAAGCCGAGGCACTGCAGCATATTTTCATCGTTTCGGCACCGTATCACATACTGAACAGTATTTTCAGTTTATTCGAAACAGAAATATGGCGAAATTTATTTTTAAATTAGGTTTTTGTATTTATATTTACAGTCGGTAAATAAAGTTTATGGGGAAAATTCGCCTCGGTACAATAATGTCATATTTTATACGATAGCCTTAGCTCGTTACATCGCTTGCGCGCAGCGACGCCTGGACCGAATACTTAGCTTGAATTTTAATATATTAAATAAATTTTAACAAGCAACCGTTAAAAATAGCTACTGTTAATGTCAATGATTGCAAATGTACTTTCGATAGATCCTGTAATAACTTTGTGGAAGTACATTTTAACATAAAACGTGGAATAAATTAAGTTATTCTATGAAGTTGTATATGATAAAAAATGTATCATGAAACATTATGCTTATTTATTGAGCCAAATAACACGTTTTTCTCCTACTGAAAATTTCGATACTTAAATTTAGAATGACAAATGAAAGGATCATTCTTTTTTTTTAAATAATTTTTTAGACTTTTTTTTATAGCAAATTATTCAAAAGTTTTCAATCAATCTATGGTAATTTCTTTTGTCCAAGTTAAGTTTTAAAAAGTACTACATATTCGAATTTCATATATAAATATATTGATTGAAATTATCAATTTGAACAATATATCTTATGTGCTTACAGCTCGCACCATAAGCATATTAAATCTTTCCTCTCATAATTTGTTAGATAGTTATATTCATATATTTTTTAATATTTTGTCGATTTTACTGTTTCATCAGAAATTTTAGTCTAACACCTTGAATGCGGATAATTTTTTTTTGTATCATTATCAAAATAATCCATATTTGAAATTTTCTACAGAAATAAAACCAAATTAAAAATAATCTAAGTAAAAATCCGCAACAAATTTGAGAAATTATATGAATATGTGGATTAGTCAAAAATAAAAACATATTTATCTACACCTTTTAACGTGTAAATAAACAACTTTTTTCAAAAATATAGCAGCTTTTCAAAGGTCTTTTTACAGGTGTATGTTTCACCTCAGTGGCACTCAAATATTTATGCCAGCGTAATACGCTAGATACGGAAGATCAATAAAATCATGAAACCTTTTTTGTGTAGATGAATAATTAAACAACATAAAAAGGTTGTGATTTATAACGTAACAGCGAAACTATTATTAAGTTTATCTTACACAACGTAGAAAGGCTGAATTGAATATTTACGGTGCCTTAATTATATTACCTTTTGAATCATATTAATATAATTTTATTTTTTTATCAATGTTTATTCTTATTGAAAGAAAACTTATTTTATATATACCTTGAACGTAAATTATGTCCACCAAGTAACATAAGGATGAGGAAAAACTTTTTAATGTGTATTTTTCATTCAACTCTTATTTATCTAAAAGTATTTTTCAACGTTCCGCTAATACACCGATTGCATAATATTTGTTTTACTGATTGGTATTGAATATTTTAAAATTCCTATTTCAAAGATAAAAAATTGTGGATATAATAAAAGATTCCGTCGGTTGTATCCAAAGGGAAGATTGTAGATGCATAAAATTATTACAGACAAATAAACATACGTTTAATCCAACTATGTGTATTGCTTTCATATCACATTAATGAAATAAGCACTAGATTATGATTGATTATTGTTTTCGTACTAAAAAAACAATTTCACTTTGAAAATTCCATTAAAGACCAAATAAACATACACAGCGAAATTATAAAATTATTATAATCAGTTGATGTGCTCGCGATGAGCGAAACTGGTCTCACCTCAATAAATTCAATGTGAGATAGGTACTAAAAGTGTGTTTTTATTTTTGTTATAATGCCATTTCTCCAAGTATTGACAGTGGACACCTTAAATATGATATTATGAGTATTAAAAATTTGAGCAAAAAATACATTTTCAAAACAAACTCACTATTTTATTTTATTTTTAATACCACATCATAAATACAATACATCTAAAATATAGTTGAAAAAGTATTACGACTTTTACATTATTTATAAATTAAATTCGTTTCTACTCTAAAAATATATTTCAAAACAAAATTTCTCATGATACATGCATGAGTCCTCCATTTTTCTTTCATGTTGAAGGGTTCATGTTTGACCTCCCATTATCTCTGAGGCGTGTTTAGCCAATTTGTACTTCCTGTCCTAATGTGTGGGTGCGAAGCGTTCAAATACGTTCAAAAACTCACTGCTTCGCCGGGCGGTATGAAATATGCATGGTGGACATAACGCGTACGGATGTAAGACGAAATAAGTAAGCAAGGGATAAAATGTGAATGCCGCAATAACTTACAACAAACCCTAAAAGAAAGATTTTCTGGACGCATCATGACGGATCTTCTAGGAAAAATAATTTTTTTATAGTGCCTATGAGATAAAGAGATTTTCACGTATGATAACTGATAGTGTCATAAAATAAATAAATTCTGAGAGAAGTGGTAACATAATCGGTAGAAATTTTAGACAGACCTCAAAATTTGTACCGGCAATAAATGGATTACATATTTGATTTTATGTGATCATCAATAAATATATACATATTTAGTAGTATATATGCTACAAATACATCTTCCGATGTATTTGTAGCACAATCCAGTACTCAATCCTAACTTTCCTTCTACGATAAAAAAAAAACTTAAGACATTGGCATGGGAAAAACAATAAGAATTAATAATTTAAGTTTATTACATGTGAGGAAATCTTCGTTGTTTGCTCATAGTGGGAACGAAATAAAGCTTTAAATGAAAAATCTTGACTACAATTACAGCATTAGATCACCATAAAATGAACAATAATTTTTGAAAGCTTACAATATATTTTCCATGGAAACGTTTATAATATACATTTCGTGAAAGGCTCAATGAGTTTCCCAGAACATTTTACAGTTTGCAAATCTGAAGTCATCCGTGAATGATGGATTGATGGGGTCAAAGAACGGCGCAAGTTCACAGCTATTCCTTTCATAAAAAATATCAAGGAAAAAAGGATACAATATTTTGAATGTCAACAATATAATGATAGGAACAATAAAAAGAAAGATATACTACGTTGTATTTATATATGGAAAAAGTCAAATGGCTCAGTGATGATTGGGTAGAAATTTTCGAAACACGATTCTAACATAGAACAGATACTATGATACTATAAAAAATGTATTCTGATTGACTTACATATGTAGTTATGATATGATTAAACAATTTTATGGCTTTTCTTTATTTACTGTTTTAATCTTAAATTGAAAATGGGTTGCTCGCTTCAATCTAGTATTCTTTATATTTTAACGAAAAAAAAGTGACATGGAAAATTACTCGAATAACAATTTAGGTTATAATCGAATATTGCTTATTAAATCTATTTAAACTGTTCTTTCGAAGCACATTGTACTAAAGATCAAGCGCAAGAGCAACACTGGTAGCTCTTCACTTTTTGAAAAATTTCCAAAGCAGTAAAGTTAATTATAATTTGTTATAACTCTTAATACATTTTACGAATGCAAAGCAGCGATGAAAACTAAAGTTTCAGTTAATATTAAGCACATTTCATATAAAATTATTATTTATTAGCCAAGTATAACCATTTTTAATTGTTTTGTTTCTTTGCTGCTAATTTTTAATGAAGAAATCAAGCTCACTTCGGCAGAAAAACTCGTTAAGCATATTTCAGGCCAAATTTAGTACCCGAACCACAGTTTGAAAGCCCATTATGTTAGAAGGCTTATTTGCATAAGGCGCTTTCTGTTGTTTCAGTTAATAAAAAGTTATTAGAATCCGAGTAGCCTTTAGATGGCGTTAAAATAACTGAACCGTTATATAAAGAAAGAATTTAACATACAAAAAGCCTCCATTGTTCTTCCTTTGTAGATCCAGTCCTCCTATCTCGGTAAGAACAGTAATTTAATCACACATAGTTAGGAATATAAAAAAAAGAAAGAAGTTCCGCGTTTTTTCAGCATGGTTTAATATTCTATGAAACATTTAACACTATATATTAATCTTTTTCTGTTAATCATTGGTATACTCGTAATATTTGAGGTATTTTTTATACGCAGTAAATACAAAGACTGAGCTTAACTAATTAAAGTTGAAGCATGACGATGTAAAATAACTTATTTATTTACAAACTTGATTTAAAAGTAAACCATTCAATCAATAAAAATAGAACGTAGTATGAGACAATCAGGCATTTTTATTACCTCTTAGCTTTATCAAGTGATTATAATTTTTTTCTCGTAAAATACTTAGCTGACTTATAAATCTTTGAAAGCAAATTGAGCATCTCTGTTCTATAATTTATTTTCTCCAATAAATCTTTCTTTATTACAATCAATATATTATATATTTATTTATAATATTATAATACCCTAAAGTTATGTTTGTATATGGATTATCTATCAACTATTATTGAATCGTTAAACAAACATAACATTTTTTTCATTACTTACTTGAAAGGCATTGAATTTTTTTTATTATTTTTGTATATAAAACACAGCCTTTCTAGTGGAAAATTTGTGTCAATGATCGTTAAGCTAGCTTTTTAATTATGAAATAGAATTTAAATAAACCTTGTCGTTTGGTGTTAAGATTTTGAGGTTAATTTTGTAAACAAAACTATATTGTTTACTTCATTGATGAAGATTCGAGAAAGAAAGTGAAGTTTATAATCAGTAACTGAATCTTTCGAAGTAAAGTGGGACTTCCAAAATATATCTGTTCAATCCGTGCCTTATTCTCTAGGCTTTAAAAAAAAGAGGTTGCTTATCCAAAAAGGTCAAGAGCTCGTGTTTTTTTAGGTAAAAGCGTTGGCGACTCACAACAGCAATCTTATAACTATTAACTTTACTGTTTAATAATCATTCATTTCATTAATAGAATTTTCAAATGAATTAATATGATTCATAAGAAGTAACATTTATAATTGAATAAGATTCAACATTTTTTAACAAAGTTGAATCTTTAGTTTGTAATTAACCAGCTTAAATTAATGATTTTTCAATATTTATTTTAGGTTAATCAATAAAGTGCCGAATGTATTCGAATAAATAAAACACATATTTCATTTTGGTCAAAGCCGGTTTCACTCATCACGATCATTATCGACTGATAAAATATAAATTAAAGCAGTGATATTTTATGAAATATGATTATAATTCGTATGACTATGATACAAATTTTACCTAAATGAAACATAAGTGTCTGTAATTAAAATTCTTTATACCTAGTTCTTACAAGTTAATGGGCCACTATTGGTAATCAAAAGTTTATACCCAATGAAAAATGGATTAAGTAACCACAAATATTATGAATTTTAAAATAATTCTCAAATAATCATTTACTAAGCTGAATTGAAACATTTTCTACTTTCATCATTTTTCTTTCAAAGAAATTGTATTATAATTTAAATCATATTGTTTCCCTTACAGACAAATTTTCCATGAATATTTTTTTGAGAAGATGCAAAATGGAAAAAATATTCCCTTAAATGTCTTGAATAAAATTTTCCACCAACCTGATTTTTAAAAACAGGGTCTCGGGGGAAATATGTGGATTAATAAGCGTTTCTTTCATATTTTAGATAAGACTATTATTCCTGTCAAATGCAGTACTCACTGCTACTATTTTTTTTCATGTAATTGAATTTGTACAATACGTAGATTCCAAAATAATATTACACGTACAGTGAAATTATATGAGTCTATAAGTGTTGATAGCTCTATTTGAATTTTCTTCTTTCGTTATTTGTATGATATATTTTTTATATACAATATTATTTATACAAATCATGAATGTTATAAAATTTAATTTTAAGAATCACTTATTGTTTTGCTGATTTCAGCGCACAAGCTAAGTGTACTGGTTTTAATCATATAATCTTATATATAAAAACGAAACGGCGTATGTATGTCTGTGGGTCTGTAATTCCCTTTTACATTTTTGGTCATTAAGTTGCCATAAAAACGAACATGAAAGAAAATATGTTTGAATTTTTATCGGCGAAGACATTTAGTCAAAATGTAATAAATTAGTCTTCTACTGAACTTTTCCCGGCTTTTATTATTAATAATAATGTTTATTATTTACGTGAAGGTATTATTTGACATTTCTTTGACAGCAAATTAGATTTTTACCTTGAATTTGGACATTTTAATGGGCGAGAATGGGGCTGTCAATATATGAAAGAGGCTGTGAAATGTCAATGCCAGTCTGAAATGTTTATTTTAATTCCATTTTAATTGACCTAGACTTTTGAATTTTGAAAAAAGTTGTTACAACTTGGCCCGTCTGAATTTACGCGCTGAGGTGAACATAACCCCAAACTGGTCCGAGCGAAGCCGGGTAGCAATACTAGTAAATATATAAAAATAAATGTGTTCATCATAAACGAATATCTCCTTATTTATTATTTCATTTTATCTTACAATAATATTTCTCAATTATTTTAAAGTTAAGAATATACGTATATCAGATTTTTTTTTTAAGTTTTCATATGTATTTTTAGTAGGTAATATAAAAACTTTATAATTTTTTTAATTGTTAATAATTATTATAAAAAATGGTTTGATCGAGGAGCATATTTTTTGCAAGCAAAAGATACCAAATAAATATATGATATATAGACTCCTTTCAAGATTGAAAGATATGTAATTGGAATTAGCAATAACATAATTATTCTTGGAATAACCACACCACCCAGATGTTTTTAATCTACGTATATTTTGCTTAGCCATTGTTTAAAGTTAGTTTTAAAAAAACTTATCGTATGGAGAACTGTTTTCAGAAAGCACTCACTATCTTTCATATTTTTTTCGTTACAGATAAATCCACTTACAACACTGTTGACCGTTTTATTATATCACTGAGTATGTGTAACGAAAAAGATTTTTTTCATTTTTACCGGATAGGTATTTAGTGTGATAATGTGGAATGTTACTTGAACAATTCCTCTTTTTTTTGTAGAAACTTCGACAAAAAAATACACCAGATCGTATTATCGCTGACATTTTCAATTTCTTTTTCTATACGGCTTACATTCCTCCGTAGGCTTTTGTCGTACCCCATGTCTCTACTATTTTAACCTCTTTCGCCGCAGCCTTGACGCGTAGATCTCGAAAAGATTTTTTATATTTCAGCGAAAGTGTATAAATAGGACTAAAATTGAATATTTCGACACTTTCCATACACTCAATTTCGCGAGCACATGAATAGTCAATATTTTTTTTACATTTAAATCTTGTTTATATTTATAGGTCAAAGATGTCTCTATTGTGCGTTTGTTTGCGTTGCGAAACTTTATATGAATAAAATTCTACTGCGATATAAAAATATATTTTCGTCGCATAAAAAGGGCAATTGGTTATTTTATATACTTTTTACGTAGCTGTCGAGAAATTTTGGCCTGTGATATAAATATATCAGATGTATTATCTTAATCAAAGAACTTAAAATTTTTGTATTCATCTCTTGGTGGCGCTTTATTCGATGGAAAGTTTTTCTACGTTCATTTCCTCAATTTCTTTCAGAATGGTATCAAATCGGTCGGAACATGAAATTCGACACTAAGAGCTTAAAAGACAAACACTTTTTTTTAAAAACAATTAATTTCATTGTATCAGAGGATTTAAAATCCAAGGTGCCAGATATTTCGATTTTTCTTAAATCACCTTAGATTATCTTCATAAGAGTAAGTCAAGGATAAGAGTGTTCAAGGGATGGGAAAAGACATTAGAAGCACCCGCGCTCAAGATCTCACATATCAAATTAAAAAACACCCATGTGGTAGCTTGAATAAAGCTCTTACCATAAGACTGGTCATAGAAGCTGAATACGATACTTCTGGTCCACTTTTATGATAATTACTTAAACTCGTAATGCCCAGATAAACATAGGGCACAAAAGGCTTAGGTAGAAGCCTTAAATATTTGTGACTCAATTGCTATCGTGTTGCCCATCGAATACGACAGACTCAGAACAGAGAGACTTATTGCTTTTAGGTCACCATTCTTCGATAGAAGATGGTCTTATTTAAGAAGTTTTATTGATAAGCTTACATTAATTGAACATTATTTTCTATGACGCACTTTAATAAAGCAAGGTGGTCAAATTTTAAGAATAATCGTTTGATCAAAAAATAGTTTTCGATAATGGGCTAGGAATAGGCTGGGCTAGCTTTAAGAGCATCAATAGTTTTCAACTTTAATCCTGTTGATGATCTTCCTTTACTTATACAACTAACAATAAAATACATTACCGTGTTATAATATATTTCAACTTTTTAAAATTATTTTTTTTTATAGAGATTAGTATAGATTTTTATTCACAAGAAAATAATTTGTTTTTAATCTTATTTTATATGAATTATGCTCTTCTTAATAAAGGCAAATAGTTGATTTTATTATATTGCGGAAATTTATCGTTTATGCTTTTTACCACTTCAAATAAAAGTTAAGAAAAAATGGAGATTAATTTACCAGGACATTAATTTGACATCATTGCTGTATCAGCAGCGATTTTAAATCTGAAAAACAAACGCGAAGACTCTACTAAGCAACTTTAATTAATAGTATTGTCCTACAAAAAGCTTTCCCTTTCAAACGGAAAGCTATTTTTATTCCTCGTGAAGGATGGGAAAGTATTAAAGAATTCTAGTGGAAATTCACAAAAAAATCTTACGCCGTCCTTTAGAGCATCGTGTTTAAATAAAATTATTCATTCCCTGCCTTTCCACGACAAGGGTTTGTTGCCTCACCTTTTACAAGACGGAAAAAGATGTAACCGTATTTTCTTTCACGGGAAGAGTCCCGTAAAAGTAGACTTGGATTCTAGAAAACACATTTTCTTTAAACCTCAACAGGATTAACCTAAAACTCAGGGCAAATGGTAGAAACTGAAAGGAAAAAGCACTCTTATTTTTATTAATTAATACTGCTTTCAGAAAAAGCATTGAGAAGAAAGGCTTCTGTTGGTCACAATTTTTTAAAAGGTAATAATAGAGAGAGACTTAACTGTTGAGCTGATATCCTCGATTCATTTTCAAACTTTAACTCTCGATTCGATGCATGCATGAATATATATTGAGAATAAAAATGTATTTCATTATGCGTATGCAACTCTCTAAAAAATATACTATCCATTGTTTTTAAATGTAGTTCAGAATTAACTCTTTAAAAGAGTTTTTAAACAATTATGAAAACGGTTTATTTATTCATCAAATATAACAAAAACTATATAAATGAATAAATTTTAATGGATATTAACTATGAATTTCCGAAGCCCAAGTAAAACTTCAATGGAGAGAGCTGAACGAAGGTATATTCTTGACTAGGAAAAAACAAACTTTGAATTGTGACGCAAAGAATAATAGAACATAATAAATTAAATATGTATGTATTTATTCTAAGAAAATATCAAAAGCTTATTTTCATGAAATATTCAAAACAGAAATATAATTAAACTAGAAATATAAAACAACTACATATTATATTGGTTATACACAGGGCTGTGAAGTCGGTAAAAAAAAGTTTGACTCCGACTCCAGCATTTACCAAAACCACGACTCCGACTCCGACATTGACCAAAAATACGACTCCGACTAAAAAAAGTTTAATGTCACTTTTTTCCTAATTTTCCTAATTATGTGTATTCAATTAAATATCAACCCTACCAATCCGGCCAATAGCCAAATTTGACATATTACATATGTACACTCCGGCCAAAAACCCCCTACTCCACGACTCCGACTCCGACTCCACAGCCCTGGTTATAATTGATATAAAATAATAATTTAAATTTAATTTAATTTTTTCGTTTACTTCATAGCCATCATATAATATAAAAATAGGAGAAGTTAAGCTTCAACATAAAAAGAATATCTTGCCTAATGGTTTCTGTAAAATCTACCCCTAAGACGATAAAATCTAAAAGCATCATGATTTCATCACTGTATTGTTCTTTGCCATTATGAATTGAGTGTACTCTCGCTTAGTTTTATTGACATAATGAATGAAAATATTTTCAAATAAATTTTCCCCAATACTGATCAATATTTAGTTTTCTTTGCGTTTTTTTCGAAATATTAAAGTATTACATTTACTTCAACAATAATTCTGTCGCAAAATTTTGAAAATTTAATATGCGGCTGATTTACAATCAAAAACTGTCATCTATATTCTATATGGAATATGCAAATATTTTTAATCAAGTTATTATTAGATAAAATAAATTTCTTCCTTTATTAAAAAAATGTGTAAATATATTTTATAATCTAATGAGTTGGTTAATATAGGATTTCATGTTTTAATCATTTGTTTTATTCACATTTCTTCTACCTCTTTCTTAGGAGATGGACATGATGTGTTTAAAACCAATTTTGCTTCTAATATGCACCATATCAACTCTTTATAAAGCTTGTCTCAACGGAAGTTTATTATTCTGGGAATGGATAAATAAAAGGGATAATAAACTAGAACAGGTCTAGTAATAAGCTTATTTCTTACGCTACGCCCTTTTTTATGATTATATGTGTGAAAGGTAATATAAAACATCACAGACACCCATGCCCTTGAACAAAAATGAAAATATATAAGACTGCTCGTACTATAATTTTGTATTTCAGGGTTTATTCAAGTGTAAGTATCATCAAGTAGATTATTTTTCAAGATAGGATAGGAAATAATGCACTAAACGAAAACATATTATGTCGAAATAAACAAATCTTTTAAAACAATGAAAGGATTAAATCATCATCTATATTAAATCATAATATTAAAACAATCTCGTTATAATTATAACGATTTCAAAGATGGAACATTTATATAAAGGTATATTTAATACAGTAATTATATAATTCGTTGGCGTTAGGTATGCTTCTATATTGCAATACTTCTAATTATTTCGGACAATTTGTTTCAGATCTATATCATTTTGGACATTAAGCCACTTACAGGGGTTGCTTATCCAAGTTCTTCCCCAGGCTCTTGCTTTCGTGAGGAGTTGGTATTTGATGAAAGTTAATACGGCGTTATACAATTTTTGTTTTATATATTTTGTTTTTCCTACCTTTACTTTCCTGCTGAAACTATATGTGGAGTCCGCTAGGCGGGTTCCTAGTTTCCTGGCTATTTTATTGCTAGGGTGGATACAGACTAAGTTGTTGTTTCCCTTTCCCGCATGTTAGCTAGCTAAGTATTGACTTTCTGAAAGATTCTGTCAGCTGAGAGCTTTGTGTGGGGAAAACTCTTAAGAAAAACCCCTCACGAGAATGATTGTCTTGGAATCATTAAAAATGTTCAATTCTTACCAGGAATTGCTCGTAATGTTTAGGTAAACTTGAGGAATTTACTTGTTGTTATAATAGACATGCCCAGTCCCTAACTGTAACTGAATCGACGAGCCTAGCTCGTAGCTTAAGATGTATCTCTTAGGGCGTTAGCTTGGAAGCTGGCAGGGCTGCTGGCTTCTTCCACGCTTGCCTCCACTGTTGAAGAAATCGCTGTAGGAGAAGGTGGGTGGAGCATTAGGTTTGAGACATCGTCCTGTTTTAGAGGCCTTTAGTTGGTTTTTAAAATTTGATATTTTCACAGCTCGGAGAGTTTGAACGAGGTGTGGACCCTACTTCAAGCTTTCCATGAAGCTGGCACGGTGGAACCGTAGGGTCTCTTTAATTTCTGGGCCTTTATACCACCCCCGGAGATATCGGGTGCAGGCGTTCTTCTTCAAGCCTGTGATTATGCTTAGCCATTTATTTTCGACCCTCTGAAGGAGAAGAAGTTTGCTGTCGGGGATGTCTACAGACCATATGGTATAGCGGACTATGCGGCTGGTGCATGGTTCGAAAGGTGTAGTCTCTCCTACGTACGGAGAATATTATTGCGGGGGCAGCGATCAGCGCTGATTTCAATTACTAAAGCCTATAGAACCACAATCACTGACGCCCTGCTGGCGATGGCGGGCATCCTACCGCTTCATCTGCACATACAGGTGCGGGGTGCGACGTCCCACTTTTTGGTGGGGAGGCCCGCGAATATCGGAGACGTCACAGTTTCGCCTCCCCGGGACTGGCCAATATGGCGCAGCACATTCGCCTGGCCGCCGCTCGCGGTCATACGATAGACACGGCACTTCGCATCTGGCAAAAGCGCTGGGATGCCTCCCTGAAGGGGCGGCAGGTTTATAAATTCTTTCCTACTATTAAATGGCGCATGAAAATCACCAGCGGTCTGGTTGTGAATCATTGGACCAGCCAGTTTGTTTCTGACCATGGTGGTTTTGCTGCCAAGGTCTTCAGGCTTGACCGGATGGTAGATGGGCCGACATGTAGATGCGGTGATATAATGGATGCTGATCACATTCTATGGATTTGTCCTTTTATGTCCACTGAGCGGGAGGATTTACTCAGGTTGGTCCGACCAGCTGTCGGGCCAGTAGGCCACGCCGACTTGGTAGGCAATAAAAATAATTATTTGGCCTTCAGCAAATTTGCGGCGTCATACGGTGAAAGGACGGACCTATTCGTAAAGGTCCGTAACCGGCCTTTGTTGATTGCATTAATGACAGCATTAAATAGCATTTCTAGAATCAGTAACGTATAGGGTTTGCTAATTATTTAGAGTCAGTAATGCACACTTGAGTGCCTTGGCCTCCAAGTTCTGGGCAAATGCTCCCGAGACAACTCCATACTCGCAAACAGAACAGATACGCTTACGTTGTTTACGCCACGGGACACGATCGCTGATACCGAATGTAAGGCCGTGGCGGGTGGTGGTTGGGAGTAGTTTAGACCATATGGGAGAGGCGTCAGCTTAGTTACCATGTTGTATAGTGCCTTCTTATTAGCCATGCTGAGGTAGCTTCTAGCGTAGAATATTGGGTACAATGCGCCAATTGCAACGTGGGCTTTCCGCTTGGCTTCTGCAATGTGTGCAGAGCAAGTGAGAGAGCAGTCCAAAAATACCCCGAGGTATTTGACAGCTGGGCTGAAACAGCAAAGGATACCACAGACGGTGATTTTTCCATTATAATTTTTGTTATTACGTTTACGCGTGAAAAGGATCGCCTCTGTTTTCGCGCCGTTTACTTTGAGTCTCCAGCGACTGAAATAGTCAGTCAGCTGGGCTGTGCCAGACTCAAGGCGACGTATAGCTACATCCTGGTCCTTGTGCGTGGAGGTGATGGCCGTGTCGTCCGCATAAAGAGCGTCAGAGCAGTTTTTGGGATTTGGGAGGTCGTAAATGAAGTGGTTAAATAGCCTACGTCCCAGGAGACTACCCTGGGGTACCCCAGCGAAGGCTGAGTGGAGAGAAGATTTTTCCTTCCTAACCTCTGCATAGAGGGATCGGTCATTTAGATAGTTTTGGATGATTTTAATAATGTATGGGGGGGTGTTTGTCTCAACGAGCTTGTGAACAAGTCCGTCGTGCCAAACTGTATCGAATGCCTTTTCCAGATCAAGCAGTACCATCCCGGTGGTTCTTTCCCTGTTAAAGTGTTCGGTGATCTGACCCGTGATGCGGGTCAGCTTAAGGGTGGTAGAGAAGTCTTTCTTGAAACCGTATTGAGATTCAGGTAGAATAGGGTTATGAACAGGGAGAAAGCGTTCAAGGATCACTTTCTCGAGCAGTTTGCTGAGGCAATCGAGTAAACTGATTGGTCTGTATTTGACAGCTAATGAGTGGTCTTTTTTAGGTTTTGGAATTGTGACGACATGTGTCGTTTTCCACATTACTGGAAAGTAGCCACGTAGAAAACAAGCAGCATATATTTTTGCTATCAAAATTATACCTTTTTGCGGGAGACGTTTCAGGATAGTGTTGTTGATGTTATCTCTACCGGGCGCTTTTTTAACGACGAGTGTTTTGATAAGTTTCTCAATCTCAACCGGCTCAACGATTTTAACATCTTCCGGGATGATGAATTGGGAAGCAAGCGAGTCTTTTGACTTTTGCACGAGCGCTTTTGTAGCGGTGTCCGTGTCTGACTGGATTTCAATGTTTTTGACGAACGCATCGGCGATTGCATTAGCTTTTTCAAGATCGGATTAGACAAATTTATTGCTTGATGAGTCAGGCCTGAGTGGCTTGATTGCAGATGAGGACGTTTTTATGCGTCTAGAGAGCGCCCAACGTGAATTTTTGGGGTTGTCGATGTATATTCGGCAGCTAGAGAGAGTGTCTTCCCAAAGAGCACTTTTGTGACTTTTTACCGTGGCTTTGATTTTGGTTGTGAGAGAGTTAATCTCACGTTTGGCAAAGTGATCTTCGCGGTTGGTTTTGTTCTATTCTTAACGCAGTTTGTTACGTTTAAGAATGAGTTCGCGGCTTTCGTCCGTGAGCTCAGCGCGCGCGTATGACGGTTTCACTTTTGGAACGTATCGGCGGCGGGCCGTGAGGATGGTTTCGGTTAGCTCGGCAGCTGCTGAGTTTATTTCTGCTTCCGTTTTCAGGGTTTTGGGCGTAAGGTATATGTTTTGCGTGATGTGCCTTTTAAATATTTGCCATTTCGCTTTCGCGTAGTTGAACTGTGGGGTTCTTTCTTTTTCATACGCGCCTCCTATCTCAAAGAAGACATGAAGGTGGTCCGAGTGAAGCGTATTAATTACCCTCAGCTTTCCGACAGTCGGAGAATTTTGAGCGATCACCGAGTCAATGAAAGATGGACGAGTTTTACTTTGTGTGCGCGTTGGTTCGTCCGTATGGAGAATCGTAAAGTCAGATTTTTCGGAATGTTTGAGGAGCGATTATATTTATATATTTTTTCTTTTCTTTTGTAGACTGTTTAATCATTTTTAACACCGTTTATCCTATCAAAATTTGTAGCAATGAACTTATAATAGATCATTTTATTAAAATTTATTTTCAAAAGCTGGTTTTTATCCAATTGCTCAACCACACTTTTTCATTTACTTAATAAATAGTAGAAATAAATAAACTATATTACACTAAATAACTATATTACACTGACAAATATTACGATGACAATGCTCGCGATGAGCGAAATCGGTTATTTTTTTATCAAAATATATGTGGAAATAGTAGCTACTTAATAATGTGTTTTATTTTTTAAATAATGTCTTTCCACCAAAGAAATTAACACCCTAAAAGTGATGAATTGAACAGTACTTCTAAATTGTGGTTGATTTTCCCATATAAATGAATAGTTCATGAAACAACACATATTTTGAATTTTCTTCACTATAACTTGTCCGGTCCGTGGCGCAGTGTCACAGTGGCGCAGTGTTGGCTTGCGTGCCGGACCGCCCAGGTTCGATTCCCGGTGCGAGTGGATTTTTTCTGTAGATAAATCTGTTCAAAGGCATGCGTGTTTGTGTTGTTCAAAATCCCTTACCACCTTGCCCGATCCCAAAAGAGTGACGCATAGCGACAGCGATTAGCTAATCACTAGTCCTGTCCTAGTCCTCGTATCCTTTCCATCCCTACTCTCTATGAAAAAGGGAGGTTGAGCAAACTGAGTTACAAGCAGTTCTCGTAGAAAAACATATGTTAAGATAAACTCCGTGAGGAGTCCATATGCTCCAAATTGGGAGCGGATATGGTAAAAAAAAATAGCTTGGTAAATATTTTAGCGGTATCTTTATGGAAGTTCATTTCAATATATAATTTAGAATAACTTTGTTAATCCCACGTACTGTGCTACAAATAGTGACACGTGTTTCGCAATTTTGAGAGACATCATTAGACTTACTATTGCAAGGCTTTTTTTTATATACATCATGCAGTTCTTATTTAAATGTATTCATATCGTAACCATGATAACCAAAGTATGGTCTTGTTTCTCAAAAAAAAAAAAAACAAATGTTTGAAACAGAACAGAAACATATTAGTTACATAAAAAGAAAAAATATATAAACAGAGAACCAAGTTCGCTGCCGAAGATGTCCACATCAACAGGCAGTGCATTCATCAGCCATACAGCCCTTGCGACTGGCGACTCAAATGACCTACGTGACAAACAAGTTCTGACAAAGAACATTGATTGGCCTTGGCTACGACCACGTAGGTAGAAACTCGGAGCATGCAAGCTTAAAGTTTCAAGGATGTCAGGCTTATCAACTCGGCCTCGAAGAAGAAGAGTAAAATGTTTCAATATTGAAATCGATCTTCGAGCTTCAAGAGAGTGAAACGAAAGCATTCCTAAAAGAAACTTGGTTGGATAATACTCCATTAAAGAATTGTCATATGGAAATAAATTGAATTTTTTGAAATAATAATAAATATGTATCCTTTTACTTTTGCGGCGTACGGTGAACAAAATAAATATGAAGATGGTGTGGAAAATATTGAGAAAAAAAAACAACGTTCAAGCTTAGTTGTCGAAATTGAGTGAAGATCAGTGCAATCAATGTGTCCTAATTGGAATGAAATCAAACCATTTCAAATAATTGTAAACGACGGCATGCTATACATCGGTTGCATGGTGCAGCGAAGCTGGCGCGTGAGACATTGGTAAGTGCTAAAATTTTATATGTATTTAAAATATCATTTGAAAATTACTCATGGAATGTCTTTATCCTAATAGTTTTTTTCCAATCCAGCTAGTAAAAGTATCAATCAATTTTAAATAAGAAGTAATTTTAGCAAAAAATTTGTCTAAGTTTAGTATTTTTTTTAAATGAGCAGTCAACATAATACATAATCTTATATTGCGCGTGAACGTCGAGGAAGCCAGTTGTATATGCAGTCCACTTTTTACTGTATAAAACAAAGTTTTTAATGAAAATACATCAATTCAGTTACTAACTAGTTGGTTCAAAATTAAATTTATTATTTTAAAGGTCGCTTCGGTGTTATTCCGGGTTTTCTATTGTTCTTCCAAATTTTAAGAGCTGTGTCGTTTATATTGCAAAATATAAAATAACCGGATTATAATTTTAATTTCTCTAACAGTACTCAATGCTTCTGCAAAGGAAAGATATATTGATTGTTGGGTATTTATCATGGTGCGATCCTTTTGTTATAGCAAGACAAATCGCGATAAGATTGAATGGGAGTGAAAAGAAATACAAACAAACAATTGTTGGTTTATACCTCAAAGCTGTTGTCTCGAAATCGGTTAGCGTTAGAGAGCTGTTATTTGTTCTAGAGGTTACATTCCAAAGCTTCCGTAAGACACGCAACCGGGAAAACTTGCACGTGATTTCCACAAACAAAATTTCTTCCGGCAAAATAACACCACTTAACACCAGAGAAGATTCTCACAGTTTCACTAGATGTCTCATAATAACTCTGAGGTTGAATTACTTGAGATTTTAAATAAAAAAAGCAGTAAATAAAGGTATAAAAAACACGCACTCCAAACTACTTTTTCGCTAAAATAACTTGTAAAATGAAAATATTATTATTCAACTAATCGCAACTATAGTAAATCTTTTATGTTATAATAAAAAGGTTTGTATGGTAAGTCTAACTAAAAGTTCTTGCCTGTTTTCCAGAAATTCTTGAAATATTCACATTGGCATTTATCTAATTCAAGGTGACACAGTTCAAAATTTCCAAAAAGTTCAAAGCTTTTTATATATTGGAGTGATTGAAAACTTTTTCTCGAGAATCTATTTAATATGCTATTGATTTAAAACATGTTTTACCGGTTTACCTATTTAATACCTTTGATCCGAAAACGAGAAAACTTTGATAAAAATCTTTTGGTATGGAAACTAAATTCATTAATATTTTTTAAAACATTTGATTCGATCAAAACCGAGCTTGCAATTCAAATATATTCAAAAAATCCGCGTGTCAAATTCATTTTTCTGTTTTTATCAAGCCATTCTGAATAAGCCCAAAGTTTTCTTCCATTTTCTTCTGACTTCGTATCACGTGACCATTATGTGGCAGTTCATATATGAAGCACATTAGACCCAATGCTGAAAAGTCTGATCTAACAGTTGAATTCGATTTCAATGAATGAATACAATCTGTTTGCATAACCTTGATCATAGTCGAGAGTCGTGTTGCCTACCACAAAACCGCGCCATAGAAATTGTTAAGTATGTATTTGAAAATGATTTTATTTACTTCTTTACTAATTTTGAACATTTATTGATTTATACTTATTAAAGGTTACGACGGATTTGGCTTGAGCACACGCTTTGGATTATTTTTGAAATGAATTTCTCATGCATAATATATTCCAGACAACCTTAAATGTACCCGTACATTGGTTACAGGTTAAACGATTCGAACGGAAAGAGGACATGATAAGAATGAAAGTAGTCTTCATATGAGTGAATTTATGATGCTACTTCAATGAGCGAGTTTTTGCTGTCAATTGTAATTAACAAAGAATGTTTTTAAATAATAAACGCTCAATAAACTCATTACTTTTCATTTTTTTACTAATGTGTAAATTCAGAGTATTCGTTGCTTATTTCATCATAAAAAATAATGCGTAGAATAAATTAGTAAAGCGTTAAAGAAAAAGATTTAATTATTTACACAAAGCACCACCAAAGCTCACCTGCTCGGCTTACAAAATGTTCAATTGGAAATAAAAATAAATCTTTCTTACCTATAATGAGCCTTAGTAAGCTTGCCACGAGCAAGTTGAGGTCCACAGAATGACCCATTGCGACAGTATCACGTGCTCGCTAATGTTGTTTTCTAGCCAGCACTCCTCTCTTGCATTTCATATTTACGTATACAAGATAAAAATTCAACGTGACTTTTTTCAGCTGCTAATATTTGCAAGTCTTTTTGTATGACAATTCGCACAAAGTTTGAGTCACTTTATATTAATCCAATTACAATCTTTATCATTAAAAAAAGTGTAACACCGCTGCAATTATTACTTGTCTTGCACTGTTGAGTTCTTCTGGGGATATTCTCGCCTTTTACTTCACTCTTTCAAAACCTGTAAAAAAATACAAACATATAAGAGAATAAAATAGATTCAGTATTTTATAGTGAAAGTAGAGGATACTTTTAACCGTAAATATCGCTTAAGAATCGGATATGTAAGATCAGCTGCACTAAGCTTACTTTCTATGCAGAAAAAAGGAAATAAGTAATATATTTTATTTGCTATTTTTGTAATATCGATTTTTTGACGAGGGGTTCTCGGTTTCACGAAAATTATAGAAAGGGTACGAAGATTTTGAATGTTTTAAAACACCGGGACAGAAGAATTTTCTCTTTCATTGATTGGCAAATAAATTTATGAAATCGTCAGTTCGGAGATTCGAACCCTCCAATCGTAAATGACGCACGCCAAGACCGTTACTCACTCGGCTATATGACCGGTGTTGTATTAAATAAACATAAACATTATATTGTATAAAATTGTATGTTTTTGCCGAAGGTTAACATTAAACATCGATACTGATCATGAAATTATTTTATTGAAAAATTTCAATGTTATCAACTTATTTTTATTTTTGTTCCTTAATTTGATCATTTCTTTTCAAATAATACTTTCGTCGTATCTGGTTTTGGTAATAACCGTATGAAAATATATTGTCTATTAAAACAAAAATATCCTTGAAGATAAATGTAGTGCCGAAATCTTTTGTAAATAACTCATTTAAAAGACCGAATGTTCCAGGAAACTTTTATATCAATTGTAAATATATAGAAAATACAATGAAAATTTGAATAATAAATATTAAATTGAAATTAAGTTTGTTTGTTCCACGTATTCTGTAATAAATAATCGTATAACCCTAAGCAATAAGTCTGAAGATTCTTCTTAAAGAGGTGTAACATGTGCCACTATTTATTACACGATACTTGGAATTAATAAAGCTATTTTGAATTTTATATTAAAATAAACTTCCGTAACGTAATCCTTCGAAAAGATTCGAATACTTATTTCTACTTAAAACTATACCAAATGATGATCAAAGTATTAATAATTATATTTGTTTCTCACATTTCTGTGTCACATGTGCGCATGGGTGAAAGGACGTTTTGAATATGTAATAAACACAATTATTGATTGAACTATATATTGATCCAAATTTAAAACATTCAAGCGGGACATTATATATCAAATTTCTTGAACCAATATTAAAGGTGAAATATTTTCCATTATTTCGGATATTTACAAAAATTTTAATATTCCAAGCAGCGTTCCTAATTTATGTGCTACGCTATTCATGAAAGAAGGGAGAAGAATAAGTTTAATAATATACACTAAAGTATATTTTCACGAAACAGTGTCCAATTTATAAGAAACAGAATAAATATTCAGAAAAAAATATAAGACGCTAGATTTCACACGAAAAAGAAATGTCACCTTTTCCTTGTTTAGAAAGATTTTTTTTGGAATTTGATCCGCTTTTAATAATCTAACGCTGAAAGGCAAAATGTATGAGATTGGGGCGTTCTTTGCATGAAAACTGTAAAGAAATTTTGTACAATACGTATAGGCGAGATTGAATAACAATTCATTATACATTCCTTTCATTTAATTTTATGTATTTAAAAGCTGTTACCTTATATACTGATGGCTTGTTGGCGTATTTTACAAATTGTCATTGAAGTTTATCGTAAAAAAATACTCTCACAGCTTAAGTGAATACTTAATCAATACATTTTTAATCTTGTAGAAAATATTTCCATGACTCAACATTATAAATTTGGAGACGGTCTTAATGTTTCGAATACAGTTGTCTAAAAAAGATTCACATTTCTTTATAAGTTATTCGTAATAAGTATTATATCAACAAATACTGTTATATTTGTTTAACTAAATAGTATACTATTTTGTATTTATTTATTTCGCTATGCACGAAGCCACATGTCGAGACGTTGCACATTCCGAGAAAACGACATGTTCATATATTTGAACGTCCACATACAAAGTTTTTACATACAGAACTCTTTTCAGTGGAACCATCCTTGCAAGAAACCTGGTTTACTGAACGTTTAAAATATAAAAGAAGGTGATAAAATATGCAAATTAATTTACTCTTTTTCTTTTTCTTTTTAAATAGTGGCCTTTATATTAATTGCATGACTGTATCAAGAATATAGCAGATATTTTTTTTTTATCCACATAACATTATTCAATTTTTCATATGCTCGTTTTTCAAGTTCTATTGATAGCGTTTTAAATTTAATTTGAAAAATTGTTTCAATTTTATTACATCTTGACAACTATAATTGTTTCACATTAATTCAAATTGAACGCGCACGTTGTTTCTCAAAATCTCTCAATATTCATTTTTATTATTCAATATCGAATTCACTCAATTGCAGTTATCTCAAAATTGAATACATATTTCAGTGTTACCGTACAATTGATGTTCTATGAAAAGTATGTACATATTTCATTATGTCATTTTAATGAAGATTTGAACTAAAAACTATATTGATATATTATTTTTAAAAATTCTTTTATAATAATAAATAACTAGCATATATATTCAAACTATGTGGTCTAGTGGTGAAAACTTTATATTATAGATCAAATGGCACTGAATACAATTATCTTAGTATTTCCTGCACGTGTTGATCTCGTTTGTCATTTCAAATTTCATGATTTTTATAAATTCCCATTTACCTGCCGATTTGGTATTCAATGACTTTATTGCTATTTTTTAAAAAACACCTTGTTACATAATTTATAGCCCTTTTTACTTAGTTGAATTCCGAACGAGCAAAACTGTTTGCTGCGGTCCATCCTCACACGAATCCAATAGACCTCGGTGACTGGATTGCAACCAAGGCTCACTGCATCTACTATTTTTTTATTTAAATTAGGATTATCTCGACGGGCTCTCAGTATACAGCTTATACACAAGATACTTGATTTAAATAACTGAGCTGGTCACACTGTTTTCAAATATTTAATTTATATTTTTTCAATCACACTCGTACATTGTTCAATTGGTCCCATTCAGTTCTGATCGGGCCATTAATGTGAAGGGTAGCCCTTTTTATCGATAGCATTGAGAAAGGTGACTATGAAACATTTTCTGCATAAACACAATGGGTGGTGGTGAGAAAACTTACCATGTATTAAAAAGGCTACAAATATATATTTACACTGACAGACTAAATCTAAATAAAATTGTTATCCAATTTACGATGAGTAGTAGAATACAATACATTGTATTTATTTTACCAATACTTTAGCCAAAATTGTCATCTGGGCTAGAGCTATCGGACTTTGAAGAGTTTATACTGAAGCAGCGATTTAGCATCGGACTGTCGGCATTCAAAATAACGAGTCGCAAAAAGAAAACTACGAAAGCCCAGTAAGCGCTCCCGAGGGTAGCATCTGTGATAGCTTTTGACAGGCTTCTCAACATGGGGGCTGTGCTTTCCATGGCTATTGTTACAAAAAAAAACATTTTCTCATTTACATTGTAAGCATAGGCTTTTGTTAAAAATCAGTGAGTTTTTGCATTGTTCTGATATCCTAAGGGCAAAGATTTCAAATGATGCCCGAGTATAACACACGTGAAAAATTACTTCAGTGGTCGCTAAATTCTTACCAATGCTTTTAACACAATAAATGGTAAACAAATTACTGTGAAAGCTCAAAGAATCACAACAAAGCAAAACCTCTTGGACGAATAAATGAAGAAAAACTAACATGGCCTTGATTAGCTACGGTTTCTGACTGGTGTAGAGCTATACATATGTTTATTTTATCTGGATAACACAAACGACTTATTTTTCCAACAGTAATTGAATTTTTTATTGAAAAAGCATCAATTATTTCGTTTTTTGAAATAAATAATGTGAAGTTATTTTTACGAAATTTTGTAAGTATTTTCTACTGATATTCCTTTACTGAACTATTGATTTTCTATCTATCATAAATCTTTTAAAAGACGCTGAATTACGTCATAAATAAAATTAAGCCTAGTATTTCATTCTAGTTTTAAAATACATCTTTCTTTCATTAAAATACAAATGCTGATTTAACTGTTCAATCTATATACATATTCAATCGATACTTTCAAAATGTAATGCGCAGTTTAATGGAAATTTCACACACCCAAAACTTACTCAAGATTTATGTGATGCTAGTCTTTAATATGTTTTTCCTTTGAGAATATCACTTATAAAATATTTTATGACCTTCCGCCAAAATGTGCCCAGGGTGACAATTTATATAGCATACAAACAATATAGATTGAATAAATTTTAAAAAAATAATGTATTCAAAGTCAAAAGATTTTTAAAACAAAATCAAAGGTTCAATGAATATATTTTAAAAATGGACTAATGGAGAAAATTCCTCATCTAAACATGAAGCGAATTAAGATTATTCGAATTCAAATTTTACTTTCGTTAAAAATGGAATCAATAATGTTGAAGCTTGTAACTTTAAATTGTAAGCGGTTTTTTACTATATTTTTGGATCATGTTCACTTACATATATGGTATATAAAGCTATGGACTTCGTATAACTTCAGCACAAATCGTTTTGCGAGAACTGTTCGTAATTTAATCGCTCAACTTCCCTATTTTTTTAAGGAGATTAAGGATAAACGGATGGGGCTAAGACCGGACAAGTGGTGTGGTGATCACTCTCTCTCCATCAGATTGGTGATAGAGAATATATTACGCAGAGACCCATTTTTCAAACACATCGATTGAAAAATTAATTGATGAAAGTCTCCGTACTGGGGCTCAAGTCTGGACACAGCACATTTATTACGTTCTCAGCTAGTGTAAAGAATTTTATATAATATCTAATCATCACTAATTTATAATGAAAAGAATATCTTATTTAAGAAAGAAAACAATTTTAAATCACCGCAGCCATTTTAAAATGTCTTTTAAAAGATATGCTTGGAGAATTTCGATTGAAAACCGCTGCTATTTGACGTGTCATCCTTTGAGCATGACTTTTTGGATTCCAGGGTCTCACTATTGAAGACCTGAATCAAAGACTAGGTATGACGTCGAGTATTTGCGACGGCTTAAGCCACGGCTACCGGTCACCAGCCAAAATTTCGCTTTGAGAATACAAATCCCTTCCCGAGAACAATAACCCAGTCCGTAAAATCATAGATCGTGGGATATTTTTTCTTTTTTTGTCAAGAGACCTAACCTTTTTTCATGCTACCAAAATGTTTCAACACGCACTTGTCTTATGTACTGTAAATGCTCTTCAAGGACATTTTTTATCTCTAAAATGATATTTCTTTTTGAAACACTAAACGAATAATTCATATGGAAACATTATCTAGTGTAGTTTTATTTTAAGAAACAGACTAACCACATATAAATAATACATAATCACATAAGCTATGGCAGAGAAGCATATTTATTTTAAAGAAACAATAAGATGCTTGAAAGATCATATGTTACTTTCAACTTTTGACCTGACAAAAATTTAATTTATCTGTATATTTATAGATTAAGGTGTACTTTATATTTGTACAATTTAAAATTACAATTAGACATTTATGTACACCTTTGTGACTCGTTTTGGAAAAAAAATATTGGATTGAGTTATTTATGTTGACTTAATAATAAGACAAGAAGTAAAATTCAGCAATATGTGTTCCCACTTACTAGAAAAGTAGATAGTACTAGATAAAATAATAAAATAAATACTTCAGATATCGCATTAATTACCGGACTCCAATTAAATTGAAATATATAATTGTATATGTTAACGTTATTCTTATATAAAATCAAGGCAGCGTCTTTTATTTCATAACTAGTGTTGTGTTATTTAATTACATGCTTACCAATAATAGATTACTTAAAAGCTGTATCATTAGTTATTTTAATATTTGTCATCTGCTTGTCGACACTTCTGTTAGCTGATCTGATTTATAAAATGTAAGATTTATTTATTATTATGTTAGATATGGGATGACTCGCTTGTTGTTGAGAGCGTGGTCGATTGGTAACAACGTCGTTGCGTTTGGTTACGGTTCTCACGGGCTCAAATCCAAGTACGGTCAGTTTCACAGATTTATTAACATTTGTTCGAAAGCATGGATGCCAGTGACATCTAATATTACTTCGCGCCTACTCAATCTTAAAAATGAACCGTGGTGTGAGAGGTTAGCTAACCATTGGTCTTGCTCTAGCTCTATCCTTCTATCGCTACTCTCTTCAAATAAGAGAGGTTTGGAAACTAAGTAACATACAGCTCTCGTAGAAAACTTTTGTTGAAACAAGCTCCATTATGAATCCATATGCTCAATATTGGTAGCGGACATGGTTTAACTGAAAGTAGGTGTATACAATTTGATAAAATAACATTTCATTTCTTCGAATACTTACATTGTTCAAAAATAAAACTGTGCTTTTTTCTAAGAGATGGGCTTAAATCAATTTGATTTATATGTGAGAAAATTTATTAAGCCGAGAGTGAGCCTTGAATAAAATCATCAGTTAAGGGAAGGTCGTGTAATAGTTTCTTTTTCAGCTCACCCAGCTATTTCAAAGGGGGAAGGACATCCTTTTTGATGAGTTTCACGTTTTCAAGTAGATAGGTGAAAGCCTCTTGACAAACGCCCGACATTTAAAATCTGATCAGCTTTTCCCAACGTAAGCATAGCAATTTTCCACTTTTACTTTTTATTTTATGTGATACGTGAGAGAAGTACATTCACACAAATAACGTTTTTATTGTTTCCAATACAGCTGCAAATTCGGTATCTGTGCTACAATTGATAGAAATGTTTTATTTCAATTTTTTTAAACATATAATAAAATATTTCCAGTTTCCATAGAAAGCAAACTGTTTTTTTAACGCCTATTTACTCGACATTTATCATTTTCAGTCATTAGTTATTCATCCAGAGGAATTAAAACGGAGTCAATAGTATACTAATTGCCATGTCTACTACCCATGTAGGGAATCAATGTAAATATTACGGACTCCAATGCCATTGGACTCATATTCATTAATCGATTGAAAAAATGATTTATGAAAGTTTCCATTCGATGTTAGAGTTAATAGCTACGAAGCCGTGTAAGATAAACAAATACTGTGAAAAAATTACAACTTTACTAGTACATATATAAAAGCTCATTTCTGAAAACCTGCTTTATATTCTTTATACTTTTCTTAATACTTTAGAAACCGGTGTTTGTTTTAATTTCTATAAGACACCCTGCCTGCTTTTTCTCAAAATTAATGGTAGGTAATCAGCGATACTCTATCTTACCACTTCGACTTTTATCTTACAAATTCGACTTTTAAAAGGTAAAATACTCTCAGATTGCCGTGTACCCTAATCCAATTCTGCTTACTCTCTCTTTATACACCAGAACTAACAAACATATATTTTCTATCGGGTTCAAAAAACTACGGCATCTTAAAAAAATATATTTTAATCAAATTATTCAAGCGATAATGACTTAAAAACTATGATGACATAAAAAATTTCGGTTCATGGTTTCTTTTACTGCACTGTTTTTAACTCCCGCACGATTGTTTTTATTTGAAAATGGTTTACAAATATTTTCACGCCTGGTAATACAGCAAATGAAATAAAAGACGGTATAATGAAAAAATTAACATGTTTACGTTTTTGCTTAATACGTATTGATTTTTAAGCTCACAATCGAAAATTAAATATTTAGTTAAAATACATTAAATTTTGGTAGGTGTGAAACCTTGCATCCCAAAACCTGAAAAATATCCTTATTTAGTTTTCCGCTCCAAAAGACTAAAAACCTTTAACTTATTGAGCCAAACTATTAATCAGTCCAATTGTATTTCAAATAAATATTACAATGATTCGCCCCCGCCCGGTACGAAACTTTTTAAAACGATGCTTCCGTGTTTTTATGCGCCGTACTTGTTCATGCTTGTAATGAACACATTTGAGGGATTAAAACATCGATTCTACAAAAATAAAAATAATCTTTCGCGTATATTCCACCAATTTTTGTAAAATTGACTGGTCAAAACTGTCGATGACGTGCATAAATTCATCAAGCGTAATCTTATTCCGAACGTCAAATTATAATTTTCATTCTATCGTCGTTAACATACGATTTTTAAAAAATAAAATATTTATAATATGTTCCATCTTTCACCAATGTTATGAAAATTTCAAATTGTCAGCACCGCGACTCTAGGTACTGTTTTTGTTTCCCAATTCTTGTCAGTCCCGCTGCGAGCTGTTCAAATTATGCTGTTGGGCTAACATCTTCTAGTGGTGGCATATTATTTAAATTCTTGAATGAACATTCGCACACGTTAATTGTAAGATGACTTTATATAATAGGTTTGTATCTAAAGGATAGAAGGCTTAATTGCTGAACCTTATTTTCACCTACCAGTTTTTCGAGCTCCAATTTATAAGAGCGTATATGACGATTAGCTTATATAAGCAGTCGATATTTATGATTTATCACAAGCTTTATTCCGTTTTTCATTATTCACTTCTCTCACTATTTATCATAATAACTTAGAACTTTTGTAAATCAGAATCTTACATTTTTGTTTCGGAAAAAATACACCCGAATAATAAAATATATCGTTATTTGTGACACGATGTTTAGCGGAAAACTAGCTTTATTGCAAAGGTATCGTGTATGTTTTAGACTGAAATAAAAATTCAATTTACATTTTATGGAAGTATGATACTTAGGTACTTTTTAAGTGCGCAGGCACGGTCTAGTGGTTAGTTTGTATGAAGTACTTCGACAGTTTATTGCTGCTATAGTCAGCTCCCAACCGACTTCATAAGCAAGGCCTGTCGCCTGTTCTGCGGTTGAACAGCGTGGCACATGTTCGGTTACACGACTGAGTGAAGACTGCCACGTTGAGTGATTAACTCTCGCAGAGTGTATGCTAAAATTGAAAGCTGCCGTGAAGCTCTTTAGAGATATTTTGACTTGATCGATTTCTCTGAGACGTAGAGACAATAATTGAGTTCCAATGTCGCTCTACAGAAATGAAAATTTTGGTTTACGTAATCGTGCAAATATACTGACCGCAATTTTGCCTGTCAAAAACACCGGCAACATCCAATATTACAGCCAAAGTAGTCAATATTACATTTTGACCGACTTATCATTATTTTTGAAACTCGTAGCAGCGTATATTACATTGTTTCGTCTACATTTCAATCATTTTTATCGACAATTATGTTTAGCGTTGTCCCTTCAAAGAAAAATAGACACACGTTTTATACAAATCGATCTATTTTTTTAGTTTGTGTTAACACTCATATTCAATCAATTATTCTTTAATCTCAAATGAAGGCTCAAATGGGTTATGATTGTTATTACAAGAGCATTTTTATTTTCACATTATTTCGTTGAAAATTAATTTCAACGAACTTTTTTACTTTGTTTCATGATAAAGATCGAAATATAAGTAATTTCGTAAGAAATATTTCAAATTAATATCACATTATTTTTACCCGGCTAAATTGATTATTTTTACTGAAAAATTCCACTTTATCAATAACTTTCTTATATTTTTCAATTTACGTGTGTTTTCGTTCACGGGAGTAATTTTTGACGTATGATAAAAACGTGAGTTGTTATAGCATATTTAACAAAACCAATAAAAACAATCCAAGTATAACTGAGTCATGGTTGAAGCCAGCCTCTTCTGTGGGGTGAAAATATTTTATGCATTCAAAAAATGAAAAAGATTGAAAAAACAAAAAGAATATATATTTCCCGTGCTGTCTGCACGCGAGAGATAATTGCGTTAGGCTGTGATTCGGATGAGTGCCTCTATAAAATGAAATATGACCACAGATATTAAGGGTGAGAAAAGCATGCTTTTATTTAAGCGGTGGAGCTTTCTTTTAAGCGAAAAGCGACAGCCAGACGACATGTGCAATTATCACCCTCGTGAAAGAAAAACTTTAGAAACTTTTTCGTATCAAAACAAAGCACTAAAATACTAACCTACATTAAACTTTTGAAAAAATCAACTTTTTGGTAAAAGTAAGTGCTCATTCTTATTTTATTTCACAATCAAATTAATTGCCTGCTGTACTAATGATTACAGAAAATGAACTTAATATACGATATATTTGAGTGTTTTTGTAAATCGATTAATACAAAAGTTAACAGCTTTATCTCATTTATCAAAATTGCAATAAGATTTAAATATTTCTATCGGGTTTCTGATTCGTTTGGAAACGCTGAGAATATTATACACAATTTGCACACACATAACATAAAATATACATATTAATAATAAATCTATAGAGGTTGCAAATATGACGCAAATAACCAACTCATTTCGGAAAAAAAATCCTATTTATTTTGTAACACGTCAGCAAAATGATATGCTGATGTACCTTAATTTAAATACCGTTCGGCTTTATATCCGTTATTTTATTAAAAAATGTTTGTCTTTTTAATGAATTTTAAAATAAAATGAAGACATGCTGGTGAGATAATATTTTTTTTCCAACTACATTGAAGAAATACGTTTGAGCTTTGAAATGTTTATGTTGATAAAATATGTTGGACGATTACTCAACCTTACGACTGTGGGTATACATTGCTTATTGCATGTCTCAGTACCGCGTTATATTTCACGATGATAAATGAACTACACCGTTTGTTCACGATTCGTTATCTTGTGAATTAAGTTCCCTGCATATGTCCGAGAAAATGGGTTAAGATGCTTTTACGTTGTCGTGAACATGACAGATTGTTTTTTCTCCATTTACTGTACGACAACTGCTTTGATAAAGACATTTTTGTAAAAGAAAGAAATAAGTATTGTGCGAACGGCGAAGACTTATATCATCAGATTACTATAATTGCCTCGTAATAGGTTTCCTATTCTTTATTTTTTGCCCGATGCGTGCAAAATGAAGTGAAGCCTTTGGCCTAAAAAAACAAATGTATGTTTTCGTTTATTTTTATGTTTCACTGTCTGACTGTAACTATCGTTATGTTGAGCAATAAAACCGAAGCCATATAAATCATTACATTTGAAATAAACACACTCTGTATAGTGCCATAATATTTTACAAATTTACAATGAATGTCGTTTTGAACATGATAAATTTGATATCAAATGGGTATTTATTACATTAAAAATAAACTAAAAACTAAATTTTTATCCTTAATTTTGTTAATAATGATTTTTGATACAGTAGCTTGTATTGCTAAGAGGCCCTAAACATTATAACTGTAGTCTATTTTATTTTTATTTTGCTTTTATTTATTTGCTTATTTGTAATATCAATTATTGTTTGTCAGACCTTGTAAATCTTGCTTAACTGTTGTATAAATATCGCTGCATCTTTGTTTTTCTTGTCAGCTGATAAAGCTTGCTATGAGCGAAACCAATCCTAATCTAATAAATTGATTGTGGAATAATTACTTATTTTTAATAATAAAATAAGTGTTTTATTAAGATTTAAATCAACAACAAAAATATCATTAAAAAAATCTCTTATTTTCTAAAAAAATGGCATAAACTCTACTGCAGTCAAGTGAAAATTAAATATTCATCTTGATCAACATTATCAAAATAAGAAACAGAAAAACGCATTTGTTAAGTTTTCAATTTTTCGATTTACTTTTTTTTCTATTTTAAATAATTTAAAAACGCTACCATTAATTTGAGATACGGGTTACGGGCAGTATTAAAATCTGATTCAATCTTAACATTCAGGTTTTTTAAGTATCATTATAATTTTCTTTTTTATAATTCGTAAACGCTTTGAGTAAAATTTTACGATACTGTCAAAACATTTGTATAATATTTGACATATTGACCAAATTTAATAATGTTTTATATTCGAACTACATGTGTCCGACAAATATACTGAAAGATCATAAAATTTCTTGAAGTTCTTGCTAAGTAATGAAAAACTCGTCAAAAGACACATCGTAAAAACTTATTAAGTGCATAATGCGTGTACGATAAGAATCATGATTTTTATGACAAAGAAATGTTCTTCGAAACACGTACATAAAAACACGTATATGTGTCATGAGGCAAACCTCTAGAACTGTTTTTATTTGTGTATGAAGGATATTTTCAGCACGTTTATTCGAAAAAAAGAGGAAGGTGCAAAATATAAAAACGTCTCTGCTAAGTACTTGAAATGTGTACATAAGAATTTATTCATTAGGGTAATGGCGCACTCAAGATATTTGTTCGCGGGTTATGACACAAGATTTGTGTCACTAAATAGGCACTCAGAAAAAAGGCTTCACGAAGGGATGGAAGATTGCTACCAAAGTGTAATTTTGTTCGAGTAGAAAAATCAACAAGAAATACAAAAACGTTTGGATGTCAACGGAGACTGTTATTTGCACCACACTTTGCGGAATGTTGTAATATACGTGACACACGTATTTTTCCAGGGTTTTCGCGCACTTGTCTGAGCGAAAGGATGAAAGTGAAGTCGTAAAGAAGCCTATCCTTCCCCGTGACAAATGACTGAATTGTTGTAAGTGGGTGCTGTATTGAGATACTTCGTGTCCCACTGTAATATATTTCATACTTTTACACGGCTCGATTTATATCTCTTGGTCTGATCAATTTGTTTTCTGAAATACTCAATCTACACGAACATATTCGAAAAGCACCGGGCTTTTTTCGCTTCAAGGTTGTGTGGAATATAAATATGACACCTTTTATATATGGATTATAGTTGTTTTAAGCAAAAACTGTCTCAAGTTTTATGGAGGAGTTTTTCATGTAGATAACCAATATAAATTTAGAAAACATCCTACTATTGTACAGAATCAATAATAAAAGGACCGGCTTCTTGAAATGTGGCCATTTAGTAATACCGATTAATAAATTGATTGCATTACCGTTTTACCGGTTAGAAAATACATAACGTTCAAAACATTCAAAGTAACTACACTTAAATTGATTGATATTTATAATTACTTGAACATATAGAAATATTTATTTTTTACGTTTTCTAAGAAAGCAGATGAGCTTATACACAATTATTATTTAATGAAATCATAGTATAATTAAATAAATATTCCATTAACAATAGTAACGAAACAATTAATTATATTCTTTGTCGAAAACTAATTTAACTCTTTTTGTATTAATCTTCTAATGGAGGTATCTGAAAATATTTTTGCGAGAACTGCTTGTTACTTAGTCAGTCAACCATTTAAGTTTTGATGAGAGTAGGGCAAGAAAAACAGGAGTGACAGGACAAGTGGTTAGCTAGTCGCTCTCGTTATTTCTCGATTATAGGATCAGATGGATGGAAAGAATTATCTAGAAATATATTTTCATAAAACATAAACAACCATGCTTACGAACAGAATCGATTGATTGACTGAAAAAAGATGCTACTGGTACAGGGAGTCGATCTCTTGAAGTCCAGTAATGAAGCAAATGACGTTGACCACTACACCACGGACCCGATAAACATGACAAAAATTTGCAATTTATTTACAATATCTTTAAAATTGTTTTGCAATTTACCATTGGCACTTGTTAACAATAAGATTTTCATCTATATAATATATATGGATAAAACATATCTGAGGTTTCAAATGAAGTAATCAAAGCAAGACAACTTATCTTTACTGAAAATATGTTATTTCAATTAAATAACCACCGTTACTTCCCCGGAGCCAAGCCTTTGATAAAAAAACTCATTTATGTATTTGCTTACACTAATAACATTTTTTATTTTATCCTTAAAAGGTCTTGAGATTAAAATAATCGTGAAACCTTTAATTCCTTTTTGAATTTAGCTTTGATATGTCTTTGAGTATAATGATTTAAAAGAAAATTTACTCATTAACCAACCACGAAAAATTCTTTAGAATTTTCTCCGAAAACCCGGTCAGCCACGAGAAATTCTATTTTCGAATTCTTTATAAATCCGTTTAATAAGGGATGATTTTTTTATGAAATTCCGTAAACGAAAACTTTAATAAATGATTAATGTTCAGCGTTAATTACTTGAAATGCAAAACTCTGTCCATTAAATATAGCGACCTATTGAATTTGCGATAAAAGCTCCGACGGAATCGCGGGGCTTTGTTATGGTGAGGAAATAAGGCGACTTGTTGTCATTAGTCTCAAATCAATGAATTGCAAAGACTATAAAATGCTATGCAGAATATTTAAAACGAAACAATAGCTCTTAGCGGAATATTAACAATCTCATAGTTCGCTGCAAGTGATAAAGTATGAGCTTTATTCTTCTATTAACACTACAAGTCAAATTTTATAATGGTCACTGTTTCTATCATTGTTGTAGTATTCAGGAAAAATAGTGACCAGTTTTCAAATTAATATTACATATAAAATAAATAACATTTATTCTTTTGAAAGTTCCTGTTTTGGTTCTACACAATATTACTGTGATTCGTCATTCTATAAAATGTATTGTAAAATTGAAACATTATGAACCGAAATATATTCATTATAATACACTGCAACCTGAAGTTAGAGTCGTTAAAACTTCACACGTAGTCTTCAGAAACAATTTCTCACAATGGAAGTATACCACTCAAACAGCCTTTACATCTGAATTTATAAGTGGAAAATAGTCGTAAAAATCAATATGCTGATTAGATTTCAGTTTCGTATTTTCAATTAGACAAAATATAGTCACCATAATGTTCTACGACATCAGTTTGTTAACGCTCTAGATAAATTTCAATCTTTAATTCATTGCACATTTCATGATAATAATATGTTGTCTTGGCAAAAAAATACCGGAAAACAACTATCACCCTATATTAGATGAACATTTAATTCTGAAGACATGATCTTAATCGTATATCTCGCTCTCGCACGTATAGTGTTCGTTATATGGAATAAAGTGCTGATAGATGTCTCACGTGTTCTTTGAGTTTTTATCGTTGAAACATATAATATAAAAACTTATATAACACATATAAAAAGATTACTTGAGATATAAATCTAAAAAATATTTATGTTTAATTCTTATTTCTGCCTTATTAAAATCAAATGATTTTGAAAAATTATCTTGCTTATTAACGTTTTATTAATAAAGATAGAATAATTGAAGCTTATTTTTCCAATGAATTTTTAAGTATCACAATAAAATCGTTGTATAAAAAAGTAACAAGGAACGCAACATGGTTATAAAAAGTACACAGTGGAAATAAATAAAACATGTTCAATTCAACGAGACTTCATCTTTAAGTTTAGGGTGGGGAACCTTCTCTGTCAAAATAATTCGATGGGTCTTCTTTTAATCTTTTAATGCCGTAATTTCAAATATTAATGGATACACTTAGGTATTAAATTTATGAAAATATATATATACATTCTGTAAAATTTCTGGACTTAAGAAGCAACATACAGGATATGAATCTGTGGTTAAAGTATTTAACTCATTTACCTTGATCACTCATTACAGAGACTTTTGTTTCGAATGGTATGCTGATAGATTTTTTTGTTGCTAAAAGTATGTATCAGTATAACGGTCAAATACGCAAAAGATCGTACTAACATTGTATACTTTTTAAATCTAAAAACAATTAGTCTTCATTTCTTGTTTCTGATCACGTTTTACAATATTGTCGTATTTTTAAATCAATATCCTAGGCCGTTAGTGTTTCTCGAGATTTATTTCACCTCAAAATAAACGCCTTGCATTTTCAAAAAAGTACAAAAATTTTAATCATTCAAATATACAAAGAAAATTTTTGAGCAAACGATTCTTCGCGATTCGGTTTTAATTCTCCGAATAGTTTGAATCTTTTCAAATAAATTCTTGAGAGAGTAATAAATATTTTTTATGGCCTTTTCTTCATTTACACACAATTTGATATCTATCGAAGTTCCAGCTGAGACTGCCAAAAAGATTCAACTTCCGCAAGCGCTCTCAGATGAAAATAACAAGCCAAGATATATAATTGAAACTTTCAGTCAAGATAATTATTTTCCAAAGAGTACTATTGAATGCGTCGTTTATTCGAGTACGCCATTAAAAACTAGTATCTACCATAACTCGATTTTTCTCAGTTCCTTATCGCAATTCTTAACAAGTTTCAAATATCTTTGATATATTCTAAGAAATAGTTTCACTTAAAAACATTTCCATTTTTGTACTCATCTAGACCTGAACTGATTAAAAGTTGTGTAAATCTGATTGTCTGTAAAAGAAAGTTTTATCGCATTTCTATCAAAGTACCATTATTCTATATCGGATAATAGCTTTTAAAATAATACCAATTACATCAGTTATGAGAGAAAGTAATTAATTACAAACGGTAAATTATATATAAATTCCGTGTATTTTTAAATGGTTTCTAAATAAAACTTTATCTGGCTAAAACATCAATTATTTAAAACTTGTGACTGTACATAATGCCATAAATTGAACAATTTGAAATCACACGCAATCAACTTGACAAGAAAAAGACATTATAATGCCCACACCCAATATCTCAAATCTTAAATCGAAAAAACTCATTTTTTTTAATGGCAACTCAAACCCAGACCCAACAGATAGCAATGTTGTAGCTTTTCAACTAGACCACGGAGTTCGGCGTAAATAATTTATCAAACAATTTTTTTATCAACTAAATACCATATAAATATTTAGTTTCGAGTTTTAAAACATGATTATTCTGTCACCATTAATTTTCGTTTGCAATAAATAAACTGTAAGAAGTAAAATCCATATTTATTTCATCGAAAAGACTCGAAAGCTATTTCGAACGAATTTTGTTCAGATTTAAGACCAAGTTTCCCGTGAATAATTAAAATCAATCAAAACCCTGTTCATAAAGCTTAAAATTGTTAGGCGCGTGATAATCTTGAGCTCACAACAGCAGCCGATTCAACGAGATGTGGCTGACGATTTAACGAATACCTACACTTGCATTTATTTAGTTTACTTTCATTCATACATTGCTGCAAATTTACCGTTAAAATATGGACCGCAATTTAATATAAAAAAGATGCCGTACAAATGTAGGAGCAAGAAATATCGTTATCAGCTTTATATATAATATATGCTTATTCCAAGGTATTTCTAATTTTTTTAAATGACTGTTTTATTTTATCTATTTTCTCTCAACAAAAATTTACATTGCATATACCAGACGCGAATATGATTTTTATTTTGTCTATAGTTTTAATAATCTGAATTAAATTTCGTTCAGTTTACCATGATTTAATAACGATAAAAAAGAAACATAAAATGAAAAATATAATCAGGATTTATTCAAACATTGTTTTCTTTTTCGATAAACTCAAACATTCGCTTTGTAAACTAGGTCACAACAATGCCTTTCACTTATTTTTACTATTTTGCGTGGAAAATTTATGGGATTTTTCATTAAAAGCTCATTTCACATTTGGGTGGTTGTAATTGTTAAAATACGATATAGTAATTGCGACCACGCTCGTGGTTTTCATAAGCGAGTTGTTTGGTAATACTAAAGCTAGAAGGGATTCAGACTAACGAGTGTGGAATGTGTTTCCATCCGCTGATATTGCACAACTGAACAAATAATGGTTTGCATAATAAAATTAAACTTATAAACATGTTTCTCGTACATGCAGTATAATTGTTTAATTCACTGAAAATATTTGCCACCACAAAACAAACAATGCATGTAGGTATTAACTTTATGAATAATTATAATAATTTTCATATTTAATACTTGACCATAACACTTTTCAACTTCATTGCATTTCCCAATTTAATATCATATAATTCGTAAGCAGGAAATATAAATAACACATTTTTTTAAATAAACTTTCAACATCTAATTTTAAAAAATTTTAAATATACTTTGTACATGCTAATTGATGATATATATACCGGAATCATATTTTTAATTTAATGTATTACATTCGCGCCAAATATTTGTTTCCTAAATAAAATCAAATAACATAACATGTATAACATGTGTACCATAATATTTCGAATTTGTGGTCGAGTATCAACGTCGTTGTATTGGGCTACGGAGAGCTTGGTTTTTATTCCCTATTTACTTTTTCAATCGAATTTTTGATTTCAGAGACTTAGATGTCTGTGTTGTCCTAAACTCAGTCCTAAAAAAAGGGCTCTCAGTGAGAATGATAATGTTACAACTTGTCCTGTTTTAGTCCTGTCCTTTTTATCCTAATTCTCTTCTGAAAAAGTGGTTGAGCGACTGAGTAACAAGCAGCTTTCGTTTAAAACATTAGTTAAGAAAAATTCCATTAGGAGTCTGTTTGATCAATGTATATTGGGAGTGGAAGTGGTTAACACAACAACTTATGATATTTATAATAAAATCAATTAAGTATTTATTTCAGTTATATGTTTATCTTAATATTGAATAAATCAACTTATACGTTCACATTCAATATCAAACATGTGTTCGATAATTATTTAATTGAAAATATTTACTGACGCATTTACAAGGATAGGAAATAAGCCTTTTTGAAATGCCTTCGAAAATTTTAATAATTCTGCAATTTAAATAAATCTTTTGTGTAATCGCGGCTTTATAAATCTCGGCATATTCCGATTATTTTGTGGTATTTCTTGTTCTCTGGATTTGATAAAAGATAATCTGACAACCTTGCATAATCTTTTATTCATTTAGATTATTAAATTATATATGCCTTCGTTTCGAAAACACGACAAAAAAATGTTCGTTTATCAATTCGGGATACTTAAAAAGAGTTTGTTTGTAGTTAAGTCCGCAGCAAAAATATTTCAATTAACTTACTTTTAATTCAGTTTTTGGAATTCATTTTGTTTTGCACGCTGTGACTACTGGGTCAGTTTTCAAATTCGTTTAAAATTACTGGAATCCGAAATTAGCGAGACCCGCTTAAAAAATGACGATTCTCTTGCGAAAACGAAAAAAATCAACACAATTCTGCTGCTGGCTGTTCCAGTAGCAACAAAACAGACTGCGATTAAATAAATCTGCAAGTTTCTCTGTACCGCCAACTGACGTGATTCATTTGAAAAGGAAACTCTCTCCAGTTGGAAACGGAATATTTTTATGTCGACACTTAAAACTGATTTGTTTTAATGTCAGTCCTAAATTTACTGCCAACGTAATATAATATATACATTAAAAACTCTCTTTTATAGGTCGATATTGAAGGATAAAGAATTTTTATTTGGCGCAGAACCAGATACTTTAAACTAAGTTTGACACCTTTATGAAAACATTCAAATCATTTCATTTACAATACGATAGTAATAATTTATTTCTTATGAAGACAATATGAAACATTACAGCTGACATCAATTTATTCAATTTTCATTTAAAATATATAATGATTTTAATAAATAAAACATATTTTTTTGTAATGCAACTCAAATATGAGGAACATGCTTATTTGATGTATGAAGTGAAAAACACTATAGTTCTGAACTTATCCTATCCAAAAACGCACGTTAAATTTTTTCTTAATGAGCTTAATAATAACTCTTTGTTTAAACTATGGAAGGGATCATAATTAATACTTAAAAGACAATTTTTCATGACTTAATTAAAAAACAAAGCGTAGATTGAGCATTTATCATGAAATTGGTAAATGATTTTCAAATACTAAGAAAATAATAATATCACATTCTGATCAAAACACTTTGCGATTCAATATGAAGTTAAATATGAATCTCACATCGATAATAATAGTTATCTAAATTTATTGCCAATCATAACTTATTTTTTTATCCTCAATTCGTTTCAGTTTTGCTTATTTTTGATAACTGCAGTTTATCAATAAATAGTAGTATTTGTAGCCTAACTTCATCAAAGAACAGGCCGTTAAATCTATTTATAGCAAATACATAAACTCGTATAAAAATATTTTTCATAATACTCCTAGATAATATTCCATCCAGCAGATATAAAATATACTTATGGCAATTTGAACATAATATATTAGGAGAAGGGAAAAGTAGGAGAAATTCTTTTGCGGCTTTGGCCACTCTATTGGAATAAAGTGTCAAATTTATGTATTTTTGAAAACATCTGAACAGTAAAAACTGTATGAATAGACTGCATAGAAAAAAACTTTCTGGTCATTTCAAGAGCTTATTTTTTTCTAAATATTCTATTCTTATTGGAAATGGTTTAAATACAATTCATTTTGTATTAATGCCGTTTTGTTTCATGTTTTTAAAAATGTGCATTTCATAATTTCCTGATGATGGTTAAAGCGGTTCATTGTTTTAAATTGAAGTGGCTATCATAGTTTTAATAAAATTTTGTTTTCAAGTTAACTGTATAAGTGCATCCAAAATATATTTTTTTGTACATGCTCGCTCTCAATTTGAAGTAAATAAATCCCGAATAAAGCAATGTTAACTGTATATGTAATTAGATAATTGCTCTTTCTACACGCCTTTTTTAGGATTCGAGAGAAGTTGAGTGGAAAGAAATGGAAGCCTCGCCAAATCCATAAACGGAGTTAAAACCAATTGTTCAAAATAATGGTTTCGGACACGTGACCTAAGCGAATTGTACAAAAACAGGCCCAACTATAAATATTCTCATATTTTTTGAAGATGCTTATAATAAACACATAAAAAACAAATCATTTGAGTGGAATATCATAGGGGTTGAATCTTTTCGGAATGATGCCATTTTACCCATATTCGGCGGAAGACCACCAATAACATTAGAGGTTCTGAAAAGAATAAACGAATAAAAGAGGCCAATTTATTATAATATAATACAAAAAATGACACTCATGCAGACAAGAGAAATCTAAGAAGACCCGGCTGCAATGATTCTGGCTGCCGAGAATAAAATTACACGAAAGAGACCTGGGTTCGTAACTGGTTGTTTCTTTTTATTTATATAAGTAGTATTAGAGATTTTTTTTCTTTCCACCTTAATCAAGTGGTGACGCTCAAAAAACAGTTACGAAGTTGAGTATTCCAATACCAGACTAAGCTTTTTCAGACTTCAATACGTTAATCAGTTATGAATTTGTATCAAAATTCAAGCATTTCTATCGTGTTTTAAAGTCATCTAGTCCAACCTTAAAAAATACAAATCAAATGCGATCAGCCAACTACTTGTCCATTTCTAAACTCATCTTTCCTGAATTGAGGATTTTGACTGAAGAGCGTGATGAAATTTTAATATCAGATTTGAACCTTGTACTTTTCCATGAGTTTTGTCGCTAACGATCTTTGCCTTTCCGCATCTTCAGGTATTTCAAGTGCACGAATGAACTTGATGATGCGTGGTAAATAGTTTGTATCGCGTATATAAGAATAAAAGTAGGTCAATTCTTTTCAATGTTTTCTAAAAAAAAAGTCTATTGGATTTCTAATAATAAACAATATGGCTCAATTGTCAAAAAATATTTTTTTTACATATAAAATGTACGTGCAATACATACAATTTATTTTAATCCATGTTGTACTCGAATTTCAAAGATTCTTGATACATGACAAACTTTCATAAATTCCATATCAATATTATTTGTAACTAAAAACATTTCCAGTAAAATTATTTCCTATGTGCCGTATAAGTTTCTTAAAAACTTCTGATGATATAGATTTACTGTCATTTATGTTATATTTACGTAAAAGAAAAAACATATCAGTTATTGATTGCAAACTTGGTCGCCAGAAACTTTACCAAATATATTACATTCCACATATGGTGAAGGATTTACTTCCAGTTTCAGAAATTTATTACCAATGAATTACAACTTACACGAGACAGTTGTTCACCACCAAAATATATTTTGATCTTATTGGCTCGGGGTACACATTTTTCCATAGTATAAATTTGTCATATACATATCATGGAAATACTAAACAAGCAATTTATCTTTCCACTTTATTTTAATTAAAATTATTAAAATTATTTGTTGCATATTTAAAAACCTTACCGAGGTAAGGTTTTTAAATATGCAACAAATAAAGGTCAATTTAATTTTAAATAGTGAAAAATGAAATTTAATGTAAAAATACTAGTTAGTATATAGAATCCCAATGGATTTAGTCTCAGCTGAAGATTTTATATGAGACAAGCCGGTACCCGGCAAGCGTTGCAATGGCACTCAAAGAAAGAAAGTGTTGTGTTGTGTTCATTGTGTTTATTTAAATGCTTTTGTATGCACAATACTTTCACTAACATTGATCGGTATCGATGACATTTGCCGTTTGACGTTTGCTGTTTGTCTTTTGCCGATTGTCTATGGTACAACACACGCGCTATCTACTGAAAGCAAATTGTACTATGTTCATAACCTTTGCGCAAGTGCAACAATAAGTTGTCAAAATGACCGGTATGGCAGCGCATAAAATATGAAAAAACATATAAAACTATACTTATTACTTATATAAAAGATCTACTGTAAGCTAATAAACAAAAAGTTTGTCAAAGTTTCATTGCGATCGGCTGAATGGTATGACAGCGCATAAGGTGCGAACAAACAAACAAACAAATATTGATCTTTATATATTAGATTATCTTTTTATTCAGGCGCTCAATCTTTTTCTTCCAAGAGTATGGGTAGGATCATTGTCAAAGACAGTAATTTTGGCGAGTCAATAGCTCTCTCTGGGGTAACTCATGCGTAGAGGTTCGGATAAATAGTAGAGAAACAACAAGTTGATTTTTCCCACCAACACCCGTTGTGTATATGCTGCCAATGTTTCATGGCCGCCTTTCACAACGCTATCGACTTAGAAAAAGGAATTTACCCCTCACATTCATGGCCCGAGCAGATCTGCACGGGACTGATTTTGAACGATGCACTAAAGTAAATAGTAGAGAGTTTAAGATATCCATACATCGCTTGTAAAAAAGTACATATTATTAAACAACTAGTACTCGGATGTGAACCTGTGAGCACTGGAACCGAAGCCAAAAAACATTGAGCACGGAGCCGACTAAATTGATCATTTAATAATTTAATTCATAACATCCGTACTAACACTTCGTCGTTTGGTGAAGTAAGTATAAATTTAACGGTAACAATTGATAATTAAAACAGTTAAAAATAAAAATGTTTTATCAGTGACTTAACTTGTTTTTTTTAATCAAAAAATACAGTAATAAAATTAGTGCGGTAAGAGTTAAGTACGTAAGCACTTATTTGAGCACCAATTTGATATTTCAATTATACCACGAGCCTTCGATATCCTTCTGCTCTTACATTTAATTTAATGGTACTGCCGGCTATACGATAACGTACGATTAATTTGAACTGTCAGATTTAGTTTATGTGTACAGAAAGATAGCTATACGATTGCGTGGTAGCATTTCAGAAGAACGTAATTGAATTTTCCAGAAATATCATTTGGCAAGCGCGGTGAGCGTTGCAAAACAAATATTATATAGTTATAACAGTTTTGATGAGTCACTCTTTAATAATTAATAATTATTATTAACGAGAGATGTAGTTTCTAAAACGGATATCAAAAAAGCTTTATACTTATGTAATAATAAATTACGCTAGACACCAACCAACCAAAAGTGTTTATCGACGCTTATTTTTACGCCAAACATCATTTATTTACTGATTGAGTTTTTTGATTAATTATTGTTCACTTCGTATTGGGTGCTAAGTTGTAATTTATTGACATAGTATGTAACTAAAAAAAACACAACGGTGCTTTAGTCATAAATCTTTTTAGTACAGTCTACATCAGAGGTGGTCAAGCCTTGCATAGCGAACTACAAAAAACACAGATTGCAAAATCGTAGTAAAATTAATTTGACATACCAAAACTAGTTGAATTTAAAAAAAAACAGTTGACCGTAAACGATTTTTTTTTCAATGTATCAAATTTCTATACGACCTGGTGAATTATAAATATTTTGTTATCAAAATATCAAATAAACAATAGATATGGATATTTATAACGTTGATAGGCTTTAGTTTTAGAATAGTTTAATCATAAGAATAAGTACAGGTTACGAAAAAATGCAAAACACAAAATCTATGTCGATTAAAAAAAACAGTTATTTGTCTTTTTATATTGATTTCTGTTATACAATACAATCAATAAAACATTTTTGTTTTACGCGTAATTGCTCTGGATATGAATAATAAGAAAGAAAGAATTATTTATTGTGAAAGCAGAATACAATTAAACCGATTCTTTCTTTATATTTTTCATAGAACGTTTATCTTGGATACCACTGATGCGCACCATCCCTCGATAATGCATGTATTTTCGATTGCTATTCACAAAAATGTTTGCTGTATAAAACACCAATTTACGAGACAGTAACTTTTTTATGCAATTATTAAAATGAAAATTGTTCGTACTCTATGGGATGCTGAAACACATTTTTATATGTGTAGACGTAAAAAATATCTCTTCACACTGGAACCTGGAAGACAAACACGGACACATCTGTTCTTACATTATTATATCGATGGAAAAAAACACATTTTTCTTGGGCGGTGCTTTTATTCAGATTCAACCAAACGATATACGCTATTTCTTAAAAAAAGTCACAAAATGCCGTATATATCTCTGAACTACAATCCTGCATAATAACCCAAACAGCATTGTGACAAAAAAATCTTTCGGTACGAGTATTTTTCACAATATTTATTTTTTTGTTTGGTCATTTCTGTTCCATACGTGGAGCACATATACTCCAAGTGACATATGTACATATCTCAATAGAGTTGTATATTTCATATTTCACAAATTTTGTTTTAGAAAGTTGAATTGGTTACTCAAAGCTAAATACTTTATATTTAGAACCAAAATTGTGAGATAATCTAAAATATTTTTACCATGTTATTGTGAAATTTACCAAAACTTTATCATTTAAGTTTGTCTTCGTTAGTTCATAAAAATAATGTTTTCATTTGTGGTTTCACTAACTAAACAAACACAATTTAATTACAAAATGCCGTTTCCAAAAAAGTAATCTTTTTAATTTCATCGTTTTTCTGTACACAAAAAATAAGCGTTATATCAAAAATTATTCTTTAATAGCTTGGTACTGTCAGCTAACGGTTAAATGATTTTATTAATTCATGCATAAAAATGAAACATGAAAGCTGAAGATTCGTACCATTTTATTTAATTTTTGCCCCCAATATATATGTACATAATTTTCATTATTAAACTTTTTATGCGTTCCTACTCAAAATTTTTGCTGGCGGTGAACTCAAATAAACAAGTTAGATTCATATTTGACTGTTACTCTGCAGAAATTTATTTTCAATATAAAAAGAGAATTTTATTTCTTCCTTGTTGTGTAGCTTAATTTGACAACAGAATTGAGTGAGAAAGTTATCAATTCTAGTTAATTGTTTATTGAAGTTCAGTAAAATGCTGAAAATATTTTGTTAAATTTTTATTGCCATTCAAGTTAAATCTTTATTTTTTATTAAATAAATACAAAAAAAATGCTTCATTTATTTAAAATCACCAAGAATTAACTCTTAAACAATTATTAATTCTTTCTAAGGAAAAGTATAAAACAAAAGATTCACCGTTGAGAATAGTTGACTACGAACTATCATACATGGTCACATTGATAATGAGAAAAGGTTATGATATTTTATCTCTCCAATTAATACAGCTGGAAATTGAATGTCAAATCATACTCATATCTTTTTATTGACTCTGAACGTTTAAGGTATAGAACACCTAAGATATGTATGATTTAAATATATCGATATACAATAAAAGGTATCCTAATACAACCACATGACCAACGAATATGCCAACCCAATAAAGCAAGGTATATAGCAGCCATCCAACGCAGAAATATTGCATATTTTACATTTCACATTTTCCGCAATCAGAATCATTTAATACAAAGAAACATAAAAGGCAGCAGAAAGTACTTAGAAATTAATTGTCTTGTCTTGGCAATTACAGTAAAAAAAGAAATATCAAAGCTGTTTTTAATTTAATACGGCTGGTTTAGGCTCTCAAAAATTTTGCTGTCAGCTTTACATTTAAAAATGAACCAAAATAAAAAGTTGAAGGATAAGTAATAAGATGCAATTAAAGCTATCGAACCACCTTTCTCTCAGTGATCTATTTCAATAAAATTTAGATTAAAAAATAATAATTTTTTCCAGAGGTTTAAGATGACTGACAATTTCCTTATAACAAAATTACGTATATATACTTTAAAATAGAATGGCATTAATATTTTCTTGTAAATACTTTTAATGTATTTATAATTGCTTTTGTTTATAATGCATTCGGTGGATATAATTGAAAGTGATGACTTACGTATAAAAAAATAGATTGATTGCTAGATTAAAATATACCAATCAAAATGGTGCTCAATCTCATTTTCGGTACAATAGCGTTACTAGTTTTATAATCTACACCAGAGACACTCAACCTGCGCGGACTTTTTAGTGGCCCAAAAAAAACATAGTAACCAGATACTTTTTCATTGAATAAACACAATTCGGAAACATTTTCAATTCTTTGTGATCATGTTGTATTTAAAAATATATAATACTAGTATTGCTACCCGGCGTCACTCGGACTAAGCGTCCAATAATTATTTAATGTTATATCATTCGACATAATTATATCACAAAATCTAACATCCAAAATAGAGTTAAAATAAAATCACAAACTTTATTTAATTTGATGACAGCCCCATTCTCGCCCATTAAAATGTCCAAATTCAAGGATAAAATCTACTTTGCTGTCAAAGAAATGTCAAATAATACCTTCACATAAATAATAAACATTATTTTATTAATAAAAGCCGGGAAAAATTCAGTAGAAGACTAATTTATTACATTTTGACTAAATGTCTTCGCCGATAAAAATTCAAACATATTTTCAATATTCGTTTTTATGGCAACTTAATGACCAACAATGCAAAAGGGAATTACAGACCCACAGTCGTACATACGCCGTTTTGGTTTTATATATAAGATTTGTCATTATCACACGAAACGCAAATCATACAATAACACTTTTCCTTGCGAGATTTTAAGATGTTTTCGTAACAACAGATTTTTTTATATAATTAGTGATATAGCAGATTGTATTGATTTTGTGAGTGCCTTTTTGGGGAAGAAAAACATAAAATTAAATTTGTGTGTGCACTGATAGATGTCCTTCTATGACCGCATCTAAAATGGGACTTATTTCTCTATTAAAGAAGAAATTCAGGTGACATGTGTGATTTTTTTGCTTGTTGTCTTTGTGCAGCGCTCATTTTAAAATTGGAAAGTTGCTCACGAGACTGTATATATTGTATAAAAAAAAATAAAGAAAAGGGAATTTCTATTTTTTCATTATACATTATTTATTATATTTATGGCGTACTAGTAATATGTTATGTCCCAAGTCATGTAGAAAAAATCGGTATGTGACCCCAAGGGGGAAAAGTTTGGGTACAGCTGATCTATACTGACATATAATGTTAAAACTATTAACATGATTGCTGTTTTCTGTTATATATTTCCGAAATAAATATTTTCAGTATACTTGATGCGAATATAATGAAAACCTTTTTGGTAATCATAACTGATTTTTTCGTGCTTGTTCAAAAACATGTATGGGTAATTAATCTTCTTCTTGTGTGTTTTAAGCAGGGGTGATTCATTTTTGTCTATTTTCATAAAGATAGGATTTCGTGTTTATCGTAGCAAACAGATTCCCATGCTACAGCAATAACAAATAAAGTGTCTGGCCACACTTTGACATTAAGCTATCAGCTACGCTCTTCTCACGTACACAATTTATAAGACCCATCAATCTATCAACCCTTGTTTCGACAGCATACATCTCACTCTTTTATTTCACTTCACAGTGCGGAGTATTCGTTAGAGGCGCATTATTTATGTATACGGGTTATTCATATTTGTTCTTTTCGGCTTTACACCCAAGCAAATATGTATTCGCCTCCATAATGTTTATACTATAAGCCTTCTCATTATGTTTTATGGATGTTTATTCATTTCACGATGAAATAACCTATTACATAATTGGCAAACAAGTTTTTGGTACATACACGGCACTTAATAAGTATGAAGGATTACGTATCCTAAAACCTATTATTAGACGATTCGTGTGGGGTAACCGTTTAGCAAAGAATAATATATCCTCATTTTTTCATTTTATTTCAACAAAAAAATCTTACCGTAAAATAAAATGTTTAAAAAAACTTTCCTTGAGAAGTCTGAATTCGAAATGGAAATTCGTCTGAAGTCTGTCTAAGCCTACTGATATAGTTTTTCTTAAAGATTCGAAAATAAAATACGTATTGATGGTTTTTCTCACGATATCACATTAAAGAAAAACGAATTTTCTTTATTTATTTCGCTAACCCGTTGTACTTTTCCATTGATACTAACTGAGCCGGGTAAAATTCTAACCATATACTCTAATAATTATCCATAATTTTTTAGATTTATAATAGTGATATATTATTTATATGAAACTGTATTTTATTGTGTTAATAAGCTTTCCATAATCTCATTGGTTAAATACAATTGTTATAGTAACATTTATTAAACGAACGATATATTAAAACCATATACATATAATAATTCATACAAAACTCTTGCGTAAGGCAAGTTATTTACTCCAGTTCATTGCTTAGTGTTTTCTCTATTTTAAAAACATATATCATCCACCGTGCAGGACCAGAAGCTTTATTTTAAATATTAGTTTAAATAAAAACGGAGAAAAATTACCTTCAATCATCAATCATTTTCATTGACTGATGACAGAAATAGAATACGTTACATAGTCAAATGTCAAAAAATGTATGCATTTATCGTATTTTTTCTTAGTTATTAAAAGTTATATAAAAAAAAAAAACGTGTGTAGCCGTTCTTGTTCGGGGAAATTGATTTCGGATCAATTTCCCTTTCTGTTACGATGTCGTTTTTTCCAGACCATTGCTTTTGCTTGTCAAATAATGCCAAGCTTAAGTCTCCAGCGTGTTCTTAGACACCTTTTAGGAATATTGATTCTTGCAAGTAAAACTGGTATAATATTTTACCAATAATGATCCTATCTTCAATCAATGCAATCCGTTCTCAACTCCGTTTTTAATGATTTGGTTTAATAATTTAGTATATCTGTCACCCATTTTTTCTTTTTTACTCAAATATGTAATATTGACTTGAGCTTAACGATCGAAACATTTCAAGTTCATGTTGCTCACATGCATAAAATAGAGTAACATATTTTTTAAATTTCGCTTTGTATTCCAAATCATCTTTTGTATAGTCTCATAAGCTTTCTTTGAATTATAAAAGTTTTTGCAATTAAAAAATTTCAAATGACTCTGAACGCCAGATGATATTTTAACTTCTCAGTTTCCCTAAAGAAATTCATAGCGCTTTAAATTTTACTTTTAACAATAAAACACTTTCTTTCAAAAAGAGCCACTGAATAGTGATTTAAGGAAAGTTATTACAGTTTCAACTTAGTCAGAATTTTTGCAAAACATTTCCAGTGATTCTCCACTAGATCTTAACAGTACTTTCATTAAGCTTCACTGAATAATTTTCCAAGACTTAATCAAACAACTTTAAGTTATTCAATTAAACTCTGATTATGCTTAAGTTTGTAAGTTATACGTGAAAATTTGTCCTTGAACGTATATCGATTTGATTCTTAGAAAGATTTTATTCAATTTACATCAAAATAAAAATCGCTTGTTAATAAATTTGATTATAATTTTCTTATATCCCTACTTGTCATATTCTTTTTAATTTTTTGATTTAAATATCAGATACCGTGATTTATACACGAATATATTTTTTCATCTTTTCATAACCGCTTCCTAACTGTAGCATATTACCACCATGTTGATTAAATCCTCCTTTGTTTTCCCAACATTATTCAGTTTCTCCAAATATAACTATTTCAATAATATCAAATATCTCACAAATAGCTTAAGACAGTAGAATTGTATCGGTCGGAGAAAGAGGTAAGCAATGTCGTTTATTTTAGAATACGTTATTTCAGCTTTTAAATTTTTTTAATGGCCTTGATTCAACCTGATTGGTATATGTCTTCATCTCATTATTTATCACGAAATGCTTATGAATTAATTTATTACATGAAAGTTTATCTTTATACATTAATTACCCTTTAAATAATTGTATTAACAAGCGAAAGCATCGGAGTCTCTTTAATCATTTTCATGTATCACACATTTTCTCGAATAATACTCTTTTTACGATTGTTCAAAATTATAGTTCCATTCTCAAGTGTGGGCGTACGCATATAACCATTTATTTTCTAATAATGGCGTGAGAACCTTCCTATTCTCAGTAGATTTATATATTAAATATCCATGAACCTCTTGTTTGGAGGGAAATATTACAAGGATAGCATCTGATAAGCCGGACTAAGCCAGATAAGCTCGGCAAAACCTACGTATCTAGCGGAAAAAATGTGCATTATTTTTAGATATGTCCGATTTCTTTATTTGAAAGAAATGTTTTAGAATGAATAAAAATGTTAATAAATAATTCTGAGTTTATAGATTTATGTAAAAAATAGTAGAATATTATTCTTTTATATTATATTGTTAATATTTTCCAATTCAACATATACTTTTAATTTATACCGATCGATTTAAGATAAATTATCCATAGCGAATATGGCTTTACCATATCCGATACAAACATATGAATGTAATAAGATTTTTTTTTAATAGGAAGTTAGTATCTAAACAAAAAAAACTAGCTGTTAGCTAAACGCTCTACGTACAACCCAAATTGCAATAATTGAGGGTGCTGGTATTAAAAGATTACAATCACCCATGCCTGTATTAATTAATTTCAAAACAACAATTTAATTTTAGTTTTTTTTTTTTACATAATTTGCATTTTTGTTTACAGTAAAGTATAGGTATCGTGTTTTTAACATTATATTCAAATAGCACTTGAGTACACGTCGTTTGTATAAAATTTCAAAGAACATGGCTAAATTCGTTTGGCTTTCTTTGCCCAGAATAATGCAATGGCACAGTATCATAAATCTAAAAGTAACTGGCTTAGAGCAATCGGTTACTCTATTGAGACTCAATCCATAAAGTTGGTCTAGTGCTTCGAATTCACAGTACGCTGATAAAAAAACACTCCATTTATTTTGTCAATTGTGATATGGGAAATCTAGTTCAGCAGTAATATTAAACCTCTTTACATAATCTATCCATTCGGCTTTTGTAATAACTCTTTTAAAGTGATATTCAAAAAGCCCACACAAGCCAGTGCTGCCTTGAAATGGATTCGATAAGCAGTTGTTGGTATTATTATTTCCATTGTGCAAGATTTTAATAAATTTACGTTATTTTTTCATATTCTGCTTTCCCTCTTCATGAGCGGTAGAAATTTACTTAAATATATATTTTTTTAAATATTTCGATTACTTGAAACCATAAATAAAATTGTATAACAAAATTATTGTTTTTTTTCCATTTCCTGGGAGAGGGGAGTAATAAGCCTGCTTAACAACTCTTTCGCTTTTGTATTTACTGTGTATTACTGTAACACTATCATATTTAAATATTAGAACTACACTGATACTGATTATTCGCTGTCTAGTCGGAATTTTATACAGAGTCGATTTATGTAATAGATTTTTTTAATTATTTAACAAATTACACATCAAAAATACATAAATACTTTTTAGGTTATAACGGATTTATATTGAAAAAAAGTGCTTTTCTCTTACATAATTAGTTTTATACGATTTTGAAAATGCAGTGTAGTTGTTATATTTTTTATTGAGTTTCAATTATACGTTTATGAAGAAAATACAATGTTGATTGATGATTAATTGGACGACGAAGTCATTAAAGTTACTTAGTATCATTTTTTGGTTTTTATTTCAATTTGACTTATCTTATTTTAACAAGAATTGCTATTTACTTTTATTTTAATTAAATATTTATGATTACTTTCAAAAAATCCTTTGTTTTTTACGGAGGATATACATAACTATAACTTTCATTTAATATTTCAAGGTGGCTCACTCGTCCACCGTTTTCTGGCATTAGGTATTTCTTACTTATTTGATAGCGTCACTTTTTATTCACAAAAAAGCAAGAAATGAATTCTTACTAATGTATTTCAACGGATTTTACAATCACGTTACTTAAATCCGCGTTAAAGCGGGGATTACTGCACGTCAAAGCTATGTTATATTTATAAAATTAACCGCTCTGAGATGGTAAACAAATTATACGTTATTTTAAATCATTTCTAGAACGCAGCTGCGTGCGTAACATATATTAAGTATAATATATGCACAATCAATGCCTATATATCACTTATTTCAGTAAAGGAAACACGGCTGTATTTCAGATAATCCTTTGTGAAACCACATGATTTAAACTCAAAGTGTAAAGGTACTCGTATGTAGTAAGACATTAACATACAAGAACAGGAGCGCCAGCTTTTAACCACTTTTACTTTACTATTTAAATTGTCACCTTCCTTTTGAAATGCTAATTCCGTACCATGTAATATATAACAGTAAATAATGTATCAGGTCTCATTTGCTCATTTTAATGAATACTTTAATATGATACCAAATAAACATCTCTTTGTTTGTTTGCTCCAGTAAATATAACAAAATTATCTCTATCAAAGAGATTGTAAAAATAATCTGTTTTATCTTATTTACATTTATCCATTTCTATCGTTCGTTCGCATATTTTGATTTAACTTTTAGCATAGCTAATAATTGTTAACAAACCATCGGGGTTCTTAGCACTAAAGTAAAACGATTTTCAATGTACGTATTGATAATATTTACTCGCAACATTTCGATAAAATGTGTTTTAAATACTGCTTCATAACGATTGAAATAAATAATTGTAATTGTAATTCTTATCATTGAAAATCACTACTAACATTTCTTAGCGCTTCATTTTTCCCAGTTGATAACTTCTCAAATCTCGGGCTTCTAAACCTGCCATAGGCAAATTCTTGCTTACAATAAGGAATTACACGTTAATACGGTAAGAAAAATAACAATGTATTTTAATTCTACGTAAATTATTTTAAATATTTGTTGATAGCTATTTCGGCTTACGCTCTCGTCAGAACTAGTTACTTTACATTGTTATTTTTTCTTACCGTATTATAATAGAGTTCTACCAAATAAATTCCTACTCAATCAATGAATTACACATTATTGCCATTTTTCTGGCCTCATTTCATCTAATATCTACTGTAGACAAAATAAATACTACTTTGTAACGATCTTTTTTGGATGTATTACGCACTGTAACTTTATGAACGATTTGCTAATAGGTTTTATTGGAAACTACATAGATACTTGATATGCTTTAATTATTTCTGATGTCCAGATGAATTATAAATAGCTGACGGGAGCAAGCATTTGCTTTTTTTCATAATAAATCATCGAAAAACTACAAGTTAATTTAATTTATTTATAACTATATCGTCATAAAATAGTGAATCGCAGAAAACAGATGAAAGTTTAATGACTTAGTTAATTACCTGTCATAAACACGTTTATTTAATAAGCACAGTAATGTAAGCAATATATTCAGCCACAGACTATTTCTTTAAATAGCGTCTACATTCCGAGAGGTTTTCCTTTAAATAAGGCTTATGAAATATTTATTACAGCATTTCTCCGTCATAAGTTATGTGTTGAGTAGGTAAGTACATACATCATCCTTTTGTTTTATTCATGTGCATAGTGATATGTAGGTATATGAGTGAGCGAATTTTCTAGATATTAAAAGCACACATCTTTTTATGTTGAAAACGTAAAAAAACTTTCATCCAGCTTATGAGCAGTATAAAGGTGAATTTTATTTTATGTCAAAGTTCATTCAAAACAAAACAAATAAAAGCTCTAACCGCAACGAGGTCTTCAAATATTTCGGTTCAATTTTGACTCTCTAACAGGGTTTCAGGGTTTTTATTAAATTCATTTAGATGCAACTACAGATAGTTCTCGACTTACAAAAAGGCACCGTTCAGCAAATTAGACACTAAGTCAAATTTACCGTTAGTTAAATTTCATACATAAAAAGTGAAAACAAAAATGATAAACAAAGTATATCATTTTTTAAGCTTTAATTTTGAACACCATATTGCCAAAAATATATGATAAAAAACAGAATATTTATAAGGATTAGTTATATCCATAACTTTATAAAGCTTGTTTTTTTAAATAAACCATTTCATATGGGTAGATTCTACCATATTATTCTTTTTTTTGATCTTTTTTTGTCCGTCCGTAATATGACAAAAATAAAAGAGAAGGAATTGAAAAGATTATATCAAAATTATTATCGGATAAGATAATAATTTAATTTTACAACCCTACTAAATACTTCTGTGATCGCTGAAAGATCATAGGAGTCACCAATATAATACAGATAGTGGAAATACTCTAGAATCGATGATTCTTTACTTTTTAGCAATAATTAATCGTAAATATTAACAATTGATGGACTACGCACCTTTTTTGAAAACTAATTAATATTTTTTTTTTGTTTTTATGAAATTCAATGTTTGTTTAGTGGTGAAACTGAACCCCGTGGAATGTCGAGAACTATGTGTATAAGGCTCACAAAAAACTTGAGGAAGGAAGAAAGACTAAATTTACAATGCTGGTGTTCTCTGTCATTTTTTAGTGTAAATGCATTGTACTTAAAATAATAACACATATTTGTGCAGTTTTCATAATGGAACTGGCCCCTATCTTCATTGCAAACATTATTAAATGGTTAATCCAAGAGGTCTTATATATATAAACATGCAAATAACCCTGTTTAGATACGATAGCAAGCAATGTATATTATAAAAGAAAATTTCATTTAATAGTTCTATAAATTAGATTAAATTTACATTTGATAAAAAAATAATCAATAATTTATTTTTAAGCAAAGCTTGGCGGGAACTCTTTATATACTCAGTAAACTACTATTTCTCCAAACATGCTACCACAGAAAAGAAAACTGTAAAATTCATGTTTATTAAAACCTCAGAATGCCTTAATAACTCCGATAAAGAAGTTTAGTTGTTCCGTTTTTAATATGTGCTTTTAATTAAAAAACAAAAACAATTTTCATCGCAAAATTACGTTAGCACAAGATTTGCTTAGTCACAGAAATGGATAAAATAAACCCAATAACAAAAATAATCGCTTTAGTCCAATATTTGTGCTAGACATAATTTTTATCTGGCGACATGTTTATTAGACCCCGTTTGTATTGCGGGTTTATGAGTTTCGCGAAAAAAAGGTGTTATATATTTTTTAATCTTAATCAAAACAGCAATCTGCAATAAAGAGTAATATTATTCTCCAAACCCTAGACCATTTTGTTTTGGAAGGCTTTTATGTTTTAGTAGGAACATGACAAACAAGGCTGTAAACTGAGATCCAAAATAAGCTAACTTTTGATGAAAATAAACCGCAAACTTGCAAGTATACTAGGATAATAAATATAGCGCTAAAAAAATATTTGTACATATATAGTTTTAAATATAATATAAATCCTGATTGTACTTACATTGAAAAGTACATTTTCTTTATAGTTATTTTCCCACGATTAATTAGTAGCCTATTTGATTACATCTTCAGTGTCTTAGCTAAGTGGTAAACAGACTTATGTATGCGTTTGATCTATTCGACTGCCGTGGTTTCAGCTTCCAACCTCAAACGGGGACTTTCATTCATTTTTTTTCAAGAAGTTAATGAGTTTGCATTCGTATGCTAATTTTACATTCGCTTCGTAACTTAACTATTCTGGAAGCTAAGTAGAGCAATTATTAAACTATAAGTAAATTCACTACTTGTAAGCATCAAAATATAAATTTAATTTTTAAAAATTCATCATAAAGATAGCATTATATTGCAAAGTAAAAATTACCGATCAGTAACCCAAACTCTACAGCTAGGTCATTGTGTTTTTTTGCTGTGCATCAAACACGCTTTATTAAAACAATTCAAAAACTATTGAAACGCTTAGAAAATATTTGGGTTTGACCAAATGACTATTAAATTATCATTAAACAAGAAATGAAAACCAGTTAATTCCATAAGTGACGGGCTTGTCCCATTCCACTGGGAATCTGAATGAATGCTGGGATGAATAATTAAATCTATCAAAATATCCTTTTCCAATATATAAATAAACTTTTTAATATTGAATTATAAAAACATTCTACTTATTTATTGGAAAGCCCTTTCCCTTCTGTACGCAAGAATGGAATTGATGATTTATTTCATCGGCAGTTAGAATTTTTATTTGGACCATACACTGCAATAAAAAATGTTTAATTATTGTGGATAAAATATAAACTTTACTTTAATCCATCGGGTAAGCATCTCGAGCTATCAGGAAGTTTTTGCAAATAGAACACTGTTTTAGAATCCTGACTAATTTTTATTTATCTACCAAATAAAAAAAAATAATGTACCCATCACTGTTGTGTATTGTTTTATAAATATGAAACGTTTTTTGTATGTACACACCAACGTATATAAAATATTTTTTATGTATCATAACTTTCGCAAAAAAAAAGCAATTGCCTTGACAAATAGACTTTCAGTAGTGCTATTTTCATAATATTTGCTCAGTATATTTACAGTCAAATAAAACAAAATAAATACCATAAAGTGAATTTTTTCTATCATTTCATAATAATAATATATTTCATAAAAGGCATATTATGAGTAATTATTACATCTACGTATAATCCATAACTCTCGAATAAACAAACAACTTTAGAACAAGTGTTCAATTATTTTTTATTATTTTTCTTGATCATCTTTTGAAATAAATATTTTCTTGAATGGAGAATAAATTTCACGTATGAGAAAACTGATTTGCAAGTATATAAAGTTTAAATTCAGTTCATTGATTTGAAATTTCAAATGGAATAAATTTGCCGATTCAGTCAATTTACTCACAGCAAAATATACTTCTAATGAAATAAATTATATCATATGTATTTTGAAATTCATGCCAAGTAGATCAATCATATATAGGAAAGCGCAAACTTTTGACGGAAGAGTAATAATTTACTTAAATGAAGTCGAGCATTCGTTTTAATAATATATCACTGCAACAAAAAAAAATACAAAACACGGGAAATAAGCTTTTTCTTGCTATTAAAACTTTTTTCTTATTTAGATCAATATCTTTGTTTATTTTTAAAAGTTTCTTTGCTTTTTCTAAAGATTCTGATCTTTTGTTTAGCGTAACTTTCATTAACCGAAGTCTTTTGATGCGCACAAATTTTTCTCCCCATTTTATTTTGTAAAACAATATTAAAAACATCTTTTTCCTTGTGTACATGAAAAGTTTTCCTGTTCGGTAATTTACGGCGTAAATTTTGACAAAAATGTCAAACAGAATTAAAGATGAGTATAATTTTACCGCCTTATACTAAATTGTATTATCGGATAACAGGATATTTCATTGTATCACTTAAATTCACAAACAATAAATGACGAATAATTTATTTTGAATAAATGAAAACAAATAAAAATAAATCTTGTTTTCATCATTGAATCATACATTTTTTCATTTGGAAAAAAATATATCAAATGTTAATAGTCGTCTAATCTTTTGAATTTGAGAAATAAAATATTGGAAAAAATTATATTTATATATAAATATGAAGGAACATTTCTTTCTCTTGTGGTATTTCTTTTTTCCTTTTCATTAAAAAAAATATATCTGTTTTCTTAATTTTCAACATAAATTTTCAACTGCGGATATAGCACCGTACAAGATTTTTGTTGACTCAAGTATGTTTTTGGCCAAAAGCGCTCGTATATTAATTTAAATACGTTCGTATAAAAACGTGGAGTTATTAATAAAATTCAAGAAATGAAAGTCAAAAATTAATTTTATATTAGTTCACATTTTTTTAAACTGAAAGAATAAAAAAAAATCTACAAATTAAACATTAAGCTAAGATATATTCAAACTTTATTTCTACTGGGTTAATAATGTTACCAAACTGAATTGTAGGTTTGAATAGTAAAAAATTCAAGAGTGAAAACATTAATGTGATTTTTATTGAATAGTAATTTGCCGAAATTGATATTTATGTAATAACCAAGTCTTGACAAGTTGTTAAATACCTCTGAATAACTTTTTAAATAAATTTTAATCTTTAAACGGTCCACCTAAAACACTCCAGCTACATAAATATAAATATTTTAGGGTTTATAAATAATTATTGCCGGCGTTTGATTTATTAAATATAAAATTTTCGTAATCATTTATTTTGACATTACAGTGATAAATAATGGTTTTTTTACTAATTTCAAAGGAAACTAACCATAATTTATAAAGCCGCACTTAATAGCTTACGAGGTCTCAAATTTCCTACCTCTAGTTTAGAGTAAAAGGAACTGTCAATTTTCTCTCATTTGACAAACTGTCAGATGGTTTTGCTTAAGCAGAGATTTGTGATTCAAACAGGTCATTAAAATTGTGAACTTCCTTCAAGCGCAATATTCGATTTATTTTAAAAAAACTTTTCTAATAAATTATTAATTTAGCTGATAAAAATTATTACATAACACACTTTAAAATCGTTAATTTCTTTTGTAATGACACTATTAATTTTTAAGTAATATAAATATATTGAGTGAGTTAACAGCTTTTCTATATTTCTGAATCGATTGTTTACAAGACATAATATTTCTAATGTTTGCATTATTTTATACAAGTAGAAGGAAAAGCATCATAAGAACTACTTTTTCTCAAAATCAGCATATCGCCAGTTTCAAGTTGTTGAACGATAGATGCAAAAATAATGCTAATCCTTCGACATGATGTACAAAACAAAGACAACTAATTTAATGTTTCAAAATATTTCAGATTCATGAAATCGACTTTTTGATTCGATATTGACATATTTATTCAGCGGATAAAAATAAAACTTTCCCACCAATAAATGTGTAGAGAAAATATTTAATTTATTTATATTGATAAAACTTAACATCGATCTGTGCCTATGGTCTAGTGCTAAAAACCCTAGCGATGAGTGGGTCAGGGTTTTAGTCACAGCAAGGGTAATTTCAAATTTTACAAATTTTACTCGAGCCTGGGTGTTTGGGATGTCTCTTGCTCTCGACTTGATCTCGAGTAACTTTGAAAACAATTCTCATTTGAGCTTATCTCGTATTATTTTAGCATTTAAATATATCTATCGCTTTAACTGTCAGCTGCTATGCCTGATACATTTCCATTTTTATTACATTTTACTTTAAACACCATTGACATATTCATCCATGTTTCGTTAGTTTTAATAAAAAAATAGATTGATTTAAAAAAAGAAATGACAACAACAAAACATGAACCTAAGACAATAATCCTTTCGGTTGTCGTTGAAATAATAGATTTGCTTTCAGTTATTGCCTTTATAAATAAGCGCAGTTTTATTTTAGCCTCTTGTTCTGCTTTCCAATTTCATTGAATAGCCTTAAAAAAACTTTACATTTACCTTATATGCCAATCCGTATTTTGTTTATAAGCCTTATTTTTAAAAAAAATAGCGAAAAAAAATTCGAAAACGTTAAATTTATTCATTTGACGACAATAGAGGATTTTTTTTAAAACTGTCAACATTAGTTACATACCCAAAAGAATAATTTAAGTTTTTTCGATGACGCATAAAGGAAAATAGCGCTAATACTGTTTTTTATATCATTAAAAAAGTCTTATTAAGAATGGGCTATTTTTTTTTATAGATTCTCAAGAACTGAAAATTTTGACTTGTTACTTATAACTGACTAACCTATCAATTTTCATCAACCAGGAAACCACGTATTGACACAATCCTAGCAAGTTCTAGCAATATATATTAAGTGGGTTATTTTTTAAATTAAATGTTTGAGATGCTTGTGCATGGATTTTTTTGGGGACAGCTTTTCTCTTCGAATTAAAATTCTCTTCAAGTTTGCCACAAGTAATTAAAAAAATATATATTAGGTCATATTTAAATGTGCCAGTGCACCAAATATTTATAAATCCAATTAGTACAGACAAATCTATAGAACTAAATCGCTCTATTTAAAGACTTGTTCTTATACAAAAATATTGTTTCATTGATAAACGAAAGATATATAAAATATTATTTCATAGTAGGAAAGAATATGTGCGAAATAATAATTCTGTAAAAAGCTTCATTGCCGTTCTTTAAAAGCTGAAGTTATTCGCCTTATAAAAAATTCATCATTTTATTCTGATATTCAATTATTGAATAATGAACGTCAGCATTTTCAAAAATCAAATCCGAAGCTAGCAACGGTGGTAGGCATGATGATTTTTCCATATTTGAAAAAAAAGCATTTCATTCAAAGAAATAAAACGTTATTAATTAATTTATGCCATGATACCGTTTGCTAATTGATCGAACTTTAGAGTTTCGTATATTTAATATTATTAATATGCAACTCTAGAGTTATTGTCGAATCGGTAGGTCACTATTAAATCATTTACTATCGATTGTCGTTTGACACTGTATTTAAATAAATCTTATATATAAAACCGAAACGGCGTATGTATGTATGTGGGTCTGTAATTCTTTTTTGCATTGTTGTCGCAAGTTTCCATAAAAACGAATATGAAAGAAAATATGTTTGAATTTTTATCGGCGAAGACATTTAGTCAAAATGTAATAAATTAGTCTTCTACCAACTTTTTCCCGGCTTTTATTAATATAATAATGTTTATTATTTGCGTGAAGGTATTATTTGACATTTCTTTGACAGCAAATTAGATTTTTTCCTTGAATTTGGACATTTTAATGGGTGAGAATGGGGCTGTCATCAAATTAAATAAAGTTTGTGATTTTATTTTAACTCTATTTTGGATGTTAGATTTTGTGATATAATTATGTCGAATGATATAACATTAAATAATTATTGGTCGCTTAGTCCGAGCGACGCTGGGTAGCAATACTTGTACAATATATTTTTAGTACTCTTTCCACGTATATTTTATAATTATCAGAGCTGGCCCCACTCATCGTGAGCATTGGTAATTGACCAGTGATATTACAGTTGATTTTTGACTATTTCTTTAAATATACAGGTAGGTAATATAAAATTATTGAAATCTGCCGTAACTTTTTCGTAAATCTGAGAGTTCTTAGACGATAAATAATTAGTATTGGTATTTTAGACTCTGTATTTGTATTCATATTGATATTATTTATGCATGACACTGTTATATTATTGGCGTTTATCATCTGACATTTGGAGGACCAATTATAAACTTTTTTCTTCATATCAAGAATCTTTTCATTTATCACCCTTATGAATGAAGATTATAAAATTAAAAAATCAATATGTGAAAAATCAATTCGTTTTTTCATCGTTTGACTATTGACTTTAAAGCAGAACGTTACGCAATTTTTTTTTAACAATGTACTTCCTATTATGTTTTATTATGAAAGTCTCAAATAAAAATCATTTTTTATACTATTTTACTTGCTCTGGTAGTATTTCTTATTTTTTTGATTAGGTACTGCTTTTAAATATTGCCAAATGTTTTCACAAATTTGCGCTATTCAATAAAGATAAATCACAATTGATCAAATGTTCTAACACAAAATTTATAATGAAATATGTTTTTATGATTATAATTTATAAATTTACTGCCTATATTATTTTTTTAAAATGCCAAATATTTGTTCCAATCGCTTATTTCTACCAAAGTAGCACTTGTAAGAGAATTACTGTTTTTCCATATGTAATTCTTAAGCATTCAGAAGAAATGTACAAAGAACGTATAAAACAATTTATTTGAGATTCATATATGATTCTTATATGGAAATATGGAATTAATGACCAAATAAAAATACAAAAAAAAGAATGTTCGGTATAGCTTTATTACTAAAAAAGCATATATTATTATTTCCATGCAAATACATAAACTAACCAGTAAGTCACTGACGAAACATTTCATTCAATAGCAATTATAAAACAATGTTTGATGGTACACAACATCATCATATATTATGCTTTCTAGTCAAATAATTTCGTAGCTACAAAATAATTAAATAGTTACAAGCATAGCAATTGACAATGGCTTTGTTTATTATTGTTTTAGAATAATACTAATTACAATGAAGGGATTTCTCTTTAGCACCCACATAGACGCAATTATATGATTGGTTTGGCTCGAAACTACAATTGATGGACATCAAATATTATTATGTTTGCATAAATTAATTCATCAGAAGTCACGAGTTGTAATAACACTGTATTTTTATCTCGGTGAATATTTTTGAGAAACTCTTTTTCTAAATTAATTTTATTTGTAAAAAAAATCATCCATTTCTATACTGTTTTCGAAATTATTCAAAAAATAATTTAACACAAATATAGTATAGTATTTTAATCACGGAGAAACGAAAATATTATTACACACTAAATAAATTAAATTCAGTGTCAAAAATATGCTTTATAAGTTTAAACGACTCTTAAAAAAATTACCAAAACAATCCTGTTAAATTAAAAACCAATTAAATGAACAAAAAACTTGTCAAAATATAGTGTTTACGTTAGATAAATTCATTTTCTTGAATAGGGGTTGAATTCAAAGTAAAATACAATTATATTTTAAAGTGAAATAATGCTTTAAAGTAAACTTCACTTTACTTTGAAATTATTATTAACTAATAACGTGTTTCCGGGTGGATGAATCCATAAATTTATTCTGGCATAATATTCGCGGAAATAATTTTGAATCAAAATGTTCGATTATTTCGGATTCAACGATTCAGCATTGCTTATTCAAATATATATATCCTTGTACTAATTTGTAATCTTCCTAAGGCTATCCAATCAACAAACCGTCACTCACATTGACTCTTCTGTCCGCCTTCTCGGGCACGTGTCAAAACAACGCCATTAGGCTAAAACTTTTTTGAGCTCAGCGCAGAGCTTTCGCATCGGAGGGTATTATTCGCGACGGAGGCTGTGGCCCCACTGACGAGAGGGTCGCACGACTCTCCGCGGGGAGCTGAAAATCTCCCCCGCCTCGCTGAATCCACCTCAAAGAGACGCCGGGGTAAAGAAGGCACCGGAAAGCGTCGAAATACTCCGATTCTAAAACTCAAATGTGATAAACAACTACCTGCTTTGTACAAACCACCCAGGAGGCTTTATTTTCGAGCAAGGTTTGGATTTTTAAAATCTTTACAAGCAATAGCGCGGTGAAGTGTACAATCCACGAATTTGTCTGGTGGAGTATGAGTAATTGATATACCTCGCTTTTGATTTCGAATATAATATTTTTTATCCTAAAAACTTAAAGACAAACGCTTTTATCCCATATGATACAAATTTGAGACAAACATTGTATGATTCAAATTCATAAATCGAATTTATTAAAAATACGATTCAAAAATAATTTTAAGCGCAATGTGTGTCGATTAAATTAGCGGTAATATAAAATACAGCTGAGAACAAATAATATAATAGAACATTAAATACGTTATTTAAAAAAATATATCAAACAAGCCTGCTTTACACCCAATTTTTATTTTAAATATTCATCAATTTGCATCATTAGTAATGCAAATTTATAACAGTTAACATTGCATGATCACGATGATTTTAATCGGGCCTCAAAATGAAAATTAGTTTAACTGTCAATTTAAATTATTTTGTGATATCGTATGCATAAATTATTTGCCAATTAACACATTTCCGTCGGTCAAAAATCAGTGTTTGTCTATGACAAAAACACTAACAATTAGGTTAAAAGATTAACATACATATATTATGTAGTTGGCTAAGTTATTTTCAATCCATACGTGTGTAAAACAAAACGACGGCTTAAAATAACATTTTTTCCACATATTTTGATGAGTTAATTACATACAAAGAGTATTTTTTTGTTAAGCAATTATTATCTATGTCGATTGAAATTAAACATTTTTCGCTTTTCGTCACAAAATTATCAGTAAATAAAAAGTATTATCCATTCTTCTATAACTGTATTGATTAATTACCTTTTACAAAACACAAATAAAAATGCAGGTACGATATTAAAAAAAAAAACATAAATTTCGTGAAGAAATATTTGTTTTAATCTTGATATAAATAATGCGTATTCCCTATTTGGTTGCAATAAATGAAAAAGCGAAAATAAAAGGTGTTCAAATAAGTGACAAAAATATATGTAAGGATTGTAAAAAACATTTTATATGGCTTTTCTGTCGCTTTGTTTAGTATCTACAATACACGCCTGCTTAAATTAACATGAATAAATTGTTTTCACAGGAGAATTCTTGTCTGAAAGTATTCTCGGGGTTTGCAGATCCGATTTGAAAAATTCCGCAAATTTCTAGAATATTTTCTAGCGCCAAGTAAAACAATCTCATTTAATGAAAAATTGAACATAAGGTAAATCACATTAAAAAATCAAAAAAATGCATTGTACCTTTACTTCAAAGCAGTTTTGATCTATTCTATCGTGTGTAGGTTAATATAATGTATTATATAAGTTGCACATATAAAAATTGTTACTCTTGATAAAAATAGTTACTATGATTTATTTTGAATGAATCAATTTTACAGTTGTTATTTTATAGTTAACTATAAAAAAATAGAATTTCTCTCTTGATGATCCACGTGATGCTTAACTATCTTTCTATAATATTACAATAAATACTTAGTATTATTCTTATTTTGAGACCACGTCATGTAAATATAAATCAATAAAGTAACTATGGAAATTATTGATTGAGTAGGCATTTACTTGGTAGAACTCCATTATAATACGGTAAGGAAAATAACAATGTATATTAGTTTTCCATAAATTATTTTATATATTTGTTGATGGCTATTTCGGCTTACGCCATCGTCAGAACTAGACTGTTCTAGACTGCTAGATAGTTTTGACGAAGGCGTAAGCCAAAATAGCTGTCAACAAATATATAAAATAATTTATGTATACTAAATGAACTAAAATATATTGTTATTTTTCTTACCGTATTATAACTATGGAAACATGAACATGCTAAAATTCACCATTTAAATATGAGAGAGTGGGTGCATTTTGTTTTATAAAAAGACCGTAAACATGTTTACCATAAAATATAATAATATATATCGCATAATAAACATTGAAAAATTCAACTAGTCTCCAAACTATACATATGTACATCAATTATGTACTCATATAATATATTCAGCTTGAATAATACATTTTTTGCATTCATTCAAATGCATGAACATCATTGACGCAAACACTTTGTTCCATTTTTAATTATATTTTCTCCGACGTTTATCTGTATATATATATAGGCCAGGTAGGTCCCTTTTATTTCCTCAGTTGAAATTCCAATATCTCCTTCAATTTATTTTTTCAGGAACAAATAATTGGCTTGTGAAGTATTGGAGAACAAGAAATAAATGTTTTTTGAACGACATATACCATGTATGTGAAATATTTTAATATTTCAGTTTAATCATTCTAATGGAGTCAATTTTCATTAAAAAAATGTTATTTATTTTTTGACAGTCCATATGTTTCAATACGTTTGGCAACTGTTTTCTAAGCAGATCAATGATGTGTGTATGTATCTAATTTTCGGATATATAAACTCATTTTTTCCCTTCGAAGACATTATATTAATGTAGCGATAATCACTTTCAATGGGTTAACTGTAAATTTTTGGTGGAGAAACGTTATATTATAGTGAAAGAAATTTTCATTTCATCTGAATATAATTTAACTTCTTCCACATATCGACCGTTTTGTCCCATATATAAAAAAATCTTTTGAGTTACAGTATCCAATATTTTCTAATACTTTTCTTCTTTAGTTCCACATAAATACAAATAGTAGTAAAGTACTGACTCGGAAGCCAGAAGATGCCGAAAGATGAAATCCGGGTTGTTAGCGACAAAACTCATGAAACTCAGTCGAAACCTTTGATTATAAATACTATTGTTTAAAAAAGTGTATGAATTTTGTACTTTTCCATGAGTTTTGTCGCTAACGACACGGGTTTCGCCTTTCGACATCTTGAGGCATTTCAAGTGCACGGATGTACTTGAACTGACGCGTAAACAGTTTATATCGTTTATATACAAAAATAGAAGTAGATCACTAAGTTAAATTGCTATTCAAATTTTAATGAGCAAAAATCTTATGTAAACAAGTTTCAATGAAATAAGTGGGTTTGTTATAATTATAGGGATTTTTGAAAATACTAATGACCAGATAATAACATAGGAATATCTAAAATAAAACTAGGGTTTTATCCGAACTATTATTATTGAGATGATTGATTTCAAGTCTTGAATTAATACCTAATGATAGTAAGTGCTTGAGTTATTAATAAATGACAATTATTTAAAAAGGAACAACAATGTTGAATTTGGTAAATGAAGTTGCTCGTTTAAAATTGGCAAACTGTTAAGCTGTGCTCTGTTAATTTCCAAAATTTCATTACAAAATAATTTAAATTTGCCCCTGTTAATATGCAACAAATCAATACCAAACCAATGCCGGGTCGTTAGCGCCAAAACTCATGGAAAAGTACAAAATTCAAACAATTAAAATTTGATACTGAAATTCCATCAAGCACCCTCAGACGAAATCTTTAATTATAAAATATAGTTTCATTTTATTATATTTATAGAATAAATACGATATGTTCAACATTAGAAGAAAGTTTTTTTTTGTTCATTATGTGAAATGTGGTGAAAATGTATTAAATCTACATTGAATACTCTTATTTTGAAAGCAGTTGGTTTGTTTTAGGTAATGTTATAATTATTAAACATCGCTCAAAATCCCTAATAAAGCACGTATCAAAATTAAGGCAAACTTTGCGTTTAAGCTGCTCCAATCACACTTTACGCTTTAATTATTGCACATGTGTGTAGTTTGAAACTAACTTTAGATAAACTGAAATGAGAAGTTGAAGGATAGATCAAGAAAGTTTGAAGAGTGCAAACTAACCACTTTTCAAATAAAATCAACTAAACCCATTCCTGCATAAAGTTTCTTATATCTTTGATTTTCTCGCGACAGCAAGCGTAACTTCAATAGTCGTTTGCGTATGGCTTACTGATTGAAGTCCTTTAAAATGTTAACTTTTCAGAACTCAAGCGCTCCCCATTAGACTTTTTCATCATTTTTATATTTTTGTTTTTGCTAAAATTTTGTGATAAAAATCAACAACGAAAAAATTATGATCAAATGACATCTCTTGGAGACTGAAAAGGTAGAATTGATAAGCTTTTAATATTTTAAAAAATATTCTTTTTTTATCTGATGAAATTCGTGATGAACGAAACTATTCATAATATTTATAGAATAAAGTATAAAGTTATTTTAAAAATGTTTTATTTATTTAAAATGCACTATTTAAGCTATGATTATTACTTATATTATATATCCACCGTCAGAATAATACAGTTTCAGAAACTGCTTACGTCATACATTTAAGTAAAAAGGTAAACAAATCTGATGGATCAAATTATTTAAACTTTTTAATTTCAAGCTTAAATTATTTCGATAGTACTAAAATAATAATATAGCATTTTCAAGCTCGATTCAAATTCTTGAAAATTTCGAAAAAAAATCGTCGTCATGCTGTATGAAAACAGATACTTGGTAATGGTGGTGTTTCTTTCTGTTTTGTTTAAACTTGAAATTGCGGCGTTTACTGTTAAAACTGTGGTGAAATATTTTCTCCAAGGATATTCCTTACAATTAAATACCAGGAACACTGCCCGAAGATCCTGTAATCTCACGGCCAAGGCAGACTCTAAATAATGAACTTTGTTCACATAATTACGTTTATTTCCGCCACCAAACGCTCAAATGGACTAACTTTACTATTTGTTGGAATTCTTTTTTTTTATGTTTGAGTTTTTAAATACAAAAACAATTAGCTCATACTTGGTAAGCAAATATTTTGTTAAATCTGATATGGCAAATTTGATACTTTTTACCTTTTGATCTTTAATATTCTTATCTGTCTTTGTGAATCTTTAAAAATATGATAATTTTAAAACACGATAAAATTCAAATGTTAGTAATTTTCAACAATTAAAAAGAATTCTGCATATAAAAAAAAAACTTTGGCTGCAGAATATTTTCGTTTCGTTTTGGTACGCTTGATTTATTTTTCCAAATACAAAGACATAAAACATGTTTATTATATGTACACTAAGCAATGAAAAGTCATGTTTTTATTTCTTCTTTATATAACATTTTTCGTTAAAGCTATCTAAATAAATGTTGGAAAAGGAAAAGATTTACTTAAGATAATATTGTATACTAAATTTAAACGAGAATACACACTTAACATTATAATCAACACGATTCAAGTAAATACCTTAGATCTTAATAATTATCAAATATTTATGAGTTTTTAAGATTTCAAAAAGAAGCGTGCTGATTTAAAACACAAATTATTTTAAAAGGTTCAAAACTTCTGAAGAGAAGCGTATTTTATCGGTAAATACTACTCACATTATATGAATCTTGACTGCTGCTAAGACGGAATGTATGAACGTCGGTATATTTCCTTCTTGTTGGTATTAGGAAAACACAACACGGTGGACTTACTAACTCGGGGTTTGCTAATATGACCTTTACACACATACCCACGCAAGCTAAATATAACAACAAATATTTGACGACATTATTACTACTTCTACTAATCCTAAAACATTATATATCGTTTATTTATTTCAAAAGAAAAGTACCTTAATTACTACAAAAACAACGATCGCTCTATCACAAGTTTTGACAAAATTAAAACCATAAATTATTTACTGAAAAATTTCATTCATTAAAAAGAACAAAATATTTTCTGTGTAAGCTTGAAAAAAGTGACATTATTCGTGATGAGAGAAATTGGTTCTCATCATTCTACAATACCAGTGGAATAAGTACTAAAAATTGTGTTTTATTTATGTTTGTACTACGCGTAAGTCCATAATACATTATAAAAAACAATTACAGCTTAAATTTAAGCTATGATTAATCTCCTTTACTTTTTTCATCGCTTAGAATCAAAATTACGATTATTTTTATTACTGTATGCATGATTTCAACCAATAAATAAACGATTGAGAGGCAACGCTTCGCCAATACTCCGATTTAGACCGCAGATATTTGAATAGAACAATTGCGGTTTGCGGTATTTTGCATCCCTCAGATAGAAACTACCCAATGACAACTGTCAATGTCACGTTATTTACTATATCTTGCGTTTCCTTGTTTATACATCCCCGTTGCCCAACACAAATTGTGTAGTAGAGCACCGTCTACGATATATCGTAGCACTCGAACCTTCAGCAAAGGACTGCTACGGTTCGATAAATTCTACTTAATGACAGATTTGTAGGCTGGATATTGTAGGAAACATTTTTAATACACTAAAAATCTTTCTTATTGTGGCTATTTCATATTTTCTTATATTTTATAGGCAAACCATTATTACTGTCGTTATAACTTATAAAATATATATAAAGTGCTCATTTACCATCGTGTATCTTTAAAATGTTTTTTTAAATATATGTACATTAAATATACTTACCTTAAATAAATTGCTAAATTATTATCAGGCGTGGGTTAAAATTTATCTTCACTATCGTCAATCATATAAATCAAAATTCCCTCTCTTTTAGTCGTATTACTCCATTTCCTATAAAGATGACAACATCAAGTGATGTATGGATGGTAAACGATACGATGCCTTTTATTTTCAAAAAAAATCTTAATTCAAACTATTGAGTAAGCAAGAAGTCAAAACTTTTTATTAAATTATGATTTCCATAACATAAAGGCAAAACCTCGTCAAAATTTAACAGTCTTTTGTATATTTTATATTGAAATTAGTTCGTATTTTTTGTTCAAAGCTTTATAATTAAAGTTGAAGTAATAATATGAAAGAAATAATAACATAGCATCAGGATTATGAAAGGAAGAGAAAAGGCTCTCACAATATTTATTTTACTGTGTAAACTCATGTTCTAAATACGACAACTTGGCAATTTAAGTAAGATAAAACAGAGATCTGTCTTTCGTTATTTAATTAATATACTTTCTTGTTATAATGCTTACCAAAGCACGTGATTTATTCCTTCAGAACTCTTCCGCATGCTTCTTTGTCGGGTGTTTATGATTTATTATAATTGAAAATTAAATGCATTGTGGCCAATTTGCCAACCTAAATCATTAATTATAATTTTAGCTCAACAATGCCACTAATTCCAGGTAGAAAATAAAATTTAAATCATGTTTATATGTTTTGAATTTTTATATCTTAAAGTGGTTTCTATTGAAATTTGATAGAGGCAACATATATAATTTTCTTCCTATATAGATGTTTATTTTCCCACGACTGCACCTCAAAGCGGAAAACTTCGCAATATGCATATATCGGATTTGTTCAAATCCTCATAAGCACGCTCTCTTTTAAGAAAATGGGCTCAACTTGGAAAAGCGGCTAGTGAGACAATTAACGAAAGTTAAACGATATAAAAGTATGTGTTGCATGAAGCTCACAAGCATTAGCTTAGCTCCAAATTCATATTTTTTGTTTTATCTTGAATATATCCTAATAAGAAGTTTATTTTTTTAATGTGTGATTATGATTTAGTTTAAGTATCTAATGTTTAACACGACTCCATCGTAGCAGTGGAGCTTAAGCAACTGTGCGTTGAGTCAAAAGCGAAATCAGGAATACCCCGTTCCGCATTTGATATTGCAAATTGATCGAATTTCCAACGTTGGTTTTGGTTTAGTCAACGTAAGCGTGGCTTTATCAATAAAAACATACTATCAAGTGGTCAAATACAGTGTTTCCTAAAAAATTTCCTGCAACGGTTCCCTAAATCTGAAAAAAATAATCCGCGGTATCTCTGTTTGCGAAGCACTGGTTTACGGGTAGAGATGAACACAATTATCATTTTTACATTTTAAGAATTTGACTATATCGCAATTAGTATTTCATTATACATTCAGAAAACATTACTATGCATAAAAAGCTCCATGATAATTTTCCATTGTCAATGAAATTCTTTTATGTCTGCATAACAGCCTTTGCACTCAAAGAAAAAGATTTCAAAATGGTAGGAAAGCTGAGCTTTTCTTCAGTGCTTAACATGAATGCTTTTTCCACAACCATATTTCTACGGCAATTCATTTAACATACCAATGGTATTTTAAAGATACTCCCAAAATAACACTTGTTTTACAAAATATCGGTGTTGCCTGTTTTATTATAAATAAAATAATATTTTATTATGTGTTAATCTTTTTTCACATTGCAAAAGCAATAAACTTATAATTTGTGATTTTTGTAATGTACATATATATTTATCATTATATAAATATATTTAATCATAAATAAATATAAAATACCAAATAGTATTCGACAATGAGCGAATAATTATTATCACAGGAAATCAACATTTTCTTCACCAAGAATACTGTTTTACGTTTATTATTTGTAATTTTCGTATAATTTGTAAACTTATCTCCGAGCATTCGGAGTGTTAATATTGCTACAATCCCGTGATAAGATTATCCACATAACCAAAAGTAATGATTTCGCTGTTAAGTCTTGCACATAACCTCCGGGAAAACAGCTCCAAGAATCGTCGGAATTGTAATCGAATGTATTAAACGGGGAACGCAACCCACACGCTCGCGGTATGCAAAATTTCCCACCGGTATACTGGCTGCTCCGCCGTGAGGTGACTCGCTCAGGATGGGTTCTAACAAAGTTATCCGAACCCAATCACCCCACGGCTACCTGGGGTAAGTTTGCCCCATTGTGCCGGTGCGGTCAGCCGGCTAATTAGCGACAGGACCTATTCAAATGCGAGGCGATTCACGTAAGCGGCCGGTGACCATCTTTCGCGAGACCGGGACAAACATCTTACCTCAAGACGGAAAAACGTTTTTACACGCTGCATCTTATCTGATATTTAGTCTCGGTTCTGCTAATTTCTACATTGGGACACAAGCGTGAGACGTATATTAATTTGTTTTTGTGTAATGCAAGCTGATCATAAAATCAGCAACTGCATACACATAACGGGTAGCAGTTGGACAATCTAAATGACTGAGCAGCAAAAATTATTTTTATTTATATTTTTCCTATTTTTAGTACAATACGGTGTGTGGTATATATTCATGTTTTTTTTTCTTATGGTAATTGCGTTGCTGAGACGGCTGCATACAAATTACTCCACCACCACTGTTCCAATCTCAATATGCTTAATGAGTTCAATCAAAGTCAAATCACAATATTATGATGGGTGATTAGATTTGTCTAAAGGCTTTTGTGTTGCTATAAATAAAAGATGTTTTAAATTTTTTTCATTCATTGATTAAATAAATAAATAAAAAAAATGATATCAAATTAAAAAAGTGTATTTCATAATTAATGATGTGAACATTTTTAGTTTGTATACCTTATATTCAAATAAAAATATCATGGAGTCATAAAGAATCGATTTTAAATAAATTCCTTCGTCGTTTCATGTCTTTTAAATTGCTTGCAATTTGAATGACAATCAAATGTTTCATATACCTAGAAAATTAATTTTACGGAATGTGAAATGAACATTGTTTAAGTCGGCTTCAAAATGAAATATAAATGAAACAATCATTTTGAATTTCGTCGCTCCCTTCTTCAATTTCGCATCGTGTTTTCCATTACTAACCGATTTAACAGCAGCAATCTATTATTAACAATGTAAATTGAACGGTAATACGATACCACTTTATAAGGATCATTCACGGTAATAATTTTCTACTGATTTTACTTTTTATTCATCGCATATTCATTTTTTCTTTTAATACGTGGTTCCTCAGACTAACCTTTAAAGTTTTCTTGGCGAAGGCAAAGAAAGCAAAAGGAAAAAGGTCCCATTTTGCGGTCGAAAAATTTTTCTCAATACATTTTTACGTAGTTGTAAACGATTTTTTCTTTGAAATTTACTTCAATTTGTGAAGTTTAACTGAAAGTTATTTACTAACTAATTAAAAAAAATCTTTCAACCACGTATGTTTTCACTAAATAAATACTTACAACGCGTTTATAAATATTATGAATAAAAAAAGACATATTGATACCATATTAATTTATGATTTTTCTCAAATTGAAAATTTACTATCCAAATTTGAAAAAATGTATTCTCATTTCTTTGGCGAATTTTATCGACAGTTTCTTTGAAAAGCCTTTTTTCATTTTAATTCCAACTGTTATTATTTTTCAACTTAAATGAGGATGTCGAATATATTCATCTTTTCTGGGGAATAAATCCAAGATTTTTAACAAAATATTTATTTTAACAGCTCTGACAAAGTTTTTGTTGTTGATTTTAAATTTATTTAAAAAATTCATAAAATAACCTCTATTTAAATGCAATTGCTCAACCTTTATTATTGTAAAAATAGTAAAATATTTTTAGTACTTTTTCCATATAAAATGTATTAGATCAGGACCGGTTTCGCTCATGGCGAGCATTGTCAACTGATCAAATATATTATTGTTATGACTTTATTATTGTTTTATGTTTCTATATAGCCCATTCATATTAAAAACTTAAAGCGCTAAATGACCACAAGTACAATAAAACAAGTGTAGTGGACACATTTATAATATATATACGATGCAATATTTACTTTTCTTGAACAGCATAAGATTATTTTTATCTCTTCATAAAAAAATGTCTATTTTAAATGAACGAAGGCGAAATGAAGAAGAAGTTATTTAAAAAAAATTGTCCAGAAAATAAAAGCTTAATAATTTTGCTTGGCGATAAACGCATTACAATGACAATTGCCAAGGATAAGCCTCTATTTACCTGAAAGATAAATCTGAGCCAACTTTCTGATGGTTCCATTAAATATTTAACGATCCATATTTTGGTAATTGCTATATTTGCAGAATAAAACCTACAGGTATTTACGGCATAAAAGTTAAGAATCTTAACCGTAACCTTATCTGAAATTTTTATAACACCAAAATGGGGTTCGTAGTAAAAAGTAATGTCTTTATGGTAGTAAACGTTAAAGGGCTGTATAATTTTCGACTACAAACTGTGCAAAATTTTATTATGTCTAAACATTCGGAAAATATATTTACTAATAAAAAAGAGCAATCAATTACTATCGCAACATTCTAGGTGACATTTGAAACATGTTGCTGGTCATAGGTTTCTTTGATACCTACATATATAGACATCAGTTATTCAATCTCGTTTATTTACCAAGCTACATATGTATCTATAGCAGGCGTATTTGGAATTAAGAGAATGTGATCACTCGATCTTATTGGTAAATGCTTCACAAATTTCAATTCAAACAATCCTTTAAATAATTTACGACAGATATTTTGAAAAAATATGCGAATAAAACCTCTTCTTTGGGATCAAAGTAATCTGAAACAAAACAATATAAAATTTTACGTTAATGTTTTTTCTCGTTTTTTTTGTACTTACAGAGCTTTTGACCTGCTTTTATTTTGATATTATTTAATTGCGCAACCACAAACATATTTTTAATGTGTAAAATCTACTGTTTATTTATTACTGCTGTTTCATAGTAAATTGGGTATGAATTAAATTTGCAATATGCATCCTTATCATTCGTCATTCACGGGAAAGAATACACTATTTCAAAATTAAACGGTTGACTACAGGTGAGCAGCTGTTTAACATATGAGGCTCATCACTCCTTAATGTAGTTTCTATGAAATTTACCCTTTCAAACACAAGAATTTGAATAAGTAGAGTCACTGTAATTAGAACTATCATTGTTTGTATCTTGGCTTCTCACTACGTCCAACAGAATGGAAAAACCATCATCGTCCGTTTTGTTATTTATGAGCGAGGAATTGATATTCAATATTCATTTGATATTTTTGTTTTATGGTATTTTATATCATTCTTGCAACACATTATTTTTTTTGAAAAGACCATTGGAAGCCCAAAAGATTCAATCCATACATGATATTTAAATGCTTAATATAAAACCGTTCATAGGTCTACGTCATTAGCGAGAAAATTACTAATGGTTTATAAATACACCTCCATTCCATCAGGATTAATCCATTGTTCCAATTAATACATTCATAATCCGTATTGACTAATAAGTACTCGATAGCTGTCTTTATATATTCGATTTTGCCTGATGGAACTAATTACTGAGCTTTCGATAAACGTACGGAAAGAGTCAAACCACCCCTAGCTTTATTTTACTTAATCGTTTATCAATATTTGTTATTCGTCAATTAAATCTGTTTTTTGTTTGTATATATATGAATATTTATTTATATTGTCACCCAAAGTTCCACTCTATATCGTATTACAACAGTAATTTATCCAGTTTTGATCGAAGCATTGTTATCTAATGCATCTTTAATTGATAATATGTTCTCTAATTATTCCCTCGTATATTATTGGTGTTGATAGTTTCCTTTGCAAGCTTTACTAGCTTTGTATTATTTGAATCACTATTCCGATGAAAACATAATTTCTTCACAAAAATGATCAATATACAGCTTACTCGTATTATATTAATACTTTAATATTTAGACACTTTTTGAAAGTTAATTTAATTTAAAAATCAAATCGATTGTAATTTTTCAAGTAATTTTGCGATACTGATTACATGATTTATTCAAAAATACTTGAAAAAATAAAAGTTATCAAATTAATATATTTAATTATAAAAGAACTGTTAACATTATCAGCAACTTCCCAGCATTACGGTTTTATCCGAATCGTAGTTCTACTCAGAAAATATATAATTGCATACTATTTCTTTTTGTATCGGCAGATTTTCAAAATTCTACCGCACTTCATTGATATCCTGAAAGCATTTTCCAGGTGTATTGGCTTTGCGTTATTTATTAGATCATAGTTATACTAATCAGACGATTTAGTTTAGTGAAACAGTGGTTCTCATAAGCCAATCAAAACTAATACAAAGTACATACATGATTTAATTAATAATCTAGATCCGAGCACTCTCGAGACCCGAGTGTTACGTGTAATCTCTAGCGATTCGTTTTACTCTACTATTAAAAACAAGTACACTATAACCGTAAATGACATTTTAACATTTTACTGCCCTACTTCGTGTCATAACTGTTTGAAGTCTAGCCTTAGACATAAATAACTATTTGACTGACTGTAGCAGTAAGAATAACAACTTACAAGCATGTGTACAATATGGTATAGTGTGGTAAATAAGTCCAGCATAAAAAATACATCAAAATGAATAATGTACCCTTATACCATTGCGGTAGACGTCTTTAATATGTTTGCGGTTTTCTCTATACATCATTTAGAGTTTTTATTTATTATTTTATTATACATATAACACTAAAGACAGTTTAAATTGTAAAAAAAATGGTAAACAATAGGTTAGGTATTGTCGTAATTATAATGTGTTTTTATATGAAAGATTAGTTTGTAATGCGAACTATGAGCTTGTTTTTTCATGAGTATATTATGGACTGACACGAATAAGGCTTATAGTATTATTAAAAACATGAAATGGATGCTTATATTAGTTTCTGATAATGAGTGGTTGGGTGCAATCTAATTGCATTGTGTCACAAATTTTAATACGAAGCAATAAATAATATAAAGTTCCAACTTTTCGCGCCATCCTTTATATTATTTCGCACCCCCTAGTTTAAAAAGAGCTGTCTTACACTTAGTGGCTGAGCAATTTTCAATATTATCATTACCTTTTTTCTAAGTGTATCAGTTTCAAGTACATAGCATCCCTTTATTACGAAAATGATAATCACAGAGCTATAGAACAAGGCCACGTGGCTACGGTGGTGAATTTTTACACGGAATAACTTTTTTGCACGGTAGTCTTTGGAACGTATTCCCCGTGCAAAAAGAGGATCAGATGTACAGTGTGTATACAAACTCTCCGATACACGCGGTAGTTAGGTTTTTCACAAGCCCGTGTTAGTGGAAAACGCGTGATAAGACTCAAAAATCGGCTTAAATGAAGACATTTGTTGCACATAATTTCAATAGTATAAAATTGAAAATATTTGTTTTTTCAGTAATTCTCTATAGATTTCTTCATACTGTATGTGCGTAAGTATTATGCAGGAACGAGAGACCACGATCCATATTCGGATCAATTTTTGGAACGATTAATTCGTATTGATTATATTTAAAAAATGATTTTTTCTTACCGCGTTAAATAAACCGCTTGAAAAAAATTCGCGTAAATTGGGTGATGGGTGTATTCACAATACTCGCAATTAATAATTCAGCGCAAAAACTGGCGGAAAAATTTCCTGCTTGTTGACATACCATCATCGGCTCAAAGTTATAATTTCATTCAGTGCAGGCTGATGTTATTTTTAAACCGTGGCATCATACCAATTTCATTTTCAAACGTTTGCACACATGCCGAGTGCTCAAAAAGCTAATCCACCTATTTATTTACTTTTTTTTCTGGTCAACATCAAATGACCATTTTTAAATTTGCCAAGCCGAATTTATAAACATGTACATATGTATTCGGAGATAAAATTGTTGTTATACAGAAATATTAATTCTGTATAACAACAATATTTTTTTGAATTTTTTTATTTTAAACAGCCACTTATGTATGTATGATTTTTTCAAAGGCTTCTTTAGTGGATTTGTATATTTTAATATAGTATTCCACTATTACTTGAATGGCGTCAACTGTTCTAAAAAACATTATATATTGTAAAATAAAACACATTTTTAAGGATCGGTTTTGTTCAGTGAAGACAAATGTTGAACTATTTCAATTGAAAAAATTCTGTTGGAAATTCTTCTTTACTGAGCATAGCCGGTCCTGATAGTACTTTTTAAAAACATGTAGCTTTTTATTTTTGTCTATTTTACAAATATTTTTACACCTAAAGCGAGAACAATGAAAATATTATATATTATTTAGTGAAAACGTTACTGTTAATACTACAGGCATTCAATTGCAAGGCAGATTCTTAGTAACACTGAATATGTTTTATTTCATGTGTAATTACAGGCTTTTTCGTGTGTTTTTCTCTTTTCCGCATGTGTAATAATATCTAGGAGCAAAGTGTCGCTCTCTCAGGCAGTTTGTCCATTCCAGTGTGTATATATCCAAATACTGAAAATGATCCTAATATATTAGAATTGAGAATTTTCGATTGGAATCCCTAGTGTCAACAACAAACCAAAGTTTCTTTATGTGCTATTTTTATTGAAAATGTAAATATCCACATTCTATAGAATACGTTGTCTACTTAAATTTGCAGCTTTTTGCCCTCTTAGAATTTTAAGCGAGTTTTTCAGTATTCCATTTGAATTTGAATATATTTTCAGTCGAATATCTTTAATGCCGTAATGTGACGACGGTATATAACCCACGTCTCGCATCCATCTATGCCAGGCTATAAAGAGGCTTTTTATGTATGGACCGCGTAGCAAAATATATCAAACATAACGATTCTCGGCCATTATCTGTGTTATCGCTGGAAAATAAACAATCCAGTCGAAATTAACAGATCATAACACATATCCAATACGATTTTATACAGATATTGTTATAACCATACACTATACGCATAAAGATAATACAATAATCTATCTGAAGTGCTTACAAATTCAACCCTTAGGGTGAGGAATGTGAGGATACGTTTTAAAAATGTTGACTGATCATAAAACCGACAACTAGAGTGACAAAGCTAGTAAGTTTAAATATTTTCTTATGTTAGGTTATAAACAATTGTATGTTAATAGTTTTTACATCCGCAATAAAATATTCACATTACAGGTTTTCTATACACGAAAAAAGCGTCTTTCGCGAAGCAATATTATGTAAAATTGTACCTCCTTTTTATTTTAATTTGTTGAATGTTAGAAACAGCTCGTCTAGGAATTTATCATATTGTCTTATATTTGATAAAACAAATATATCGCGCTTAAGGCCGTACGTGCTTTTCCCGAATTCTATAAGATGCTAGTATTAACACAAATCAATTTTCAGAGAAATTAAAGTTGAAGGAAAATTATAAGCTATGCAATCGGTAAACTGTTGATTTTAATCAAAGGCGCGTGAAGGGGTTGTAGAAAATTTGGCAACGGTTTTTAGATGCACACAAACGTCTTTATATTTCTGTATGATTCCATAAAACTCAATAACTAAAGTAAAATATTGTAGTTGACAACACCACGAGCATGCATATCCCGATTTTTAATTTATGTTAATTGAAAAAGTTTTGGTATATTTATCCAACTGCACAAGTTTATCTCATTAAACATGTAATTCACAATCAAGACATACTGCTTGGTTTTATTTTTTCTTAAACGTTAATAATATATTATTATAAATAAAACAAAATAAATGCAAACATATTTCAGAATAACAATTTTTCGATAAAATATTTATGATTCTGGTGTGTGGAAACGTGCATAAAAGTACTTGCGTTTAATATAATAACAATATTTATGATTGTTTCTTGCACTATATTATGTTTATTTTATTATCAACTGTTGGAAATTTCAATTACTCTTAAGTGGCAAAATATTTTTATCACTTCAGAGGTAAAATAAAAGAGTTTTGTAAAAAGAGAATTATTTCTAATTTTCAAAAAAAATGTTGAATGAGTATGTGCTAGAGACTCCAATTTGAGTATCGAGTACTCGATACTCGAGTATACTCGTCAATTTTTCAAGTACTCGATACTCGAGTAATTTGAAAAATACTCGTAATTATAAAAAGAAGGATTATTTCCAAATTTTATTTTGTTTAAAACAGCGGATAGAAAAACTCGATAGCACCATTTAATTGAATGTTAACTTTTAAGCCGACGTCCACAGCAACAGAGAGAGTTTTTCTACTGCGGGAGTAAAAAAACAAAACTTCCAACCAAATTAAAATTTGAGACGTTTAATTTTCTTTTATTTTTGAAATATAGGTTTCATAGATTAAAATAAATGTTTTAATGTAATAAAATAAGCTTATTTGTGTGTTTATCATTTAGTGATATACACAAATTTGAATCAATAATATATATTTTGGTACATCTGAAACTACTCGAGTATACTCGAGTACTCGAGTATTTTAATACTTTACTACTCGATACTCGAGTAGTTGACATGTCGAGTAATTGGAGGCCCTAGTATGTGCATTGTTATGTAGATACATAAAAATCTCCAATTTAACAGTACTAATAAATCATTCTGTCGAATTTCGTTAGTCATATCAGTAATTAAAATTTTGGTGATGGATATTTAACACTGCTACCTCAAATGATAATTTAAATAAAATAGTTATCAGAGTTCACAAATATTTACATTCACACTAAAATTAAATAAATCTTCATTAATTTTTTTTTCTTAAATTCTCACTCGCTGAACGAAATTATTGGTCTCGACTTAGAGATAAAAACACAATAAATTGTTAAGTATAATTAAGTATTTCGACTGAGGGTGCTTGATGGAATTTCAATATCAAATTTGAATTTTTTGAATTTTGTACTTTTCCAGTTTTGTAGCTTACGATTTGTCAGTTCAAGTTCATCCGTGCACTTGGAATGCCTGAAGATGCCGAAAGGCGAAACCCGGGTCGTTAGCGACAAAACTCATGGAAAAGGACAAAATTCAAAAAATTCAAACAATAAATTGTGTTTTAATTTTATGAGTGTATTATCTTTCTTTTCCACAAGATTTGATAGTTACTAGCGTTAAAATGATTAACGAAAATGTATCCAAGTGAAAAATAAGATTTTCAAATCAAACACGAAACAAATTTTCAAAGATAATATAATATGCATGGTCGTAAATAATATCAAATTAACACGCACATTTACAAAAGTGGGGTGTAGAATACAAAGATAACCACTAGCTATTTTGTTTATAATTTACCTTAACGTACCAAAACATTTATTTTTGAACTCAATTAATTATTTCAGATATGTACATGTATGACAGCTTTGGTTGATTTCGATATTTTACCGGTTTTATATAAATCGAAGATAGAAAGAGAATCAATACGAATAAAATTAAATCGTCTATCGAATGTTTTGTCGCAGCTTATTTATATTATATTAATTCATTTTATCTGAAGAATTTTAAAGAGAAAAATGTGTACAAAGAGTCAAACATAAAAGTTATAAGAATAAACAGCATTATGTTTATACTCAATAAGCTCTGTAGGTTTTTTTGTCGTATTTTATTCTAACTTTACGGCCCTTATTAATAAATTCCATTGCTGACTGTCAGACGCTAGTCCAAGAGCAGATACATCAGAATGTAAGCTTTTTAGGGTCACGTTGACTGATAGCTCAAATGTGTCTAGCAGTAACATACAATGCTCTATGACACATGAAAAATGTTTTTTTTTGGAACAACATCCCGCCCTAAAATATCAAGCTTAGTATATCTTTCTATATTTCCTCGAAGATAAATTCAAAAGAAAAATAGGTTTACGTACATACATATTTAGTTATTTTAACATATCCTTTTCAATACTGTGCTAAAGTAGTATAATACATGAATCATGACATAAACGGTAAATTGTCGTACATAATCGTTGGTAACATCGCCAATCTAACTGTTCTTTTAAAAACGTTTCACTTTTATTCGGTAAAAGTACCATAAACACTATTTATTTATTGATAATAAGTAACTGTGAAGTATTCGCTTCATCCAATTGAAAATAACAAGCTTCTTGCAGAAGATAGTACTATTATTTTCACCAATAAAAAAAAAGATTTTTACACGATATCAACTTGTGTGTTTAAGATATATCTGTTGAGATAAGTATACTGGAAAAATATAATTATGATTTGACAATATTATGGAGCTGTAATAAAAACAAGATTTAGATGCAGGGAAATAAATAGTAAAATTTATTCACGATATGACTAGAATATATCAATCGAATGCAAATAATTGTATTTTGAATTATGAATACCTTAACATAAGCTGTATCAAATTATTGTCTTTTTAATGTATAATTTACTATTACGATTGCTTAATTTTATGACCATTTTATAGTTTTTCAAAATAAGACATTATTCCACTTGTATCTAATAAATAACCGTAGAATCTTTCAAAACCGGAATGAGTACGGCCATCATAAAAATATAATGTCCATGCTAGTTTTTCCGAAACTTTTTTTAATGGCAAACTATCGAATAATTTTACGTATTTCTAAATACGGCAGTAAATAATTTGATGATACAGTACCATTTTATAGTAATTGACTAGACGTGAGCGTGCTATTACGTAGCAAAAGTAGGGGCTTCAATAAATGGTATTTATTTATAGTGTGGGTTACTTTAATCTCAGATATGTGAGATTGATACGTTTCATTAAAACATTCATGGCGTTTTTAGACTGAGAACACGGCAAATACGCAAATTACCATATTACATTATGTGACTGTAAACTCCTACACACAAGTGGCGCAATTTTCATCAATAGGCTATTAGGTTCACCACTTCAGTCTTGACGCACATAATTGCGTCGCTCCAGTAAACACATTTTGATGAAATTCGATATGAAAGCCATTTCATTTTCCCTCCACTCGATGATATTTTCGGAACCAAGTCGAGTTTTCACTATTTAAAATTATTATTGGCCAAGCGGACTGGGGCTCTCGTTCATTTTAATTCAATAAAAAATGGCGGTTTTGAATTCATGCAATCGAATTAAAGTTGTGCACCTGATTCCCCTTTCACGCGGAAATTTTACACGGCTTTTAAATATCGCGTTCTGAGAAAGTTTTAAGGCTTCTATCAATTTAATTAACAAAAGCCTTAATAATAATCAATTATTAATAAATAACATTGCTAACAAAACAAGTTTTTACCGGCCACTAAATTTATCTCGAATGGTATTTTTCCCTCCAAACACAAGTAGTTCATACTTAAATTGGTTTTGGTTATTGTTTGTATGTTCTCTTCTTTACCCATTAAAAGAAAAAATCTCACATTCAATTTCTCATATGTAACAATAATAATTTTTTTTGCTTTTCACGATATTATCAAAAACCTCACAGTAAAAAAATAGGTCTCTAATAGAAACCCATCTTCATAATAATCTTACGTGTCAAACATACATACATAGTTGTACAGCCATAAAAACGTATTTAGCAAATATTTTTACACATGAAAAATGTATATGACAATCTATTACAGAACTTTAAATTCAACACAGATTGATTACAAGTCAGTCGGCTATTTATAGTATTTATACAGATGAAAGGAAATCTTTAAAGACTTTTCTTTTTTCGACTCGCCACGCGGTCAAATAAAAATGCCGACGATAGGGAAGACATCATCGCTGAAATACCAGATACCTATAAAATAGTTCAATTCATTAATGTTGTTATATTTAAATATGGAATTACTTTATTAAATCACTAGTTATCGCACGCTGATACACGGTGTAAAGCAAATGTTTTTTTTTCTTAGATGTAACTATATGGGGAAAAGTGTGGCGAGAGAAATCTTATAATTTCACATTAACCATCAATTTAGTAATTTATATGATATTATTGATTGAGTTGGCATTTACTTGGTAGAACTCCATTATAATACGGTAAAAAATGACAATGTATTTTAGTTCTACATAATTTTTTTTATATATTTGTTGATAGCTATTTCGGCTTACGCCTTCGTCAGAACTATAGTTTACCGTATTATATGATATTAATAATTTTACTAAAAAACATTTCTGAGTATTATAATAAAGCCAGAAAATTGCTTTCTTAATCAAAAGCCAGTGTGGCTGTACAGCATAGACTGTCATGGATGGTGAAAATACGAGCAACCCTAAGGAAAAATCTACATGCGGGATATATGACAATTCAAAAGTATACAACTGAAAACACTCTAGAGTCAAAGCAAGCCGTGTGACTATTGTTATACATTTATATTTTTTTAAATAATAATATTTCTAACTGAATTATTATTTAGACATTTCATGAATTTCAATTTTCAGGTTTTATCACATTAATCACAACAAAAAATATGTCAAGCGAAAATTCCAATAAAAACTTTTTCACTTCAAATAAAATACGACTCAATCATTTCAATATATCGACAGGCAGGCACGTTTTTTTAAAAAAATTTCAAATTGTGTTTGAATAAACTCATTCAATGACCGAGTTTTTTTATCGAACACAAAAACATTATTAATGACATGTATTTATGCAAGGTGGGATTTTATTCCAGTAAACCGCTAATTTTATTTGTATTAAGCTACTGGCTTTTGGCAAAAGATGATCTTGAAAGCTAAATTTCATGACAATTCATTCAATTTTAGAATAAATCGAACGCTGAACCTTTTATGACAGTAAAATTTGTGTACAATTAAACATTATTTTTTATCAATATTGATGAAATTGCTCAAATCCAGCTAACAAAAATAATAGCAATTTCTCAGTGAATCAAGATAGGTTTTCTTTGATTTTTCAATATATGTACATTGTTCAATTATACAATATTCAGCAAAAAGTTACTTCATATCTAAACAGCGTACCGTTCGTAAAATGTGTGTGTCAATTGTGTGAATCGGTTTTCATCAATGACATGTATGTAAACACTAGTTTACTGAGACGGTACCAACATTAAAATTAACTTCGAAGAAATTCACACAATCTGTTGTTAATGTTTGTAACATTAACATGTTCTTTAACTAGAAAAATCTAAACCTACTGAAATATTTGTAAAACACCCTATTTTTATCTCACATTCTTAAAAAAAAATATTATAAATATAATTACTTTATAGATTGTGTCTATCTCAAAGAGATTATTCCATAGTCTAAATTAATAATAAAATCAATTCATGTATATGACATTAAGAACTAAGGCGTGTGAAATTTTATTGCTGGGCTGTAAGTGTAATATATTTAAAACTATTTGTAATATTTATCATCAAAATATATCACAAGAGATATTTTCATTGAGCGTGGTAGGTGGTAGCTATATTATGTAAATTCCGCAATATTTCATTGCCTCTGTCATTCCAGCGTATGTCTAGGCGTGCGTCTGGCTTTTAGCTCTATAAAAAGATAAATTATCTACACCAAATTGTTTTATTTAACTCCTTAAATGAATTTATTCGTAGATTTCAATATCAATTCAATTGGTATGAAATTCGAAGGGTTTCATGCCAAGTGTGTCGCCGGATACGGAGGAAGTGAGTCGCGGTGACGTCATCGGTGACTTCCACCCGACTCGAGGGTATTTTCCACGTAGGAGAACAATGCATTCAGATCACGCAGGCTCTCATCTCGTCAGCAAATGAACGACTAAGAGTAAGCCGCTCGGAGTCTTTGGTTACTACTCCTTGATTGAGGTACTATTAACGTCAAAACGTGACGTCTTGTCGCTATATGTCAAACGTCTATTATTTTCTGCATGTCAATGAGAATTATGAACAATTTCATTGTAGCATTCTATTTTCTTATTTTTGCTAAAGAGCATAATCTTCTTAAATGTCGAAATACAATATATCGTTAGAGCAAATATTTTATATTATATACTTGAAAACGTTTACAATTCATCATATAAAATACTTCTGGGCTTAGGTTTTTGCTCAAGACTCTTTAAATTACTAGAAATATTTTTATGTGTTAATATATATTTTTTGGTTCCATGACAAATCAGAACATAACTTTTCAGAACATGACATTTCAGAACATGACTTTTCAGAATAACACAAAACAGAACATGACAATTCAGAACAATCGGCCTAACTCGCTCTATAATATTGGGTTTTCACATACATATTTGTTTATACCAATTATGAATAGGGTTGCCACAACAAGAAAATAGCTGTAATTATGAGATCGCCGAAATTAAAATAAATGTTTACTAGCTAATTGTAGTTTGCGTGCGACATTTTAAAAATTTATTCGTAAGGCTGGCACAAAAATATATATATATATCATTTTCAGATGGTTGCGTGGAGTTTATAAGTAATTTACTAAATAAATCACAATTAAAACCTAGTGTAAGACAAAGGATTCAATATTTATAAAATTGTAACTCTGTTATTCCAATTATTTTTAAATAAAAATGGGAAATTATCATTTAATAATGCTCGCCATGAGTGAAACCAGTCCTGATATAAATAAATTTAATGTTGAAAAAATACAAAAAATGTGTTTTTATTTTAATGCCATTCTACCAAGACAGTGAACTCCTTAAAAGTTCCAACTAGGTAAAATTTGAATCGTTTCAATTTTGTACTTTTCCATGAGTTTTGTCGCCCGGCCCGGGTTTCACCTTTTGGCATCTTCAGCCATTTCAAGTGCACAAATGAACTTGAACTGACAAATCGTTAGCTACAAAACTCATTGAAAAGTACAAAATTCAAACTATTCAAATTTGATACTGAAATTTCCTCAAGCACCTTCAGTCAAAATTCTTAATTATCAACTAGGTGTATTTAACTTATTTATACGTATCTTCACCGTAAATATTTTTTAATATTTGATAATTGAACGATTTATTTAAAAGTGTGAGAAGAAGTTTACTAGATCAAAGACTTACCGCTTCCATAACGATTACTTGTGCTTCATATGCTTCTAAGCACTTATTATAATTTCAAAACATCTAGATGTCAAGCTGATATATTCGATTGAGCTGGTTTGAAACAAAAGTTTATCGATGTGAAATGTTTTCTTACACAATATATAATATATTCATTAAATCCTAAGTAATACGTGTACAAATGAACCAACGAATAAATCCTAATTCTGCTACATACCAAGTTTACTATAAGATTTAAAATAGTCCATCTATCATAATGAGTTTTTTAGTATACAATATTCATACAGAGAATAAGTTGTTTCAAATTTTAGAACGATCAATCAAAATTAACGTTTTCTTATGCATATTAAAAAGTAAACCATTTGAATAAACTCGAGTGCACTCGTAGCATCATAGCTTTGAAATAGGTTGAGTTCAAATCCTGTATACATTGCGAGTTTTTTTTAATCTTCATTTTTGTAACATTAATGTTTGAATAAAATTGCCGTTGTATAATAAAAATGATGTAAAATTAAAAGTATTACAACTAAAACCTTACACCTGACTATTTAAATTGTATGTATCCATGTCGCCAAAAATAGTTTAATGATCCTATTATCCCCTTCTAGGGGGATTTTTATGTGGATCCGTATTATTTCCCGTATTCATATAACTTTTTTTTATTATCGTCTGGATTATAAATGGGTCATATTTCTCTATGAAAATCGTACATTATTTTAACATTTTCACGCTATAGTTTCAGCAAGAAAAGTATTTCTTTAGTATTCATGCGCTTAATTCAGCGGTTGATAACCAGCGCTTGGTATTTCAGACAATATTATATTTGTATTGTGTTCACAATGAAATTAATGAATTTATTTGAATATGGAGGAAAAACAAACGCACCACTGAAATATTATTTCGGTTCTACTCATGCATGTTGTATTGCGGAAATTATTAATACACCCAATATGGAATACACGCCGTCTCTGTAGTGATTTATTGCGTTATTGGTGTTAGTCAGGATGAAATATAGATGCGAGGATAAATTGTACGTGATAATTTATTGGTGTTTCTTGAGTTGGTTCTTTGCTCTAAAAAGATTTCCAATTCCTGTTCGGATTTAGTGAATTTCATGCGAAACGTGTACACCTACAACTTACTCATAATAATATTGGAAGTAGTAGCGCAAGAGGGTATTAAAAGTCTACATTATTATTTATGGAATCTATGGGAGTAATTATCCTTCTATCCTTACTTACCTGGAAGCTATAAAATCTTGCTCTATTGCTGTACTGCATTGTTCTAATTTTACACATACTACTTTTAATTACATATTAATTATGAAAATTTCTCGCTAATTCATAACGCAGCGAAAAGTGAATTATGAATAAGAGTCTGAAATTTATCATACAACTTAGAACCGATAGCAATATCGCCGTTATCCTACTAGCCGCGGCATAGTAAAATACATATTTATCTTTTCTGTACATACTTGAGTATGGATTTTGAATCTTCATCTAGATATTCGATTTTCAAATTTCTTTAGAATTATTGTTGTCAGAGTAATACATTAACATTATATCATCTATCTATTTGGATCGTTTCATTTTAAATTTAAAGGATTAAATCAGAACTAAATTCAAATATTTTTTTACGAAACCAACTGGGTTTTTTTACTTTAATCGATGAAGCGTACTAGTCAGTATTTTTTTGTTGAATATATGTTTTATTTCCTTTTTTACTAAAGTAATTATGTTATAAATACTGCCAAAGTAATATGTAAAATATTTCAAATGCAATGACGCATGTTTTTTTTATGTGTGTATATTTATTCCGTGCGAGACTTCTTAACAAAAACATTTCAGAATGTGGGCATTCGTATAGGAGTAATATTTACATAAGTGTGGGTGGGAAATCCATTGTAAGAGTACTTTGCAACTATATTTTTTGGTCGTTCTATTTACAAAATAGCTGAAAATTTCAACAAAGGTTTCTATAACACAGTCTGTGTATATATTCTTTGGAATGTAAATCCACTCTTTTTAATTAATTGCCTTGGTAGATAGCCACATATTTTATCCCTCAGATTGTTATGGCTCTGTCGTCGATTTTGTATCACGAAGCACCGATACATCCCACGAGACCATCGACAATTTTTATAAGATACGGTTCGTTTTTTCTTTACTTTAAGCTTTGAATAGTTAATTAGTTCTGCGTTAATGGCACCAGCGCCATTGCCGTCTTCTTTCAGCGGTCAAGGTCGATGTCTGCGCATATTGAGTCTTCTACTACAGCCAATACAGATTCTTCGAAATTTGCCGCATGGATGTTTATGAATTTAATTAAGGATATAAAAAATCTCACGATAAATATTCTAACTATGTCATGCATAGAGTTAAAAAACGTTTCAAACTTAATAAAATATCTAGTGATAAGATAAAGCTATCTCATTTTCAAAATTTATTTCAACAAGTTACTTAATTATCAACTGTGTTTTTTAATTAACTGTTAAGTTTCACTGACACATAGACAGTTATTATATATAAGCCTTCATCCTCCATCTTATATTCAAATTCTTAATTATAAAACAACAACTTTACAAGAAATTAAGTAAAGTAATTTCCTTAAAACATTTATAAAGCAATTAATACAGACGGAAATTTTCCAATAATAAACTTTACTGTGATTCTGCCTGGTGTAGTAATGAGAAATAGTTTTAACAATGCAAAAACAAAAGCTTTTATTACCTGACTATGAATACATGAAGCTTGTATACTGTACATATTATCCCACAATTGTTATTTATTAAAACTAATATAAGGTATCAAAAAATCTTTCAATTATTCATAAATCATACACAATTATGTATTTTTAGTAAATTCTTAAATGGGACGGACAAAACAGTGTTTTGACCAATCGTTGGTCGTCGTTGGTTGTGGTGGCCTTTTAGTGCGACTTTCTGATTGGATATCTATCAATGTCTGCGATATTGAAATTCTTTCCTACCATTTGGATCATAAAAATGGGACGTAGGGGGAGGTATAAATTTATTATTTGTATTTTTCAAATATTACAAGCTTGTAAAAATATTGACAAAAATTTAAAATTAGAACAGTAGAATTTATTTCAATCGCTCAATTCTATTCATTTCATAATTCTATCGACTTCTTTCGCACTACTTGGTTGCATTGACAAATGTTCAAATCCCTAAACGAAATCTTTTAATGATATTTTTTCAGTAAATAGTCTAAAAATAAGACGAGTAACTTACAATCAACACTCAAAACGTGTAGTTTTCATAATCTGCTAACTGTAGTTTTGATATAGAAATTAAAAAAGTGTTCACGTTTCGATATGTCATTCGTCATTCTTATATATTCTTATATACATACAATACGAATGAATCCAAACATAAAATTTTAGTATTGCCTTTGCTTAGACGTTTTTATAAAATTTTTTAAGCAGAATTTCACTGTTCATAAAAGCTTCATCAAACAAAAATAGCACACTTTTTTCATAATTCAAGAGTGAAATAAAATATCTACAAAGTACTTAACGCGCTTAGAATTTTTATAAATCCATTGTGATCATCAACACCGTCCGTAATTTGGAGTTTCATAAAAATCTTTTTTGAATTTTCCTCACCCTACGGATACGCAATTAATTTAATGAGGTAACCCCATAATAAAATCTACCCAAAAAAACATAAATATAACCGGGTCGGAAATTCGTAAAGAAAACAGCCCTTTTATAGAATAAATCGGTACATTTTGTGCAGAGATAATTGAACTAATGTTTTTCAGGAAATACAAGAGGAATGTTAATTTCAAACAACTTTATATTTTAAAAGTATTGCGAAAGTTACAAAAATCTTTTTCATTCATTTACAACACCAATTAAATCTATGTCGTTATTTAATTGGTTGATTCAGTTTAATAACAACATAATATGATGTAAATATAATTTTTCTAGTTGTTCAAGATTTTAGCGTACCTATTTTTATTCTCAATCTACTAACTTTAATTTGTAACTTTTACCCGATACGAACTCTTTATACACTGCTTTTAAATATATAGAAAATGAACACACAATTCATATAATCCGCATCGTTTTAGTTAAATGTATCACTAAAATGCTTTAAATAAACTACCAAACATTTTCCTACATGCCTTTTGTCAAATATAAGCTCTGCAGATATCGTTGGCAAGGATAAACGCTCATTTGTAGTCGCCGAAAAAACACAGTCATCATCAGCAGCATTGCTTACACAGCTTTAAGATGAAATCACTCCATCTATTACTTTCGATTCGTGTCTTTGTTTCCTCAAAAATTCTAGAAAAATCGATCATTTCACCAATGGATTAAGCGTATTACTTTAATGCAGAATTTTTCGGATTATTTATTTTTCTACTGTAAATGTACGCAACATTTTAATTTCCCTGACAACTTTATTACTGCTCAAGCGTGTGTGTGCTGTCTGACTCTTAGGCTATTTAAATATCCGTACACGTTATGCCCACTATTAAACACTCCATGAAAACTTACTAGCCACAAATATCAAGCGTTACCAACTTTAATACACAGGTTTTCAGATAAGCTAATATTAATTGAATTTTTATGTTTGCGTCATCACTGTGTATAAGAAGTTTGCACAGGCCGAAATTTAAAAAGCCTAGCCGGCCCGAGCCCGAAAATCTCCGACCCAGCCCAACAGTTTTTCCACTTTTCAACAAAATTTTAATTTTAATATTTACTCATTAACCGGACCGCCACAGACATCTTAAGACGCGAACTTTTCCATGAACGGCGCCAATCATACAAAAAATTACGTCTTTGGACGATCGCTTTAAGCGGGATTTTACTAAAATCAATTGATTGAAACATACAAATAATTTGAACAGATAACAACATCGTTAATATCTTCCTATACTCAAAATTTAAATAATTTTCGTTTTTACCACTTGAATAAAATTCGTGACGTGCGAGATACCATACATGCATATGCTGGCAGTTAAAAAGTTAAATTATAATTTGTAGATAATTTATACATACAATAAAGGCATATACATCCGGAATAATCGGATTTATGTTTTATTTTATGTGTACCCAGGCCCGACACTGGCTCGGGCCTGAATCCAAACCTTCGTTACCCGGCCCGAGTCTGTGCAGACCTCTACTGTGTGTTATGGTGCAAACTAGAGGTCTGCACGGGCCGAAGTTTTAAAATTTCACCCGGCCCGAACCCGAAGACCTCCGACCCGGCCCAGCCCGGCCCGAGGCTCATTTGCAAAAATCTTACCTGAACCCGACCCGAGCCCGATATTTTTGGACCTTGCCCGAAAAACACCCGATTTTTTTTTCAAATAAAAATTAAAATTGACTCACCAACTGTCGTGTGTGTGCAGTTGTGCGAAATACATTTCTTCCTAATTAGAATTAGTTTTTGTTTGTTATACAGGAATGACGACTCAAGTGAGAAGTTTTTGAACTAGAAAAGCTGAAAATGCATTTACATTTTATACCCTCAACGCACTGGCGGATCCAGGAATTGTCCCAAGGGGTGGCCATTTTGAAAATGAACATGATAAATAAAAAAATACATATACAACCAGTCCCCTTTTTACGCGATTTTTTGAACGGCACCGTTATTTTTTTTTACACGATTTTTTTTACCGAACGACCCTGCGTTTAAAGTTGTGATGACGCCAAAAAAAATCATGTGATGGCTCTGACTATTATCATCGATTCTTTTATTTTAATTAAAAAATGCAAACATTAAAAACATTAAAAAAATATTGTTTAATAGCAGAAAAAAATCGCAAAACTTTATAATATTAAGTCGAATTTTCGTTTTTTTGACGTTGCAAATAGGCCCAAAATATTCAGGTTGAATATCCGTTATCCAGAGGATATGTTACAAAGCCAGACCATATAGTCCTTTCGAACTCATGCGATTCCTTAGTCAGATTTTCATGCGTCGTAATGTGGAAAAATTCCTTTCAGCGGAGGCAACGCTGTCAAACTTAGTAAAATTTGTAACAAAACCTCTCAATTACGACATGCTTATTAACTTATCACATGTCATATGTATACAGTTGTGGCAAAAGAAATCCGCGCACTCTTCATAATTCCATTCCTTTGCAAATATTTCCTTGAAATCTTTACCGATTTCCATTTTTTTTTCATTTAATTGTAAAAGAAACCAATAACCATATTTTGAAAAACCATCAAGATTTAAAAGCTTCAACAGTACTGAGCCGGACCTATTCGCGTTAGTATCTGACGAAATTATGGATAACCGCAAGAAAACATAATCGCGATAAAAGCCCAAATTGAATCAGTTTTCTGCGGAAACCAAGTAGAAAAATTTCGCTTAGAATAGACTGTATTTCGCTTAGAATAGATTGTGTAGAAAGTGTAGTGTGGATTTTTTAAATAATATTTTGTGAAACTGGCGCTCTGGAGGGGTATGTTTGAACCGGCAGAGAGCGCTTAACAACCGACCGGGACGCCTTCATATAAGAAGTATGGTTTCTCAATAACGCTTGAAAACTGCTACAGTTTTCCATGCTGAGCTTTAGAAGACTAGTGATTCCACATGATCGATGTGAAATGTCCGTAATAGCCGTAATATAATCGTGCCACATTGATTTCCCACTCGGCGCCTAAAAAAAATAGTTCCCACTGTTAAAAATTTAAAATTGATGTAAGAATGGACGAAGGTGCACAAAAATTGGACTTTGGACGATTGGAGACGGGCCATATACTCTGATGATTTAAAGCTAAACTCATGAGGACAAGATGCGGTAAGCAGCCAGGCCATCTTAAGGTTGGTGAAAGGCCGATTGTTCTTCAAAATATGTTTATTAGTTTTCTTTACAATCGGAAGAAACAAAAATGGAAATCGGTAAAGATTTCGAGGAAATATTTGCAAATGAATGGAATTGTAAAGCGTGCGCGGATTTCTTTCGACGTTACTGTAATTGTTAAACTAAAAACTAAAGGGTTGTGAGGAAAAAATAAAACTACAACATATTTATTTAAATTTAAATCATTTGAAAATGAATGTTATAATATTTTTAATGGAATAAATTCTCCTCAGGGGGGGGGCATGGCCCCCATGCCCCCCCTACCCCCCGTGGATCCGCCTATGCCTCAACGTGACTAATACGAGTACGTGAAGTTTATTATAGAATTAAATTTAGATTTACGATAATGGTGACCTCATTCGGAAATGGCCCGATTTTTGTTATATTTCGTTGTATGCTTGCGTCCGAGCCCGGCCCGGGCCCGAATCCAAGCCTTCGTTACCCGGCCCGACCCGGCCCGCGGGCCAAACCCAAGCCCGTGCAGACCTCTAGTGCAAACGTAGTTGTGGTGTAAGATATTCACTATGAAATAACAAGGTTCTTGTATTTATTCCCGAATTGAATATTTTTTATTGGATAATTCTGTCACTCTCGTTATAAGATATCAAGCGGCTAAAAATATTTGGCGTATCAGCAATTATATATAATTGTAATGTACAGCTAAATCAAAGTGCTTTTTTTATTGTAGGCACTGTAAGCTTGCGATAATCCATTTGCTGTGATTTATTTTTTTAAGCAAAAAAAGATACATTTTTATACAACCTGTTCATCCGCTGTTGTAAAAATAGCACAGATTTCAATTTAAACACGGGTTCTCGTTTCGAATCGTATTAAAATTCAACGTAATTTGCTTTTATGTCGTTTCAATGGAATTCTGACGTTGAAAGCTCTTGCATTGTTAAATCAGCGTGTACGAACATGATCACTGGCCAAAGCTTAAGCTGGGGAGAGAGAAACAGAAATGACCGATGTGAAACTCGATATTTGGGATAATGAAAACGAAATGCAATTGTGGCCGAAACCAATTTGCCGTTAAAGTGGAGTCGATTCCAAAAGACGATTAGCGCAAATGTTATGCGAGATCCCCGATGTTTGTATCCATATAACTAATTTATAAATTGACGTTAACCTCCTTTACCATCACTTTTCTTGCACTCCATTTTGAATTTTTAGTAAATTTTTTATTATTTTAATTTCTTTGTGTTTAGGGTACTAAATAAGTCTTTTTTGGTTTTAAATATTGGAAAAGACACGCTCATTCATAAAATTGATTTTCAATCGAATCAGATACCAAATGTTGAATGATTTTTATTCTTCTATTCCTTCACACTCACGTAACATCCGAACCGTAAAACTAATCGCCAAGAGAGCAATTTGCTAATCATTTCGTAGCCCCATCGTATTTTTTTACCCCCTCTTAAATGAGAAGTTTAGTGACTGAATGAAAACAAGTTTCTCCAGATTGAGAGTGGACATAGTAAAAAACGTATTTTAAGCCACGATTTATACACTCATTAAAGAAAAGTAAATCAACTCCATAAGCTTTCTCACAACAAATATACAACAAACCATTCGCTTAAAACTTGACTGGCGTCCATCGCAATGTTGATAGCATAAAATTTTATCTGAGATCTTGTAAATACATGATGTAATTTCTCCTCGGAAATTTTGAGTGCCATAAAAAAATTCTCAAGGAGCTCATCTGGTAGGAGTTCCAAAAAAATTCCAGGTTTTAATGATAAAAATTTGCTGCTAACCAATAATTTTTCTGGAAAACAATTAATTCATTTACAAATTTCCTTCTTGGAATTTATTTTTCAAGAGCGCTTCTTGGTTATATAATAAAATTTAACGTTGGTAAATTTATAATATTTTTTTCCTTTTTTATAATTTCTTGTAATATTCATAATAAATGTAAATTATACGGCTTGATAAATTAATCTTCTCGGACGATTTATTCGAAGTGTTAAATAAAAGGTCAGACAAACTAGAAATAATAATTTAAAAACCGTGAAAAATACACGACGTCAAATGTAGGGAATGTTTATGTACATCACAAATGAAAAGGTTTTTTTTTCAAATGGTACTCGCAGGACTAAACAAAAGCCTGGAAACGAGGATCCGCACGCGACCCGACTATGCGGTAAACGCTCAACAGCCTTTCAAAGAATTCCGTACCTTGCTCTGCTCTCTACACCTTACCGACGATTTATACGAGCACAGCCTAAGTGTTTACATTTTTCAAGTGAGAATTTGTTACGCTTGGTCAACGGCTTTGAAATAAGGTACAGCGGCTCTTAATTAATATTTAATTTAAGCCAGGAAATACCCTCTTATGTTTCTTTTCGAATTTAGCACGTTCCAATTTTATTTTTTTAATTAATTGGTTTGTTTTCCACTGTAAAATCAGAACATACTTACATTTATAATACCGTATATTTAAACACAGATATGTTACAAGATGTTCTGATTGTAATATAAATTAAAACCGTAGATAAGCCTCCATATACTCATAGATAATAATTGTAAAGTTTACGGAAAATTCAAACATTTAAAAAACACCAAAATATTTTGTTCTGAAAAATTTATGTACATATCACGCCATCGAAAACAATGCAACGCAATTTGTGACGTCATAAGAAATACTATTTTTTTACAAAATCTGGTTATAAAATAATTTACTTGCAGTAAAATACAACTGAGCTAAGCGATGTCATTATTCTGGTTTGTGAATCTAAATGTATTTTGAAGACATTTTTAAATTATCGTTATACATTTCCGCCCCAAAACAGAGACTAAAGGCGAAGATGCAATGTGAGTTATTCTCTCAATCTTCTTTTTAATAGAGGGTAAGATGTAGGACACAAGATAAGGTTAGAGAATTGGTGATATAAACCAATAACTCTGAGCCCCAATTTCAAGGAGCTGGTAGAGAAAAGGTACAAACCGTTAGACATGTATTTATTTGACTACAAATTTCTGAATAAAAATACAAGAGTCGATTTATGAATATCCACCAGCTCAGGATTTAAGCTCCGAATCACATAGAGAGAAAACACTTAATTATCACTGATATATGATAGTTGGCAATGATCACATTTTACTACAAACTAACAGATACGATTTGAAAGAATCCAGTATATTTTCAAATGTGCTTCTTACATTTCAAATCGTATTTAAAAACGATGACTTAATTTTTTCTCAAATATCTGCTCGGTGTGTGTAATTTCTTCGTGTACATATGGGTCTCAATGAGAAAGGGTCTTTTTTTACTGTCTGGCAAAATACTTTTTTACGACAATGGCCTCACATTTGTCGACTATCAAATAAGAATTACTATATTCCAGACAAGTTTATCAAGTTTAGTGCTAAATTACATTCAAAGATATAAAAAGTGATTACATACTGAAATGTTTACCCTGTGTATTAGTTCAGTATCTATATGTATCAAATATGACCAAAAAACGGATCATGAAATACTGAGAGATCAGTATCAACTTTTCTTGACATGTTATTTCGAATACTTCAGTGGATTTTTTTTTATAATTATGCTCACTCAAAATTGAATATACAATCAACCATTTTACAGCTTTGACTCACGGATCGAGTCTTGAAATCTCTATTATTGGCATCTGATAATTATTTTTACTCCAGATGACAATCTTTTCTCAAAATATTTCGTAATACTTCTTACAGTACTGAAAGTGTAAATTTGCTTTTTGTATGTGAGTAAATTCAAAAACCAAAATTTTTAATCATTAAAAAATTACCTGAAATGCGACTCTCCACTTGATAATATCAAAGCTCCGTTGGATATGACATGCACGACGTGAATTTTTTTTATCCTTTCGTCATAATATTCACCATTTACATGAATAGATATCAGCAAGGCTTCCTTTTCAAAAGAAGATCGTTTGAAATATACAAGAGCACCACTTGTAGTCAAAATACTATCTAGTTGTAGATCTTAAAATAATGTTAAGTTATATTATTTATTGTAATATATATTAAGTTGCTTTTCCTATTGTTTCATCAATGAAATATAATATCCAATGTTTTATTAAATTTAATGATGTGTAAAACTAGCTTAACTGCTAATTTAAACAGATAATTGTGACTAATTAAGCAGTTAATACATTACATCATTTTCCAATTAGGCGTGTTCGATAATGCACAGATTACAAGCACGATTTCGTTAATATTTAGATTCAACTAAATTAACGTTAAATAACGGAATATCAATGCAAATTATTGGTATCGGCAACGTTAAAGCTCTGAACTTTTTTAAAATTTAAATAATCACCTTTAAGAGGAATAAAAACGGTGGCAAGGTAAAGTCTGCGAATTGAATAAGAACCGCTAAACCTTCGAAAAATATAATCCCGACCCCAACAATGCCCCGAATATTTAATAGCACACGTGAGCTTAGTGAAAAACGCTATTCATCTTGGGCCTTTGTCTAAAATGTAAAGTGGGCACAGACCCTTCAGAATACAAGTCCAAGAGGTTTACCTATGGATAAATACTATACCGATATAGGAATTGGAGCGCTTATAATATTGGTTTTTGCACCGCAAGTATATATTGGTATATCAGAATTGCTACGCTGTCCGACCAGATAAGCTGATTCAAACTGCCGTAAACAATGAAACCGATTATTTTGGATGCTTTTATTCTGTTACTCTTTTTTATACGAAAAATGTTGTCGAATAAACGTTGAAAAGAAAAATCTCACTTTCACTTTCATAACAAATCGTCACAGCAAAGCTAATATTTACCAACTAAGGTTTTGTCAGAATAATTTTAATAAAAATATTATTTAAGCCCGGTCCGTGGTGCAGTAGAGAACGTCGTTGGCTTTCATGACGGACCACCCGCGTAGTAAGGACGATTAGCTAATCACAAGTCCTGTCTTAGTCCTCGTATCCTTCCGATCTCTGTGAAGAGCCCATATGCACAATGTTGGAAGCGGATATGTTAAAAAAAACATTATAATTCTTCAAAAAACATGATCTCATCATTTCTGGTGGAAATTTAGCACATGACTCTTTTTTTGTTGCGATATTATTGATCAAGTGGCTTTAAATTAATGTACAATAAATCTTCGTGATGTGCGTTACATATTTTTATAGCAATTAAGAGAAGCTTGGTTGAAACCAATTTTGGTACAGTAAGAATTTTTTTAACTCAAATATGGCTAAAGTGATAAAAAAAACTTTGTAAGAAAACATGACGACATAATATAAAGAACAGCCTTTAAAGTCTAACAACACAAAGTTTTTTAAAGATGCCATTCCGTAGATTGCATACATGGCATAGTTATGTTAAAATTTATGTTCGTTTCTCTTTGTAGAGTTTCCTTCTCTTGTACATAGAAGCTGTCGTTGAATTTTCTCTGTTTTAAACTTGTTAGAGTATAATAAAGATCGACGAAATTCAACAAAAAAATAAATTTTCCATTTGTTTATTATGTGAGTCATTAGATTATATTATAAATTAGTTACTTATTAGTATTGTCATGCCTTTCCTACTGCATACAATTTAGTAATTAGTTATAAATCAAGAATTTTTCGATTCAAAATGATACACTTAAGACTTAAAAAATTATTGGAGAGATGGATTTAAAATCGTATGCAATTTTATTTAATACAAAACAAAGACATTTTTGAAAAGATTTCTTCAATAAATTAAGCTCGCATTCTTTAAATATAATTTAAATTTCTTCACATATATTCCCGGTTGACTAGACGGACTTTGAAGCTTTTAAGCTTTTACGTGCTTCGATTACAAAGTGCAAAGCCTCAGCCTGGGGCAGTTTTCACGAAGAACATTTAATTAAAAAGAAATTGGTCAACAAGTGACACCCCCGCGGAAAGTTACCAGGGGAAAAAAACGCAAAGACTTCTAAAGGGAAGATTAATAATTAAGAACGTAGCCTCACCTTTTACCGTTTTATGAAAATTTATTATTTTTTCAGGAGTGTGACATAATTTTATTCGATGAAATATTAAAAACTTTTAACGAGGTTTTTCTCTGTCCTACAAAGAATTTTTTTTTTTTCCGCTTACTTATATTTTCAAACATTTTTTGTTGCGGTGAAAACCTTTTACTAATTAATTTCCACCATTTATGATTTAAAAAGAAATCATAAAAATAAGAAAGGATGCTTCCGTCATGGTCATCAAAAAATATTTTATCACCCTTTTTTGTGTAAAAAAATATCAAACATTTTTTTTTTTTTTTTGATAATTAATAATTGACAGTTTTTAAGTTTTGTAGCTGGCGGGTCTTCGCACTTGGAAGTCTCAAAAGCTTAAAAGCATTGATTTAAACTCTTCACCTGATCGATTCTAAAACTGAGGCTACGATTATAGATAGATATTTCCGAAAATGAGAGATTGAGCGACTGATGATTCGTAAGACAACATCTGTTGAGGTGTTCCATTAAGATTTTACATGAAGATATACGGGGTTGGTCAAATCTTTCTATCTAAAATAAATAATAACTTAAATATCTGATGGGAGCATTTGTTGTGGGTGCGTGTACATTTTTATAATATAATTCCTCATTTTATGGCTAGCCGATAATGATTGTGTAGGTATGTATATTTTGTAAACCGCAGTAACTGAGCACAATGTATTCTAGTAATGACGCATGATCTAGCTAATAAAGCGGATTTCCTTCTTTGAAAGCTTTGTTATGTTATTTTCCCAAGTGATCAAACACCGCATCACTGGACATGATTCTTATCTAGAATATATTTTGATAGACATTACTACATTTAACTATTTGTTTAATATGTATAACGTGTTTAAATGGTAGATAATCTCAATTTTAATCGTATTCATGAATATTCGATTCAATTCAATGATTCCATTTAAAAAAATGTCAAATAAACAAACTTACATGCCAACCCGGAAAATTTGGTAAATTTTGCATAACCTTATTTATAAAATAATGACCGCGGTGTGTATAATTCGTTTCTGTTAGACTGATTTCGAATTTGTCTTCAAATAATTTTTAGTTAAATATTCTTTTATTCCATTAAAATAAATTAAATAAAAAAACAATCGATATTTGAATACGTACAAAATAATTTGGAATTCGTTGTATTTTTTTTTTAATTTGTTTTCGTAGATCGGTAATTATATTGATACATATTACAGAACCAAGTTAAGCTGGATGAAATAACTATTCGTTTTTAAAACCAAGTTACAAAATACGAACCTTAAATTTAGTATCGGAAACATCCCTAGAGAAGTGCATTCAATCTTATTCACTCAACAGGGCATTTTGTAGTAAAGTTTACGAGCCGCTATAGAGATCTGGTCCCAAGCTGTCCACTACTTCAATATTCGATAAAATACGGCGACCCATTTTCATCCATCAAAATAAAAGTGTTGGTGAGCGCATTTTATTTACTTGAATGAGCACTTAGTTTCGATGCATTGATTAATGAGCGTCATAAAATTAGACAATTTCTTAACTCAAATATGAGCGGGCGATAATAACACTTTTGCCAATAGAAAGCTTACGATTGTGAATTATATATAAAATTATGTTTAGGAAATATTTATTGCTTTTTAACACTCTTCAACATTTTAATAAATTGAAAAAAATGCCAATTCATTCTTGTCATTGAAATTTATTTATTCAGTTTAAATTTATAAAAAAAAATATATCATTTGTATAGAGCAGGGATGCCCAACTGAAATCACTTGGCGAGCCAAACGAAATACTGGATATCTCTGATGGGCCACACATGAATATACTAATTCTCAATTATAACAAATTTGAATCGCTTGGGTTTTGTCTCGAACAAACCGGGCTTTGCCTTTCGCCATCTTCAGGCACTGACGCGTATAAAATAGTTTGTATCCGACGTTGTGATGAAAGTTTGTAAAAACCCTCATGTTTAATTAGTAGCTAACTTGTTTAAACACTTCGATTTTTCGATTTTTAGATTCGAGAAAAATGATTCAAATGTGGTGCCAAATGCAGTTACATATAATACACATTACTAATTGCCTTAATTTCTCAATTTTATCTCCGAAGGTTCATTTTTGAAATATTTCGACAAAGACATATTAAATTATAATACGTCACAAGTTCATTCATAGATTTTTAATGAGTTTTTTTTTACCATTTCCGCTCCCATCTTGGAGCATATGAACTCTTCGCGGAGTTTATCTCAACATATATTTTTCTACAAGAACTGCTTGTTACTCAGTTGCTCAACATCTCTTTTTCGAAGAGAGAAGGGGACGGAAAGGATACGAGGACTTGGACAGGACTAGTAGTTAGCTAATCGCTATCACTTTGCGTCGCTCTTTAGGATAGTAAAGGTGAGAAGGGATTTTCAACACCCATCCCTTTTACCCATTTCACCCATGAACAGATTTATCGACTGAAAAAATCCGCTTGTACCGGAAATCGAACCCCGGCGGTCCGGCATGCAAGCAAACAACATTGACTCTGCGCCACAGACCAGAAAATGTTTTACCAATAACAAAATCCTAAATGTATAGAAAGTTTATATCTTCGAAAGGGCCACACAAACCTTCACATGTGGCCCGCGAGCCAAGGTTTGGGGATACCTGGTGTAAATTTTTAAATCTTTCTGAATCAAATATATGTTTTTTAAGAAAAATGTATTTCTTGTTTATTATATAATATATTTGTATAAGGACGTTACATTATTCATACTCGTATATGTTTGACGGAAAAACCATTTATTAAATCTTGTGCTTCCTTTCTTTCGCTGTTCCGAGAAAAGAAAATGGAGAGATATTTACCTGGAATTAAATATAACATCTGATGAACGGTAAAAATTTAGATAATCTTATGAGACGTATCTAAAAACAATTTTATTTTTAAAATCACGACGAGTAAATACTTAGCATCGAAAATTCCGAAATATGTGTCGCTCTATTATATTCCATACATAAATTAAGTACATTATTATTTTATTTGAAGCTAACCAAATATTGTAGATACGTTATGTATTCCCGAGAAAAGTTTTTGTCTGTGTTATTGACAAGTTGAAGCCCAACATATATTATTGGCCTAAACTGTACAGTATTGCCACTTGAAAGTATTTTCCAGCCTTGTCACAAATAATAAATATCATCTCTTCTTTTATATGAACAATAATTGTTAATCTATTTCAATATTTACGAGTTGGTTGATGATAAAATAATGAAATGAAAGAAAAATTCTTTCTTTTAATATGTCATGGAAGATCGTATGTTTTTTGACAAACAAATAATTAATACTTAAGTGAAGAGCGTTTTTTTTTCATTCGTATCACCTAGGGATTCCAATTCGGATATTTGAATATTCAATATCCGGATATATTTGGCCTTTTTTAAGCCATCGATAACGGATATTTGGGGAAATATCCATAGTATTGGTTATAATTTTCAATGAAATATTTTACAAAATCGACGCAATTTCACATTAAAATTCATCCGCATTTAAAGAATTATTAATACCACAGGTAGTATTTTTTTGCCTTTCCCAACTCGGATGCAATCAATATCTTATCATAATACTTGATTTAGGTGAATCAGGTCGGACTCAGGGCTAAACAAATCCTGTAATGCCGTTGGAGTAATCCGATACAGCTACATTTTTTAAATATTTTAATACAATGGAACGGTTTTAAAATGTGTATTTATATGCATTGTCTCTATTGACGATGAGCTAAAGCAACCGGAAATTCTTTGTTTAAAGAAATATGTTTTGTAAATAATAATTTAAAAAATATTTTGTTGGCAAAGTTAAAATAATAAAACTTTTAATGCCCTGTCATTTCTAATATATGCATTTATGAAATTTTATTAAAAATGGGCTCGCTTTTGATGAAATATTCGATGTATTATTTGAGGAAAACATATAATATATATACTAAAAAAATCCCGGACTGTTTCAGTTTTACTATTCGTTATTCGAATAGTTAATAATGAAGAATAGTTGGAAGCCCTAGACTGTCACCTTCAATTTAAATTAAATGACAACAAACATAAAAACAAAACAATATTTAATGATAATTTGGTTTATTTTAAGTCTGTGGCATTATCAATAATACTTATCAAGTACACATGCTACCAAAAAGTAACAGTTTAATGAGTATAAATATATTGGAATAAAGTAACATTCATGTTTTGCTGGTTACATTATGCCGAAATGGTTATCAACTATGTTGAATAACTGTTATTCATTTTGAAATATTTATTCTTACTAGCCAAATATGATATCTTTTACTACTAGCGTCGTTGTTACTAGGGTTTCCAACCTCTGGCCATAATTTTGGTCCCAGGATTTTAGAATTGCAATTACTCGATCCCGGAATTTGAGGTATTTTTTTAAAGTTTGATATGATTTCACATTGTCATTTTTGTAATATAATTGCATAAGAATTATGATGGAAATAAATAAGTTGAAGATTGTTATAGATGACAGATTCATTACCATCCAGGATGTTTTAGAACTTTTTCTATTGGCACTCATTAAAACAATATTTATCATTATAAATGTCTCTAGTTTTGGAACTCGATATGTTTCGCTCTCTGACTTCATTTCATTACAATGATTTTTTTAATATTCCATGCCGTCATCAATGCGTACCACAGCAAATAATTTATTATACACGAGCATCCGATGTTCCAGCGATGACACGTGCACGAAATAGTACGATTTTGTAAAAAAATAATTCAATTGTGCTTGATAAGTAAATCAAACCCGAAAATTTCGGGATTATGTTTTCTGTCCACAAGGTATCGAAAATCGTCCGGGAGCTCAGAATCGTGGGTTCCGGGATCCCGGTATTGGAAACTTTTGTTGAAACGCTTTAATACGCCTAAGATCCGATGACCAAAAATTCTGGTAAAAATTATTGAACTAATTCACTGAATCCTATTAATTTTTATAATTTACATAATTATATAAACTGGCTCAATATATTTATTATGTTTTTGTATCAATGTTTTATTATTGTAAAAATGTATGCAATTGTTCACACAATATTCCACCAAGTAAATAACTGTTCTTCGGCCTATATTTTATTCAGTAGAAGATATGCTCGAGTTGAAAAGGTTTTGGTAAAAAGATAACATTAAAATATATTATTTTCTTATCGCTCAGTTATAATAGAAAATAGATTTATCCAAGTGGTTGACAAGTTTTTTGCTTGTAAAATAACATTTTTTCAACTACAAGCGTATGACACAAACAATAGTCATAAATAGCCTGAACAAAAAAAAAATTTTAGCCAAAGGCATAAAGCAAAACATATTTTTCTCACATTTTCCAGATTGCTAGCATCTTTGCAAGGGTAAGCGCCCTGGTCAATATCATATTATATTTATTCATTGCCACCATACATTTTTTCTAATAAAAAATCGTGCTCGCATCCGACACCTGCCCGAAATATAAAAAGCTCGAGATCTTTTAAAAAAGTAACTTCTTCGGGGATGAAACGTTTCCAGGAATAAAAAAAACAGTCGACTATATTTCTAAAGTCCTTTTCCTTTTATATGGAATCCATTGTAAATCTTTGAAAGCCTACAACTTTCAATGCGAAAATGTTTCTTGGTGAAAAATGCGTTAATTAGCTTTTTCATTAGTTATGCTAAAATGCCTACATCGGAATGGTAAAAGCACAATCCTTTTAAGAGCCTCCCTGTTTTGTTATGTAATTGTTCGTTGACTTATTTTCAAAAAAAAATTGCAAATTATTTCGCACGCTAATCATGCGCTTGTGTTTTTGGAGATAAATTGTCCGACTTTTAACTACAAAATAATATTGGAATCAAATTATCAGAATCTAAATGTACAATTTACAAAGCAATGTCTAACAAAAAAATAGACTGAATATTTCTAAGTCCGTTTTCAATTTTTTTTCGCTTGCGTGATTTAGTGGTCAATAATTTATTCAGTTCATTTTACAGAGTATGTAAAATAATACAGCTCATTTAATTCTTGTGCGGGATATCTATTTCAGTAAGCTTGAAATACAGAATATTTAGAACGTTAATTTAGTTGATATTGAGTAAGAATATTTGATTTATAAATACATTAGTAGAAAAGTTTACTTTACTTAACTTAGAGAAAATACATGTTAAAATACAGAAAGGTTATCTGCCGTAAATATATACATAAATCGTAGAAATCTAGCTGTTTGTTTTTTTAAAGCATCATTAATTCTTGTGTATAAGTCTCGTTTTAAATTCATCGAAAAAAGTGGTGTATTTACAATATTTAAACCATATTAAATCGCTGGAATAAAGATTCATCATTAGTTAGTCATTTTTTTTAATTGCTTTCAAAAAGATTTTAAATGTGTTAATAATGTAAAACAAATATAGGAAGAGTGTTTCATCAGTCACTTGTGCATGAATAGGGAAACATTTATAGTTAAGAAGAGATACGATGTATTTCATAGCAGTTTATATTTGAAAAACATTGATGCATCAATACCTTGTACATTTAACGAGTGTATCTTTTTCAAATGATCACTTTGTCAACATTATATGCTAATTTAATACCGCATTGCTATTTATTATATAATTTTTCGTATTCTCGGGGCATTGCTTATATATATTATAATATCGCCAAATCACAATGACAAAAATTTTCGACACACCACTTCCTTAGGAACTCACAATGTAGGTACGCCAACTTCCCTCGGCTAAGTACATGTGATACAAAGTTCCGGGCTAGGAGATATACAAAAAATAGCGAAGTAGAATCGATTCATGCAGAAGCACTTGGGGAGAGACTTGTTGAAACGTGTTCAGAAAGGAGGACGACGCTACTCCAACGTCGGTATGGAACGAAGAAAGCTCTACTAGTTTTCAATACGAGCTTTTTCATACGGTTTTATTAGGAAAGTTTTTGTTTTACCTATTGAAATTCGCGTCACCATTGTCTGTGTACATATTAAAAGCAGCAGTTTTGAAAGAATCCTTTTCACAAGCATTTTTTTGCAAAACTTTCTTTGGATCAAAGTAACCGAGTATCGGCGTCAATCTATATAATCTGAAACTCTAAACGCCGATAAATACTGTAGCGCGCTGTATTTTTGAGACATTAATATTTAAGATGTGAAAATATTTTACGATGGCAACTTTTGAGTACTCAAATAAAAGTAATCTATTATATTTAAGCTTTCTATTTCATTTTGGTTTTTTGAAAATCACGACTTTTTCGACTATTAATCGATATCCGATTTCACCAATTATGGACGCAGCCAAGACTTCATACAAAGTTAAGTAAAATAAAAAACACATATGTGAATCGGTCACATATATTGGCAGAATATAAAATATTTTTACATAATAACCTATTTGCATTTGGTTTCTTTGATTGACATGCAAAATTACATCACCTATATATATATATATGTATGTTTACAGTTATGAGATCTTACAGCCTACATACATTACAGGGGAAGTAACAAAGAAAACGCAGTGCCAAGAGACGAGAGTCAGGTTGCTAAAAAACTTAATAGATTGGTTTCACCACAGCACCACGAATTGATTCACCGATCTGATTTATTTTTAACAAACTTTTACAAAGAATAATCACCACGCGAAGATAATATCAGCAAGTTTAATGATGACAATTATTCAGCTACACTCAGCCCAATAACAATTACGCACTAGAAAATATAGCACGTAACGAATTATTTTTTTGTCGATAAAATATTCTGCTTCTTTGATATTTAATTGCATTGCACAAATATACAATTAAAAGTGCGGAGAACAGTCATTTGATAAATAGCTGCTTTCGATATTGAAATATAGGGAAAGACGGTTTCGGCATTAATAATTTCTCATTTGTCTAGCATTTATTAGAAAAGCTTGTACGTAAAATTATCATGGCTAACCATGAATTAATTCGTCTATAGTTAAGGCTATCTCCATTTGCCACTTTATAACGCAAATATTATTATGATCATAAAATTAGTAATATCTGTAGATACATGTTAACCAGTCAACCACTAACGATACACCGGTGGGTCGCTTGCTTATTCTCCACACACGCCTTCGACAAACCGTCGGGCTACGATCTACGGTATTTCCTTTATCAATTACTACTATTATTGTTACTCTGAGAATCAGAAGCCACGTTAATAAACTAAGGGATTCGTCTTTTCCCGTTTCGATCAACTAGCATATAGGAAATTATTGGACGTATTTCTAGAAGCTGTTAAAGAGTTAACAAACAATATGAATTATAAGCTGTCAACACGAAAAGCTATTTTTAAATAACAAATCTGTTGTTATATTCATACACCCTCACATTTCCGTCGCAGACGTTTAAAAACGGCCATTTGTATTAATGCCGGAAGAGAAATAAATAAAACACCGTGTAAATATTTCCAGACAAAAAAATTCGTGTCATCAAAAGTTAAATATAATCCACGCGCTTAAGAATGTCAATCAAAAAAACAATTAATTTTCTCGTTATTCTTTGTTTCAGAAAAAAGAGGCAGAGGTTTGAAGGGAAGAAAAATATGAATAACCTTTAATGAGCCTTCGTTGTATGTATATGATTTAGAAATAAAATTTGCTTTGAAATAAAAAAAAACTCAAAGACTACGTATTATACAGACATCCTTGGGGGAAACGTTTTCGATATCGCTGAGGATTTTATTTGATACCAACTCGCCATTACTGGTAATAAAAAACAAATTGCTTTCAATATAAGACCAAATTCTTTTATATTTTTTAAGCTTACAGTATCTTTGTAGACTATTCACATATTTATGTAAAAAGAAAAAATATTAAATCTATTTTAAATATTTTTTTCTAACTATTTAAATATGTTTATCTTTTAACGCAATATTGACCTTGGGCATTTAATCTCTGTTTGTATTATTTTTCAGTTGAATCTTCTTATGAAGATATTTGAAACAAATGCTTAAGACAATCAAAAAATTCACTTCAGTTTACTCTTTTTAATATTTTTAAACCAATTAATTATACTTTATAAATAGCTGCAACGTTGGCATAAGTCATAATTTATAAAGCATGTAATTTATTTTAAATCAATTAATATTATTAGATGTTAGATGGTATCAGCTCCGATCGCTTTCATTTACCTTATTAAAACTTTTCTCAAACGTAGATACGTATTTTGGAAATATCTTTCATTATTTTATTCGGAACTATAATGTTAGTATGGGATTGTCTAATAAAATGTTCGTAATTATTATGAAAATTGTATTACAAAGCTATCATTTATTACAATCGTTAGAAAACTTTGTCTTTTTGAAAAACTCGTCTGGCAAATTAAATCACCGACAATAGTTTAACTTAAGAGAAAAACAAGATGGACGATGTGCCTTCAAGTTACATCTGACTAACTTACTGACAAGTTTCTCGAGAGCCAACAATTTAATTATCATAAAGCCTCCAACACAATCTTAAGAAACATTTGTATTACAGCTTTTTTTGCGGTCCCTGAGTAACTTTTTCTGAGTTTTTAATCAAAGTATGGAAATTTTTTGAAATGCCACAACAATATAGACCTATAAACATCGGATTAATTATTATTGTTTGTTAGAATACATATTTCATTCTTGATCTGTGCTTTTATTTTAATTCATAAAATAAAACTTTCTGTAAACCATTGGCTAGTTCCCAATAAGTGGGGTACAGACTTTCGATGCGTATGATTTATTTACCACATCACAGACATCCGTGTCTTCTAAAACAAATCAATAGACGGATTTCAAAAATCAATTAACAAAACCTTTCACATTCAGATTCGAACCTATGGGAACCGTTATCACAAACAAAGGACGTTGACTACTCAAATAGCATGTATGTATGCTATCATTTTTTTATTATCAAATAAAATCACAAAAATAATTATCATAGTAAACATATGTTATTTTTGACGTTGGTTTCAAGCCTATGCCAGCTTATGAAATAGGTTTGTCAAAATGATTGTCCAAAATCAAAAAGGTATTTTTAAAATTTCATCCTGCTTTGTCATTCGACAATAGAGAAATATATAATATTATATATAGGAGCACTGTGGCTTGATATCGTATGACACGTTTGTATGATATCATATTATTTTGTCAAGATACTTAACGGAAAAGTTTATTATTTTTTAGCTAGTAAGTAACCAGTGAAGTAAAATTCTATTAATATTATAGATTGTAATATAAAAAGACAGGATATATCTATCTAAGGCAGTGAAAGGAAGATATATGTATACTATAGCCGTGGTTGTCAATTGAACCTCTCTAAAGTTTGAAGAAACATGCTGTGTTTTATTTTGAAAGCGTAAGTAGTGGAGTATAGTATTAGTATTATATATAAGCAATGAAGTTTCAATATCATGTAATCTTTCATCAAGAAGGTTTTTAGTTTTTTGATAAATTACTCAAAAGAATAATTAATGCACTTATCTTTTATCTAGCTTCGACAAGGTAATTTATAAGTGAAGTTTTATGACACCACAACTTTTTCATTTACCTTAAACTACATTGTTTGATACTGTCATGTATTTTATAGCCATGCTTACAGTAGTGAAATAGAAAAATGTAACTTTGTATCTTTATATCGTTTCTGATAATAACGAGAGAAGCATTGTATTTTGGTACCCACTCAGTATTATTTTCTATTGAAGCTTTACTTTCCAATTCTCTTTGAAAATCGAATACATGGCTTCCAAACTACTGTGAACTTCCAAATATAAAAGCGTCCCAGAACGATGCTACGCAAACTTGTCAATACTATTGAAATGAAATTCAGAACTTACGTGAATATTTTTGTAGGAGAATCCCTAAATTTTTTCTGATTCAAATAATCTCTCGTATATAAGCTATGATAATTAAACAGTATACTTATGTTGTCGATGATCATCAACTACAGAGCATGAATAGTTAGTTATCCTGAGCGCTACATACATCTGTCTGTCAACCATTTCCATTACTAGCGTGTAGTACGACATATGTAATCGCTCAACTTCTGGTGTTTGGGGAAAGTATGACAAGACACATAACACACTGAATTAATTGAATATATATTTTTGCTAATATAATTTTATATTTATGATCCTCAGTAAATCAATATTTAAATAAAATGTATCGGGCTTTGAAATTGATTTTTAAAGGAAAATCAGACAATTCAATTATTCTACAAAATCTTAATTATCCATCCTGCGCAGAAGGCTAGATGTTTAATGTATACATTTTAAACGTAAAATAAGGATTTTGTCTTTTCTCACACCAGATTTCAGAGACATTTTACATGCGGTCTCCATATTCCCACAAACTTTCGCTTCTAAAAGATTAAATGTTCGCTATTTCATATTAAAATTACTCCGATTATTCAAAGTTTTCATTGTCATAATATAATTCAAAATTATTTAACTTTATTAATATTTCCTTTTTCTTACTAAAAATACAAGATTCGCAATTGCGCAACCTCTTTAAGAAATACAATCATGCTAAAAATATGAGAAATGCTCAAGCAAAACATATTAAATAATCTTCAGTAAAATCAATAAAATCCCTAAATTGAATAAACCCATTGCATTTATAATAAATTAAGTCTAGTGAGCCTAACTAATTGCTTAATAATCTCTTTTTGGTTTTCAAATAGTTAATGTTTTGAAGACAAATGTCTGTATATTTATCTCCCATGTTGCACATCTGGAAAATATATCTTTCTTAATTCATATTTTCTTTTGATAATATTTTCTAAAAATACAAACTATTTAAAAAAATCGTATTCATATGTTCACTGTCTGTTTTATATATTACCTAGCTTAGAAACTCTCTAAATACATATAATAATTAAATTAGGCAAAATTGATTCCTGTTAAAAACCCAGATAAAATTGGGATGGTAAAAATTATAATATTTACTTATTTATAAACAAACTAAGGTTTACGCGTGATAAACATACAGTTCGAGCGATTATATCTAGTTTTACTTTCGTTTTAATGTATTTCTAATTAGTTGGAAGTAATTGAATTCTACTTTGCATATATCAATTATAAACTTCGTTAATTCTTGCTTCAGAAGATGGTTATAGGCTGTGTTTTTTACAAGCAACACACATCATAATCACCGATCCATTCAATATCAACCGAAGCTTAGCGATGTTGATGACACCTGTGATAATGTCATGCGGCTGCCGGGTGGCATGTTAATTTAATATAAACAATTTTGATTCGAGTATGTACAATAATATCTGTAGTATCACAAACATCTACTCACTCCTGTACCCAGTTTCATCATGTAGCAAAACAATTACTATGTATTCGTTAGTGTATTTGTATGTTGGTTTATGAAAAAAAATATTTCATGCTAAACTTGTTATATATTGCCGTAAATAAAATTTGGTAACGTTATTTTATTATTTCAAATTTGGAAACGACAGCACTATTACACACTTGTTTTACGGATATTACTTGCAATTGAAAAAAAGTTAGCTTTATATTTTTTCATTTTAACTCAATATTTTGATGAACACTTTTTCCAAAATATCTTTCATTATTACTAAACATAATTATATTTTTAATGTCAGAGTGCTCAAAATCGATCGCTTCGATTGCGTTGTACACGGTCCAAAAACCAGGTTTTTAGATCGATCACCCATTATATCTTATTACTATTTTTTTCCTTACCCGTTAGGTTAAAAAACTGAATAACATGCAGTTTTTGCACAAAAACTTTGGCTGAAATGTTCCATGTATGCTTTTAATTTTGTGTGGACATGGTTGAAAATATATTTATATCTTCTTACACCATAGTCGAATGGAAAGGTCTAAGCACTCCCTACCAATTGAGTGAAAAAATACAATATATATTATCTTAAAAGTTTTTCGTTTTCATTTTGAGCTTTATTGCGAAAAAGGGTCATGAAACAAAGTAAAGAGAAATTGATATTGGCTAAAAGTCTAAAATACTTCATCAAACAAAAAGTTAGCGATGATTCTTAAGGACATTTTCACATAAAATATTCCTTTGATGCAACTTTTTCATCTAAACAAAGACCAACAATGTAAAGGCAATAAAAATATATTGATTGCTTTAGGGTGCAGTGATATGTTCTGTTTATATGGGGAGAAATAAAATAAATCAGACAAATGCAGAAAAAAAATTAATAATCGGTCAGCTTTTATTTTACTTCCTTGAATATTCTCCCATCCACAATGAATAATAAATATTTATGAATATTTTCCGTAACATTTTTATGTTCTCCATTATTTTCATACATAAATTACGCGGAGGATTTTTCATCTTAAGAATTATTATTTACACGCAAAGATTCCATTCAGAATAGGATAAGTTTTTTTTTTCAACGACATGATAAAATCATAGATAGCCAAAATGATGCTGATAACTTCTTTTACAACTTTTATGCCTATGAGATTCACAAAATCACTTTTGTACGTGCTACAAATAAATCCTAATCAAAGATCTCTTTTTTAAGAGTAATGTGTAAATTTTATATTTTATTTATTGCTAACGTACTGGCAACATCAATTTACCATAAATAATAAGTATTTCATGTTCTAAAATTGGCCAAATATTTAAAACAATTACATTATCATAATAAATCACTTGAAAACTGAAGAAAAAAATTTACAAAGGCCGATATTAACTTGAAAGGCTTAAATTTTAATTTATTGATTGAGTAGGCATTTACTTGGTAGAACTCCATTATAATACGGAAAGAAAAATAACAATGTATTTTAATTCTACATAAATTATTTTTAAATATTTGTTGATAGCTATTTCGGCTTACGCCTTCGTCAGAACTATCTATAGTTCTGACGAAGGCGTAAGCCGAAATAGCTATCAACAAATATTTAAAAATAATTTATGTAGAATTAAAATACATTGTTATTTTTCTTTCCGTACTTAAATTTTAATTTTAAAAAGCCCGAATCCTACCAATTGCGTAGCATAGCTTTTATTGCTAGGCTACAGATTTATTTCACAAATTATGATTGTTGACTGATACACAGACTATGTAGGCATTCCTATGATTTCGACACGTAGAAGAGCTTCCAGCTTAATTCGGTGGATGGCAAAAACATTTCCAGGACAGGTTAACAGGCAGTATTCTACAATGTATTCAGTCGTTTGAAAGTTCTAGCTAACGCAAAGTAAGAATGTTTTAGAACCGTATTTCGCATCATGCATCGAAACTAAGGACGCTTTAACAAACAGCAAATTTTACTAAAGCACACATTGATTCTTTGAGAACATACATCAGCAAAAGAAAATACTTCCACAATTGCAAGTCATTTCTTACTTACTTATATAAAACGTTTTAGTTTTTACTTAGTACAACTACGTTACAATATTATAATGAACTGGTGCTCAATATCTTATTTTTAATTGTTGAAAATGTACTCAAATTATTTTCAAAATAATAGTACCATAAAATTTGACAATATATATATTACAAGAGAAATATATGAGTACTATTTCTTTCATATAAGTATATTGAATTAAATCTTGAAGCTGTTTAAAAAAAACAGCCTTGTTAGGTTCTTCTCGTAACAGCGTTGTATTTTTAAGGATCATTTTTTTTTTGAAAACTGTTATCGCATTTCAATGGCTATTTTTATATATTCACTAGAAAATCTAGACTTAATTGGAAATTGGATATCAAGAACTCAAAACTCGCATAACATTATTTGATCAAAGTGTATATATTCCTCAGTACTTGGCAACACTTAAAATCAGAAGAAGCTCGTGAAAGAGGAAAAAATTAATGCTTTAATTTTATATTTTATTAAAGTAATTCTCTTGAGTAATGAATCTGCTTCGCTTGTAAATACATGCATATAACCGCACAAACGGCTCAAACATTCATTAATTATAATGCGAGTTGTTCTATTTAAAAGGCCTAATTTTAACCAGAAGCGCCGGCCATAATAATAATAACATCAACACAATTCTCCGCAGACATTCGCTAGAAATGTATTTGCAAAAAGTGAAAAGGGATTCAAATCTCTGTTTTTAATTGTAGACTTAATTAAATCCGATGGAAGGCAAAAGGCTGCACAGAGAAATTGTAGGTACCGTCTGCGCCTCGGTGGCATTATGAGCCGCAAGATTTACGACTAGTTAATAATAGTTCTGGCAAATGTAAAACTTATCTAATTATAAAGCAATATATTTATTTGCTTTTAAGCATCACCAAGATCTTTTACGTGAGACACTTTCCTATCGAAAATTAGTATCCTATAATTCTAAACGATTTGCACTTTTAGATACCTGATAAAACAAGTAGAGAACAAAGAATAATTTTGCAATCACCAATGCGTAGCAAACGCTATTTAGCCTTCTAGAAAAACTGGAATTGAGTCGTTCGTCAAATATTATAAACTCATTCTCATTCAATACATAGTTTGTTACAGGTATGTAATAATTTCAACTACCTTTCCCACACTATACATTAATTTTTGTAATTTGATTTGCTTTATAGGAATAAAAACAGGATTTCTTTTTATTTCTTTCAAATACTTAACGATTGGTGAAAAATTATTAATTTCAAGTGAATACCACTATATATTATCAATAATGTACGCTTCAATTGTTTATGGACTTTTAACGGACCATTTCGACAGATTTTTGTACGACAACTGCGTAAATTTCAGTATCTTTACCTCAAATTTCAGTGAAATACATTCCATAGTCCATATACTTATTTAAGTGTGGACACCGCAACATCCAACTCACAAGAGCCTTCATCACTTGGCTACAGGACTGGAAAATATTTTCATACGCATAGTAAACATGTATCACAGCCTGTAGGAATAATCTTTTAAAACATACTTTTTCAGTAAACTAGCAAACTTTTTCCGAAATAAGAAATTTACGCGACGACACATCGAGAAGAAAAATCATTATAAATATTCATTTGGACACATAATTACAATTAGCCGAAAAGGTGACACCCAAAAGCGTAGCCCTTAATTGGGGGATCATTCCTAGTAATTTAATTTGTCACATAAAAAAAACCAATTGGCAACATTTGTTTTAGCGTTAGGTGTGGATAGAATTCAATTACTTAACGTATCTTAAGCGCATATATATGTATACAATAACTATGTTTGAAAGTAAAATCAAAATACGACTCATATATTCACGAAGAAAAAATTGTAATATTCGAATTCTGACTGTAACGAATACGTTACCATTGTACATTCACTTTTTTGTGACCTAAAATAATATTCGATAACTATTTACACAACACAAAAATCAGTAGAACTACCTTATAATAAAGTACGTGAAATTTCATATAATAAAATATAAACATATCCTGCATGATTTATGTTTTTTTATTTTATTAATTTATTTATGTCTAATTACTTTTATTTGAAGACGAAAAAAACTGCTGATAATATGCACACTTGGTGTAGTCAATACACTATATATGTAGGCATGAAACGTGTGAAAATCCTAATATTTGTTCAGCTAATATTCTCTCACACATCGCTGAATCAAGAAATACTGCGGTAAAATTAATTATAAAGCTTGGTTTTACTTTCCAGCCAATATGCTTCCAATAATAAATGGAACGGTCAGAAGTCAACATAATTCTGTAAAATAACATTTTCACAGAATTTTAATCTTTCACGCTGAATAAGTCATGTTTACACATACGCTGGATGGTATGAATTCAAATTAATATTTTTACTTCAACTACGCTTAGATTTTTTTTGTAAAATAACTTAAGGTTGTCATCTTGAAACCATTTTTTTAAGTTATTACAGTAAAAGTAAAAACTTTTAAACTGCAAAAAAAAACGCTATTGCATTTTTTAAATGGATAGTATAAAAAAACATATTTTACCTGACAACTTTTATAAACCAAGGTGCCTGATATTTCGATTATTTTAAATCATTTCAAATTTGTGACCGATGAGAATTTTCAATCAAAAGAGATCAAATTAATGAACATTTTTTTTATTTGATATTGCTTTTAACCCAGACCAATATCAATCGAGTAAAACTTTCGACGCTCAACAGCAAAGCATACAGTTAATGACTTATTTGGTTTGGGAACTATACTTAGTTACAAAAAACTTCAATAAAAATTAAATGTCATTATTTTTATTTTGAAATCTTTGGTCGTTATTTTAAATGATTTGTATTTTTTGTCATTTTTGTTGATTCAGAATTTTTAATTAAATATTTTAGATTGAAAAGCTACTCATATAGGCTAAGTGATAATCTACTACGGCTATAAGTTTACTTAATCGCGTATGAATATATTCACTAAACGTATGGTAAGCAAAGCATCTCACATCATCAGAAGAATTTTTTATATTCATATGTATGTAAACACAGCCTAAGTTGTGTTAAGCCCGAAGGCTGAAAAGGGCCCGGTAGACCAAGGGACTCAGCAGCTTTATGCAGCGGAAAGAGGACATATTAGGGTCATGTGGTCTCCACCTTGAAGGTAGGCAATTGCCGCTGTATGTTAAAAAGCTTTTGAGAGAGCTTTAGCGGCCTCCAGCAACTAGAGGAAGTAGGCCGCCAAAGGTTGTTACGCTAGAAATACGATTCGAAGAATTAGTGCTTCTTGAAATTATTTTCCCCGTTAAATTTGTTTGCGTAGATAAGAATTCTAATTGAATCTTTAAAGAAAACCCCCGCAAAATAAGCACTTAGGAAAATTCTTAAGATTAAATACCTTTTTACTCGCTCTGATAAATTTCTACAAGAAGAGAAATGTTTCGAAAGAAACATTAATAATATTTCCTTTTGGTAATCAATCTCTAGATATTTTCATAAGTTAACTGTCTCATAAATATCTCAGTCAATAGTTCTTTAATTTTTAAATTAAATAGAAAAAAGTTATAAAGCAATTATTCTTTTCATTTTATTCTCAAGGTTGACGAATAGTTATTATACTTCTGGTACATAAAGCGAATGGAAGTATGAGTTTCCACTAAATAAATGATACTTGATTTTTATGGCTGATAATTATTTCAAGTAACGGAATCAAAATAGAATTTATCATATAACCATCTGAGTAGTCAGCAATAAATTCCAATTGAACTGTCACATGCTTACTGAATGACAGTATTTAATCTTAATCTTATAATCCAATCAAATACCTTCAATAAATAATATATTTTATTACTTGGCTGTATTTTTTTAAAAAACAATATTTCCAATTATTAAAGAACCCATGAATGTTCTTCATAAAAGGGTAGCTACATTGTTTGGTGTTACGATCGACTATTTTCGGAATTCGAAAAAGATAATATTTAATTTGTTTTTCTAAATTTATTTAATCAGATAAATAATCTTTTAATGATATTATGTCAATGATTATGATAAATTAGAGTACATTTTATTATTTACAAGTGTTGGTCCCCATTACTTCAACAAAGTATTAACCATGAATTATTTAGGACTGAACAACTTTGGAATCAGGGGTAAAATAAATGAACGTTGTTTCTCTGCTTCTATATAATATTATGTATCGAATACAGCCCTAAGGCCCCTGACACACATAATTACGGATTATTTAAAGTTTTGTACATGCTCCCAGTTTTTAATGACGTACAAGAATTCAGAAAAAACATTGATAACAACAATTATTTTGTATATACAATATGGAGAATAAACCTTTTGATTCCTGCTTCTATTTTACTTCAACTCATGTCAAATTATAGACTTGTGATTTGTGATCCTACGCTATTGGATTATATGTCAACTTGATTGGTAATTTAATCAAATCTCTATGTTTCAGATCAAATAGATTAGACAAGTGTCATATATAAGACATTATCCGAACAATAATTGCTTAGACACAAATAGATCTGAAATTTGAGAAATAAACTACGCATAGGTATAACAAGGTTCAATTATTTATCTCAGCTTAATAAGGGTAGAACAAACTCTAATCTCTATCGATGTTTGAAAGAAATTTAGTTAATTCAGTATTTGTACATGTAACTTGATTTTTTGCCGTGGGAAAGCGACTAAAGTAAAGCTAGATTATTTTTATTCGAGTTTTAAATTGTTTGGTCTTGTTAACAAGAAAGTAATTCAATGAAAATTTACTCGCTTTATTTTTAAGAACAATTTCATTTAAAATAAGAAGTGCAACCGAGTATAACTATTTTCCTTCGTTATAAAACTTTTCTATACAAACGTTTCTTTTTTATTAAAAAACTTTATTGCGACATTTGTTATATTTTTAAGAATTATGTTTTTCTTTGGCATTTCACTCGATGATTTAGGTACAAAATATAAGTTATACCAATTGATTTGATTCACAAAAAAATATCAATATGAATTCAAAAAAATTCAATTTAGACATAACATACTACTGGAAAACATTTGTTAATTTTTTAGTTTTTTTTCTACAAAAAATCAACTCAATCAATTATTCTTAGTGTAATGTAACAGTCAAAAGAACAAAATTTATATTTCATTTTAAAAATATGAATTGTTTTAATTAACACGGTAAAAAAGATAGATCACCAAGTAAATGCCAATTCAATCAATAAATTTCATTAAAACTCTTCATTGTAGGCAATACGGGATTGTATAAAAACTCATTATTTAATGTAGTAATAATATGCATATGATTTTTTTTTGTGGCACCGTTTCAAGTGCTTTTTATCAATACTGTATTGTTCTCACGTAAGTTTTCCTTTAAGAATGGTTTTAGAGTCAAATTAAAGTTACCCAACAAATGTAAATCAAGTATTTTTTATTCAACGTTTTTGGACAAGCACTTTTCTTAATATAGCGAAGACTCGATTGAATGCTGTAAAGATCCTTCAACTAAGTATCAAATCTCAAGGGGAATTCGTCGAGAAGTTAACTTCATTGTCTTCTGTAAGAGAGGAATACAATTGACTGTTTCCACACGAATTAGGCACAACTTCACTCATACTTCACTTCGTCATAATGCTACTGAAAACGCTTAACTAAGTGGAGAACTTTTGTTTCCTAGTACGAAATTGAACATTATCTATAGCTAGTGTCAATAAATAATCAATTTTAAGCTTAATAAGCGTTGCTTTGATATGAATATAAGCTTTTTTGAAGTCTTTGTGTGTGTATTAGAGACTCCAATTACTCGGCATCTAAACTACGAGTATCGAGTAGTAAAATTTTAAAACTATTCGAGTAGTTTCACTTGTACCAAAATATATACTATTAATTCAAATTTGTGTGTATAAATAGATGATAAATAAGCCTCTTTTATATTTTATTTTTCAAAATCTTATTTTGTCTCTTGTCATCATAAACTTGTCATTGATAAGATAAGTCAGCAGGCCCCAAAGCAATAGTAAGAAGAAATAAAATCGCGTTGCATAGACAAGGAGTATTACTCGAGTATTTTTCAAAACACTCGAGTATCGAGTACGTGAAAAGGTGAAGAGTATTCTGGAGTATCGAGAATTCGATATTTGATTTAAATGTTCGAGCACATCTTTATCCAGCAACTGGTAAAAAATTGGTAAGCTAGACAAATGTTTCAATTTTTTTAATATTCTATAGTTCAATTTATTTTCGAGTGTTTTTTACGCCAACGGCTTGCAAAAATTTTTATCGACTGCCCCATTGTCCAGTGTTCAGAAAATAATCTTCTTCTTCCAAAGACAGTCTTACTATTACTCAAAACGTGGATTTCTAATAATATGCAAAATAATTATGTGCTTTTAAAATTATTTATTTCACTGCAGCAATCTTCCTATAGGCCGATTTCTCCACCGATTGGACCACTGTTTAAGGTGGTGTGGAGGGCTTCTATTATTATGTAGACTACTTATAATGTCTTAATTCAATGCGTCCAAGGTATTATTTATTTATTCAATATAAAATCTTTTCAAACCAATGCTGTTTTCAAGTACTTTTACAAGTGTGATTTATTTTGTACAAGCCTAGAATTTTTTAATTTAATATGTCAATAATTGTAAGCTTAAATTTAGTTATGATGTTAACGGATTCTTGGAATGATTACGTATAATTAATGAGCTTAAGTTGGTTCTGTTCGCTCTCAATTTATTCCGCACATTGTATATTTGATATTTGAGTGTTTCACGTTAAAGTTAAAACTCTCATCCGAGATAAGATGTATTTAACATGTTATAACAAAATGAAAATACCTTTCGACAAAAGACGAAAAAATATAAATAAACCAATCGATAATCTTGCCCAGACGACGTTTTGTGAAATTTTCCGAAGTAATCCCCCAAAACCTCAGATTACCAAAAGTACTTTTAACTTTTAGGTCACATTCACCAATGCCCTGTTTGATATTCCAAATAACTCTGAAAGTTTTTTCTTTCCTTTGATCATTCACTATTAGGATAAGTACTACTTTAAAAACTGTCACGAATTTATTTTGCTCCATTAAAATGCTTTTTGCATGAGATCTTTTGTTGAATTTGAGAACCCACGGTGTTGAGCATTCTATTTTCAAGATAATCAATTATAGACACAGTGATCAGTTAAATTTCATTGTTGTAAAACGTATTTCCTTGTGGATACAATTTTCAAACGACGGATATATGGTTTCAAAATAACTGTCTATACGTCATCAATTAATGAATTAAAATTTCTACTTAAGTCAAATCAGGCTCATTTTTCAGTTCATAATACCATCGTGGAAGATACGATTAGAATCTAATATAAAAACAGTCCTGTATTTCTCCAAGAACACGCGATTTTTTAAACTCATTTCGTGGGATGAAAAATCCTTTAGCCCGTCTGTGCTTTTGCAGTGGGGTGGGTGACAGTATTGCTACAGATTAATGATGATAATGAGCGACGCTTTAAAAATTTAGCTCGGAAGTGAAAATTATGAACCAGATCCGTTTTCTACTTTCGAAAAATAACAGTGAAGAATTATAACTCTTAGCTCGTGCGGCTATTTTAAAATTTAAATTACAATTCAATTACTTGTGATATTATTGTGTGTTTTACAACAATGACAGTGGATTTTCAAACCTTATTCTTCTATCCTAACAGTATTCTCCAAACATTTTTTTACCTGGGGATTAGCGAATTTACCCGATGTATTGTGTGGAAACAGTTATATCACATGAAAAGATATAGATATCAATAACATCGAATTTTTTTGTTGTTGTTTCATTTCTTGTGATAATTACGGCGTTAGTGTTCAGAAAGACGAATAGATGCATTAAAATTCAATCGGTTTCTATGTTTCGTTTTTATTACTGACGAATTCAAAAAACCTTTCTCAAGTTTTAATATTTTATGGTAAAAAGGTCGAATTTCGGACATTTATACTATTCATAGCGTGGCTTGTAACTTATAACGCCTTATTACATTCCTCCGCATATTAACGTCATAAAAAACAACTCGATTAGGTTCCCGCTTAGCGAGTATAAAGTTAATAAGAATTGAGACTTTCCATGGAGAGATAAATTTCCTTGCATTACCTGACACCAGAACCAATGGTTGGGAAATTCTGTTAGTTTCCCAAACCGTTTGAGGTATTTAAAAAAAATAATGTCTTGTTTATTTTATCAAAGAGTGTGTTTACTTATGTATGTTAAAATTAAATTATGTGTTTACTCAAAAGCAGTCATAACTAAAAATAAAATGACTGTTGTCTGGTAAACATACATTTTGACATCACAAAAGCTTAGAAACTGTCATATAACAATGACAGCTAACATTAATATGAGGTGCTATTATGTGCCAGACTTGTGTCTCAGATTTTCTATCTTCATATAAAGAAAAATGATTATTTTGGTCTTAAAGTATCCAGAATTTTTATATTCATTGTCATACCTTCTTTTTAAAATTTGGCCAAAGAATAAAACATTCTTTCTTATTCTTCTCTTTCTACTAGACAATTATTTAAATTAACTTATTCACAATTAGGTCTTATATAAAAATTCATTAGCAACGCCTAAATATATCACTTAGTGAGTAAACATGGTACGCTTGGTATGCGGTGGAATAAGCCCGCATTGTCCCTGCCTGCCCCTGTAAGTAAAAAAATGAGCCTTTAGTCGTTTTTAACTGATATAATATTAAAACCTTCCTGCTTATCACACGCTAAGAATCCGGTGGGGCTCGAATGGGATCCCGCAATGGGAAGCTACAGTTATTGGGCATTCGTTTCATTCAATTAAGACGGAATCTTTCGTTCATTAATTTCTTAATAGATATATGAATTGTATTCAAGTGCGTATGAAGTAAACAATTATGTTCAAATCTTTTTCCAGGTGCAGTCTTCATACAAATCGATCCGTGGCTATATCGATAAGTTTACATGCTAAACTGACTTAAAAAAAAGACTGATTTCTTAAGCAGTTCTCGTAAAACGTCTTCTTCTTCATTAAGGGTCTATATATGTTGGGTGTTGGATAAAATTCAGAGCACAAAACCTCGCATAATTCATTTTTTCATGATGTGGTAACAATGAATTCGTATCTTAATGTCAAAGTTGATTTTTGAACATTTTTTAAGCATGCTGTGTAGGCCCACTTACAACATTTTTGGGTAAGCTCTTTTCGTATTCCAGTTTTTTCGCACACAGCCGATGTAAGTAAATTGAGTACCTTGTCAAAATATGTTTTTTCTCCGAATTGGAAGATTTTTTGTTGATATATGGATTTGACAGGTTGAAGTAAACGTACCATTTGAATTTCAATTCAATTTCTTCATACCAACTAACATCTTTGCAATAGGTATATTAACATTCATATAGTAATTCAGTTTATCGTTTTTTCCATATGAAAAAACATCTTTACCATACTTTTTATGAAATAAAAGGCGTTCTTTTAGTCTTTTTAGATATCATTCAGGATATGCTACATATTGTGTGTACAGTAACACACCTAAATTGAAATTTTTCTTTTAAATATATCACAATTTTATTATTTCATATGATGGCCAGATAAAAAAGCAGTGATCCTAGCCAGTTTCAATCATTTCTTAATATTTTCAAAATATCGCGTTCATTCTTTTAAAACTTTTATATAGAGAAGATTCCACTCAAAATCGACAGTTACTACTGCCGTGAAGACGACATTAGTTATTGTTCATTTTTAGTGTGCTACTGTGATAATGATCGTAAAGGGCGGGACAGGTCCTAATCTTTATCACAATGTATTTGGAATAAATAATTTAAAATGTGGTTTTTTATTCAGTTATCGATGTATAAAGTTTGTTTTTATCTTTCAACGAAAGGAAAAATTTAACAAGATCTTAATAGCAGCAAATTAATAAACAACCGTTTCTTTACATGAAGATAACTTTTTGACAATTCATTTAACCAGATAATGCTTCTCGAAAAATTGAAATAAGTGTCATACTTAGTTACACAACAAATGGAATAACAAAGTTGTCATATTAAATTTTATATATCACATTTTTTTCGTTGTTTCAAAGACCAACTTCTGCCAAACTGAAATGAAAATGTGCTGAATATTCAGTTGGACGTTGCTTCTCTTTCTTTGTATTCGTAAAAAGTAACCTAAACTTGGGCAATATCATTTCTATGTAAATCTTTTCCATCTGAAATAGTTTCCCTACTGTTCAATCCGTCATAATAGATATACGATACTTCGAAATAATATTCAATGTTGACCTCTAAATGTTCAGCGAAAAAGTTACAAAATATTACAAAAAAAACTTTTTCGTTATTCCATTCCATACTTCACAATATATTATATAATATAAGTAGTTTATGTACATTTGAATGGCCAGGCCTTATCATTCAATTTCAACTTGCACACACCTTTATTTAAATTGTATTGAATGGGTGTTAACTAGTTTTCCGATATTACAGTTATTGACAATGATGATATGATTTCATAGATGACAGTTTTGACTGCCTACCATTTAACGTCAAATAGATGCATATATGCATATTTCTTTTATTTGCATAGATTATGAAACGTGCCGTTGCAATCATGCAACCATTAAATGAGCAAACTATGGTAAACATGAAGACAATGCTTGTAAAGGTAACTATTAGCCATTAGTTTGCGCTATAATTTCAAGAAGTAATCAGAGTAAAAACCAAGACTTATATCTACCACGACAGAAATTTCAACTGAAAACCGTTAAAATATTCGTAATAAATCGACCAATAAATTTATTGATTACTATTTAATTTTTATGAAATTATTTTGATAATGTTTTTATTCCACGTATTGTGTTACAAATCATCTTCAGACTCACTTTAGTAAAATAGGTTCAGTGATAAGAACGTAGCCGTATGATAACCAAACCAAAAACCAAAACACGTGTCACTATTTGTTACACAATACTTGGAATAAGATATTTATTAATTTTATGTTATACTAGTATTCGAACCCGGCTTCGCTCGGACCAGTTTGGGGTTATGTTCACCTCGGCGCGTAAATTCAGACGGGCCAAGTTGAAACAACTGGCAACTTAATGACCAACAATGCAAAAAGGAATTACATACCCACAGACATACATACGCCGTTTCGGTTTTATATATAAGATTTAAATAAACTTTCATAAAGCTACCGCCGTAAATAACAAAATTTTATTCTTACTTAGTAATAAAAATCCATGAAATTAATAGTAAATATATACAGTGAGATAGTACATACATACATATGTATGTAAATAAAAAAGGAGTATTTTCCCTTTTTTTTAATATTTTGGCACACTTCCTTTTTTCTGATTGAGGTCAAGAACTTCATTATATAGAACAAACGACAACATTTTTGAGACGTAGTATATTTCATTTTATGCAGCTGTTCAAGAGTAATTTCAGTTAACACAAAATAAATTTAGAAAAAAAATAATAATCGATAAAGTTATTTGAATATATATTTAATTCGATTTCGATAGGTCGATAGATCAACAGGATTTATTTTTATCTCATCGTATATTATCTCATTCTATACGGATCAAAACCAGTCAGCTTACTACTTTCTATTTTCATTTGAGGTAGTAAAATGATTTAATATTGTACTTAAATATTATTTTAAGCAGTTTTCAATTATTGAAATATAGTCGATTTCATATCAATAAATCAGTGAATTACATGGGGAATTACTATTCTTAGCTACAGATGAAAATTATGGATTGTAGATATCGCTTCCACAAACATTGCTGAATTTTCCGAAATTAATAATCTATGCAGTATAAATATATCGGGAGCACTGCCATGGATGTTTCCATTCCCTCCCCCATCGGGGCAAATAAAGCGTGACATGAATACAAATGTATTTTTCGCCCCATGAGAGTACATATGTGCCTATTTTCAAAGGTTTTCTGCATCAGATGTATCACAACACAAAACAAATGAATCTGATACAACAAAAGATTTTTTTCCGAAAAGCTATCATCCATCCACCGTTAATAATTAAAAAAAGGTACATAAAGAAATAGATAAACCACTTTCAAACATGTCTCACGTATTTTTCTCATGTATCTAGGATATCCAGAAATAAAAATATCAATATATATTTAAACTTCCAGCCGTTCTTCATTTGCCTCTCTCAGCAATATAGCTGCTAAGGCTACCAACATTCAAATAATTATTGTTTTAATATTATGTATAGTAGATTATATCACTTTGAGAACTTTTTATAAATGAAAATATTTCGTTCGTTTTTATTTTTTCATGCATTTAAACTATATATGTTTTATAGTGCACAGTTTTACAATTCAACGTAAAAATGCATACATTGTATGTGCAAGTCCCTTAGCAGAGTGATTAATCCATTTGGTCTTTCTTCTTCCAATACGCGTGCGGTAAAGTATTCAAATCCCTTTATAGAAACTTCTATTCATTAATTTCTGAATTTGTATCGAAAAGTCATACATCAATTTGATGTCTACATCTACAATACCTTTTCTTATCTTCTCCAAAGGCAGATGTTGAGTGGCGACTGACTCTTCTCTACACGTGTCGTTAGTGTACGTGTTAAGGCGCTTGATAAAAAAAGTACATCTGCTTCACTTTGTTATTAAATATAATACACAAAATTATAGCACAATGATAAAAGGAAATGACACAAACTAGATAATCTTACGAATAAATTTGAAGGAATAATTAGTTTGAAGTTTGTTGATACATTTCATACAAATGCTGTGTCTTCTATCACTTGAACTACAATAAAAACCTGTTCATCTTTCCCATTATGTGTCAATGACTTCAGAAAATATGTGGGTTGGGCCCTAAAATAACCTTATGCATTGTCAGTTTATTAGGGTGTATAACCCAAACGTCCTTTTTTTAAGCTCGGCGGACCGGCTTTTTGTGAGAGCTGTTAATTTATTCATCAATTCAAAATGACCTTTCTTTATGACGGCGTATGTATATTATGAGGTGCTATTTTTTTAGTATCAGGGAACCATATACGTATAGAACATGGAAGAAAAATGATGAAGTATTGTTCCGTTATTATTTTTTGTTACAAAAATTCCCAGATTAAAGAACCCTTGAGCGATAGCTTTTTTTAGGGCTCAGTTTAAATTGAGTGCTTTCTCGTCATTACATTTTTTGACTTCATTGATAAATATTCATTACACATAAAAAAATTAACCCACACAACATCTCAAGTACTATTCAACCATCGTAGCATAGTAGTAATAAACTTATATGTATATACATATGTTATAAATACAATAAAATTTCAATTGTCTATTTATTTTTATTTCACAAATTATTATATCTACTAGCTTTTATTTAAGTTTTCTTGGAATTCTTTTCAACAGTTTTATTAAGAGTTAGAGTGAAATGTGACTATTTGAAGACAACACGCTTTTCTAAAAATTGCTATTCAATCTATTAAAATAAGTTATAACTCAGATATATAATCACTACCATGTTATCTTTTTAAATTTTTGTAAAAAGAAAAATTATTTACTAAGTCAGAATATTACGTATAACCATTTGTATATACATATGTAAGTATGTATGCGCAAATATCGATATTGTTTGTTCTTGTCATTTGGGAAAATTCATCCCTTTCTTACTCTTGATATTCGTCTTTTGATTTATTTATCTATTTCTGTCATCATTTTTCTAATTTTCTGCCAGTAAAAACTTATCCGTATAATTGGAACTTTTGGTAAAATACGACGCTAAACTTAAGGCTGGTTAATAAACAATATTGAAAAGATTAATCAAGCAAGTTCCGTATCTTTAATTTTATATTAGTTGATAACATAAGCGGCTGATTTTATTTTATTTCATGAACTAGTACTTTTATTATCGTTCATTTACTGTTAAATGAAATCTTTTATACATGTAGTTTTTTGAAAGAGTTTATGCAGATATTACCTTAAACTTATATGCAAGTTGCAGAAAAATAGCTTTTTCATTTTGTACACCAGCTGATTTCACTGAAGTTTTTTTTTAGATATAGTTTATTTAATACAATTTTACTTTAAAACTGACGATAGTGGCTAGGCTTGGTGAAACTTTGATACATTAATTGGATCTTTTTAAGAGTTTTGAGAGTTTTGATACGAACTGACATGTCAGATTGAATTCATTTTCGCGAAAGAATACTTGAAGATGCCTAAAGCCAAGACCATTGGTGACTAAATATCTGAAAGAGTAAAAAGCTTTAACGATCTGAATGAGACTTTATCTTTTTATGATAAGCATATGTATATGTATTTAAAATCTTTAAATGTATAAAAAATAAACTATAATTATCATTATTTTCACATAGTTTTTTCCCAAACACAATAGAACTCTATCTGGAGATGTTAAGCGTCGAATGATCTTTTTTTATTTCGGTAATACATCGCCTTTATTGTGTCACAATCGTAGACTAGCCATACATATGTTTTTTACTTCCATAAAATTTGTCATCAACGACTCGGGATTTGCCGACGAATAGCATAATCTTTATAAAATAAATTACTTTTTGGACACGTTTATGAAATGATCATGAGCAAATTTTCAAATCGCTTCGTCAAATTTGCTCGTGATGAGTGAAACAAGTCTTGATCAGTTAACACACCATGTTAAAAAAAAACTGGTTCTTTTTAGTGCCTGCCACGGTGTTAACAGTATTTTAGTGTTAAGATTTGTTTTGTCCGCTGCTCTTTAACGACTCAATATTTTTTGATATTTTAATCTTTCTTAGCCTTTTTGGAAAAGGTTGCCCCAATTCCTTTGGTAGATCGTGTTCTTAGTTTACTCGCCGTGAACATTTTGTAAATAAGACTTAGTGTTTTCCACCGTGATAGGGTGTACTATCGTGTACGTGCTATTTCATATGATACACGACAGATGACACACGTAACGACCTGCCGTGTCGAATGGTAAAAGAGCGGAACACGAAATGTTTCTATTTTTAACAATCGTTTATTGTCTTGCGAATAGCCATAAACCCTTAAAATTTTCGAATGACAAAAGTATCAAACAGTGCGAAAATAAAAGTTTCACTTTAACAATTTATCTTCTTTTACAACGATGTGCAAATAGATTTCTTCAGTGATATAAGTAAGTAAATCTACTGAGAGTTGTTTCAATTAATTTGCGTGTAATAAATTGTTTTCTTTAATTAATACAAAATGCTCTGTATTCATTTTGCAGTTTGCTTGTTTCATTTTTAGTGTAAGTCAGTTGAACTTATATATTAAACGTGTTAGCTGAATATTTCGGAGAGATAATATAAACTCGTCAAAATGCGCCATGCAAAATTCCTTCTTAATTGATTTTTTTTTTTTGAGTATTTCTTGATTACGGAGTTCTGTTAAGAATTGTAAATTAATAAAAATCTTTTGTTTTGTACTTATAAAAATGAATTTCCACAACTTTATCGCCGAATCCATAAAAGTAATAATATTTTAGACTAGTCAACTTTAAGTTCAAACAAGTATGCATACAAAACAAACTTTTCATCTATCTCAGTTATATATTTCTTCGCGTATATAATTGTATGCATCCTTCAATTTACGCTTTTTTGCGCAACAAAAGAGAGGAAAATTTCACTGACAGATTTTTAACAATAGACACCATAAAACCAGGTAGTTCCCTTCACCAAATGAAGGAGAAATTTTAGATATTTCTAGTGATAAATGGTGGTGAATGTTTACTCTTAACTGTATTTCTGGACAGATCCCTGTAAATGAAACAACCGTACCGGGAAATAAAATGAATTATTCAATTAGGGTTCTGTCGTATTTCTCTAGGGTTCAATTCTTGTAGACTTTTTTCTCGTTCTATTCTAGCAATTCGAGTATAATCTTGGTTAATAATGGACAAGCTATGATTACTGCTGCATTTCGCTTAAATTAATTTACTCACATTAATAGATATTTTGTTTATAATATATTCTTGTATATTTGACACGTAAACGTATGTATTTTCGTAGAGGTATTATCTGAAGACAATGCCATGAATCATTCAAGGCTTACGGTGTCCACAGATTATTAAGATATTTGCCACAGATGCTAGTGATAAATATGGTCATATTGTAAGCATTAATGGGTTAGTTAAATTCACCAATCCTCTATGTTGAATTAATACGCTATGCTAAAGTATCGTTAATCTTTTTAAACAATGAATGAATGAAACTTTAAACTATCACATGAATTAAAGCGCCAAGCAAAATTAACAATCAAATACTAATAATCGATGTTCTCAGCCAAAGACATAATAATTAAATGTAAAAAAATATTTTCTTTCGATACAATCTTTACTTCTCATATGAAACATAGCATTTATGGGTCATATCAACAGAATTTGTATAGCAGGAATATATTATTGAATCAGTAACTCAACCACTCTCTTTTGAAAGGGTAATGGAAAAGGATAAAGAAACCAATGGTAAAGTAGTTCACTAATCGGTGCATGTTTTGCATTATTGGATCTCAAATTTGGGTAAAGACGGTTGAATATTAGAGATATATTGTTTTCACACAAATCTTTTGAGAAATCAACGAATGAATGATTCAAATCCTAAAACATAAAGCCGAAAGGACGATAGTCTAAGGAAATGGAGCACTTAGCTATGTCACTTATGATATATAATAAGTATTAATATATTTTTTACTATCGATAATAATTGTATGTTATTGAAAAATTCATATAAATATAAAATAGTATTATATGTACATGGTTTTATATAAATATATGAGTATTTTTTACCTAAAATTTTCTATTCTTCAATCTATTTATTTTTAGACTTTATGTACATCTTTGACGCATTTTGAACAATTTACGTATTTTCTGACATAATACTCGTAAATTTACTAACACAATATTTACAGAAGATCTGATCTATATTAAATCCTCGATGTTTTCAGTTAACACATAAAAAAGTCTTTATTCAAATAATTGGCCTTTAGCCTATTGAAAAACTTTCCTTTGGGTAAGTTATGAAAATGTATTTCCATTATTCAATATAAAAACGCCGTCTATATTCTCGGAAAACTTTTCGTGAATTGAAAATTATATGTGAAAGAAATCAGAACTGTGAGGAAAAACCAGGGAAAATTTCCAGACATAATTTTTACATAGAATTTAAGAATTTTTCGAATCAGCAGTTACTCATTCGCTGCGTTTAAATTGAATTATCGCCTATATGTGAGGCCTTTTTAGCATATCCTTTATTCTTAAAACGTTACTGTTTTCGCCAATTCACACACTATAAAAAAACTGTTTTAAATATACTAATTCACATTTTAATAGCGACGTGAAAACAGTGGCCAATAACAATTGCCATTATGTCGTGAAAGTTTTTTTATATTTGATGGGTTTTAATATTTTCAGTATTTTTTATTCTCCTGTCCATTTCTATCTATTTCAGCCGTGTATTTATTCTTTCCACTATTTTATTAGGGTTGAAACGGTATAGATGGAAATTCCGAACGAAAATATAATTTATCCACACCTAAAACATGAAAAAGCAGCGTATTATAATCGTTCACGTATTAACACCATTTATGGGTTTTCTGACTTAATTTATAAAAATAACTTATGTCTTACATTAAACGTATACAGAATCACAATTTCCCCTTGATTGCTCGTTCTTTCAAATGTTTGGTTTGAATCTCCAAACGAATTTATATTTTGGTCTTTCAATCGATTAATTTTTTTATATGAAATTATAGATGCCTGTAGTTCACAAATCGTAATGAAGTATGTGAGATTGAGCTAGCTTACTTAACTTTCACCTTTTATAAAAGTTCCCATTGAACAGTGTATATGTTTGATATGCACTCAGAGCTTGCTCAGTCAAAAATAACATTAAAAAACACTTTTTGCATGAAAAAGTTTGGAAATTTTATTCTTTAATAATGAAAAATATTTTTATATTCAAGGCGATATGATGTAAACAGAAAATTACTGGCGTTGTTCATATATTTTTTCGTCTCGTATAAGATTAGATTATATTTAATGCTTGGAAAAAATCTCCAGAGACTATTTATTTCGTAGTAATTCGTCTGCACTTAAGTATATTTTCACTTCAAGCAAAGCATTCATATTTTGAAAATTTTGCAAGGAGTTGATATGTGCATCACTATTTAAAATATTAATTCTTGAATAAATATTTAGGTACCACCCAAAAATGATTTATAAAACTTTTCACCACACACTATCTTATCAGGCATATTTGGAAACTCAGTAGTAGTAACGAATAGATTTTCTATATCTTTTGATATATCAAATAGCACTCCACTAAATCATTGCTTAAATCCATAAGATTTTTGGTGTTTAAATACGAATCATTCATCATTTTTTTTAAGTTCGTATAAATTTATGTTAGTCGTCTGGCCATGAGATATTATAGTAAATTTAATATTCTTTTAGTGGGATGTATTTTCAATAGCTTTAGCACTGAGCAATTTCATCCTCTTCGTCGAATAATGCTAACAACCATGTAGTATATATTGTTTTTCAAACAAAATTCCAAAGCATGGTTAGGTATATTAGAGACTCGCGGAGTGTGAAATCCCATTATATCGTATTTCCTAAAATGCGTATTATAAGTGAATTGCTCCTTTCGGAAACTGTATTGCAGGATTCACGCACTCTAGTTTAAGAGGCTATACCCTGGGGATATGTGGTTCTCGACAACAACTAGTCGAGTGGTTCTGCTTCCTACACAATAAATCCACACAGGCCCACAGAACTAACACATAAAACTTACCATAAAAAGCAAAAGTTACAATAAAAACGACAGATAAAAGAAAAAATATTTACATTTACTTTTCTCCTCGTCTCAGTTGAGATTACTTAGACTTCTTTTATGATTTAATACAAAATGTGATGCTTTTGGTATTGCCCACTTTTAAACGTTCGGAATATAATCAAAAAGCACCTCATATAATACATGTAACGTTTATGTAAAATTTTATTTTTAAAATCATAAAGTCTTTAAGTTAAAACTTTTGTCTTGCAGCAGGTGTTGAAATTTTTTCAGTATATTGTTGGTTTTATGGGTGAATACGATCGTAAAAATATTGAAGAGAAAACTGCGCCATTTCATTCAAATTTTGCAAAAATAATATGTGAAGTCACTGTGATCTTTTATAAAAATATTCTTACTCATTGTTCAAACAAGAGGACGCTACGGTGTTTGGCAGATTTTATACATATGATTTCAGTGCATTTTTAATATCGTAAATCCTATCTCACAAAATATTTGAAATGAGTTTATAGTAAATCTTTGAAAACCATTTTTCGTCACATAACCTTTAAAGATGTCAAAATTTAATTTAAAAAAAAATCTATACAGCATTACAATACAAGAATATTATAAACACTTTACGAAAACATACAAATAAATAAACTGAGTAGTTTTTTTATGATACATTAGGTAATAAAGTTTGTATGATTTTTATGTTTGCGATGTGTAATACTTGAATATTTAATTAATGATATTGTATTAATTTAATAGTGCTTACTGTCAGTTCTTGGTGGGGAAACTGTATTCATAAAATCAAACACTATTATAAAGTAATTATCCCACAATTTAATATAATGATTATGAGCAATTAACTAGCGAAAATAGCGATAGTAATTTTACAACTTAAAAATTATTTAAGAAAATTGTACATCGGCTCTGTTCTGGCAAAAATACAAAAAATGACCAATATCATTTGTATGAAAAAAATACGAATCACACAACTGGATTCACTCTAAGTAGCTGCTTGAGATGCACACAAAAGACATCAATTCACTTAAAATCAAAACCGTCAATTACCGAAACAAAAAAAACAACTGAGCGAAAATTTCATAATTAACCCTCGCATTATTCTCTCGGTTGTATTTTTTTCATTGTGTCAAGGAAATCATCGCTCCCTTAATAAGATGTCTTCCCAAGATCAAAGAACAATATTTCTGTTGCTGTAAACATTTTTCATAATTAACACAAATACGAACATAGACTTCTGTGTATAATATTAATATAATACAAGCTAACACAACACACATCCAATGCATACCAATTAGCTGTTTATACACGATTTAAAGCAAAGATTCAAGTGTGGCAATATAACATGAGACATATTTGTTTAATATTAATTTATACTGACATGAAAATCATGTTAATTTATTTTCCATTACAAAGATAATGAGATTGTAAATTTGAAAAAACTTCCGATATAATAGCAATATTTCATCATCTTTACTTTTGGTGCCGTTTTCCATTGAAAAGAGTAACCAGATTTCAGTACCTTTTAAATGATATACTGCATATCGGTTTTACGATAAAATAATAATGACAGTGATAAGTTAAAAAAAGGAATGTACTTAGTTTTACTAGAATAATTTTATCCTTATAGCATTGTATCTTATCGTTATAGAAACCTTCTTCAGTAAAATCCTCATTTTCCTCAGTAAAATTATTAAACGGCTCCTCATGGAAGTTAAGCGAAATTCCAAAATTTAACCACTATCTACATTTATGTCCTACAATTTACTTCTAAAAATAATCAGATTAAACAAATGCAGAAGAACCCAGAGTCAGTAACGTAAAGTAATAAACACGTCCCTACGTCAACGATTGACAGAGATTGTACCATCTCAATATGCAATCGTGAAACAACTACAGCAATACTCTCCCAAATTAAAAATTAAAGGTGCTGCCTTTAAATAAACTCACTTTTAATATCTATATTCCCGATCTTTACAAAACACATGTGGCAGAAGTACAAGAAATTTATTTATTTTATTTTAATATATTGACTTTCCACCTTGTTCCACCTTCCCACGTTGATAGCTAACACCTCAAAAACCAGTCAGTTGATAAAGATTGCGGTGTGTGAAAGCGGTGCTGATTATAATAAAATTATATTTGGAAGTAAAACTTTGAAACTTATAATTTCTGGTATATTAATTATAGGTATATAATTGACGATTTATGATTGCACAGAAACAAATATATGTAGCTTATTGATCACACACAATTTATACCTTTAAGCGAGTTTTGACAGATGGTACTTGTTTATAGTCTATTTTTTTGGATTCCAATAAATTTTAGTTGTTTTTGCTACCCATAAAACATCAGTTAGTCTATGGAGTCTAGGAAAATAATTGCACCTTTTTTCTTTTAAGAGTGCTATTCAATTATAATTCGGGATCAAAAGAAAAGTATTAAAAGCTTCAACAGATATAATTGCGTAGGATATGTTTTATTAAATATGCTAAAAACATAATATGGATGTTATTACTTTTTCATAAAACTAATGTCAAATATATATATATATACGTATACGTAACCCAAATATAGATTAGATTACAAAATAAGACTTTATTATATGACAAATACGTATAATATGGGATTTGGTTACCTTACTACGTAACTGTATTCAAATACAAAAGAAAAACACGAAAGAATATTCATTGATCAATAATTCTCAGCCCTTTCCTATTTCTTTTTCAGCTCATACAGTTTTACTACTTATAGTAAAATTTTAGTATTTTTACGGGGTACACTTTCAAAGCTACCTTAAATTTCACAGATAGGTACCTAGGTACTTTGTGGTTATTGATTTTCGATAGAAAATTAAAAAAAACGGTACTTTGCTCACAGCTCTTTTCTGTGCTCCATAATAAACGGGCACTTTATTTTCTCATCATAAGTATCTTCGTGTATATTATTAAAACAACTGTTTTCAGGCGAACTGAATTTTTAAAAGAAGCTTACTTTATTAGTTTGAGGATTTTTTAATTTAAAAAAAAGAACACAACATGACTTTTCTACTTATTTAAATAACAACAAAATCGTTTCCGCGCCGATTTGACAGTCAATATAATAAATATTTATTAATAGTTTACTCAGTACCCATATCTGTTCTACTTTCAAATAACTAATAACACATTTATGGCCATCAAAGATACAATTATGTATTCATGCGGTTGGCCTATCATTAGTTTCTGTGATTCTCCATATTATTACAAAATCAATGGAATCAAAATACAGCTCTACAAGCGATCAGTTCCTGATAATATTATTATTCAATTTTAATTGAGAATAATGTACATATTAAAAAATATTATTAACAACAGGACAATCTGTCTCTCCAATAAATCTTCTTATCTATAAAACAAATCATACCTATGTGTGAAATTCGTTTCTGATTGGCTGTCGTCAAACTTGTATCTCATTGGGTGAATAAATATTCTTTTTTCGAACGATTAAATAAATTGAAAAAAAACGAATTTAGTTTACGTACGTCATGGCAGAAGCCGTTGTTATTTTTTTTTTAATTTATATTTTATCAACATATATTCCAAATACCAAGCGAAACCGGGTAAAACTACTTGTAGTTTAAATATTATTTAAAAAAATTCAAATCTCGTTAAATTATGTTTTTGACCTTCGAATGTCGAGTTTTTTTTAAATTTTTTTTTATCGATTTGACGGAGCAGTAAGTCAAATTTCTTATTTGAAATTATAGTTAATTTTCATTCCCTTCCCATCGTTTCTGACAGTAGGGCTTGACCGCTGTAGTGGTGAGCAATCCATAGTGAAGATAGTTCAAGAGGTTTGCTTATGCATGTATGTATATGTATAAAAATATATAGTACGTTTATTACTTACCCATACATACACAAATGTATATGCTTTACACATATGTACATACATGCATGCGTCTTTACAGCACACTAATAAGTTAACCGAAGAAATCAGCTTCGTATTGCGAGAGGTCCTATATTTTTTTGTTGAATTTGTATAGAAGTAGTTTGAAATCTCCATTTTTTTAATTAAATTTAGCCAAGAGTTGTAGACCTCAAGTAAACGCTACGTATTTAAAACAATTATTTAGCTTTTGTATAAGGAAGAAATTATGAATATTATTTTCCGGATAAATTTTGTTAAGAGCTATTTACTGAACAACTATGACGGTAAAAATCTGATGCGATATTTAAGAATAACATACAAGGTTACATTTACATAGGTTCACTGATAAAAAATGTATTTATCTAATGTTACCCAATCAATTTTCTTTAATGTTCATCTAAATAATTAGTTTATCGTCTGAGCGTATCATTAATAAAAAATAGTTACCTTAGACGCTTAATAATCACTTAGCTCAGTCTTTCACACTAGTTTTTGTATTATCCCAGCGTATATAACAAACTCTTAGCGATTTTATATTCAATCACTTAGCTTTTTGCATTAGCGAAATTAGATTTATTACACCGCTTTAGAGGATTAAATTACAATAGTAAATATGATGATGCTAATAAATTGGCTATGATTTTTACCCCGGGTGTTCTAAATATTTAAATACAGGTTTAATCTCTCATAATGATAGTCTGGCAAATTATGTAGTAAACGAAGAGGAAATTTAAATAAAGCCTCATAGAAAATTGAGTAAAATAATGGTATTTGTTATGTAAATGTCTTGTACCATATGTACCATAAACAACACATGAAACTCAACGCTTCTTTTAAATCCATCGATATTTATAAAACAATTTATTTATTTGACTAGTGGGAAATCAAAGTATAATATTTTAAAATGCCTCAAACGCATTATGGTGACCTCGACTTTCGTACAAAAATATAATAAATATTCAACTATTAACAAATTCATATCATTAGTAGGAGGGAAAACATGTAAAATTGGGATGAGAATGCATAAAAAGTAACAAGTTAATAATGGGTAAATGAAAATTCTGAGACGTTACACTGGGGTTCCAATAAAATTATTCTGAGCGTGATATTAATTTATGAGAGATTTACGTCGGTAAAAAATATTTTTGATTTATTTCCAGATATCAAAATAAACCTTTAGATAGATGACAGCATCAATCAAAGAGATACATGTATTAATAATATTATTCGGAACAAAATATCATTTCTGAGGTGTCAGTCCTCTCATATCTCTGAAACACTCGATAGCGATCAGTCAAAGTTGGATATATTACTGACAAGATAACACCAAATAATCTCCGCATGTACATATAAAATATATATATAACGGGAAATTGTTATTCTTTGTAATATCTACGCATCTTATGACGCATGTGGATACCAGCCAAGCACCTTGGAAAAGGGGAAAATTTATTCAATATGCAACCCCATCCAGTAGCACTCGTACATTATTCTAAGGGAACATACCCGTTCTTCTGCTTGTTGGGTGATATGCGGTTTTTCATATCGGAAACTCATATTATAGTGAGACAACAGATGTTGTTTTGTATACGCAAGAAATTTTATTTTAACTAAAAACCGCCCAACTTGATACATGTGGAATATGATCTCCATACAAAAATCTAAAAAAATTTTATGTTCGCCAATATCTTAGCGTTGGTCTATTTTATATTATACTAGTATTGCTACCCGGCGTCGCTCGGACTAAGCGACCGATAATTATTTAATGTTATATCATTCGACATAATTACATCACAAAATCTAACATCCAAAATAGAATTAAAATAAAATCACAAACTTTATTTAATTTGATGACAACCCCATTCTCGCCCATTAAAATGTCAAAATTCAAGGAAAAAATCTAATTTGCTGTCAAAGAAATGTCAAATAATATCTTCACGCAAATAATAAACATTATTATATTGCAACTTGCAACAATAATGCAAAAGGGAATTACAGACCCACATACATACATACGCCGTTTCGGTTTTATATATAAGATATTGCAAAACATTTGATTTCATAAAAAATAAAAAGACATTTTTGTACTATTTCTACATTAAATTTGTTTGGATCGGGACCAGTTTTGCTCATCGCATATATATTCAAATTTGGTGAAAGTACAGGTATTCAGACACAAAATTTCCCATTATTTTTTAGGATTATGTCATTCCACCTATTATTGAGAGTGAACGTTTTAAATGTCAGTGCAGTAGGAACATGCAAACTATTTAATCATATTAATTCTAACGTTTTTTTACTTATCGATTATTAGACTAAATATAGAAAGGTTACTTCATTAATAAGAACAACAACTTACGATAGTAAGCCTGAAGATGCCTCTCAAAGAGGTGAAACACGTGTCACTACTTGTTTCACAATATTTGGTATAACAAATTTACCAATATTATTCAATGCCTTTTTTACTAGTTTAAACTTCATTTCTATCTGCGTAAACATGGATAAAAATACAAAGCAAAGCAAGCCCGTAGAACGCGGCTGTATATGATAGCAACGTAGTTCAATCAACCAAAGTTTAATATGCAACGTTTGGATGTAAATGACCCGGCTAGTAAAATAATGTCCTGCAATCTGGAATGACATAAGAGATGAGTAAAGTCAAGACTTCGTTGGCTTGCTGAATTTTTCGATGACTCTTGAATACGCGAAGCTTAGTAGAGAGCTGCTGCATTGGTTAAAAAAAGGAGGGAGTTTTTATAGCATGTCAAAGTTCAGTAATTATATTTGTAGTAAAACAATTTGAACTAGTGTAAAATAAATATTCCATGGCACGGAAAGTCAAATAAATAATACACAGTAGCTTGAATACAATTTGGTTGCTTCAAATGTATAGTCACCAAAAAGACATTGTTAATACTCGTCCCATAATTTAAAAGGATAGTCAGGGCAGGCGTTCTACTTTTGAAATAAACAAAAATAGTATAACGTTTGATATCATGAAATAAAAATTGAACGTTACAAACAATTTTAGAGGCCCATTTATTACGCATGAAAAAGATTTCCGATTCAAAAAAACATTTTGTAACAGTCATTGTTGATACAGGTAAAATTGATTTTCGTTTAGCGTTTAGATATTCTCAAATGGATGCCCCATGTCACTTCCACTCGTAACACAAAATATTCATGACATTTGCCTTTAAATGGCGTCGATCACTCTTAACACTCTAGTTTTCTACCTATTCTGAACCCATTCATTTTTAGATATTTCACTATTGAGATTAAGTTAGATATATTTGATCAATCGTTGGATAATTTATTATTTACTTGCAAACAGATTCAATGCCATACAATTAAACATAAGTTGAACGACTAAGACAAAGAAGTTGAACTATCCGGAATACGTATCCACAAAATGGAATCTTTGTGGATCAATCTATGGCATCTTTTTTCCAGAAATTTCTAATTACGAAGGAATGATTTAGTATTGATAAGTTGAAAAAATTCACAAAGACCTATTGCCTCGACTATAAATGCATGTCTAAATCTGAAACGTTCAAATGTCAGATTAGCTGATTACTATTAGATGTTGTTATTTACGATTGTATATCACAAGATTCACAAAGATCATCATCAGTCCAGTGTCCTATTTATTGATGATCTCATATCAATTTCAATATAACTTTATTAAACAGCTAAATTTAAAATTTTATCTTATAAACATTAATTGAAGTGAAACGTTTCAAGCAGTACGATAGAATACGTTAAAAACAACTGATTTTAGACTAAGAAATCATTGTCCTTACACGAGGCAATTCACACTATAGATTTAAATATAGTTTCTGATTTTTACTATTCTTTCCACTCAGTTGATTTGCGGTCTTATAACAAAGAAGAACTATAAGCTAACTTCTAGTTAATTTCCTAATGCCATCCTTGTATCTTTCCTTCTCCAAAAAGTGAGTTTTATCTTATATACTTATCAGTTTCCGTTGAATAACTGATATTAGGTGACAATATGCTCTACATCGAGAGCGGATATGGTTAAAAAATATATGCGGTAATATATTACATTTTACCGGATATATCTAATTTTAAAGTCTGTTGATACCAAATTTAATTCTTATTAATTGTACATTACTTTATTCTGTATTTACGAAAGATGAAAGATTTATGAAAGTAACGCTTTGAATAAAAACAATATGAAATCTGAGAGAATACCAATTCAAAGAAATGATTTATCTCGGTGAACGACTTAAGCCGTATCATTCATCGTATAATAGATACATTACTTAAAATACACGATGGGTGAGAAGCCCGGTAATATTATATAATCGTTAAAAGGGTATTCCAGTATTTTTTGTTTGTTATCGGCCCATCTCTTTCCACCGCTTGACGTATGCCTCTCCTATTTCGACTTCCTTCGCTCATGTGCCTGCCAACTGAGTGAAAATTTTTGATTTTCCACGTAAAATAAAAAAAGGTTTTATAATACATTTAAAATAAAAGCTTTTTGATTGAAAAGCATAGTAACAGTTTAAAAGTTTTTACACGTTATTAATGTAAATTTTACAGTGCCTCCGTACAATTTATGTTTTTTTTATTATTATTATTTCGCATTCAAATTTTAAATTTTAGTACAAAAGTGTACATAAATACAAACGGAATTGAGGAAAAAATTCGAGTTTATTTTTGTTTTAAATGGGTTCTCGTGATGAGTGATTGATTTTAAATCACCAACTGGTTTACGTTTGCGCGACGGAAGAAAAAAAAATCCACCCTCGAAATAAACAAATCGCGAGGTTATTTCAATAGGTCGTCAAACTCAATTCGTCACCCGTTGGCTTCCACCTAGCTTTGAAATTTGTTACCACCCCGCATAACACCCCCGCCCGCTGCCCATTCGGTACTCTTTTTATTGAGATTTCCAATTTCTCATCTTTTGAAAAACTCTGAGCGCACAAAAATTTTACCGAATGCCTACTTGTCGCTCGGGAAATCTGCAAACGCGTATTTTAGGCGCCATAATAAGGCGCAAATTGGGCCCCTCTAGTCGAAGGCTAGCTTTTAAGGTCGCCAAATACCCGCCATCACATACTACATACAAATTTTTATTCAAATTACTATTTTAAAAACGGAAGAAGGAACTGAATGGCATTTTGAATACTTTATAAGTAGATCCGACGTCAATTTGTGATTTACATTTACTCTTTGATATAATATCGTGATATTTGACCTGCTATACCTTTTCTGGGGCGGTGATTCACTAAATTGTACCCTTCCGATATTTAGCGTCGGCGTTACTTTTATTTTCGACAGAAAAATGGAAACCAAAAAAATATAGTTTGTCTCATCCATGCGAACAATAATTTATGAAAACATTTTTAAAAAATACGTAGTTAGACTACTTACAATAAGATTAATGAATATAACTGTGAATACTTTGCTAAGTGATCATTTTTTTGCACGATTTGTTTTAGAATATATATTCATCGCTGATTTTTTCCGATTAAAATTGTTTGTACTCATATACAAGGGATCTCAATAAAACCTGGCTTTACGTGTGCTGGTTGTAACTCAGTCGTTCAACGTCTTTTCTTGGAGTGGGAAAAACATAAGAATAAGTAGACAGTTAACCGTATACTCTATGGCTCTATTGTCAGGATCGTATAAGGACGGCGTCACTCAGTTAAAAAAAAAGCATTGAAAGAAAGACGTGTGAGTTGTAGAATCATGTTTGCTGAAAAGTTTTATAAAGACGGTCAGAACAGCACACTTTCAATTTAATAGTAAAGTCAATAAAATTTCTAAATAAATTTACACCAAAAAGATTATATTATGAACGATAAAAAATGCTCCCATTTATAATATTACAAACCCGGAAGCAACTATATAATGTTGCGTATTAGCCTACGAAATACAATATTATTGCTAACGAACTGTTGCTATACTAAAAAAAAAACAATAACTTTCTTCCTATCGTGTTATATTTTCACGAAATATTCATTCTGCTTACGAAATATTTCCGTGAAAATGCAAAAGACTGATTTTAGCTTTACCATGTAAATTTTAAGTTTAATATAATTTTGAAGATAACCAGATTTTTCATTTACGAGAGAAACTGCTTTAAAACTAGTTCTCGAAAGGGTACATTTGATGCTTGAAAATGATGAAGAAGGGAAAACAATCTTTTTAAATAAGCTTTATTCACTTTGAATTTTATTGTAGAAAATTCAATTGGTAACAGCTTTGTTGACTTTTGTTTTACTCCCAAATAATGTTTTCAAACGTTTTTTTTATAAATAATTCGTCGATTTATTTATTTGTGTTTGCTTTGTTTTCCAGGTATTTTAGAATTTTCCAAGGAAATACCAGATTCTTAATAAAATATTTGTTTTATTATAAAATCCGTCGATTTTTATGAATAGCAGTTTTGTGAGCTTTATGACTGAAGTATAAAAACGTGACTTCTTTTTGGTCCACGAGTAAATTTGTATCACGAAGAGCAAAAGTTGAAATTGCGTTCCAGCCATAAAAAGTATAATCAAAATATTGAGTGAAAAAATATCATAAACTCTCGTGTAATTTATCTCAAAAAAATTCACACGAAGTGCTTGATCATGATTGATATTGTATTATACAGAATATCTTTTTACTAACGTATATTATATATTATTTTATGCTGAATTTGAGAAAACTAAGCATTGAAATTACTTAACATCCATGTATTCACGAAAGAAAATTGACTTTTGCACCCAATATTTTTTTACATCAATAGATAATACGTGGAATATAACTGTGAGATTACCAACAGTAGTATTGATTTGTGCGCTATTGTATAAATTATCAGGAGTGATTTTTTTATGCTTTATAGAAATTGTATACAATATGAGCGCATAAAGTCTCTCAAAGAAGTTTTTTAGTAGTGGGTGGTATAAAGTAGCTTTTCCTCTTTTTGAGAAGGTACGTGTAAATTGAGCTCATAAAGGGTTGATAGCAAGCCAATTTTTAAGATCGGGTTAGTGTAATATATTGAAAACGTCCATATATTTTCATAAAGGTTCACGAATCTACCTAATAAAGCTAGTTTGTGACATTTTTTTTCCCTACGATTCAAATAAATTTTCTAAAAAACCAAACGAATTTAGTTTACATGTAAATCACGACGGTATAATTTTGAAATATTACTGATTAGTTTTTCATATAACTGTGATTATATTAATAATACTTACAAATACCGAACTAAGCCGGGTGGTACCGCTTGTCAATTATTTAATGTGTTCTTTTGTAACCAAATAGAACAAACATCCAAAAACGTACCTTCTATGTTCCCTAACGCATTAAAAAAAAATGTTGTAAACTCATTGTAAAATATTTCTACTATGAACTCATCCATTAAGAATCTTAATTTGTCATACTTCGAACGTGTGTGTTGACAAAAAAGCTATAGCAATATCAAATGAAAATATTTAAATATTCTCTGAAGAAAGTCTGAAATCACTTTTTTTTCAAGAGTACCATAAAAGATAAGCTCATGCCAAGTGTTTAAGATTAAGTGAACATTCAAATAAATGTTGTTTATCTAAAAAATATCCTTCTTTTCTCAAACTTCAAAATATAAATACTGTATATATATTCTATTGGTCTCAGAAAAAATATTATTAATTCACTACTTCCTACGTAGAACCCATTTTTTATCTGTAAGATTAGCCTTTTTCTCTTTCTTTTGCACAGAATTATAGCTTGAACCCATACTTTTGCCTATGGTGGATATTTTTTATTTGTAAAATAATATCATACATCAGAGTCAAACTGATAAATCAAGGACATCACCATGGTCTCAACAACGTGGTTTGGGTGTTATCCGCCAACAACAACTCCACTGTCAACAAAATTTTCTGAATAGTGTGTTTCGTTTCGTATCAAATGCAAAGACATGACTCTTATATTATCTTAATAGGTGTGGAAGATTAATGGAGAAATAAATATTCGTCATTCGATATAATGTAGTCCTTTATATCTCAACTTCTCAATAAACTACTCATCGAAATGATTGTTCAGGTGGTGATTAAATTGGCGTTTACTTGGTAGATCTCCAAATACATTGCTATTTTTTCACCGATGCATTAAGGTGCTTGATGGAATGCCCATATTAAATTTGAGTACTACTACTGTAACAGGACTTCTTTTAATAACGCGCCAAAAATTTCTCAGTAATATTGACAACTAAAATAAATGAAATTCTCACAAATTTTTGTTGGCTATTTTCTCGCACTTGTTTAAAATGCGTTTATAAATATAGTACCTAAAACGGCATTATAAATCTTTTATATTTAGAGTATATGAAAAAAAAGAATATTTATAAATAGATTATTGAATCTCGTTTACTTAAAAAATTATATCGCAAAAAAAAGTGCAAACACCAGTCATCGAAAAATGCATTCACTCAGAAAAGTCTTTCCTGTTTCTCATGCTACGTGGATTTCAGAAGATTTTTTTCTTGGCGGCCTCATTAATCAATGAGCTTAGCTTTGTGCATGATCCATACAATAAAGTATCTCACCGTTGATTGATTGAATTCTACTGGTATCGTAGACCTTTACTCGTTGCGTAGACTCCAGCATTAGATCATTTCCTCCACACACTGCCGCCAAGAATGGGCACATGAATTCGGCACAATATTTTGATATGATGAGTAAAATGCTTTAAGAGATGCAAATACTACACGAGAATATGCAATAAAGACTTAATAATGTTGTTCTGGCAACAGGGTTTTATTTGCCGCCTATTAACTATTAAACATACATCAAAATTACTATTGCAATGTTTATGTAATATGTCTTCCATTTAAATGCTCCAAATTGTACGAAAGCATTATCTTCTCATCTAAAATTGCGTTAACTGTCAAGTGTATAGACATAATTTCTCACCCTTATCACTTACTTTTGCCCTCAGGGAGTAGACAATACCAGACTTTGTAATAGCTATAGTTGGCTTTGTACTCTATGACTTAACCAAAGCTAAATTTTCCATCTCGTAAAACTATTTTAATTTTAATTGTAACATACGATGTCAAAAAGACTTTTTATGACCACTTCGCATTATTAATTATTACTGCCTAAGGTATGCAGTAGAATTTAAGCTATTAGATAACATAATTCTCTAGCAGACACTTATATAACAAGAAATTGTAAAAAAATAACAAGTTTTGCTATTTAGAAAACAATTGTTTTTTTGCTTTTCTCAATCAATTATTATTTTTGTAAATATAGGTCTGCTCTGTCCCTGTTAATTTTTATCATGTTTATAATTGCTTTAAAATACACTTTTGAATTTATTTATTTAGCAACATTTTTATTTCTAATTAACCAAATCTTTTTTCATTTGAAATAAACTCTCTATATCAAATTAGCGTAAAAGACTTCAAAAAAAACAAAGCCCAAGATATCAAATGCTATGTTGGAAAGATACATAGTTTAAACTTATTCGGTCTTACAATTACTACATTAACTGGCTGACGCAAGAAGATGACGCCTACAAATTGCGCGCATTTCTTTATAAAAATATGTCGGTTATTTTTTTCGGAATAATAGCGTATTTTTAATAATATGTACCTACACATAATAAGTTAAATTAGTTCCAAACAATGAGCAGGTATAAGCAAAGAAGACATAAATACATTTAAATTTACATCTTTTTTAGTAAGTTTGTAAGAAAAAATAAGTTTTCTGTTTACTTATAAATTGCTATTTAGAATGCAAGTAATGGGGTATATTCTACAATTTTACAATGTGATAAGTAACGGTTCGGTACAGTGAGTGAACGTTTTCAAGCGATAATTGACAAAATTGTTAATATTTCTTTTTCTTCACACTTTCTTTTACAGTGAAAACTATTTTTATTTAGACATATAAAATATGTACTAGTCGTATAGATTAAGTAGAGAAAATATTACATACATATAACAAAAAAAGCTTTGATGTACCTAGTCTATCGAAAACTGGTTTTTTTTTTCATTTTACCTGTCTTGTGTAACGGACGAGATTTTTCGAGAATATTTTTTTGTTTTTCAAGCCTCCGGTTACATCTTCCTAGGTGCTAAAATTATATAATAGGGTCGAGGAAGAAACTGATTCCATTTTTACGTCAAAGTAGTTTTGTTTTTTTCACTTTGTGGTCATCGCCAATTTATTGCTTGAAGAGGATCTACAAAAAATAATTTTTATTTTAGGCACTCCGAAAAAGACAATCTGTATTACAAAGGATCTATTATGCATACATTATGCGCACTAACAATAAACTTTTCTCATATGAACAACAGTTAATTTCACAGTTATAACATTACTTTTATTTATAAATGTATAATATTTATTCAGGTTTTCAACAAAAAACAACTGACCAACCGTTTGGTGAACCGATACAATAAAGCAACATACAAATATAAAGAAACTATGCATACAAAATGGAAAAGACGGAAACCAAAAAAAAGGAATATGTATAACCTTTATATTATTTTAAACAGTCAATCAATAAATTATATACATAATATTTAGAGTTTCTAATAAAGCTTAAATCAAAAATACTTAGTAAATAATTTTGATTGAATTAATTCAATTTCACATATAATATTTTACAATCAAACTTAATTTATAAATTTCAAACTTAACAAAACAAAATATTTTTTATTATTTATCTGCTTGTCTGTATGTAACGTTCAAAGCAACGCAAGTGCTTTCGCACGATGTGCAGATGGAGGTTTTGTGTGAGTTTTAACGTGAGTGTCAAGCGAATGCTGCTATGTGGCACTTCTACCTGTTGTAGAATAGGCTATGTAGGTACTCTTTTGTGAAAAAAACAACTGTGGATCGATGTGTATTTTACTGCTTGTCTACACGGGTCACTGATGAATAAAGATTGTGATCGTAACACGTGACACACATAGTTGCAGAAAATTTCACTGAAAAGCTTTTTAAAGAATCACTTGTTGTAGTACTTGGCACCTACGAGGAATCATAAAAGCTCCGTAGAATGTGTGGCGCCCTCAGCTATCCAACGGATTGATTTATGAACCTCTCTTCCTTTATACGTACAGGAACTTAAGCGCTTCTGAGTGGGGTAAAAGAGTATTTGCATAGTTACGAAATTGTAGCGTCAACGTTTTATTTTGTAAATATTTGCCATTTAAATTTTCTCCCGTATTCGCTCTCAATTTTCTGTACGTTTGCGACATAAAAACTTCCTGCATTTTTGGTATGTACGAAAAACTGCTCCTAAATTAACCATGGTTCCGACTTTTGTTACCAATAATATTTCCTTGCTGCTATTTTAATACGTTATACTTGCCAATGATTCAGACCAATTAATATCGAGTTGTTTACTATAAATTCGTAACGGTATATGTAAATTTTTTAAATAAATAGCAAATCCAGATGACGATTGATCCTGCATTCCAATTTTTAAACATGATCGTAAATAAATTTTCCTCTTTTCGCTTTTCTCTAAATAAATGATCGTTTTTTCAATTTTATTTTTAAGTAGAAAGATGATACAAAAATCTTTTTCTAGTAAAAAATCTAATTTTTTTGCTACTCATACTAATATTACACATATATCTCTTCTTTTTTCGATTATCAAAACCATATTTACAAAAAAATAAGTACCTACACAAAACATAATATGTATTTCAGAACCTTTTTTTTAAATTCACGCTGATAAAAATACATAAACACCCAAGACACCTGTTGGTTTTTGTATATTTCCTCCTTCTATTCATAAATAATCTTTTTCTCGGAATAAAGCTTTAAGTCAAAAGTTATACCGCCCGAAAATACATACATATATTCAACATTAATCATGTTATAAAATTTTCCAATTTGGCGATAAATAAATGCATAGATTTACTTTCAAAGTAAATACAATATAATGTTTTTAGCGATTTTTGCTGTCACAAATGTATAAAAATAGTATTTAGAATAAGAAACACATTTTATACATTGTTTCTCACTATAAAAAATAAGCATCAACCTCCAAATCTTTTTGTCGTCATTCTTAGATATTTTGCTACGTTAGAGTATTCCAACAACATGTAGATAAAGTTTGTTTTAATAGTACGTATATGGTGTAAGCAAAATTACAGTTCTTTATTTATGATTTTGTTTTGTAAGAAAATTTTTGTTTTACGTTTACAAAAATATGAAGATTCCTGACAAAATTATATTATTGCAAGCTCGTACCGCGAACCTCCACAAACACTTCTGGTTTGCACTGGCAAAATATGGGACGTGCATAATATGAAGCAAATATATTCAAAAGTTGTCGACTTGGAACTTTTATAAAGTTTGGATGATAGTGTTGTCATGATTATCCAACAAAACTTTGAAAAAGAAATAAATACATGTGACGGAAAACAAAATAGTTTTACAAAGAATATTATCTCTTGATGTGACGGCATATTCAGAGTTATATCACCTATCGTTTGTTGTTTCTCATTTTTTATGATATATTTCACTTCAGTTTTTCACGCCGATATTCAATCAGCGCAAACTGAAACAAAAAACGATGAACAAACATATGATAAAATTATAATAAATATCTATTATTTTCAAGTTGCGATTGCTACTGAAAATTTGAATTGATAAAAATTACAAAAAATTCATTTTAATGTAGAAATGGTTTACAGTACTACAATCAATTTAAATAATAAAACAATTAAGTATTAATAATTTATAATATACTAAAATCACGTATCGTCTTAATGATTAATTAAATAATATCTAATTTGGTACCCGTACGGCTGTTTTTCCCCAAAACAGAATTAGCTGCAGGTAAATTTTAGCAAAGGTTCAATTATAATTTCAAATATTCGCTCATTAAAAGAGACTTTTCTGATTATATTATACCTTCTCTTTTTTATTCCCATGACTCTTCTTGGATTATGAAAAATAAATTTATTCCATTAAAGAGTGCTTTTTATATGGTGGCTTAATTAATATTTAATAAAAACCAATATTAGTACAAAAATAATGTTGCCAATTTTCAATAATTTGAGTCCCGTAACCAATTAAATTTTATCCTTATTGCAAAGATTTTTCATCATCTTTTTTGCTTATTTTTACTAAAAATACTTTACATGCAAAAAAATTAATCAATACAGATCCTCTTTGAAGATGAGATTCAAATTTATTTTCATTTTTTTTTTCATACTCCTGCGCTAATCCGTTTAGAGATGTTAACTGTCACTTCTTGGCAGAAAGACATTATTTTAAATAAATAAAACACATTATAATGTATAAATATAAGATATTACCGGTTTTTCTCATAATTGGCGAAATTTACAGGCATATTTGAAATCGGTCCTGATCTTTCAAAAATGATATATGCAAGTAGTGCAAAAAATGTGTATTATTTATTTAAAACTACTGAGTTCATTGAAATTCACATGGTTATTTGCTCACTTGTCTGTATACTACTTAAAATAATGATATAAAATTAGATGAACTCTTTTATTCAAAGTTGCTTTAAAACTTATAAAAACGAAGAAAATTTCTCCTAAAAACCAAATAACTTTTCACATACGATCAACTAATATTATTTCAATATAATTTTTCCATTTGCTAACGTTTTATGGCTTAATTTCAAGCTTGATTTCCACTCCATTCGGTGCTTTCACATGTACCATGAAACCTTCAATTGTTTTAAAATTTCAAAGAAAATGAATTGCAAAGAAAATATCCAAAAATTTAGTTAAAATCAATGCGCGCAGGTGTATTCAAAGCTCTGAAAAGCCACCTTAAGCCAGCGGTTAGCTAATTGAAGCTTCCATCAATTTAACACAAACGAAGGGTTTGTCAGGTGTTCAGGGGCATCTCAGACATTGTCTGAGTAATTATAATGCCTGAATACGCATTACATATTTTATCGATAATGTCTTGCATTAGTTAAATTTTATACTCGTTTGACTCGATGCCAATTATTCATAAAAACTTTATAAAGTTTTCCCAGTGAGCTTAGTCATTCAATATAAGTAGTTGAACAAAGTATTAGCTTGGAAACCAATTAAGTTTAAATTTCATTACTTTTAAGAAAGTTTTTTTAAGTAGTCGTTTGAAACAAGCAAAGTTTAAGTACTTACGAAAATATTTTTGACAAATAAAACTGAGATTTTTTTTCTTTTTCGCAATGTTTCTGATTTTTTTTATTTGAATCTTAGCTTGATTTAAAAATCAATTATTGAAATTGCCGTTCGTTTGTTACGATCATATTTCTTTTTATATTTTAAGTAATTACTAGTTATTTCTTGTTAATTTGCTTCATAACAATATGGCAGTATTTTTCATCTGCCACTTTCTGCTATATCATCTATCTTTGGACTTCTTCAAATATATTAAGTATACTTCAATCTTAATATTTGGTGAATTAGCTCATTGTAAAAGAGTATAAAGTTACCACCAAATCCATCGAAAGTGTACTAAGACAATTAGAATAAAATGGATTAGAATAAAACAATCAAAAACACCTATCACAAATGTTTATTTAAGAAATTCAATTTTAATACAGCTGAGCGAGTTTCATATCATTAAAATACAGTGATAAAATTTGTCTTTTTCATATTACTATAAAAATAAATTCAGTAGAAGATTTGTTTTTGATATCTGAAATAGTAGTAGTAAATGTCAGGGCAGATTATTTTTAACATCTTACAGTAATTCAATTATGCTAAATAAAAACTTATAATGCTTACAAACTTCAAAACATAAATCAATTTATTTGTTAACCATCATATAATTTAAGTACCTTTTCTAAGAATCACATTTGAAGTCGGCACGTTTTTGTAGACATAATGACATCGATTAAGTAAATGTGTAAGATAAATATTTTGTGGACAGTTGTTTGTTTGTTTTTTTTTATATATTGTAGTGCCTTTTAAATTTATTTTTATCAATTCGGTCGCCGACTACTATGTCCATCAACGCTCAAATATCGCTAAAATAACAACTCAAAGGAATTCACGATCACTATGTTATTATCCGATGTAACCAGCTGACAGATGTTGTTGGCTACACATACTTGGCTTTATTCGTATACCTTTCGGATAAACCAAAATATTATACAATCAGACTAAATATTCAATACTTTTTTGGTAAATAATATTATTAATTTGTTTTCATGATCATGTCAGTTCATTTACTCTTTAGTAATTTACAGCATGATAAATACATCATAGGGTATAGGAATTCCACAATGATTGCGTTACCTTTCGTTTCGTAAAAGGTTTCTTCAGTTCTGAATATATGAAGCTGCCACTACTACATGGCTTGGAAAATTTGTTATTTGAGATTATATTAATTCCAATCAAATGTTGTGCTTCGCCAACGATAAGTGTTGAAAACAAGAACATTTAGGTATAAATAACACATAATATCGTTCATTTGCATAACGATTTTGTGCCAACACGGGAATAATTTATTATTTTATTGTATCACCACATTTGTCTTATTGGTTAGTGTTGTGTATTGATTTCACAATCTGCTGGAGTTAACTGTTTGCATAACTCATTAACTCACTTAGGATGTATTAGTTATAATATATGAAAACTTTGCTAATATTGCATGCTTGTGTGCTATTAAACCTAATTTGTAATGTTGTATTTAGTGCACGCACACCAGAGACCCGTAAAATAATATTCCTGAGTAATTTGTTACGGTGGTACGGCGCGAGCAGTCGTATGAAAATACCACACAGATATGATGTCATTAACAAGATACATTAATCTGGTACACTATTTCTCGAATCACTTAAGCCTGGGAGATGGATAATTTGATAACTCGGCGGTCAGGTCCGTACCTTGACCTTCTCAAGCCCCTAAGCGACACGATGCTTAATGGTGCTTGACCGTAATTCTGAAAGCTTTCTCTCCACTCGAAGAGATACGTGAAAAAAGTGCACATGTCAGTAGCAGAGCACGTGGCTGCGGTATCTAGCTTGACGATAATATTTCCGTAGCAGCGTGTCAGGGCATTTTTAAAACTATATCTGCTTCCAATGTGGACACTCACTCAAACATCTAATTGAGCATCTCAATAAAAAGAACTGAATGGGCTTCAAAACCAAAAATCCTTTTTTGTCTGAAAAGATAACGAAGGATAAGTGGTTAGTTTATCACTCATTCTTGTTTTTAGGAGCCGATGGATAAAAAGGAACATAAAAGATGAACATCATATCCATTTGAACATAAATCCAGTGTTCGGTTTTATAAGATTGTTTGTAATAAAAATAATATTACATTTTTAGTACTTTTTCCACAAAAAAATATTTGATCAGGACCGGTTTCAACTGATCAGTTGACAATGCTCGCCATGAGCTTAACCGGTCAAACCTGATCAAATATTTTTTTTGTGGAAAAGGTACTAAAAATGTATTATTATTTTTATTATAATGCCTTTCGGCCAAGTATTGACAGTGAACACCTTAAAAGTGAAGATTGTTTGTGTTGTCAATCGACTGTCTTCAAACACATCAACAGAAACTTATCAGAGATCAATCGCTCAAGCTCTCTTGTGGAAAGCGTTAGTTAAAAAAGATAGCACTTGGATATTACCAGACGATGGTCAATGGCTCTGTTTCCAGATGGTTTATAATAGGATGTAGAATGGGTGGAAAACTATGATCTTACAAACATGCTTATATGCATTTTTTTAACTATACTTACATTAATTAAACAAGACTCAAGAACTTACAAGATTTAAAAATGACAGTTATCAATATATATATATTGCATAAAATACATATAAAATAAGTCACATTTCATCGAATAAAATCTCGTTGATTCTGCAATGATTATAATTACTAAATTCTAATCTTGTTTTGATTTTATTCATTTCTATTTACGATATGTATATTCAAAAATTACATTTAATTTGTACGGAAACTAATTAACAAACTTATGTTATACTTGATTCACCTTAGTTTTTTTGAAGATTTTTTATTTGGAAACTTAATTCATTGTTATTTGTGCATAGTTTAGTAAAAAACATGTATCTAATAATAACTTACAGTTGATGACATTTCATTAAAACAATCTTTTCCTATGCTACTTTTTCCAATACCCCATAGGAATATTATTCTAAAAACATTATATTTTTATTAAAAATAGTTTCAGCTTACTCTACAGACGGAGTGTTAAAATATTGTATATCTAATTCTAAATAAACAGACGGAAAAGTCCAATTTATCGGATTCCATAATGGTATATATAACTTTGTACTACACATTTTTGGCACACAGCAGATATTGTATCAAAGAATATATGTCGACAATCCTTATGGCAGAGTATTAAAGCTGTGAGACTTTCATTCCAATACTGTTACCTGATAAATGACTCAAATCAGCGAATCTATTATATATTGTCAGGTATTGATTTTTCCATCATGTTGTTATTTTGCAATAATAAAAACAAATATTAATCATTTCAAATTAAAATAATTAAAAACAAGCTTCCCACTCCAGTAACTCGTGTTCCATGCGCCACAAAACTATTTTTTAACGCATAAATAATATCAAAAGTGATAAAAACTGCCCAAAAAACATTTCATACCTCGCACAGTGGCTCCAAAATGTTTGAAGATGGCCAAAGCTTTTAAAATCTACAAAAAAATACTTCATTTGGTTGCCAAATAATAAATTAAACGTTTTGTAGATACATGCACGTGTTTTAGTTTAATATATTATGGAGGTCTATAACAGACCAGCTTTGGCCAGCCGCCAAGAGCATTGTGACCCACGAAAGTCATGTCCAGAATTCGAATGCATATGATTCAATACTTTTATTAACATGATCTACAATTGAAATTTTAAGCATGAAGCTTTTATATGATAATTTTCTACACGTGGGGAGCTTTTTGCTCGCTTTTCTGGTGAATACACTCTTAAATTGAGAAATAACTTAAGGAAATAACGTGGGGAAAATTTAAACTTTTTTTAAACGGGCTCGACCAGCGTCTTTTCCGATAAACTTTCTCATTCCAAAAACTTTACAGCGACGTTTAAAAAAGTGTGAGCTTCGGGGCTTAACACTCCTTTGAAAAACTTTTTTTTTCAAGAAAAAAGTACTTTCCTGTATTTTTTCTTTTGTTAAATAATTCCATAGTAACTTACTTTTTTTGCAGGCGGGTGTCACTGTTTCGTAGAAAATGTTAACACTAAATAAAAATTGCGCATTTTTCGCGGCTAAAATAAAAAAGAAGCTTTCTTTAACTTTGAATAATGCCACTTTAATCTTTATTTTAAGCAAGTCGCAAATTTTTTTTGAAAGGAAACAATGTAAAATAACCAAACCCTCATTTCAATTAATCTGCAATCATACTGTTGAATATCTCATCTTGAATTAATTTTCAGACAAAACTTTGGTCTTGTAAGTCTGTTTTTAATCAATAGTACTACTGTCTGTAAGTCTGTATCTGCTTTTAAATTCCAAGTTTTTAATCAATAGTATAAAAATATCCTCTTTTTTATTTTAATTGTACAGTATTTAAAAAAATGTATCGGAGTGCAAATTTTATAAAACATGTTTTACATACGTTTATTTACTTTCATGTGACATATATTCCAACATAAATAAAGATTAATAAATCTGTATTCAATTGAAAAGAAAGTGTGCTTAAGGCTTTATATTTATACTCTTTATAGAATGACTTCAACTTGGTTTTCAAAATAATTATATCGCGTAAATCTCCAATGCCAAAAATTATTGCAAAAAGTCACGTTAAGCACGTTTTCTTTACAAGTAATAAATTTTCCAGGCAAAATACAAAATTTATGCAATGATCGGGTCTAGTAACTTGAACTGCTGATTCTGCGCATGAAACTTATATTTTGCTTCAGCGTGATCATCTTGCAGCTCTTAAATTTCTCCATTACTCTCCGGATTGTTACAATTTTAATAGGATATCGTGTTTTAAGCATTGACTTCTAGTTAATAACACAATGTAATAAATTCATTAAAATTCATTGAACTTCATGTAACATTTGAACTATTTGGAAAATTAATGAATAAATTCACACATTATTCATCTCTCAGTACTATTTTAAGCCAAAAGGTTACTTACTACCTGACAAGAGTAAGTCTCTGAATTCTAATAAACTTTCACATTGAAATGTAATGCTACCTTAACTAATATGAGATAATAGATGTTCACCGAGTAAAATTGTGACATTTGTGTAAAACAATGTTGATTTTATAACGGAAAGTCTTTTTTTAATTTGAGAAGGACGTATTCATGTTCCGTACATAATTATGAAACTTTTGCGGTATAATCAGTATAGCCAGGAAGTACACAATGCAAAAAAAAAAAATGCTCTAAATAAAACATATTATATATTACTATTTCCACATATTCAGATAAAGATCAGGACCTGTTTCACTTATCGTGAGCATTGATGATATTGATAATGTGTGGAGATTTACGGGGACAATATTATTTGTTTTATTTAAACTTTTCTAATAAGAAGTGAAAGTTAACACGTTAAAAGTAATAAGTAACTCATAATCAACAAATATGTTTAAAAGCATAATATCAACAACATGACCAATTACTTGCTTTCAATTATTGTCTTACACAATACAGGGCATTTTTAATGGATATAAATTATATGGCATTATCACGAACACAATAGTAATCTGACAAAAATTCCAACATAATAAATTTCAAAAAACTGAAGCAGGACTGTGCATGTTATATAAAGGCATCAAGGATTGATGACAAATACTTAAACAGTTCACTTGAAAGTTTTAAACATGGTCACTTTCCCTCTATTGTCACGATATGTATAAGGATTTATAACTAAACTTAAACGTGTACTCATTACATTCGCTCACCCAATAATTGTAGCCTTTCACCTACGTGCACACACCTCTTTTGAAGTGCTCATAAATCTTTCTATCTTAGAATAATTACTATGCCACGTGCTTCAATTTTGAGATGGGAGAATCAAGGGACCGTTAATTTGTGAAATATAGCTAAATCTGGCCATGATATCCATTGAAGTCAATCCAAACTGAGCAAAGGTACTGCGTTCATAAAATCATTCTGGGTGCTTCCTAATTGACGATATATATAAGAGAAACATGTTAACAACGTATCTAAAAAACTAAACATTAGTATCATACTGTGTTCTCAGAATATCGTTAAAATTACAATTAACCATGATTAAGGTCACCCACTCTAATAATTCTAGTATTAAACAATGTTATTCTGAAACATTAATAGTATTTAATTGTACAATTAACAATATAATATTTTTTAATTTAATATAAGGCCTCCTTCAAAGATTCGGCGGATAATGAAAATGTAAACGTATTTTCGATTACTTTGTGGAAATTAATTTTCAATACCAATTAAATTTGATAACTTTGTTTTTTCATTTGACACGTGTTTCAATTCATTAATAAGAAGTCTGATAAATCAAAAAAAAAATGATTGCTCAATGCTTCCAAATGTTAGAGTATGTACTTGTTTAATTACGATTTTATATCCATTTCATTTATTTGAACTGAATTTATGTATATAGCATCAGGCAAGTAATTAATCTATTAAAGAGAAAAAATTCTGAACTTTCAAATAAATGCATCTTTCCCGTCTACTTGTTTGGACAACCCGACCCGTATCATCACTTTCAATAGTTACAGAACTTGCGGAATAAAAAATCACGTTCATTTTTATATATGGCCTTCTTAAATTCATATTATTTAACTAGATGTATTTTATATTAGGGGATTTTAATCAACCATTTATAATATAATATGATCTCATCCGCAAATTTAATATCATTTCCTAGAATTAATCGGCTAAGCAACTTAATTTTTACCGCCGAATATAACTTTATTGTCAAAATTAAATATTTTAAGACGTAAAACGCGACTCTTTATCATGCCGTTCTTATTGCCGTTACTCGTTATTAGTCCCGAGATACCGTTTTTAAATTAATTTTGGTAAGAAAGCATGTAAAAATCTTTGATTAATTGAATCACCATGGAATAGCGTCAGTTACAATTTAAAATACTTAATTAATACTAAATGATTTATAATTTTGCGTGCATTGGCATTCACAATTTTTCGACGTCACAACACAATTCTACGTTAGTATTAATATGGTGTGTGACTGTTACCGAGTGGACTTTCAACTTTTTATCGTCACAGAAAAACGGATCAAATCCCTAAAAAGACACTTCCATACATTGATTTTTGGATTTCTATCTTAAGGCACGGATTTTGGTGGCCATTATACTTTTCCTTTCACCATAACCAAAGCTGAAAACGGCATATATTATAGACAAAGCTTTTAGGCAACTGCTATATTACAAAAAATACGAAATAAGCTTTTCATAATGAATATTAAAGTTTAGCATAGCTTTTTTTGTCAAAAAAAAGGAAAATCCGCAGTGCGTCCATAATTTTTACTTGGAATATTTTCCTTTTCACAAGACTTATTAATTGTGTTATTCATAAACTCAATTCATTTAAAGCATATCAAATAAATGAAGCGCCAACGTACAACAAAGTCGGATGTTAATATTAAAATATTATTGACATATTCCGAGATAACATAGTGCTGTTTTCGTTGTACACATATAGTAGGCATATTATGCGAAAAAAGTGTAAACAAATATTCGTGAACCAATAGGCTTTCAAAGATAAATGGAATTGATGTTGATAGCACAGCTGGGAAAAATTCCAGCAAAAATTCAAATAAGGGTTTACTGCATCGTTATCAATTTGAGTCAGACAACGACATACAACAACGCGTAACATATATCTTGTTATGGAGTTTTATATGACGAGCTACGTAATAATAGCATTAAATTTCCCATCTGTTAATCTAGAACGTAAGCAGTATGTTATGAAAATTAATTATTATTTTCAGAAATTTTACTGTTGAAATAATATTGCTGTAACATGAAAAGACGGCTGAAGCGTTAATGTACGGATGTTGAGTATGTATATATGTATGTATAAGGATGAATGAGACTGTCTTGACGGATGTTGTATATATATATATCCGTGAGATGAGATACCTTTTTCTGTAGCTTTTAAATCACAACCAATTATATACCAATAATTAGTCTATCAGCGAACTTTGAATTGCTTCTAATTTTACCGTTTCACTGATTGTTGCTTCATTACCTTTTACACATTTATACAGCGCTTACCGATGTAATACTAAAAACCTTTTCAAGTTCTTAATCCACTCTTTCTATTCTAAAATTATTTACTATACAAAATAGACTTAACAATAGTTATCATGCTTAGTATATTGAGAAATCTTCCAGGCTAAAAATATGTATGTTCTCACAATATTTGTACAACTATGTCCAATGCCACTTTTCTCTTTGTTTCTATCGATGCGGTAAACATGTAAAAAAATATAAAATTTTTGGAAAATAAAGAATTCGTGACCGTGTTAGATAAGATAGTCGACGTCGTTGCCTTCGGTTGCAGACCTCACGGGTTTGAGTACCAGCCCGGGCAGTTTTATTTTTTTCTTGAATTATTGATTCTACGAACGAGACGTAATGATTGCGACTAGCTAACAATAAGTCCTGTCATTTTCCAATCTTTCTTTCTCTACTCTCTTGGTAAAGAAAGGTCAAACCACAAGTCTGGTAGAAAAATTCACGGTTTATTTAATTTTAAATAATGTTTAGAATTTGTATTGGTACAGATACTAATACAAATTCTAAGCTGAATCGTTTAATTTTTAACTTTATCATGATTTTTTTCACTAACGACCCGGGTTTCGTCTTTCGACATCTCCAGGGATTTCAAGTGCACGAATGAACTCGAACGCAGTTCAAAATTCAAACGATTTAAATATGATATTGAAATTACATCAAACACCTTCAGTCAAAATCTTACCCAAATTCTAATATTTGTTTCATTGATAATTCTTAATGTTGATTTCGAAGTAAAAAAAGTAAAATCGTCGAGAAGTTATGTCAGCTAAAAATGCTCGCAATGAGCGAAACCGGTTGTAATCATTTTAGACAAATTTAGGAAATATGAAATTTCTGTTCATTGCTATAAAATTGATTCAATATTGCGCTAAAGATATAATTATAAATATATTCTAAAACCCATTCATTTTGTTTCTTTCTGTTCACATAAAATTTACCAAGGATTACCGAGATTAGGTCATAAATCAGTAGGAAGTATTAGTTAAGCTTTAGCAAAATGTTTGCTGTCGAGAGTCCAAATGAAATTATTTAATGATTCAATACTTAAATATAAATTAGAAATGAATATTCAAAATTGTATGTAGGTTATTAATTGCCGTTTCCAATGACTAAAATAGGCATTACGAAAAGGTAGGAAAATTTCATAGGTGTCAAATGAACAATAACGCTCAGTATAATAACGTAAAGTAAAACGGTCCCCGAATTAAATTAGCTTGATGCCGAAGGCTTTTTGTGGGGGATTTTAATGAAAACTTCAATTCTATACTGGCATTGTGTAATCCCCTTGGGGAAATGTGAGGTAGGGCTATAGATTGAATTATTTGAGAAACATTACAGAATTATCGGAAATGTTATTTTTGGTAAAACTACCAAACGGTCTCGGCTTTATTTGAGCAATGAGAGAGGTTGATTTATTTCTTTCCGGGCCAAAGGACTCTTCTCTATCCGACGGAAGATAAATTTGATATATTTCCAAAACATGACAAAATTTTGAATAGATAATTTGGATACATTGCCAATATATCTGCATATTATATTAATAAGTATAAATTTCAAATGGAACCGATTGAAAGTAAGTATCGTCCCATTAAATTAGCGGAAACTTTTGATCAGGGGAACGAAACATTTTATGAATTCTACGAGTATCTATTTTTTAACTTTTATAATGAAGTTACATGAGATCATTTTTCAGAATTTCATAACATCAATGAAATGTTTTTGTTTGCTATTATGATATTAAAAATTTTTAAGGTTACAGTATCTACATATGTAAGAGTAACAAAACAACACAATTATAGGTTTAAGAAGCACGATACTGTAAAACCCCCATTAACACTTAAATCGGGACCGTGTAATTGGGGGAGTGAATGTCATACAAAATTAATGATTTTGTTTTTTTCTGCGAAAAATGCAAAAATAGGAATTCCCTTAGTTTTGCAAAAAAAATGGACGAAATATTGGCAATTTATGCAGAGAGCGTCACAGCCTAGGTCTCGGTTAGTTCGGGGTTGTCTGAAAGCTATTTATAGATAACATACAACTATTAACAACCCGGGTCGTAAGCGTCAAAATTCATGAAAATAAATTAAGTATTCCATGTAAAATTACGGTTAACTTACACACCGATTATTTAAGACTAATTTACTGTAGAGTTCAGTCAATCTTTCTGTACTAGGAATGTTTATATAGTTAAGAGTTTCGTCTGAAGGTGCTTGACAGAATTACTGTACAAAATTCAAACGATTCAATTTTGATATTGAAATTCCATCAAGAATTTTCAGTCGGAATCCTCAATTATAAAAAAATAATAGTTAATATGTATTTACAATAAGATTTTTATTTTTGTACTGAATTTAATATTTAAGATTTGTAAAGCATATTGCTTGTGATGATAAAAAAGCAACATATTGTTTTTAAAGATACGTATAAAAAGCCTGATACTAGCTCGAGACCTAACCGTGACGCTCTCTGCATAATTTATCAAAATATTTAGTTACTAATTGCCTTGTAAATGCGACCGTTCAATTGGGAGATTTGTGGCGAGTCAGCGCGTAATTCGGAGTACTGTAACTTTTATTATATTTAATATAATATGAATTCTAAATAATACGTATATCGGATTTAATCGATTTTTATTTAGGCTCAAAATTTAAGTCAAGTGTTTGACAGAAACACAATTACAAGATGCATATCGGAGGCACAATGTGGAACATTGCGATTAAATTTTGAACAATTTATTGTGTCTCTTAAATTTATATCCTTATTGTAAAGTTAAGCTTTTTTATTGAAAGGACTCATAACAGTAATGCAAATTAAATAAATAAAATATGTATAAATTGAGTTGCGTCACTGGATTTTATTTTGGTTGAGAAAATTTTAGTTGCGCCACTGCACGCCACCACCGTGTTGGAATAAAATAAATGCTAGCTGAATAAATGTACATGCTACATAAACCGTTATTGTTTCCGGTCAATTTACGGACAATCGGATGGCTTATTTTGTTTTGTGTAATTTTTAATCTGATTAAATCAACTTCGCCGAATTTGATAATGAGTTTATTAATCGAATTTGGTGCCAAAAAATGATCAGATATAAAGGAATATTGACAGAATATTACTCCCTAATAACACATGTGTTTACATATTTTGAAATTTTATTTTCGTCACGAGATTAGTGACATTTCCGGGTTGAGAGTAAAGGGACTTCCTCTCAATACGGCGGCAGTAAAAATGTCCGATAAATAAAAATATATCCATTGGCAAATTATTCTAGACTGCAAGACATCTAGCTTTTAATCATTTCAAACGAATGTATTTTTATATATGTTTTTTGCAACGAGACTTTTTTAGTTTATTTTCTCATTTTTGTAGCAGCTTGAGATACCAATGTCAAATTAAAGAATTAATCTTCTTATTTCAAAAACAAAGACCGACTTCTGTAATTCTTTTCTTGTGGTATTGGTCTCTGATTAGATGTCGTAAAAAAAATATTTTTTTTCATATTCAAATTTCAAAAAACAAACGAAGGTAGTTTACGTACGTAACGTAATTCGTTCTGAATTTGTTTTCGTAGAACTGTGATTGTAATTTAAAAAAATAATTGCAAATATATGACACGTCATATTGGTTGATTACTATTTATTTTAAAAGTCCTTTAGTTCGATTTCTAAAAGAATATATTTAAAACTCACGTATTCTAAATATAAATGTATCCCTATTAATTGCTGATATAAATAATCAAAATGGTTTAATCAGTTCCGTAACCAACTCCGGTTGAATTTATTTTGTGATACCAAAATAATCTGAACTTACCCTTTCTAGGTAATTTTATTAAAACCACAACAATGCTCTCTTATCCTAAGTAGGACTGCCCACCCCTACCCACTATGGTGAAAGCCTTATAATTAATAGTTATTCCAAATAACGAATGCCAGGTGGCAATAATTATAATTCCTTGTAGCATATTCACATAATCTTCAGTTATTTCATAATTAAAACAGAAAATTTCATAAAAGCATTTCTTAAGCCATATTTTTTTTTCATATGAATTAAAAATACCTAAAATAGAAACGGTTTTAACCTTCGGAAGACGGTACCAAAAAAAGAAAACGTCAGCTGAAAGGGGAGGGGGTCTAAAACATACCCCATTGATTTGGCTTGATTGGCATTTGAATCCATTTGATTTGAAACGTATGTTTGAACGAGGCGCGTTTGAGAAAAGATAACTTTATCTTACCGAGTATGGGCAGTGAAGTTTGAATCCTGGAAATTTTTAGCGACGATTTAAATGGTTTTCGGCCAATAATAATCCGACTTATTTTGCTTTTTATTTAATTGCGACGAAACTTGTCCATGAAAGATCATAATTTTTTTTTCTCAAAAGGTGTAAAAAACAATGATTTAAGAATACCAAAAGTTTACACATTGTATCTCTAATTAAGACAGATATTTAAGATAAAGTGGCAGTATGAGTCGTCTGTCTCACCCACCAGGAAGGAAAAGGAAAGTCAGTTACGTTTTAATCTATATTTTTAGAGAGTGTAAAGAAGCCCACTTGTTCTCGAACGGTCAATAGTATTTGTACTACTCAATTCCTGTTCTGCAGCTAAGTTGTCAATGCTTTGGTTAGCATCATACTTGGTGGGCGATCAAGGGTTCGCATCCCTGAATACAAACATTCATAGATCTATTTGTTAACCAACAAGACAGTGCTTGGCAACAGGTGTGTGGAAGAGTGATGCTCTATGTTTTTCATGAATCATAGCCTAAAGTAGTATATATTTATAGGAACAATCTTTTTTTTAAATTTTGTTTTGCCAGGGGGGAAAATAGATTGCAGTGTACTAAATGAAGAGGTTTGTATACAAACAAATGCATTTCTGTAATTTTTTCAACCCTCCTCACAATAAACATTGGCTGATAACTAACTTACAACTAGGTCTCGATAAACAGAATAAGTAGACTTGCTTCATTAGGAATCCAAACTTTCAGCAGAGTGCGAGTGGAGGTGTCTAAAAATAAGGAAAACAGGGTCTAAAGGAGGACCTCTATTTCGGTAATCACCCTATCTACCCTCTCTCCTGTTCAGAACTAGACACGTGGGGTAAAGAAAGGACTAGCTGTTGGCTTATTGCTCTTTATGACCCCATTTTCAAGACTGTATGTCATTGTTTCTATTGAAAAATTTGTACATATATGATCATTGGTGGGGATTTATGGGGTTTGGAAGTCATGACTTTGAAGCGCAACTTTTCACACAATTTTCAAGCACAACATTGTCCTAAGCTTTTAAATTAAAAACCAACTTGGGCTGTAATTTCTAATATTTGCCTTTATATTAAATAACCATCTCTTTTAGCCATGCATTCCAAGTGAGACACTCATTTCTCTTTTGGCCTCGGTAGCTATAGTTTTTTTTAAATTCTCTTTTTCTTTTGTAGGTCATTCACCAGATTTTTTTTTCCTGCATTAATCATTTATTTTTTGAATTTCTTTGAGTGTTAAAATCTCAAGTCTACCAATATCAATTTATATAACTTTTGTCAATTTTGGAATTTAACTGTCCATTATTCAACAACAAAAAACCTCATTTAATGTTAAATGATTATGACCCAGACATTGTTTTGCAATCAATTTATTAATTTTCAAATGGTGCCTGTGAGATTACATCCCTCACACCCATCCAACTATAGAAACGGGGTGTAACAGGAGCAATTACCTCAACACTAGCCTTTTCCTAGCCTATCCTGCAATTGGTGCCTTGACAAAACCCATCATAAAAAGAAAAACAATATTTTGGAGCAAATATTTATTAATTGAATTTGAAAAGCAAAATATAAAATAGTTTATACTGCACATAAAAACGTTGTTTCAAAAATATTATTTCACATAAAATAGAAGCGGAAAAAAGTAACTGGTTCCTATTAGAGAAGATATTTATACATCAAACGTAATTATGGAATTGGTCAGTGCTTGACACTTGTGTAAATGCATAATTTGCTATCTAGGTATTAATTATATTTGTAGGCTTAGAAAATAATCTTCAAAGAACCATTATATTTCTCTAGATACTTTGATACTGCATCATTGTTTATTTCGTTCCCAGATAAAATCAAAGTATGCAATTTTGGTAAATGTGGAAATCCCTGTAAAGCCTTCAATAAATTGTTGCTTAGATTCAAGACCTGAAATTTTAAAAGTTTAAGATTAATTCATCATTTAAGTATCAACAATAACAACTAGAATGAACCTCTGTCTTCATGTATGTGAGAGAGTGTAAAGCGTTAAGTATTTGAGTATCTCCTTTACACATAATTGTGGTGGTGAATTTATACCTGATGTAAGTAAAATAAATTGTGCATTTTGTACTAATTTGTATTAAAATAATAGGGCTTTATTGTATTAAAATAATGAGCTTCCCAATTTTAGGGGTCCCAATTTTTTTTCTGCATTTTACTTATTTGCTTTAGAGCAAGAAAAACATTTGTAAAAAAACACTGTCAAATTTGAATCATTTGAATCATTTTGCCTTTCGGCATCTTCAGGCATTTCAAGTGCATGAATGAACTTAAACTGACTTGAAATTGAACTAAGTTCAAATGATTCAAATTTGATATTGAAATTCCATCAATTTTATTAGATGTAGATAAAAAGAAGTTTTAAAAAAATAAAGAATGGGACTCTATTTAAATAAACTGATGAAATCTTGAATGTCAACTCCATTATGTATTACCAAAATAGATTAAATAAATTTACCTGACAATTTTGTAACATTCGAAGCGTCTGCAAACAGTTTGAAGTAAGTTCCTGGCCGCTGAGATCAATATCAGAGCAAGCACTCCAGTATTGGAGGTTATAGAGCTTTGAAATTTTGAAATCAGCTGAATTTTGTTTATGGCTGAAGAATTTCCCTTGCTTAGTAATGTCCATATCACTCTGAAGACAAAATTCAATATGCCATCTCGACAACAAATCTTTGTAGTAATTTATACGCTTTGGGTCCAAAAGAAACAATTTCGGAATAATATTGATGTAACTATCATAATACTTTAAGGGATCAATCGAATGTTCAATGACTGCCAGAGTCAATAGCGTCCCTGTAAGATTAAAGAAATAAAAATAAACACATTTCAATAATAGATGGGTATAATATTTTTTTTGTAACCATTTACGCTCCTAATGTGTAAACTACATGGACTTATAATGTACCTTAACTCAACCCGTCTCCCTTTTTCGCAGAAAATAATGATGGAACGATAAAGCTATAACAGTAGTTAACTGATCGTTCTTGCTAAGCCCTATGATTGAAAGGTCATTTTTAGGAACCACATACATCAATTCTTTCAGGCACAAATCCATAAATTGATTTAAAAATTAATGTGCTTGTACTGGGATTCGACTCAGTGGACATTGCAATTGAAGAGGACCACGCTGACCTACAGTCCAAAGATTGGAAATATTTATGTGTATAGGTAAATAAATACAATTTATTTTTAAGATTGGAAGCAATTTGAATCAAATGGAATAAATATTCCTTTCATAAATTAAGAAAAAAAATCTATAAAACTCACAGCAAAGTAGACTCCTATTTAACTGAGATGAGTGATAAAACTAAATCTAAAACAATCTATATAATCAGTAGGTATTAAATATGTTTTGATTGTAATGAAACACATCATTGATTAACAGGAAAATTACAAAACTGAAGATGCTTGTTTATTTCCTTGACTTATACTTTTGACTGTAGCTAAAGAGCTAAAGTAACATGAAATATTTATTTTAGAAACATCCGAGTTAGTCAATAGTCTACTGTATTTTGTGCGAGTGAAAATCGTGAAATAATTAATTGCTTGCCTTACATTTACTATCAGGTTCTAGTTCAAGCAGCTGTTCGCATGACTCATGCTGATTATTTAGCTCTTCAATAACAGATTTGCCAAAATAGTTTCCAAAATGAGCAGGAACACGTCCAATGTATTCATTCCCAGGTGAATGATTGCAAATGACAGTCTCCTCTGTATCATTCTCAGAATTTAAAATAACCTAGAAGGTTAGAAAATATGTGAATAGATTAAAATGGATCGATAGATGATTTAAGATTTTTTCTAGTTGAAGAATACCCCAGTTTATGACAACTTTACAATAATATTTATTAACACCCTATACGGATAAGTTGAGTAGTTCATTTGCCATATTTGATTTACCACTGCTTCTCATCTGTCAATTTTGTACAGCAGTATTCGGTGGCGAAGCTTATGTTAAACGTATTTAGTTTTCTTTCTTAACAGTTAGTATCTCAAAAGCACAAACTACCCAAGACTTGGTGGCATGCAGTTAGGTGTTGGTTTTTTCACCACCACCTGTTATGTAAATAGCAACTACACATAGGTGTGCAAAAAGCTCCTACAAGTTTATTTTATCAAAATTTAGTACACACCAAATACCCAGAAAACTTCTCTTTTGAGTCAATTAAAGATCTTGATAGCAAATTGCAGGGTTATTAAAAAAATCCATGATATTGACAATTATGAAAATATGGTATCATTTTGGAAAAAAAGAAGAACTATTCATTAATTAAGAAGTTAAAGATGATTAAAAGTTGCTATCTCTGAGAGACAAGGGAATATTAATGATATTTATTGTATTTAGCTTCAAATATTATTTTTGCCATGGAGTGGTGTTTAAAAAACTGATATAATTGTACTTATTTATGTTTTTCTGTTCATTTTATAGAATCGCTTAGATTTAAAAAAAGTACTGTGAATAGTTTTAGAGAAAAAATAGTTTGGGCAAATGTTTACCTGTATTTTGGAAGATGCACCCAATTCCTGAGGTGTATCATGTTCTAATATCCAGAGCACATCATTCTTCAAGGCAAATATGGACACCCAATTACCAGAGATTTTGGTACCATCAATTTCAATGCTCAGATTACTCTTAAGGGTTGTATAAGGCACACATTTATTAAATGATATGTATGATTTGGCAGACGTTATCCTGCATACTGCCAGATTAAGTGGCGGAGGAATCGCACCTTGAAAATGTATTTTAAATTTCCTTGAAACATTTCTGTTAAATAACATTTTTATTATAAGTATGAATTTTTTCATACATTTATTTTCAATTTCCTTCCCATCACAGATAGAATATATATTTTTAAAGTGGTATATCTAAACCCAATAGAAGTATATTGAGGCTCTGATCGAAATTCTTTATGCAATGTTCAATTTGATATCTTTGTAATATGTACCACAAACAGGTCATCCACTATCAAAATCAATTTTCTATTAAAAATTAATGTTCACAAAATTATCTCATAATCCATGATTACATAAATCAATTACTAACTCAAAACTTTTTCCAACATGATGACAAACTGTGAAGTGCTGATTGTTAGGCTGACTCTCTATTCACATTGAAGAAGTGAGTAGAGGTTTAAAACATCATTTTCACCAGTTTTCCTTGGCTGTATTAAAACTATTGCCCCCTTTACACAAATAACTAATCATCACAACATGCATTCCCACACTCGCATTTCAGTTTATTCAGTAATATTCATTCTCATCTATTCTCATGATTAGCAAATGATGATAAAAAAAGCAATAAAAACCAGTATGGTATTTAAGGAATTAACCCGGCACACGCGTTGACATATTCACTCAATTAAAAACCGTGCGCGTCACCTTTCTTCGAATTATGAAAGGATGTTATTTTTCGTTATATCGTAATAAATAGAGGGATTAAAAATAATTGGATTGATATTGATTGCGGAAAAATACATTAAGAATATGTGGGAACACTAAAAACCCGAAAGAAATACCACATGAAGCCACAATTAAACAAACAAATCTCTAACAAAAAAGCAACGTGTAAGCTTGTCGCCATGACGTATTTATTATCTTTAATTACGAACGTGTCAAATTAAGAGCCCTGCGACGAACTCATTCGATGGTCGTTGTCACTTGAAACATACATATATTACTCGCTTAATTATGGGGAAACACATAAATAATTTAATATCGAGACATTTATCACCAAATGTTCAACACACATACACCTAAGGAGATAATAATTTATGATTTTTTTTAAATCTTTTTAAGAGTTATAAATTTTGTAGAAAGATAACGACAAATACATCACAATCTTTGCATGAAACTTGTTAAAGTTTTTTTATTTTTCTTTGAATTACATTTGAGCATTGTGCAAATTACAAATCAGAACTAAATGTTTTTAAATATTGAATACACCCAATAATTTTTTTAGTAAACACAATAGTCGAAACAATTAGAATAAATACACGATAGTTTTTATTGAAATGTGTCCCTCAATACAATACGAAGTATAAAAACATTAAATAAAGATCGCACGAAAAATAAATATAATACCGCGCAGTGCCTGTCAAAAATAGAATGAAATTATATGAGAACTGCGCGCGAAACTTTCACTGACGGGTAAAAATCGAAAAATTGTAGCTGTTCGAGAAATCGATGTTTTTATATTTAAATCTATTATTTCTGACAATCTCAAAAGGAGTTTGTGGTAGCAAGATAGATAAGGCAATATTTTAAAACAATAATCACCTGTCTTTTCCGACACAACATATGTGACGTTCGTCCGCCACGGGTTAAGGAATTCACATTCAACATCTTACTTACCCAATAACCATCTCTGATAAAACCATGCGCTTGTATCATAAGGATCAGTGAATGCAGCATTTATTACGAGCTCCAACTCACTTCTATGCGAATTTTCTTCAATTGATCGTAATCCTACAAATTAAAAAAAATTATAAACTCTATGTTTATAATATACATGACAATAATTTTTCCATAACCAGCACAAACAAGCAAAATAAACAAATATAGTAGCCACATTATGTTGTACAGACAAAAATACCGGAAAACCTTATTCTTATACAGACAGAATTTGAAACAGTTCACTAAAGATCTTTGTAGTCTCATTGAATTCCTGAACAATGAATTTATCGCCAATTTTTTTCACCTGCCATGAAACGTAATGCAGCGTAACTGGGTTTTTAATCTTCGCTACCATTTTTGATTTAGAATTGAAATTAACTTATTTTTGTTTCCCAAGAGCACTACGAATACACGGACTGTTTTTCAAAAAGTAAAAATTGCTAATAACATTTTAAGTTTTAAAAAAGTTATGGAATTTAGCAAATATTAAAAAAATGCAAATAATCATAGGAAAACTAATATGTTTAAATTGTTAAAAAAGCATATAATCACCTTCAGTATCAGGAAACAGATGTGTCAGCAATTTACTGCGATAATGCCAAGCAGAGTAGTTGGAAAAGTTCTCTTTTATCTTTTCAGTGCTGTAGTCAAATTCTTTTTCCAAAGAAGTTTTTGATTTTGCCACTATGTGACGTCGATAGTCCCAGCAATGAACTTAAAAAGTAAACCATTATTAAAAAACATTTGATAAAAATTATTAAGCAAGACAGACTCTGTATTGTATCGGTAAAATCTAGAATATAACAGTCCAACAAAGAATCATTATAGCATTCACCATCACGTCATAATGAATTAGAATTGACTTTACTTAGTAAGATTCACTATCATTTTAATAGCAATCAAAATATAAAAAAATTCAATTGTTATATTTTTGTACACTTTGGTTTTGTCACAACTTTATCCGCCTTAAAATATGTATAGTTTACCAACTTGGAACGAAAAAGTCTATCTCCCTAATTCCGTTTAATATGAGATGAGATATCATAAGAATCGTGAAATAATCATAAATTTATCCAACAATCATAATAATCTTACTCTTTAATATAAAATTTAAAATAACTTTGATTATTCCACGTATTGTGTAACTAACTGTGACACGTGTTTCGCCTCTTTCAGAGGCATCTTCATCGCAAAGTTTGCTTAAGTAAATCATAATAATCTTACTCTTTGTTTACTCACAAAAATTTTAGAGAGATAAAATTCTCAATATATTTTCAAATACAATATATGATTTCCATGTTATGAAAAAACCAAATCTATAAAAAAAATTGACTCAATCAATCAGTTCAATGCAGTGATATCATCATTCTTGTGTATGAAAAACAAGCTAAAAGAATGTAGTTAACAAAAGGTATATTTACAATTCCTTTCATCCAAATTTAAGTATGCATTACACAACTTCAATTCTTTACTCCAATCCGGATCCTTCCTGGTATCTAGGATCCAAATTCTTTGGTGCCATGAGCTATAAGATTTTGGATTCACTTTCAAACAATATTCGGTCAGTTGTAATTCGGCATCAAATAGAGTGGAGGCACTGTCCGAAGGTCTGTGATGAATGAAATAAAAAAAATCAAAACTTATAAGATGAATTTTAATTCATATTTTTAGATGTTTTATTAAGATTCCATTAGATCTAAATTAAGAGCAAAGATTGTACTTAAACAAAAAAAACCGAGCACCCATTTAGTTCTGCCTCTATTCTCGTTTTCCAGTGTTAATTTATTAACCTTAAATATTATTGTTAGTTGCCCACTTAATATCTTTTTGATGCCTGATTGAAACAGAAAATAAAAGCTTAATAAATAACTGTTACAAAATAGTATCTATAAGTGATTGATTGTGAACCTGTCGTACAAAACAAAGTAAAAAAATACGAATTATTCAACAAAATAATTACTAACTATAAAATGATTTCTTTTTGTCAAATGGAAGTATGATTTATAGCAACCATTCCCTACATCAGGGTTTGTAGGCGTGACATGATTGTGGAAAATAATTAAAAATTAAAAAAATTACTCGGCCGCCATAAACAGAAGGATTTCTCTTCGGTAATTCCACAATGTCGATATATCTGGATTTGCAATTAACATCTCGGAAGTAATTTTTAAGGCCTCTTCATCATACTCTTTCGCAGCTCTCTAAAACAGATAGGCAACAGTTTTTTTTAATTTTTTTTTAAAATACAATTATAGATGAAAGATTTAAATTAATATCAAATCAATGTTCTTATCAAAGTATTTAAAAATATATTACACTTGAATTAAAATTTAACAGCATACTCAACTATCTAAAGAAAAACAAATAGCATGTCCGCTTTTATGGCATATGGCCACCCATTGAAGTTTTCTACAACATCTGCTCAACGTGTCTTTTTTGAGAGTAGAGCTAGAAAGGATAGGACTAGGACAGGACTAGTGGTCAGCTAATAGGCCGCTATCGCTACGTTCCATTTCTAGGATCGGATGAGTGTGAGAGGGTGTGGTAGACTAGTTTTCTTCAACTTGTGGTCAACCTATCCCTGATTAACGCCAGAAATACTCTAAAGATGTGGCCGGAGAAGCAAGACGTATTCCTAATTACTAATTTGTCCTAGTAGGACACAAATCGATAGCGACTGCTGAATTGACGTTTCAGTTTTCGTTTCGCTTTGTGTTTTTGGTTTGTGTACTGGCCTCAAATAGTCTCCATACATACTTTTTAAAACTTGGTAAAATATCACTTTCTTTTCGCGTTCCTTTGATTTTCTAAGTTTTTCTTCTTCTGATGTTCGAACCTTTAACCTCCCGTGCTGAAAATTCATTGATAATCAATTATAATGCATTTAAATAATATTTTACACGATATACAAAAATAAAAGGCTGACAAGGGACTGGTTTATAAATTTCCAACTTCCGACTGTAGCGAAACTTACCATTATGGTATAATTTAGTGAACTATAGTTTGATAGATTGCGATAAGCGACGGAATAGATATTTTTCCTCGCAATTTAGTACATAATATGAATCTACTGTCAGTGTCAAATTATCATAGATATTGATAAGTTTAATTGTGTTGTCTATGGTATAATACTCTATGAATATAGATATTGAAATTTATATCGATACATAGTCATAGACCATAAACAAGTATTTAAGTTTATGGTAAGAATATTCTCTACTTTTTATATTGTATACCGTAAAACGGGGTGAATAGACACTTTTTATCCTTGCATCACCATGTATCTTCATACCTGCGCCATATAGTTAAAATATTGAACTACACATTCATGACAATATTTTTTAAATATTCACTATCGTTATTAACACCTGCTTGTCCATACGGCTCTCGTAAGATTTTGGACAACTAAAAAGTTAAATATTTCACTCAATATAGTCAGTAAGTATTTATAACTTAAAAATTCACAGAAAAAATAGTTCTTCATTCAAAAACAAAATCAAAAATTCAAAAATATAATGATTTTTACGCAAAATCGTTAATTTTCTCTAATGCCAATTGATTTTGCAGACTTTAAATCTTAGACGATAGATATATGCACAAATAAATGTGTTAGAAAGATACACAGCCTTAGAGAGACATTTAAATATTTATAACTTTACAGTAAATTTAAAAGGTACAAAAATAATAATGTGGCTTTGACAAGGGACTGGTTTGTTTGTGTAATATGTTCAAATCATTATTTAATCGCCAGAAATGCAATAAATAGATTTTTCGTTCAAATTTGCATGTTTTGACCATTATGGTACTATATTATAGATTGTAAAATCAACTCAAAGCATAGGATAATAAAATAGTGGATAACCTTTCAGAGAATTATCAAAGAATGGCAATAAAATTTAAAAGCTTTGTGAAAAAAGAAGCCGCTAAAAATTATATTTATCATAAAGATATGACATTTAATATGAATACTTTTAACTATTTCTTTAATCTTTTGGGTAGAAAATTTAATCTGTAAACAAATTTCATTATTCTTTCAAAAAATCATTTTTTATTGTATAAAACACAATAACTTTTGTTTTATTCGTCTGTAATATTTCAAATTACTTTTTCTAAAATTATATTTAAAATTGTAATCAATAAACTAATTTTGTAAGATTGGAAAAAGAGATAGCTCCTCAATTGAATTTCTCAATTAAATTGTATTTTATTATACCTCTGATGAATTTAAATAAAATGAAATATCCAATACTGGCAAACAATGATTAAAAATATTTTCCTATTTTCCACTTATTGTTATTTGTAATTGTATTAAAAATACGATTTCATCACAGCCGTTCAAATTTTAACAAAATAATTAGTAAATGCGAGATTGTATCTATTCGAAAACAATATTCTCTTGCCATATATATTATGGTCAAAAACACTATTGGTAAGAAAATGTTTCCTTTTATGAATCTATAGCGACAGCCGGAATAATACAAATATATTATTATGGACTATCCAAACAGCTGTATAGTTCTGGTAATATTACGTCTCGGCGCATCCCCGTCGGTCAACAAATAATTATGATGGCCTACGTTTATGTACAACGGCGGACGTCGTCAATGACAGTCTGAGATGAATATCAAGTAATTCATTCTAGATGATTTTCTGTGCTTAATCCGTCATTTTAAAATAAATTAAAGGTTTAAATGATAGCAAGTATATTTTATGACACATTTAAAAAAAACTTTTTTAACCTTTTATGACGATTCAAAGCTGGTGGATCGTTATTAAAAAAACACAGTCAATTTTGTTTAATGTCTCTATTTACACTGAATTGGGGTGAATAGAGGCGAGAGGGTAAATCGAGACTTGGCAGATGAATAGAGACAAAACAACAGATTGTAATAATTGGAATATATGGACCTCTGTTCTATACTAGTCTTTATTCATTCCGTTTTACGGTACTTATAAGCCAAAAAAAAGATGAACAGAGAGAAAAAATCTATAAAATCATATTAGAAATTTTCAAAGATGTCAACCGAGTGAGTTCTGACAAAATCAACTTTTATTCATAAAATATAGTATTCGTCTGAACTCACTCACGTCAATATGAAATATGTTGACATCCGAAGCAATGCCGTTTAAAATTGTTAAAGCTCTTCCCAGTGGCAGACTGGTTCTACCCCTTTTAAGAACAAACAACTCATGTTCACGATTTCTCAAAAAATTATCAGGGAGATTCAATTTAACATTCTCAAGAATGGTGGAATTCTCATTTTGGCCTCGGATAAGTCGAAAGAAATATGTGGCCAGGTACAATTCTCTTCGAGTATTCAAACTATTGAATGTGAGCATGCCTAAGAGAAAATCGGTTGGATAAAGCCATGGGTAGTATCAGTATGTCTTCAAATAGAGAATTCTCAAAAACTTCTTCTGAACCCTCTCCACCATAAGAACATATTTCGCACCTCCCGGGGCCCAAACAATCGATCCACTCTCAAGCCGGCTTCGAACTAAAGAATTATACATTAGTATCAAAATTTTTACTCCTGAAAAGTCCTTGGTAGTACGGAGGATAAAGCCCAACATTTGCAATGCTTTGTTGCAAGTAGTCTTAATGTGATTATTGAATGTAAGTTTGCTCTCAAATTATACGCCAAGATCTTTAACTGATGAAATCCGCGAGAGAGTTTGGCCATTCATTGAATACCGATAAAATAACACTCGTGAGCCCCTAGTAAACGATAAAAGATTGCATTTATCAATATTAAAATCGAGTTTGTTACATCTTCCCCATTCTATTATATTGTCTATATCAGACTGGAGACGGTGACAATCATCCAAGGTGACAACCCTTAAAAAAAAGCTTCAAATCATCAGCGAATAATAATAATTTTGAATTTTTGATGACTGATGCCAAAAGGCGAAACCTGGGGCGTCAGAGACAAATCTTATGGAAATACAATATCCGATCCTTTAACCGAGATCATTCATAGTTGACAGCAGTAGCCTCCGAAGACAAAAATGTAAGGGAATGCAAAAAGTTTCACTCATAATTGTACGCATGAAAATCATCTTCCTTGGATTTTCAAATTCTGCAATTACAGCCAGATATTGATAATACCAACTGTTTATTTTCCTAACCTAACCTAACTCTATACTAATATTTTTACACATCATATAATAGTACACCAATCTGATGACAAACAAAATAAATAAACATTGTATAAGAATACAAATTGGCCGTTATTAGAACAATCTTAATTTGCCATTTTTGGGATTCGCTGTAGGCAAACAGTTTACCTATCCAAGTAGAATGTAACTGCAGAATTTTCATCTTGCATAGTTACATGGTCAGGTTTTGAATTCCTGAATATATTCACTCGTATTTAATCAATTCATAGTTATAATATATATGGTGTTCTCAATCAGAAATAAAATCAACTTTTCTTTTATAAGTAAGAGGAATATCATAGTAAACCAATTTTTTCCACCACTGAATAACAACAGATCCTTGTTATACACTTCATAAAATGATTCAAATAACTTTAAATAATTAGTATGCATAGTCTTAATTGGGGAGTTTTATAATAATAAATGCTTTTTTTTTTTTTGTAAAAATATTTATATTTCCCCATGGTTTGAATAAGTATTATTTATTTGATTCAATCTGTTCAACAAGTTTTAAAGCTGTAACCTTCCTCAGCAAACAAGTAATGATAGAACCAAAGTACAATTCAGAAATAATTAATAGCAGAAGCCAAACACTCCGGTCAGTACAGTATAACTAAAGCAATAATAAAAGAAGATTCAGTAATGTTTATTAATAAGATATACAAATAAACATTTAATTTATTTTACCTGCAACATTTTGTATCACAATCTGTACGATATCTGGTAAGCAACAACCGTTCCAAAAACATTTGCCACAAATTTGACAAATAGAAAATCTGTTATTTTGATCAATCACAGTATCAGAAACATTTTCTAAATCAATAAGAGCACCAAATCGAGTTAAACACTTTTCTATAATTATATTTTCTGGTGGCACACAACGGGAAGCCAAACATGGACCAGGTATAGAGTCTTCTTCAACATCACTAAAGGAAACCATCCTCATCTAAATAATTATCACTGCCCCTCAGACTCCCTTGCTCAAAATTTCTTGATTGCAAATGGGCATTTTTATTTTTCAAGAGGAAAACTTTTGTGCTCAGTTTAATTTGACGGATGGCTTCTTGGGAGGTTTCAATAAAATCGTTACTGTTACAATTATAACATCTGCCATAAATGTCAGTAATATTAATATGAATATTGAAATAAACGCATACTTCTTTGAACTGTTCATATAAATCGCTATTGTTTAAAAGATAAATGTAATTTGAAGGTTTTATTTTATTGAAATTTTAATTTTTTTTGAGATTCTTCACTATTATGTGCCTATTTTGATCATTAGCTACTTTAATGCAATTCTCCAATAATTCACTGTCATCACATACAATGGTGTCAATATTGCAAGTCCTCAGGCATTCTGCCAAATTTCTCAGACTATTGTCTAACACAAATTTAAATTCTCTCGCTGATACTGGATTCGGGTTCGGTCCAAGACTTTTTGGGAAAAGTTTCTCTTTCGGTTTTCTTCTTGATCTTTTAACTTTGGATTGCGCAGAATCAGCCATCACTTGATAACATATATCGTCAAAGTTAACTGAATATTTGGAACTACATTTTTCAATAACATCATATATTTCTAAGAGGACAAAGGCATCTAGCGCCGCATACTCCAATTGCGAAGGGCGAAGTGGACGATTTTCCCAATTGGAACACTGCTCATGTTTTTTCAATGCTAATCCGAAACACTGTTCAGCTATCGAGCTCAATCCTTCTCTTTCACTTTGCCTTTTGTATGGCATTTGTACTCCGGCATTGATCAAAGCTTTCCACAGCGTTGATAGTTCAAGGTAGCTTAAACTTTTACATTTAACAGAGTTAAGTCCTTGGACTGACGATCTGATTTCTCTCATGTCATTTTCAAGACCGAATCCAGTCTTGATGATGTCAGTGTTTTCAAAAATATTTACAGCAAGACAAGACCACAGACTGGCATATCTTATGTCATTTAAAGCTATAACATCAAAAAAAAAAACTTTAGTGCGAGTGGCAATTTGAATCAGAGAAACACTGGATGGCTTGGCGCCAAACGATGGTTTCCATTCAGAATCCAAACCTATCAAACTTTCTCCTGCTAATTCTTTCGTTAAAACTTCTCTAAAAACATCAACAGTATCAACAAATATAATATTTGATGCCGGCAAAGACAACTCATGGTATCCAATATTTTGAGAAGTGCTCGGAGCCGCATCCCAGTTTTCTATCACTCTATTTTCTGATTGGATGACTTCTCTCGATTCTAAAAAGGATTTAACGTTAGAAGGATACAATTCTTCGGGGATATTGAAATATTGAGCCCATTTCAGAGCTTCTTTTGTGTTGTAATCATTTACCAAATGAACAAGCTCTTCCGCCAATTCAGGATTCCCAGAAATTGTATCAATCACCAAATCATCCCAAGCGTTATCGCTGATAACATTATCACGATACTTTTGGTGTAAGAGGAAACGTATGCCGCCGATAGCTCTATGGCGATTCAAGTTTGTACATGAGCTTAACTGTATGTTATATGTGTTGCATAATCTTGCTATCAATTTACCAATAGGCTTATAATACAGTTTACCCCACTTGATGTCAGGGATATTTCGATTGAAAATAAAGTGGTCAATTTTATTTTTAATACTTTCATTCCTCACAAGCAACTTATCCAAATACTGAACTAAGGTCAAAGCTTGATCCGTACAAGTCGATAAGTAATCGTCAACTAAATTGAGTTTATCTTGTAATATCAATGGTACAAGAAGATCTTCCACGGAAAGCATACTTTGAAGGTTTAAAGCGATAACACTTTGATGAGCAGATTTATACTTATATCCATCGAGCATAGTCATTATATTGGGAAGGAATTTTTCCTTTTCATCAGTTATGTGGTATGTATCGACAATCAACTTGATAAATGAAAAGTTTTTCTGCTCTTTAGCTATATTGAAGGCCGTAAACCTTAAATCAGTTGTGAGTAAATGCTGCAACTTCGCTATTCGTGGATGGGACCATATGTTAAGTTCGCTGACAATTTGATAAGTGAATGTATTCGGTTTACAATCCGCAATTGCCAAGTTGTTTAAAACCAATCGTAATGTTGCAGTGAATGGATCGTTTACGGTTTCAAAATATTCATACAACGAATGGCAAATACAATCACGCTTCTTCCATAGGGTCCATTTTTTCTTTAGATTCTCGAGCCATACTCTCGTGTCATTATCAAGAAACGCATCGAACTCCACGCCATTATTCCTGACGATTTCTTCAACAGATGGAATTATTTTGATGGACTGGTTTTCAGAAACTAAACTCTTCAAATCAATCGTTCCAGAAGGAGGGAATATGCTGGGAACACTCCTGTCAGTTGACATTCCATACTTTACATTTCCTTGGTGTGACGACTGTCCTTCATTCGACACAAAATAGCCTCTGCCTCGGGAACCACTCGGGAGGGAACGATCAGTCATATTTATAGTAAATAAATAAATTTAATGATTTTATTTAACGTCATTATTAGATACAGCGCAAGCTGTCAAGTCAAGAGTGCAATTTTGTTCCATAGACAATATGAATAGTAGTTCATAGTGTAGATTTGTTTAGTGCGATAGTGTAAATCTTGACAGACCTCGCTTATATTTATAGAATATTTATTTATTATAAGTGGTGCATTTTTGTTCTACGCTTTTCACACTAAAGTTCTGATATCTAATACTTCTCACGAATATTTTTTTCTTCTCAATTTATTATTTATCCAGGCTTGCCAATTTTTGAAACCTTATTTTATTACTACTCGAATGAGAACTTTATTAGATAAGAAATTTGAGATTTTGGTCAGTAAAATGTTGTATGTTTATTTGGCTAGTTTGATTATTAAGGCATACTCAACCGGGTCAAGTATTCTTTATATCGTAATTTATATATCATTATATTCGTGTCTATTTTTTTATGATAACAATAATAACTTGTTTCTGTGAGAGTGCAGACGGCTGTCAAATTATATATTGTCAATTTATTATATTAGATCAATGATAGTATAAGTACTGTGCATACAATTTATTGTTAAATGTCGATAAGTATTACTCTTCTTTATCTCAATTCGCGGTTGACAAATTTCAGTAAATGTCACTTTAATGCTCAAAACATGTCATATCCTTCTATCAGGACACATGACCGTCTTCAAAGTTAATAGCCTTGATTAAAGTTCAAAAACAGGTTTGTTTTTTACATATTGCATACATTATCAATTTATTAATATTTAATATTGACATTTGTTATCATTACCACAACAATGTTTTTATAGAATGATTCATCCGAGGGTTAAAAAAAGAAGTGCCAGCTTAATAGCTGGAACTTGGATGTGTCTTATCGCCGTTATATGTGCAGCTGTGACCACAGCACCCTGCGACAAGTCCCGGAGGATTTTCACAGAATCTTCAGGAATAATCACTGATGGACCATCCGGATATAATTACACTCAGGTCAGCTTGTTTCGAACACTTCCAATATGACGAATTATCAAAACAACAATATTTTGTTCTATTGTCACTTCAAAACTTTACTATCATATTACTTTTTCTTTAATATTAAGTAGGATCTAAATGTGTAATTTCATTTTGACTCATTTGGATCTAAGCATCACAAATTATTGTGTTATGTGCAATATAAATTTCTGTAGTATCACAAGAATTTTTGATATTTTTTCATCAGTAAATAGGCGATATATTTAAAAAAATATTCAATCATATAGTCACTATACGATACACGCTAAATTATCTCTAATTAATCAATCCAAATTATTTCAAATACCTATGGATTACAAAAATCGTTTTTTTACATTGTTTTTTTTTATCTATTATGCGTTAGAGCAGTGTCTCTCATTTATGTCTAACAGAGAATTTTTCTTCTGCCACAAATGGTCTTATAATAATAAAATATACATTATTCAGAATCTTGTTGGAGCTATATGTTTACCGTGCATCATGTCACTATAAATAATTAGCAACAATTGCTTTATTGATTATGTAAATATTTCCTACAACTGTATGATGTGAAAGATCTTTCAGCATAATGCAATTATAAAAAAAAACTTCGAAAACAACTGACAGAAGTAGCGATGCAACTTGTTTAAATCTAGTTAGTAGCTCAAAATATCCTTACACTCTCATTTGTATTAAAAAAAATATTATAGTTCAAATGTCAATTCAATATGTTGATGGCATGTGTTGTGCCGTTACTAAAATTTTTTTATCATTTGAATAAAAGCATTTTTTTCTCACTATTAAAATAAATTTCAACAGAATCATTGCACATTGTGTTATCGTGCGTCAACAATTTATTCAGTTAGGAATTCAACATTTTAATAGCCTTCATATCGTATTTCTTTATTAGTGTGAATATGATAATTATGTTAGTAGAGATTTTACTTCATAGAAGTGAATGATATTGTGAACTTTGTAGCAACGATTTATTGTTAATATGTGTAAATTAAAAATATTTTCTTTTTAGGATTCACACTGTGAATGGTTAATTAAAGCTCAAAATAACAGTCAATTTATCACATTAAAATTTCGGAGCATGGGAACAGAATGTTCATATGATTATGTTTTTGTCTATGATGGATATTCATTTCTATCTCCTCTTTTGGGAAGCTTCAGTGGTAAAACTGAACCTCAACAAATAACCGCTACAAGTGGATATGTAAGTGCGATTTTTTTTGAATATTTCTTTAATATACATACTTAATAAGTAAAGGTAATTTTTTTGCAAATAATTAAAAGCAAATAGACCATTGGTTCCCAACCTTTTTCGATTGGCGACCCCTTTTTATAAAAGCCATGTGACCTGCGAAAGCCATGAAATTGTAAAAGGCATTTTTAATAAGGTAATTAAATAAACAACGAAAATAAGTGAATATTTTTTTCATTGACTGTAGGCGACCCATGGGTTGGGAACCTGTGAAATAGACTATTAATATAGAGTTTTTATTAATGGAATAAGTTTAAAAATACATTTGTGCTTGATTTTTGATCTGTCCCATGTAATTTGTCTTGCGATTAAGGCGTCTCCATCGTAGTAGTTTACTGTGCAAGGAAACGTCAATTCAAGAATTTTATAGAACACTAATGGCATGTCAGAATCCTTAGCTTCTCAATTTGAGCACAGCTTTCTGCAATCATAATATAATTGAAATTTATTATTTTTCATCAACAATTTTTTCAGATGCTCATATTATTATATAGTGACACTAACTACGTACTAGATGGATTCAAAGCTGAATTTTCCGTTGATAACTGTCCAAATAACTGTTCAGACAGAGGAGCTTGCGCATCGCATACATGTGTGTGTGAGGGAGATTGGGGAGGAAATGACTGCAGTGTGGAACTATGTCCTCAATCCTGCTCTGGCCATGGTATATGCCGGGGTGGCAGATGTCAGTGCCATAAAGGGTAATCAAATGTGTACATTTCTTCGTAACAGTTTCTGTCATTGGAATTTCGAAAATCCCCACGTTATTTGATTCCCATTTGTTCCATCTTCTTGTTTGGCTGAAAGCACATTCTTTTGTAAAGAAAAAAATTGTCTGCTTTATATTGTAGACTGTTAGATAGCATGGCTAAGAAAGACAATATTTGAACTCATTCAGTTATCTTGCAATATACAAGAGATGAAATATGGAATTTTACCAATATAAAATAGGGAGAATTAAACTATTCCCTTCAATACGAATTTAATAATAATATGATTTCTTTTTCAATTTCTAGGTTCTCTGGAGTAGCATGCTCACTTGACGCCTTGGATTTTGTCGGAAACAAGTGGCATTGGTTATCTCACACACGAGGCGGTTTATCTCCAAGAGCTGCACACTCTGCAATATATATCAATCATACAGACTCTCTCTACGTTTTTGGAGGCTATGACCTCAACAAAGTTTTGGGATCTTTGCAAATTTACAGGTATTCATTTGAGCGTTAAATAATATCAATGTTTGATAGATCTTCGAAAATCACATTACGTCATTTTTCTCAAAGTCACTTACTGCCTTCTTGTTTTGAAAGGCAGTATAGACATTTGCCAAAACAAAAATGGTTACTTGATCAAAGAATTAAAAGTTAAATCTAAGAATTTACAAATTAAAAGAAAAAGCATCCAAATTGAAACGGGACAAAGATAAGAACAAAATAAATATTCGTTAGGATTAGATTTCATTGCGTAAGGATAATTTAATTTCAATTTGGATTGTTTTTACAGGTTTTCAACCAGTCAGTGGGAGGACGATGCTGGAAATATTATTCAAGGTTTTCCGACCAATGAACTCGATGAGTCAATTTTGAGAGAAGTTCTCAAATCGGTATGTCGAAAATGCATGTACTCTTCTTCTATATTTATAATGCAATTTTTTTAATCACAAATAAAACTCAAAACAGACAATGTTTTATTTGCCATCATGACAATGTCAAAAAATATTTGTTATTGGTTTAACACTTTTAAGATGCTAACTGTCAATTCTTAGTGGAAAGACGTTATGTTTAAAAAACATACACTACATATTGCACTTTTTTTCAGAAAGATTATCAACTGACGATGAGATCAGTTGATAATGCTTTCGATGAGTGAAACTAGTCCTGATCTTGAATAATTTTAAACTGTTAACATATTCCAAAATAACATAAACATTTATTCACAAACAAATACCAATTTTTGCTTAACAGGATGTCAGAGACAGATGGGGTCTTAATAAAACAACATTTTTCAATCAACTGTTGTCCTCCTATGTTCGCCGTGGACGATCTCCTGAGGTAAATTATGATGTGATAAAAGAAATCTCCAATCCATATCCAATTATGTTGACTCCTGATAACTTAGACAGTTTTGTAAAACCTCGGAATGCCACAAGAAGAAATAAGCCATCTCCAAGATATGGACATTCTGCGTGTCAAATTGGAGTAACGTTTGTTCTTTACGGAGGAAAGTTAGATAATGGAAGCTTATCATCTGAACTTTGGGTTTACAATGTCATCACAAAGAAATGGTCTCTGCGGGCTGAAAACTCGGAAGTCACTCCTCCAGCACTAACACGTCATACATTGACTGCTGTCAATGATGAGATATATCTATTTGGAGGCAGCACGCGAGATGGAGAATTTTCTTCAAGGTATGTTCGAGTTCTTTTTATACAAGAGTACATACTGGGTTTAAATAATGTACATATATTGAATTCAAACATGTCATCTGCCATTGTTTTTTTGCTACAATAGTCCACAAGTAAAAACTGTTTTGATTGTGGACTATAAATCATCTGTGTCTCAACAACCCGCCACTGCGATTGCTGTTACTCTAGGAACATCGATATCACATACACACCAAATGGACATTCCAATATGAATCTTGCATCAATTTCTCTTGAAATATTGCATTTGCGTGTTAACAAGATCCAGCCAGTGTTAAACGCACTATGTACAAAACAATATTGAATCACTCTCAGAACTCTTATTGTGACACTAATAATTGATGTATTAGAGATTGGGAAATGGCTTAAGTTACAATCGCATTTATTAAAATGGAATCTCTGCTTTTTATATTTAAAATTAAAAATAGCATTGATTTGACTTAATTAAAAAACATGCAGGCTACATAAATCTATTTGTCTTTCCAGAATGTTCCGCATAAAGCTGAATTCATCTGAAACAGAAAGTTGGCAAGAAATCGTAGTGAGAGGGGGCAAAGAGTTAGACGTAAGAGTGGTAGCTCATAGTGCTGTTTATCATTCCTTTTCACATTCCATTATTGTTTACGGTGGTGTTGTTGCTGGTGTAGCCAGGTAATTTTTAATGGTTTTTTAAAAAAAATATTGACTCAAAGACTTTTTTGTTTTCTTTCTTAAAATTCTTATCTTTTGCAGATTTTCTAAGCTCTCAGATAGAATGTTTGCATTTAATTTAGACAGCAAACATTGGAGTGAATTGCATTATCCCCGTGCGCATTTAAGAGATACTTATGTACCTAGAGAAAGAGCATTCCATACTGCAACTATTATAGGTAAAATATTTTTTAAAACTAAATGTCCTTATAATATTAATATGAATATATATACATATATACATTCATAACCTTCCCTTAGGTTTCTGCATTCGATTGGCGATATTTAATCACCTAGAAAGGAGACTTTCAGTTTCCTGGCAATTCTCATCCTAATTTAATTTGTGTTTTCAGGCAACTACTTAGTGATATTTGGTGGATATTCCCATCGCCATAATAAAGAAGAAATCTGTTATGATAACCAGATGTACATGTATCATTTGGGATGTCACGCGTGGACCAGTGGGGAAGTTTTGGGCGGAACAGCTGGTGGCTTAGGATATCCCAAAGCGCAAGGCGTCTTCGCTCATGCGGCAGCACTAAGACCTCCGTCTACTCTGTTGCTAGCCGGTGGATACCACGGAAACGTAAACGGTGGGTGGAGCGTATAGTTTTGAAAATTATTGCTAATTTTATTAGAATTTTGAACCCTATCTATAACAATTACAGCACGCTTGATTCATTAGCTTATTAATATTTTCTTCGCAGGTGATCTCTTGGCCTTTGTTATTCCCGGCTGGTTAGGTGGAGTACGGGGTGCTGACCCTGAAGCTGCATGCCCTCGTCACAAAACTCACGCCGAATGTCTTGCGGATCCCGAATGCGGATGGTGTTCTGCTGACGAAGTAATAATGCCGCTTTCTATCACTTGCTATTAATTAATTTCCTCTAAATATTAAATACATTAATAAATATCTTAGTCGTAGATGCTGATTTTCCTAATTAACATCCATAGTATATATGTAATTATATCTTATTTCATAATCGTTGATTATTTCACATTATTTAGGTCTGCTATGGACGAACTGTTGGCTCAAACTGTACTACTAACTTGCAATCTGTGAGATGTGGAGGCATATGTCCAGCACTGGGTGACTGTCACGCGTGCCTTACTCACGGCTCGCCGGAGGGAACACTCGATCGCACCGAGCGCCCGCCTCTCCCGTCGGTCAGTACTAAACTCGGCCTTCATCATTGCACATGGTGTGTGCAAAATGCCAGATGCCATCATAAAGACGGTATGTGTTAATGTCCTGGTAGATTAGCATTTAAAAAAAATTTATACTGCACTGCAATTCAAATGTATCGGATCTATTTTACTATTGGGACAGTGGCAATAATGTTTTTTCCCTCACCCTTTCAACATTTTTGAAGCTATGTTACATGAATGAAATTTTTATTTTGGAATTACAATCACTCACATCAGTAAAAACAATCAAGTTAAAGATGAATTAATACAAATTAATTTTCATATTTCATATACATAATGTTTTTACAGTACAGTTGTGACTTTTTCTTTATTTTATTACACTTAGATAACTATGGTGTTTGTGGGGAGGACACTCCTTCACAATCACCCGGTTGGTGGGGAGCCGCAGGTACTGAAGTCACTCGCCCAGAGCAATGTCGCTCTCTAGACAAAAGACCCGGTCTCACCTTCATAAAATACCAACATCCCGCTAACTGGAGTCATCCAGACCATGTCACCATAATCAATGCTACCACTGTTGATTTTACTGCGGCCAGCGGGACGGGTAGAGCCGACCAAGTGGAAGGAGAAATGGTAGCCAGACTGCGAGGATTTTTACACACTCCTGCCAGTTGGGCCGGGGGAGGTGAACTGCTGAGGGTCTGCGCTGGGCATTCTAGAGCCGAACTCGTCTTGGGGGAGAATCGCCTCGCAGCCAATCTCTCTGCTGACTTATCACAATGTACAGCAGCCGATTGGCCACCACTGGTACCCGGTCGGCTGGCAGTAGACTTCCATGCCCATAAAACCATATCATCCGGTCCTTTCAGCACTCACCAGCAGAGTAAAATGGAATTACAGCACAACAAAAGTAATGAAAACGCAAAGGTGATTTTTAACCATTTCTTATAGTTTTCTTTCCACAGTTTAGTGTCAAAAATTATTCAATTTCCAGTGTTCTAGTATTATGCTGAAAATTTAAATTACTTACATATGATTTTTTTTTCATTTGTAGGTATTCACTTTTGAATTTTTAGAGCCTTACTCTAATGGATCATGTGGCCAGTATGATAACTGTCTCCACTGTCTAACCGATTCTGAATGCGGATGGTGTGAACTAAAGAATTCGTGCATGTCAAGATCTGAGAATGAAACTCAAAACTGTTCCTTGAATGGTAACTGGCGCTATTTGACACTTCAACCGTCATCGTGCCCCAACTGTTCCAACTACATAAGTTGCTCTGGATGCGTAGCCAGTGATGGGTGTGAGTGGTGGGCGGAAGACGCTCGCTGTGGCCGACGGGGTCGGGTCGTAGGCGCTGTGAGACAATTTGAAGATTGTCCACAGCCGTGTCACACCAGAAGCGACTGTTCCACTTGTCTTGATGAACGAGGGCGATGCGTCTGGTGCGAAGCCACCCGGCAATGCTTCAGCTTTAGTGTTTACACGAGTGAATATCAGTTTGGTCTCTGCCGGGAATGGTTGGACCGGACAGTGTCGCCTAGTGCTCCCGTCGACTCTCCGGAGGCTCCGCCTCGTCGGGCAGACCAGTGCAAGTCTTGTAGTCAACATGCCAACTGCAGCTCTTGCCTCAAGTCCCTTAGCTGCGGTTGGTGCTATTCAGGCGAGAATCCTATCAAAGGTGCCTGTATGGAAGGCGATTTTGGAAATCCGCACTCTAACTGTGGACAATTGTTAAACATTTCGTCCGAGGAATCCAAGTGGGCTTACGCTCAGTGTCCTGACGTCGATGAATGCGGACTGGGACTGCACGATTGCCACAAAGAGGCTGACTGTACTAACACCCATGGATCATACAGCTGCAAATGCCGACGAGGATTTATTGGTGATGGACGGACAGCTTGCACCCAGACCTGTTTCAACAACTGCGTTCATGGGTATTGTCTCGGTGCTCCGGTATACATTTGCCAGTGCGATCTAGGGTGGACTGGTGCCGACTGCGCAAACAATTGCGGTTGTAATAATCATTCCACTTGCCACGTTGGCGTCGGAAATTGTGACGAATGCCAGGACTGGACTGAAGGTGAATTCTGTGACAGGTGCAAAGTTGGAAGCTATGGAAACGCCACTAGTAGTAGAGGATGTCGAAGATGCGATTGCAACGGTCACGGAGATGAATCTTTGGGGGTCTGCGATTTGACTTTGGGAGAATGTTTTTGCAGGGATAATACTGAAGGGTCAAACTGTGAAAAGTGCAGTGGAGACTATTATGGAGATCCTCGTCACGGAGGCCGATGTTATTATCAATGTGAAGCACGCGGGATGCTAACTGATGAAATTGAACAGGGCTTAGGCTCTCACGAAGCGCATTCTGCTCCTTGGGGAGGTCCTCCTGTCAAAGAATGTCTTTGGATCATCTCTCCTGGCAATATGACAGAAGACGGTCTGATACAGCTGACTATCAATTCAACTAGGCTAAATGTTTCGTGTGGAGATAATGCTGTGTATGTTTATGATGGCTTACCAGACTTGGGTGGCGCTCAGCAGAGTCAATTGATCGGGGTATTTTGCAGCGATGCCTCACCGGTGACCGTAGAAGCACGCTCCGGTCATTTGACTGTGCACTATAAGCAAGGACCCATAGGCCAAGGATTTGAAGCAGTCTACAAAATTCTCAGTTGCTCGGAAGATTGTGAATTACCCCGGGTCTGTAAAAATAATCATTGCGTCTGCGCCGATGGCTTTTCAGGAATCAATTGCGATAGAGAATTGTGCCCTAAGAATTGCAGTGCGGCTTTCAAGCAAGGAACTTGCGATAAAGGTTACGGTAGGTGCTTATGCAGTAACGGATGGGGAGGTCACGATTGCTCTGATAAATTGCTGCCTCATCAGCTTGTTTTTACGGAATTATTTAACTCCCAGCACTTAGCTGATACGCTGGATCATCTGAGAAAAACCCTTCCTCGTTTCGGACACTCTTTGGTCGCCGACAAGAGGGGATCGCTATGGATGTTTGGAGGTTATTCTCTCTCGCACGGGCCTCTGAATGATATCAGATTATTCGATACTAAAAACAGTACGTGGATGCAAGTCACTGTGGAAGCCACTCCCGATGCTAAAATGCCAGAGGGTAGATATTTTCATGCCGCTGAGATAATGCATGTTAGGCAACTGATCTACATATATGGTGGACTGAGCGTCCAAGGCAAGGACGTGCAAAATAAAACACTAGGCGATTTTTGGCAGTTCGGAGTTAAAGATCAACGATGGAGCAATATTTTAGGAGACGAACCCCAACCGCCCTCGTTAGCAGGCCACACTCTCACTCTCCAGAAACACCAAGATTCTGAGAGTCTTGTGTTGATCGGAGGGTTTTCATTAGAATATGGCTTTTTACAAGATATATGGGAATTTGATCTTGAGAAAAATAAATGGGAGAAACTAAACACAAAAGGTACAAAACCGATAGGAATTTGCGGGCACACTACCGTTTACCATGCTCCAACGCAAAGTCTTTACGTATTCGGGGGATACTTGTATTCATCAAATGGCACAGAAGTCTCAAACAAACTCTTCGCTCTGCATTATCTGACATTACAATGGAGTGAACTCCCCACATTCGCAGAGCTTAACAATCCGGCTGATAATTTACCCCGTGCGAGATTCCTACACTCTGCGATAACTACAGATGATTATATGATTGTATTTGGCGGACGCACATACCCACACAATGACACAGATTCCCTTTCAGCTTACGTATACAACTGTAATCAGTGGATTCGACTTATTAAAGGTTATTTCGCTTGTTTTTTATTCTTTTTTGTAAAATTTTGCGTTTGTGGTATAAGCTAATTGATATTTTTTTACATTAGTAGTGACCCTTTGAGTTGTGAGTCATTTTGAATTGAATTAAGGTTTTTTCAATTAATGAAAAAAGATTTCTATTACCTCACAAAAAAAACACTTGGTTGACCTCACATTTGATTGTTCTCGTTTTTGTTTGATTGATATAAATATGGAGTGAATATACATAGTCCAAGAAGAAATATTTTGCTCACAAATTGTTTTTTTTTTCAGATGTTGTAGTTATTGGTGAACTTCCGCCCCCAACATATGCCCATGCAATGACATTAGATGCTGAAAGCGGAGCATTATATGTAGTGGGTGGATGGGACGGCGGCGCACATTGTCAAGTGACACGGATAACTTTACCCTCAGACTTGTGTCGGCTGTGGAGCGGAGGAAAACATGCCTGCCGTCATCATATGGGTTGCAGTTTCTGCGCCGTGTATCCTCTTGGGGGATATAACTCCACCCACTGCCACTCCATTGGAAAATCGGATTTGTGCAATAGTCACAATGGAACTCTTATCACTAACAATGGAGCATCGTGCGACGATGCTCTGATTGCTGGGCGATCTTGCTCTAATTTCACAACATGCAGTACTTGCTTAGCCTCCTGGCCAGCTCATCCTGAAGAATTATCAATTTGCCAATGGTGCTCTAACTGTGGGAAAGGTTGGTTTCCCTTGCAAAATTTTATTCTTCAACAAGTTGGTTTTTCCCACCACCACCCGTGTATATGCAGCCAATGTTTCATGGCCACCTTTCACAACGCCATCGACTTAGTCAACAGTGAATTTCAAACCTATCAGTGCCGTTTCAACTACATATATGAATACGCCAAAGATGGTCATTGTTGATTTACTTTATTTAGATCATTGTGGATTTGAATCAGTTGATAATGCTTGTGGGAAACCGGTCCTGATGAAATATTTAGCCAAGTATTGACAGTGAACACCTTAAAAGTGATATATATATATTCCGGGCCCACAGTCAAGTGGTCAACTGTGTTGGCTTCCGTTGCATTGCTCACGGGTTCGAATTCCAGTATGGGCAGTTTGTTGTGTGTTGTCAATGTTGCTAAAATAAACTTCCACAATGTTATCAGTGTAACACTAATAGATAACGATAGTAGTTTGCTAATCAAAATGTTGCACATTATGAACCCACTATGATTTTTTTTTCATATTTTGATAAAAAATATTCATCAACATTTTCTATCCTTTACAGGTGTTTGCATTCCCAGTGGAAATAATTGTTCAAATAGTATGCCTGCAAAATGTGATACCCCTCATACCACCGTATCCAGCGTAGATTCTTGTTTTGAGAATAAATGTGCCGCTTCCGATTGTGATCGATGCCCTCGTGAACATTGCCTTTGGACCAGACAAGTTCTTCTTTCAAGTAAGACTAAACAACGCTTGCATAGTTAGTTCTTGCACATTAGATGGATTCAGTATTCATGAGATTTAACGTGTGCGTATTTTTTCCAGATGAATATGTACCGAAAGTATCAGTAGAATCTATATATGACTGGACATGCGTCTCCAAAGTGGGATTTTTAGGCAGGGGTGGTCTAAAAATTACAGAATCTAACACTTGTCCGATCAGATGTCACAACCACTCTGACTGTCGTACTTGTCTACAAGCCGAAGGGGCTGAGGGAGGGTCCAAAGAATGCCGCTGGGCAACTCATTTGAATCAATGCGTTGCACCGTCTTACCAGCCTTTGTATTGCGCTGGAGGTGTCTGCGGCTTAGTGCTCAGATCGGAAGAAGTAGAACAGTGTCCATCACCCTGTTTCAGCTTTACGCAGTGTGCAGAATGTCTCCGACACGCTCACTGCGGATGGTGCGGCAGAGAAGGAGGCCAAGGAGACGGCATATGTACTGAAGGATCACTAGACAGTCCAGCGGAACACCCGCTGCATTCCACTTGCACAGCCCTCTACGCTGAACACCATCAGTTGGATGTCGATTTTAATGATACAATCTCTTGGCACTACGTACGTTGCCCGCCGGAAAACGAATGCGAGAACGGTCACCATAGTTGCGACGCCGTATCAGAACGATGCGAGGATCTTCCTCTGGGCTATGAATGCGTGTGCGGTCCAGGGCATCGGGCTGCCGGCGGCTCCTGCGTCCCTGTGTGCACGCAAGGTTGTGTCCGCGGCGCTTGCATCAGACCTGACATATGCGATTGTGATTTTGGATATGTAGGAGCCAACTGTAGTATTCAATGTCAGTGTAACGGTCACGCCAAATGCGAAGGACCTGATAAATTGAATCAATGCCTCGAATGTCACAATAATACCATGGTGTGTATTCTATATATCTAAAAAAATGGTGCTATTAACTAGGAATTACACAACTGATTCACTTTTACCAAGCAACATTAGCCTATTTAAACTAAATTTAATAATTAATTCTTTACGTTCTAGGGTGCCCAATGTGAAAAATGTAAACCCCTGTTTGTTGGTGACCCAACAGATAATGGTCAGTGCGTCCCATGTATTTCTTATTGTAACGGACATAGCAGCATATGCCTAAGCGATGCCGCCGAAATTCCCATGATTACTGCTGAAATGTCATCATCGCAGATTGAAAGTTACTTAGGGGAAGGCCCTACTTCTAAAGCAAAATGTTTGCGATGTGCCAATAACACAGATGGCCTAAGATGCGACAAATGTATTGATGGAAATTTCCGTGGATCTGAAGATTTTCGCGATGCATGCCGGCCGTAAGTTTTGGCTTTTATCAGATTCAAAATAATAGTATTCTTTGGCAATCATCACTAAAATAGAATTTTTATGACATCCCTATCAAGTTTTTTGTGTTTTCAACTGTAATCTTATTCCTCATGATTTGATATATTATTCATAATGATTATTTTACAACGTGTGTTGGTAGTCTATTTGAAAATTATGGCTTTCCGGTTTGGCGAATCAATTTATTAATTGTTTGTGATTTCAGATGTGAATGTCACGGGCACGGCGATATTTGCGATCCTGTCACAGGTGAAAAGTGCAATTGTGGAAATAACACTGAAAGTGATGCCACTTGTCAAACCTCTAGCTCCGAGCAAAAACTCTGCCCAAGAATGTTGGCGAAATCAGTGTGTCAAGTGTAAGGATTCATACATGGGCGATCCTAAAAATGGTCACCAATGTTACAAAATGATGACAGCTGACAACAAAATGTGCTTTGATGCAAAATTAATTGGTATTTATATATATATTAATTAAGTATTATTCCTAAAAACACTCATACCATACAATATTATTATGTACTTTTAAATCAGCAGTGTTATTTACATTATATATTGCATTGTTTAACCATCATCTCTAGCTACAATGAAAGTCCTGGGTCATATGTATCACAATACTACAAGTTATTAGAAATAGGCAAATGTTTTCAATCTTTCCAGGAGATGCAAAAGGGGGCAGCAAAATGTATAGTCTCCTTAAACATATTTTAAATCATAATATATAGGTGCTACTTAATTTAAATCTTCCTTTTGGTATTAAAACCTCAACCTTATGCCGGCTCCAACATATATTTCCATCCATAGTGACTTGTGATACATTGTACAAAATTTACATTATTGATTAATAATATTTCTCTAATCTATTTACAGATGAATGCAAAGTGAAACCCCGTTTACTAAATCCCGGTCAAACAGTTTTCTTCGTAGTGATTCCAAGATTTATGAATGTGGACATAAGGGTAATAATAGACGTCACCGAAGGAGAACTGGACATCTTTATGAGTCCCAATGACAGCGCATTTGTGGTGTCCGTCAACGGTAGCACTGGTGCCCACCACGTTGATGTTGATCCTTCATTGAAAAGTGACAGTTCACTCAAAGAAGACATTCACTCATTTTTTGGAAACGAAGAAGCAGAGGACATCCATAACAGCTATAATTTAAATTTGGTTGATGGAGGTACTCAATACAACCTCATCAAATATCTCGCTGATAATCTAAGCACTTTCATAACTGTCAATAGAAAGAATACACTGCTCAGAGTCAGAGGACTGAAAAATCGACTCGTGCTAACTCTGCCTCAAGTTGTGCACGATCTCGGATACACAAAGTTCTATCTGCTCTTAAGAGCCGTCCACAACGATGACGGACCGCCGAGACCGAGTAAAGGAATGGTGTTCTTCAGACAAGACCAGCTCCACATAGATCTGTTTGTGTTCTTTTCCGTTTTCTTCTCATGTTTTTTCTTGTTTTTGGCAGCTTGCGTGGTAGCTTGGAAAGCTAAGCAAGCAGCTGACGTCAGGCGGGCGAGACGCCGTCACGTTGTGGAGATGCTTCATATGGCCAAGCGACCTTTTGCATCAGTCACTTTACTCCTCGGGCCCCAATCGCCGCCGGCGCAGAGACGGAGAGCTCGCACTAAACAGTGCGTAGCCTCCGCCGAGGTCTGTCCGGTTGCGATCGAGCCTACGGAAGACGGCCTGGCCGCCGTCACATCAGTCTTTGTCAGATTACCGGGCGGGCGGTCGGCACCCGCCCGTCTAGCGCTGGCTTCGTCTCTCGTTCTCTTGGCGAGACAGTTACCGTCCTCCGGAAGGACATTCTTGAGACGTCGCAGCATCCACTATCCTGCCGCCCCGCCATCATAGAGTTTTTATTTTTATGTTTGCACGTATGCAATAATTTTTACCATTAGAGGTGTTTGTATATAAAGGTATTATATTTGTTAAGGCCATGACAAAAAATGCATGCAATAATATATTCAGTCCGTTGTGATTTTTAGTATGTAAATATTTAAACAAATATACCGTAGACTTCTATTACCATTTCATACAATGAAATAATTTTTCATCTTGTATTTTAATAAAAATGGTTAGTGATGACTGCAGCTATGTAAAAATTACCTGAATCTTATAGTGTAAATGTGATTCGTGATCTGATACTCATACATGACAGCCAAACTTTGCAGTATTACTTTTGACTCAAATGTTATTTTAAGGATTGTAACCGTGTCTATACAGTGTACATTTGTAATTTTATCCAGAATAGATTACCGTATTTCATGTTGATTCATAATTTTATTAAGCCTACTTCTAACCTACTAATCCATCGTGATGTCTTCAGTTATCTGTCAAAAAGTACCCTGTTTCCTAAATAAAGTTTACAATACATATAGCTTTTGGAAAGATTTTGAATAATTTTAGTTCAGAAGCCAATATCTTCTATAAATCAACTGTCTATTTTCATTTGAATCTATTAAGAAGACCTTTCTTTACAGAAACTGGATTTTACTTCTAGAACAAAAGCAGGTAACATAATCAACTATTTTGTGTGAGACAACATGTTGATTGAGCCATTTAGCGGTTAATCTTCTGAAATATATAATATATTATAAGGGTGATGAGAGAAAGTGTGGGAACAGGGTGGAATAAATAAAAGATATTTCTTACCAAAATAAGATAGTTTACTTATATAAAATTAAAAACATTTTAAGAGTCTTTTTGAGAGAGTAAATGATTTTTAATAATCTGCAACAGCTCTTTTTTGACCGTGTCAGAAACTAAAGATCGAGCTCTGGGAGTAACTTTTGTAACTAGCGTGTCAATGCTTATGTTTCCTCCTTCGTTTTCCTTAACAACATCTCTGCAAAGCATTCTAACTTGATCTTTCCAACCGCATTCCAAAAGACGACGTCTTAGTAATTCTTTGAACCTGAAAATATGTTAAATCCATTGTATATTGACACACTGTCCCTTGGTCACAAAGAAAAGATTTTTTTAAATTAACAATACAAGTGGAAGCCATAAAAACAGGTTTATAGAACCCTAGTCATGTTATTTAACTGTATATTTTACTCCCAGCTCTTTAACACTACATGGATATCTTATTTTTAAATACTGGAATCTTGATGGTATCGAAAAAAAAATTAGATTAATTGTGACATTTTAAAGAAATTAACAATTACATTTTGGGTTTACTGAATCATATAAAGATGAGTAAAAAAGGTTTCAGTGAAGAAGAGAAGGTGAACACCCAACAATAATCATTTTTAACTCAAAATTCTTGGCGGAAATTTTTAAGGACAAGATTTTAAATACTAACAAAGTAAATATTTTATTTTGTATTAATAAATAAGTATAAATTTAACAATAAAAAAAAATATATAAATACACATTATTTTTTTAATATGTAAGTTCATACAAATTTTGTATGAAATTCGACTTACAACCAAAGTCCAGGAACGTATCTCGGTCGTAAGTCGAGGACAACCTGTGTAAGAATTTTTCACCCAGATTTCACTAATGGGTTAACATATAACAGAAACAACATGGGTCTCCATACTTTTTATGGGGTGATCAGTGATTTTTTTCTTGAACACTAATAACAGTGGAATGCTGTGACAGATGTTAAGTGTTTATTTCTATCATAAAAATAAATTCTTTATAATAAATTTAGTGTATTCAGTCTCGTACATATACCAATATTATTTATGAGGATAGATACCAGGTACATAATATATGTACAATTTTTATATTGTGGAGACTATTTATTTATTTATTTAAGAAAAAGCAAATCATGGCATTACAGCTGATGCCAATGCGCCATGTATTTGGCAAATATAAATACGTGTATTTATATATATACATACATGTAAATACATAATATTAATCACTAATTAATTAAAACTGAGAGAAAAAAAAAATTATAAAATCATATTAGAAATTTTCAAAGATGTCAACCGAGTTAGTTCTGACAAAATCAACTTTTATTCATAAAATATAGTATTCGTCTGAACTCACTCACGTCAATATGAAATATGTCGACATCCGAAGCAATGTAATCATCTCAATTATTTTCTAAGTCTAGATAGGTCAGTTAAATTTCCATTGTGATAGTCAGACTATTAAGGAGAGTCGACAGTTTTTTATGACATACTTAGGTGACAGTGTGGTCATAATTTATAGAAAGAGTTAGGTGACAATAATTGTATCCTAAAAGTATCAACATATATCAGTCAGTCAGTCAATCAATCAATCTTAAATATGACTATTGATGAAAAAATAAATACCTTTCTCTATCTCCTGTCAAAATCATTCGTTGATTAGCTATCGTATTAAGCGTCATATTTTTTGTTATTGTTGATCAATTTTTCAATAAAGAGAAACCCCAAACTGTCATTTGAAATCATAGACTATTTTTTAAATCAATGTGATCAACTTCTTATTGCCATTTTTATGAATATTGTGCAAACAATTGCTACGTAAAATATTTTTTTTGGATAAATTTTCAGCTCTAGATTTTTATAAACAAAATCCATTCGAACTGAATGCGAGTAAAACATTGAAATTTACCAAACCCAGATAATCTTTGTTGTTATAATATTTTAAAAATACTGACTGTTGAGCAAGAATACATGTAAAAATATTGAATTGTCAAACTCAATATATTCAGCGTTTTTTTATATGAATATCCAAATGGAGCTTGAATTTTAACTTGTCTCTAAATTATTCAAATAATTAAATCTCCTTCAATATTAATTTTTTGACAACACGATATTAATTACTACTATTATTGTTGAATCGTAGGGAGAAAGCTAACTGGTCTATGGTAATTTACGAAATAGAAAACTGTAATAGATGGCACCATACTTGACACACCTCATAGACCATAGACAACATAGATGTCATAAACTTTTACACACCTAAACCATAATATTGATAGCAGTCATAGAGTATTATTATCTATGAGTAATATAAATATTAGTATACGATAACTGTCGAGTGACTTCTCGTTACCTTTTTCTTTTTTTATTTACTTACTGTAATTCAACAATGATGACGCTATTATAATGATTTATGAATAGCTTTTGACCATAACATAGTATTGTTCGAAAATTTGGTGCAATATTGTACTAACAATTCGGGTAAAAACTACTTTCTTGTGATCGACAATTACTTACATTTACTTTGCTAAATGAAAACATTATGTTTTCATAGGTTTTTAGATAGACTTTAACATACATGTCACCTATCTAATATTAACAAATTTCAATGAAAAATCATTTCTATATTTTGAAAATATATTATTCGAACTTGTTATATCACCTTCTTTGATATATATGCTTGCTGTTTGTAAACACTGATAATTCTTTAAAATCTTGAGAAATATTACTTCGTTGTGACGAACTATGTTTCATTTCTGTTTTCAGATATGGGATCAGAAGAAGTTCCACCATTCCTCAATAATTTAGTCGCGACACCTACAATTGTCGATGACCATGGAGATATATTTCAATGTGGAAAATGTAAACTCCAATATACTTCCTTGGTAGATTTTTTATCTCACAAAAGAGAACATGCTCCTACAAACATCGAGCAAATTCAATCACAATTGGTATTAGATAATGAGCAAGTAGAAATGGTAACCTTTGGTGAACCAACCGATCATAATATTTGGGTATGGAATAATGTGACTGTGACAGATTCCAATGAAATAGTTATTCCTGCACACCACACAACTAATAAAATTGTTGCTGAAAATGAAAAATGTATTGATTATGATTCATCACTTAATATAGATCAGAATATTAATAAATTTCACAATGCAAATGATGAAGAAGGTTATATTACAACAATCTCACAAAAAATGCCGCCGCAGAATTCTACAAAAACAGTCGCTGATCTTGTATCATGTTCAGAATGTAACAGAACATTCAAACAACAATTTGATCTTTTCCAACATTTCCGAACTCACACTGGAGAAAAGCCATTCCAGTGCATTATCTGTGGACGAACATTCTCACAGAAATCAAATTTAAAATCGCACATGCTTTCTCATAAAGTCTGGCCTGAGAGTCTTGGAAAATTATTACCGGAACAAAATTTTCATATTTCTGGACACAACTGTCTTTATTGTTCTAAACTGTTTCCTAATTATCCATCCCTTAAAGTACATCTTAGACAGCACAATGATCGTAAAATGTATCAGTGTATTCAAAAAAAGTGCTTTTCAAAGTTTGCTGACTTAGACCTTTTACTTTCGCATATAAAAGATTGCCATGCTGTTGCCGAATACCACTGTCATATATGCAATTTCAATATTAGTTCTTTAGAAGAAATATCTGCGCACTACTACACCCATAAGAATATATCTAAGAGTAAGAAAAAACATTCAAATCACACCTGTATCTATTGTAAAGCTGTTTTTAAAAGGTTTCAACATCTATCGCATCACTTGGCTACAGCCAGTCATGTCAACTCGTGTCCCAACTGTAATAAAACATTTGTAAGTGAGCGTGCACTTCGATGCCATCTAAAATTGCACGACAATACTAAAAATTATAGGTGTGATATTTGCAGCGTGTCTTTTAGAAGAAAGAACTATCTTGTATCTCATTTGCTAACTCACAGCAAAGAAAAACCTCACGTTTGTTTGATATGTAGCAAAAAGTTTGCAAGAAAAGATATACTTATGCGACATGTAAAAATCCATCAAGATTTCCAGAAAAAACAATGTCCATTCAGGTCCAGCATGGGTTGTATGATGGAATATACTCGGAATGATAAATTAAAACTTCACATAAAGTCACACACTGAGAAACACTTATCCAAAAGGAAGCGGAAGATTGTTGTTGAAGAAGAATTAAATAAAGAACAGTCCACTATTGAAATTATTATTGTACCTTTAATCGGAGAAGCTTCCATCAATGTAGAGAAAAATTCTACTCCGTCTTTGTGAAATAATAGAGCAATTGTAGCATGAGTCTTATAAATACAATAAAATCTGTAACAAATTGGCTGAAGCAGACATTTCAGTTTTTGTGGATTTAGTAACCTTTAATTTAATATCTTAATCAATTAATATTTATGACAAAAATATATTATATTTTCGTTTCCATTGCAAAATTGCATATGTGCAAAATAAAAATTTTCATTTATATAAAATAGTTAATAGATACATATGTAAAAAATGGCTTTATCATAATGAAACAAAAATATAAATAATCCTTAAGTTATATATATTACTAAAAGCCTAATTTTTTTAGTTTTGTGTATGAAATAGGCGTAAAGGCGATTTTTGCAGTTTTATTAATTCAAATAATTGTAGATTTTGCAGATATTCAATTTTGCAACGGAAACAACAATCCATCCGTTAATTTTCACTGCACCCAATTTACTCAATTAATCTGACCAAATCTCACTTCCAACGGACTGGCAAGGTGTCATATGTTTACATACCTCTATCAATCTGATTTTGGATGAAGAAGAAAATTACTTCTACAGTTATATATTTAATCCACTTTAAGATATGTTTTGACATATCTTGTATTTTCATACATATGTTTTGCATGATTGGATTTATACAATAGATTGTGAAACTCTTACATAAATCAAGGAATGGATGTATGTTAAAAAAATGCAACAGATTTTTCACTGAATAAATTGACAACAGATATTTATAAAATATTGAACCATTTACTTCAAAACATAAAAAATTCCTCCAATAAAATTACATACCTGCATTTGCCAAATAGATCCAAACACACGCTAGCCTTGTACTTTTATAAATATGTAGATAAGAAATAAATGTGTCCAGTGTACTCTTTTTAATTTATTTTATTTGTGTAAAATTATTGAGAATAATCAGTAAGACAATATATTGACAATGATGACACAAAGTATATTGTTTGATTTATTATTCTGAGGTTTTCATACAATTTATTTTAAAAAAAAAAGAAGCAGTTTCTATGAAAATTGATAAATTATTTTGATGAATGAAGGAAAGAGTGTACACACATGGGGCTCAAGGGGTAATTCATAACACAGAGAAACTACGCGTATTGCACGTCCCCTGTAGCCAATGTGCTAAATTCAAATTATTACATTAATATATTAAAGTATTCAATGAAACTTCAAAGAAACAATTATTGCTGAAAAATCCATCAGTCAATTCTCTATAGCTAACTGCCTTATGAATTATAATTTCGACTTATATACTGAAAACTACAATAGCCTTTTCATAAGCAGGCAGAACAAGAAGATTAATAATTAATTCTTCGAGAATCCTATGTGAATTGATAACATGTAGATGCTTATAGAATGTTATCCTGTGATGCAAATCGAATGAGTGAAATTCACATGGCTTAATATAATTTAAAGATGAAAACGAAATAACCTTTTTGAAAATATTTTTGACTTGACTTGAAACAAAAACGCTAATTGATTGAATTGGCATTCATTTGATAGAACTTCATTATAATACCGTGAAAAAAATAGTAAAAGCAAATGCTTTCATTTCAAGAATCAATCAATTTTCTTTATTTTTTCAATGTTAACTTAAGATGTTTGAATAGATGACAAAATGAATTGTGTACTTCTTCTACCCCAGTATATAAAGAAAAGTTAATACGTGTTTAAGCATAATTCTGACGAGGGTGTAAGCCAAAATAGCTATCAACTATATATTACATAATTTTTGTAGACATTATTTTCACTGTGTTACAAAACTAATCAAAAAGTTTTTAGAAATATTATGTGGTCACTCTGTTTAAATATTTAAGAACCACTACACATTCAAAATAATTATTATATTTCATAAAATGAATATCAAAATATGGCTTAATCAAGATTGCGTATAGCTTTGAGAGAATTTAATTTCTTATCATTGTGGTTGGAATGAGCTTCCTGTCGACCAAATACATCCTGAATATTTCCCACATGCTGCCCTCGAGACCTGTAGCTGCTTTTAGTAGTGTAGTTATTTTAGAATGTGTTACATGTTAATATTTTATTGAATCCTATGTGCAATAAAGTTATTAGAAATGTCAAAAGGCACTTATGAAGTTTATAAACCCCAGGGAGCAAATGATTCTTCATGGAAATCATTTACGTGTACACTCTTAATATTTTTGATTATTTGTCTCATTATTCTTCTCGTATCATGGCCATGGAATCACGGACATGGTCATGAGAAAGTAAGTATTTTAGGCATTTTTTTTATGAACTAACTTTTAAAATTCAGATTTATCATTAACTATTATTATTGAGAATTTGTATGAAATCTTATTTGCTAAACTGAAATCACTGATCAAGAATGATTTTAGAAAATTTCATATATAATTTAATTTTTAAATGTGGCAAGATTTATCTTATTATAGTTTACATTATCAACAGTATGTACCTAGTCAAGTATCTTGAATAAAAGACTAGCGTACAGCGTTTTTTAATGATTTGCCCCAAAATACTTTATTAAAATAAACACAACTTCTTAACTATTCAATATTTCCGATTGAAATTTTTAAGGAAATCATCACTGATGTTATTTTCGATGGTTTCGGCGGTAACTTTGTGGAAGTTCATTTTAATATAAAATTTAAAATAACTTATTAATAAGTTATTTTAAATTTTATTAAATACGGAAATAAATACATACACAAACATTCAGTATTTTATGTCAAAAAAGGGATACTTTTGCTTCTGTGACAGAAATTTTTAAGAAACAATGAAACTTATGAGTCAATCAATTTTTTTTTTTAATATTATTATAATTTCACTATAATTTTTTGACTAAATACTATAACTAGTTATCAAATAAGTAAATGGCACTCCACGTGTCATCAATCTGAATGAAAAAAAGCTTAGCATTTTAAAATATATATAAAATATAGAATATTTATCCAAACCATATAATTCTATAATAAATAATAATATATAAGAACTGACAAGTCCAACAATTTTACAATCACTGTGAAACCTAACGCCATTTCAAGCCCCATTTACCGTCTCTATTTTTAAAATAGAGACGGAAATAAATACATACACAAACATTCAGAGTAAAATTTACTCATGCAGTTTATTATCTACATGTCAAAAAAGGGATACTTTTGCTGCTGTGACAGAAATTTTTAAGTAAATTTTAATCTTAAGATTTTTTTATGAGTCAATCAATCAATATATATCATCTAAAATTCTCATTTTATATGCTTATAAATTACTAAAATTGCGTAATTTTAAAAATACATATACATACTTATTTATGTTAAAAGCAATGGATGAATGTTAACTACTAAATAAATGCTGGCACTCTTTTTTGTAAACAACTGGTCGATCAAAGACCCTTCTCTTTTGAATGATAAAAAAGCGATTTTTCTATTTTAAAATAAGTTGTCACAATAACCAATTTTATCTGATCACAAATATGTTATTATTTAGATTGAAGGTATTCCAATGAAAGCATCATTATTCAAACAAAAAGATAATGAATAAGTACAATAACTTTAAATATAAATTGAAATCAAAGAAATTGTTACCTAAAAACAATAAATTTAAACAAGCTTTTTACCTTTATTTGATGATTAATGAGATCCTTGAAGCTTATACTACAAGACTGGACTATTGAGAGTACTAATTGGTTGGATCATCTCATAATGCGCCAATTCCAACACTGTCAACTACCGAGTTGGAGGGGCTCAAACAGGCAACTGTGGGATTTGAAAAAAAAAGCAACGCCACAGACATCGTTTTCATAAATTGACCAGATATTTTAAGTTGAGTGAAATGTCTACAAAATTTGTGAAAACGCCCACAGCTTACCATGAAAGCCTGAATCTGAATAATTTTTTTTTTTTAACCATTTTCGCTCCCAACGTGGAGCTGATGGACTCCTTACGGAGTTTATCTCAACATATGTTTTTCTACGAGAACTGCTTATTACTGAGTTGATCAACCTCTCTTTTTCAAAGAGAGTAGGGACGGTAAAGATATAACCTAGGACAGGACTAGTGGTTAGCTAATCGCTTTCACTATGCATCACTTTTTGGGATAGGAAAGGTGGGAAGAGATTTTTAACGACACAGAAGCAGAATTTATCATTAGAAAAAAACTGTTCTTACCGGGAATCAAGCCCGTTGACCACTGCACCACGGACCGGGCATGTGATATATGTATTTTATATTATAGTATTTTTCTTAACATGATTGCAGGATGGGATCAGCAGTGAAAAATTACACAAAGAAAATGACACAGAGAAGCTGCATTCCGCCCACCCAACTGAAGAAAAATTTGCCAAAATTGTACACACCACCAAACGCACCACGGCTTTCTTAGAAAATTCTGATTACGGTGAGGGAAGATCAAGATGAAAATAATCCCACTCGACACCCACCAAATGATTATGAAGGCACTACAGATGTTAGTAAAAACTATTCTCATTTTAAATTAAATCTGATTTACAAAAATGAAATTAAAGTTCTGCATTACAATAAAAAAAAAAAATTACTTTTTAGAAGAACATCAAATACAAAGACTATGGTGACACTGAGATAATAAGAGTCAATATTTCGAGTAATGAAAAAAATTCTAAAATTATTCAGTCTACTACATTAACTCCTGATGGCAATTATGCGTCTACCACTGAAATACCTATTTATGTTCATCACAAATCTTATTGGACCGATCAACATGCTACGGAGAAGAATGTTAGTATAATACAAATCCACTTACATATTAAATTAAATTTATAATAATAATAAGTGGCAAGAGCTTTATCCTAGCGATCAGGGGACCCGAGTTCAATTCTCGGCAAGGTTGGATTTTTTCAATTGAAAAAAGAGATCTTGCTTATTTATCGTTGATTTTGTGCACAACTGATTTATTATTTATCATTGGGTTAATCTCGTATGACTTTCACAATTAAGAATATTTGGCGCATTGGCGTAAGCTGTAATGCCAAATTTTTTTTTTTTTTAAATTCAAAAAAAAAAAAAAATTATTTTACAATTGTATGAAATAATTACACTCTAGGTGAGTATTTTCATCCATCTTTATTATTTAATCATAACAATTTTAGTGGTATGCTGAATGAAGTAAACTCACTATTTGTTACACAACCAGTGGTATACATAGTGGCTGCGAAATTCCATTGTACTTGGGGAGTGATTGAAAATGGAGCATTCAATCCCGGACCGTTTTTACATTCCCAGGATATCAGGATTGTCATTATTTCCTTCCCAAGACCCAGGGATTGATCACTGAATAATATTCTTTAAATTGTACACGTAAATTCTGGTTGCCTATAAATCCAAAGATGTTAGTCAATTTGTTGATTTGTAATAGTACATTGAATGGTTATGAATTAACTTTAAACAACACATGCCTTCATGGAAAGAAATCAAAAGTAGTAATTTTTTTTTTCTCACACTTCAAACTTAATTGGTAAATTAAAATATTTATTGATTGGTTAATTGCATGATTTGCTGCATAGGAATATGTCACTGACATATCTACAGATAATGGCACCGATATCTCAGATAACGGAGTCACTACTGCTGAATCTACAATTAAAGGATACACACACGGAGAGGTATGTATGTTTTGTTTAAAATTTTCCTTATATATCATTATTTTCTAAATGTTATTGTATGTATAGTCTTTGAATTATTAAAAAATAATAATAATTATATAAAACAAAACTTTCATCAAAAAAATATGATCTTATAATATATGTAACAATTAAACCGTTAACTGTGCGACCAAACTAAACCACATAGTGATACTGAAATTTTTTAGGTAACAAATAATTCCTGATAAAAAGCTGGTTCACAATTTTAGATAAAACAACCAATAAATCACACTTTATTTTGCTGTTTTATCTCTGTTTTGTGGTTTAGTATATAAAACTCAATGTATAAATATTTTATTTATCTGAGTAAATAATTTATTTTCAACAAGATACTAAAAGATGACAAACAAAATGATATCATACAAACTAAGAATCTTCCTCATAACAATGTTCTACAGCAGAAATAACTACCAGGTTGATTGCTAAGTCATTTCTGGTCAATTTTTATTGTATTCACTATTTTCATACTGAAGTGAAAAACATGTATACTTAGTAAACTATTGATTATAAGGGTCACAAGTGTACGGTTTCCCATGCATGAATTCAATGTTTTAAAAATGATACACGAGTGATGCAAATATCATTTATTGCGTCAGTCAAACAGGAAAAAAGTGCATTAAGAGTGCATAATATTTGACGAAGCTTCTGTTGATTGAATTAGTCGGACATCAATTAATCAACATTACATTATTACAATATTGTTGCTCCTAGAATATTTGACTTATTATTTTCTTTAAAAATTATGTTTTTCAATAGAATTTATTATTCTAAGGGTCATATTGTTTTGGATTCAAAAATAATTTTGCACAAATTATAAATCTCTTTGATAGCAGGCATATTTTTTAGGAGGATAAACAAAACAGCTCTGTATTAAATCATGATGAATCAACTACAACTGTAAACATCGAGATCATCAAATCATCAACCTCATCTAAAGATTACACTCAAAAATATGAATCCAGCAGCAGGACTATCTTGTCTAATGAATTTGTGGGGGGAACAACTTCGAAAACCACTAGTGTGTACTCAGATGGCTTAATATATGAAAATCAGACACTCCTAGATTGTCAAAAACTTTTCAAGCACAAAGAGACATGCGAAAGTACAGGGTGTAAAGTTATTGCCGGCAAAATGGTTTCTTTAATGAACGGTGACATAAACCCATGTTATGACTTATATACTTATGCATGTGACGGTATTAGACAGCCTTACTTGATCGAAGATGATTTATCTCTTGATGTTTCGAAGAGAATTGCTAGTAAGTATCTTTTTGAATATGATTTTTTCACTTTTATTGTATAGCTTAGTTTTTTATGTATTATTTATAGCTGGATTTATAATGGATTTTTTTTCCTCAAATTACATCAAACTTTTAAATGACTAGTGGCGATGTTATTAATTACAGTTGGCGGTGTTATTTATTAAATTATAAAAAAAAATTAGTTTCCGAGGACCTACTGTACAATATTGAAAATCCTTCATTCCATAGATTTTTTTTAACTTGGTAACATCGAAAATATATTAGTATAAATCTTACACATGTTAAACTCGCTCAAAAAAACCAATTTATACAAAGTGGTATCGCATTATTTAAACTAATTCAATAACATTTTATTTTTTTAATTAAAACAAATCCTTTTTTCTACTTACAGACTCTTTGAAGAGAGATACTAAAAATGAGGATTATATCAAGCATTTTAAAGCATTTTTGGTATCATGCACAACCTATGATTATGAGAAAGCTGATGATTCAGGTAAACATAAAAGTATAGAAATCGCCTTTGTATATTTTGCAAACTACACTCAGTTCAGAGCTTAGAAGGCAAGGTCAACAGATAGCTCATAAAATTACTGTGTAATAACTTTGGTCAATGCTGATTATTATGTTTCCATTTACTCTCCATAAAAGCGCTGTAGTTGTAAACTTCACAGAGAGTTAAGGCCGTTTAGAGTAACACACTCTTGGCAGGAATATATCAGTTTTTACACCCTAGTTACCTATCAAACTGCCGTATTGTATTTTACGGTATTATGGATCAGCAAACAGAAAATTTATAATTTGCTTTAAATATGTTTTACCAAAAAAAGGTTAAATTTTTTGTTTGATGGTAGACTATTATGTTTTTACTCGAGGTTATACGCTCTATTTCTACAAGAATAGTATAGTATAATATACCCTACAACAAATCACTGGATACGCGGTAATACAACACATTGTTATTAACACATTGGCTACGGGGAATGCGGAATACATGGCGATTCTCTATGTGTTTTGATTCCCCATACCCAATTGTTAAGAAGAATCAATGATAGATATAAACCATGTCAGGTCAGCAAGATTCTACGAAATTGTATAATATGGGTGCTAAGCTGTAGTGAATGTTAAAAAGTTGTAACATTGAGAGACCTTAGTCTCAATAGAGTAGAGACAGAATTAATTCTCAAGAAAGCAGTATAGAAAAATCATGCCTTGATTTTATTCTCTTTTCTTTTCAGTAAGAACTATTTTAAATTCAGTTGGGAGTTTCCATGACAACACTTCTACGAGTGAGATACCAAATATAACAATTTTACTCACGCAGATGTTGAAAAATAATTATGTTGCTTTATTTGATATCAATATTGATGTTGATAAAGGCACTGGTAAATTAGGACTCGTGGTTAAGCCAACCTTGCGTGAAAGTTCCCTTAAAAATATGTTTGGAGTAAGCCATTATGACAAGAGATGTTTTGAAATTACAAAAGCTTATAGAGGGCCATATAATTTGACGAAATCATTCCAACAATATAAACAATGTCAGGCAAATAAATCTCTCTACTTGAAAACAGTGAAGGAAAGTATACAAGCTCTTCGTATATTCAACGGGAGAAACTCTGAAAATGCTATTGAAGAAGTAATAGTCTCCCTAAAAGAAATATTAGAAATCATCGATGAGGTCAGAAAATATATCTTTTTATATTATTATTGACCAGAATACAAAAATAATATCTTTAGAAAGGATCCTAAAAATGTTATCAATAATGAAACATTATAACAGAAATTGAAGAATCCAAATTTTTTTATTTGTATTTAAGTTGGTGTCATTTAAAATCAGTTAACTCCCCATGCTTTTTTTTAATATTCAATAAATGAGTAGGTATGTCATTAAATATGTTAAAAAATATTTAGCGCCTTGGCTTACTTAGTTAAGGTGTAATGTAAAAATTATTTAATTTCCTCCTTTTTATATTTTTCCATACAATAACTATAACACTTAATCAATTGATTTTCTAGATGAGATCAAATAATGACGACGGCTCAAAAAAATTAAATCCTCCATCTCGATTGAGTAATAGTGTGTTGAGTGAAAGACTAAAACAGGTATTTGCTTTTATACTGTTATTATTAATTATTGTATGCCGAATATGTTAGTAATTGACAAAAAATTGTATTTCTATTCCATTCTTGATAATATTTGAGGCAATAAAAATGAATTGCTTTTTTAATATAATTAAGAATATTATATAATTATACAGTACAATTTTCAATACTTGTGAATAAATATTTTCAGATAGATTGGGAATATATTTTCAAGAATCTCCTTGGGTATGACTTACCAATGGATTCTTATCTTCAAGTTTATTATGCTGAGTATTTAGATGACATTTTACGCCAATTTAGCAAGTTAGATCCCAGGTAAAATATTTGAATTTTAATGAAATATGTATTCTCAGGAATGCTGAGTTACCATGGGCCTCAATTGTCAGCAATTGATTTGCAAATTTACCTTGTCACAAGTGTTTTAGAACAGAATTATTAATCTCCATTAAAAATTATGTGTAACTAATTACTATTTCTGCAATTCATTTTTTGTATCAGATAGAGTATGTGAGGAAGTTTTAAAAAATATCAAAAAAATAAATGGCAACAAATTCATAAATCAATGTATGAAATTTTCCTCTCTAGGACTAAAATCCAAGGCCATGTGACCACAACTGTTCATAATAAAAACCCACGAGACTCGATTACTCAGCTATATTTAATATTATGCTTAATGTTAATATATATACTTTTTATGTGGTTCTGAATAAATTTAGAATTGTTATACGTTCTAGGCAACTGAATAATGGACTATTGGCTATGTATGCACATCAAATATATAGAGATTATATCCTAGATCAAAAAACGAACTGCGATCGTGGGTCATATTGTCTTGAATTATCTTACAAGCTAATGGAAGATGTGAGCTCCAGTCTCTATTTGGACTCTTTCAAGAAAAAATCAATTAATGAATTTGACAAACGCTCCGATGAAATATTCAATGATCTCAAAAAGACTCTCATAGGTGAAATTAAATCTGGTAGCTGGTTAGCCGATGCGTCTGATGAAAAAAAGGCTGTTGAAAAATTAGACATCGTGCAGCTTATCAGCATTGCCAAAAATATGCCATGGCAAGATAGAAAATTTGTGAGCAATAGATTTTTTGAGGTGAGTTAAAATGTGAATATTCATTTTCTTTATTGATATCTTTTATAGTTATTATGAATAAAAATTTACTGATGCTGGGAATATACTTTGACAATGGTTATTGGCTATGATTTTACAATTTTTTATTTTTCATCTTGTAGATTAAGTTAGATGAGAAGAATTTTGTTGACAATGCTCATCAATTACAAAAACGTTACAGGCGACATATATACGATTCATATGGAAATGACCCCAAACTTCCGGAAAATATGTACGTTAACGAAAACAAGCATTATATCACCATATATATTTTAGTATCACTATTTATTAAATAAATGTTTCAATTTTTACAGCTGGACTTTCTTTAGTTTACCATATGATACTAAAATAAGAACCATAATGGATTTAGATCTCATTGGTGAGTCTTACATTTTTTGATTAATATTTATCAGGAACTCAATAAACTCTGTTGGACAAGTCTTGACTATATGTATTCGTGTATAGTTAAAGTTCACTGGCAGAGAAAAATTAACCTCTGGTTATGCTCAGTGAATAGCTGGGATTCCTCTAGGAAACAATACAAAGTGGATTATTATAATATGTGGTCATTGCTTTACACTTCCAAAGCATACTGATAAAAATCCCAAATATGGATCATGAATCTTCTTTTGAAATATCATTCCAAATCATTGAAAATAATACATTTCCTGCATATTGAATATCTGGCGGTAAATATCAGTTTACAAGAATCCTATTAAGCATCTGAATAAGGATCAAACAAATACCGAACAAACGCGAACAATAACAGGTATTCGGGAATGGAATTTGTCAAATATCTACATTCTAAAGTTATATTTTCAAATTATATTCAATGCTTTGTTAGCAAACGTTGAAAATGAATTGCTCTCGTGATTTCTTGAAATTATTCTTGCTATGAATTATTCCTGAAGTTTACGAACTAATTATTAGCTAGAATAAAAAGAAAACTTTCTTTTATGGGTTTTTAATAGGCATAGATTAAATGTATACTCTTTTATTTTTTTTAGTTCTACCACTGGCCACAACTTCACGCAATACAATCCCAAAAGATATTCCCAAATACCTTTTGATGTCTGATCTTGGATATCAGCTAGCTCAAGAGCTCATTGTTTATCTACAATCTGATGGTATCAAAATATTGGACCCAACTTACAATGTGAATCCTACCATTCCGATTTCAGTTGATAGAACGATTGATGGTGAAGTAGAAACCTTCCAAATGAATGTTGGTATAAATTTTTTATCAATAGTACCTATCAATTTGTCTCTACGTCATGTCAACTCATATATGATATTATTACAATTGTATGGCTTGTGATACGGTTTTTACAAAAGTTTCTGTACTAGAATTTAGTGAGTATTTATTTGTATTCGATTTCAATATAAGCAGCGGTGTGGCAAACACACGATTTTTGATATTGCTTGAATAAAACAGTTACCGAGACAAAGGGGATTGTTTTATTTGGTGGCTTAACCCTCTTAGAGAGCTGTTTTTCAATTTTCAAACCAGTATTACCCAAGTAGTTAATTCTACGCCAAAACCTAATATCATCTGTGCGTCTGGTTATTATCCCCTTATATAACATTTTTTCATTTAATATTGAAACATTTAATTGTGTATATCTGATGAGTATAATGGTTTGTTAAATTTTTTAGTTAGCATCTGATCATTTCCTCAAGGAAAGACTACCAAACATTGCTGGTGCTAAGCTTGCTTATTTGACATATAAAAAGGATGCAGAAAAACTGTCAACAGACTTTCCATTGGTTTGGACAAATAAATCTATTGATGAGGTAATAATAAATTATTCATTATGTTATAATTTAAATCCTTTTTTCGTTTCTTAAACTTACTTTAAATTAAATTATATGTTTGTCAGGCACCGACTAAAAAGATATGTGGAATAGAAAGAAGCAGCTTATGGAAAATAATAAGAGCCATTATAAATCATTGATGTGAATTTCTGACTTTTGTATATATATAGTTAAAGCAGAGTGTATAAACATAGTTCATTTGATATACAGTACCTATGTTCTTAAATTAAATCACGGAAAAGAAAGATATATTTTCTTACGCCATGTTTGTTTTCAATGTGATATGTATTGAGTGGTTCAATAAAAGCCATTCAATGAGGACAGGTCTTAAGCCAGACCCTCAGCCTCGTGATTGAGTGTCAAGGCCATTGGCTTCAGTTGAGGAGCTCATCAGCTCAAACCCGAGTATGAGCAACTTCATAAATTCAATTGATTTATTGATTATTATTTTTCAAACAGCATGGATGTTTTTGATGTCTAAAATTCCCTCCCAAGCCCATCCGTTCTTCAAAATAGGGTGTAGTACGAGTGCTTAGCCAAAAACTAGTCCTACTCTAGCCCTACCTTCTTTGAAAAGGCAAGCAAGCAATTGAGTAACTGAGTAACAAACAGTTTTCGTAGAAAACCTTCTGCTCTGTTACGATTTCATTTCCTCCTAAATGGCAGCAGATATTGATAAAAAAATCAGTTTCTTTATCTATGTTCCAAGACACGCAAACACATTTATTCTTTTCAATAATTATTATATAACAAATTTTATTGATTGATGTTTATTATTTGTGAACTACAAGCTGAGATGTACTGGTATTCATAGATTTATTTATTTTATATCATTTTTTTTTTTTTACAAATGAAACATTGTAGTACTGAATGAGAATATTTTATTTGTTATTTTCAGTTATTCTTTTTGCACATGGCCCAGCAGTTCTGTTCGAAATCATCATTGTTTGATGATCGTGTATCATTATATGAGGAGACAAAGTTGCCAGGGATCATGAAAGTCAACAGTATTGCAATGAACTTTCCAAAAATTCCAGAAGTCTTCAATTGCACAGAGACTAATCCAATGCCAGCCGGAATTAAATTGCCTCAGAATAATAATGATTACGAGTATCAATTTAACCCTAATGATTCAAAATGATTAGATGGAGTAAAAAAACAACAATACCTTTGATTCAATAAGTTGAATGTAATATTGTATGTATTATTATTACTATTCATTCACCCGTTTTCAGGGCTTCCAAGTTAACTGTAATATAATACATCAAATTATGTTTAAACTGTTCAATTGTCAATGATTATGTCACTACTATAAATAATATTAAATTTCGGTTACTGGTAGAAAGCGTTATGTCAAAAAACCTTATTTCGAAATAATCGCCTGTCTAATTAACACACATAAACCTTTAATTATGAGACATACTAATTAACAACAATCTTTTCTCATTAAGGAATCTAAATGAGCATAATTAGGTGAGCAATGTATGGTCATTGTAGTATTTTTTTAAAAAATTATTAACAAAAAGGAGACTTATCACTTTTTGCCAGTACAATTTAGCATCAATAGAATCGTCAAAAAGTAAATTGTTGCAATTTAGTTCAAAATCCCTCAGGATTCTAATGATCATAGATAATGGATTAAGGTTTTGTAAATTTTAAATGTAAACGTAATAAGTATGTACATTTTCTGTAATAAAAGAATTTGGAAGGTGTCATTTTTACCTTATTTATATATTAACCTAAGTTTGCGTATTTTGATAAGATTGATATAATATCTAAGTCTTTAAAAATTAGCTCGACTTATTTTGAATACTGTATTCTATAAGGTACTTAATTTAAATTAAAATTCTCAAAATAATTATAATTGAGAAATAGTTCATTTACCTCAATCTTTGTACCCAAAGGACTGAAAAAAATAAAAATAGGAAATATTTTTTTCATTATTTTCAAACATCATTGTGGGCCGCATGAAATGTCATTGAGGGCTGCAAGTTATTCATCACTGATCTAAGTAAAGTAAACATCTAACAAATTTATCATGATAACAACGTCAAAAAGACTTGGAAAAACTATTGGTGATTTGGGTGGAAGATTTCATAAAAAAAAACAAATCCCTCTCAGCCTCTAAAGCACGGGCTCCCAACCCATGGGTCGCCAATTTCGTCAACTAAAAAAAATATTCACTATTTTTTTTTTACCTTTTGAAAAATGCATTTTTCAATTGCATTGGGGTCGCGGGTCACATCGCTTTTATAAAAATGGGTCGCCACCCGAAAAATATTGGAAGCCTATGCTCTAATCCATAAAGGCAAAAGCGCGGGGCCTTTTTGAAAACCGGAAATTAAAGGAAAATAGCGTCTACGTCTAATGGAATAGATATTTTTCAAAACACATTGATCAAATTTGAATAGTTTCTCACCAAAATATGTATATTTAGGTGTTTTATAAAAGAAAAAGATTCTAAATAAAAAAAGTGATCTTCATTCAATTTAATGGCGATTTATGTGTACAAATATTAGTGACGTACATTTACTTGACTTCAATCAGTACTATCAGAACCAGTGATGTTCAACTTTTAGCTTGAGTAAATTTGCATTGCTGCTTAAACAAATATCGGATTAAAAAAAATCAAAACGATTGTTTCTTTTATCGAAATATTCAGTCGCGAATCTAAAATTTTAGAAAGAGTTCTTATAGGCCCTCTGTGACTACTTTATAATTGATTCACTGTTTCAAAATGCACCCAGATCATGCAAGCCTTATCCTCAGTGTCAGTGGTGGATTAAGCACTTGCGCGCCTATTCCCTTATGAGGTAATCTAACACTACTCCCTGTAATGTATGCACTCCATATTACGGGATATTGAATGGCGAAACTATTAATTTTCAACTTAAATTATAATTAAAAATATACTAACGCGGTAACCCTGATCTCGAAGTACCTATTCCAAATCAGGTTAGGTCAATCGCGGCTGCAAAAATGCTCCTGGCATTGTTCTCTTCGCAGTCTCGGCGTGTTATCACAATTGGTTGCTCGGGCAGTGCGGTGCAGCTCGTCGATCGATTCCTGGAGGAGGCACTCCAGATTCCAGAAGCGAAGCACTCCGATGCTAGCCGCAGGGTGCTAACCCCTCAGCCGCTTTTCTGTCCTCATTGTGGCGAGACGTCATGCTACAACGCAACGGGAGATAGGTCACGTAGTAAACCATGCTTGCAACAATCCTGGCTAACGCTTTCAATACAGAATACAACGTCAAAACCAATGTTGGAAAACAGATTTGCATACATACATACTTTCGTACAAAAATGATGATCAAATATCTAAAAATATTACAAAATTTTACTAAATAAAGTTTCAGAAGAATTATCAAGAGTTATCATTTTCATTATCTCGTTAACTTTCAACTAAGCTCAGATGTATTTTCAAATATTATACTTATGTACTTATATTGGTCTCCGAATTTGAGCGATATCTAATAATTATTTAAATTCCTTTTTTAAACTAAAATGTCAAATTTCGAACGTTTTCTATGGAGGTTATAACATAATTCGTTACACTTCTTCTCGGGTAGTCATTTCATTATACTATACCTCATGTTGGTACACCATTCAAGCAAAAGTATAATTATCACTTAATCATAATATAATTATAAACTAAGTATAATACCAACTATCTTCTAACTAAAATTATATCTTAGATATTTTCTACTAAACATTATTAATAAAAATAAGTCCTTCGTGCCGTACTTAATTAGGTACAATACCACAGAGTAATCTCTTTAAACTCACATTTTCAATTGTATATTTTTCAAAATGAAAAATTTGGAATCTCCGCTATAAACGTTTTAACATTTATAACAACTTTAAATAAAAAATAACTAAGTACTTGTGTACTAGCTTTACCTAAATTAATCTATCGGAAGATAACCGTAGTTTGCTATATCCTATATCTATTATATTATTTACGGCTAATATCCATTAAAGATATGCTTCGTGAATGGTTATCTTAATATCAATATATGATATTTTATGTTGGAATATACATTACAACACAACGCTGGGGGTGAATTGTTGTTGCACGACAGATTTTTGTAATAAATCAATAATTTTTCCACTTGTGAAAGTAATAGTTTTTAGTTAAATTATTTAATCACATTCTAGTTCACTAAGTGTTAAAATATAACGCGGTCGCGTAACACTGATAAAAATTAGATTTATTACGTTTCCCTTGATACATAACTAAAAAAGCAGGCGATACCAATAAAATATTAAATCTTATGTTATGTGTATTTACATCATTATTATTGTAATACATTCGGAAAATCCACTTAAATCTTGAAGTGTAAAATTTCACTCACCTGAATGGTACGGTGTTAGCAAATTTTCTCAAAACCATTTTGATAAATGAATACATAATATGAAAAATGCATGCATACATTTGAGATTTCATCTTACCAAAACTTGAAAACCAAATCTTTCTAAACTCACCTGTTACAGTTTGGTGACAAACATCGGAGAACATACATAATTATGTGATACATGAGTATATTATACTATTAACTAAAAAGCTAGTTATTCTAAGCCAAGTGTGTTTTATTCTAATATCACTTAACATTATTTATTGTAACTCATTACCGGGATTTCAATCTAATTATGGTTGACAGACATGCAGATTTATTTATTTTATTAAATGCACTAATTTTTGGGGATTTTACTTTGATAATGATAATTCATACTTAATTGACTTTTGATGTATTAGTTTGCATTGCTAAGAGGTCTTCAACATTTAATTTATAGTCTATTTTTCTTGTAATTTACTTCAATTTATTTGCTTAGTTGTTTGTCATACCTTGTTTTTCTTACTTAACTTTTGTATAAATATCACTGTTTTATTGTATTCCTTATCAGTTGAAATTGCTCGCCATGAGCGAAACCGGTCCTGATCAAATAAATTTTATTTGGAAAAAGTACTAAAAATGTATTATTATTTTTATTATAATGCCTTTCCACCAAGTATTGACAGTGAACACCTTAAAAGTGATCATTATTTATTGATTGGCTGTTGGAGCTCATTTCATTTTACTACACTGATTTTTGTGATGAAATAATAAAGCTATGAAACATAAAGGAAGAAATGACTTAACAAGTGATTGATAAGAGGTATAACTCATTTTTTTTTAAATTAAATTGTCATGATGTAAAAATGATATCAAGGTTATTATATTACAGTCACTGCAAACCGTGTGATCACGGCGTTCTAATTGAGTTTTAAGTAATGTCTAAAATTGCTAAATATGTATTTTAAATTCAAGCAGTTTTTTTATCACATTCGTTTGTATTCAAATTGTTTTAACTGCTAAATATATTTTAGTTCATTTGGTCTGTATTTCAGCCGCCCAATGTGGCTCGTATCAGAGCTGGGATAGAATTCAATAGATTCCGTTTGAACGGGATGGAAGCTAAAAATCTTAACTACTCAAGATTTGATAATATCAAATAAATTTGACAGGTGTAAAACTAACGACGGTGGCTTCTTTTTTAAGCTATTTAGTAATAATTTTATGACTAACGTTCCTCATAACCTAAGCAATATTTCGAAGGTTCGTGATACTCAAGAATCATGTTGCACCTTTTTAATGTTGAACTTTCCCGATAATATAGTTTCAAAGTTTTTGTTTTCAATCAATAATTGATTTTGAGCAAAATGGTTCGGGTATATAGTCTTCAATGTCCTTGAGAAACACGATTTTATTAATTAATCTCTTTTCGTTATTATCATTTTATAATAACTTTTTTGATTCAATAGAGAACAGTGCTCGTTTGATTTTGGAATTTCGTCTTGTTATTATATGTAAACAAAACGAGGAATATACATATGTGTGTTGCGATTATTGTTTTCCTTTTTATTTTTTTGCTAATTTTTCTCTATAGTTTTGAATTTAAGTTTTTATTCAAATACACCGACATAAAAATGAAATGATAAAATCCTACATTTTCATACAATATCTACGTACACACCGAAAAGGAAGGATTCTGTTTTTTTATCGATTCAGGCGTGCGAGAGGAGAATATGCTGAGCCCACGAGTTTCTGTTTGGTTTTAGGGCATTGTAGGGCGGAATATGAAACGAGAATGGGCGAAGACTCAAACACTAAGAGAAATTCGCTGCAAAATACCATTCGGAATGTTCAAACAATTAAATTATTCTCCATAGTACCTTGTAAACATTCAATTTAATTTTAATTGCTTATTTAGATTAAATAGCTAATTTGGAAGACAAACATTATTTAAAACACGGATAATTTATTATGTACATAACTTAAAATTTATATTTTAATTTGTCAATCAATGTATTGCTAGTTTTGACGATTGCGTCTGTAATTATTGGAAAAGTATGTTCTTGATATTTACGTTATAAGGATGCTTAATATGTGGTAAAATTATGAACTAAACTACCATACTTTCTTGAATCAAAATAAGTTTGCGATTTCAAAAAAAATGTTTTACGAATTGTCTTAAAAGCTTAAAATAATATAAAAAGTGCAGATAAAAATGTTTATATATTCGATGAATTCGGCGGCAGTTTTTTGGAAATTCATTTAAATAATAATGTTTCAAATAACGCCTCTATCAGAGGCATGTTCAGACTTAATATCGCAAAGGCTGCTGAAGTATTAAGGGAAGCCTCTGAAAGAGGCGAAACACATGTCACGAATAGTTACACAATACGTGGAATAATCTAAGCTATTTTTAATTTTATATTGTTTGTGCAAATAAAAAAACATTGCTGATTGAAATGGGACTGCTGCGACGCAATTGTGAAAATAATGTAAGCCGAGACAAATGCAAATCAATGAAAATATGTTAAGGAAATCACTGTGAATAATTCAAAATATTTCACACAAAAACTGTTAGAAATAAAATTATGTATGGAGCAAATGATTCAAATAACGTAAAAAATAAATTATGTTGGGCTTTAACTAGTATCATTAATATTGTTCTACTTATGTCCGGTATGGGTGTGATAAAACAATATTTAATGAATTAAGATTTTTTATAGATTAGCATCGTTAAGGTACAACACATATATTGTCTAACTATAAATTGATATTTTATGTATGGTCTCAGTGTGCGAATAAAGATAATAAACAAACGTTCACCGAGAGTCGATAGTATACATCCTATCAAATATTTAATTTGAGGGAGTGAGATAACCTAAAAAAGCTGCAGTTTTTTTAATGTAAAACACGACATATTGTGCAAATATAAACGTAAAATATTTCCATTATTTTGATTTTAACGACAAAATTGACTGGAATATGGCTTGATCTCTGGAGCCAAATCAATGTTTACATAATATTTTACTTGCATCTGAATTTACACTAAATGATACATATCTTTTTTAGTACTCATTCCATAATTTCGTCATCATTTTAATGATAAAAAATGCGTGAAATAAAGACTAAAAGGGATATTATAGAATATGATATCGTTTCAATAATAGATTATTGCTATTGTCATATAGATCACAGGTTCCCAAAGTGAGCCAAAGAGGGCTGAGGGGGAGTGGGGGAGCCCTGGGAAGCAAAAAATGCGACCATGAAGGACATTTCCAAGGGGACCGTGTGTAATTTTGTGTCTGAAAGGGGGGCCATGGGTCAAATAAGTTTTGGAACCAATCATATAGAATTATAGATGATCAAAATTAGAAATAGTTCCTGATTAAAAATAATATATAATCTCTGTTGATAAAACTTTACTTTCAATACTACTAATTGTTGATGTTTTTTCCTGTGCGAATATGTATTTAATGATTTTTTATACATGATTTTCTATTTTTCTAGTATTATCAAAATGATGCTATAAAAATGCAAAGTGAATATATAAAAACAAAGGTACTTTTATCTTTAACACATAATTCAAAGAAATGCATATTACTACTAGCTGTTTCATAAAGGATTATAAATATATCGTGAAGGTATTTTATCAATAAAATGCAGTTTAAATGACTTACTCCCAAATTTAAATGCTAGTTAAATATCTTCGATACTCTTGATTCCACTTGTGGAAAAACATACTGCAGCATCTATGAATGAACGTCGCATGCGGAAAAAAATCTAAAGTAATATTTAATATGAAATGTTTTTTGAGTTGTAAAATAATGCACGTTTGGATTGAGTCTGCCTCTGACTATTATTTCTTTGAACGCTCTGTTCCGTATTTACTATCTCTCGTGTGTACCGATATATGAAATTATGAATGATATCGAAACTTTTCAGACTTTAAATAAGTTAAATTATTTTGAAAACTTAAATCGTACAAGGTTATTTTTGAAAAGCTTTTATAAAAAGAGTCTAAATAATTGTACAATTGCGTCGTATAAAAACCAGCTAAAGCCAGCAGAGTAAAACGGCATTGCTATACTTGACGATATGTTTCGTAAGTTTACATGTCAGTCGATACTATGATAAGAAAACTTAATTTTGCAATCATTGTATTATGGACTGGATAAAATTTAGTTTTCCTGAACTCGACAAATTGAAAATGAATGAACAATTTCAAAAATTATCACGTGCAAAATGCTGAGATGGTGAAATATTATTTAATACAATAATGGATCTGGAAAACAATGTCGACCAGAGTTAGGTCAAAAAATATGTGGAGTGGCTGTTTGGAACACTGTAGCAATGTGGGAGAGTTGTACGTTGGGTGTTGTAGTGAGACTTCGTTGGTAAAAAAAAACAGCTTTCCAACTACACAGAACCCGAAAAAAGTTATCCAGATGGGATGACGATCAATCAGACTTGGAATCTTGGGCAAATTCAAATTATGCCGTGAAAACTAGTCATTATGCTTGGTGGAATTTCAATAGATTGAATTTTTAAATGCTTGTAGATGCCGAATGACGAAACATAGGAAAAAACTTATGAAAAGTAAAAAATTCAAACGATTAAAATTTTATATTATTAAGTTTATGCTGTTGACACGTGTTCTGTAATAATTTAGTGGATTTTTCTTTCCTTTTTTTTTAATTTTTAAAATTCGTTAAAAATATTTTGTTTTACAGCGAGCAATAGTCAAGGAAGGCATCAGACATTTTTAAATCACACAATGTGATTCATTAAAAAAATATATTTTCACTTGAGGTCAATTCGAGGGAAAAAGACAGTACCAATCCGCATATCCAAGTTATTAAATTGAAAAAATTATATTTACCTTGCCGATCGCAAGGTTTCGCTCTAGTTAAGCTTTTACCACAAGACAGATTTCTTAGCAAAATGAATTTGGTCATATTTACTCCAACTTATCCAAGCCGATCGTACTGTACGTGCGTTCCGTTTAAGGGTATGCGTGAGTAGAAGAGTGTGTGCGTGAAAGCCGCCCACTCCGGGGTAGGCGGCCTGAGTTTACCAGAATCAGCAGAATAAGATGTCTGCCCGCCCATCCCAGCACGACCCCATAATCCGCCCTCGACTCACTTGCGCCCTTTTCAAGGAGAACGCGGCTAATTCATATTACGCGAAGTGAATATTTTTATCGCAATAATATCTCGGTCGAAATAAATTAAGTACAAAAATTGTCTCGGATGATCTAGTAATTTCTTAATTGGATACATATTTATGAAACCCAAAGAAATGTTTACTTTAAAAAACAGCAACTCATTTTAAAGCCGTAAGTAGGCTCCCTATCTCTATAAACTACATGTTAAAAGGCATTTCCATCAACTATCACATAATGTTGTGTAATATATCAACACAATTGTTTTTATCATTCGTTCAGGTTGTAGTAAGAATGGCATAAAAGATGTTATCAATTGAAGATGGGTACAGTCAATTATGTCGTTAATATGACAAGATGCATTTGTTCATACAATATTAATTTGCGTCTATTGCTTTGATTAAAAAAAACGAATACTTTTCTCAATTAACAAACTTAAAGTTTTTCTGAGTATTATGAAAATTATAATATATATTTATTTATGATAGAGTTAGCGAGATTTTTTTTGTGTATGCTTCATGGAAAAGTCACAAGTGATACACTTCTAAGAATAACTTATTTGCACCTTTAAAACCAATCTGCTTTTTATTTCTTCATAATTTAAAACAATGTGCAATATACATATTAAATTCAATTACCAGAATAATTGCTCAAAAAGTTTTTCTAAATTTGTGAAAAATAATATATGAAAACTTGTTATTCGCATCGGTCATACGAGACGAATACAATTGTTATCTCTGTACGTTGGGTTTATCACTTAGTTTTTCGTTAATGAATAAACCTATCCTGTATGATATTTCCATGTATTGTAATGTTTTCATTTTTTTTTGTTTTCTAGTCATGCAGTGTGTATTATTGTCAAATATTATACATTGTGATGCTACCCACTCTCTTTTCTGAAATAATAAAATTCGAGACCCATTATCTACGAATATCTGAAGTATTTTGTTTTGTTATCATATTTAAATACCGCGAAGACTATTACAAGTTATGATCATTGATTTTATCAATATTTTCTTAATTTAGCCTGCTCCACCACATGACGGCATTTCAATGTAAAAATTCAATGTGAATATGAATATTTTCGCATCATTTAACAATAAAGCGTGACTTTGAGGAAAGGAAGGGGTGGCATTTGAAGCACAATTTTATAAAATGAAGCCTATAGCACTCTGGGGTGATTCATTAATCAACTTATTATACAAGATGCTCTCATGTTTTGCATTTTCAATGTTTATACGGTCGGTTGAGATGAAAAAAGCAGTGACGTGCATTAAATTAAATAGAAAATAAACTGTTTATTATTCACTAAATTCTTCTAACTTCTATCTTTACTCTTTCGATAAGAGTAAAGATAGAAGGGCATATTTGTAGGATAGATATAATAGCTAACCCCTCTCGCCACCCCACTTTTTAGGGTCAGATGGGTGAGTGGGTATCGAGACGAATCCATCAGATAGATGGCTCAGAACGCCAAAAGACATAAATCGATTTAAAAAAATATGTATGAAACTGTTACCTATTAAGGATTTGAGCCTGTTAACAACACAACCAAAGAAAACGACGTAGACCAAACGTCTGCAGGCCTGGCGTATATATTATACAAAAAAGTAATTCTTTACCGATTTAATTTAAAGTACCAACTCATTAATAAATTGCAAATTCATATGAAAAAAAAATGTGTGTAAATTTTCTTCATGATATCAACGTTTATGTCCTGAATACTGGGAAAAAATTGATTATAAGAAGTAAAATCACCACAAAACTAAAAAAATATGTTATGATTTATTTTTCCTCCGTCACTGTTAAGTCAAATCAATTATGTATGCTAAAGAAGCTGAGATAAGAAGTTTGAATGTATTAACCCCGCATAACAGAATATTTCTGACAGCTTCGCTAGCCACCATAACCAAATAACGATTAATCAATTTCATAAGTTAAGTCACTAAGCCCAGTATTATCTATTTAGTTTTTGAACGAAATGAATAAAGCCATACTCATGGAAGAGGCTGATATTGAATTTAAGTCACATTAATATTCTCTAAAGTTAATATAAAGAAACGTTTCAATTAAAATATCAAGCCATATTTTTTGTAGTTGATGTTGAACTGCTTTTTAAAATAAAGTGTCAAAAGATAGATTTGTCCGTATTTTATTAGAATCGTCTATCTCTAATTAGGAAAGAGAATACCCACATTTTTATACACCATTCCTTGTATTCTTCCTTTTCAAAAATTTCTTTCAATACACCTAGTCCGAAAATTCTAGAAACTATTAGTACTTCAAATGGCGTGGGGATAATTATTAAATTATGCGTCACTAGTTAATCACGCGGTTGCTTTCAAAGCGCACACAAAATCACAAGTAACAAAGCAAAATGTTACAATACGGTGATAAAAATAACAATGTATTTTAATTCTACAGAAATTATTTTACCTATTTTTTATAGCTATTTCGGCTTACGCCCTCGTCAAAACTAACAGAACAATCAACAAATTGTTACACATTACTATGAACTGAAACGTGTAGAAATGAATCATAGATAATTTATAGTTTTCTGGTTAAATAAGTTTACTAGGAATATTTCATGCAAATAAAACTATTGTGGTTCGTCATATGTGATTATTTTTAAATGCCAATTTATTGTTAGCAGACTTGTTTAACTAAATAAACCAAAAATTGTGCATTGAGTGGCGATAAACTAACTTTATTGTAGGTTTAAAAATGTGTTAATGTATTGGCATAAACATATTTCCCGCGTTAGAAAAGGTGATGAGTATGAATAAAGTTGGCATTTGTCGGTGTCCTGTGTGGAAAATTCGTACTTGGTATGTCTAATATTAATAAATCTGGGTTGGCGGTAATTGGCTGGTCGCGCACTGGCGACCACAAATTATTGCCATCCATCAACCTCGGGAGAAATAGTCCCCCTAAAACGAGTAAAATATTACAATGTATCAAAGAATAATTGTAACAATATCCTTTCCATATTATCTTATTAATGTAAAGCCAGTAATTGTAAGTAAGAACTTATTCGAACGGCAGTGAACACGATTACCAGATTACTGAATGTTTTATAATTTTCTCTGATGATTTTCTGTTCAGCTTCAATGGGAAAAAAGACCTCACATTTATGGTCTGAACCATCGATAGTTCTTGAAAAATTATAGACATAAAAATATGTATATTCATTCGAGATCAGTGGTTTAATCATCTTAAGATTCAATACATCGCGATTTAAGCAATAGAAACGTTTAATATAATGAGATGTGTCGGTGGAAGTAAAGAGCAGTGTATGCCTAACAACAATATTTTGCATGGAACTTGAGAACACATTCATATGCCAGTGGATTTGGTTCAGGTGATAGTTATGAATTGGCCGATTTATCATAAAAATCGTCACATTCAACTCCATATATATCGCGTATTTTTTCGACCAATTGATAATTTCCAAATATAAATTGAGATACACAGCTAAGTAATAAGCACTCAGTTAATTATACTTGGAAAATTCTTAACAGCAATTTGAAAGCGTTTAACACTGTCATACTGTGAGAAACACCCTATTATAAAGCTGTAAAATTTACATCGTCTGTTGGTGGATACAACTTTAGTTGTTTTGGAATAATAGACGTTAGGTTTTTCTTTATGGCCTTGAAATGAACGGTCACTGAATCTTTTTCCGGTGAAAAATCTACCTTCAGTCGTGTGATCCGTATCGTAACCAAATCAACCGTTCGGCAGTATAAAACAATTGTGCCGGGAGAGCTTGTCCATGTCGTGCCCCCGTAATAATAAATGGCGGTAACTTTCGCCGCGAAGAAAGTGTGTAAATCTTACGGACGCGATTTGAAAGGCGCCCATTCGTCTCCCGCCTACCCTGGTCTGCCGCCTACTACGACCGCCCGTAAGGCCGCCCTCTCGCTCGGTTCCCATGGCGGTATTTAGCGAACAAACGGTCATTAGCGACAATAGCCGCCCAGGATCACGAGACTCGTGGTATAATGCTACAGAGTAACTAAAATTTGTGAAAACCTCGTTTTTTATTTTAATTCTTATACGTATAATACATACATAAATAATAAAAATCATAAATATATTCGTTATATAAAACTATGCCTTGACCTTTCATTCAATATTGATATGTTACTTTAAATGTGTTTACTTTTGTTAATTCTTGTTGGAAAGGCATAATGCTTTTAAAACATAATTCTACATAATTAATAATATTAATACCGGTTGCAGACCGGAAAAGATTAACCCAAGCAGACCTTTTTTCTATACAATATATTAGGAAAAACGACAAGGTATATCAAACAAATAGTACAAGAATTTTGACAATAATTTACACATAATCAGACTAACTATAAATAAATCAAATCAAGTTATCTATAATAAATAAGGTTAAAGACCAATTCAAAATAAATGACCATCAATATGTAATCATAAAGTAAGCAATATAAAAAAATAGTATGAAAGATATTTTTAGTTTAAAAATTGTTCCTAAATTGAAGATTTTTAAACAAAATTATGAACTTCCTTAATGGCAACTAAGTTCATATCAAATATTTAACTAACAATGATAAAGTACTACAATGTGGTATAATTAAATATTTTGTTTTATTCGAATAAAATAAAACTCCACTGTTACGTAACTGATAGGGCTGTTTGTTTCCAATCACCCTATTCCAGTTAATACGTTTACTGCAAAAACTTTAACGTGAAAGTTTTTCCTGTATATCAGAAATAAAACTACCAGAATTAACGAAAACAAGTCATTCTTGTAACGGGGCAACACTTTGAAAACTAATTCCTAATCATACTTATATTGTGAGAAAGCTTTTCTAGGGGAGCTGTTGATTAAACAATCGAGCGTTAGGTAAATAATATTTAGTGTTGATTTTGAATCGTATTTTCTATTCAATCTTTAATGCGGTTGAACTATATTTTATATTCTATTTCTACTTGATTATTATATTATTATGACTTATTAAACGAGGTTTTAGTTTTTTGTATCAAACTCCCGTAAAAATAAATCATTTAAACAAAATAGTTTTTAGCTTAAGAGCTTAAGCATTTGGTATACTTTCGATGGTTTCGGCGGTAACTTTGTGGAAGTTCATTTTAATATAAAATTTTAAATTACTTTGATTATTCCATGTATTGTGCTTCTAACTGTGACACGTGGTACGCCTCTTTCAAAGGCATATTCGGACTTACTATCGCAAATTTTGCTTGAGTCATGATATATATAATATTACTATTATTAGGCATTGGTGATAAACATATCTAATATCTGGTAGTCAATTAAATAATCGCTATTTAAAAACTAATGTTCCCAACCATTAATGTAAATTATTTAATTACATAATGCAGCCACTGGATATTCTCGAAAGTATTTCTGGCCGTACGAAAAATAATTTGAAGGGCCGTTTCAAACAATATAAAAGTGTGTTGGACCGTTAATCAAACATGTGTCATATACATATAATATATGATATTACAGATTACAAGGATAAATGAGACAGTATTGAAAACTTTGGTTTCACTTAAAAAATACTATTTTAAAATAGCACAAAGTGGTTTGATACCTAAACAAAATTGTTTTCACATTTTTTAAAATACTAAAACACATTTTTTTTTTAATGGGTTCTATATTTAGTAATTGAAATATAGTGTATTCCACCAAAAAATCACATTTGTCGTTCAATTAAATTACAGGTTTATGAAATCGGCAACTTTGTTTTTCTATTACCAAGAAGTTTTTGGCGAGATATAGTAAATAAATCTAAACTATAATTTTCACACTGTTCCTCCAAAATCACTGATGATGATGTTGCGACGGCGGGATATGTTTTAAAATCGCATTTTATGAGGTTTCAAGCCGCCCAACATGACCTATTCGTTTGACCAAAACCGTTTACTCAGTATAAATAAAAAAGGGCTACAAAATTTGTAAGAAAGCGTATTTCGCGTCACGTTCGCTTGGTCGGAGCGATGTAACATTATCATACATTTGGGTGTTAATGGTCAAACACAATATGACCGCACACCGTTCCCCCTATAACCGCAACAAGAAGGATCCCAATCGCCCTTCGGTCAAGCCGTCAAAGACAAACAATTCCCTGCGGTAACCGCTTCCCAAGGAAAAGGCAAATTTGAACTGACCGCTGAACTATACATGAAAGCTCTCGCCTTGCTAACTAAAAGAAAAGCTCGCCAAAGGTCGAAACAATCAAGCAGCTCTTTTGTATTCAAGCGCTAAGATTTTTTGTATTTTTTTCCACGGAGCTCAATTGCTTATGTATGCATTAAGAATTATTATTTCTTGAATTCAAAAACAGGTTTTTCATTTCTATAATACATATATACATACTATATAGTCACAATTATTTCATCAATAAAACATATTTTTATGTATTTTTAAGGTGTTTACTGTCAATACTTGGTGGAAAGGCATTATAATAAAAATAATACTAAATAGTACTTTTTCCACATAAAATTTATTTGATCAGGACCGGTTTCTGACTGTCAGTTGACAATGCTCGCCATGAGCGAAACCGGTCCTGCTCAAATAAATTGTATGTGGAAAAAGTACTAAAAATGTATTATTATTTTTATTATATTTTAATGTTATCTCTCATATGACCACCTGTGCTGCTGCTAGTGATTCCCTGTCTCCCGCCAATTGATTTGCTTCCGTCTATGACATACCAGCATCCTTTAGTTTTACTGATCGCATCCGATGGATAGTACTCGACGTTTTTCCAAGACTCCTGAATCCCACCGGGCGGAAGAAGAGGCATGCCAGCCAGAGACATATGGACTCCTAATGGGGCTTATTATATTAACTGCTTGTCCCTCAGCTGTTTAAGTTTTTTTAATAGATTAAAGATGTAGAGAAAGGGCCAGTGACTAGTGGTTAGTCAATTATTTCCGCTACCTATTTTTTGGGTTGAAAAGAAGTTTAGAGGTCTAAGGCAAATTCATAAATTGGTTAAAAACTAGAAAAACTAATGTGTCCTCATTGGTAGTCAAGCCCGAGAGCTCCGTAACTGAAGCCAACGTTTACCAATCGGCTAAATGCCCAACATCCTAGAATTTCTAAAGACAATGATTTATTATTAAAGTATTGTTATGTTTATATATGGTAATATAAGTCAACCACCGCATTCTACTATTGGAATCCCAGATGAAAACTTTCTTAAAAAATAAGTATTGATTATACTAAAGATATCATTTCCACTAATTCTAACCGATCATTTAAACAAATGAGAGCGGTTGATTGACAGCTAGTTATTTTATTCATTGGAAAGAATAGTTACTAATTTTCAAAAAGTTTTCGTTTAAAAAAAATCTGTTGAAGTATTCATATGTATTTATAATTTTAATAACTACTCGTTTTGTATTTAATTTGACCCAAAGTTACCTAAATCTTATATTTTTTGCTGCGTAATACCACTTCTGTTAATTAAAAATGACTTTAGGCAGCACTGCGGCAATGTCCACTATTTTATGGAGGTCCGAAGCTCTAATCAGGTCACTTGCAGATTGTATACCTACCGTTAAGTAAAATTATCATTACGTTTATAACGTTTACATTTTCACATTATATTTGTTGAGCCTATACCCACTTTTTATGGGCCGTTAACCAAACAAACGTTCTCTGTATTTCTGTATATATTACACATAGAAAAAATATGTATGCATTTGATCATAGCGATAGACATCGACTGCAATATGTTTAATCTGTTTTAAATCGTGGATTTTTATTGTACTATTCTATAGATGGAAAGCGTACGTATATAAAGAATTAGTCGCATATTTATATTATGATTCGTTATATTATATCACACATCTATCTACGTGGAATTTCATCTAGACAAATGACAGCCCAATTTGTATTTTGTGCGGTGCTATATTAATTGTAATCGTTTTATATAATAAAAAAAAAACAATTCAAGCTCATATTATATGTGCAAAATAAAAGATCCCATTCCATTGGTTTCGTAAAATTTTCGGTGGTTCGAAAATCACTTATTTTTTTATTTTCATATTCCGTTTGCATGATAAAAAAAATGTAAGAATATATAAAATTTCAGTACCACATGACATTCATTTGAAATTCCTGCCATAGATCATTGTTAATAAAACTAACTGAGGCTTGTTATAGGGTTTTTTCAAAGCGTAATTTCAGTAAATTATAAAAACTTAACAGAATCTCTTAAAACGTATTGTTTTATTGTTATTGAAATGTTTCACGAATATTTTCCAATTGATAACTTTTCTACCCTTCACTTTCTCATGTATTGTACAGAGCTTTTTCCGTTCCAGGTAAATGTCCTCAAAGCGTGACAACCCATCCTAAGTGGACACTTAAAATGCTAACAGCGACAACACGGACAGTGTAAAAAAATTAATGCTATTTTTAAAGTAAATATTGACCCCATTTTTTCATCTAATAAGTACACTGCATGATCCAAATTTACCCTTGTTCAAAAAGTAAACCTGTGTGTATAAATCTTTTTTTTCATATTCCATCTGATAAGCTTGTAGCCTTTTCAGTAAAGCTAAATTTAAATACTGCAATTTTGATAGATTTATTGTTTCAAAGGGATGAATACAAAGCCAAACACTGTTAATCTTATGGTGCATTTTTAATTCGGAATACTTTTCAACTGACAGATTTGAAATCAAATTTACGTTTATAATTAAATCAATCAAATAAAAATTACAAATATATGAAGGCTCATCTATGATTATTTTGTCAACATCATGATTCTATAATAAAACGCTGTCTTTAGTAACAGAACATTGAAAAATTCTATGCGAACACAAATTGAACTGTTAAGATTGACGTCAGTATTATTAAATGAACCCTAATAATACAAAAACAAATACTTTTAAAAGTTCTGATTGTCAAAAACGGCTATTATTTATCTAGGCGTATACCACATATATTTAAAAATAAATCAGTTCAGCTTATTTCAGCCTAAGTATTTTATGACAATCGTAAATATGCAATCAAAAACAATAATGCATCTAAAATACGATTGTGTAGCTTATTCTGCACTTTTGTTTTCAGTCACACAGCATAACAGATACTTTTTGGTATTGAGCAAAAGTGTTCTTAAAGCCTCCACATTACAAATAGTTTTTAGAAAACAGTTTCTTATTATTCACGAAAGTATCAAAATTCGAAATTCCATAAATGTTCCCCTATGCCAAATTACTATTGGAAGTTTACTATTAATTCATAAAAGTTCAAATATGTTTTACGACGTTGTATCCAAATACATTTATTATAACAATTCAGTTTGTTCATAACATCTCAATGCATTTTCTTTAATTAGTAGTAAATAAAATCCTTGGTATTGACTCTTTTTTATTCGGTTGTACTGTACCCTTTTGGTGTCGACGTGTCTCAGTAATTCTGACAACCTTCATTTTCGTCGTGGGTTATTGTGAGGATAGAAAAGTACAAGTACCATCAGAGATAGTTCCTTATAAGAAAGTGTACGTGATCTGTTTTCGAACGAGGACCGGCCCCGAATAACCGATACATGATAAAAAGAATTCTATGAAGGGATGTCAATTCTCACTTTGAATGCGTCCGTCATCCGGTAATGAACTGGTGTTTCATATTCAAGAACGCCAGTTTCAAGAATAGCTTTATATTGTCAATTGACTTTTTTTTTATCTCAGTGTATAATATTTTATCTTTTTATGTGTGCGGTAGAAATGTAATTATTTTATATATCAACCGAAAAGTACTATTCATATTTGGATGGAATATCTAAAAGAGTATCAACCGGGAAGCTTTACTGAAAAACCAAATACTGAATAATTTTCTGCTATTGAGTCAAATAATTAATTGTTCATAGCGGCGTGATCCGAAACCTCGACTGAAATAATTCACATATTTAAATACTATTCATTATTTTTTTGGTTTTGCATTTAAATATATGATGACTGTTGAGTTGTCGTTTTGCCAAATCCGATCATAAAACTAAATATTTATGTAGAAAAATTGTGAAGTAACGTCATCATGTGTGAAAAGAGAATTCGATTGCATGGCTTACAACCAGTTGTGATATAACAACTTGATCAACAACATAATCCTCGTCACGGGTCCAAAGTACTATCCAATCCAAAGATATTTTTTAATATACAGTTATGAGACCTCGAAAAAATCATAAAAGAATGTGTTAAATAAAAATCAATTTAAACTAATCAAAAAAAGAGTGTTCTTTCAAGCGACGTGGTCTTATTTTGAATTATTTTCTCCTCATTTTTCTTACTGGCAATCAGTGTGGAAAAAATTATAGCCTATATACAAGTTATTGACATAAAATAGAGACAGAGAACGGTTATTGGTACTCGACAGTTTGGCACTCTCGATTCGTCGCGTCTCAATTTCCACGCTTCGCCGGTTACTTCACTACACTTACGTGGATTTTCGATATTTCACTCAAACGAGTACACGTACAAATACAAATGTTCTTCTCTAAAATCATTTATAGTGTTTTCACATGAAAGTAAATTTAAAAAATCTCAATTTCATAATAATATCCTTCAACATTTTATTTAAAAACATTATACGATATGGATTTTTTTTAAATAATATAACAATAAAATGTTATTCTGTCAACTTGTACTAGTACATTTAAATGAGTGAAACGAGAGAAAATTATTATTCAAACAAAACAGTGACATAAAAGTATTTTTTTTTACTTGCCCAGCAATTTATTTGAGAATGTTTTATCTTTGTTGGAAATTTCGGCACATGGCAAATAATTAAGCATAAGTACAAGTACTCCTAACGTGTAATCGCTTTCCACAATTATTTAAAAAAAAAAATGGAATTTTAACAGTGACATAAAACATATTTTTTCCCACAAATATTTATTACATCGAATGAATTTGTTAATTGCCATCTGATTATTTTCAAAAATCGTTCTTAATTTAAAAATCTGACAGCTGAAATATCCGGATCAAATTAAGTTATTTATTTTTTTGCAAAACACTCACGTACGAAAGAACAGTATTCAATAAGAAAACGGAAAATCGTTGCGATATGTCGCTGAACCTGAACGTTTTATGTCTGATTCGGAGCAAGTGGCTCTCTGCTTCCATATAAAATTTATTACTGTGTGATTGGAATTTTTGATTTACTGCCTTCATTGGCTATAGAAAATATTTTCATTGTTCTATTACTTTACGTGTTTTATGACTTGAATCAATTGAAACATCTTTAATCTAATGTGTTTTAAGTTTTCAACAAATAAAACTTTTAAAATTTTGCAGAACTTAATTCAAACATAAGCGTTCGTCTCTTTTTTGGGGTGGAATTTTATTTCACTAATTCATCTAAGAAAATTGACAGTTCTTCACATTATTTTTAAAACTTCAGCGAGCAGCTTCTAATCAATAATCATTTCAATAAAAATCAAAGGTTGGTAATTAAAATAATTTACAATAATATTTATATATATAACACTAGCCGGTACCCGGCAAGCGTTGTAATGCCACTCAAAGAAAGAACGTGTTTGTGTTTATTGAAGTGATTTCGGATGCACAATATTTTAGATAAATAATTTCACTAACATTGTTCGGTATCGATAAATATCTCAAACTGAAAGTATAAATTACCAGTGTAGGTCATTTTAATTCATTATAATAATATCTTATATTTTTTTGGATGAAACACATTTCAAAAAGTTTATCACTCGGAGAATATTTTTTAAGTACACATCGTTACCATTTTATACTTGTGTTATTTTTATGTTCATATATTTAAATGAAAAAATATAACTTCATTTTACGGACTTAGCATGTGGTCTCCATACGACACTGCGTAGCTTCGTCGTAGAGATGGCGTAGAGGAAACGCAATCTGTTGATAAATACAGTCAGCCTACTGGATATAATAACTCCGATGTTTTCCATGGACAGTTGACTGCAAAACTTTTACAGGTTAGTTTCTTAAGGTTGATCTAAGCTTTTGTAAAAGTTAGCTATTATTCAATGAACAAAGTAAAAATATTATTTTATATTTATAATTATAATTTTTATAACTTTTAAACTTTTCCCGTCATGACTTTAACTCGTGTAGGAAAAAATGGTTGTTTACTATCTCTTCGGAAAATGACAGAAAAATATTTCAAGCATCTAATTGTTTTATTCAAAATTTGGTTAATTTAGAAATTTTAACCAAATAAATTTTTATAGAATATTTTTACTTATCATAATTATATTAATCAAAATCATATTTACTTATTTTTATAGTGTTTATTAAGATACTTACTTATTATTTGTTATGCAAAGAATGAATCAAATGATTATTCAAAAAAACGCTCTTAAGATAAGTGATATTAAAATGGTAAATTGTTGGTTCACACCAATATTATAAGCAATTCTTGGAAAGATTTGAATCTTTTTTTTAATGATTCCAAGACAACCATTCTCGTGAGTTTTTCCCCACGCAAAACCACCAATTGACAGAATCTTTTAGATTTTCAATACTTAGCTGGGAACATAGCCAGGAAACTAGGAGCACGCTTTGCTTTACATATGGTTTCAGCATGAACTTAAAGATAGGAGGGAGAACATGATAAAATAATAATACACCTTTTATTATATCTCCTTCCAGATACTTTCGTAGTTTTACCTGCATTACTGTTTTTTGTTAGAATATAGTTTGTTTACTATAAATATTTTTCTCTTAACTATTTGGTCGAAGAATCTAATGAAAATAATTAACCTTCACAGAAATACAAGGTTTAACATTTACCGTTGTTAATGTTACCTTAACCCTTAAGCGCTTTATGTAAACCCCCAGTCAGTACATTAATGATAGCAATAACTATGATTTTACTCACCCTTTGAAAAGCTTTCTAAATAAAACATTGAGTACGTACTGCGACAGGGCGAAGGGCCGAGTAAAGCTATAAAACCGGGCAGCCAAACAAACAAACGTTACAGGCGCAAGATAAGGCGAGCTGCTGCCATAAATCAGTTGATATGTCGATATACCGCGGGGGCATCGATACCCTAACTACAACACTGTCCTTTTACTACTTTAGATACATGAAGACGTTTTACCAGATTATTTAAAGACGGACGACATTAAAGATAGGTATATGCTTATTTTTGCTTATATTTACTTAAACCAAGGCATTTAGTCAGTAGTACTTATTCAACATTAAACCTTGCCCATAAAACTTATAGTTAAATATAAAAAAAAGACAACATCCTAATAAAAATGAATGAAATACTCTTTGTTTGTCTTTTTTGTCTTAAATTAGTGGTTAAAAACACGGACTTATATCTAATTGTCAATGCCCCCATGGATTCCAATTACTCAAAAGCACCTCGAGGAGTTTAACCCTACACAAAAACTCACGACCAAGATCTTAAATATAAGGTTAAGAAAAATCGAATCGGAAACACATATTTGACCTGATCAATATTAGTAAACAGATAATAAATCCAATAGATGTATACGATGTCGGACGATTACGGAGTGATACTATTTTAGGGAGCGTGGGTAAATCTTTTATTAACAATGTAACGTTTAAATATTGAAATTAATCATATCACCTGACAAATAATATGATAAACCGTTTATTGAGCTGCACTATTAGATGCTCGATTGAATATTCAGTGCGAGATGGTTTGATTTCGTAAGGAATGCGTAAATGAAAGAATGTATCAAATATTGCCCTGTAACATTAATAGTGCTCGAACTGACTGGGTATACTCGAGTATACTCGAGTGTTTTAGAATATATTACTCGATACTTGAGTAGTCGATTATACGATTTATAATATGAAATATTTTTCTATCCATTTAAAAAATAGTAATTGTAATTTAATTGAGTCTTTTATCTCCTTGCAAAATTCACCATTTGTTTCATTTTGACGTATTTGTTATTTTATTTGTAACGCTGTCCCCCTGTCATGCGAAAAAAAACGTCACGTATAAAGATTCCGTAACAAGTAAGTTTGTCTGTTGGAAATCTAAGCAATAATGTAACTGCCTTCCCTATCGCTTCGATAGCAGACAACTGGGGCACTTTATCAATCTGCCACATAAATCTCTATCAATCGCATTAAAGGAATCATGTCCTGTTTGTTTGGCGACCTCGGTGATTTGAATAACTTTTATAACTTTTACTGGACTGTTCGACATAAATGGCATAAACGGACGTAAAAAAATAGTCTTTCTCGTAACATTTCCTACTCAAGTTATTAAATATAGCTAATGAATGATATTTTTTATAGCGAATATACATATTTTTTCAAATCAAATCCGTTATTACATATATTTTACAGCATTACTTATGAATAAGCCGTTTCATTCATTCATTTTAATTAATTTCCAATTGTATTATTTGTCGTTTTTCTTTCAATACTTTTTTATTTCATATTGTACCTACAATATACATATTAAAAGTAGTAAATATAACTCAAAATTGGCAAGCAAGTCTACCGCTATGACAAAATCCACGTTTAAACATTAAAAATAGTACTAAAAGAACTAAATATAAAGTATATTTGATTGTAGGTATAAATCTATAGTTTCATCATATTTCAAACTATTTCAGGTAGTGAAATCGATTTGAAACATAGAACACATTTTTACACTCTCATTTATTTTGATTATAAATGATTTCATTTGTTTCCAGAAGCATAGTTTTAAATTTCGATGAGTTACAAATTGCATCCTTGTTTATCAACGAAAAAATTGCTGAAAATATCCATTATTCAAACGAATAAGCTAAGTGTAATAAATTAAGTCTTTAAACGAAATTATACATTTTCAATTATTTGTTTGTCCATTTATTGGTACCATCTTTGTATTTTTTTAAGTCCAGAGAATGAAAAGAAATCCTAGTAGCCTAGCCCTCACGCTATACGCGACCCTAGTAAGTGCGCATCACTATTATGAGATTGAGATAGGTCTCTGGTATAAAGTGGTCACATTCTAGTCCCGGTCATTCCCCGAGCTGCATTATCTGCTGCAAATAAACTGCTACATGCAAATAAATCTCAGCGGGCCTGGGCGGCAATGATGTGTGGAAAATGGTCCCTGGAAATCGACTACCAGTGCTTTTTTTTAAAGGGCGTTTTAAATATTTGTTCAGAAAAGTTTTTATCCAAAAGTAAAAATGACAATTTATATTGATTATGAATATGAATCGTTAAACTGTGTTTTGTGGAAGATATAAATATCAAAGAGATATTTAATAATTCAATTCAATTAACCAAAACGAACAAATAAAGTGTTTAGATATTTAAGATATTTCCAATATTGTTGATTATCTTGACATCACAAATTTTGGTTCACCCAGTAACACTTACTTAGAAGTTAATATGCCGGGTCCGTGATCGACTGTCAATTTCGTTGGATTCAGTTGCGGGGCTCACGGGTTCGAATCCAGTACGGGCAGTTTTTTGAATTTTCAATAGATATATGTTCGAAGGCCGTAATGTCTAAAAAAACTAGGCAAAAACTTCTATTTGGATAAGCTTCATAAGAAGTCCATATTTTATACTTTGGGAATGGACATGGAAAATAGCTGCTCGAATGAATTAAAAAGAATCGGTTTCACTCAAAAAGCTACTCGTTTTATATCGGCTGTAGTTTTATAAGTGGTCTAGTGATTAAACTTTTGCAAGGGCGATCAGGTGGTATGATTTTAGGCTCGGGTGTATGTGCTGTCATTTTTTCCGAGTCCGATATCAAATGACTTAAAAATCACATCGAGAATAATGTCGCATAGTTTTTAATAACGAAATATTTGGCGTTTGCTATAATACCAAATATATTTTGTAGTTTTAAATATATTTTAAAAACGAAAGCTACTAGTATATTTCAATATCATTTATCTGTTATTAGACTTTTAATGTAAATGTATTGGTCAAATATTTTGAATTCATGGTGTGTTTATGTTAATACATTATTGAAGTTTTGTTATAAAAAATTTCAATTTGACCGTTAACCGTTAAATAACATTATTTAAGTCAAAAAATATTTTTAACATGAATAAAGGCACTGCATCGGTAGAATAATCTTATCGATGGCTTCCATCGTCATTTGAATACTGTAAAAAAACAAAATAAATCCTGAACATTGCATATAAGCGATTATCCCCTTTACTGCAACTGTTAGAGTGGCTGGAATGGGCCAAAGCCGTAACATTCACATACGACTCGCTGGTCTTCCCGGATGCGATTTGCATGTGATACATGGCATTACATCTCATCAGCTGCCCCATGGCCTTCCGGATGATAAACATATCAGCGGGCGGGCATCTGATGCCGCCTAATCATAACTGTTTCTGTCTGGATGGGCATTACTGGGCATGACTGCTAGTCGGAGCGAGACTAGGGCGGCAAGCCCACCCCGCATTACTATTTGCGTTTCTATTCTTAACAATTGGTCAACGCTGCTAGGGATAAGGGATTCTGTTGCCAATTTATTGTACTAGATGTATTTTTAATAATAGGTTTTCGCTTTCGCACATAAAAATCTTAATATCGTAAAAATAATTTGTCAAATAAATCTCAGTAAATCTAGCTGCAAATGATTAATCTAAAATAAAATATGCATTTAATGTTTTTTGGTTGATAGTGACATGAATTTCGTATGTGTTTACGACTTTATTAGCAAGCATAAAATGTATTCGTGAAACTAGAGTTATATGATTCAAGAACTTCTTTCGTTAACACGGGGTGTTTTAAAGAAGCATGATGTTGTAGGTTATTCGTTTTACCAAAGAAATAACTTGTATTCAATAACTGATGAAGTTTTTATGGTTCATGTTTTTAAGAGAAAAAAATATTAGTCGTTTATGAAAGATTCACTTTAGGAAATGCCATACATCCGAGTCACAAATTATATGACACAACTAAAGAGTTCACAGCGGATTATGGAAAACGAAAACAACTTAGTTCATAAAAGCACTTTCCTGGACTTTTTTATTTGTTAATTTATCTTCCTTCCCACTTTAGTGAATGCAACCAAGTCTTGAGGTATTTCATCTCGAGCATCTAATGGTATAGTTTTAAAAACGAATAACGTTGTTACGCTGCGAAATATAAACTATAAGAAGTTTAAAGTCGTATCGAATATTTGCGTGTAATAGTGGGAAAAATAAAGCCGAGTAAGGGGACAACACGACCGCCAATGTGGTACTTTAGTGAACAGAAACGATGAATCAACTTAAATAAATACTACTCGTAGGGACTCGAACCCGTGAGGTTTGTTACGGAAGCCAAAGACGCTGAACACTGCACCACGGACTCGAGCCTTCCGTGGATTTACTACAATTATATAAATATAGATACAGATACAAATATTTCACTTGGAATTATTATATGAATCAATACGTATTGCACAATATAAAAATACTATAATTGTAATTTAATCATATAATATCTATAATTCTATTGTATAAGTGAAATATACATTTTACAGTTTCATCCCTATATTGAATAAATTAAATAATCTCCGCGTGGACAACAGTTTCTTATTTAAGAGGGTTTCACTGCACACCACAAATAGCGTCAGAATTTACGGGAGAATTAAGGGAATGCAAACTGGGGCCGCAACGCCTGCATCCAATGACGTTTACTTAAATAACTCAATGGCTATTTATATTGCCCGTTTCATTTTTTAGGATGCAACCGGGCATCGATCTACAATGCGACTGGGGATGGAGACTAAGATTAAACTTATTTATAAACTTTTATTACATATCGAAATAGCGTCCATTCGAATTCAGCAGCGTTGAACGTAAACGAGGAAAAATGGAATGTGATTTATATTAAACAAATATTAATGAATTTTTATGTACTGTAAAAACTCTGTGAAATAGACTTGCAATGTGTAGTATTTAGAATCTCTACGAAATCAGTAGTCTTTCATTTAAAAATCGATAGTAGTAAAGTTGATTGTATGATACGATAAAACTTTTCCATGCAATATAAAAATAGAGTTTACTCAACTATTCGAGAAATTTTATTTTATACGTTCGTTTGAAAACTGAATTGGTTGGAATGAAAATATAACACAAATATACTCACTAGTGACTTTGTTTTAGTCCATTGATTTGAAGACTAATCGCAGATTAATTGATCCTTAAATATAAATATTTTTTTGGAGATCTTTTCATTTACAGTTAAACTCCGATTCTACGTTTTTTAAGGGAACATGAAAAACAAACGATAAATACGGGAAACGATAAATGCGGGAAAGTTCAAAGTATCAAACAAAAAAGTAAAAAAGGTCGGAATAATAAGTTGCTTCTTTGCAGTTTGGCACTTCAATTTTAACACAGACCCTTCAAATTCTCATATTTTTATAATAGATTCATCTTTCTCCTTGGAATAGGAAAATATTTTTACTATTTTGATGGTCAATAACGCTTCTGTTAATGTCATGACAGGTTCCTTATTGCGTTTTTTGGACCTTACTGCAGTCATAAGTTGCAGTTTGGTTCTTTTCTAAGTACCGATTGGATGGGGTTGAATGTATTTATGAGAAATATTCAACAAAAACGCTCAAAAGACAAAATGAAAATGTTTTATTAAATGGTTATTGTACATAAAATGTTGCAGTTTGTGTGTAATATCTAACAGAACTAGTGTTTATTATGCAAATGAATATATTTTTTGTGTTTAACTACGTATACATCAAGTGTCGCCTGTTATCACAAAAATCTTAATGTATGAAAAATGGTGCGAAATGTGTGCCACTTATTCACACTTTACTTGGGAAGAGAGAAAATTAAGTCGCGGATGTGTATTGCGTGTTTCGTTGAGAGGCAATTCAAAAAGCAATAAAATAAAAGAGATTCTACGAGTAGCAGTATATATAGTACATATGTATATGTATATGGATACTCAAGTGTGGGTATATCTGAGCAACAAACGACGAATATGGAATGAGACGCCCACAAGGAAAATAGTCCTTGCTGGAGGTTCTCAAAGTCAAACAGTCGATTAATAAAACTGCCTCAAAGAAATAAGTCATTAGGACAAGAAATGACAATAAATTTGTATGTTTATACAGTTTGAAGACACGGTTGTTGAAATTTTGTAAATTTGATACCGGCATTATATATAACTAGTATTCGAACCCGGCTTCGCTCGGACCAGTTTGGGGTTATGTTCACCTCGGCGCGTAAATTCAGACGGGCCAAGTTGAAACAACTGGCAACTTAATGACCAACAATGCAAAAGGGAATTACAGACCCACAGACATACATACGCCGTTTCGGTTTTATATATAAGATATTTTGGTTCATATGAAACTACTTGAGTACTCGAGTATTTTGTAAAATGTACTACTCGATACTCGAGTAATTGGAGTCTCTACACACACATTGATAACGAAACAAATTTACCGTCGAAACTTTCGCGAGCGAAATCAATTCGTTTGTTTGAACTTGCAACAACAATGCAAAAGGGAATTACAGACCCACATACATACATACGCCGTTTCGGTTTTATATATATAATATATAAACCACTTCTATTAACTTACCCCCAATTTAGACTGCATTAAGCCGCAAATTTTGAAAATACTAAATAGAATTACTGATTATAAATTCGTGAACATTTCAAATATTTCAGAACGACAGGAAGAATATATAATGATACATATATTTGTGTGGCCTATGTATGTGTAGTCAAAATAAAGTATGTAAGTAACAGTTGACAGTCCGTTGAAATAGATATACATAATGTGCCGCAATTCGAGTGAGACTTACAATAAGTTAGGTTAAAAAACTATCCACTGTTTCTTTATTCAATTTATTTTAAAAAATATCATGTCTCTGGAAGCTTTTCATGGTCATTTTTGATAGCTTTGTTAATTATACAATAAGTTATGTTCCAGTTGTTATCGTTGGTTTTCTCTCAACCAATAATAATAATCAACCTGTTATCAAATTCTCGTTTTGTAGTTTACCTCGCTAGATACACATAAAACAAAATAGCATTTTATTTTATGACATACAATAATTTATTAAAAAAATGTTCCAATGCATTCACTGTTTCTTCAATGTTGACCTACATATTCAAACATTAATTATTTGTAAAATCCCAGTTCTTGTATTTGTTAGATGAAACTCTTTTTATAATAATAAAATTCTTTGTTAAGCTAAATAACTTATATATTTATTGTAAGATGCCGGGCATTTCTGAATAAAACGTTAATCTTACCACATTTTCTATTAGATTGAGGATGTGTGGTGTGGCCTATTGTCCGCCAGAGATTGCGGAGTTTCCTTCGATGGGCAGGAGGACGCCTCCGGATGGTCCTGACTCCAAAGTCGCTGCCTGTTATTTACTTAGGAGCGTTCACACCCCCGCTCCACAGGGACAAGGCAGACGTGTTTGATATTTATTTTATTGTCAAGATATTGTCCCCATGCTGTTCGGTGGAATGAAATGGGATTTGTTTTACTATCTCGTGCGATAAATTTTTGAACTACTACTTACATACTATCATTCCGACGCTTCTTTAAAAGGAATTTATTGTATGGTTGTGTGTTTGGTATTCTTTATCACAGGATTTATTCAATCTTTTATACTGCCATCATTTTTATATGCTCCATATATTTTCAGATGCATATTATTTAGCGCTTTTATAAGTTTATCCGTTTTTTTGTAAATTACTTATTTATACATATATGTATATATTAAAAAATCTTAGTAGTAATATTTCCTTAACTACAACAAAAATCAAACACAGTTACGATAACGAAAGCATATTGAAACCTTATGGAAAGAATAAGATTGCAAACATAATTTTGAATTGAGAGATGTTTAAAAAAAAACGTAAAAAAGATTACTTTATTTCGAGTTTTAAGTAATCCATGACCTAGAATTATCTGTTTCAACGCAAAAGTGGGTTTACAGTATCCTATTCTCAACATCAATTATAGAGTGAAATCAAATGTTAATAAGTTCTAAAGAAGTCATTGTAATACATCCTGCAAAGACAGATTTAATAAAAAATCTAACGAAAAATGTGTCTAAAGGGCTTAGAACTTAGAGGGCTAAGACAGTTTTGTATACGTGTGAAGCTATGTGGAATAGCTGTACGTGGTGCTACTGTGTGAATGGGTGCACTTTATCAAACTAAAACCGTATTAAATATTGTGTTTAGTCAAAAAACAACCAACTAACTTCAGTATTTCAAACTAATTATTTACTTTACTGTTTACGGCTTTCATTCAATCTTTTTTTTAGATTGAATGAATTCTGTGTGTAACCAATTGAGTATGACAATCACGCCAACGGCTAAAAACCCTGTACACCAATCGTCGAGACAAAATGACATTTACACGATTCCCCCATCGAGTTGCTTCGGCATCTATCTGCGATCATAGTATTGAGACCTCAGTCGGCGCATTCCTTAGAGAAAAAAGGTTCCTTGCCTATTTGTCGGCGGCGGTCATTAAGGTCCCTCGTGTCGTCGCGACGCTCCTCTGGGCCTCGTCACTGCGATTACCTTCAACGCCTCTTACAAAGAACTCAGGGGTTCACCAAATTCATTTTAAAAACGTATTAACACATAATTAACTTTTCAGTATAATAATACACGTATGTACATAATTCAATCAGAAGATCAAAGTTTAAATAATAATAATGTTGCGGATAATGAAATTTTTCGTTCGATATACTTTAAATATAATATAAGTTTCTAATATAGAGTTGGTGCTTAATTTTGTGGTTACTTTTTCTTAAAAATATGTTCATTAAATTGATAAGCTGCGTATTCATTATAGAGCTTGTGAACAATGATGCAAAACAAACCGATAAGGGATATCAATTGAACCAAATATTGAGATATACACATATAAATGAATATATATTGCACGTTAAATTGAGTTTTTCTAGAGTTTAAGTAATTAAATTTAAGCACCCATAATTTTAACATATGAAAAAAAAATTATTAAAAAAGTCAATAGGAAAAAAATAAAAATCGTCATCATATGAAAATATCTGTACTTGCTATATGCAAGTATTTCTTCTCAAAAAAACATGCATCCTTTTTAAGTAAAGCTCTGCAGGATTCGTCTGTAGTTGACGCAACCCTATTGACGCCCCCTTGTACCTTCATCTCCCCGTTTCCAATAGTAGCTACTAGCCTCAGGCTGAGTGTAATCCAATCATTGGAAACGAGTGACCAGCAAGCCTAACATGCTAGATCTGGAAGCATTTACGATTTTCATGGAAATTGCAGCCATTGTGCAATGCACCCGCAATTTCGCCATGATAATTCCAAATTGTAATCGTATTGATATTGTAAAGCAGCAAGTGAGCTATTCAATGACAAATTTAATGGTTTTTCCACAAATTTTAAAATTTTTTGTGAGTTATCTTATAAACGTTGTTTTAAACTAAAACTATTTTTAAATTTCAAAATTTAGTTATTCGCCCTTAATAAAAATAAGAGTAAAAATATTCTATTGTATGATAAGCCTTCAAAGGCTGATTTGATTCATATACAATTTTATGAATATATAAAATTCTAGCAAAGGAATTCATTTAAGACTATTTAAGAACTTTTATTAAGAAATATTCTCATACATCATTTTTGCATTGGCGCAATTATAGATAACTGTATCATTACTGATGTAGCACGTGTTATATATAGTAAATAATTTGTTTGATAATGTTAAGAAAGCTTTTTTTAATTTCGACTTAAATTTAGTTTTTTTCATTGAAGATTGTTTTAATCTCGCATCCGAAATATCCCTTATTTGAAGTCACACAAGCAATGAATTAAAGATGCTATAATTGTATTATTTCTTAAAAAAAACATACACAATATATATAAAATACAAAAATGTATTACAAATTTAACACACGGTATTATTCACATATATATTTTTTAATTCTTAATCTTATGATAATTACTTACCACTACTATCACATGAATAAGCTTGTATAATATAATAGTAGTAGAAGTGAGTGTTTATTCGCAACCGGAAACACTTCTCACCCTACTCTCAGAGCAACTTAAGGGTTAATTAATTGCCGTTGCATAAGCCACTTAGTTCGCGTATCACAACAAAACAAGAAAGTAACATCTTCATATGCAGAAGGTCTTAACGAAAGATATATCATACTAAGAAAATAAACCTTAAGTCGATATTCATAGATACGTTTGCAGTGTGGCGTAGTTGTAGGTTATCGTTTGGGTTCTGCAATACAAATTTAAAACAGTTGACTGTAATGCTAATTTTGAAACAAGAGCTTAATGCCATCTTTAGCGACTCCACATAAACATTATAATAACTATGATTTATTTATATAAGACAAGAAAAACTTTTTAATGATCGATTACAGACAATTGTCTTAAATGAATATACATATCTCCATGGACTATTTTGTAAGTAAATTTCGTGGTACGAGTTAATTAATGTGACGTCCAGTTACCTTATTTCATTGCAGTACTGTTGTTTTTCATTAATCTACGAAATTTTAAATCAATCACATTTAAGATGTCAATATTCAATTCTTGGTGGAAAGGTATTTGTATACTTTTTAAAGACTTAGTTTACGTGTCCATTCACTTTTAAGAAGAAGTTGACATAATATCATGTTTAATTTTCATGATTTTAAGATTTATTTTTCATATCCCTTTACAATATTACTCAATTTTATGTATATATCTTTGTTTGTATTTATATTTCATCAATTATCAATAATTATTTCGATCAGTGAAGCCGGTTCTGCTCGTCAGAAAATATGTGGAAATAAATGTGTTTGTAATAAATTTAATTAAAGTAATACTAATGTAACCATTTGTCATAAATATTATAGAATCTTCAAATCCACTCCAGTGAACTGTTTAGCCGAGAAGTAATAAAGCAATTATCCATATTAATACATTAATCGGGCCTGTAGCTGCGTGGTGAATATTCTTGGGGGCCTCGTTGTTCACACAGACGTATTTTAAAATCATTTTATTCATTTGTTACCAAAGTTATGTATTTCGTTTAAAAATGGAGCCTAAACTGGATGGTAAGGCAACCTTATTATTTCTTTCCTTTCCTCATACTTTTTACCTTACCGTTCTCGAAAACAACGTTAAGATCAAATACCGTGACTAAAAATAACTGTGATTAAAAATGATATGTAAGAATTACAACTAAAACGATTTCAAAAATCGAATATCTATTATGTATGATTGCCGATGGAAAAATCTTGGCACGGAGGGAAACGACGGCGGGGGATCCCGCGCCTCCGCTCAATTAGCCACGAGAAGAATAGTCCCCCGCGGCCCACAGCAAGAAAAGGGGCCTAGCGCCGTCCTGGGGGAAGTCCGGCCCTTTGGCCCGCCGACATAAAGGGCCAAAAAGGGATCACTGATTCACTGAATCCTATCCGTATCAACTGAATCGGTGACCGCTGGTTTGATACATCGACTTGCCGGTTATATTTTACGGCCTTCCATTTAGAGTCACGGCAATGTGGCATAGTGGCAATATTGTGAAGAATTTTCTCAGTAAAGTATAATTTACCAAAAAAAAATACTGCCATGTTAGTCATATCTATATTTAAGGTGAGTTTTTAAGTAACAAAACTTACTTTGATCCACGACTGTATTTAATATTCTAAAACTTCAAATACATACATACATTGGAGATACTGTAAAATTGTTAACAGAGAATATTGAATACCGACAAAAAAAATCTACACCAGTAAGACTTCACAAATATATGTACATTATATGAGTCAATTTAAGAAAAGAATAAGACGTTTGGTTAATCGACACTCAGGCAAAATAACATTGGCATTGATTAGATATTCAAATGCCATAACTGTGCGTATCATCTTGGCCAAGTGAGGCCTCTGAAAAAATCAATTGACAAAGGTTTTTATTTAGCCATTTCCATTCATATAGCATTGATGAATACCTCCTCACATCAACTTCATAAATTTCATCAAAAATTTTAACAATCATCACAATAGATTTAATCATAACATTACATAAATATAAAATTAAGTTTTTTACAATTACAATTTAGTTCTCTAAGAATTATCTAATCTTTTATTTGAGAGATAAATAGGCACCACGATCAATTCTGACGATGACGTAATGCCGAAATAACTAACCACTTTTCTATGCTATGCTTGCGAAGTGATATAATATATTATATTTTTAACAATTTAATATTTATTATGTTGAAGAATAATAAATTATATTGTAGCAAAATACGCACGCACAACATATAAACGTTATTCCAATATGTATTATAGAAATAACTTTAAATAGCATTTTGTCAAAAAAGAGGTTTAGCACTATTTTCAACCATTGCCGCTTCCAATGTGAGACAAATGGACTCCTAATAGAGTTTATCTCAACAGCTGTTTTCTACATGAACTGCATAATACCGAGTTGCTCAACTTTTCTTTTTTGAAGAGACTTTGTGTGAGAAAACACGTCTCCGAACAAAAATCAATAGTTCAATTTAAAAATGACACTGCTTCGACTGGGATTCAAGCCCGCTCCGCAACTGTACCAACGACATTGAAACTCGACCATGGACCCGAAAAGCTAAAAAGTATAATGATATTAAGTTATTTTTCTTTTCACAGTCAACTGATTATAGTTGTGTTAAATTAAATGTTACTTTAATTAAATTAAATGGAATCAGTACATTTTATCAAAACATTAATATCTTCATCCTCGCTATATCAATAAACGATTTAAAACGTGAACTCTATTACGCACAGTATATTTTTCACGTAACATTACTCCCTTATTTTCCCTCATATTTTCCAAGAAGCCCGCACTGGTACGACGTTCAGCAAATAGGTGGGTAGATAACAATCTATTTGGATTGGGTCTATATTTCATTTTTTTCCTTTTGTGCGAATGTAGTCACCTACTCTGCTAACTACGAGGCACACATCTAAATCATATAAAAGAATGGGAAAAGGAAATACGGGTCGCTTAGGTCTCGGTTGCACTATTTACTGAGGAGTTAGGTGAGATTTCATAATACAATAGAAACATCATATGTTGAAAGCGGCTGGAAATCAGAATGGATTCGATATGTTTTCGATTAGAATTTTATGAAAATATTTGTAGTGCATTGCTTGATATTAATCCAAGGTGGATATACCTTATAAAATACGGATTTACCTTAAAATGAAAGCATGTATACCCAAGTAAAACTCTTTTCTTATTCTTATTAGAAAACCGTTCTCCGTGCATCAATTCTATGATTAGTAAGTTTTGTACCACACATGTGTAGTATCAAAAAAATTATTGCGCGGGTTTGTTTGTATATTTTTTAAGTTTTTATAGAAAATAATGGTATGCCTTGAGAACAACCTTGATTCGACTCCCTCGTAAATCGAAAAGGAGCCTCCCATTCGACACTCAGGAGAGGAATTTTGGGAACGAAGTAGGAGAAACATGGTGCTCTTATAAACACAAGACGATCTCAAAGCGTTATATGGGTGCGGTTAGCACCCATTATTTAATTGATTATAGTTTACACAGACTTTATACACGGATTTAACACAGATAGATTTAAAATACACGCTACGTTCTACAATACATAATACACGACTGTTATAATTGCGAAGGCGATATCAGGAATTTACTAGAATTTATCCTTAGGGAGTCGATTAGGAGCTTGAAGGCCGCTTCTAGGGCTTACAGTTCCGAGAAGCCCCTCAACCATGACTGTAAGACTTATCTGTCAAGCACGTGCACACTCAATGCTCTCCAATCTCTAACTAATTGAATGGAAAAAAAAGCGGTTCCTTTAGGTAGCCAATCCGTTACAAAAAAGACCGTAAAAAGTCCGTCCAATAACACATTATTTATGGTCCATCGAACTTTGCATGAAATACCTCGTATCTCATGCACTCAGGGCGTGAAAGAGTCAGACATTTAGAGCGAGACGTCCGCAATGCCATTGCGGAACTTCAGCATAAATGTCTCTTTTACAAATTTTAAATTACTCCATATTGAATCGCTATAGATTTCAATATAGAGTATTATAAGAATGAATTTATTTCCTGATATCGACTTAAACTCATAGACTGAGGTGGAAAATAGATCGTTCGAGAGAGTTCTGATGACCTACCATTTAGGGCGGTATCAGCCTATACTATCAAATATGTATATAGAAAAAACTACTTGACATTGACTTATATAATTATGTTATCAGTTATTAATTTCCATTTAAGTGCCAACAGCCAATTTGGTAAAATTTTATTTTGGAATCGTACTGTATATAAAAACATTTTGGATTGTATTCCAAATATAAGTTTTTATTTGTATTTTAACACTTCACTCTGATTATGGGGCTTAGTAAATAATTGCTGTTTTATTGAGTCACTCTCGTTGAGTAACTTTATCGTGACTTGCCACTTTCGTTTTGGCGTTGTAAAAAATACTGTTATGATAATGAGTTTAATTTAATTAGAACACAACATAATTAAGCAATTTGTCAATAACACCACAACAGTAAAACTATTAGTATACATAAAATATCTTAGTCTCAATAGGAAAGTAAAGGAAGGAGAAAGATCATGAATCTTTAAATTATAATTATTCTTCCATTAAGTTAATTGTGTACAAAATAGATCTTATATGAACTTATTTTTCGACATATTTTAAACATTTATATCGGTATTTTAAAAAATAGAGGGTATGAATTTAAAATGATGGACCACTCAATAACAGTGACCTATCAAATGTGAACAGCGTCAATGTTCCAATAGAATAGTCTCTGATCGTAAAAACTGTATTGCGACTGATTACACACCTGCAGCAGTTTTAGCGCAGGCCCGACCGATGATATGACATGCTTAGCCACGTCCAGCCGTCTACATTTCATTTCTTCTCAGTTTGGAAAATCTGTCTTATTCTACCCTTAAAATAGAAAAATTTCTTCATTAAAATTAATATGAAATTATATAATGGGAGTATTTGTTTAGAAAGTTTTAGTATTATTCATTAAACACCATAGTTATAGGAATTTTCAAAAAATATTTCTATCAAATTCTTCAACTTTTTATTCATTATTATCAATCAACAGCTTCAAGTCTCCTGGCCGCTTTTTATTAGGCAGGCAGTGTTTTTCCGGCATCGTTATTCCGGTCTCGCTCAGCTAACAGCGTTCCGATCCGGTAACTAGCGTGTCCGGCGCTCGCTGATGTCATTATCGCGGACACCGACAGAATGCGCGACCGCCCCCACAGCAATACCGCAAAATAGGGCTCGCAGTTTGTAGTCCACCCCTATGTGCCATCACCGGCAAAGATTCGAATCCACAGAAACGGTGTTGGCCAGCCTGATTGGAAAACGCGCCAAATATGACACTTGATTGTGTTGTTGTCAATTTTTAATGATACCAGGTTTTCCTATTATTCGCGTTATATAACATTCAATTACTTTTCTCTGAAGCTCTGTTAGATTTATATAACATTTCATCATAAGATCTGTCTTTTTTTAATAAAAAAATAGTATGATGTACTCAAATATATCATGTTCAATCAATGGTGAATAGAGACTCCAATTCGAGTATCGAGTACTCGATAGTCGAGTATACTCGTCCATTTTTCAAGTACTCTATACTCGAGTAATTTGAAAAATACTCGAGTAATACTCGTAATTTATAAATAAGTTTTTTTCTACTGCGGGAATAAAAACAACAAAACTTTGAAGCAAATTAAAATTTGAGACGTTTAAACCTCTATTATTTAGGAAAAACATATTTTATAAATTGCCGTAGCGATAAGATGAACCCGTGCTGCATGTGGCCACCGTGGCCGCACATGAGAACCACTGTTCTAGAGAGCTATCCTATTAAGGATCGAAAATGAGGTAAATGGAAGGAATGAAAACTCATAAATTTTTGAAAAACTGCTAAATTTACTACATGACCACACATGCAAGTAGGATTAAGCCAAACATAATTAATCATTCTACAGGGAGTGACAAAATACACGAATCCATAACTTCAAGCTAAAGATTTTTTTCGTATTATGAAAAGTATAATAGTTTCACGATAAATAGTTGCACTATTGCTTCAGATATATACAAACGGGTGTGTTTATATAAATTGAAGTTAGATAAGCGTGTACATGTCCAAAAATTCTTTTCTTCAACACGACAAACATTTTTTTATCTCAATACTAAGATATAAAAAAGATATCACTATTTTCAGGTTGAAAATGAAGCCTGTTAGGTTCGAAAAAGAAAAGATCTCGACTCTTTAGTTTTTCTCTTGCATTTAAAGGGGTCGGCTCGAGCTCGTTTGACTGCAAATGGGCCACTTAACCACGGATTTCTGACGTACCCAACTATTCATCAGTGACTTTCAATCCTTTTTTTGTAATTATAAGACATTGGAAAAAAATCTATGAAAAACTTAGAAAATTTTCCACTACCACATATTTCCATTAAATATTTCCTACGGCGACCTTACGGAGAGCCGAAGCACGTGTAACCATTTGTTATACAATCCGTTGAATAAAGAAGGTTTACATTTTATGTTACTACACATATAAATTGAACAGTGTAAAAAAACGACTGTATTTTATACTAGAGGAATATTTATTCAGTAACTAGCTGTACCCTGCGCGCGTTGCTACGCCAGCAACTAAAATTAATTTGAAGGAAAGACAGGGGAGCGTATGGGGGGGGTATGCCAAAAACCTTCGAAGAAGTGAACTCGAAAAATTCTTAAAGCTTAAAAAAAAAAATTGGGTGGGGAGGTTGGGGGGTGGTTGGGGGGAGGGGTTGGTAGGCCAGAAACCATCGCGGAGGTGCACTCAATAAATTTGTAAAGTTTCACATCGATCGGTCGAGCGGTTTAGTAGTCCATAGCGGACATACATACAGACATTCATTTTTATATATATAGACTAGTAAATATGATGGCAGACTATGCAAACTTTTACTAAGTTTCATTTTTTTATGAAAATACATTGAACGTTATCATTCCATCATTCTTCATATTGTTTTAGCAAATTGTATTTCATTTCTGCCCTGTAGCCTAGTGGCGAACTAACTCTCTTGGACGATCGTTTTAGTCATTCGAAAAAAAATGTTTTGAGATTTTTATAAAAATGCATGGATTTATGTTATGGTAACGTTCCCTCTAACTCATCTGATTATTAAACACGGGTCTTAACGAGATAAACTATCTTAATACTTCATATCATATCATTTCTAAGCATCATTCGTCAATACATACCCTATCCTAAAAAGAGAAGTCGAGCATCTGAATAACAACTGCTTATAAAAGTGCTTCTTTTGTGCCTTATTAACATTCTAACTAAAGCATAGAAATAAGTTTTCAATGTCCTATTAACAAATAATTTACGAAAATTCATCACCGTCTCCATCTAAAATATTTAAGTTCAATTGTTTATAGAGTTGAACTTTTTGGATCCTCAGTTTGAAACATCTTGCCAATATTATGCGACTTTTTGGGTCGTCACTTGCTTGGCGTTGTATCGTGCTTGATTACATGTACCTACCAGTCAACCAGTCTATGCGAAATATCTTGAAGGGTGAGAAGCAGTGGCGCCGCTTAAGAAGATGGTATAATAAGGCACACAAATTGGCGAAATAAAAAAGAGCAGCCTCATGATAAAAATCAATTCGAGGGTTAGTGATAAAATCAACTATTTTTGTCATTTTAAATTGTAGAAATATTAGTTAAATTAAGTTGTTGAGTTTTTTTTGAAAGCCATTGCGTGTAACAAAATAGGAATATCCGAATGAATAACGAGTAAATAAAAAAGGTTCAAAGATGAATAGTCTAGAATTTTTAGAGATAAATAAAACTCTTAATAAAAAAGATATATTATTAAATAATATTCTTAACAGGACAGGATGCTCGCCTTTGTTAACATTGTTCCCCATCGGTAGAGTAATCACCCAACCTAACTGATTGATTGCAGCTCATTAGTTTATAGTTTATTAGTTTGTAATGTTTAACGTCATTAGAAATATATTTGTTTGCTTTGTTTCGATTCTATAACCCTCTCTTGCGTCCCTTAAAAGGAAAAATCCCAATCTAATTGATTGATTGATTTGCACCTTATTAGTATCATTATGTTATTGCATTGTTTTGAAGCAAACCCGTAATCCATTTTGTAATTTCATAATTTAAAATGTTAAAATGTTAGAATTTATCTTGCTTCATTACTTAAGCAAACTTTGCGATAGTAAGTCTGAAGATGCCTTCAATAGAATAATCAAAGTTATTTTAAATTTTATATTAAAATGAACTTCCACAAAGTTACCGCCGAAACCATCGAAAATATCTTCATAATTGTTTGTAACATGTTTATAATAAAGTAAATTTATTAAACTTTTATCATTGCCTTCAATATAAAATTGCATTATTAAGATTGAACTTAGCAATCTTTACTTCTTTGATAAATTCACTTTTATCATAAATATTTTTTTTTCTAAATACAGCATTCTTTCAAAGAAACCACTTCAGTTTTTCTTTTTCTTGGATGATCAACATGAAACGAATATTTTTATTTTATACTTTAACCTCTTGATATAATTATGTTTGCACACTACTCAATTATAGCAATGTCCTTCGAAGCTCTTTTTTATCTTTTGACATTCTCAGTTTAAAAAATAAACGATTGCCAAAAAGTTGGCAGCCTTTCCTTCATAAATCATTTATATGATCTACTCTTTCTTGTCTGAAAATAAATGAGGCACGATTAATCACTATCGATTATTAGTTATATTAAGTTTACTTAATTATATATTTATTAAAATACTTTTTGAAATACATTTTAAATTTAAATGAGCACGCCACTGTCATAGTGAGTGGATTTCGCGTTAGATTTAGGGGTTAATCTTGGGATATGTACGTGGGAGTGTATGCTTTATCTTTTATGGGCTACTGTTTTAAGAGGTCACGAAATCTCTTACAGAAAGTGACATTTTGTTTTTAAAATTATAGTATTGATTATTAATATCTTGAAAATATAAACAAATGCTTAGTGTTGGCCTCATTTAAATTAAAACCATCGTTAATACTATTTATAAAAACATACATTGTAAAATATAGTTGTTGAAAGCATTATTTTTTTATATACAACGTGATGGTATTCGTTTATTACGACAGATGTTATTTTATACGATTAAAAACATATATTGTTTTCTTTCAATTAACAACATGAAAGCAATAGAATTTTGCTAGTAAAATTACCGATTGCACTAAAAAAATTATCACTTTTTCGATTAATTTTAGAAAAGAATCTTTTTTATTCCCTCCGCGCAATCCATATTTATGGACTGCTTGTTTAAATTATGATTGTAGTCAAATTATACACCAGTTAAATTTGTCCCCAGCGGAATGTTACTTAGATTTAAATAACTTCATCCCCTCACGAATAAAAATTAAGTGTCCAACTGTCAATAGGAAGTACTTCTACTTACCGAGGGACGAAAACCTCACTGTGATATTTATTTTTACGTTTTTGCATTTTTTTGAAATCAAATATATTTTATATTTAATGAATACAGTACCGGATTCGCTTAGCTGGTGAGAGCATTGCCAACTGATTTTTATCAGATTAAAATATATGTCTCTTAAAAATTGTGGAATAAGTTCTATACACAACAGGTTATTTACTTAAAAAATTTATTTACAACAACAAAAAATACATGATATAATTAAAATAAAAGCGTTAAAAAGTCTTGACATATTTTGAAGTCGTTTATCAAAAATGGAATAACTTTTACTGAAAAAAATACGACAGGTAATAAATATTTTCTTCAAAAAATAGTTTATGTCGGTAATTATGTATATTGAGCGTTGGATATAATCGTTCATTTTGCAATACTGCCTATATTTTTAATAATACTTCGTCGTCAGTGCAAAGTGAGATTCGAAACAAATAATACTCCAAAATTAACAACGATGTATTTATACACAAATCAATATTCTATGAAGAAGTATTTTTTTCAATTATCCTTTTCTATGAGCCCAAGTAAATATATATTCATCGTCAACACAGTTTTCACCAATAAATTAATATTCAATATGTAAAACAATATCTATCATTTCGCTGCTAGTCATTAAAATTGTATGGTTGCTTTCGTTGGCGATATTGGGAAAATCAAAATATTCAAAAGATTATAAAAAGAAACTATAATATGTTCAGTATTATTTTGGCGAAAGCTGTCAATTAACATATAAAATCAGAGCCTGTGTAGAGTATTATAAGATACATATAAAATAAATTAATTTATTAAATTTTGAGGATCAGTCATTAGTTTATAGAGAGCTAGTTCAATTATGAGTTTTTAAATATACGACCGTACTACTTACTATTTCAAATTTATTCGAATACCATAGCTGAAACCTTCAATTCAACTTCACCAAAGTAAAACCCTATTATAAAAATCTAAAACTTTATTTAGTTTGCGAGAGTTGAGACGTCCCTATCATAAACCATTCCCGTCACCTTGCCCTCGACGTCGGTGCCGCCCACCGGCGCGAATAAGTCCCATTGAAAAACAGGATGATATCAATTTAATAAAAAAAATAACAAAGTATCAGGGTATAATATGACACGGAGGGTAGAGCAAACCCCTCGGGAGCACGATCTGCGGGGATTTTAAACTTTAACTTCGTGAAAGTAATTGTCCCTCGCACATTGAGAGAGGAAAAACATCGACACGCGTGCTTTTCAACTTCTTAGGGTTAATACCCAATAAACTAAATGATGTCATAAATTTTATAAAATATTAACTTGACAGGGGAAATTAAATGTTTTTTTTAAATGTGATTTAATGAATACTGGTTTATTTGATAGCCACTGTACCAACCAAAAATTCAAAAACATGCGCTTATTTAAATATGTAAAAGTGTAAAAATGACCATAGTAAATATAAACTATTATAAAGACTCACCGTTGCTTTATGTATTCTTAAATTGTTATAAAGTTATCAATTAATTTCATATAAAAATAAATTTTAAAAAATTCACTATGTCAAAAAACAGGTTCACATTTGTTTTTAACTTTACTTTTAATTTATATTTAACAGCTATCGAACATTCGATTTTAGAATTCCGTGTCAATATTTGAAAATTGAATAATATCTTATTTTATGCAGGTCTTTTCAAGAATTCAATTAAATGAAGCTATTTATATAACAAGTTAATTAAAAACTATCATTCTTTGAACGCAATGCAATTGGTGTTGATTGGAAATATTAAATTTGGTGTTTTAAGCAGGTGTTTTATACTTTTTTTATATCTTGATTAAAATTGATTTGATATTCAAAGCAAAACATACATAAAAAAAATACACAGCTTCACGTGAGATTTATTACTATTTTGTAACGTCGATCATTTAAATATCAGCAAAGTTTAATATTTGTAGTACGAGATTTTTAACTGTAACTAACTATTTTTTTTTTATTTTTATTAAACATTAAATTAAATACTACCCTGTCAAAGAAAATTTATCTGTAAATTTTGGTGTTATCTAATACTTAAAAGAAAACATGCGTTAAATACCATCAATAATGTTCTATATTCGAGTCATATTTCCATACATTATTTTATTATCTTAAAAAATATCCAGTGCCTCGTGCAAGTGTGTAATTTTTTCAATTCTTTTGGATTCATCTCGAAAAGTACTCTCATCGTATCATCGTATTTTTGGAAAAGACCAACTCTATATTTACAGATGATGCCACTTTATGATCGGATTACTAAATTTAGCAAAGTATTTGTTTTATTAATAATAACTCAAAAATATGTGTAATTCATACAGTTCAGAACAAGAAAGAAAAAGAAAATTGGATGAGAAAATCGCACGTCCTATTCTGTAGATATCTACGCTGGGTGAAGCTGCGTAACAAACTGCTTCTATAATACAATAACGGCCGGAACAAACTAGGCCATAAAATATCGGCAGTGCATAAATCAGTTATGTAGCCGTTACTCTACTACGTGAAATCTGAATCCATACAGAAACATCCAAAATACAACTATCCCTATTGCACCGCTCAGTATGCAGTCGAGAATAAACGAGACGCAACCCCAGTGCCGATCATAAATCGTTTTCCCGCTGGGGTGAGATGCGAATATTGAAAATTATTATGAGGCTACGATCGGGAGCACTAAAGGTATACTTGTATGACAAACTCAAAATGGAAAGTATTATCATCGTGACGCCTTATTTGACATAAAACATTTCACATTTCTGACATATTTCATCCGAATGAAAACGAGGCGGCCGTATTAGAGCAATAAAGATATATCATACGCAGCTCACTAATTTTATAGCGAATAAATATGATCGTTTTAAATGATGAGTCTTCAATGTCGATTCAAAAATGTGTTCAATAAACGTCTCGGAGATTTCACTGCCGCTAAAGTTTCGTGCGATATTCGCCAAATCCGGTTTCGGTGATATACGATCGTCTGTTTCTTCGCATGCCGGAAGATATTGTCATAGCGCCGGGAAAACGGTATGCTATCAATATTGGGTATAAGCCAAGTGAAATTATTTTATGAGTACGTATACAACAGAATATTCTTTTCTTTATTGTATACAGGCTTCAGAAGTAATTGAACGGAAAGGTACTCTCATCGCGTGTGTGTGTGTGTTTGTAAGCCTCATCTTTAGTATGTTTCATGAAAGGTTTTGGCGATTTGGTTTTAATACACAACTTTTATACTGTGGTAGTGTAGCACATTGTTTTCTGTAAAAAGATTTAATCTCTTATAAACAATAGATAGAAAGATATTTTATACGCAACAATTTTTGTAGCGGGGAAAATTTTGACCACTGAAGAAATTGTTATAATGTATTTTATTCATCGATAAAAGATTGTGTAATTAGTTATAATGAGTATTTTTAAGCCTGTTTTCTGTGACCAAAATTTATTTATAATTCTAAAAAATGATGCGAAAATTGAAATAATTTATTTTATCACTAATAGATTTCATGGAGATTTCTTCACTTTTAAAATTCAAAGGGATGGGTTATAATATATTCGTAGGTATTCGACAGTTAAGCTTAAGTATAGTAAGAGCTCAAATTTTTAAATTGGGAATTTAATAACATTCATTTTCAACACATTTAAAAATCTATATCTAATTGTGTGAATTTAAATCACACCGTAGAGAAAAGATTGAAGTATTAGATTGAAAACTAATCTTCCCCTATTGTTTTATCATTATCACACCTAAAAAATAGTTTGAGCGAATGATTGACAAATACTTTTTACAGTGGCATCTTTGGATTAATCGGTATAATATTAGTGAAATATACTTGTTCGTGTTAGATGGTATGTTAGCACTAAGTCTGAATAAGCGCCAAACAAGGCATGTTTCTCGAGCTTTTTTATGCAGGGAGTATAATGGGCATTCGGTGGACAGACCGGACGTTTTCACGCCATAAATGTCACCGGCAGGGCATGCCCCGGATGGAAAAATATATATAGTTCCTTACGCCGCCTAAACTACCACACACGATTAAAAAATACTACCTTACGTACTTTTACCAGAGCTAAAGTTTCGCATATGTAGTATTTCGGTATTTTCGAAATTCAATTCTTCTCAGTCATTATTAACAGGCTGGCTTGTCACTAAACTTCTTCATACATACTCGGCGTTATATAAAATAAAAAATAATTACGTGCTGTAACCATAACATTTGGAAACTAAAAAACACTTCATTCGGTTTTTTTCTATGAAACTGCTTCATTCTGATATTTTTCTAGTATGCTCTTGATGAAACGATATAAAACAATAAGTTAAATGAATTTTAACTAACGTAATTGTTTCAGTAAGTTTCAGCCTAAGAATCTGTTCAATTATCATCATGTACTTTTAGCTGTCCTTGTCTTTGATACATGTTATACCAAAACTTTGATTGACCAAAATAAACCGTAAAATGATTAAAAAGTTATCATAAAAATAATATATTAATTGATATTTTCAAACCATATATGCTCGTAGTGCGAAGCATGTGGAACCCCAAAGAGTAACTTCATCAGGTTGTGTTCAAAAACTGGCTGTCACTCAATCAGAAATAGTTTCTATACCCCATTTACAGTTTCAATAAAAAAGTGTATCAAACTAAATAGTTGTAAAGAATTAACTTTGTTTTAATCAATGTGCATCGGCTTAGAAACGAAAGATTATTTTACAAATTTATAATCGTACAATATAGTTGAGTATTCCAGCATAATAGTTCCAGTGGCAGTAGTAAAACAATATCAAATATAATATAATGGTATCATCCAATATCAGTTAATTAATCGAACATTTGGCTTGGGTCATTGGATCCCCTCTTCGCAGCGGTCAAGCAAATTCATTGCCATAGTATAGTTTGTTCTATCTCGGTAATGGTTCGTTATAGCTTTGTCGTATAACTCTATATCCCGTTACGGTATTGTGTGCGGGTTTTTTTACGACTTGTAATGAAATCAGAAGAGAACTGTGTTCATATTATCATTAATTTACATAATGTTTGATTTAAAATATTTGTAGATACCCAGGCGTAAGTAAGTATTGCCAGATTTCCTGCTGGCAAGATCAAAAATCTTATTGATCCATGGACTTCAATAATCAATAACGAAAGCAATAAAAACATCGATTAATACCACATTCCTTTTAATATATCAATTGTCGAATGCTGAGTTTCACTTATGATGGTTGTATAATATGTAAATAAATTGAAAATTCTAATGGCAATATTTATCGTAACATATTTTATAAAATTATTTTAAATATTTGTTGATAGCTATTTCGTTTTCTGTCAAACTATGTTTAAACGTATTAGGGATAATAAACCCTTTGACAGGGTTGTATTCTTTCTGTTTCTCTAACACATCGAACAACATATTTTAAAAATATAGGTGTTGCACGTTTTCCGGAACTATTGTTTAATAATATGATATTTAACGTTTGTTGTATTCTATCAGAGACTCTAACAAAGCGAACAGCTCATAATTTCAGTTGATTCCTTACAAGAATTTCAATGCTTATTTAAATCTTTTTTGTTTTAAAGTAATTATTAAATATGTCTAAATCCATTACAGAATTTCACTTATTAAAATACTCTAGTAAAGAAATTATTAAAGAAATTTGCATAGTGAATTTTAAATGACCGCAATTGAGAGAACAATAATGGGTAGAACAGAAATGATGTCACAAGACTCAGGGTATGTTTAACCCTCTCTCTCCGCATCGTCACTCTTCGAAAATAAATGTAGTCTCAATAACGTTACATTTTATACAACTCACCCTTTCACATTACTTGAATATGGACGACGGTATTTAGTAAATAAATAATTCTTTGAGAAAAATTATACAAGTACGTGACAAAAAATATAAGTTTGCCTTGTGCATCTTCCAGTATATTACAATAAATTGTTTCGTTTTAAATAACTGGTATTGGATTTTTGTACAATTAGTTTTTCAACGGAGTTTGGAATTAACTCATAAAATAGCATTTACTTTATTTAAAGATATCTGACATAAATAATGAACGAAATATTTCAAAGATTATATCAATAGATGCTTGTATCGGATTCCATACAAAAAAGTATCTTTATAATATTTTTTTGTAGGAGAAGAATCCTGCTCTGTAGAAAGCCCGCAGATTTTCTTGGCGGTACATATTTTATAGCCGATGTCCAGCCAATAAATACTACGCAATCCACCCCCACCCCACTTTATCCAGCTCTCCTACTACCACCTTCGCCCTATTCGACATGCGGTCACGGCTGGTTTACTACAATAACTTTGAATACCACTTTCAAAATCGGTGTACATCGGTGAAGTTAATTGCTTAAAAATCTTACTTTTATTGATTACATAAATCTTTCTCAAAATAAATAAAAGGTTTCTAATAATGTATGCAGTCTCCTCCTAGTAAAAATATTTTTTGTCCAATGATAAATTTCTTTACATTTTGTTTTACTCCACTATTTTTTATACAGTAAACTTAAAATTCTATTACGATCGACATAGAAAAATACAACAGTTGAGGTTTAACGATTAATCATATTTGAATTTGAATACATAAAAAAACACTTCGTATCAGCTTGATACAGAGCGATATGGGTAACTCTTAAAAAATTTAATACGAGGCCAAATAATAATTTGGAACCAGGAAACTACACATTCGCATAGCGACTTTCGACGTCACATTTATTACATTGAAAGTCATTCTAACCATGACATAACATGCTTTTTTCAACCGTTCTCTTCCAGTTTTAAAGGGCTATGTAAACTAATTCTCTTCAGATTTCATCGTTTTATCCTAACTCTATGGTGACTTAAATATAAGCACGTTTAATTCATTTGCTAAATTCTGGTGAAGTATTTATTTCCTTGTGACTTCAAATGCTCCATAAATATTAAATAAGTATTGTAGTAACATGACTATATTCCTTTACTCTTAGTTAATTTAATAATGATTAGGTTCTCAACTGATGTAATATAAAATTAAAACTGCACAGACTGTTTTACGAATTCCTTTGAAGCCTGTAATGGAACGATCATTGGAAACTTTACAGACATCTTATAAATGTTTCATAGTAATAGAAGATGGCAAGATAATTCCATAAAGACCCTTTCAATATCGATAATACCCACCATGTCCGCTTCGATTCACTCAAATCTTTAGAAATCTATACGTCTTATTCGTATCGAGTCAATGCGGAGAACCACTCTACAATATTTCCAAGATGTTTATTCATAAGCATACATATTTAGTACGTAGTATGTCGTGCATTACTATAATATTTACAACACATGAATAAAACTAATATATTTGGAACAAATATATTATCTTTCCGAATCAATAATCCGCATGAATCAACACTCGGTTGGTTTAGTATTGACGACCTTGCGATAGTTAGTCTGATGATGTTCCTTAAAGAGGCGAAACTTGTGTGACTATTTTCCCCATAATACGTGGAATAATAAACGTCATTTTTAATTTAATATTTAAAAGAACTTCCCCTGAACACAGAAAGAATTGCAAATATTAATTTCTCTTACGATATTAAAAATTGCTACAATTGGCCAGTTCTTTTATCTTATGCATTCTACATGGATACATGGTCGAACAATTGACACAAAAGCAGTCGATACTATGCATCATTGGTTTACATATGATGTATAATGGATCTAATGTCTAAATATTTGTAATCTTTTACCTACACTTGTTTCCCACATCTCACCGAAATTGATCACCGAAGGTCATACATTATTAGTAAAAGTAATTTTGACTTGTGATGCACTCAGAGTGAAATGCAAGTAGTTGCGTGAAAGTCAATGTGACTTGTATGTGAGCAATGAATATATTTTCAAAATTTTACCATAAATACCGCATTATTTATAATAAGTAGTGTTACCATGTTGATATTTTTAGTAGATATTTCATTTCCACTTTCAATACAAATGGTTTTCAATAAAACATAAAATATTTAATAAATTTTCTGTTGACGGCCATTGACCTGTTTTCAAATTTCTCTTCCGTCATACAAGTATCTAGGAAACTCTTTATCGAAAAATTGTTCAGAATGATATGGGGGCATGAAATAAAACTGAGGATTGCAACCAGTTCCAATCCGATATCATTTTGATAGGATCGGACGTCGACGAAGCATACTGTTTTAGCTGTATTATTTCCATTGCCTGCATATAACTGATATCATATTTATATATTACACTATATGAATATATCTTCAATCTTTTACTTTACGTTCTATATGGAAAGTGATCGTTTAAAAATCAATTCTCGTATTAATACTTGTGGTTTAAATAATCAAAAAATCGATTTCATTATCAGAAAAAAATCGTTTTTAAGCAGTTTAAAATATTCTAGATTTTATAATCTTCTGTTTAGAATAACGTATGGACATGCAAACGATATGTAATTCACACAAAAACGTAGTTTAATATTGGGACATTTTCAAGTGAGAAGAATACCTGTTTTTAAGGGTTTTAAAAAACATTTTAGATAAACTAAAATACATATCAATTCACTCAAACTTTTACACATAAGCTTCTGTTTATTTCTAATTTATCTATCGTCATGCCATAAACAAAAAATATATTGGCAGGTACATTTGTGTGATTATGTTTACATTTAAACGTTATTGTACGTCTTAGGTTTTGTAACTACCTATTGTTCTTTTAGACATCTTGTTATTAGTGATATAGCCCATGTGCTTCTAATCTATCGAAAGGTACATGATTAGTATGAAGATTAGGCATTATCTACTAAATGTGTATAAATAATTGCACACCATGGAGCGCAAAGTAGTAGCACACCCTATTTATTTTCTTGAAGTTATTTTAACCCTCCACTGGCGCCGAGAGCTCTTAATTTTCAAATCAGCGTCTATCGACAATATTGACATAAGTAAACCATCAATCGCTTACGAATAAAACGTTCAATTTACACATGTCGTTTATTTTACATATTTTTCACCATTTCCGCATCCAATGTGTAACACATGAACATCTAGTTAAGCTTATGCAAGCAATATAACATGCACTTCTATACCTGCATGTTATTCTGTCACTCAACCTCTCTTTTTGAGAGAGTAAGGATAGAACAATGGACCTATTACAGTAATGATAATATAAATTTAGATATCGCTACGACTGGTTTTGAAGATCAAATATGTGAGGACATTACAAATATTCATGACATCGAAGGGGAATCTATAAATCGATTGAAAAATTAATGAGTAAGAGTATCCGGCTGATATTCAAACTCGTACAACCTAGGAAAGTTATAATAATAACCAATCGACTACAGGCCCAGCACACGTACGTCATCACACATTTTAGTATTTCAAATATAACACATTCATCACATTGAATCTTCTTACTCTCAGTCTTTACAGAAATAACGATGTTTACTACTCAATCCACAATTTACTTTTCCATGAAATAATTAGTCACTGAGGAAAGCCAATCAGGATTATAGAGAAAAATGCTAATCTTACCTCAAACATTTTTTGAATATTCAAGAATAATGAATGACTAAATAAATAGAAACCGTTTTACAAGGTGACACAAAATACTTTGGAAAATTGAAACAAATCAAGAAAATAAAATGTCGAAACGGTGAGTAAACTTTTATTCTCGGGATCAAATCCATCAATTGGCCAAATAAGCAACCCTTTTTTCTTTCTTATTTATTTGTGACACAGATTATATAATTTATCGAATAAAAAAACGATTCAATACGAAACAAATCACGCACCAATTTCACAGTATATTAAGTTCAATTTCCGTTTTTGTTGATGTTAATAAAACTTACAAAAGTTCATGAATGAATGTAAGAGGTAGATTTTAAAAATATAAGCAGAAGGCCGTATTCAATTTATGGATATATCTTTTTAGTGTCTCATCAAAAACATCTTTCAAAACTCATAGTATTATATATTTTATTGGTTCTATTCAAATGTGACGAATCGTAAAAAAGTCGAGCTTAGAGTTCTCTGAAGAAGATTAAAACAAATATCGGAAAATCTAATTTATTTTACGGGGCGGTCGTCGTCCGGTTTTATGAATGGTCTCAAGTGCATCGCGCTTATAGATGGGGTATTTTATGGGACTCTCAACAGCGATTCTCTAACTTTGAAATTTATAAACACATACAATTGTTTCCTAACTGCCATTACTGAGAGGGATTCAAATCGAGATAAATACATATATAATATCAAACGCGTGGGTTTACATATTATTTTCAGACCAATCATAAATATCCTGAAATAGATTGTACATTGACTGGTTAGTAGTCATTTGCCTACTCGTTCGAATATAACGCTAGTAAGATTCCTAATAAAATAAGCCTTCTTTAAAAACATTACACTATAGCTCAATATCAGTGAAATCATTGTTAAAAATATTTCAATAAAAAATACTAAATAAAAAAACTCACTTATGTGTTTCAGGTGTGAATTATCAAAATAATAAAGACAGAACATTAAATGAATCTAATGGAGTTATATGACGGTTGGACAGTTTATATTTTATTAATATGTGATATTTTTGCTACTACATCTCAAAGAATAACATTTAAAAAAAAAACATTTCGAGTAAAATAATAAGAATCCAGAATATAAAATTTGTACTTATATTTAGATGTTTCATGATAAAATATCTGGATGTTTAATTAAATTTGATAACTAGGTATTACACGAGTTTTGCTTGTAACTTGTTTCACCTCTTTGAGAAGAATCGTCTATCGAAAAACGAAACTATCGAAAGTTTAATTTGTTAATATTAAAATAACTCAAAATAATATTGATAAAATAAAATAAATATTTATATTTCATTTTTTTTTAATTAAAAATGATCTTCTACAAATTTACCAACAAATCCATCGAAAGTATAAGATTAATATTTTAAATTTGCTTGATTAAAAAAAATATTCTTACGAAAATCTAATAGTTGAAGTACAATTGTTCAATGAAACGTTTTAATGCATTTGATTAAAAAAATTAAATATTAAATTTAAAAAGGGACACTTCTACCAAAACAAATGATTCACCTCTTTGATATTGATTACTCAATGTAATTTGGCTGTAATAAAATTGATTTTTTTATGTAAAAATGTAAGTTCATTAAACTTTGAACTGATTTCCTAATTTTTTGTCTCCTGTATAGTTTTTACAAACTCATCATTTCTTAACAAAATATTGTAATGAAAATGAATAATAATATCACATTTAAGCAATTTAACATAATTTTTCAAAACACATTACTTAAATGTTTTTTATAAAAACTATGGTAATGAGAAACTAAATACGAAAAACTTTCAGAACCTTGCTCATAAAAGAAACACGTATATTGTCCGAATGCATGCGAGTTTTCACGATTGTGACCGAAGTGATCGAAGGGTGGGGGTGCCGATCATGTAAGATAATAACAAATGTCCGCCAGAGGGTGACATTTGCACGGAACGGCCTCGGACCAAGCTTTTTTACCATTTTTATTATAATGCGGAAATACTAAAAAAGCAGCTGTCGGTCGCACCCCATCGAGGTGACCGTTATTGCCTTCATCTGGGTGATTTTTGGTTTTCTTAGAATATAACACAAAGGGCCAGTCTTACACTCTTTTTGGCTTTTCAGTTACTGCATGTTATAGCAATAAATTATTCGCATTTTTAATATGTAATGTCATGTTTTGCATGTGCTCGATAAGCAATAAAATGAAATGTTCACCGTTTCATTCTCTCCCGATTACTTAATAGCATTACATACTATGTTAAAATATAGAAAGATTATTACATCATTATAAAATATGGTGTAACGTTAGAGGGGATCTAATATACTATGATGATTTGCCATCGATAGGTTTCACAAAATATTCCATCGAAAATCAACAATACTTTATATTAATTAGTCATTTTGGTGTATTATAATGTTACGAATTAAAAAGCATACGGTAAAAAAAATTGTGATGGAATTTTATCATAGGAACGGGAAAACACCTTAAAGTCCTTAATAGAAATCTATATAGAACAAATGTGCTTAGTAGTACCTCATTTGGAATATTCAAAAATAAACTAGTTTTAAACGCTCTAGCATAAGTGTTAATCAATGATACCATTATACAATTTTCTATGATCTATCATGATAAAAAAATACTTAAAAATAAAAAATGTATAATACGTGAGAGTTTCTTAGAACGAGTTTGGATTACCAACGGAAACTTGCAATAATCTTTATTATTAATTCAAAATTTTTTTCCAATTCGAATATAATAAAAAATAGACGGTGTTGAATGTATTCATTTTTTTTTTTTTTTGGATATCAGTTTGACGGAGTATCAAGTTCTAAGGCGTGTTAGCGTCAAAGTTCTTCCAGTCTCCTTCGTCTCTAAATGTTTTAACTCTTAAATTTTATTTGTTGACATTCCCTTTCCATCGCTTCCGACAGGAGGGCACGATCGCTAATTGTCCTGTGTAAATATTATACAGTATGGGTCCTAAGACAGAGCCTTGTGGAATTATTCAACTTCATATTACAAGTGGTAACTTGCATCGCAAAAACATGCCATATCAATAAACGCATGTACATGACATATAAAAAAAACAAGCGTGTCGTAACGACTCAAACGTCTACCGTTTACAGTTACCCTTGATCGTTTGAACTTCCGTCGAATCTGGCTTTCTGATCAGATCTCCCCTCAAGCTCTCGTTCCTTCTCCGGTACTTGGAGAGTTCAGCTGTTGAGAGTTGCGGAAAATCAACGAGCTGAAGGTCTCGGCCGCTCCGAGAGACGTCGATACTTCTTGGAGATTTTATCGTCCCAGGAGATATATTACAGGCGTTTCCGTTATTGGAATTTATGTCAGTCTTAATCACCTGTTTTTTTTGTTCAAGAAAGGAAAAGTTTTTACACACTGTGCGAAATAATTTGGTACATACTTAGAAACGCATTATAGTATTGAATAAAAGTAACGATACAATTATTCTAACTACGAGCTGCAAACAAATTATTTGAAATGGAATCTAAAAAGTAACAATTATGTACTCCATTAGAGTGTATTAATACTCTTCCGATGAGTATTTATTGTATGACTTGTATTTTGTTTATTGAATGACATGGTGTTTTCTTTAGACAGTGTCGCAGTGCGAAAATATTAATTTTTTTTTTATATAATAAATGTAATATTTCAATAAAAACATTTTTAGCTAAACGAATTCTCGTTCTTTATAGGCAAATTGAAGTCAAGGTGGTTATTAAAAAAAAAAACAAAACTAATATCATTTCGGCAGTTTTAAATAATCGGTATATAGCATATACTCTCTGCAATTCGTTACGAATGTATATTTACTACCATTATATCATTCGTAGAACAAATCTATCATTTGTTAAAAAGCATATGAGAAAACCGATGTAACATAATACTTATTATAGCTCCCCCGCATCGTAGCTCTGTCGTAGACCCCTCGCCAATCATTTAGAAAAGCTCTCGCTATGTAGCCCGGTTTAAAGTCGACAAGTGATTTTAGAGCGGCGACCTTTTGAGGGACAACTACGACCCCGACGACTAACTGACTGACTGGGTTTATTCAGGCGTCGGGTGCCCCAAAACGAAACCAATTTGTCCGTCAAAGGGCCCCCTTGACACATATCTTGGCTAGGTATAGAAGGTGCACGTCAATCACGCAATTATTATTATTTGGCTGACTTCTGGAAAATTTACTAGATAAATATTAACAACTATCAAAATGAATTATTCAAAAAAAATATTTACACATTTATCTGATGTTAATATTATGGTTTAGAAGTCACTATCAATTAATTATTACTATTGTATCAATAACAAGGTTATCAATTTGTTTTTATATAACTATCGTGATTTGAATCGAAATTGTTTTTTCCACAACACTTTCTTCTATTTAATGAATCTTGTTTATTATCCAACGAATAGATTATTTTCAACGAACTCAACTCAACTTTATTTTTTTCCACTGTTATAAACATTATGAGTCTAGTAAGTTTGATTTTATTAAATCAACTATACCGAAAATAGTATCAAATGTTACGTCTACTTTTACTTTTGAAATACAATGCAGACCAATCATATGCATGAATTAATTAGTTTTCACGATTGATTTAGCGAGAGCTTGTTTAATGTTTTTTTGCGCATAACTGTGGCATTCATTTGTTTTTTTACATATAACATTATCTAGAAGTTACGCTTTTTCACGCCCACATTCCAATGCGATCTATAAAAAAACGAATTTACTCCTCATGTTCTTGGTCAAATGCAGAGCTTACTATTATTCATTTTTATAATTTTGATGAATCTATAACAATAGTAGTCAATCGAGATGTGTTAAATGAGAATCTAAATTATACAAAATTGACCTCAAATTGAAATGAATGAAATTACAATGATTAGAGAATTTTTTAAGACTCCGAACATTGCTGTTCCATATTAGCTATAAACCAGGGCTGTGGAGTCGAAGTCGGAGTCGTGGAGTCGGGGCTTTTTAGCCGGAGTCGGAGTCGTCGCGGCGGTTTGGCCGGAATCATACTCGGAGTCGGAAATTTTGAAAAGTTTGAATTTTTTATTTTTTCATATAATATGTCAAATTTGGCATTTGGCCGGAATGGTAGGGTTGATATTTAATTGAATACACATAAATAGGAAAATTATGAAGAGAAGGTAACAATATTATACTTTTTTTCGTAAAAGTCGTGTTTTCGGTCAATGTTGGAGTCGGAGTCGAACGTTTTTTGACTCCACAGCCCTGCTTTAAACCAATATAATAATATGTAATAGAATGTTTTTTTTTAAATCGGCATTCTGTTCATTCTAAATTCGAATTTCAAAATATGTGATACACACTGACAGCTTGTATTTCATTTTATCAATAAAATGGTATGACAATTTATCAATAGCATTTATATTCTTCATTCGTAAATTTATATCTTTAATATTATTATAAACATCCTAACACATAAATTTAATATGCATGGAGACTTTTTCATATGATAATAAGGTTTTAGCCTACACCTCATGAATTTCATATAAAATAATAGAATTATAATCAAAGATATGATAAGAATTAGAACTATAAAAGATAAAAATTAGAACTAAAGATAAGAATTAGACCTAATGATAAGAATAAGAACTAAAGATAAATAATAGATCTCTTTGCTTATATTATAAAGGTAATATATAATATGGCGATAAATCTTTGAGCATGTCATATAATACTTTGTCAGTGTAGTTTATCGGGTCAAGAGCATTGTCTTGCTATCGGATTTCGTGCCGAAGTTGGTATACTTTAAGCGACGTGTTGTAATACCGAACTTCGAGGCATTAGGGGATGATGCCAGTATTACACACGAGTATAGATTATTATAACATGAAAAAATATATTACTACTTAAAATTTAAACGACAGTCACAAATCGATAAGCCGGTCTGTAGCCGAATGCTCTACGTCAGGGGTGGGCAAACTTTTCGGATGGAGGGCCAATTCCAAGAATTCAAAATGAGCAGCAGGCCGCGAGTAAAATACCATTTTTAGATATACACCCGATCGTTTTTTACGTGATACATTGGTTTCAAAAAGTGGCGCACCTAAAAAAATCGCGGAAAAAAGTATCCAAAGAAAAAACAAAAATTGTTTATCAAATTCGACCAAAAAAAAATTTGGCCAAACTTGTCTCAATTTTTCGTCACACTATCTCAAGTCACGTCAAGTCACCAAATCTTTGTGAAAAATCGTCATTCAGAGCGTTCATAACACGGAGTATTTAAATGTGGCACGATGTCCAGAGTGAATACAACATCACAAATCCCTAATCATCAGTATCGGGAAAGTCCGTAACATTCTTTATTTCCAAAAATAAAATTATAATATTTTTTATATCCCGAACCCTTCGAAGCACTTTTTCCAAGCAAAGCCATCAAAATTTGACTGTGAAAAGAAATATCTGTATACTCACTGAATTTTTATTTGATTTTCAATATTTTTTTTTTAAATATTAAAAAAATATTCTTACTTAGAATTAGGATTTATGATGGCGGGCCGCAGTTTGCCCGTGCCTGCTCTACGTCATCCTCGTCGGTGGCGGTGTCCACGGGCTCTAGCTCCAGTGCGTTAACTGTCATTAATTAGATTAATTTCGGATCCAGAGTTGCGATTTTAACGACTCTACAGGCAGCTAAAACAAATCATAAATTTGTAAGGTATTGTTCACCAATATTTTTAATTCTTAATTGTAAACAGAATAAACATAGTCATACAAAACAAATGATTGGCTTTGTCTTTATTCAATTCACCCATCTTGATCTGACAAACCCAGCTACATGGCAGCATCTGTTATCACACTTGTTATGTCCCAATTAATACAACGAAGATGATAGCCAGTTCCTTAATTTTGGTAGAGTCCGGTTCGTAAAAATGTTATACTATTAAAAATCTGTAGAATAATATTTATCTATCAAAATAAACTGTAACTTTGCTTTGTTATCATCACGGACAGCTTCGCCAATAAATTTAGCATTGTCATAAAAAAATCTTTTTACCATACCGGTTGCGTGAAGCAAGGCCTGTTCTTTTATTTATTATGAATTTGATATCATATAATGCACTTTGTATGAAAATAATTATTTGTGTAACATTGTTAGTTTCATAATCGAGTAATCCGTTTACTGTCTGATAGTGTTTATGATTTTTCCGTGTGCCTGATCTGATAGCATCCAAACAAAAGACTGGCAATCCATCCCCATGTTCACCAGGCGAGGGTAGTTATTAAGGCTTCCTCCCATACGGCTTCCGGCTTTCAAGGGATGATCGCGGGTGGTTTTAAGGCTCACACATATACTACATTAAACAATTGGATACTAATGACTCGGGTTAGGTCGTATTTAAACTCTAACCCCACATTGCATTTAGGATGACATACCGTTTAATTCTTGTATTGTCTTGCCACAATTTAACAATTATTTAGTCATTTGGCGTTGTGTAGTAATTAATATATGTATACGTATATTACTATAAACATATCATTATATTAAAAATTTACTTTTTTCCTGTGGTTTATCTTTGGTACTTAGTTTTAAATAAAATTTTAGATGTTGAATCGTTAACATCATTGAACATAACCAATTTTTGTCGTTTTTTTTTTCAATGTTATCTTCCTTTTATAAATAATTTATAACAAACCAATCAAATCATTTATACTCTTGGTAATCAAATGAATGTTTGATGAAATTAATATGTCATAATGAAGGTTTTCCTTTTTTTTTTTGTTTGGTTAAATTTAAGAAAAATCGTTTACTGTGTAAATTGTTGAAATTATTTAAATATATCATACTGTATGTCAATTTTGGGAATATCCTCCACTGCTAAAGATGTAACAAGTTTGAAACAAACTTCATATTTTTATTAACAATCTCCTTCTAATCTAATATATCGACTCCTAACATCTTAGCACTAGGTATGTGTTTGAATATTTCATAAAAGATACGATAAAAAATGGATTAAGGATACGGACTCATACTTATTTTATTTCTGCCTTTCGATCAGAACAAGTAGAACTAAAGTCGAACTACAAAGCCACTTAGCCACCGAAGCGAACGAAAAATACACCTGGGTATTTAATCAATCTAATGAAAAATCGCCAAATCCCATACTCCCATAGGTGACTATTTAAAAAAAACAATAGCATAATGTGAAAACGTTTTCGATAAAATATGAGCACCTAGAACACGTTGAAAGTTAATATGATTCGTGAAATATAAACTCGGTCATTATTTTTTAATATGGATAAAAACTTACTTTTACGGTTCTCACAGTCTATTTATTTTTATCTTGTAATTAAAACGCCAGAAGATTATTGAAAGAAATTCAATTGTACGTACCATATATTTTATTATTAGAATGCAGAATCATTTAACGCCAGCCTTTCTACAATGGGCTTTCTTCTGATGGATTTTGTCATACATTGATTTAAAGATATCTACGCAAATAAATATTGTGACGGTATTTTATTCATTGAAAATCCGAACATACTTAAAAAAAACAGGACATAGAGGCAAAAATAAGTTAACTTTTATATTATTAATACCACTATTCCATCCACCTTTAGTCTATCTGAAAAAATATCGAATGGTTACTATTCAATTAGTTCATCTGGTGAAATGCTTCATTATAACCTCATATGCCACACACTTTTAAACTGATTGATTTTTAGGCTAAATTTAAATGTATCACAATTTTATAATATAATTGTAAAAGTTTCGTACATTTTTTTCTTGTAAATAAAAGATGCTGTCCTTTGAATTCTTTATCTGTTGAAAAACAATATATCGTACATTTTTCCTCCTTACTCTATAAATTGAAAATGATCTGTCCGATTAGACTAACTTGAGTATACTACTTCTATCCTTGATTAATATTATGAAATAAAAACAAATATGTTTAAGTATTACTTTCGACGGATTTGGCAGTAACTTTGTGGATATACATTTTAATATGATATCAAAAATATTTTTTTGGTGAGTTCATTTTTTATGATTTTAATATTCTTATTAAAACATTATTAAAATTACAAAATGGAGGTTGCGAGTTTTCCTTTTTACATAATGACAGGCAAGTGGGGGGGGGGTTTGGTATAAACAAACAAAAATACTACTAATGTTGCATTACATTACCAAATTACAAATTAACATTGTTTCAGTTTTAATATCTATAATTCTGCATCCATACCCCATGGCTTGAAAACTTCATTTATAAATTACCATTAATGAATAATTTCAGCTTATTTGAATGCCAGTTTCATATTGATATTTTAATGCTGAGCCCTGTCGTAAAATGCAATAAATGTGATATTCATAGCGTCATAATCAAGAATATAATTTATCCCTAAAAGTCAACCGACCAAAATGAATGAGCTCGTATATTATTCTGCACGAGAGATAAAAGCGAACAATTTCACCGCTTCACACTAACAAGTTACCGGGCTATTGTCTTTTAAACTAAATGAATTTTAGTGCAAGATTTATTTAAATTGAACAAATATTTTAATAATATGATGTGATGTTGGTTCATATATAATATACAAATTATTAAATTTTATCCATGATGATCCGAGTTAATATCCCCATCAAAACAACGATTTTTCCGTTCGCTTGCTGAACAAAATTAAACAGCAGCAATAAAATTTTAAATTCTACGACAGTGGTGACAATTGTACAAAAATTAAAACTCAATTAAGAACTTCACTGTTAGTTCCAGGCATTCGCTATACATTTTGCTGGCATATTTAAAAATAAAAAGAACTATAAAAAAAGAAGAAGGTAAGAGGAGATTCAACCATATATGCCATTGAACTTTTACCAGTAAGAATGAATAAACAACTATCTAGATTTGAATTGTTTGAATTTTGTACTTTTCCATGAGCTTTGTCGCTAACGACCCGGGTTTCGCCTTTCGGCATCTTCAAGCATTTCAAGGGGAAGGATGTACTTGAACTGACCAGTTCAAGTACATCCAAATTTGAATTTTTTGAATTTTGTAAGTACAGTTTTCAAGTACATCCGTTATCCATTATCTATATAAATCGATACAATTGTGATTTTTTCTCTATTATGTACTGGCTTATTTAGTTTCATTTGTATTGATAGTATAAACATTTAATTTAAAATGATGGCAAACAAATGTTAAACTATAGGAAATCGCAATCGTTGTAACTAGGTATCTTTTGATGGAATAAATTGTGTATAACAGGGGAGTATGCCTAAAGGTCCATAAATTAGTGTAGTATTTAAGATGTCGTATGCTAATGAAATTAACAAATCAGATAACGAACAATATGCCATGTTAAAAATGAATTTACAAATGTCCAAATGTTACATATATACGTAAAATCAATTATATCAGGTAAAATAGAAAAGGATTAATAACAGATGACGTCGTTATGTAAACACAATTTTCTGTTCCGAGTTAAGCGTGGCAAAAATCTCATATGAAAGGGTAAAGGATCGTATGGCTTTATTTTGTAGAAAAGTAAACTAGATAGACCAACCACATGTCTGTCTAAATAAAAAAAATCCGTGTGAATTTCACACGATGCGCACGTAGTATACAAGTAATAAGACTCGTAAATAGATGATTTACAGACCGTCCTTGCCGCAAAAAACAGTCCGTACGTCATTAGTTGTAAGACAATACGACGATCAAATTAATGTAATACAATAAAAAATGACACTATTTTAATAATTTATAAGACCGTCGATGAGATTTTTATAAAAGTTAATGGATTATAATAATGTGTACTATCTCTTGCTAACTGCGTTTATATCATACTTTATTTATTTACTGTTAAAAATAAAAACACTGTAACATTCAAATTGAAACCTTTTTTCCACTTTATATCTAAAAAGTTTTGAAAAAAAAAAGCAAAAGTGGCATGAATAAAATACATAAACAATTATCCAAATTAAGATTATTTTTTTTTAACAATAATCAGTAATTGAAATTAATCTTAATACAAGAGAGTTCAACATAATCCATCTTGTAAATAATAAAGTAATAATATAAAATTTTAAATAGCTTTGATTATAACCAAAGTTATGTTTAATTTTATACTAATATGATCATCCATAAAGTTACCGGCGAATCCATCGAAAGTATTGATTTAGCTTAGATACCTTAAGATTCGATAAAAGCCTAAATAGTGATAAATTATTGGTATAATTTTAGAGATTGCCATGAAAGTATAAGTGGCTCATCACTCATCACCTTTGTTTTATTTCCGTTTAAATTCCCTTCTCACTATGAATTATTGATGTCGCCGATAAGTTCTCTTCGTATCTTGCCTATTTTATAATCTAGTCTTGTAAGATCTATTTGTTCTTAACATGTCCAATAATTAATCCAATTGGTATAGATACAGTTACACAGAAAATTAAATATCAAAGTTATGAATTTTGTTTCCCTTCAACTTATCAATAATGTTATTTAATAATTTGATTCAAATTCAAATCACCATTTCAAAAGTATCAAGTATTAATATTTTGCGAATTATGAATTTCGATTTAGTAATTAATACTTAGTACTTTTTATAATATCATTTTAAAATCTACTTCGTATTTACCTTCGGTGGGGTCTTTTGAGACGTCATTTAAATAGTCATGCGATATTTCATCTCAGATATCTTTCTTTGTTTACACAAAGTTGTACCGGTCATGATTCACCATGTCCAAAATTTACCGATTCGTGGTGCCAGGCATATTCTTACAAAAATACGCTTCACCTATCATTCGACATCATATATCATATGCAATGTAAAACTTATTGCTAAAAACATATACATATCTATTTTGTACGAATTAACTTTTTTGGTTGTATTTTTAGTATGAAAGCATCGATGTAATGTATGCAATGGCATAAAATTAATAATTAAAGCTTTCAGTACGCATAGAAATAAACAATCGATTTTTTATATTATTGAAAGTCTATATAGTATGGTTCTTGATATTTTACGAATTAATTATGACACTTTATGATCAGTAATAGTTATTTCTATCATAATGATATTTTGAATTATATTCATTTTTCACAAAAGCAGAAATTAAATTCTTAAATCACAGCTTAAAAAATATACCCTCTTTTCAAATTAAGACGCGCACCACAAACATTTTAAGTATTCTCGATTGCCGCCTTAATAGAGTTGCGGTGTCTCAATTCTCGTGATACTAGGTCTCCCCTAAGCCGACTGCCAGTCGAATGCACCCGCGGGTGTCTCGCGCCCCAGCTTCCCCTTTTTATCTTTTTAAAGAAAGAGCAGTGCGGCGTTTAAAATTTAATTGTAATCCCGCTCTATATTTTTATTTTGTACTTTACTTTCAATTTGGAGACCTTCGTTCCGCGCTGATTATGGGGAAGGAAAAATAAATGCTATTATAAAAACGCGGGAGTGTGGTTAGAAGATATGAATAAAGTGACAATAATGCTATGCAAATTGAAAAAAAAAAGATAGAAATATTACCATAAATTATAACATATTATTGTTGAATCGCGTACATACTAGTAAATCCATCGTATGGTGTATTAATTGACTGGCTTAATGTATAGATTTCAAATAATGAATTCATATATTAAATTATTTTTTATGAATACTGTCCCGCAATTTTCTAGTTATTAGTTTGTGCTAAAAAAACATACTTTATTCTAACATTTATTTGTATGTTTGAGAAGTTTTACAATATATGGAATATTAAAGAAATTTAATTACAAAACTCTATTGCTTGTCATGAATATTTAATCAAATGTACCCTCAAAATTTCTACAAAATATGAGATTCTGGAAATGTATTGTAAATGATTATTAGCATCCAAAAAACACACTCATGCTCAGTAACACGTCATTGTGGATTACGCGACACGTCAAAAAGTCACTGTCTATTAAATTCGTATAACTAATCACTTAACAGTCAATGTAACTTACTACATATTATATGGCAAATAGGTAATATGTAAAATAATGATAAATCAGCACAACAGGGTATTAAACACGGTAGTAGATTTTTAGCACTAATATATTTGTAAAACAAAAATCAAATCCTGCCATTACAATTAAAGCTTAAGAATTAGCGTCGCTTTCGACGTCGTATTTTGGATTACGCACAAACGGCGTTATTCGTTAACGCGTTTAGCGGCGCCGCGACGCCAAACCACGCGCGTAAAATGCGATTGCGAACAAACGAAGCTGCCTCTAATGCCCCAAACCCTCCGATATTCACTGCAGTCAAATATAGCTGAGCCCTGGGGGCACATAATTCGAATCAATTCTACAATATAAACTGAATGCTTCATTTTTGGTCACAATTTCTTTAAATCTCTTATTTATGACAGACATGTTATTTTGTGATTCAATTTGATACAATCAGTATTTTACTAATTATTCCGTAACATTTACAATTTAACTTATAATACAAAAGAAAGGCGTAAATAACATTGTGTGAGGTGACAACCTTAGCAAATATAAAGCCAAACTGATATACTTTACTGGATTAAAGTGTCTATTACATTCTCATTTGTAAATAATTAAATGTTTTTTAAAATTTTAACACTGACACTAATTTAGAAGTTTAATTGTCATTCATCACAATTTTTCCAAAAGCGCTGATTAGTTTTCATCGTACAGATTATATAAAACTGAAATACCATATTAGAAAGCTTAGAATCTTTAATAACCGTTTTACTTAGAATTTCCTTACAATTTTAAGAATACATTATAAAGGAAAACAAGAAAATTATCAATATAATTTTCTGTATGAATTAATACGTGACAGAAGAAAATTACGTAACTCTTCCAAAAAATGTTAAACTGAGATTACCGTATATACTAAATTGAAATTATATTGTAGATTTTATTTAAAGTCTGAGTAAAAATAGATGAGTATGAGAACCTCTGCTATCTTTAATCAACAGCACTTCTTTCAGTGAAATGGTGGTTCTTTGCATATTTTAATTAATAAGTTAATTTAGGTGTTTCTTAACCTTTTGTTTTACGTCACTTCTTTTTTGGACGTTTAATGGGTACCTTATATATCTTTTTAATACTTTTTCACAAGTGCAATTTGTTAATTCAAATTAACAAACGTACACTTTTTTTAATTTGAAGCATAAAAGCGTAGTCCACACAGAGTTTACTTCGACGAAAAGTAATGTTTTTTCGATTTGATTATTTAGCTTTATATAAATTTGTATCAATAGCTCTATGGTAATTGTGATTTCTGCAAGACGTTTCATGTGGCGTAGAGAGAATTACTGGAATTACCAGTAAGTGTTCTTATGAACTCATCATTATGTCACAATCTTTTCTAATTAGAATAGTGGAATCAAATAACTTATAGCTAACTCTTATTCAATATTACAAGTTGAAATATTTTACCTATATTAAACACACAGCTTTCGAACAGACAAGGTATCAAAATCTTCGTATGAATAGTAGGTAGGTATATATTTAAATATATTTTGTGAATAATTGTATACCTTTTAATACAATTGAAGTTTTTCTTTTCCATCAACGCTATAAGAAAAACGCAAGAATTCTTTATGTATCGGAAAATGGTATTAAAATGAATATGTAAGAGAGCCGTCGGTAGAAAAAGCAGCGAGGTGTGTGATCCCATTTCCGGCGCTGATCTTATCAATGTCGCGGCGCCGTCAGGACACTTTCATCCTTCGGGCTTCCTCTCAACCCTCAGTCAAAGGATCGTACCTAGTCCACACGTAAACCCTTTAAGGGCCCATATAGTACATGCAAGATAATTATCAAGAAGAAAATCGTGTCTAACATATTTTTGGTTATTTATCTAAATCCTTTAAACTCATATGTTTAGCTTATACAGGACTGTTAATCTCAAAGTCTAGCGAGAATTCATCAAGCATTGAATCAATAATGAAAACATGATGAGTTTTAATATATTTCATTGTATTTATAACAGGGATGCAATTTGATAGAAAGCTAACTTTAAGTCAGTCGTTTAACCTTCTCTTTCATTGTTTTAGTAATCTTATCGCACTCTCTACATTATACATCCGTAATTGGAAAAGATGGAAATATCAAACAGGCTATTTTTGATGTAAATCAACAAATCGATTGAAAACTCATGATATAAAAGTATCTAGGCGGGAATCGAATTGAAGTTGGAATGTTTTTACTCGCCCACGTGTCTTACATTTAACTATTTAAATATTCACCAAAACTTCAAATTAGTTCTTTAAAAATTATGGAATATATTTAGTTTTTTATAGTCTAGAAAAATAGATTTACTGTTTTAAAGTACTATTCTCAAACCAAAAACGTTTGGTTATATCATATTGCTAAACAGATTTATTTAAATCCAGATTGATCTAAGCGCCAAAAAAATATGCATACAAAGTGTGACAATATTTAAGATAGTATCCGGCTGTGACGGTAAATTTGCCCGCCAACATCCTTTATTCAAATCGTGTGGGGGACTGTTCACGTATCATCTCGCCTCAATTATGTGTACAACCCCCACGGAGAGGGTTTGATGTGTAAAAACGGTGGCACTCAGATGTCACTGATGCCATTGGCGGCACTAAGCCTATACAGGTGTCAGCTTCTATCGCCGTATTTATTCTGAAAATTTTACACATATTTTTCACGCAGTGAAAACTGGGCCTTAAATAAAGTCAAGTAATATAAAATCGTACACCATGATCACATCACTACCAAATAGTCACAAAAAAGCTTTGTTCTAGCCATCATGTATAGTACTAATATTTTGCATCTAATCATTTTAAAGGCTCCGCCTTTATTACCTTTATTTTAGCGATTTGTTGGCATAAAATTATTGGCATTTTTAGATATTCACAATTATAATTAATTATGATAAAAAAAACTATATTTCATTTTGTAACATTAAAATAATAAAATAGCTTCTACAAGCATTAGAAAGTATTGGAAATAATATATCACACATTACAATTGAAAGAAATACTATTCTTTAAGTACTTTACTAAAGATCTTTGTCGTTTATTAGCTTTGTTAAACTGATTTTTTAATCGTTATCCGGTAATATCCAATATAAAACCTCTTGCAGTTGTTTTACGATAAAAATGCAATACAAAGTAAATGTGCGATTTCACTAATTCTCCCATAAAACGTATTTTTTTCTTATTTATCTTAAAAATAAAAATAAAGGGACCTACGCCTTTTGCAAATCACCGTTTCAGACTGTGTACTATTTTAGTTATTCGGTTCCGTTAAGATGAGGGTTTTGTAAATAAACGCATAGAAAATTTCAATCACTATCCATGCGGCAACCATCAGTCAAAAATACGTCAACTAGTTTTATAGGGTGTTAATATACGTACATTCGACTTGATATACCATTATAAGTAGAACAAAAGGTACATGATTTTTAATGTAATTTTTACACGTGACATTACTCTAGAAGATTCATATATTCAGATTTGTATTCTGTTTTCAGTGCTCACTGACATGTCTATTATATTTCAAAGTTGCTATAATACATTATATGGCTGTGGAATTTTGTAACATAAATATATAAATAAATGACAAATGATCTGGCTATTTCAATCCATAAACAACCTAAAACAAATGCCAAAACTTTCAATTAAAGAAGAAATATATCATTAAAACAATTTATTAAAATAATAGAATATGGCAAATATTTCATTTAATTATGCACAAGTTTTAATTTGGCTCAGCTCTTAGTATTTTAAACTAATTACTATCACACCGCTGTTACCAGCTGTCTTTCCAAATATTCGATACGTTATTCAGACTGAATTTCCGTAGAAGAGCATGCATTTTCTTTGACAACGGTCGCCAGACAATTGGTCGTGATCGATAAAATTACTCACTGCACGCATTACGAAAACTGGTTTCCATTTCAGTTGGTCCGTTCATTCTTACATAACGGGGCTATTGATTGGAAAAGTTGCCCCTGTTAGTCAGGGATGGATAATATTATTGTTCTCTACGTCCAGAAAAGTTTGTATAATACCATCAAAAATTGGTGAAACACTTTTGTTCAATCACAATGAACACTTTTATTGTTTTAAAGATACGATGGTTTAAGTGTTATAAAATGTATTGCTATATTGTTTATAATATCATAATTTTATAATAAAACAAAATACATTACGCTATGAATACAAAATACATTTTGACTAATTAGCTTAATCCTCCGGCAAAATTGTATTTTTTTTTGTAGCCCAGAGTTATTATATAGATTTTACCTTTCTTGTTAATGGGATCAATTATTTTAAGTCTCAATTGCATTCACAAATTAAAAAAAAAAAAAATCAAAAACAATCTTATTATCAACATCATGTCTTTCTGTCTGCCTGTACCAGTTGATAATGCTCGCGGTGAGCGAAACCGATCTTGATCTTTATAAAAATCATCAACAGAATTAGTACAAAACATTAACTGTAATATATTCTTTTAAATAAATCCGCCCATTAGGGCATTTTTGATTATTCATCAATTAATGCACTTTCATTTTTGTTTATAGTTTATTATTTTTTTCCTTAGCTTACTTACCATTCTAAATTAAGCTCAACTGCTATTTATTTCGTTACAATCATTTTTTCATAAACAAACATTTCTTGCAGAAAAAATAGTATCACCAAAGCCCTGATCATTCATTTACATCATTTGCCATCTCTGGCGGAGGTAGTAAGCACGTACGGCAGTACGCCAAGACAGGGGTAGTTAAGCGGCCAATACCACCGCGATTGTGAGCAGGGTTGATAACTTATAAACAATCAACTGTTAACTATCAAAAAGCGAAAATAAAATCAACCACAAAACACAATTTTTTTCATACTTCACAAACCACATATTGCATAAGGAAGTTTATCGCTCATCATTTAAAAAAATGTGGAAATCGTAAAAAATGTTTTATTTAATTAAATATGTGATAAAGATATTGATAAATCAATACGCATTAAAATAATATTTTAGTTTAATGACTGGAAACATAAATGCGAAAATGTTTGAATTTTTTATTTAATTCTAAGCGTAGAGCCGAAACAACTTTTAATACAACAATAAAGCTATTATATTTCACACAATTTGGCATTGTGTATAAAACTTATTAATATGATTGTATAATATATTATATATCATATGAGAATTGCGTAAAAATTCTTATGCGATTGGGCATATTTTGAATACTTCAACCTTTGTTAAATTTATAAAATTATTTTTATTAACTTTTTTTTACTGTAAAAATTACAAAATTATAAAAAAACATAAGATTTTCCTATATGTGTTCATTTTTCATTGTTAACTGATTGTGGGAGACATTTTTTAAATAGTTTATATTACTTATTTACTTGTGCACGTTTCAAAACTTGTATCATGTTTTGACGCAAGAAAAAAGTTCACCTTTTTACAAATTCTCATTGCTTTCTTGATTAAAGCTGCAAGCCCTGATAGGAGGGCGTGGGTTGGGCGTAACGGAACACGGGCAGGGTGGCATCGCCAGGGTGGCGGCGGCGGCGGTGAACAGTTTCTGCTGGTGAAGCGACGACCTTGTCACTACAAAAATCTGCCGACGTATCATCACAAACGCCAGCAAAAGGTGGAGTGGCTGTAATAGTGAACTTTCTTACTCGCACGCGTTTTTTTTTGTTGCAACCTTGCGTTGTTTCTGCTGCGGCATCATTGCCAAAAATCGATTCTGATTGCGCAGGTGATGTGCATAATCTGATATTCAACAAGCGGTTGTTTCACCGCCATTTATCTCATACATAAGAATACCTACAGATAATTATTAAAATAAAAATGTGCCAGTCTTTTGCAAGCTTATTATTCCAATAATATACTACTTACTAGAGCAGTCGGTGTAGTTTTTCAACGTATCTTTGCAAACTTAAATAACATGATAATTATAATTCAAATGTTTTCTCTACTTCATTCAAAAACTTAACGTTCATCATAATTATAATTCTTGGCTGGTCAGAATAAAACATTTATAAGACTATACACAAGTAAAAAAGATTTTTTTTCTTTTGTAAATTTAAAAACAATAGTTTCTGAATACCTTTACCTTTTGTACATTTCTTTATATTTTGCTCTCGTATAAAGCTCACACTCAAAAGTTACAACTAATCATTTTATTTAACAAATATTTGATCGATAACTTTACTTTCTTCGCCGATTCAGTGACAGTTAAAATCTTACAATGTATTTCGTGAGGAAAGATTCATTTCTCTTTCGTTTTGGTATGCGTCGATTCGTATTACTAAGATAAATATTTACCTCATAAATATAACTCTGTTATTTTTGAAACTGAAAATACAATTTTAATAATGTTTGATACAATATTTTCTGAAATAAAAAACGAGAAATAAGTGCATGGCGAAATACATTATATAATACTTGACTGCTCAACTGAAGTTTATTTTTATGAAGCATCCCGCAGCCATTAAACAATATGAATATGTGTGTATTAATATCAAATGAAGGCTTTTGGTTTGTTCAGTATTCGTTCTATTCTGGTCACAGAGATTTCACGTTTAACTGTCTCCGTCTAGCTGCAAAAGCTCGGGAGGGCGTGGCTCGGCCGGGTCAGCACTCGCCGCGTCCAATGAGAGCTTCGGCGCATACAGCCTGCGGCCTGAAGCCTCCGAGACGGCGCTTTGGAAAGCTCATGAAAAGCTACTTTGGTCTAAGTGCCACTACAACCAAACGCCGATGTTTCGTAAAGTCAAACGAAATGTTTGCGGTAAAAATAATAACTTCCAATACAATTTCAACTTTAAATTGATAATATTTAAAAATTAAAACTACAATGTTATCGGTAGCTTCTTCTTATTAATATTATGATTCTTATGTGTCATTTACAATTCAATCGTATCATAATGTTTTGGTTTGATTTATTCCTCAAAAATATCATCAAATAATAAAAATATTTAATAATGATTATTATTTTTGTAGGGTTCATTAAAAATCACAGTATTGTTTCTTAAAATTATGCGTATGATTATATACAAGACTTAGTTAGCTTAAATTTATATACAAATCATCTCAAAACAATAATGATTACTTTCGAAAGTTTCAGCGGTAGCTTTATGGAAGCTCATCTTAATATAAAATCAAACTATATCCTTATATAGTCCACGTGTTATTACTTTAGTATCCTTGAATATAGTAAGGATGAAGACGGCGATTCTTAAAAAGGCGAATCACGTGCCACTATTTTTTATACAAAACGTGATATAAATAAATTTATTTTTTAATTTTGTACCATGAATAAAATTAACTATCAATTTTCGGTAGACAGAGGCTAAAAATATGTATTCATCATATTAAAATATTACAGAATACGTATTCCAATCCCGTGCAATTTATATATATATCGTAATATAGATTAAATGCTATATGAAGCTAAATACGTAAGAGATAATGTGCACATTTACTTCACATGTCAATTTTTATTTTCTCCTCCATTCTTTCTCATAAAATAAATCTTCTGATTCTACTTTATGCTACCATGCGTTATTAGTATTTTGATACTCGTGATAGAATGGTCAATAAATTTTATTGATGTCCGACTGAACAATATTACACTAGAAAGCCACAACTATCTTTGCTTAAACCATTATTTATATATTGTACTTGGTAAAAAAATCTGCTATTACAGGAGATTAGATATGTTGATTTTTTTTAAATCACATAAGCTTAACTGAAATGTTATTTTTTACGAATTCACAAAATCAACGAGGAGAAAAAAACATGTCCAACAAACAACCAAGTCCAAGATCTCATATTGTAATCAAAGAAATTCAATTAAATAAAGAGATATCAATAATTTTGACACCTTATTTATTTACCATAATTAGAAGCTTTATAAAATGATTTGATTGAGTAGGCATTTACTTGGTAGAACTCCATTATAATACGGTAAGGCGAAATAGCTATCAACAAATATATAAAATAATTTATGTAGAACTAAAATACATTGTTATTTTTCTTACCGTTTTATAAAATGAAGTACAAAAAACAAACCTGAAATCTAAATATTGATTAAAAATTATCAAATGTGTATTATCGTGTTTCCCGAATTAACATAAAGTTGTTTGTGACTATTAAATAATTGCGTTATTTCAATTTGCATTCTTTAAATTTAATTTTGGTGCATCATAAACATTCTTTTTTTGAATGTATAACCAATTTAAATAGACTACAATACATTTTTACCCAGCAAATAATTTAATTGCGGTGCTCACGGAATTGAATTACAGTACATATCGTTACACAAATCGATTTAGTCATCTTTGTTTTAAGGCATAGAAGTTTAAGGTATCTTAAATCCATTCTCTCTCGTCCGATCCTCCAAAGTAAAGCACTGCGGGAACCATTAGCTTACCTTTAGTGCCGGTCTAGCCGTTCCTTTCTATCGTTACAATTTCTAAAGGTGACTAACCGAATGCTCCGCATTGGTAATGTACATGATTTTATAGGATTTTTAGTGGTTTTAATATACTAAAATTAAGTCTAAATATTTAACCGCAGATAATCACAAAATTAGTTATAATTAAAAAACAGTTTCAGTATGACCCCTATAACTCGTGTACAAATAGAAGGTAATATGAAAAGATTTCCTGTTTATAAACTAAAACAAATAAACATTGACCGTTGTAACATGATTCAAAGATTATATTACTGTATTAAAAATGACAACATGTGTCGGTTTAATTTGATTTCCGCATTATTGTATATTCGAATACAAGAAATCATTCATTAATTTTATAACTGTTCCGGATACACCATTTGAATATTTTTTTTTTTATAAATATACAAATAATGATTTGATTGGCCAATTCTTCATTTACTATATGATCAGGTTTCTGAAATTCTTCAATGTCAAACCGTCATTAAAGTGAATTTTTTCTTTTTTCAAACTTATAACTATTAACGTATCTAGAAAAAAAAAATCTCCGTTATTTTTATGAGAATGTATATTGGGCTATTTCAGCCCTACTGGGAGAAATTAACAAGTAATCCGAAATGAAATACATAACTTCAAATGATATTTAGAAACCTCATGCAATCTTCCTCCACACAGGCCATTTTATTGGGCCTAACATGAAGTGAAATATGGATATTAAACTTATCTATGTATAAACAAGTATGGAAATAAAATCAGCTCTTTTTTCATTTTCGAAAAGTATTCATTCAGATACCTGGTTAGATCAAGGATCAGAGACAGCTCTCGTGATGGTTCAATGGTGCACTGTTCTCCTATTTATAATAAAGCAATAGGAGATATCAAAATAAAAATACTCATTTAAAATTCTTTGCGTGATCCCATACAAATATTGAAGAAAGCGATGATTCACATCCACATCTCCGTACATAAATCGATAATTCGATTGAAAAATGATTATCCGAACTGGGATACAAGCCCGTGCGCTCCGCAACCGAAACCAACGACGTTGACACTCGACCATAGACTTAAGTAATAAGATAATTTTTATATATTTGTATTATATAATGTGTATATCATGTTTTTGGATACTCAATCTTGACGCCATAAAAAAATGTCATTCAGACAATGATTTGAAAACAAATTTGAAAAATACAGGATATTGTGTTACCTACTACTCCTTAGATTTTATTCTCATTCTGTGCCACTAGAAAATGGTATTTCTCTTATTGTCTATTTCCAGTGCAGAAATTTCGCTGGATTGCATTTTTGTCTACGCTTATGTACCGGAGGGTAGACGTGGCAAGCACATATTCACTTTCTTACATCCCGTTTGGCACTACAGTTATTTATCATAATGAAAATTTCATTTATTTAATAATATATATTTAAAAATGCATACAAGATCAATAAATTCACTCTAATAAAATAATATTTAGTAATTGAACTTGTTAATATGAGTTATAGTGAATATACATTATTTGTTTATTTATACCTTTATAATGTTTAATTGATATCGGGTACTATTTTCTATTTATCTATTTTCTGATCATTTTGAGTTTATTTTATACGTCTTTTTGTTTATATTGGTTATTGTTGAAATATTGTCAATCATAAAAATATGAAGAGGATACAAAATAGCATGAAATTTTTATAGTTCTAAGACTTTCAAAATAATGTCTATACTTATTTCGGTAACGTGCCATTGTCAGATCAGGCCAATAATTCTGACAAACACTAACATAGTGAACAATTATATAATTTTGCTTTATTTTACTGTATTTTGATGAAGCTTGTGAGAATTGTTTTGATGTAATTATCATACTTATGTATAGAAGATTGACCTGGATGATTGAAGATTAAATGTTATTTATATTTTATGTCTATTTATTTTAATGAAACTTATATGGGTGTCGTTGTTTCGGATAGTTACTGTGTGCATATCTGCAAAGTAAGCATTCTAGTGATTTAAGTATTATTAAAAAACACAATTGAATCGAATGTTAGGAAATATTACATTTTGCTGCAACGGCATTTTATTTATTTTCAATTTAAATATATTCTACAAGAGTTCGGTGTCATATTTACGACTTTCTCGATAAAAAAAATATTTTTGATATAATCAGAACGAATTGAAATGAATCGACAGATTATTAATGAAAAAAAAACACATCCGGTGAAATTTGATAATAATACGCCAACCAGGTTTCCAAAGATATGTCTTATATAATTAATTTGAATTCTTTTCGCTGTGACCTTTGAACACCAATTTGCACATTTAAAATATCTGTTGTCATCAATAATGAAGGTTCAAATTAATTACGACATAAATATTGTATTGAATTACAATTCAATTATATTTTAAACAATTAAAACACATTTTTTTATCACTAATTCCACATATCATTTGATAAAGATCAGGACCTGTGTTGCATCGCGAGTATTTGCGAGCGGTACCGACCTGATTTTTATCAAATTATATGTGGAAGTAGTAGTAAAAAATGTGTTTCATTTATTTCAAATAAATCCTTTCTACCAAGAAGTGATAGTTAACACGTAAAAATGATTAAAATAGATAATAAATTTGCATTAAATATAGCATTTTGAACCAAAATATTCCCTCTATAACAAAATTCAAAATATAATTTTTGTTCAAGTGTATTGTATTATTTGTTTTATGAATCGACATAGCTAATTAGTTTTTATGATGGTCAAACATTTTTCAAATTATTGTTAGTTTTTATTTTGTATAAAAAAAGTTGTACACAATTTTTTTTTTAATATACTAATATGGCATATGAATACAGATTCATAGGCTCTTTTTCCGATTCGAAGAAAATCCATATATATAACGGTCATACAATTTATTTAAAAAATCTTCGGACAATAATCCTATTAATACGGTAAGAAAAATAACAATTCTTTTTAATTCTACAGAAATTATAAATCGAAATAGCTATCAACAAATATATAAAATAATTTCTGTAGAATTAAAAAACAATGTTATTTTTCTTACCGTATTATAATGGAGTTCTACCAAGTAAATGCCTACTCAATCAATAATAATCTTATTGATAAGATCTTTACATATACCAGTCACTTAGCTGACTTCTTATTATCATGGTTGGTTAATATTATATCGTACCTTTATATATAAAAGGTTTAATAAATATTTATAGTTATGTTACTTTATAAACATATATTTTACTTCGAATCCAACTGGATATATCGATTTTCAAAACATACTTATTTACTGTCCATTGATTGGGCTTTCGTATTGAGCTAACCTCGTATAAAGTGCTGACAAGTTGTAGTGCCGAGACAGAAGGCTTCCGGAAATGCTCAATTCAGCAAATTCAATTCCGAATAAGACATTCACGTGAACGTATTTTAGGAACAATTTTTGAGCCACAATTAGAAACAATAAAAAGATTTTATTCCAAGATGTAACTTTTATTTAATGATTTTATATGTTCCATTTAAAAGGGCAATCGTTTAAAACTACTTAAAACATTTAAAATTCTAGATTTTTTTGTTACATCAATATATACACCAATGCGTAAAATTGTTTGTGGGGAGAGGAATTGAAATCTAAAATCAAACCTATTTGGAATCAATCAATCAATCCTATCTAAAATCAATCCTATTCAAAGATAAAAAGGAGCTTATTATTTTCGATGTGAAAATTGAAATTGATATTTTTTTTAAATTTAAACTATTTTTCACTAGGAAAAAATTATATCAAAATTCAATATTTATATTCTCAAACCATTTGCTGGTTAGATTTATAAAACTTCCTGTTGAACACAAAAATATACCTAAAAAAAGGTTTAAAAAAATAACATAGTATGCCTCAAAATCATATTCACATACATGTAAATTTATGAAATCATTGGACAAGGGTAGAAAATTCCAGCATAGATATATTGTTTTTCTCGAATAAAAACATTTTTTAGTTACTGATCCACAATACTGATATATTTTTTCCTTAAAAACTTAAGTTAATTTATATAATTTTGTATTGATTATGTTTCGGCATGTGATTCATAATCGGATATTAAAATTTTCTAGGCTTTTCCTACAGCTATAACTCTATGAAAATAATTGAAACACCAGTTTTCTGGTAAAATAAAGATCACGCATTTTAAAAATATGCTTTTCTTTTAATGCGTCATGTATTTTTGATTTATAATTAATATTATTCCCTTTTTCCATTTACCTCGTGAGGTTTTAATTTCTCACATACTTATACAATTATACAATATTGAAAATGCGAAATTATGTGTTAATCGATTTTGATTTATTTTGGATAAATATTATGAAATACGCACACAAAATTTTTACAAAACCATACCATCAGGACCTTATTAAAAAAATCGTATTCTACTGCATTATATAATAATAAAATTCTAGCTTCTATGAAGTAAGTTAATGGTTTTGAGTTTCGAATGAATTGTAACGAAATCGGATCATTGTATTTTTATGATAGAAGATTTCTAATTATATTAAACAGTTCTAATATAGGTGATTAGACACACTTATTGTATAATTTTGTAGTTGATATATCTACTTTATGCATACATATATACTTTTTTCGTCGAAATCTTTGCAATTTGTTGTTGATATATTTAAGATGATATATTTTTAAAGAATCAAAATATTTAAAACTTCTTTAACTATTGGTATTGGTAAAAGCGGTAAAATAATTTTAAATATGTGACGAGATATCAGCAAATACTTATAAGCCAACCCTTAATCTTCAGCCATAGAATATCAAAATGACGTTAACAGAAATACATAAATATATGTAGAACTCTTCACAACATTAGAGTATATTTAAAATGTGTAAAAAATTGATTTTATAAATAAATACTCATTGATAATCTTGTGTGCTTATCGATCAATGGTTCAAAAATTGAAAAAGAGTTATGCGAAACATATTTAGCTTGTTATTTAATAGTAAGAAACTTCTATAATTCAGTAGTACCAGAGATTAATGAAATTGACAATTCAGGATAAATAAGCAGCGAACCACTATGAGCTTATTAATAACACTTTCCGTAGATGAGCTTTCATCCGACAATGGACCGAATACTTCTTAAAATACTAATGAATTATTAGCACGAAAAAAGTTCTTTTATTCAGCCTTCCTCGACGTGATATATCAGCTGTTTATTCGCGTGTCTCCGTTATAAACTGTACTTAGATTAGCTATTTTTTTAAAACAATACATAAAATAATTTTCTTTGAATTTTTTTTTGTCAAATACTGTGTCGGATATATCCAGCTTTATCTTACAATATTTACGATGTTTCAGATTCTATATTATAAATCTTCAACAATAAGTTTTTTTTATCCTGTTTGTTACATTATTTAGCTATCCAAATGACGTCTTCGAGTATTTTTTTTATTATCTTGAGCTTCCTTTGAATATCTTGGTGTTGCATCTGGGATTGATTCCAATACATTAAAATGTGATCGTTTACTCTATTGTACCATCTTCAATTGGTTAAATAAAAAAAATGTTCATCAATTATAGATACAAGTTTTTTCTCTTCTAAAAAACAATTTATAATTTTATTTCTCATTTCAATACTAAACTGATAAAAATATTCTCTTTCCTCGCCCTCTCCATCGGGGGGAGGTTGCGATTACAAATAGTAATCTTAAAAACAGATTCTGTTGAGATGATCCATTATGAGAAGATATATAATATATGCTTCACATTGACAACTAACGTACGTTTAAAAACTTTTCATTTATTATTAAGATTACTAAAATTGAATTATAATTGTGTTCAAATGACTTATAGCGAACAGATCTTGTCCTCGTCTTTACTTACTTAATCGTCTGAACTTGCTCAGTACAATAATAATATTCTCTAGCAATTGGAAATCAAATTAAACAATATTCTTTATTTTCTTGAATATTAAACTTCTCATTGTTTTCGAATTCTCATGCAATTGTGTTGTTTGTTTGGTTGGGGGAAAAATACTTAAATATTTGCTTGTGTTTTCAAATATATTTTTATTAATAAAACACATTTTCATAATAATTACTGACTATTTACAGTAGAATAATTTGATTTTCTTAAATTTATTATATTTTCATTTTATTTTACTGAAATAAAGTCTTTAGAGTAATTATAACATAGTTATATTATTTAACACAACCATATCATTTCCATTTATTGTTGTAATTAAATCGTATTTAAAATAAACTCTTCGTCGCGTATAGCCGAAAAGATATTTTTCGATCCGTCCCACGTTCGGCGCGGGGTGCCCGCCGAGGCGTCGTTTTCCACCCCGCCGTCGGACTCTATTAGCCTAGTAAAAAATAATACTTTTAATTGCTATCATATAAGTATAAAAAGTTTTCACAATAACAAAATTAGAAAAATTAGCAGCAAACTTAACGGGGAATCAAACAACAGCTATGAACGAAATCATAATATTCGAAGGATATGCGTGCGAATAAACACCGGCTGTCAAATTTTAGTCTTCGCGAACATCTCTCCGAACATCGCCACTAAAATCCTCACCGTCGCATCGCACACGACAGTTCATCATAGTTGAGTCAATACCGCGACCAAGTGCACGAAGCTTTCTGTGGCGGCGGTAGCTGACGTCACAGGTAGTACTCCGGTGCTGCGGTGCCTTCTGGGGGGAGGGGTGCCGGTCTCGATCCCAGCAAGCGCTGCTTCAGCAAGTCTCGCTCTTGAGCCACTCGCGCCAACTCCATCTTCAATCTTTGCAAATCGCCGTGGAGGGATCGGTTGGTCAACTCTAAATCCTGGCGCTGCTGTAAACGTTTACTCCGACAGTTTTGGGCGTAGCCGCGATTCTTGAGCGTTCTACGCTTTTGTTTGAGGCGCACGACTTCTTCTCTTGGACAGCCATGGAGACGCTTATTAAGCTCACGTACTGACAGAGACATTAATAGGTCGTCGTTAAGAAGGTCATCGCTGCCGCACGTGGAGTAGCCGCTAGAGAGCGCGTGCATGCCTCGAGGAGATACTTCGCTTCCCATCGAGCACGCACTTAACGGACGCATCAGGTGTTGGTCGTGCATCATATTGTTGTATTCGCGGCGTTCCCACTCGTCAGGCAAGCAGTGCTGTGGCCTTAAGTCCAGAGGCTGAGGCTCCTGTCGGATGGCTTGAGGAAGCCACATCATGTCATCCATGAGCCCGGGAGGGCGATACGCGGGGCTCTGGCTCACCGGAGGGGTGTCAGGTGGCGTTCCAGGAATAGCCGCTACGCTCATCGTACTCATATTCACGAGCACTGGTTGTTGAGACCCAAACATTGCAGGTTCGCAAGCAGGAGACAGCGACTGCAACCGGCGCTGCTCCAGCTGGTGCCATCCGGCGGCGGCGCGATTTATCCGAGGGTCGTCTTCGTGCCACGACGGCAAATGCCGATGAGGCTCTCTCTTGACGCTGTCTTCGAGGTGATCCAATACGAACTCTTGCACGTATTCGTCAGCGAGATGCTCGTTCAATTTCCGCTCCCCGTCCGCTTCCTCCGAGCGGACCGTTGGAGCGGTCTGCATGACCGGAGTCGGACTGCAGTTCACTAACACGGTTTGCTCGACCATCGAAAATTGTCTGGGCACTGTCGCCCGGTTCGCGTTCGTCGACTGACTGACTGGCCGGACGGCGGCTTCGACGGAATCCCTCGAGGGCGGGGCGCGCTCTAGCGTCGGCACCGCCTACTGCCGTCTCATTGGAGGGCGCCTCCGATAGAGTGCCGTCGCGCGATTTAATGAGAATTTTATTTCCTCGCTTCGCGGACAGCATTTTCCGGCGGCGCGAACCCTCTCAATATACGACATGTCTAATTATCATATTCAATTTTCGCGCCTTCTGCATTTTAAAATGTCCTTGACATTAATATTTTCTATACGACGGCCACATTCTAACGAAGAGTTTTTGAACTCAAAAACTCTCCCATAATAAATTCATATAGTACCTGAATAACCTTAAATTAACAAATCGATCTTCATTAACTTATTTATCACCCGTATTCAATCGTATCATGTAGTGTGACACCAAACTTCACAATTTTAGTGTAGCTGTTCTGAATCATGTAAACAAAAAAACTATCAGATTTCTAATTCAACAAAAACATGTGTGGTCTTTACACTCTTCGCTGGCAATAACCTCCGTTGAATCGTATTTATTTATTGTATTAGCTTGTCATCTCAATGAAAAATAATAATATTATTGAATCACAAAATAAAATTACTAACAATTTATCAAAACAACTTACTAATTATTGCAGTCTATTTAATTCCTACAAAGTAATTATTGATAAATGTCAAAGCTTAGGTAATTATTATTCATGATTTATATAATATATAATTAATTCAATTTTATCTTATTTAAATAAGATTTTAAAAATCACTTATCAATATATTTAATAATCATGCTCTCATCTAATGTTATATTACACTTAAGGCTACAATGAGAGCTAGAAAGTCATTTGCCGATTGTCCGGTTACCACTTAGCTACACGACCTGATTTTTCAAAACTACAAGGAAAAACCTATTTTTTTGCTATTGTGTGTTTTAAATTACTGTTTTCAAATTTAATTTCAAATGTGGAATTGGCTATATGATGGATGCTAGTTCACTCAAATACATTTTTTTTATAAATTTCTATGAAATGAAAATCGGACGACGTTTCGTTCAAACCATCATAAATTCTATAATATTTTAAGATATATTGCCAATTAGGTCAACCTCCGAAAATTCCTCCAAAAGTTTAAAAATTTATAAAATAATTATTATCCATAATAAAAATTTGTTAACAGTGAATTTATTGAAATCTCTTCATAAAATTGACACGTATATCCATCTCATATCTACGTGTTTATTCATATATAATTATCTTTTGGTAACAAAAACTACCCAATTAATATTTTTGGTTTATGTTTGTATCCGTGGTCCTTGGGGACCTGAGCCATTTGGAAACATCAGCTGCTCTAATGTATCAGGAGAGAGAGTATAAATTTAGTCAAACATCCCATCATATTTATTCACAATTAAACCGTCAAGTTTCGCAGGGTGAAATTTGCGAGTTATTTAATCAACTACAGTGGCTGGGACCGTCAGTCATTTTATGGATAATCATTATAATTTATAATCGATCTTTTTAACGAACAATTTCGTTATGGTGGCATATATTTTTTACTCAGACGCCTTTTCAATAAAAGCAGATCTAATTTTTTTCACTATCTTAACTGTTCGTCCTCACACGGGTCCAATAAATTGGCTACAATGATTTGACTATACTAATTTTTTTAGATATCCCGTTATCTCAATTTTTTATTTATATAACAAAGGTGGTGTAAAGCGATAGGCTTTCAAGATATAGATTAAACACATGATGCTTAAATATTATTGATTGAGTAGGCATTTACTTGGTAGAACTCCATTATAATACGGAAAGAAAAATAACAATGTATTTTAGTTCTACATAAATTATTTTATATATTTGTTGATAGCTATTTCGGCTTACGCCTTCGTCAGAACTATGTTTAAAACGTGTATTAAAACGTGTATTAGAGATAGCTTAGGTAGCTATCTCTAATACACGTTTTAAACATAGTTCTGACGAAGGCGTAAGCCGAAATAGCTATCAACAAATATATAAAATAATTTATGTAGAACTAAAATACATTGTTATTTTTCTTTCCGTACTTAAATATTATCATTGCTTAAGTCAATGAGCGAGTGACATCTTTCAATATTTTTATTTCCTTTCTATCCCACAGTGCATGATTTAAAATCAGTTGGGCTACGAATGTGAGAAGTAGAAAGCAAATGTATCTGCATAAACATAATAGGTGGTTGTCATAAATAAAAATAGTGACTCGCACGAAAAATCTTGTTTATCGGTTCTATATTCTATTGGCATCCTTGATTAAATTAGTCTTAGGAATAGCTTAAAGTTCTTGTATATCCTTAAAATAAAAAAAGCCTTAAACAATTATTTTTTGTTTGGTAACATTTTGAAAATTACGGGTGACAATCCACTTTTAAATTTATTAACACATTTTTTTCATAATATAAAAAACAGTTTTATTATTTAGGGCGTACCCCTCATAATGTTGAGCGAGTCGAACAAATACTAATACTAATCATTTAATATTTATAAGCTAAAAAATAATTATCAATGGTATCTACGTCATGAGGGGAACCGGTCTTGATCTATAATATATGTGGAAGAAATACAAAAAAAAGTATTTTATTGATTTGAAATAATGCATTTCCACGAGAAATTGAATGTTATCACATTACAAAATAGTTTCTTGTTTTCGGTAGTATAGCAAGCTTGTTAATTATGTAAGCCACTGCATCAACCCTTATTATTTCTGGTTAAATATTAACCCTTCCCTCGCAACCATAACCGACACGTCAGGTCTTGCGTGAAATCACGTTGTTGTACAATTAGCCACGCGTCGGTCGGCGCTAGCTTGCTCATAATTTTGCTAAAAGCTGAGAAATTGATTCGCAATATATCGCACTTGCAAGATTCTACTGACACAACGGTGAAATTGAAACAAATCATACCGTGTTATCACAAATAGTAAGAATGATTTCGTTCATCAATCATTTTGGCTATTTTTTGTTTCGAATATAGTAACGGTTTGGCTATAAATTGCATATAAAAAACATTCCTTCAATTATGATTCAATACAAGTTTCTTTACAAAAAATTGTGATTTCTTCTGTGCGTCTAATCGACTTATGTCATCTGAATCTAATTCATTGTATAAGCTATATTTACAAATTTTTACAGTATCACGCGATCATTTCGTTAAATTGGCGGGAATTTTCAACGAATAGTCTATGCAAAATGGAACACATAATACAAATGATAAAATTGTATGAAATACAGGATTTATTAATATTGTGTATTTTAATAAGAATGCGTTTGGAAGCTTTTTTAAACTAATACGATGCCATTGTTGCATATTTCCGACAAATATTATCCACATCATTTATTGTCTGAAGCATCTCGCTGCTTTAAGATTTAGAATAATTACTGGCTAAAGATCCCTGACATAGAAATAGATCATGCGAGCTTTGGCCAATCGAGCTATGCCTCTCTTGTTTGATTTTTTCTTAAGGGAGTTTTACAATATTATAAAGGTTGTAAAAAAATGAACTAAATAATCTAGTACCACACTTTAGTGTAGCCGATACGTATGCATCTAATATTAATTTAATATTAAAGTGGTCGATGTACAACAACGCTTATGGGGTAGATAAAAAGCAAAGATATATATTTTGGCCATACAGTATTTAATTATGAAAACATTTTTTTTTAAATAATCGTTATTGAATTCTAGCAAGTGAATGCTAACCAGTCTTTTTTTCAGAGGTTGGAGATTCAATTATAAATTTTTGATCTCCAATTTAATTTATATTATTTCTAATCAAATTAAATATTAGTATGTTACTTTGTATAGCATAGAGCCTTGACTCTTTTAATATGACGTACATATTGTATTTTTCAAGAATATTAAGCTATAACATTACTAAATTTAGGGAGGAAAAGGGGTGAATACGATATAGAATTATGGAGATCGTATAGAACCGTGCATAATACACAAATCAAAAAATCTTCTCGGGTCAAAAAGTCTATTATTTTTAATTTAAAAATACCATTGTTTATAGTTAAATCACTATCAATGAACGAATCTACAATATATCATTTATAAATATAACTTTTCGACGATTATAAAATTGTAAAAATGTTGTGTGTGCTTACATAATACTAGATATTGGTAATTACTGTCCATTTCCGTACATTTTTAACAATAATAATTCAAAATGTTCCACTTTTTCACTATTACTCAAAATCGTTCCACTTTTCGGATGAAATATTATTATGTTGTGTATTTTGATAAATTTATCATTTCAAAACGTGTTAATACTTAATTTTAGTATATGATACTAACGTGGTAGAAAATAAAGAACTGGGACAGCAAGAAAATTAAAAAAACGAATTTTAGATTAATTTATCTACTCTTCCTAAATGTCGAAGTATCATCGAATTATTTAAAAAAAAAATCAAACTGAAAACTCTCATATTTTGCTATAGATTATCGTTCAAAAGCATGTATTTCTGTGGTGATTTCATCCCTTGCAATTCGAAAAACGTTACGAGATCGATTTCTTTAATACTAGTCGTTTCATAGTACTCACTTTACACCACGTTGAGCCAACGACTAACAGTCAGTTCTCGTTAAATATTTTTTTTAATGCTTCATTATGAGGATAATTGATCTATGTTGTGAGTCTTACGGCTTAAATATGCGAATATGTATTATTAATCTGAATACCTCAAACTGTGATATTTACTTATGATGAGAGTGAACAATTTTAATTTCATTTTATGGAGAACTCAAACATTAATCCCTGTGTCAATCCCTTAATCATCCTCGATGTGTTGTAATAACCCAGGATATTTTTTCATTATTAGTTATGTACCTTCTTTACGTACCGATCCAAAACACCGCAAAACAATTTAGGGAAAGGCTTGGGAAGGCTTAGAGGGGTGAATTATTTACGCAGACAACTGCTTACATAGTAATCAATCAGAATTTACATAATAGCTCCTACATTTTTATTGCTTAAACTTACTTTAATATCCATCAATTTTCAGTGTGTGCTTTTTAACTAGTCATATCTTCATTATATGCGAAATTATGTTAATCATGTAATCGGTTTATTCTTTGTAGGAGGCATTATATTTAAATATATAACAAAACAATATATTTTAAGAATGTGATTGTTTCGCTCATCGCGAGCATCTCCAACTGAAGACATATGAATAGAGACTATTAGTTAAGATTAGTTAAGACATGGCATAATACTCAACTGTCTACTCAACTTACTAATTGAAAGTCGTAAATAAATCCTACATTAAAATTATATTGAATGGCAAAAATATTCTGGCCGTAAATTAATTCTAAAAATATCATTGACCACATTAACGAATGGAATTTTTTTCAATAGAATTTTAAGATTCCAATATAAATGGGTTTTTCGCGTTATTCCTTCAAGTCTTAGATTCAATTTCACAACCCTTTATTGTTTTTTCATAATTTCTTAGAGCTAAAAAATGATAGGCGTGGCGCATCTTTTGAGCCATTGCAATAATACTAAGCAATTTCTACATAGAAAAATGACGTCTCATACCATCTAAAAATACACGATTATACAAGTATATGTTTACTTTAAAAATAAATGAATATTAACGATATAAAAATCGATTGCAATATGAAAATAAGTGGTGGTAACCGCCTCAATTTTATAGTTTTGATGTTTCATGTTTATCTTATGAATTTAAATGAGGAACTTCCGGGCATAATAATATTGTAAGCAATCATAGCTAGTTATTAGGAAAACTGCGCAGGCTAATTTCAAAATAAAAAAATTCTTGGCATGCCTTTTTACTTTTAAACCCGCTTTTTTCAATATGATAAAAAAAAGATCTATGTGAACTTTTGTTCGGAGGAACGTGACACGTCGAGGCTTTTATCACGCCCCGTGGCTGTTATCACGCCTTCTTCATCAATTGATTTCCCGCATACTCTATCCACACAATTACTTTACAGCTGCTACATTGCCCACAGCACTTGATTTATGCCTATAATAAAAATAAATCTCGCAAAGATTTTAGTCTTCCTATAATTATATTAACCTTCGTATTGTCACATTATGGGTTTACTGCTAAAAGCTAATAGTTATAGATTTTCTCAGCTCCGATAGTTTAATATACCAGGAAAGCAACATATAATTATGTACAATACTTGGGCTTGATCCTCGGCCCGATCAAGCCACAAATTCTTTTATTTGACAGGTGAAAGAAAAGCTTCGGTTTCGTTACTTGAAGGAAGTCTTCAAATTCTAAATCTTTACATATCTTAAATGTCAAAATAATAACTTTGAAATGAACTTAGTTATAATAATGAAAAAAAAAGGTTCGGCAAATGTTTTAAAATATGTTCTTAAATTAAATACTGTGCTGATTTAGTTGAAAATGGGCCAAAGTGAGAACGATTAGCTAACCACTAATCCTGTTCTTGTCACGTGCTTTCTCTCCATACTCTATTCGAAAAAAGGTTTAACAACTGAGTAACTAGTAGTTCTTTTATAAAATCTTCTGTTGATATGAACTCCATAAGGATTCCATATGCCTCACATTAGGAGCGGAAATGGTTTTAAAAATATCTCCTATTTGTCAATTATTTGTAGCCAAATGGTCAAATAAGTTAGGCCCTTGTATGAAGTGGTAAAGAAAGCGAATTTTAAATCAGATTGATATTTTTCCTTTGATCTAAGTGTCAATTTACTATGAATAATGAAATAAACATATATTTTGACTGAAATTCTACTGAAAAACAAAATGTTTTATTTTAACCCTCTTAGGTTTTAACTCTCAAGATACTTTGATAAATAAATAAGATTAATTTTCGCTACAAATGCTAAATATCATTAAAATTATAAATGGTTGAAACAACTTGTTAAGACGATCCAATATCAAGTAGATATTATAAATATGCATTCCGATAAAGTGATTCACATATTCGTACGTTTTATAATTGTTTTTTTAAATATGCAATGATAATAACTATTACGCACTTACCTTAATAAGAACATTTTAAATCCTCCCTTTTATTTACCAAGGGAAAGAAAAGTCGGGAGCAATTAGTTTGGACTGATCCATTCGTGAGTGGTGCAAGTATGATGACAATTGTATTGTTCTCGTTGCTCATAAAACGGTATGAGTTCTTCGGATTAAATCCACTTCTTACAAACCTACATGATGTATAGATGAATACTTTCATGAAATAAGTCACATCGCTAAATATTTTCTCGCTTTAAAATTGTTTTTCCAGCCATGTTTAAATACCTGACTATCTGAAAATAAATTGGAACGAATATACCGATATGTCCAATTTTGTTTGTTGTTTTTTTTTCAAAAACAATACGATGGAAAAAATAGACAAAACAAAATACATAGATTATAAAATCACGAATACGTCGTTTGCTGCTATCATTTATTACAAAGTTGAAATATCTATTTTTTTCTTTTAGAACCCTCTTATATTGACACAACAAGATGCACAGGGAGATATATGGTGGAGTGAATTTGACAGGTGGCACTGTTTTCCGACCATGAGCTGATGATTCCCTACTCGTTTGCTTGAGGTAGAATTTATGTGCACCTACCTACTAACAAAGACCTAAGTATATTAATTAATAATCTTTTTTAATGTAGCACGTATTTCGATGTCATTTCTTTGTTCTCATGACAGTTTCTAAATTATACCTTGAATGATCGCGAGCTCTTTTAATTGTGGCTACATATTTTTCTCAAAAAAACATGCGTTCCGTGCAGGGCCGTGGCGTCGGAGATGAAATCGGAGTCGTGGAGTCGCGGTGTTTTTATGTTTGCACATAATAAGTTTAATATGAAAAAGTTGCCTTCTGGCCGAATTTTTGGTTGATCTTTTGTTTAATACAGGGGGGGGGCAAACTTTTCGGATGGAGGGCCAATTCCATGAATCGAAAATGAGCAGCGGGCCGCAAGTAAAATACCATTTTTAGATTAACACCCTATCGTTTTTTACGTGATACATTGGTTTCAAAAAGTGGCGCTCCTAAAAAAATCGCGAAAAAAAGTATTATTTATTGTTTTTCAAATTCGACCAAAAAGATTTTTTGCACATAAATATATCTAAAACATTCCCATTTTCATTAAAAAATAATATTTCCATATTCAGTTCGTATTAATTATTGTGCATTTAAAATATTTGGACGTCTGAAGTGCATTTATTTGACATAGTAACTCTCTGTGATAAAATTTACGACCGCGAAACGTGCTATTCAACTAATTTAATAAATGCATTGTGCTTAAATAAGTTTCACAGCAGAGTCACCAATAATATCGCATGAGTTTGCAAACCATTTTGTCTGCTGTAAAAAGAAAAATCGCGTACCTACGAATAAATCACGGTGCCGTCCCAAAAATCACGTAAAATTGAAATCACTGAAAAAATGGATTAAAAAGAGGACCGGGTGTACTTATTTATTGTCAGGAAAAATATTTTTTTCAAAAAAAATATGAGAAGAATGAAGCTGTTTCAAAGATTGAAATTTTTCAACATTTTTTTTAAATTCAAGTACTCATTTTGTAGTTGATGTTTTTAAAACTGCATAGTGTAAAACTGAATGGTCATAGATTAAGATGGAATCAGAATTAAGCTGAGGTTTAGGATCGAAAATGTCTGTTCACATTTTTCGTGCAAAATCTTTAAGTTGGTCGAATTTGTCTGAATTAAGATCATTGTAAAATTTGCAAACTTCGTCAAGAATGTGTAATTTTCTTACATCAGTGCAACGTTGCAGATGCAATAATCTCAAGTTGTAGCTCTTTCAATACAGTTTTAATATCTATTGAAAATGGATTGCTTACTAGCGCCAAATTTGTCTCAATTTTTCGGAAGTCACCAAATCTTTGTGAAAAACCGTCATTCAGAGCGTTTAAAACACGGAGGTAGTATTTAAGTGTGGCACGATGTCCAGAGTAAATGCAAAATCACAAATCCCTAATCATCAGTATCGGGAAAGTTCGTAACATTCTTCAGTTCAAAAATAATATTATAAATTTTTTTATATCCCGAAGCACTTTTTCCAAGCAAAGCCATCGAATTTGACTGTGAAAAGGAATATCTGTGCACTCACTCAATATCATGAAGAATTTTTATTTGATTTCAATATTTTTTTTAAAAAATATGCTTACATAGAATTAGGATTTATGATGGCGGGCCGCAGAAAACACTCGGCGGGCCGCAGTTTGCCCGTGCCTGATTTAATATGTACATATAAATAGGAAAGGAAAGAAAAAAGATCTGACAAAATTAATCTTTTTTTCATGTTTTTGGTCAATGTTGGAGTCTGAGTCGTGTTTTCTTAACGACTTTGGTTACATGTTATGATGGGTAAAGTAGGTTCCATTCACATTTTTCAGGCACACATTAAAATAAACCAAATCGATTTAAAACTATGTCGCGGAGTCCTATTCAATTTTTTTAAACTTTTATTTCAATTGAATTTATAATAATGTGTATATCTTGTTTCTGTATCAAATTCTGTTGAATTAACTTTATTTGATGCAAGTATATACGTATTTAAATAAAATCTACTTCGATACCAACCGACTCGGTATATTTTTTTTGCTTATAATGCAATATATTATATTTCAATTTGGCATAAACAATGTTCCAACGTTATCAACAATGTACGTTATTTTCCGGTGTAAGATTGATCTTATAAATAAAAATTTTAACTAATTATAAATTAATTTTGAATCTTTTTTCAGCGTCCAAATGCACTCATGGATTGAGCCTGTGGAAACAACGAGATTGAAAGGAAATTTGGCTAAGATATTTACTGAATATGCTAAGAGTCTGAAGAAATTAATGTTCAATTCACTAGCCATATTTTTGCGATGTCAGGTATTTTAAGAGGCATTGATGCTTTTATGCGGATATTATTTAACTATTTGATGGGTAGCATTTTTTAAGACTACTAATTATTTGGTCAGTTTCTAATTCGATAAATGGTCAATTATAAATTCTTAAAACGGTCAGTAATAAATACTTAAAACGGTCAGTTGAAAATAATAAATGGTCAGTTAATATAATAAATGGTCAGTTAAAAAATAGTAAATGTCATTTCATGCGCTAATTTTTCATAGAACATGTCATAAATTTGTCTCATAAGACCATATTTGATAAAATTCACAAGCTGTCAAACTAAAACTTAGCATTTTTTATAAATAACTGACCATTTAAATTAAATACTAACTGTTTTTAATAAATAACTAACCATTAAAATATATTACTGACCGTTTTATTTAATAACTGACAACATTCACACCGATACAATGACAACTGACCGATTATAATATTAATTGACCATTTTGATTTTTAACTGACCAAAACTTGAATTAGTTACTGACCCATTAAATACATGCCATTTTTTAACCATGCTCGTTTTCTTGTTTATGTAATCGACATGGACAACATCTACTAGATCATGTTTTTTTTCTCAGTTCTCGGCGAGATATAAATAACATTACTCGAAAGTTTTAAATACAAAATAATTGATCATACGATTCATACCTATGCTAGAATTGAAATTTCAAAACAAATCTTATATATTTTATTATAGGGTCAAATTTTAGCAAGCAAATTTGTCTATTTTCGGATATATATTAGATAGAGTATAATCTTAAAACAATGCATTTGATTCAATGTATCTTACAAAATTTGAATTAACTAAGTATTTAAATCTTAGCCGTTTTAATTTAATTTGAGCTAAAATAGCTTAATGTTTTTAGTTTTCACAATTATAATATAATTAATATAGTATCTTCAGCATCAAGCCATTGTCATGACGATCCCGTAATTTTTGTGGAAATTTTCTCATAAAGTTATACTAAATAAATGCCAATTCACTCATTAAATACAGTTAATAACATAATAATTCATTTCCTTTCTCAACATTTGTATTCATGTTTATGTACGTATTTTACCTATAAACACCGATGACATAGAGTAAATTAAATTAAAGCTCTTATATTATATATTCCAAATCATACTTCAGTCCCTTTATTTATTGAAATATATAGTGTCAAAAAATGGCGTAATATATCATGTGGTGACATTTGTAATGTTATATTAAAATATCTACTTTATCTTTGTATCCGATACATTGTTTGTAAGGCACCTTGACACGAGCTCTAATTCTATAGTGATTAAATCGTGTATCAAGTTGAAGGGTTACATTATATTATGCTACATTTATTGTTTATTACTTTTACGTTATCTATTTAATAAAAGAAACACTTTTCATGATCAGACTATTAATTACATTTTATACACATTGCATGGAAATATTTACAATTAACCATGATACAATCGATAGAAACCAATTACTGTTTAGTCTACCATTTTTAATTATTGTTAACCTTATTTTAAATAAGGAACAACATTTTTTCACGAATAAGGATTGAACAAATGTTTCTTGCTATACATTTTTACATTGCGTTATTCTTTTGGCTAGCAAAAATAGATCTAATAATTTAATATATTTACTGCCGAATTTAAAGGACACCTGCCCATGAACGTAAATACAAAATTTATCGAAAAGGTTGATGATTTCTTTGTACTATTTGACTGTATTTGACTGAATATTTGTTAAGATCAATGTATATTATATTTATTGTTACATTAAATACTTAACAAATCAAGTGATATATTATATGATAAAACAGAAACAACAATATAAAAGCGTCATACTTGTAGATATAGATTTTTTTATAAAGATGTATTAGAATAAAAGTTAGTGCGAAATTACTCTTTTGCAGATGTCTCCCTTAGAGTGTCTCTTATTATTAGTTTATTGCTATAATAAAAATAAAACTTTAAAAGAGTTTTATTAAGCTTTTTTACGATACATTTCAATTTATAGGTAGAAAAACTGGTAATATATCGGATCGTAGAAATTTTGTAGGATACTCTTAGCCAATTTATTATATTTACTCACACAATAATGATTTTGGGATATTCAGTTCAACACAAACAATACGCAATTGTGCAATGAATTCAAATTTTAAATAATGTTTTATTTTATTGGTTAATGTATTTGTCCAAAAATAATACAATTATTTTTGTTTTCATATATCCAGAGTTCAATGAATCGTTGCATAAAATTGCTGAATATGAAAATATCTAGGTGCACCAAAGCTGTTACCACGCAATAGATTTTGACAGCTCGACAAAATTGTATTATATTTATAGTTAAAGTTCACAACTTCGAGATAATACATTTAAACACAATCTCTGTAGATATATCAATTAAACAACATTTGATACACGTGTTGTTTTTTAAAATATCACGCAAACGGAAGACCTCGCTTCTATTAAAATGAAAATTGTAATATTTTAGTAAACAATGTTGCTATTTTAGAATTGTTAGTAAATCATTGCATTTTTATCAACCCAATCTATAATTTATGTCTATTCAATGATGGAAATTTATAACTATTCAATGGTGCATTTTAATAGCTATCTATTTTTTCCATGTCCGCTCTAAGCGTCTAATGGAATTTAACTCAACATGAGTATTTCAACGATAACTTGTTACTTGGTTGGACAACTTCTCTTTTTTTAAGGGACTATGCGTAGGGCTACGACAGGAATAGTGGGTAACTAATCGCTCTCGCCGCGCCCCGTTTTTAAGGAAGGATGGGTGTCAGGTAACGTTTGAGCATAAATCAATAAGTCGTCACCAGCCGTCACTGATTAGTGAGATGTGACGGTGACTGGTGACGGGGTGCTGGGGGTGCAAAAGGAAGATTCAACTATTTTTCCGTACTACGGAAGAGAAACAGTTGGTATTGCGAACATCTGAATTGAAAGTCCATGCTATAGAAGTGTTTTAAAATCCAATGAATAGGAAAGAACTCTTGCAAAAATGGTTGAATCTTCCATTGCACCCCCCAACACCCCGTCACCAGCCGTCACTGTCACTAATATATGTATATGGATCTAGCTAGAATAATGGCTGAATTACCTTTTTAGTTCACAAAACATATTTTTGTATTTCATAATATGTTATGTCATATGATATAATTGGAGAATGAAATGAATACGATCGAGTTTGGGCCATATTTTCGTTTATATGTCTAAACACGACTACACATGCTTTCTGCCATTTACGGGGGAATTATGACCTTATTTTTTTCTACTATATTATGTACTTTGAATACATAGTGATTCAACTATTGAATATTTTATTGGTTCAGTGTATTGTAGAATGTAGATAACCATTTCCATTTATAAAAGTTTATTTGGAATTTAAAATGAATCACTGCAATACTACAATGCACCTTTAGATAGGTAGACACTTGTTACGCATTGTCAATGAAGCTTTAATTTGCGGTTTTTCTTGCCGTCAATTTCGCTGCCGGTTGTAGATCGATTTTCTCTCCTGTCTGCCATAGTAAAATCACTATCACTCGTGACTTCATTGTCTAGGACAGTGGTGGCGAATCGTTTTACGTGCACGCATCCAAAAACGGGCGCAAAGTAAAATTAGTTTACAGCATATAGGTACTTAACAGTTCAATTTAATGAATAAAATACAAAACATTATAGCTGACGCCAATGCACCATGCATTTGACAAATATACATTTTTTTAAATATATACATTTATTTATATATATACATATATAAACGTATATATACATATATAAATAAAAAATTATAAGTTAATTGCTTTTGCAGTGTGAAAAAATATGAAAACATTTTAGTCAATCAGAAGAGAGAAAAAAATAAAATTGCATTGGAAATTGGCAAAGAAGTCAACCGAGTGAGTTCCAACAAAATCAAACTTGTATTCATAAAAAATAGTACTCGTCTGAACTCACTCACGTCAATGTGAAATATTTCAACATTCGAATCAAGACTATTCAAATCCTCTTCCTTGTAACATCCCCATTTGTAGACTGGTTCTACTTCTTGGAAGAACTAACAACTCATGTTCACGATTCCTCAAAAGATTATCAAGAACATGCAAGAACAAAATAACATTCTCAAGATTGTTAGAATTCTCATTGTGGCCTCAGATAAGCTGAAAGAATTATATGGCCTAGTACATTTGAATATGCAATCGTCCAGAATTGTGTGCATCTTGAAGAAAGTAAGAATTATCCAACAACTGCAAAAATCTTCTATTGATTTTAATATTATCTGTTTTTTCTTCTACAAAATATGAAATTTATAAATCGCTCGTGTATCAACATTTTCATGCGTGCCACCTACGGTACGACAATTGGAAAACGAATGTATAGAAGGGTCCACTAAGGGATGCTTACTCTTGGTTGGGAAAACGAGTATGGGGAAAGCTTAAGAGTGCCGTAAAACTACTCAGCTATGGAAGCGGTTAAACTATTTTCTTAACAATTATATCAACTGATGTTTGTATATCGACTGTCTTAAAATGGTCACTGATACCCAGCTTGAATGTCGATTGAGTAATCATTTAATCGAAAGGGTTACTAAATTTATTGCAATCAAATTCAAACAGATGACATAAAAAATGCGTCATATACATATTATACATTCGATTTGGCAACATTTTTTTTTTCCAAAAGTACCAATTCGAAGCTTTAATTAACAATCTATACTGTATTGCCCAGAATATTTCTTTTGTAGTAGTATTGTTTCAAAGCTTAAAATAGCTTTATTGTAATTACACTTTTAGTTCAATGCTGAAGAGATTTTGAAATTTACGAATACAATACACTTTTGTACGTTAGAGACATCTATCAAAAAATACAAAAAAAAATATGAATGAACTTACTTTTTTATTAGTTTTTAAATATTTTAGATAGATGGTAGTAGTTGCAGAGCTCTTCTTTATTTACTTTAAATCGGGCGCTGCCAAACTGCAGCCCAAGGGGCATTTTCTGTGGTCGGAGTATCTGTGTAAAAAATCTTCAATCTAACTTTTAAAGAAATAAATAATATGCAATATTTTTTCGAAATCTATTTACGAAGCATCCCTGGTTTTGATTAAATGTTATAGAAATTCTATAATTCCCTAACCTCTAACCCAAGCATTTTATTCATAACATGTGTAATATATATTTAATGATTCATAATTCTAAATAGATTATATATTAGGTAAGTTAATATTATCTGAGATAAATAGTAGAATAGAAAAAATGCTTTTGGATTTGTTGCAGGCACTTTCCAAACTGTTCTGGGATCCAAATGGTTAACCATGTTGATTACACCTATTGATATATTATATTATGAAGACTATTATTTTTGATAGATTGGTGAACCCTTACTCATGATTAATTGATTCAAACTGTTTTCTTAAGAAATTTTTCTGTGTGGAATAGGTTTGCTCAAACAAATGATTAATATCATAAAAAAATACTCAATAAAAACAAACATGTATATTGGTAAAAAAGACAGTCTTACATAGTTGATTAAACATAATAATTAATCGAGTAAATTCAATTTTAAATATTTGATAGAATGAATAAGAAAAATTTGTGGATAAAGTATTTATAAAAATATAAAGTAAATACGTGCATGCTTGATTTACTATGAATTATCTACAAAATGATGGATAATAAATGATTTGTATTCGACATTAACAAAATATTTGACAAATTGGACTCGATAATCAGTTTTTTGGCTCAATTCAAAAAAAAATATTTTTTTGTATCACAATTAGTAAGGCACATTATATTATTTGAGCCGAAACAAACACAATATATTAAAATAAGTAGTTTTGATCATTATATTGGTAAAAGCAAATAACTATATCATAATAAATTGTTAACCACTGAAGATATGCCTGTTTAATAATATCAAATGAAAAAGGACTTATTTACAATATAATTTTAGAATCAAAATAAAAGCATAGCTATTTTATGTAATTTGAGGTACGTAGCTATCGAACCTCTGGTTACGGCAGAGCGATATATCGCTTTATGTTTGGGGTTCAAGTTACATCTTCACATTTAAGTTTGTATGAAGCATTCAAAATTGTATTCATAATATTTATTATTTCTATAAACTAATATCCTGGTTTTTAGAAAATATACATTAAAAAAATTATTTACAATTTATAAAAAAAGCTTCAAATTTAAACGAATGTTTTCGATTATATTTCAGAAACTATAAAACATTGTTTTATTTGAGAAACATAAAATTGTAGAAAATTTATAACCCTTAAGATGGAGAAAACACATTTAGATTTCGTACAATGCACAGAAATTATGATAAACATCATAGCAGCCAAAGGGTTAAGGAATAAATTTTTCAAGTCGAGATTACATTTACAAAGAAAATACTGAGTAATCTAGACATTTGTCAAAAGATATGTACAAATAGGTAATTGACATATTTTTAGAATTGAATGAATATTGCACATAATTTGTAAATAATATTAATTTCAAATAGAACATAATTTTTTATATAGTTATTTGATAGGTAATCTTTTTGAATTTGGATTTAGCATTTAGTTTTTTAATTCCAAGGGAACAAATATTTCATAAAACACCATAACAACATAAAATATATTACCTATTATACATTATATATGTAATATAAAATTTATCAAAAAGAATTATTGCATATGTTTAAGGTATTTTCTATACCATTACTATAAGGCACATTGTGATTAAAAATTTGAATTTCTTCTCAAAAAAATACAAAACTGCTGATTTTTGATTTTTCAACGTAATAATTAGTATTATACATAATGGGTAATCACATAATCATGATAATACATCATAATAGCTAATGGCTGTCCAAGAATAATTGAACTCCAAACAATTAAGTTTCCGCACCTATCTCCATAACGCCGTTCAGCGTGTCGAGAAAGAAATGATAATGGAATTTGGGCCATCATTCCTATGAATGCCCATACTCGATACGTTTGCAATGGCACACTTACCTAAAATAAAATGCAAATATTAGTAATGACAGAATTCCTCATTCCTTACAAGATAAAGAGAAAAATAAATACAACCAAATTGATGGCTGTCATTTAAAAATTAAATATTCATAAAAGACATCTATCTGGCAAATAACTTTTATGTCTTAAAAAAAAGAAAAATTTGACAAATGATCATACCAAATACTCATGAAAGAATGCTGAAATGAAGAAGACCACAGTGCTGGCAACAGTTTTGCTGTATCCCATTTCAACAATCGGAATATAAACGTGTCGAACTGCCCATCTGTGAACTGGCATATTCCAAGTTCTCCAAAATGTGTCAATGTTATTTGCATTCCACCAATCATTATAAAAGTTTCTATCGGCAAAATGAAGCAACTCTCCCATCAAATTCAAGAATGAATGGAAATTTAAGTAGAAGAAACACAGCCATATTAAATGGTTTGGAATCTGAAACAAAAATCAAGTGTAAGTACCATGCTGATTTTGTAATACACCAATTAAGAAAATACAAATAAAGCACTTTGATGAAATATTCTTACAGACAACTTCAGAAGTCTTTCAGCGAGAAGCATATAATCCATTTTTGAGAAAGGCACGAGTGAATTTTTGACAGAAGGAATCATCCATTGCTGGAATAACCCCATTACAAGATGGACACCAATCATAACTTCAAGTATTCTCTTAATCAAAAACCTTTTGCGTATTCTGAAACAAAACCAGTTGATTTATTTTATTTAATCACAACGAATACAACGAAGTTAAAGATACAATACACAATTTGATTTATTTCACATTAGCCTACCGAGTAGTACGAGGGAAATTCAATTCATAACATATAGTGGGTGCTAATACAAAATAAGCAATGTCTTTTATATGTAAATTGTCTGGATATCGAACAGTCACTGGACAATCATCTGTTTCATCATGGTTTACAATTCTTTCATCTTCCCAAGATTCTGTAAAATTAATTCTGATATTAACATGATATTGAGAAAAACAACTACCAATATTTCACTAGAAACACAGAAAAAATATCAATGCCATCACCAATTATTTATATGTAACCTGTTGGCATATAATCTGATCTTTGAACCCTTCCCGGCGGTTGGTAAATATAATATCTTTGTATCAAAATCTATAATTTATGTTTAGATACTACATGGTGAAGCAAAACATCCGTGTAACAAAGCCTTCTTACGATTTCTTACGTTAAATTGCTTAATGTCAAAAAAGAATCATATGTAAATTTACACACTTTATGCATAAGTATAAAACAATGATCAATTTAATATTTATGTTTTTGTCATAAAATGAGACATGAGACTTATCTCGGTCAAGGTTGACCAATTAGTTGCCTCCCATTTAAAATCACTTACAAGTGAGCAGTAAAAATATAAAAACACATTCCGCTAAATGCGGAAAAAATAACATAAAGAAAATTGATAGTGAGTGCGAGAAACGTTATTGTAATATACACATACATAAAAATTTACAATCTATGATATTAAGTCATAAAATATTTTTTTTTTTAAAAAAGAAAAGAATTTCATTAGCAAGCATTCAATCAAAAGAAGAAGTAGGATCTCAGAGAAAACTGTGAAAAGTGCAGAAGACAGTGAACTTTATCAAGATACCTAAGACACACAATGCACAAGCAATTAAGAAGAAAGCTTCAAAAGCAACCACCGTGAAGTAGTTTACACACATGTTTCAATACTCAAAAACTTACGGTCGTTTACCAAAGCTGGGTCTACTGTATCTGAATCAACTGGAATATCAAACAGCTTATTTAATAGGGTATTTTATTTGTAAGTCTTACTGGGTGGTATTATTTTATTAACCAAGTAAGTACTGATAAATACTATAAGGTTTATACATTGTAAAAATATTCATACGTGGAAATGATTATCAAAAAGTAATATCTAATTATAAATAGCTTGATTTTTTTATGATCCAATTTTACTTACTCCAATTTGGTGCCGAGAGACTCTGTCGCCTCAGTGTGTTTTTTGCAATGGCTTTTCTTTGGGCTTTTCTGCACCAGTAATTCACTTGAACATAGCTCCAAAGTTTCAAAAACAAAACTAAATACAGCATGCTCACCGACATGGCACCAACTGAAATAATAATTTAACAGTAAGACTAACATTACAAGCTGTGAGAAAATGACATTTTGATTCTCAAATTATTCAAAAGTCACAATATAATTGAATTCCATATAAATTCCATATTCTTCTTAAATCCAACAATAGCAATACAGACACACTTACCCAAGCTGAATTGATTGTCCTTGCAGTGTAAAATGATAACTGGAAGAGACACCAAGCCTAAAATGTTAGCTATGTGAAGCCACATACCAATTTTGAATGATAATATCCCCTAAAAAATATATCAATTAAATGTTTAAATTCTATATCTTTATATGTATCTATAATATCTAAGATATATACTATATAAATTAATAGTAAGTATATGTCAAGTAAAAGTAGCGAAGAATTTAGTTTTACAAGAATAATAAGATTTGACGAATTCAAAAATCACAGTTTAATAATTACTACTAGGTTTTTTTCTAAAAGATCATGAAAAACAAGGTTTTAATACACCTTAGCAAAATGAAAGAGTGTAATTTTTTTTTACGAATGACTTCAATTTAATTTTATATACAATTGTATATGTAGTGAAATACGCTGAATCAATATACTTACAACTGATAGTGATTTCTCTATGATGAGGCAAATACAAACCGGTATAAATGAATCTGCAAAAATAAAACACTGTTACTTTTATTTATATATCATTAATTTAATATGAAACTATTATTCCTTCACAAATGAAAACTATGAAAAATAATGAAAAATATAAATACAAATACTTTTATTTTGTCAATCTCTTGGATCAGAAAATTAATTCTATTCAAGATCAACTATTTTTTTTTACATAGGAAAATAGGTATGCTTCAAAGTGGAATTTAAATTAAATTATCAATATTATGAGCTCACGAGGTTTGCACAAACCAAAAATATTCACAGATATATGAACGTTTACGAAAGTTCTATGAAACCACATGAACTGAAATAGTATTAAACAGGGCTGTGGAGTCGGAGTCGTGGAGTCGGAGCTTTTTGTCCGGAGTCGGAGTCGTCGCGGCGATTTGGCCGGAGTCGTACTCAGTCAAAAATTTTGAAAAGTTTGAACTTTTAATTTTTGCATTTTATATGTCAAATTTTGCTTTTGGTCGCATTAATAGGGTTGATATTTAATTGAATACACATAAATAGGAAAATTAGGAGAAAAAAGTGGCGATATTGAACTTTTTTCGTCGGAGTCGTATTTTTGGTCAATGTTGGAGTCGGAGTCGTGGTTTTGGTAAATGCTGGAGTCGGAGTCGGACTTTTTTTCACCGACTCCACAGCCCTGGTATTAAGAATAAAGCAATACCAGGGTCCAATCTGACTTGAAAAAAGTGCAAATGCCAAACTATTTTTATCACTGTCAATAAATCAGCTATTCTATGGTGGTGTTAATTAAATTAAACAATTAGTGGCACAAAAATTATGTTGCAGAAAAGAAATGTAGTCAAAATGTGAGTATTGTGAGTATACTCTGTTTTCCATTCACCACATGTAGTATTTACACATACATATTTCATAAAAAACATATTGGTAGAATAGATTTGCAAATGCTTTTAGACTCACATAATAGAAGAACTATTGATGGATACTCCGTACTATCTACATTTTGACCTGTAAGCACAACAAACCATTGGACTGGATCTACCATAACTCCATACCTAAAAAAAATATATTTATATGTATCAAACAAAAGTTGAGGTTGGAGGAAAATTCATATTTCAAATATGTGTTTGCATTCTCTCACCCATTTTGATTTCTACACAATTAAATACAGACTTAAATATCTAAATGTAAATATTACTTATTCATAGCAAATATTGATAAAAAGACTTAATTGACGTTATTCCCAAAAAAAAATGCGGCAAGTTAGCACACAGTATTATAGTCAAATTGAAGTTAATAACTCACTTGATCAAGTTTTCAAGAAATAGGCGGAGGCCACCAATAGATAGAAGTAGGAATCCCCAATTGACTAGTCCGGTAAAGTTGTCGAAGCCAGAACTCCATGAGAAGAGAGAATCTTGAGGTCGGTGACATCTAAAAATATTTGATCACCATTATGAAAAACATGAAGTTCGCCAAAAATCTGACAACTTGATGAAGAAACGTGCATAAGCATCAGGCCAAAGTGAGAGATTGTTTACTTCCAAATGATATGTTGAAAACGCAGACTATATTCAAAAAAAATTCAAGCCAACTCACAACTTAACTTTTTATTATTGAAGCATCTATTTATATCTTATTTTAAAATATAAAAAGCTCGAGTAAATTTTGCGGTTTTTTTTGTGATCCGAAAAAGAGGGGCTTTAAAATTATATTGCGACTGGGGCCCCGTAAGTGCTTCATCCGCCACTGGCATTAATTGCTGAAATGATATAATATTTTTTTATATATTCCAATTTAATAAATCAGTATCAGAAAATTTATCGCTGTTAATTGATTGACGCCATTAAGTAAGTACTTACTTAATTGTTTTAAAAACGAAGAAACAAACATCGCACTAATTTATGTATTATTATTATACAAGTATAAATACCATTTAAAAAATAAAAAAACAGCTTTTATTTTACAGAATTATGATTGTATTTTTTAAGAAAAGTCGTCCTCGAGATTTTAAATTTTAGTTGTCCGCGAGGCTCGAAAAGTTGGCGACTGCCGACCTACATGGTTGATTGTAATGGTTATTGCATTTAATCTGCTGAATCATAGATGTGATTTGAAAATTTCGGTACATATGCTAAGCAAACATAAACTATCGAAAAAATTGTAAAATAATAAACAATCACGTATGAATTCCAAAGAATTTCGCCGTCGGCTCTAAATAAACGAATCGAGTTTCGCATATGAATACTATCTTCTAATAAGATTCTACTTCGACTATTACGTACATACTCAAATAGTTTATATTTGATATCTTTCTTGATTAAATTATATTTTTCAACAGTAAACTTGTTCCGTAAAGGGCACATATTAAATTTAAAATACATATATACCAAACTAAAATACCTTATAATTTCCATGAATGTTAATCTATAAATTTAATAATAATTGAAGAAATGACTAATCGGTTTTTAAATCGTATTGTAATCATTTCGTATCTACCCGGTGTTTTATCAGCTTGAATTACGTTAATTTGAGTATGATAAATATTATAAGTGTGGTAATTATATGTGGCTCCCTAAATCCCTTGATGCTATCTATAAACCGTGATAATTTTTTATCATTACAATAATAATGACTAGTCTATCACACTTTTTGTGCTAGATTTTATGATTACCTTAAAATAATTATTATTGAAATGCAAACTTCTATAGCAAGCAACGTAAATACAATCACGAGACCGTAATTACAAGGTGGGTAACTTGCAGAATGAAAAAAACTACTTGAGAAAGGCCTTGATGAAAACATACATGAACAAAACTAGTAAAATACCTAAGTAAACATTGTTTATATGGCCAGAACTGGTGTAGGTGCAATAATGCACGTCTCATATAAATAGAATACATTTCTTAATTGAGATCTTTCTGTGAAACATAAAATTCGAATTATTCCCGTACATAAAGTTAGTATCAGTTAAAACTGAATTAAGTAGTTATGTTTTCTTAAGTGTCAAACTATTATCGGCTACAGTTATCAACGTCGGGATCGGGTGATGATATTGCCTTATATTGCTAACAAAAAGGTTAAATTGTAACTGATGTAACGATGAACTCACGGTTTATCATTCTGTAACTTTCTAGCTTTTTTCTCCTTTTCTGTGATTTCTTCGGCTCTAGTAACACTCTGTGCTCTCCTATAACGCAATGATTTTTCTTCTGCTTCTGTTGTCATCGCGAGTATTTTGTGTTCACTTCCAACTAATGTTATTGACACGCCGTTTCTCGTTTGACGGAAACACGATATTTAGCCGGCTTATACGCCCGACCGCTCGATGGGACCGCAAAGTTCGATGTGCACACAGATAACGCATCAATATTATCGTCTGGTGCCCAGTGGCGAACCAAGACCTCAGATTTCCTTTCTATAGTGGAATTATTAATAGATCGTTTTTAATAAGGTAAATTATGCTAAGCGGAAATTTTGCAAAAGAGAAGTAGGCAACATAATAATTAAGTAATTTCGATGGATTCGGCGGTATCTTTGTGGAAGTTAATTGTAAATATATATTTAAAATCAATAACATTGTTATTTCACCTATTGTGCAACAAGTAGTGACACGTGTTTCGCTTCTTCAGCATCTAGCATCTTCAGTCTGAAGATGATCACAATAATAATAAATTAGTTTTAGGTATGATATATTTTTATATGAAATGAATTATACTTACATATGTAGATGTATATTTCTCGGTGCATCCCCACGAACGAATATATATGATAAGTAATAAATAAAAAGGAAAATTCATGGCAAGTTTATTTTCAAAAATTTTCAGCCATAAAAGTTTCAAAATCAAGTTTCATTCCCAAATTTCCAAAGAAACATTTATTTAGAACTTCATCGAGTCAGCTGTAAACGCATGGCGGCTCAACTCAAGTCATTTTATATAAATATCTATAGTATTGAGTAGATCACCAGCGGTGAAACTAGAGCAGTGGTTCTCATGTGCGGCCACCAGAGATTTTTCTGCGGCCACCAACAGCTTGATAGTTAATATTGAAATTGAATAAAAATGAGTTTTTACAAGTCAATTTGTCAACAATGACACCGAAAATTTAATATTTTGGATACATTGTATTGTGCATCAAGAATTGTCAGTTCCCAAAAACTCAAATACATACATGTTTGGGTATTTTTGACAAAAAAGAAATTTGGTGCGGCCACCAGTTTCGTAGGTCCGCTGATGTTCCTAATGCGGCCACAGCCAAATTTTACGTGAGAGCCACTGTACTAGAGCAACAGTTACCAAACTATGGTCCACAGAAGATTCTCACCCGGCCCTCCCCGAAGCCCCGATTTTTGTATCTATTTGTAATCTAATGTATCTAATTGAATTCCAATTACAATTTATTTGTCTTCCGACTCTCAAAAAAAGTGGTGAACCCTGTACTAGAAGGTAAACTCGCTTCCAAAATTATAGGAATATCATTTTTAATATTAATGATAAGTTTATTATTTTAATAGTTTAACTAAGTAATGATTTTTAAATTTCCAGATCTTGTTGTAGGCAAGCCACTGTGCTTAATGTTTGTTTCATTAAAACTGTGTTTATAATATAAAGTATAGATAGAGCACAAGCGACATACATAATGATTCCCTCTAAAATTTATTATTTTCGCGTAATAGAGAATTTTCGCAACAACTTATGATTTTCAATGGGTGACTAAAAATAGATTTGAATCATTTTATTGTATTTGTTTGATGATATTTTTCTATATTTTTTAAAAAAACTTTCCCATGCAGTGGCGTCACTAGAAATTTCGGGTGCCAATTAAAATTAACCTCCCTCCCTTCATTTTACGCTGGCAGTCAAAATTGATTACAATAAACCAGGGGTTACCAACCTTCTTGTACCTTAGAGCAGATTTTAAAATATCGGTAGGGCAGCGGGCACCACATATTTTTTCAAAGCAAAATTTGCTTTGAAAAAATATGTGAAAAATTGGTAATAAATAATACACAATTTTTTTTTTTTTAATTATTGTTTATATTCTATTATATAAAATAAAGTCATTGTATTCTATTATATAAAAGTCAGTGTAATCTTTAGCATTGCATTTTATTGGCCAGTGCCTCATAATTAGGGGAGTATGATGACGTTCCTGTTAACAAGCAATCATAAAGATGTTTATCGGTGAGTCGAAATCTATAATTTGATTTTATTAAATTCATTGTTGAAAATAATGATTCACAAAGGTATTTGGAATCAAAAAATGATTTAATCTAATATGCCGCTTTTTTTTAAAATGAACTTTTTTCCGTCCAATGTATTCCAGAAGTCCTCATCTGATATTAAGGATTTTAACATAATATCACTCTGAAGGTCAAAATCTCTAACTCCAGTTCTTCTGCCTTTTCTTGAACAAGCTCTGCAATATATGCAGCTATTTCCATTACATTCATTTGGCAAGTAAAAGGATTCTAGAGCTCAACTACTAGGTTACTCTAGCAGTGATCTATATCGATTTATGCAGACAAATGAGTTTGAATTACGTAATTATTTAATTATTTTATAACTTATTCAAATATAATAAAATATAAGGAATTGAAATGAAAAATTGTTGTCGTGGTCGAATGGGAGTGGGCGCACACGAATCGGCCCGCGCAATAAACCATTGTGATACATCACTAAATTATTTTGTTCGGTGCAAATGTAGTTTTGTTTTGATAATTTCAAAGTTACGATATTGCTGTCACATATTTTATCATATTTAGAGTATACTACATATATGGAAATTTAATATTCTGTATTTTGTACTTTTCCATGAGTTTTGTCCCCGATGACTCGAGTTTTGCCTTCCGGCATCTTAAGGCATTTCAAGTGCATTGGGGGGCTGCAACTTTCTTCGGTTCCCATACAAATAGAGAGGACAGCGTTTGGATCCATACCAGTTTGTTACAGCAACCATCCGTCATTGGATTGGAACACTAATTTTATAATAATTTGCAATGATATAAAGATTTTTTTTATTTAATAAACGATAAATGCGGGTGAAGAGGACACCATCATTTTTTATTGGTTTTTTTTCGCTTAAATTCGGTTGAAAATATGAATGGTATGATTAATTGAAAAAATCTTGAAAAGGTGTTTTGGGAGTTATTCAATAAAGAAATAGTAATAATAAAAAAAAGAATAACACATAAAATTTTACATTCAGAGTTGCCAATCAATAAATATACTGGTCTTTGAATGGACTACAACTGATGCGTAGTAAATAGTTTGTATAGCCATATATAAGAATAAAAGTAGGTCACTAAGTTAGATGTTATTATCACAATCTGGATGAATTATTGAATGACTTGATGCTAATGAGGTTCAGTGAATTGGATAAGTTATTCCATGGAAAAACTACATTTTCAGATATGTGATACAAACTATTATACTTACCATAGAAAATTATTTGAAATTATAATGATTCATTTAATTTACTTTGCCACGATTTTTGTCATTTATGCGGAAATGTAAATCCCCGGTTGTTAGTGAAAACTCATGGAAACGTTCAAAATGATTCTAATTTTATAATGATTCAATTGAAGTGGATACACTTGAAAAAAACACAAAAAACCTGAACATGAAGTAGTTAATGCACCAACTTTTTGACATGCTCCTCATCTGAAGTGGGCTAATCTAAAGTTTATAGCTTTGTTACCACATTGGTTATGTCACTGTGTGACGGATGTTCCAACTATTTGAGAAGCATTCTCATTCTGAATTTCTAGAGATACAGCCCGATCTTCGAAATAATTATTTAGATTATCGTATTTACCAAGTACAAATAATTTAGTTCCATACACATCTGAATCCATTGGTATCCGACAATTATACTAATTGCTTACCATAAAAATTGTTGATTTTCAAAATAACTACCCAGAAAAGCTGAAATAAAACAATTTCTAAAGTCGGTTTCATTGATATATATTTGTAGCTGTATTTTTTAACAAAAATAAACTGTGTTTAAAAAGCAGTGATTTTGAAGTAGATTCTAACTAATACTAGGGGGTGTTGAAAACTATAGAAAAAAATGTGTAATCTGTGCATAATTATAGTTTTTGAAGTTCACTCAATTTCCATTCAATAAATGATTAGTGTCATCGTATTAATGCTATTGTTGTATCATATTGGTAACTGAAAGTTTCTTAATAAACAAAAATTAGTACATAGTACTAAATTTTTAATTATCAATTATTATTTTTAAATTATACCAATTTTTGGAATAGATAAGCGGAACTTAAAAAAAAGAAAAAAATTTCCGCTGTTTTAATTAAATCGGAATGCGACGTCTGTAATAGTATCATACAATACTTTTTAGTCATAGATACTTCAGATTAACTTCAATAAGGTTTAATAATATATAAAATCTCATTACTGTATAATACATCTGATAATATTTTTAGCTCAAATGATGTTAGTCTCATGAAAAACACCATTAAATTATTCATAACTTCCCAATAAATTAAAAAAAACAATAACGCATGTATAGGAAAAGGTTTATAGCACATATAAAATCACAAATGAGTCAAACACACTCGTTCACTAGTTTGTAATAATTCCAAACAATTCATATGTTCACTGTGTAGCAGGTCTATGATGGTTCGGGTAACAAGAGTGAAATACAATTCGATCCCATTGTTGCAACACAACAAAACTTGATACCAAAAAAATATTATAATGAATTAAAATTTTTTGATTTAATTATTCTAATACAGTTCAAACGAAAAAGCCAATTACGTTGAAACAAAATCTGTGAGGTAAGCTACTTATTTGAATGCTATTTTTTCTATATAATAGTATAGCTATTATGTTATACATAATTCTAATGTGAATAAAAACATTTCTTTTAATTAGTTTATAATTTAAGAATTTGTATGTATTTTTAAGTGGCCACAAAGATTAAATTCAAAAACAATTTTAGATCATTATGATATGATAGAATAGATGAAATAAATTTTAACTCGGACACTGCTTTAACACACAATGATAAATTGAGCTAATCACAAAAATCGGGCTAAAAATCAGGTAGATTTGTTTGTCTTCCATTTGTGGATGAGGTTAAGCTATGAATATCATCAAGGGACTTCTTCGCCTTGGTTGATATATCATCCATGGACTTTCGCGCTGTGATTGTAATGTCATCTAACGATTTTTTAGTGTGCGTTAAAATCTCATCGGTACTTTTACAAGCAGATGATGCTATTTCCTTGACTTCAATATCAATCTTATCTATGACCCATTCAATAGCTTGCCGCCCTTTCCCAGCGTTCAGAGATATTTTGGTAGTAATAACGTCTTCCATATAGTCTGTCAATGGCACCCCCTGAAATTTACAAAAAATCAAGATACATTATTTATTTTCGGCACAGAATCTATTCGTTGGTTTTTTCTCATACAAAAACAAAATTACAATGTTTTAGAATGTGAAATTTCAGTTAATTTTTAATTTTGTTATTTCCTTTGGACAATAAAGATAAACAAACAAATCTGTTACATAATGTAATTCCAAAGCAATAAATTACAATTTCTTTACAGTAAAGTAAAAGATTTAATTTTTATTAAATTATCCAATTTATCTTATTTATCTCACGTTTTAGATGAATGATTGGGAAGAATATTCAGACAATCAAAATAATATCCTGATCAGATATAAACCTTGAATAGTAAATATTTTTACAAACTATTATTAAATCAGGGTGACCTTAGTTCAGGCTTTTAGCATATTATATATCTCTTTCAAACAATATTCAGTGTTCACACTAATTTTCTAATCTGCATTACATTTAGATGGAACACAGTCATATTTTACACATTTACAAATAATATATATGTATATAAATCACACATTTGTTAAAGTAAATTGACAGTTTCTCTTATCAGACAATCATTAAAAAGTCAAACATAATTATGCAACCGAAATGAGAATAGATAGAAAACACATGATATTCTAAAAATGTTTTTGGCAGTCATTCAACTTCCGAAATTCTGACCTTTAAATATTTTTCTAGTATTTGTAATGAAGAAAACAAGTTGTCCATTATTTAACATTGGAACTAATAGTGTTGATAATGTAAATGAAAAAGATTTGCTCATCTCAAGTTCTTTGTGGTAGTTAATAGTGTATTAATCAAAAAATAAATAATTTTTACCTTGACTGTAACGGTTGCTTCCTGTTTGAGCAGGGTCTTTGATGAATCAGTAGGATGAGGGATGTACCGGAGGGTTTCATCCACGGCAATATAACGGCAGAATGTCAAATTGATTGTCTTGAGGGTCATTTCTCGTATTGACGGATTGACGACAGACCACTCACTTGCATAGCACACTTTGGCAGAACCAATCAACTGAAAAAGATTAAAATGATTTTTTTTTAATCTATTTGCTACACTAAAAACACATGTTAAAAATAGGTTCCTAATCTTTTGATTTAAATAAAAAATTTATAATTTTTTTTTTTTTTTTGAGGCTAGACATTTAATGTTATTGACAGATTTTTTTTTAATAATGTGCATTACACAATATACGCATTTAAGTACTCCAATGCACACCTTCTTTCAATTTGAATGCAATGGCAGACGGAAAAGATGTAATTTTATTTTTATTTAATTAAGGAACCACATTTTACTTGGTCACCTTAATAGGTAGTAAATGGTAACACAAATACCAAGCAACAACTGGTCAATGAATTAAATGTCATCACAATATAAAAAAATATACTATCCATATTATTATACAATTACCTATTATATTTACACTCTGACCTATCACTTATTTAGATAACATGCAATGGGGGCAAAAAAAGCATTGAATCAATGCCAAATGTCCCACCGGAATCAAAGAAAGAACTTCCTATATGGCACATGTCAATCCATGGCACGAATTCAATAATTACTGGCGTGTACAACTGCACTTCACGTGACTTAAAGAATGTTTACTGTGAGATGCATTTGTTTCTTAATGCTTTGATGTATTGTAAATAATTTAAAAATAGGAAATAACTTATTAATTATACTGCCCATACAATAACCCTTAAACGGCCGCTTCATAAAAATAACAACATCTTAAACACTAGTACACTGAATTGGATAAAATAGAATGCATTTTCAAATAAGCTTGTTGTAAATTTGTAGCAACTTTATAAAAAATATATTTTTATTTTCTTCACATTTTTTCAATATATATTCTCAAGGTGAAAAATTGTATGCTCCTTTTTCAACAACGAGTATAATGACAAGAGTCATACTAAAAAATAAAAAAAATTGATTGAAAAAATTCGTCGAAAGAAACTGATGGTTCGTCAGAAATTAACAAATAATGCCCACCAAACATGTTTGCATACTCAACCTGGCAAAAATATGCATGAGAAAGGAAAATGAAATTATGATAAGGTATCTTAAAGTCATTATTAATATAATCTATTATTCATATTTTGAATAGTATCATTATAAATCAATATAAACTGAAAGAGGAATGTGCTAAATAAAAGAAAAAAAATACCTACACATTTAAAAATATCACAAGTATTGCGCTTATAAAAATAATATACTGGTATTATAACATTAGTATCCTTATATATTTGTTAGTCAATTGAAATATTTTGTTCATCTCTGAGACTGAAAAATCCATACTTGTTATGTGAATAGCCAAGAAGGTGACACACTATTTACATTTGAAGAAAAATTACAGAATACATTTAATCAAGTAAATCATTCACCAAATTCTTTATCTACAAGATCAAAGTCCTTAATAATTTATTAAGACTTGGAAAGTCTATTGACATAATATTATTTTGAAGTAATAATTAGAAAGCAGCTCAAACTGTTATTTTATCAGGCAGAATATTAAAATATTGACTACCATCAAAAATATTTGAATATTCACTGTAACGTATATTTTCATGAAACTTTTATGGCAATTATATTACCAAGTAAAGGTTTTGACGAAATATTTCCATATAGGTAATTTGATGTATTGTTTACTCACAGCCTGAGCCCATCTTGGAAAATACCATTTAGAACAGACTAATCTGTGGGTATGCAAAACTCCATTGACGACGTTTCGTTCCACAACATCAGTGCCTATCACAGCAGGATTCATCGGATTGGGGTACTTCCTCCATGCTGCCTGAGCGACAGTTTCCCAGGGATGGCTGGAAAAGAAAAGTCAATTAAATATTTTTTCGATCTCAATGTTCGATCTGACCATCAGCTGTCAAAATGTATATTTCGTGTATATGTGCTAAAAAGAATAATATATTACTTGAAAGTATGTTCAGAGGTCCAAATCCGCATTTTGGCGGGTTTTCCACATAAATTTTATAGCAAGCAACCAATGAACCATTGGAGTACGCAATTATCGGAACCTTCGCGTAATTTTACATTCGAAGAAAGACAGACTGATAATGGAGAAGTAACGATACCTAGTTTTGTACTCGTTACATGATAATAAGAAAAATAGTGAAGCTCGTATATACGTTAAGTAACGAGTCTTTGTAATTTCTACTATTTCCAAAATTATTGACTGACCCTAAATTTTGGAAATATCCTGTTATCAATATTACCACGTGACGCGTGAATCATGAGTTTTTCGATTCCAGTAATGTGTGCTATTTTAAGGATGAATAAAATGAGTAATCATTTACAACCAATATAATTAATGAACATCTAGATAAAATACAAATATTGTATCCCAAAATATGAATAAGAGTCGTGCTAATAAACTTGGTGGTGTTTCGGAATAACCTGACTATAGATTTTTTATAGAAAGTGTAGTGGATAGGTTAGTAAACTCTAAGATGTAATTGAATTATTAATAATTGAAAACTTTTATATCATTTCGATGACAAATGTTATTATCAAATTTCTGATAACATTTATTTTGTTATTAATTACTTTTTTCATAGTCTATTTTTTGCTAGGATATTTCTTTTGGAAATTCAACATTTTGCAGTTGTTAGGTATTCCCAAACAACATTGAACTTAACGTAAACTGAGGAATTTTAATGTCGTTTGTTATCAATTCTGAACTCAGTAAGAAACATAAATAATTTTGATCTTGACAAAATGTTTTCTTGGAGAAATGCTTGAAACGTAATTGTTCAACTTCTCTTTTTGAAAAGCTCCGTAACCATAACTGGACCCTACTCAAGAATAAAGACAGAAGGATAGGACCAGAATAAGATGAGCTATTATTTTTATTCGTTGCTTTCTTATTGATGTATATTATAATACAGTTTCATCGTGCTATCGAAAGGTCAATTAAAAGCTTTGTAGGTGGAAAATACATAACGGGCCCCGAATGAAAGAGTTTTTTTAACTTCATGCACTTAAGATTGCCCAATAGCGTATATCAGAAGACTCGTGAACTTGAATTTTGAAGAGAAACTAAAACTAATAACTTATTAAATCGTTACTTATAGCGAGTATCAAAATAAAAACAATGGATACTACTATTGTTAGTTGCCAGACTACAGTGCTTTTTTCCTTATAAGCTATTTTCTCTACAAAATAAAATATTCCGCTGCATAACTATAACTATCATTATATAACAGCTTTGTAGAATTATCAATGTTTTTATTTCAGCATTTTTTTTGATTTAAGTAATACCGGAATGTTTGGTATCGGTAATGTATTCGAAACAGTTAAGTAATATAAATTTTGTTATTTAAAATTTCAATTTCCATGTTAGCTTGAAACTTTAATGCTATGGAGCAACTTATTAAATAGTTAAGGATTTTGACTGAGAGTGCTTGATGGAATTTCAATATCAATTTTGAATTGTTTGAATTTTGCACTTTTCCATGAGTTTTGTCGCTAGCGACCCGGGTTTTACCTTTCTGCATCTTCAGGCATTTCAAGTGCACGGATAGTACATCCGTGCACTCAAAGGCCTAAAGATGCCCAAAGGCGAAACCCGGGTCGTTAGCGACAAAACTCATGGAAAATTACAAAATTCAGACAATTCAAATTGTATTAAATTGTACTATTCATAAAAAAAAATCTCTAGGTAAATTTTTTGTGAATATGATTCGTATGAAAAGGACCAGTTTTGTTCATTGCGAGCATTGGTAAAATATGGTTATAGGTACACGGGACAGAATCCCAATCCTCTCTCCTGCTTAGCTCCGCTTAAATCCTGTTGAGTTTTGGTTTCATAAATGCCCAAATCCTAAATCGGCCAATAGCGTGTTTGCATTTGTCGGCCATGACAGTTCAGTCGGTGAGAATCCAGCCCACATTGAGTGAAATTTAATGTTTTTGTGTCTGGTTTTTAGTGTTTTTTTTTAATTATGAATACCGAAATGAATGAAGAGATTATCGATAATGGTACCTCAACTAATATTAAAACTAGGAAACATAAAAGAAATCCAGAAAAATCAATTGTTGCCCAAAAAAAGATAAAAAGGTATTTTAAAATTTCGTTATTGTTGTCATTATATCAGGGCTGCAGTGGTTCAAAATAAATTATTTTCTCAAAATTATATGTATTTATTTTTGTTTTGTCATTATTAATAACAGTTACATTACCTACAAAAATCTGTGTTGCTTACCATTAGAAAAGAGTGAATATTTTTTTTCTTTCTTTATATAACAATATATATTACTTTTTAGATATTCCCGGACAAGGCAACCAGGAAACCCAAGATGTTGACACAATACAGATAATTGTGGATTGTCATGACATCATTGCTTTCCATGAAGCATTCTATGCAAAGAAAGACAAAATTCATCAGGACAATTTTATCGTAAAATATTTCAATATCAAAAGCATCATAAGAAGGCGTCCAATATCAGGAACTGGGGCACAAAAAAATCTAAGCACTGAGTATTTAGTGAAAATAAATGATTTAAGTATCAGCAACTTATATAAACTGTATGTTGCTGACCTGGAAATCCAAGGAAAAGGGGATTTATGATGATTTATGACGAAATTCAATATTGGCTTCCGTAATCCAAGTTCTGACAAGTGCTCAAAATGTTTAGAATTCGATGAGAAAATTAAAATGGAGAAAGATCTCAATAAAAAGGTGACACTACAAACTGAAAAGAAAATTCACAATTTACATAATTAAATAAATAATAATAATAATAACACATTACTGCACTCAAATTTCATGTTTATTTACACCATAAAGTGCACTGCTAAATAATTATCTATTTCACCCTATTATTGCATTTTATAAATACCTAGTTCTTTGTGGAAATATATTGTGGCATCGTAATTTTAAATTAATAAATAAAAACTAATACGGAAAGAAAAATAACAATGTATTTTAGTTCTACATAAATTATTTTATATATTTGTTGATAGCTATTTCGGCTTACGCCTTCGTCAGAACTATTATAACTATGTTAGTTCTGACGAAGGCGTAAGCCGAAATAGCTATCAACAAATATATAAAATAATTTATGTAGAACTAAAATACATTGTTATTTTTCTTTCCGTACTTAAATATTATCATTGCTTAAGTCAATCAGCGAGTGACATCTTTCAATATTTTTATTTCCTTTCTATCCCACAGTGCATGATTTAAAATCAGTTGGGCTACGAATGTGCGAAGTAGAAAGCAAATGTATCTGCATAAACATAATAGGTGGTTGTCATAAATAAAAATAGTGACTCGCACGAACAATCTTGCTTATCGGTTCTATATTCTATTGGCATCCTTGATTAAATTAGTCTTAGGAATAGCTTAAAGTTCTTTTATATCCTTAAAATAAAAAAAGCCTTAAACAATTAGCTATCAACAAGTATATAAAATAATTTATATGGAACTAAAATACATTGTTATTTTACTTTCCGTATTATAATGGAGTTCTACCAAGTAAATGCCTACTCAATCAATAAATAAAAACTACTTGATTATAATCCTGATTCCTCCCTGTACGTAATTTTTTCAATTTAGAATCAATATTGACCAAATCCAAAATATTTGATTTTCATTCTTGCATCGTGGTTTAGGATCAAATTGAACCAAATGCATAAGTTTTTTCATGATTTTGCTTAATTAAATGGCAGCGTATTAACAATCTTTTTAAATGGAAAATGAATAAATACATCAAATTAAACTACTTGAATAATTTGTGATGGGGACAAGTTTTTAAACGAAGTGTTTATCTCTGTTCAGGAAAAAGTGGATGTGGTCATTTTTGATCCCAAGCTCAGCAATTATTTGAAGCATTTCGGCATAACTTGATAAGATTTTTTCTTGATGAAAAAAATTACCTCAGATAATACATGTCCACGCCAATGTGGAGCATATGGCCCCCTTAATTCTTCATATATAATCTTTGCAATGAAACTCAATATTTATCATCTACGAGAACTGCTTGCTACTTACATTGCTTAACCTCTGTAGTTGTCAAGGATGGATAGAAGGGAAGAAGTGGTCAGCCTGTCGCTTTAGCTACTTCTCATAGGATTGGATTATATAAGTAATATATATATAACACCAACAAAGAGAATCGTTGGCAAAGTTCACCTAGGGCTCGGGTAAGGCCTGCAGGTCTAAGGTAACGAAGGTTTGGGTTCGGCCCTGGGTACACAAAAATATATCATACAAGTATATTTAAATAAAAGCCAGTCAATTCAAGGACACATTTGTTTATTCAGTAATCAAAAGAATACATAAATAAGCTTATGCTGGTGTGGGCGCAGGTGCGGCTGCGGCAGCAGCAGATTCTTCCTTGAGTCGGTCTTTCTTGAAACTTCCCATGAAAGAAGCTTTGTCTGCTGGGGTCTGGAAACGACCATGTCCAAATTTAGATGAAGTGTCAATAAACTTGAGGTTGATCTTCTCCAAAGCTGCTTTCTTGGTATGGATTCTCAATGACTGAAATAAAAAAAATAAGAGTTGTAAAAGAGCCATTTTTAAAAATCAGAAAAGATCCTCGGATGAGTTGTTTTAGTCCATGTGTCTTCGGGCTTTTATAAGAGTGACTTACATACCAGCATTGCTTATACATAACGTACACAATTTAATGAGGAATTTATCTTAAAAGCATTCCAAAATTAATTACCGACAGGAGTGATAAGTTGTAGAACTGTTTCTTGCTTTAAGAGTTGGAAAAGCTTGTAAATATAGAAGAAAAAACCATACCTTTCTCATGGTGATGACTCGCTTCTTTGGTCCCATGCAACATCCTTTAATCATGAGGAAATCATTGTTGACTTCACCATAATGAGGGAAACCACCCATGGGGGTGATGGACTTCTCTGATAAATCATACTCGGTGGAGGCATTATTTTTGACAACCTTGCCATCCTTAGTATGAATACCTAAAAAAAAAAAAATAAGATTGTATGACAATTTTGCATATTTCCAGAATCTTAAATCACAATATTTAATTACAATCAAAATGCACAAAATTCCCACCACTGCAACATTTGATTGAGTGCAGAAGGGCAGAATACAATATTTGACCACTTCCCGGCAAATTATTTTAGCAAAAATGTTCCAAAAAAAATCTATTTTTATTTTCTTTTAATTTGAATCATAATTTTTTTTTTACCCTTCGAATAGCATCTGCTCGTAAAAGTACCGATGAGATTTTAATGCACACTAAAAAATCGTTGGATGACATTACATTTTATTAATGATTATTTTTTTCTTAAATATTATATGTACATATTATATACATAATACCATATCATGAAATAGTCTCTTACAATGTCAGAAATCGTGAAATTACATGAAACACATATTTGTGAACGCCGAAAATCAAAAGGCAATTTTGAAAAGATCATGGGCGCACACGGCGTATTTGCGTGAGTGCCGAAATTGGAACACTATTGTTTTACAAGTATTCGTGAGAACACCGGGGAAGCGGTTTAATTAATAAGTTAAATATTTATATACCTTGACCAATGCGGTAGATTTTCTTGTTCATCTCTGTGCGATGATGGTATCCTTTTTGACCAGCTCTGGCAACAGTGAAGGACACTCTGGAAGGATGCCACGCACCAATGCAAGCAACCTTACGCAGACCCTTGTGGGTCTTACGGGGCAGCTTCTTTGTGTGCCAACGGGAAGTTACACCTATTAAATAGAGGAGCAAATTTAATACAGAAAAATCAATATAGTACCTAACCCATTAAACTAGTTGTCTCACAATAGAGCTAATAGGCAAAATTTGAAAAAATTTACTAACCTTTGTATCCCTTTCCCTTGGTGACACCAATGCAATCGATCATCTCATCGGGGGCGAATACACTCTCGACGGGAATAGGCTTCTCAAAGTGCTCTTTGGCCCACTTGATCTTATCTTCGATGTTACCTCCATTCAGTTGAATTTCCATGACATGGGCCTTCTTCTGTCGCTGTTTCAACAGCTTCATTTGAGTGTGGGCAATGACGCGGACAACGGTGCAATAACGGGCAATTTTCTTGAAATCCTTTTCAATGGATTTGCGACCAAGGTCATCTTGCCACTTCTTGCAGGACTTTGTAAAAGCCTTCTTCTTTGACTTGTACCTGGTTGAGTATTTAAATGTAAAAAGCTGCAAAATCAAACAGGGGCGAGTCTCATCGTTGAGTGGAGACTCGGATCCCCTTCTGGTAATTTACACCAGATCAAATCTCTCATGCTGCCATAGGAGAGCTACAATCGACATGGTTAATACAAGGTGGAACAACAAATGGGAACAGATCAATATGTACGAAAAAAACTATGGAACATCACAATAGCAATTCTTAGTGTGGTAGGTGTCAAATTGAGAGATAATTGATGATTTATTCCTGACATTTAATTTGTACATAATGACCCGTTGCACTATGAATATGGTCAAAATAGAAAAAGGTAATGATTCCGCACAAGAGCTAATTAATCACGCTTTACTGTGGAATGTGGTAAGATACCGAGTAAAATACACTGCAGGCACATGCCAAATAGCCTTAGCAGATAAAAAAAATTACCACCAGGATAATATTAATACCATGAGGATGAGCACCACAACGTGGGATTCAAATTTGTACATTAATGTAGCTCACAAAATAGACATGTGGTCGACACGACAATACAATGTGGGTAAAATTGACATTTGGCCTACCTACATGCATTATCAAATAATTTTAAATGGCATGTTTTAAATTACAAGATCAATTATACTAGTGAGCTGAAATTGCTTGTGATTTGACGTTCTTGTAAGTAGAATTGTAATTACCAGTTCTTGTAGAAACGACGTTTGCAATCTTCAGACATATGCTCAGCCCAGACTGTGCAGAGAGATCTCAAACCATGTGGTGTCTCAATGTAACCAGTTACACCGACTACAACCATGGGGGGGGTCTCCAGAATGGTGACGGCTTCGACGATTTCTTTCTTGTTGATCTCTGTGTGAATAAAAAAAAAACAGAAGATATAGTACAGAAGAAGAAGACAATTCATCAGTAAAAATAATATGTAGTATTAAAAGTGTGCACAACATGGCCGTTCCCCCTAGTAACTGTCCAATGGACTATAGGACGAAAATGGAATATGCCAGACTTACGCCAGCTCAAAAGAGCGGCGAATTTACTCTACGACATTGTGTGCTAGTCACTGCATTGAAGGCAGCTTTGCAACACTACAGCAACAGATATCCAGGTTTCCCCGAATGTCTGCGCCAGTATGTCGAAAATGGGTTTTAAAATGGATGCAGACTTACTTGAGCCAGGTCTGTCAGCTTCCCTGACAACGTGGGTCATACCGGCTTTGTAACCGATAAACGCTGTAAGGTGGACTGGTTTGGAGGGATCATCCTTGGGGAAAGCCTTCACTTTACCACGATGACGACGGGAGCGCTTCTTGGGGTAGAATCCCATCGATCCATGACGAGGTGCCGAAAACTTACGATGAGACTGAAATAAACGTAGAAAGATATAGAATTTACTACATCATGATGTATCCATGTGGCACCTGGATGATGAGTCGAAAGTCGACCGCTCATATTAAAGAAAGCCTCAAAACCACACGAAAGGAAGATTGGTTCATATTCAACGACAGGAATACTACATTTTAAATTAATATTAAAATGAGGATTATAAAGATTCAAGCAGATGAAACTACACAGGTTACAAACTCACCATTTCGGCTTGAGAGTTGAAATGAAAGAGAGAACTTAAGCTATCATAGACATCACCTCTAGCCTTGTGATACCACAGTAACAAAAATTATTCCCTTTAAATGATACATTTTCCTGTAGGTAAAGTAGCTTAAAGTTTCAAATAATATGTAAGAATATCAAAAATAAATGGTAAAACCCAATTCAACCCAGTAATTAATTTTCATTCAATAAAAATATCAACCATTTACATCAAACCACAAGTATATATAAACAGTTTCTCCTGCTTATTTAGATCACAATTTTAATTGAAAAGTACGAATTTTTATGAAATGATTGAATTAGTCAAAAAAATATTTGAAAGAATAAATAAATTGTATTCTGTTCAACTTTTTGATGAGTATATGAAAAAGGACTAAATTCCTAAGCATGTTTGAGTGCTTCTTTACGTACCTACCTAATGTTAACTTTGAAATTATGAAAAAGGAACTTTCTTATTGAATAAGAAAATATGCCATTCTCTTTAAATATTCTATTTTATAAACTTATATTCTTTCACAAAAGTAGTTTAAATTGAAATGTTGCAAATAGGGTGACTGATTTTTTTTATTTCGTATTATTCCACAGCAAAATAAACTCAAAACGGGACGCAACATATTAATCGATTATTTTCGATGGATTCGGCGGTAGCTTTGTAGAAATTTATTTTATATTACTAATCGTTTGCTGCTTAGCTATATTATGCATAAGATTAGCCATCTAAAGCTATTAAGAGCAATGCTCAGCCACACAATTTATTTATCCATTGAAACAAAAACTATTTGAGTGGGTAAATACTAAATATGTTAAATAAAATAAAAATAATAATATATTTTTAGTACTTTTTCGACGTAAAATTTATTTGATCAGGACCGGTTTCGCTCATGGCGATCATTGTCAACTGATCTAATGATGATGATGATGATGATAACTGACATAAATATGTACCTAAGTACCTACTGAATATATTGTTTATATCTCATACATTGCCATAGACAATAATTATTATGATATAAAGTTGTCACCAATGATAAGCTGTCAAAATTTGTTTTAAATAGTCAGCAATTTAAGGTTCTTTTGAGATATATTCCTATCAAATAAATTATACGATATAAAACGACCCTTGAATTGATCATTAATTAGTGTATACATTTATTTCTAAATCAGAAATTTATAAGAAAAATCTTAAGTGGAATTATTTCGATTTGATCTTACTATTCTATACCATTGGTGTCTTTTATTGTCCTTCAATATTTTCAAAACCGAGAAGATGACAGCTCCAATGGAACGTATTCAAGTATTAGATTCTATAGAGAAGGATATTATGACCTGTCTTCAAAGCGCAGGTAATTATAATACAGAAATATATTTCAATTTAATACTTGTTTTGGACTTTCTTGCATTATGCCACCCTGGGAATAATTATATTTAAATTATGAAGAGAGTGTCACGGGCTAGCCAAAAGTTGTAATTTTATTAGCTTTAGTAAATAAAATTTGATGTTAACATTGACTTGATGTTTCAATTGTTTCCTTTTTATTTTATTATGAACAACCATGTTCAGGAAGTTCTCGACTTGCAATGGGTTCCGTTTCGCCACCTTCGATATAAGTCATTAATTCGAATATTAAATACGTCCAATTTTAACATTGCATGGGTCATCGGGGCCACATATTTTATAAAATAATTGACAGAAACTGGAAACTTGTTTACTTATTTCATACTCAGTCGTAAACAAGAACTGACCGTAAAAGTATTTCTGGTTGATGCCGGTCTGCTAAATATTTTTCCAATTCTCACCAGTCTGTGTATGTAAAAGGTTGAAGAACACTGCACTCACAAGATACTTCTATTTGTGAATGAATGAGAAAATACCCTAAAACTAAAATTGTAATCACAATAGGTACTAGCCAACCATCATTTAATTACTGGAATGCTTTATTACCATGGCAGTATTTGAGAGATTCTTTTACATTCATTTAAAATTGTGGTAAAATTGCAGTATTCAGACACGTGGCTAATATTGTTCTGACCTTACTTTTGATGGTAGTTTTGGATTTCTTGCTTCATTTTGGACCTATATAGCTTGGCGCAGATGGATTTCGTTAGATTGTGGTCGTGGTGTAGTTTTGAAGTTTGCAGTTTTGTGCGTTTTTCACCAAATTTTCGGTACACTTGCGGCAAAACTGTGGTTGTGCGGGGCAATAAGAAGGTTAGGTTAGGTTAAAAGAAGATAAAAAAATTTCGGTGACCTAACCTAACCTATACCACCCAACAATGCAACCAACTACAACCACACGAAAGTCCCTAGGTGAACTCACCATCAATCACTCGACTCCCCAGACTCGCTGCCGTTGTGCGACGTCCGCTCGACGGTGATAAACGCACAAAATTACAAACTTCAAAACTACACCACGACCACAAAATCTAACGAAATCCATCTGCGTTAAGCTGTACAGGTCCAAAATGAAGCAAGGAATCCAAAACTACCATCAAAAGTAAGATCAGAACAATATTAGCCACGTGTCTGTATTCTGCAAATTTACCAAAATTGTGATCATTACTTAATCCATACCCTACATATATATATTAATAAAAATGGTTCAGTACTGTATCACCTCTTGACCATTGGATGTGAATGCGAATAGGCAACCATACAATGATCCACTTTTTATGAAATAATGTTACCAACTAAAAGAAAGGTTTGAAGCTGTTCTTAGTGAAACAACGGATTTCAAATGCTTTTTTATGAAAATACTCATTTTGTATTAAAGCCCCATTATTAACTGTACTTAACAAATCTAAATTACCTGTATGTAAAAGGTAGGCACCCCTGCTGACAGTTCTAATTGAATAAAATAATTCTTAACTTAAATATTTTTCAGGGCAGGCACTCCTTGAGCTAAGCAAAGAAAAATCTAGTCAAAAGCAAGCTGAAAGTAATACCCATCAGTTTTTAAAAACATTGAGCCAAGTGGAGTCTAAATTAAATGAGCAGATCAATTATCTCACACAAGTTTCAACAGGACAACCCCATGAAGGATCCGGGTATGCATCCCAAAAGGTTCTACAGATGGCATGGCACCGTTTGGAGCATGTTCGTTCTTGGGTTAATGAGCTAGATAGATTAAAGACCACACATCTAGCAATCGCAAATAGAGCTGCTAATGGAGTAAAAGTCAATGGAACTTCAGGAGTTACAACATCAACTGCGAGCACAGGCACTGGGTGACTCTATCAAAATGGTTAGATTTAAAGAAGTGATGAGTGATCAGTGACACTTTAAAAATACATATGTACATATATAATTGTAAAATTAAGACAGTTTGTGTTACATATGTGATTTTTATTTATATATTGTTTCACTTATATAAATGTTCCAATGTCAATTTCATAAACTATCGAATTTAGTTTATTTAAATATTTTCAATAAATAGAGTAAAAATTTAAATTTTTTCTTGAATATTTTGTAATTGAATGCCGGTATAGCAGTAGCATGAAAGTTTTCCACATCAATAAGTGCCACTCTTTTGGCTGTTAAATAAGTGTTTTTTTCTTTCTAGAAATATACAATAACAAATATAATTTTATGATAATCTGTAATTCTCAATTATCAACGCTTCGTATGCTGGAATTCAAGATCATAGTTCAGAGTGTCACTAACAGAAACTAGAGAAAGTAATCTCGATATAGTTAATGCTAAATGTTTTCAATGTGAAACAATGATTTCTTCCGACATCCTTATTTGTTGTACTGCAATACTGTGAATAAAATATAATAAAAATAATGGCCCAATATTCGTGCAATCAATCTCTTTTTTCCACCCCATAAGTTTTACATATTAACCGCTTGAGACCGAAGCGGACACGGGTGTCCGGATCATGTGCCGACCACCAATCCCAACCGGACACGGGTGTCCAAAATACTTTGAGATAAATAATACTTGGTATTCCAATGGAATATACGCTATATATTAATGAATATGTGTAGTCCCATATATCTATGTAGAATCAATATAATTTTTAAAAATATCGAATTTCATTGTATTTTAGGTGAAAAATTTTTTCCCCAAAAGATGTCACACGCGCGGGCCAAGGGCTGCCACATGCGCAGTACATAGGCCACCACATGGCACACATTATCATCATGATTTATGACCACCTCACAGTCTCAAATTCATTGTTTTGTTCATTGGGTATTCGAATTCAATGTCTACAAAAAAAGAGTGTTTCTAAAAGTTCAGTGTATTATTTTATTTTTTATTTATGTTTTCAAACATTTCTGCCAGCATATGAATACTATAGAAATTCATTATTTTTAATGTATTGGTTTTGAAGATAAAACAGGAAGTCATTTGTTATACACAAGTTTTTTTTCCCAATTTTTATTACATACATATTATGTAACCATAAATTTTGGTTTATGATTTAAAAAATTTTATACAAAAATTACTCGTTTGCTTTATGCCAGCCCTGAACTAGAAATGTACAAAGATTTTTAGCAAATATATAATTAATAAAAAAAAAACAATATTTTTATGTGGTGTCAACCTTGACATTTTTTACGAAATGTTACAATTTTTAATTGAAAAATTATAAACCAATCCATTAATATATGTGTAAAAAATATTTAAAATTTATAATTAATTTTACTTATTTTTTTATTGGCCCTCAAAAACACGTGGTCCTGGTGGCACAATGATCATTTTCTTGCGCGGTTAATCACTTTTAAGGTGTTAATTAGTTATACTGTTTTGCTGGTATTTCCCAAAAACTGGCTGTCTCAATTAGCTGATGTTCCATTAAGCCAGGGGTTCCTAACCTTATTGCGTTGAGGGGCGCATTTGCGATTTTGGAGATGAGTCAAGGGCGCAGGCCGGATTTAAAAAAAAAAAGATTTAAGTAGTACATATTTATGTATGTATTCATTTTATTATTGCTCCCTTGACATTGACAGCTTTACATGTTTTACATTCATTATATTGTGTGACTAAATTATTTATTTTAAATCGGAAGATTATGCATTTATTTACAATTACAAAAATCCTAGAAACAAAAAAAGCACATTTCGTGTAATCTTTGACATTGCATTTCACGAAGAGCATGTTACATTGACAAAACCATGTTAGGTATATCAGTTTTTCAGGGCTTTTAATATTCTGTTAGATAAAGGATATATTCAAATATTGTTGATTATAATTAAGTATTTCGACTGAGGGTGCTTGATGGAATTTCAATATCAAATTATAATTTTTTGAATTTTTTACTTTTCCACGAGTTTTGTCTTTTTTTAAGCGAAAAGCGGCTAAATGCTCAGCCACTCTTACATTTAAGGTTCTAGCAGTTTTACCAATATAAAATCTGGGACACTCACTACACTGCTTTTGCACTTACTCACTTACTATCATTATTACTTGCAACAAAGCTTTGCAAATGTTGGGCTTTATCCTCCGCACTACCAGGGTCTTTCCAGGAGTAAAAATTTTGATACTAATGTATAATTCTTTGGTTCGAAGCCGACTTGAGAGTGGATCGATTGTTTGGGCACCGAGGAGTGCGAAATGTGTTCTTATGGTGGAGAGGGTTCAGAAGAAATTTTTGAGAATTCTCTATTTGAGGACATATGGGTACTACCCATGGCTTTATCCAACAGACTTTCTCTTAGGGATGCTCACTTTCAATAGTTTGAATGCTCGAAGAGAAATGTATTTGGCATTATATTTCTTTCGGCTTATCCGAGGCCAAAATGAGAATTCCACCATTCTTGAAAATGTTAAATTGAATGTTCCTGATAATTTTTTGAGGAATCGTGAGCATGAGTTGTTTGTTCTTCCAAGGGGTAGAACCAGTCTGCCAATGGGAATGCCTCTGGGAAGAGCTTTAACAATTTTAAACGGCATTGCTTCGGATGTCGACATATTTCATATTGACGTGAGTGAGTTCAGGCGAATACTATATTTTATGAATAAAAGTTGATTTTGTCAGAACTCACTCGGTTGACATCTTTGAAAATTTCTAATGTGATTTTATAAATTTTTTTCTCTCTGTTTTTATGATTACAATGTTTTCATCTTGTTTTTAATTAATTAATGATTAAAATTATGTATTTACATGTATGTATATATATAAATACATACACGTATTTATATTTGTCAAATACATGGCGCATTGGCATTAGCTGTAATGCCATGATTTGCTTTTTTTCTTAAATAAATAAATAAATAATAAATAATTAATGTAATATAATAATAAAGGCTTGAAATCAATCAACTCATTAACGAGAGGTCGGATAGGACCCTTGATTTATTTTAAATATTCTTATGTTATCATCTGGTCATTAATATTTTCAAAAATCCCCGTAATTATAACAAACCCACTTAAATCATTGAAACTTGTATTCATTCAATTTACGCTAATTTACATTTTAATAACCTTTTAACTTAGTGATCTACTTATATTTTTGTATATAAACGATACAAACTGTTTACTACGCGTCAGTTCAAGTACATCCGTGCACTTGGAATGCCTGAAGATGCCGAAAGGCGAAACCCGGGTGCAATGGTAATTTAATCCATTATTGCAACCGACCATTGCTGGAGCATTATCAGTAATTATTGCTGATCCTTTTATGAAGGCATTCTAATTTCTTTCGCGTAATTTAAGACATTAACAATATCATCACCTCTTAAAATAACATAAATAAGCTCATATTTGTGCAATTTTAAAAAATGTTTTTCAATTCTTTGCTGGGCGCACTAAAATGACTCCGTGGGCACATTTGCACCCGCGGGCTCGCGGTTAAGAATCCCCGCATTAAGCAGAATGGACTGTCTGATAGACGAAAACAATCAACCTGTTACAAATTTCTGTTAGTCATGCGGAAATGATATTCCTCGTATCAAAAAGGGGGGTTCAAATAAAAGAAGTGTGTAAGAATATGTATTTATTTAAACAACGGCTACATTATGAGAGTTAATTGGAGGATCTGAAAAACAACGTTATCAATGAAGTAATCACTTCATAAAATAATTATTTTGTATGACATAATGAACACACTGTAAAACTATGTTCCTTTCATGTCTTATATCAGTTTCTAAAAGTTTCTCTAGTAACGTATTCGGTGCTCGCTTAGAAAAATATTTTGGTTCATAGATTTTCTTAGCAACATTCGCATCTTTTTTTGGTTCACTTTTATTGTCGTTTAATTCATTATTTTTATCAGAAGTCCCCCGCGTATGTTTTCTCTTTCTTCCTTGTTTTTCTGGGTGACTGGTATCAGGATTATGAGCATCATCAATTTTTTCGATGACAGTTTCTTCTGGACCACTATCATTATCATCATGTAAAGCGTTATTTTTACATGAAACATTTTCATTACCGTGTGTTTCCTTTGGTACTTCAGTCATGTCACTATTTTTACATGAAACATTTTCATTACTGTGGGTTTCCTTGGGTACTTCAGTCATGTCTTTATTTTCACTGACAGATATATTATTTGGAACTTGTGTAACAGATATTCCAGGAATACTATTTGAATTGGAATTTGCAGGAATTAAGGACAATCCTTCTTTATTGGAAGTGATGAATTTTTTAGATGACGGTTCATCATCATCTGAAGAAGTATCATAAGCATTTATTAAGTTACCTAGTGCACTACATACTGATGAATTTGCATTGGGAAGATTCAGATCCACTGTGACCTCTTGCCATTCATCGTCTTCAATATCAATGCTGTCATCAACAACAGTCTTTTCATCATCATTCATTAAATCAAGCCGTACTAGCTCACTTGTACCCCTAAATTTCTTCAAATTACAATATAATTCTTCCACACATGTTGCGGCTTCTGTTTTCATGGATGTAGTTTTTTCAGTAATTGTTTTTGAAGGTTGTTGATTGATATTCTTGTTTTTCTTTATAGATGGAGTGAAGGGTTTATCCTTGCCTTTGGCACCTTTATTATATTGTCTATCATCTAAAATGGGAACAAAGAATTACATGAAATAATCATAGGAGTCTTTCAAGACAAGCATACTTAGTAAAGAATTAAAATCCAAAATTATTGTTCTACTTCTAAAAATATATTTTACAACCAATATGAGTCATTCTACAAATAAATAAAGCAACTCACTAAGTCATTAGGGGGAGTCCCATAAAATTAATTATAATTAGGGATTCAATAATATTTCAAGAGTTACACAGTGGGAAACTGAAAATTTTATGTAAAAAAAGCAATAGTCCAGAAATAACAGTCATTCGATGTGCATCGTAATAACAAAAGTAAATTTGATATATTGCCCTAGTTTATGGCATGGATTGGCGAAAAAAATGCTCAAATCAATGTGTCAATACAAACCATTATTTTTTCTATTATTGAATCGGTTTTTATTGGGTTGCAATTTTTCTCCTCTGTCGTGGCACTCTTTTTGCTGAGCTCTCCGTTTTTCGATATTTTCTTTGCTAGGATAATTTTTTTTCCTTTCCTTAATCCAGTTTTCAATGTCCTCGGGAGTACTTATATTGCGAATTTTGTTGTATAAGCCAGAGCTGTGCTGCATTTGTATGTGTTTAGTGACTACATTTGGATGAGCTATAAATTGGCAGCCATCGATTCCACATTTCTGCAAACAGTCAGTTTATTGGATAGTAAATTTACATTGAAACCTGATAACTTTATGAATCAACCCTGAGAACTGTAAAAGTGCAAAATAATATATAACAGTAAACTTTTAATGATCCGGATGAGGAATATCTATCCAGGAATCCAAGCGTTGCAGATACCCTTTTTCAAGTCAGGTATGGGTGCAAGTAAAGAGTTTTAAGAGTGTGTAAGAAGTGTGTAAGTTTATTTTTAGACCTACCATATCAGGAACGAGTGGGAAGGTGTGTATGTATATCTATCTAAAGTTGATATCGTATCTACTGGAAGGGTGGTGCTTTTATTTGATAAATAAAAACACATTTGGTGAAAAATATGTAAATTTAGTAAATTAGCCTTGCCATTTAGATTTTGAGACCAGGTGCTTATCCACTATCTGGAAAACACTGATTTATCCAATGTTAATGGGTCTTTTTAATTACTTTGTATTTGATGGCCAATTAGCAAAAGCTAGAAGTCATGCTATTATCTCATAGATTTCGAGTGGGCTATTTTTTTTAGATTGGCTACCAGAATAAATCAAACCAGATGAGATGATTAATATTAAAAAAAAATCACTTGCTATTTTAGCTTTGAGCTTTATTGTACCTGATGTTCAGCTTTATGTTTCTCTAATATATCTGATGTCTTAAATCCTCTGTCACAGGTCTCGCACCAAAAATTATCCACAGGTGCACTGTGCTGCTTGTAGTCATTTTGGGGGAATGTAGAACTTTGAGAATATTGTTTATATTCACCCATCATTCTTGGTGGTATTGTTGGTCCTCGGGGACCGAACATTGGAGGAGCTTGCATATGCGAGGGTAAGCACAATCCTTCAGGAGTCATTCCGAAAGGAGGTCTGAGATAAGGAGGATATGATCGTTGATTGAAAGGAATCCTAGGTCTACGCATAGGACCACCGCGAAAATTATTTCCCGATTGTTTGAAATTGCGCGGAGCATATTGGAATTGGCGGTTATTCATTTTGAATTGCAAACTTCGGATAAGGTATAAGATTAATTACGAAAAGAAAGACGAACACAACGTAGGAATCTAAAATTTCAAACTGTCAAGTGTCAAAAATTGAAGCATGGTCGGACAGTTATACCAACAAAATTCGCTAATAAATAACATCGGCGTCAAGTAATAAAATAATAAATAAATACATAATAGTAATATGTATTGTGAAAAACTTTTTAGAACTTTTGCTGAAAATGAGTGTCATAAGTCTTAGAATATTGTTTTTTAGAAATTGGCACATAAATATGAAAAATATTTACATAAATATTAATTTAATAAATTATAATATTATTTTCAATTTAAATTCGTTTCCAATGTGAAACGTATACAAATTTAATTGAGTACCGTCAAATGGGGTCACTTTGCCACAATTGAGGTATCTTTATCTGGTTAATACAATGATATTAACCGTTCTAAAGCTAACGACACGCATAAGAAGAAAGCTCCGACAGCTAAGAACTCACCGGTGGGCAATTATGTTAAATCCGTCAAAAAAATATATTTCCCAAATTATCACATCGAATGTGGATCCGATATTTCTTAAGGCTCACTAAATGAATATAAACTTTTCATTTGAATATTTTTCTTAAATGATATTCAACAAAAAGTGTATAGAGGTTATCAGGGCTGTCAAAACTTTTGATAGAATATTCACAATATTAACGTAAATATTATTTTGTATGTATATATGTTTCATATCAATTAAATAAATACAAATCAATATTCATGAAATCATAAGAAATATTCAAAAAAATCATTTTATGATAGCCAATCAGAGTGCAAAATTGACATTATATTATAAACTGTGTGTGACAACCCTAATCGAGGATTCGTAAATATGCTCTAAAATCCATTTGGTATGGTAATTTAGATGGGTTTGCTTTCATAAGGGATCGAAGACATCTAAGCCCTGTATGTTATAATGTATCCAGGGCTTTTTTTTAAAAAAAAGCTGTTGGAACTCACTTCGTGTCAAGTTTTTTTTACTAAATAAAATTATATTCAAATTTCATTTGAGTAAAATTTCGTCTAATTGATTTTGAAATCTGTGAAAAAAGGTGCCGGAACGCCGTTCCACCGCGTCAAATGGGAATAGCCGTGAAGGTACCTATTGTCCTTTTTTAATTTTTGAAAAAGTCGTAGCGTACAGAGCAAACAGTGAGGAATTGTTATAGTTGGTAACAGGTTAAAAACAATTTATAATATTAAGTGCTCCCAGCATAGAATCTTTTGCAAAAAGCCACATAATATGAGATGTTTATAAATACATACATTCAATTACATTGTGAGCAGTTTATGAAAAAAATGGACCAGGCAAAAACAACCATTGGAATACAATTTAACCCCATTCAACGGTATCTCAATACAAATGATTTATTGAGAGCTAGTTGATATTCTTCTTTTCGGAGACGGTAAGAATTTCGAATTAGATTGTTAAAAATGAATGTAAGCATTACAAGCATTTACAAATTCGATTAGAATGAAAATTATTACTACAAGGCAACATAACCGGAGATAAAAAACCAGATATATTTTTTAGTATCTACATACATAACATTACTATTAATAGTATTTTTAGCAACGAAGAAACATAAAAATCCACCTAGGTACCTATTGCATTCTTTACTTTACTCACTACATTGCGTTATATTGTCTATGATTCTCTATTTAGAGTTCGATTTGGCGGCGTCGAAAATCAATCTGTCAAGGCGGCTGTCATTTTTGTTTTCTTTCACAAATTATATCTGTATAAAAAAACGTATGCCATGAATAATTCCGCTGCTAAGGTAAATTATTTACGTTAATTATACAAAATCACATTCAGGTAGTTATTTCTATTACAAATGAGGTAACTTTTGTTTCTTTGAAATATTAAAATACAGTGGAAGAATACTCCGGTTGACGCTTCTCAGTATTACTTTACTATTTAATGTAAATATGTAATGTGCTGCATTAAAACTGTTTATTCAATGTAACTCAAATTATCTCACTATATATAATTAGTGAATATTCATTTGGTACAAATTATACAGTAAACACACATAATATATGAATGTACATACCCAGAATTTGTAACCATAGTAAACACATGTTGGATGGTCATAATTTTAGAAATGTGAGTATTCTGCATGTGCTTAGGCGCATTTGAGTTAAATTTATTCGCATACTGCATATGCGAATAAATTTCCATACTGCTTTTTCTGAGGCTTAGACAAATATCTTAGTTAATGTAATTATTCAGAAAGGATTTTAATAAGAGCCTTGATTGATGCTACTCTGTACCTATCACAATAATAAATTTACATATTATTTATGTAACATAGGTTATTCCACCATCGTGATGATTTCATATAAATTTAATGATTTCATTTATACACTCTGAACGGTTCAAAATACATAATACTCTGGAGCATATATTTGTGTTTATTGAAACTTATATTGATAAGTATTTTCACCTGAAACAATACATTTTATTTTATCTATCAAGTCAATATTTTTTATACACAACACAATAAACATTATCAACACTTCTTACTTTAATGTATGGGCTGGGTATATAATTTGTAACATCTAAGGGAATTTTCATGGATACACAAATTGTGAATAAATATTACATTGATGAGTGCAATTCTGTTGTATTTCATTCTTGTGGCACTGGACAATGTCATTTAGGATATGTTCAAACATTTGGCAGGTTGGAGAGATATTTACTGAAGCAGGTGCAGCATTTAATAAACTAGCAGAGATGACTATGCAACTTCATCCAATGGCTGATTCTCCAGCTGGGTATGTAAATATTTTTCTACAAATTGATGGTCAAAAATGCAAAAAGGTTGAGACGACTAGTAAAACCCTTCTGGTTTGTTATTATATGTATAAATGAATGTTTTTAAAGTATTTGATTAAAATTTAAAAACAAATTTGTTAATTTGATTATAAAGACTGGCAGACTACCCACTATATCCAGTAATGAAACGGATTGGTTGTGATGAAGATTTGGAATCACTTTGATCACCTGCATTCTTTAACTTATATCTGGACGTCTGCCCGTCCTTAACAGTCTCTTCTGCAAAAACGCTTATTAAAGCATGAACCACAATTTTTGTGCAGCAATCTTTTAATCACCAGCTGCCTGTATAGTGAATTAAAAAATATAAGAATACTTCACACACTATTCAGAGTTATAGTTCAATATTAAAATTCCAATTCTACCGTAGATTCTAAATAGTGTCCTGGAGACAATTGTTTTATCATTTGTGTTAAATCTATTTTTATCTGTAGGAGTAAATGGACAGACGAAGAAATTGAGATGCTCCGTACATGTGTTCATCACTTTGCGGATGATCTGAATAAACTCAGCCAACATATTAAAAATAGAACAGTGTAAGTTTTAATTCAATATTAAGCCGATATGAAATATACTGCCGACTGTCTCAATTTCATCGTCACTGCATACATTAGTAAACGGTTTGATGTTTTTCAAGTTCTCAGATTCGAACGACTTTAAAGAAAAAGGCATTCGAGGACGCCGGTATCCCAGTTAGACAAATAGTCTCCGTAAGTAATCAATCCCAGGGGGGGCAACAAGTTTCACAGCCAGTAACACAGATGGCGTCGAATCAAGGTTCGCAGCAGCAACAATCGTTGATGGGAAAAAGTGCTGAGGTATACATGAGGTAGCGAATAATTACAAAGCAAGCGGGTCAAATGTATTGTTTTTATTGAAGTTTCAGCATGAACGCATTTTCATATTAATGTTTAACCATACTAAACCACTTGTGGCAATAATTTAACAAAAAAAAATATAGAAGATTTTTAAATTTGATCCTAAAAATGATTTTAATTTTACTTACTTAGAAATCTTCTATACTGATATTAAAAATATGTATCTACATACAATTGTACGTTCAGTATTGTTTTGAAGATACATAGTTTTATGCAATAACTTTATACGTTGTTCATTGTAACTAAAAAGATGTGTGTACTTGGTATAGTTGAAATTTGAGCTATTAGTCATATTTACTGTTGAATATTTTGACCATGCGATCGCATAAAAACTTACTTTTGTAGATTTTTTATCGTTTCTCGTTCTCAAGTTACACAATTTTTTAGTTTCAGATGTTATGCTTTCCCCCACAATAATTAAATACCCTGTTTTTATGAATCTTGCTAACCAAAGTAGCGGTGATGCTTATTTTCTACTGCTTGATGTTATTTTCTGAATGAAAATAGTACTCTATGTTGCATTAATATGCTCGCCTCCCTGTAAAGCTTCAACGATAAGACTACCTAAGAAAATATTCATAAGAATTCCTTCTAGCTATGTCAGTTGTACAAATATTCAATATGTATGCATTTGATTGTTGTGTTACACTAACTCAAATTGAAAGTGCTTTACCTAATAACATTTAGGGTAGTGAGTTTTTAGGCGAAAAAAACATTTAATGGTGGTGTGATTTGTCTTCCAGCTATGAAACAATTTTTTTTATTATTATTTGGAAATATCCTCACAGACCAAGTTAATTTTACATTCAATGTCAAGACCTCCACCATACTGTAGTTTTTTTTATGCCTGTTTTCATGAGATAAAAGCCTTAAAATAATAATGCTATTAGTCATGGAAATGATTTGACAAATTTTGATTTGAAATTGACTAATACTCCGATTACTTGATAACCATAATCACTTTATTAAATGGACTTTGAATTGGACTCGGATGGACTTTTTCATTCTTACTGTCATGCTCACTGTAAAATATTGTCAATCCCTGGCAGAGTAAGACTTCTATTGCAAACTATTATTTATAATTTATTGATTGAGTAAGCATTTACTTGGTAGAACTCCATTATAATACAATAAGAAAAATCACAATGTATTTTAATTCTACATAAATTATTTTATATATTTGTTGATAGCTATTTCGGCTTACGCCCTCGTCAGAACTATGTTTTAAACGTGCATTAAGTCATGTTTATATACCGTTTGTAGACAGGGTACACAATACATCTTCTTCTCTGTTCCACCATCTTAGTTTTATATGGTAATTTATTGTATTGTGTACCCTGGCGTAAGCCGAAATGGCTATCAACAAATATATAAAATAATTTATGTAGAATTCAAATACATTGTTATTTTTCTTACCAAATTATTTATAAAGCTTTGAGTTATGGTTTTTTTGAAATATGTTTCAGGTAACCCTCAATATGTTGAATGCTCCTGAATCGGAAGTAGATGTAGAAGGTCTGTCAGCGGATGTAAAACTTGAATTTGAAGCTGGAAATGAAGAAGTGACCGGCTGACATTTGTAAATTAATTAGTATAGGATAATTTTAACAATATTTTTACCCGCATGTTCAATTAATTATAGGAAAATAAAAATGAAGTTGTTTATCTTATCTTTTATTGCAATTTCTATATGTATTCAATCATCGTATGCAAACATACATATTCCATTAAAAAACTGATTGGACTCCTATGTTTAAATTAGATTATTAGGAGCAGTTTTGCCGCATCATTTCATCACAGTGAACACCGTTGTCCATAAAATATTTCCACACACGTGATATCGCTATCTATCGAGGAACATGCAGATACATCACATATTGGTGGAATATATCAACATACATCTATTATAATTTGTTTAAAATTGACTTAAAAATATGTAAATACTTTGTAAATAATTAGGTATATAATATTGAACATAAATCTTTTCTTCCTGGAATCAATATCTTATCCAATAAATGCAGGTGATATTTTTACCTAAAGAACATGCGGTAACATAATTCATTATAATGGTTTTGATATTCAAGTTTTTTTATATTCCATTGACTTACGTCGGTACTCAGGGTACATACCACCATTTATATAGCCTCTAGAACAGTAGTTCTCATGTGCGGCCACCAACAGCTTCATATTAAATATTGATAATGAAAAAAATGTGCCCTTACAAGTTAATTTATCAACAAATACTCTGAAAATTCAATATTTCTTGTGTAATGAATGCCAATAGTAAATTGAAAAGCATAGTTAGGTCCATTTAATAAATCACAAACACAAAAGATTCAAAACAAAAATTTGGTGCGGGCTACCAGACAATTTTACGTGAGAACCACTGCTCTAGAACTAGAATAGTTGTTAAAGTTTTTATAATAATCATTAATTTCACAACAAACTTAAAACATATACACTGTTATAAATTTCATATTTATTCCAATGTCAAAAACATAAATTGTTGGAATAAACTCAAAATTTCTTTAAAGATTACCATTACAAAATGTCCATCGGTAGCAGTTCAAACAATTTTTTATTGGCTTTATTAAATTGAGACTTCCACCTAGCATGCTTTTTGCTGCAGTGTGCTATAGTCACATGAAATACTCATTTATTCATGTGCACCGTGCCATTTACTAAAGCCCATTAAAAAAATTAACCCATTGGAATTGTGGGTAGTAAATATTCAAGTGTAAAATATTTTCGATGTTGTAATTAATGGTTGTGGAGCTGAGCAAAAAATATTTTTTACGTACTCTTCAATACTATTGATATTGTAATTAAAACAAGTAATCAATGTAAAATTTTATTTACAGCCAAGCTGTAGCTTCAGCAGATGATTTTTGTGTCAAAAATTTACACGAATTTTCTTACAGCGGAAAATTCAAAATATAGTGGATAATACTATATCCCGCGGTAATTGCTAGACTACATTAAAAGTAAAAAATAACCTTGCCCCACACAAAAAAAGTAACACATGCCCTCAAATAAACTCACAAATTGCAAGTAAATAGCTGCTAGATAAATATTTCTTTGAAAATAATGATGACGATTAACAAAATTTGGATGTAAATCAATTTATCAGCAGTTTACACAATTTTAAACTCACAAACCGTTAAAATCACATATTTTGACGAGTATAGTAGTAAATATTATAAATATTGTTTATCTAAGCATTTTTAACTGCAAATGGTACAGTCGAAATTTCAGAAGAGCTATAAATTCAGCTCTTTTGAATATAATAACTATGTTACTACCAATTTGTCACCTACCCAAATTCTGAAAGATGTCTGTGTCAGGATACCCTTTTTGCTATAAATTTCAATAGTGAATTAAAAAATTGTAGAATGTGACTAATTTGCTAACATGTGAATCTTCCAGTTACACCTCTTCATTCCATCAGTATGCCCGATTAAAGGTTAGTTAACCTTTTCACCGCGCGAGAAAATATGGAGAACATGCCCTGTACGCGGCAGCTTTTTTGCAGATTTGTTAATCGCGTTTTCGACTTTAAATATAGATTATAAAAAATTTTCAAAAAGTCAAATATGTTAATTGGTACCTAAAGTAATTTTTTTAATAATGAAATACAATATATTTCTTGTATTTTCTGTTTAATTCAACAATAATCATTCTTCATACGATTCCGGGGTAACGCCGCCATTTTGTAGATAACGCCGATCGCAAACCAGAACACTGCGCCGATGCCGTGGTCGTGCGTATAATATAATTCTCGGAACGTATTCAAGTTCACCTGCACTCGATCACTTATTTACATTCAACCTGCGTTGTTATTAAATTATTATTAGTAGCAACGCGATAGCGCACATTGACAGTTCAAATAAATATATTTAAACTGTCAAACAAGCGTTTTATTGCAAGTACATACGTATACATTGTCATATTCATTGAAGTAAATTAATAAATCAATTGCCATCTAAGGTATTTTATCAATCAATAAAATAGGTAAATAATATGTTTTTAAGTCTCATCACGGCTCGAATTGAACAATTCCACAAAGGGGATCGCCCCATAATTTCTTCCATCAAAATTATTAAATATATATTTATTTCTTTTAACCATGTCCGCTCCCAACTATCGTTGACCGCCATTATTGTATGACTTTTCTAGTAAGAACCGTGCGCAACTCATTTACAAAATATGCACAATTTTTTTTAACCATGTCCGCTCCCAACATAGAGCATATGGACTCCTCACGGAGTTTATCTCAACATATGTTCTTCTACGAGAACTGCTTGTTACTCAGTTGCTCAACCTCTCTTTTTCGAAGAGAGTAGGGATGGAAAAGATACCAGGACTAGTGATTAGCTAATCGCTGTCACCATGCGTCGCTCTTTGGAATCGGAAAGGTGGGAAAGGATTTTCAACAATACAAACACCCATGCCTTTGAACAGATTTATCGTCTGAAAAAATCCGCTCGTACCGGGAATCAAACCCGGGTGGTCCGGCACGCAAGTCAAAGCCATTGACACTGCGCCACGGACCGGACATATAAATATTTCAGGGTTTTAATTAAATTATCATCAAATATTATCAAATAAGACCTTATAATAGGCTATTTTATGATCTACGAGGAAATGGAAGCTTATCTTTGTCAGTAGTGCTAATCGTTATTGTAATTGAGCGATTAATAAATATTAATTAAAATTGTCCCCTTAAATTAGCCCAAATAAAATGTCTAAATTCAAGGAAAAAATCTAATTTGCTGTCAAAGAAATGTCAAATAATACCTTCACGTAAATAATAAACATTATTATTTTGCAACTTGCAACAATAATGCAAAAGGGAATTACAGACCCACATACATACATATGCCGTTTTGGTTTTATATATAAGATAAGTAATATTTTCAACCGATTTCAAACCCTAAAACATTAGTCATTGCGGTTATATGAGGCTCAAAGTTAATTAATTAGGTTCTCTTAGGATCTCTAATTTATTAGGCTATAATTTATTTTTAATTTATTAATTATTAAGTTTTTCATGAAATAATATATTCATATTTTGTAAATGAGTAGCGGCGCACGCTTCTTACTAGAACGGCTATAAAACAATGGCGGCCATCGATATTGGCGGAAATGTTCACGCCGCATAGATGCGTGTTTATTAGGTTCCACAAATAAAATATTTAAGCCAATAGATTGTATTGATAATATATATATATTCAGTAATATTTTCAACCGATTTTGAACCCTTAAACATTAGAGATACCGGTTTTATGAGGCTCAAAACTCCGCGCATCGCCCATGACCACTATACACGTCATACGCGCTGAGGGCATGTCAGCTAGGACATGTATAGCGGTCATACGCGGCGAAAAGATTAACTCTTTTGGTCTTGAGAAATTTTCAAGGTATGAAACACTAAAACAATTTATAAACATTGTTCAACAGATCGCAATATGAAAATGGGAAAATCGGCTCTAGTTAAAAGCAAGTGCATTTTCATGGCCTATACACCAACTGACCTGACATATTTTTGAAATGATGTTTCCATAGAAGCATTTTCATTCATATTCATTCAAGTTTCCTATAACAAGTTGATAATTAATATTTTTAAAATGTAATTTTCATTCTGATATAAGCCAATCGAAGATAATGGATAGTTTACAGCTGATATGAAACTGAAAAGATAATATATTTGAGCATAACTTTCCTTTTGTTGACTACAAGTGATACACAAAACATGTCAGTACGCTAGTACTAAAAATAAAAACAGGCACCTTAACATCATATAATATGTCTGATCTTACAATATTTTTATGAAAAACACCATTGTCAAAAAACATTGGTGGATCATGTAATTTTGCAGGATTTGATTTTATATGGTTGTCAAAATATATTGAAAATTAAACTATAAATAAACAACTGAACTTTTTCAATATTATTGCCATTAATAAATATTGGTAATCTTAAAGATTTGATTAAAGCTAAAAAAAAAGATTACGTAGTTTTTTATTTCGTTGAAATAGTAATTATGAAACTACTGTTTTGTTAATATGGAAATGTGAATATTTTGTACAAATTGAATATCTCGAATAAATCTTCTATGCCAATACTCAATTTGTGTTTTATTTGAATAAATAATAACTTTCAATGAATTAAAGGTTACTTTATCAGCAAAATTGGTCTACGAGTTTTAGCATATTTATACTTTGACTTTTAATGTGTTCACTGTCAATACTTGGTGGAATGCCATTATAATAAAAATAACACATTTTTAGTACTTATTCCACATTGGATTTATTAAGATCAGGACCGGTTTCATTATCAACTGATTAGTTGATATGTGTTGCCTTCATGAATATGTATTGTATTTTATATTGGACTTCTTTCAATATAATGGTTACTCAAAATCACTATAGAAAGTATTTTCGGAAGCCTACAATCATGAGACCATCAACATTGCAAAGGTAAAAGTCAGCATCCAGAATTTACACCACTGTAAATAATGCATTTGTGCATGCAGAAATGTTAGTACATGGTAAGGGTCACATTACAATTGGACAGTTAATAGTAGCAAAAGAAACAAACAAATGCAGATTCTTATTCTTATTTTCTAATAGTATCAAAACAAATCCACACTTAACTAGGTGAAACTAACGTAACTTCAAATCATACATGGCACTGAAAAAAAAGGAGTTTCCTATTCCATTCAGCTGAAAATGTTTCAAACACTTTTGAGAATAAATCATTCTCCATTATATAGTTTTCAATTTCTTTTTCAACATTATCATTAATTTTTAAGTCTTTAAATAATGGGAAAAATTCTGAAGACTTTCTCATCCGCTTCACAGCTGTTTTGTAACATTTCCACGGTTGTGGTTCAATAACTAAAAGCTTTCCAATGCTCTTTAAAAAACTCAGGAATGTTTTTAGTCCATCATCACCAACATTTAAATGGATCCACATAGTAACAGAAAAGCAAAACACAACATCAAATTTGTCTTTCCCAAATTGTTCCAAGTATTCTTTTAGCGTATTTTTTGATATATCGCTCATTATATCTAAGCATTCAAATGTTAATCCTTCTCTTTGGGTTTCTTTTGCTCTGGAAATTAAAATTGGATCAATATCTACTCCCAATATTGATATTTGTGAACAGTTAGAGTTTTTTGATAAAAAGTTTTGAAGTTCTATTGTAAGATCCCCGCTGTTACAACCAATATCAAGAGCCACTAAATTTTCAGTATTTAAGTTATCTGAATTCCACTGATTAGTCGGAAGGGTATTTATTCTAGTGCTCGGAGGATGAAATTGATAGTAGTTTATGAAGTTTCCGAATTGGACGGCACCTGGGTCGTTCCCTTTGAATGATAATTTTTTATCCATTCTGAAAAGAAACATAAGTAATTAATGAACTAATAAAAATAATAATACATTTTTAATACTTTTTCCACATAATATTTATTTGATCAGGACCGGTTTCGCTCATGGCGAGCATTTGCATGAAAGCATGAGAAGTACTAAAAATGTATTATTTTTATTATAATGCCTTTCCACCAAGTATTGACAGTGAACACCCTAAAAGTAATTAATGAACTGCAAAAAATTTAATTGAAGCATCCTATCTTTTAAAGTGTTATATGTATTTTTTCTTTGCGTCATCACTGTTGAATAAAAATAAAAGTTAAAAGTGAATATTGAAATAACTTTACATTTGAAATGTTATTTCAATATAAAGCAGCAGTTGATGTTTCTTGATCAACATAAGTCTATACTATCCAAAAGAATTATTGCAAGTTTCATAGTTAATCCATTATGTCCTATTAGAATTTTACTTTTGTGCAAGATGAAAAAGTAGAAAAATATAAGGTATTTTGCAAGTAACAGGGTTTATTCTTTACGCTTTTCACATTCCACAATTTATGTATCGTGGTACAACTTTTTTTACCAATAAAGTTTATCGAGTTGTCTTTTTTATAATTGCAAACATATAATATACGTGTTGTTAGAAGAAGTTACGATGGGTGGGTGTTACGAAAGAATTCCCAATTGAACTAGGTATGTCGTGTTTTAACAGTCAGATTTGGCTCCATTTATCAATTAAGTCATGCGAACATTGAATTCTTGGTGGGAAGGTATTATATTAGTGAATCACACCAAGATTTAAGATCTCACTCATTGCAAAATTAATATGGTTTTTGTTTTCCAAATTAATGATAAAAAACATGCTACTTAGTTCATGTCATTGATATGTGGAATATATATGGTACAGCATAATATGATAAGGTCAAAAAAATAAAATAGTATGAAATATTTCAGTATCACCTGTGGATTTATATAAAAAAAGTTATAATTGTAACTTATTAATATACTATTTGATTATTTGTAGGGCGATGCAAAGTAATCAACACGAGATACATACTGAATTAAATAATCTTTGATCTCTTTAAATAAATGTTAAGCTTAAAGAGATGTAGTTTTTTCAGAAACAATAGTGTTTTATACACGTGAGTGCATAAGTCAAAACATGGTCAAAACGTGCCAGATACGCATCAGATACGTAAACAAATTGTTGCAGCTGTCAAATTTAGTCTGACTGCACAGATAAAGTAGAAAGCGATTTTGTCCAAAAGAAAACATGCGGGAACATAAAGTAATTTGAACGATTTGATTAATCATTATAAATTATTTGACATCTTACAATAATTATCAAGATACTTACATATAAGTTTTTTCTGTAAAAAGTAGTATTGTTTTCTCCGATACCTGACACCCAAATATACTTCGATTCATTAGGCCAAATTAGAATTAACCGTAACCATTATTATTCTCGTCTATATCTGCTAATCACGAATTCAAAACACAATATATATATTTCGACCCATCATTTGCACGCGATAAAAATAATTTGATTGTACTTTTTCACACATGATGGCATAAACATGCGCATGCGTTCTTTTATTAATAAAATAATTGCATACACGAAGGCGCATTTTTCCTATGCATTCTATAAGAGAAAACCCGCAATAGAAAATCATTCTTGATAAGTAATGAATTCAAGTTCAGTTATGTAAGAGTAAATATGAAACAATTGGTGCGGAATACCGGATGTATACCACAATCGTACATCCTCACTACGCTGCTGTGATTTCGCTTATATATCGCCTCTCCGCGATTGGAAGATCAGTTGCAATTCAGCTTCGATCGTCAGCACTTATTAGTAATTATAGACTGGTGCTAAGTAGAACAATCTCATAATGTCCCTTTTAGTTCGGATAACCTCTGTGATTTGCCTATTGGTTATTGTAGATGCTCATCAGGATTCCAACCAATGGAGTGCTCAAATTCGCGCTGATGAAACTTCGAAAAACACTTCACTCGGGGACAAAAATGGGAATACCGTGAACCTGGCAAGGAAGTCTCGCAAAATGGAAAGTGATTCAAACGAAATGGACAGTGCAAGAGCTGAGGAAGATTCGTGGTGGCCATCCGCTGAATTCGCAGTTTTGCAGAAAGTCTATGATGACTGTAGTTCTCACCGTGAAATCACCACCTGCCTGAAATCAAAAGCCTTGAATGCTCTTAGCAGAGCTGCCGATCAGGTTATTTTTTGATTTCGTAAAAATGCGATAAAAATCGACCAACAACGACGATAAATAAGCTGGCTTTAATATTTTGTTACTCCACTAGTTTCAGACTTCATTTTAACATGAGTAGTTTTCGAATAAATAAAAAAATAAATCTTACGATTATATATTGAGAGATAGGGTAGTATGGTTTTCATAACATTTATTCATAAAATAACAGAACTTAGTAACTTAGTGTTCAGATTTCTCTTCTTACTGTGTTCCCACCAATTTTAAAGTTATTTGAGATTAAGAACTGTGTTGTAATTTATATTTTCTAATACTTCTCAAATCAAAACAGGAATCAATTCAACTTACTGATGGTCTGGTGCTGGTCAAGCAAAATGATACCCATTATGTTCCTACTGAGTCTCGTGGATTCGCTGGTATGTCTTTAGAGGAGAAGATGGATATCCAGCTAAAGAATAAATTCCAGCAACTCTTCAACACTCATACTCTTACCATGGACCTTGCCAGCGAAGGACGAGGAAAGGGTATGAATTTGTACAGACAATACGAATAATGAGTAAACAGATATTTTAAATAGATTGTTTAATATTGTGGATTCAAATTCAAATTTATTCAATGTCACATTTAAAATTCTCTTCTCAAACGTCATTAGTTCAAAGTAAATAAAATATTTGAGTTCATCAATAAACTCGAGGATAAAACACACATTTCTAGAAAGTGATAATAATGTATATTTTACGTAATAACACCACCATTAACAATTTAGGAAAAAAGGTACTTCCATACTTGCTCCTCGGAGTTTTCACTACTGTGAGCGTTGTCGGTGGTATTGCTCTGAAGACATTAGCTGCTATTGCTGGAAAGGCCCTCATAGCCAGTAAAGTAGCGTTGACTATCGCTGGTATCATTGCTCTGAAGAAACTCTTCAGTCACGATGGTGGTCACGGAGAAACCACATTCCAAGTTCACGCCGATGGCCACAACAGGTGAGAATTATAGCATACACAAGAGAAATTGAGTTAAACAAGTAGACGAAGTTGCGAAATGGAAAACCTAACCAGTAAAATTTGATATCAAGCATTCATTATTTTATTTCAAACCGGTAGCATTAAATATATGATTTCCTATGCACGTTCACTTTGTAATATGTATTTTTTTTTTTCAAGGCGAAACTATTATGTCGTCCGTCCTGCCAGACAATCGACTGTAGATCCTTACAGATATTACTACGATCAATCTATGCCCTCTACCGCAGAATAATATGCACTCTGACTACAGGATTCGAAGCGTCAATCGGGTTGTATTGAATGGACGTTAAATTGGTTATGATTGAAGAACCGTATTTATTGACTTGGGTGCTATCGATTTTGAAACTCGATACTCTCGACTGCTTCCTGCTCAATTGTTGTAACCAAAAATAATTTATTTATTTATTTCTGTTGTAAATTATTATTTATGTCTGTAAGTTTATATGAGAATAAAAGAAATAACTATAAACGTATTATATTTTTGAAGTTTTTCAATCCTGCTTAGAATGTATAGCGAAATCGTCTACAAAGTCTAAACTAGGCAATCATTACGCACTATCATATCAGTACGAACGAGATATATATGTAGTTTAACCTTGCAATTAAGTGACTCAAATTTGCCTTACATACAGTTTACACGTACAAAGTGGCATTATTTAATGAATTCACAAAAGAAAACATTGTTTCATAAATTTTACTCCAAAGGGAAAATAACGACAAACGCATATTCTAATTATTATGAAGTTATGGTATTGAAAAAGTCATAAAAAGAAAACGATAATTATTCAGACTATAGGGTTAAATAAGCAAAATGACGATACTGGTATAACTTAAAATGATAATAATACAAAGAAATGATTTCAATAAAACTTATATGTATGAAGATTTCCCACCGATCATCAATATTTGGTGGAGTATTTTTTACCACCATAGTCAGCACTGCTCATAGGCGGATCCATGGGTGGGGAGGGGGGGAGGGGCATGCCCCCCCTTGAGAAGAATTTATTCCATTTAAAATATTATAACATTAATTTTCAAATGATTTTTATTTAAATAAATATGTTGTAGTTCTCTGTTTTTTCACGACTCTTTAGTTTAACAACTACAGTTACGGCAAACGAAATCCGCGCACCCTTCACAATTCCATTCATTTGCAAATATTTCCTCTAAATCTTTACTGATTTCCATTTTTGTTTCTTCCGATTGTAAAGAAAACTAATAGCCATATTTGGAAAAAAAATCGGTTGACACCTTTCACCAACCTTAAGATGACCTGGCTGCTTACCGCGTCTTGTCCACATGAGTTAAACTTGAAATCATCAGAGTATATGACTCGTCTCCAATCGTCCAAAGTTCAATTTTTGTGCACCCATTATACCTCCATTTTTACATGGAGAACTATTATTTTAGGCGCCGAGCGGGAAATCCATGTGCCACGATTCTATTACTGCTATTACAGACATTTCGCATCGATCATGTGAAATCACTAGTCGACCAAAGCTTAGCATGGAAAACTGCAGCAGTTTCGAAGCATTTTTGAAAATCCATACTCCTTATATGAAGTCCCAGTTGGTTGTTAAGCACTCTCTGCCGGTTCAAACATACCCCTCCAGAGCGTCAGTTTCATGAAATATTTTTTAAAAAATCCACACTCCTCTTTCTACACAGACTACTCTAAGCGAAATTTTTCTATTTGGTAAGTTTTCCCCAGAAAACTTATTCAATTTGGGCTTTTATCGCGATTATGTTTCCTTGCGGTTATCCATAATTTCGTCAGATGCTTACGCGACTAGGTTTAGTACTGTTGAAGGTTTCAAATCTTGATTGTTTTTCAAAATATGGTTATTGGTTTTTTTACAGTCGAATGAAAAAATTAATGGAATTATGAAGAGTGCGCTGATTTCTTTTGTCGCAGCTGTATATATACAACATGTGATAAGTTAATAATTATGTCGTAATTGTGAGGTTTTGTAACAATTTTTTTTTGACAATCACCGTTGCCTCCGCTGAAAGGAGGTTTTCCATATTACGACGCATGAAAACCTGGCTCAGGAATCGTATGAGTTCGAAAAGACTATATGGTCTGGCTTAGTAACATAAATTCTGGAAAATAGATATTTAACCTGAATATTTTTGAGCCTATTTTCAACGTCAAAAATTCGACTTAATTTTATAATGTTTGCGATTTTTCTCTGGTATACAATATTTTTTTATATTATGTTTTTTAATGTTTGCACCTTTGAATTGAAATAAAAGAATCGATAATAATAGTCAGTGTCATCAATTATATCACATGATTTTGTTCGGCGTCATCACTTCTTTAAGCGCAGGGTCATCATTTATTCCGTAAAAAAAATCGAAAAAACTCGTGTAAAAAAAAGTAGCGATGCCGTTCAAAAAATCGCGTAAAAAGGGGACTGGGTATATATATATATTTTTTAATTTATCATGTTTATTTTCAAAATGGTAACCCCCTGGGACAATTTCTGAATCCGCCAGTGGCACTGCTAGATGCAAATATTATTTATAACGAATTAATTTTTGAATGATATGTATTTTTTATTATATTTTAATACCGTATTACTATTACCGTATTATTAAGAGATACTAAAAATACAGAATACTTGAAAATGAAAAGAAGTACAAGCTGTAGATTCAATAAATATAAAAAAAATACATTAATACTATGAGAAAGCATAGCCCCCTACCCCGATCGTTTCTACAATCATTGTTTTTTAAGGGCATTTAAAAGTGTTGAATTGACGCTCCACTGTAAATGATTAAAAAAAGGTATTTGGTGACTGTTTAAATACAGAATTGATTGTCTTTTATTATGAGTTACTTAACCGTAGCAAAAATATTGATGTCGATTCGAAAATTATGATTTTAAAAGATTGTGATATATTATAGTAAGCCTACCTATTAAATATTTTATTTTATTGCGTACATCCCTTGATGCTTAGAATATTTTTGTTTTTTTTATTTATCTCCGTTGATTAATACTGAGAACAAAATAACTAAAGTAGGTATACATTGTTTTTTCCTATGTAAAACAATTATTTGCATATCAGTGAAGTCTCGCATTTCTCGTTTTGTGGGAGGGAGAGGCGTGCGCAAATTCGGGGTGGAAACTAACAAGCTTAATTTGATGAATAACTGTGTGTTATTTTGGTGGATACGTGTTTTGCTTCAGGAATTTCGCATTCGTGTGTACAAATCTACCATGCAATGCATAGGAAAATTTGCGCGGTTAGTAACATAACAGAATTATATCCATAAACGACTATACAATGGTGGGGCGTATCAGTATAGAAAAAAATAAAATTTAGTAATTAAATGTGGTGCCCAGAAGACGATCATCATGGTTGTGATAAGAAAGATTATGAAAACTGATGGGTGTAACGGCAGCACTATCTGATTTAATAATTAGACCTCAATACAATATAAAGCTAAGATTTTTTTAAATGTTTATCCTATTAGCTACGGAATAGATTCCCAATTATTTTTTGATTGAAAGTTTTAAAATATTCACAAAGGTAAAGTTACGTTGATTTGAAATGTGTTACTGGCAATGATATTTTCGTCAGTTAGTAAAGCTCTTTTATTAAATCATCCAAAAGTTTTCCCAGATATCGAAGTAATTGTGAACGACAAAGCTATTATTTGGAATATATTATTTTGTTTTTTGGAGAGCTCGTAAAACACATTTTCCGAAATGTTTGTATAAATTTTATACAGAAAAGAAACTTAAATCATTTACTATATTTATGATAACATATAAACTCTGAATAGGTCGACGATTTATGGCAGATTCAGTAGGTAGGTGGCTGATTTATTGAGAAAGTTTTGATGTGTGCTCGGAATTTTATTTATGGCTCTGAAGTGCTTTTTCAATCCAGCTCTGACACGAACAATGCCAGAGTTTTAGTATGAGAAACGATAGAAAGGGTTGCCATTGCGAGATAAAATACGTTCATCCGTATTGTAGGATATAAGAGAGATAATGTAGTTAGTGCTGAAATTGTGCAGGGCTGAAAGCCACGGAGGGCGGAGCGATTCATTCGAATCACGTACACTCTTCTTGCGCGATTTAATTTCCACAGAAAATGCGAGCGAATGAATGATAAAGCCGAAGGCACATTGCAACTTCGAAGAATTGCTTGCGAAAAACAAAAAGAATTGGATATTCTTCCACGGCAACATTATAGTCTGGGATTACAACAAAACAGTAATTAAAATCATAGAAAATAAATGATTTTATTTCAATAACTACCTACTCTTAAATTTATTTCTTAATTCCACAACATTTTGAATTTTATTTTGACAAGTATCAATTTTCAAACATATCCATGCGCTATGTGCAACACACGAAATAATAACAATTATCTGACCTTGAAAACATACATCACTATTTACTAGCTGGGATTTATATGAATGTATCGCTATTGAAACCAACATAACTATAATGCACTGTAAAACGGGTGAATAGAGACACTTTTTACCCTTCACGACTATGTACCTTCATACCGGCGCCACATAATTCAATATGAATGGCTTGAAAATTGTTTGTATGGTCCTACTACACATTAATGACAATATTTTTCAAATATTCACCATTGTTATTAAGGTACAGTCAATTTAGTTCTATGTCTCTATTCACATTGAATCGGGGTGAATAGAGACGAGAGAGGGTAAATCGAGACTTGGCAGGTGAATAGAGACAAAAATACAGATTGTAATGATTGGAATATACGTATTAACCTCTATTCTATACGCATTTTATTTATTCCGTTTTACGGTACTTAGTAATCAAAAAAAACATGATTGTTTTTAATTTTCGGTCAAAAAGTAAGGATGCACAGGCATCAAACATAAACCCGTTTAATACGGTAAGAAAAATAACAATGTATTTTAGTTCTACATAGATTATTTTATATATTTGTTGATAGCTATTTCGGCTTACGCCTTCGTCAGAACTATAGTTCTGACGAAGGCGTAAGCCGAAATAGTTATAGTTCTACAATTATGACGAAAGCGTAAGCCGAAATAGCTATCAACAAACATATAAAATAATTTATGTAGAACTAAAATACATTGTTATTTTTCTTACCGTATTATAATGGAGTTCTACCAAGTAAATGCCTACTCAATCAATAAACCCGTTTGTTTAAATTTTGGCAAATCTTTTACATAGTTGGTTTGATTTTGTCATTCGAGAAATAGTAGTATAGTCATTGTAAAGAATTATATACAAGTAGTAAAAAATACATTGGATACTTGGTAAAGTTGTGCTAAAGTTCAATCCTTGTTTTTGTCTCTATTCACTCCGTTTTAAGGTAATTTAGTATTTTGGTTTTATACAAAAAAATATTTTAAATAAAAAGATTATCTGCTACGTTATAATATGGTAAGCATTACCTACTTAAATTATTCAATTATTAGAAACCAACCGACAAATTTAATAATGGCAGTAAAGTCTACGTAATGTATAGATAGACTGAATCAAATTAACTTACAGATCTAAATGGTCAGTGTTAATTGATATGAATGCAATTTATGCTAGACATAAGATAGAAACAAGTTCAACTGTTATGGCACACTTGACTATTCACGCGTTTATTGAGTGCATCGTTTATAATAATAATTCTAATGGTATAATAGAGACTATAAATAACCTTAATGTTGGGTTTGCTACACTGTTACAGTATGGTTATTAGAAAATTTAAATTAAGGAATAACGTTTGTCTTCAACTTTAAAAAACTTTTACAAGGTCTTTTGCATTTGCATTTAACGAATGGCCATGAAGGCCATAGCCACCCCCTGAGAAGAATTTAGAGACAACTGCCTTACGCCCCGCACTTTTAGAGGCCCCGCGCTCTTGGTCAAGACATGTTTTTTTTCCTCTGAATTGAAAAATGCTTATCGGTCTGTAACAAGTGTACGTTGGCGTCGCATTTTTTAAAATCTAGACTTTTTAAATTCATTCATCAACATATTCATATTTAGTTTTACAATTTTTTTCTAGAATTGTACTGTAAACTTTCCATTACTGTAATATGTATGTACGTAAATATACTGAATGGAACCATGTACATATGTACAGTCGCAACCAAAGAAATCTGCGCACCCTTCACAATTCCATTCATTTACGAATATTTCTTCGAAATCTTTACCGATTTCCTTTTTTTTTCTTTCGATTGTAAAGAAAACTAAAAGCCATATTTTAAAGAACGGGCGATATTTGAAGGCTTCAACAGTACTGAGTCAGACCTAGTCGCATAAGCATCTGACTTAATTATGGAAAACCGCAAACAAAAATTAATCGGGATTAAAACCCAAATTGAAGTTTACGGGGGAAAACTTACCAAATAGAAAAAAATCACTTATAGTAGACTGTGTAGAAAGTATTGTGTGTATACAATAATAAACGATTAAAAGAAACTGATCCCGTGTATTTATAGTTTGCAAAATATTGCAGAAATCAGGTCCAGATAGTGCATTGTATAAAATGCGATGGTTAAAAAGTAAAGGATAGTGTGGTTTTAGAATATATACCCTTATATATGTATATTAACGATGTAAATCGTATGGTAGTTCTCGACTCGCAAGCAATATGGAATATAATAATCACCATGAGCACAGTTATTCTCAACCTTATGACTAGAAAAAAGGCTAGCGAAGAGAACACATTTAGAAAGTTTTAAACTGGTAAAACTGATATTTAAAAATCTTTTTTAATCCAACATTGAACATTCTAAGAATAGTGGGAAAATTTCAGAGACCGAAATGCTTGTTATTATTTCAATTTATTTATATTTATATTTTTTTTTGATAATTTAGAAACCAAAACGAGACATGATGGGGCGCTGTTCCGGATGAACTACAGAACTTGTTCGTTTTGAAATAATATAATTTTTGACAAAAAACAAGAAGGAGTATGGACGTAATTTTGGTTCAAACAGAAAAAATGAATAAAACATCACATCGTTTCGAATTGCAATTTTACTGTACGAATTGGTTATCTGTATTTTTGTTATTTAGTGACTTAACTTTTACCTCATGTATATGTTACAGTAAAACTGTATTATCAGTGAAAATATATTCTTCCCCAAGCTGTCATTGAAATTAAATTTGACCGCCCTATCTTTAGCCCAATGGTCGTCTGTGTGTTTCTTTGGTTCTATTTTTATGAAAGGGACTACTTGCTGATTTTGTTTCATTGAAGCAAACCAAAATTTTAGGCCGGCAAATAATTTCAATGATCGTGACCAGTGAAATCATGTTGTCATACAAATCTATTACTTGATAAATTTTCACTGTAACATATATGCTTATTAACTAAATAAATCTATTTATCGTCCTAAAAAATGTTTTAGATGTTTTCTAAAGATATTATTCGATTATCAAAAAAAATGTTGCCGCAAAAATCACTTGACGAGTTTTACAAGAGATTGAGCACATTGAAATTCAAAATAGTGTACACTAATTGTCCCACATCAATAAACTCATTTTGCAATCAGTTAAATGTTTAGCTAATGTTTGTGATTCATCGGGACACATTTTGAGAATCGCCATCATAAAGTATTGGCGTTTGATTGCTCGTAGCTTGTGTTTATAATGCGGATATGTGTGGGTACAAGTTAAGTTCGAACCATGCTCCGGCGACTATATGCCATTGGTAATATAGGAACCGAACTGAGAGGACGCCTCCCTCTTTGCATAAGCAAATATACGTAGCTCTCAGCCGGTAATACAGGTTGCGGTGTTACCGTTCAGGGGGGTGTATTGGGCAGGTTGCTTTGCCTCTGACCAGGGAGGACAGTGCCAGCGGTGTTGTGTGTTGCATCATGTTGGATGATAATCAGCAATCACCTGAATGGAGGCAGACAGTATGCAAACATAATGAGAGATCAACAAATATGCGTTTATATAATATTCACCATTAATGCAAATTACGGTTTGTTTATTTTATATCGGATTAATTAAAATCCATCATAGATTTGATTACAAAATTACAAATAACTAAAACGATTTCCTTACATATCATGTTGTACATATTTCAGTAGATTAAGTTAGTAGGTCTATTGATAATGTTATTTTTTTTTTCACTTTCACTACATTCGCTTTCGAGTGGATAGTATAATTTAAAATACATGAACAGTAAAGAACATTCTACGTAATAATGTATAGTTCTTACGTGTAGAAGAAATTTTGTATTAAAATTATTGCAAGTTTAATAAATGTGTAAGACATATTTAATAAACGTTTTTGCTTGACTTGACACAGGTATTGTAATCTGTGTTACACTTCGTTGATTATCAATAAATAAGTAGTACGTAAATAATATATGTATAGGATTACAATAAAATTGATATCTTTGTTATTAACTCCGTAAGTTTCATGTCCTTGTGTTACAAGGCATGCCAAATGTTTCGCCTTTTTTGAGAAGCATCGGACCTTTGAGTGATCATTAATTAAAATATACTTTTCAAAGAGACGAAAAACATGTTAAATGTAGCAATCAAGGTTAAAAGATGACTGGAATGATGATTTTGAATTTATTCAATGACAAGTGAAATATTTAAATGTTATTAATTAAAAGACTACAAATTGTTTGCTACTTGAAAAATAATATTCAACAAAAAAATCACATTTTTTACCGGGATGTAATGTTCTTCATCGAATTCAATTTGAGATATAAATTTTATACAGATGCGATTGTAACTATATTTTTGTGTTGAAAAGAAATAAAAGAAAATTATAATTATATATTACATAATACAGACCTTTAATGAGTTGAGATCTACTCATTCCCCGTATTCGGCGTATACAAATGAACTAAAATATTAAATTACTGGAATCGAAATTTGATTTTGTTTTTACCAGAAATTAGTACAGGATTAGAACAGCGGATGACTTATAATCAGCAAGCGGGGTTTTAGTGCTATAATTATTAATATACACCAGGTGGTTGGTATTGCTAAGTGCTCATGCTTACATACAAAATATATTTATCTCTATCTGCATATGGTGCCAAAACCGAGTTTTGTGTTACGCGTTATACACGTTAAAAATACGTTAATTAAATTTAAATAGTTATTAATTTCAAAGGATTTCATTGTTTGAGGCATCCTAAAACTCAGAACCAGTTTTTACTGTTTATTTTTTTTATTCTATCATGTAAATGTCTATTTAATACAAATGAAACACTTCTTTTTTTTATTTTGTAGCGGGAAAAGAATTCATTTTTAAGTAAAATGATTTCATTTTTATTTGTGCGATCCTTCAATTTTACTAAGGAGAGTCATTGCGAAATTTATTTTTTCGTTGACTTTTCAATAAGTTTACAGTTATAATCGAGACAAACTGTCGGGTATGGCCGCTCACGTTTCAGAAAACTTGATCTGGGGCAAATTTCATTAAACTGTGTGCGCAGCACTATAGCTTAGCGATGGCACTGTAATTTCCTGTACGAAGCTTATCACAGAAATGACGATATATGTGCGAATACAGACTACAAACTGCGACCAGAGACGAACCGCAGGAAAATGATAATGGATACGCGACTACGTTCTATAATGGCATCCTTTTACTATTGCACTAGCAAAAAAACAATGAAGAGGTAAAAAATCATAAAAGATATCATCGTATTTATTTGACGGAAATCTTACTGCAACACATTGAACTGTGTCAAAACTTTCATTTTGTTTTGATTGTTAGCTGTTTTAAATGAAAGAAGACATAGAATGATACAAACAGTTTTTGATATATTATTTAATTAAATGACACTAAAATAACGTTTTTATAATATATCATTACGTAATAAACTTATTTTGATTTTTACATGAGAGATATGTTTCATTCAATATAGTCGTGCACAAAAAGATAATTTGAAGATGTCATGGAGAAATAGAATAAGACCACCTTTATAAATAATTCAGCTATGGATGTCTTATTATTTAAATCTGCAGTGATAATCTTTATTTTTTTCTGCAGTGATATTATTTTTGTCTTAAATGACATATTGTTTTTCTTGCTTCATTTGCGACTTCTGTTGCATGACAACCAAGGTATAATTTTACCAGATTTACGAAATATAAGATAGTATCTTTAAAATATTCTCCTCTAGTAAGCAATTCTAATATTACCGTGCATAAAGGGACTCAAATGAACGAATCTGTAAGTTTTCACGCAACTCCTCAAGTGACTCAACTCACGTCGTGACAGATCCAAACAACAGAGTTTCTAATGATTGTATCGATATTGTGATTTTCCTATCAATATGTATATTGAAAACAGATACAGTAGTTGGCGCTTGTAGGCCGCCCACAGGAGGCTTTATTAGTTTTCTCCCGCCCTTTCTCACCCACAGTCATACCGCCTGCCTCACCTTGCTAAAGTCTCTTGAATAAAACATTTTCACCAGTAGAGGTTGTACCAGAGAATATATTATCGAAAACATATTTTTAATCAGAATTTTATAACTTTAGATGTCCAGTGGCTTAGTAATATTTGAAAATATTTCTGATAAACTTATTGGTACATGGTATTTTCTACTATCCTACACTAAGTGCTGAATGATTATCATTTTCACTGAGCTATTAAAGTGAATAATGCACAATGCAGAGAATTAAAAGATAGATTATAATGTGACAGTGAAAGCAGATTAAGTTAGCTAGTTATTTGACAGTGTTTGGGACCTAAACTGGCTACGCAAAATATTATAAAATAAGTTATTAAAGGAAAGTATTTTTTATAAAAAATATCTGTCACTACCCAAAATAAGTGTTTTAAACGTAAGAGGAAAGACATCAAAAACACAGCATGTTCAAGGTACTAAACGTTATATTATTTTGAAATTGACTACGCTAGGACTTGAGTCCGAAACGACATGATTGTTGAGTAAAGATCTTTCGGCTACAACAAAGATGCTTATATTAATTGTCAATTGTTATCCATAATAAACAAAGAGGGAAAATAAATAATATGTCACTATAATCAATATTGACTCCCAGGAAGACTAGAAAAGTTATCCAAAGTACTTTTTTTGTTAGATGTGTTTTTTTGTAGCTTTTTTGGAAGCTGGTATTGTTAGTACATTTACAGGACACCGTGTAGCAATAACACGAAACGGTTTATCATAAGGGATGCGCACTGCTATTTGGTATTATTGCCATTATTCTGCATTCTCAATGAGGAATCATTTGAGGTGAACATTTGATAATATAACTGAGAGAGAGCCTTTGATGTAGAGAGCGATGCAGATTACAGTGATTATTTGACTGCTATGTTCGTCGTTTGGCTTTGTATTCAATTTATATATTAACGGGTAGGGGTATATTCCTGGTGCAGGAAGCTTTTAACGCGTCATTGGGTTTTCAATTTAAAATATTATTATTCAGCTTTTAGAAACTTTTCATCAGTGGTTTAATACTATGTCGTATCAATTATTGCATGCATTAAAGTATATTTGAAAACACTTTCAACAAGATAAGTTGATTTATTTACATTATTAAAAACATAACTTTACTAACTACTGTGTTATAAACTGTGTATGTTGTTTATGTTTATTAATTTGACACATTGAATCTTGAATCAATATTTCTCAATTATTTAGAGCACGTATAAAAATCATTAGGTTAGTTGATAATCATCCAATGCTGAAAAAAACGTATAAGGATTATTAGTAGATTATTAAAAAAATCTGATTGATTTGATTACCACCAAAATAATACAGATAACTTGTGCATTTTTTTTCGACCACGGACACGTTGGTTGTGCGATCCGGGGACCGAATCTAAGGCTTTACATTTATATTTTATATCACAATTAAAATATGCTGTTAACGAATATTTAAAAGGAAATTTACATAGACTAGAAAAATCTAATCCATACTTGCTTGTTAATATGCTATTGGCATGTTAATGTTAAATACTCAATATCATCCAGTCTAATTAATTTAACATTCAATTGTTAGCACGATGATTTGGGTTGTGATAAATTTTTTGCGCGAGAAATTGTTCGTGCAACATATTTTCCACTCCTTTATTTCTTCACGTTCGTTTTTTTTTTACGTTTGTTCGTTTTGATAATTAAATAAGCAAGGTACCCGTATAGTGTTATTCTCGGATATGTTAAAATAGAGAAAACTTTCTGTGTTAATTATTTTCAAATATACAATAAACTTGATAATCAGGTATAAATTAGTTTGACATTGTAAGTTTTAATTTCCCGACATATATTATTAAGAAGTGTCCAGGCGGCGGGAATCGCCCCTTTTAATCGATGTCATGTCAAACATTCAAAGTAAAATGACCAATTTCCATGGTCCGGCGTTCGTGCCCGTTTAACTTTAACAAATTAGTGACAGAGGTGTGAGCTCACAGTCTGGGAGAACGAAAGGAAGGGTAGGGTTGACGTCTGGGTAGGCATGCAACGAAGCCAGAATCCCTAAGGTAGCTGCGTGGCGTTGACTATCAGATTTTACTCGGTGGTTTGATTTTGATCGACCCCGCTAGAAGGTTATAGTAAATATCACGCACGTGTAGGAGATACGGATTTTAATGTTTGTTTATTGAGTATATTCACCTGTGCAAGTAAACTCGTTTGTGACTTTCAATATTGTATAGTTTTTTTAATGAGCCCGGGATAAAGATCGAATCTGTTGTCGTAAGTCGTAAAAATTATCTGTCACAATAGCATTGGAAGATAACATGCGTTGTGATGGAACACTCTTATTTTTATTTAAGCTAAGAAATAACACGAAACAGATGGCGAGAGCTGGTGGTGCTATGTACTCCTGTGATTCTATCTTTTGAACCCTCGTTACAAATGGGGTGGCTCACAGCCTGTTCTCAATACGGTTACTTCGATATTAGTCACGCAAAATAATTGTAATTCTGCTGGAATTCAATTGGCTTATAACCGGTGCTTATCAATACATACATAATTTCGCTATTTGATTCATTTGAAGGATGAATAAAGTTACCATATTCATATCTTCACGTATGGATATGATATACTTCCAATACACATACTGATATAAGTACATATGTATGACTGTATGATTATTGTTTGAGTGGATAATTTTATACTGATACAAATTTCTATTTTACTTTTCACACGTTTTGTGCAGCCGGTTATGGTTAAAACGAAAGCTGAAAACTTTTAACGTGCATTCAATTGAAATAAAAAATATGTATTTTATTTTCTGTAAAAAAGAAATTTCTGTAAATCGAAAGTTTAGAAAATGAGAACAGACGACTTGTATTACGGTCGTAAGTATTTGTATGTACACAGACCACAGACGTTGCACAATGCTATTGCTAATAAAAAAATAATGTAAGATCTAGCGGAGTTTTATTAATCACTCAGTGCTGTCTTATATCGATGATACGCCACTTACTACGGAAAGTCACTCGGTTGTAAAATTAATTATAGAAATAATTTTTATAACGTGGTTTTTTATTTCATTCTGTGAATTTATCTAGACAGTTGATAATTCTCACCATGAGCGAAACCGTTCCTGATCCAATAAAGTGGAATAAGTGCTAAAATTTTTTTATTATTTTTATTATATAAATCAATTGAATTATTTTCAAGTACTTTTAAGTAAAAAGATAAAATTAATTAATGTATTATTAATTGCATTTAAGTTAGTGACTTAAATCGTCCCACTATGTTTCAAATGTGAAACACGAGATAGAAATAAATTGTCTTGAAAATCTTTGTAGAAATTTCTCACCCACAGTTGAAAAATCACTTGAGTATCTAAATTTACAAAACCTTTTCGATCTTGTAAGAAAACTTTCAGGCCACGCGTGTCAAAGGTAAGGCTGGGTTAACACGCATGACTTACAATAAATGGTCAAAGCTTAAGCAAAGCTGCTTTTACATTTTTGTGCTATTGAGTAGAAATCATTCTATATTCTAAAAAGCTTTGATAAGCACACCAATCAATGCAAACAAATTGAAGTGGAGCTCTATAAATCTTAATGTATCTTGTTTAATATATATATAATTTAAATAATCTTGGAGAGTTGTTGGTACCGGAATCACCAAATTATGAATGTAGAAAAGTATAATATTATGTTAAAGTGAAAGCGTAAAAATAAATTTACTTCCACAAAAAATGCAATAAAACGTGTAATGATACTTGTGAATCGAATATGTTCGTACCAGCTATACAATACATATTTTTTGGACCTAAATACGCTGATGTTTTTTTTTACATTATTACGAGTATTTATCACAACGTTTGTTGTATTTTCAAAATAACAAATGAATTATTCCACATTTAATGAAATACTGAATTTAATACTTAAACTACCTAATATTAAAAAAAAATAATCTAGATTTTTTTAAACAAGATAAATCGTTTAAAAAAAAGAGTTTTTTGATATTCATGATTTAAAATACGCATAACTTTTTTGACTAGAATGGGGTTGATATTCAAGCATTGAAGAACAGTTAATATTTTTAAAAGAGACATGCGTATGTTTATATACATACATAAATACATATACTGAAAAGATAATACAAAGTAAGCTTACATTATAAATAGTTTTTACTGAAAAATAATATTGAAAGGGCAAAGGTAGAATTCCTATTGTCTTATTATACAATTTAACTGAATAAATTTATTTCGGGTGTTGCCATAGCTCAGAAGAAAATGATTTTCTAACAAAAACATGGAGCGAGGGAAAATCTTCATGAGATAAATAGCCGACGTGGCTCCAACTATAGTAATAACGGGAAAGAACGATCGTGTATTAGCCCTTTTGTCGAAATAGAGTTCATAAATGAACAGGCTATGTGTGAGAACACCTGCGACTACATTCTTTCGGCAAAAATGAGCGTGAATGATTGTCGTTTTGTTAAAATTTTAGTTTTTTTACAAAAAATATTCCATTCAGTGAATTTTTCTAGATGTAAGAAAGGTTATACTTTTTAAAACTGCCATAAAAAATGAGTGCAATGAGTCAACCTGCAAAATAAAGTAACGGATATGTTTTTATTTTGTACATTAGACGAATTATTTCAATAAATGATTTGTCATAACTTAAAAAAAAATCATAACTTAAAACAGTGTATTTAAATATTTTCACTTTTTTATTGTCTGAATCACCAGAGCCTTACTTGTAATTTAGATTAAATTATTCAGTTTATCGTCATTATATAATACTAGTATTGCTACTGGCGTCGCTCAGACTAAGCGACCAATAATAATTTAATGTTATATCATTTAATATCACAAAATTCAAAATAGAGTTAAAATAAAATCACAAACTTAATTTAATTTGATGACATTAAATTCTAAGATTCTCGCCCATTAAAATGTCCAAATTCAAGGAAAAAATCTAATTTGCTGTCAAAGAAATGTCAAATAATACCTTCACGTAAATAATAAACATTATTATTAACAATAAAAGCCGGGAAAAGTTCAGTAGAAGACTAATTTATTACATTTTGACTAAATGTCTTCGCCGATAAAAATTCAAACATATTTTATTTCATATTCGTTTTTATGGCAACTTAATGACCAACAATGCAAAAGGGAATTACAGACCCACAGACATACATACGCCGTTTCGGTTTTATATATAAGATAGATTAGATTTGCAACAACATTTATTTTGATTTGACGCTAAGTCTGAAATATATTATACAATTGCTAGAAAATATCATGTTATAAGGGTTTGTGTTTTTATAAATTAGTAAAAATACTATTTTCTTTCTGTGATACATGTGGTGTATTTTATACAAACAAATGTGACGGAGGACTATGAAACTGGCTTAAAATTCTGAAAATGATTTCACTTGCATGGAGCTGACTAGATTTGTATATCTAATAATGGGGCAAGTAGCTTAGCGTTGTAGGTATTTCATTTATAAAATAAACGTTATGCTACAATTTACCATAGTCAGGCAGGCATATCGAGTTAAAGAAGTTTCTCAGACAGATGGGGGCTAGCACATTACATTATAAGACCCCCCCTACTCTGCGATATAGTTATAACTTTTCTCTCGCCGCCGAGCGAAATGGACGCCCGGTGCTTCGGGACGTCGGAGCGAGAGAGCCTTCGCTACGAGGAAAGGCTTTTCCGCAGCCTGAAATGGAAACCCATCTGTAATAATGACCGGACTGTTGGGGTCATTTCTAACTAACGAAGTCGGCCACCCTTCGCCTGGCAGTAGCAGAATCTTGGGCCAAAACTACCCACTCTGTCTTTCCGAATGTTTCCGCTTCGATACTTGCGGATTCTGATGATAATATCTGAAGAAAAGGAAGGCTATCTTATTATACAAGGGATTAAGCGGCAGAATGAGTACTCGTTGTCTTGAACAAGTATAATTTTCTCTGTATGTTTCTCGCCTTGACCGCTGATAAAAAAGATCGTTTCTCCGCTTCACGGAGGCAATTTAATATACATAAATTACAGCGTGCGTGAAGAAATCTTGTCAATTTTGAAAATGGCAACTTGGTCCACATATCTACATGCATGATTATTAATAAGCATACATTGTCATTAATTGAACCAAGCAAAGCAATGTGTATGTTAACTTAAAAGGGTTTTCAATGAATCCTTGAACTACTGATGATAAAAATAAAATACTAACTCTCTTTGAAAAAAATGTATGAAAACCTAAACAAAAGAAGACAGTTGAAATAATATAGGTAAACAGTTGAAATAATATAGGTAAACAGTTGAAATATGTATCTAATGAATCAAGTCTCATCAATCTGACGAAACATTTTATGTGGTTCAAATTTTATAATAATACATCTTTGAATAAAAACTCACGGTATTAAATGAGGCATATTTAGAGTTTTTATTTTTTAATCAGTCCTTGCCATACTCAGTATTGGTACAACAATGATAATACTTATTTAATTTTTGGCATTACTATTTCTTGACAACTTTTACGAAATATTGGTAGACCGTTCACAGTCGAAATGTTACTAAAAACAAATGACTCCATTGATACTGTAGCAAATTATTTTATGGTTTCGTGTTGGTAGAGGCGATAGGCTGAGTGAAGGTACCTTTTAGGGTGGCGAGCGCGGAAAATTCTTCCCTTATTTTTTCTCGTTTCTCTATCTACCGGCAACAACTTTTGCTGGGAATTATGTTGGTACGTGCCAAACCCATTATTGCTGCGAGGAAAGTTCATCAATTTCATTTCTAAGCCGTGCTCACGTATTGGACGAGCGTTTTGCCGGGCTTTATCTACAGAAAGCAGTAGCGTTTGAACGTTTGAAGTGAGATAAGCATTTAAAAAAACTATATGAAAACCATAAAATATTTACATGTGAAGAATTTGCATGCTATTTGGTTAAAATTGACTGTTTTAAAGTAAACATGAGTTGAAATAAATATATCTATATATATATAAAAAAATGATAACATTAAAACGCTTAAATGTGTCAAGTAAAAATGTCATTAGATTTATCAGCAGTTTTTCTTAAAAGGGCACTGAGATTATTAAAGATGTAAGACCCGTCTGTACCGTTGTTTTTAAATAAAACAACGTATTTATGTAGATTTGCCAGAAGCATCTTAAAAGATTATTGAAATTGTCGGATGCAAGTTATATCAAATAGCTAATGTTAAATACGAAAGAGCGTTTTGTTAGAATAATATCACACTGAATCGTCGAAGTTCACATGTCAGTTTAGGTCCATGTACTTGAAGCCCCGACGATTGTAAACGGCGAATATCGAAGCTCATTCACAATTCAATTCACAGGTCAATTAATTTAATATCAATATTTTACAAAAAAAAAAATGAAAGCATCGTAACTGAGGAGGAATTTAAATGTGTAACTGTTAAACGTTGTACGCTATGAGAAAATTTCTCTGTTGAATCGATAACGTTTCACTTGCCGAACAATTAAACGAAAGCCGGAACACCATTTCTTTAAACGTAACACATACTTAAATATTAATATCATAAGCATATGCCAGTTGAAATGTAACGAGCTTGGATTTCTAGTCTACTTATTGCGGTTGTCTTTAACAAGTGTGTTGCTCTAGAAATAAAATAGTGTAGAAATTGTATAAAAAAATCAAATGATGCATGTGTGCATGCTCGCAGATAGTGTTTGTTCCGCTGCAATTGTTTCAAGCGCCTCGCGATTATTGCTAGGCATTTATGAACAGATGTGCATTTCTCTTCGAATGCTTGTGAACTAAATGGCACGTCACTTTTTGAGAAATCAATTCTATTAAGAATGTGTCAACGCCTAAGTCGTGAGAAATGCAATTGATATTTATTGATAGCGTGTTATAATATCACTTTTGCGTTTTAACTGCTTGAAATATTTTCAAGTATAATCATGTTTATGCGATGATTTCACAGTCATAGACAAACAGAAAATATCGAAATGAAACTGTGTGCTCTAAAATATCGTTCTTTTATAGTGTTTTATTCGTTTTTAAATACATATTATTTCCCAAGGTGGAACACGTTTATTCCGGTCGGATAATTTTTATACAAGCTATATAATGTGAGTTAGTCGCTAAATATTTTTTTTCGGATAGTAAGCGGATAGTAATACTGGGCTTGGCGAGAATACTAGTAAGGTAGATCCGTGGCGATTCAAAATTTCAAATACGAATAAAAAGTGTTACAATGGGATCACTTGACTCACTGTTTTTAATCTTATGATTAATTCAACCATAAAGTAATATTATTTTGCTGGATAGTATGGACCATTTTCTTTTGAAGATATTGTTATAATTTCTCCGCCCTTTGCAGGCGCTCGCGGGCAGTGAAGGTGGGCGGGCGTTCTTTGAGCTGAAGAAGCGAACAGAGTTACGTGTTATCAGAATACCAATGAGGAAAGATTTTTTTTGTGATGCGTCCATTAAACAAAATGATCACCATGTACACAAACTTAATAATAGCGATTTATATATTTCTTTAAGATTTACCTTTACCCGTAATATATTAAAATTTATCTTCATTAAGCCTGTAATAAAATAAATGTAACTGACTAGTCTTAGAGCTTAGAGATAATTAAAACTAATGTTTTAAATAAAAAAAAGAGTGATCCACGTTGGGATAGCAAAGTTATAGCTTTGATTCTACTTTAAAATGAATTTCCACAAAGTTACCGCACAATTCATCTAAAGAAGTGTTTTTAACTATCTTGAGTTATATGTATGTCATAACTTCACAAATCACATCTGGCTGGGATTGATTATTAAATCGTTACTTTCACTAAAATGATAAAATATAAAATTCACTTTTTAAAGAAAGTCACATAAAAAGCATCCATGTGTGATGAATATGCAAGTTTTTGATAATACTGCATGTATTGTAAACGTTTAAGCTTATATCTGGCCATAAAATAATTATCTTTTACTTATCAGAATCTTTAAGTTTAACGCTTTTTTAAAACTTGGTAAACGTATTGTGTATTTTCCAACTTGAAATGAAGTTGTCCAAGTTTTAAAACCGAGTAAGTATTTTATTCCCTGTTCTATATTTAAAAAATAAACCATTCGTTTCATTAAATACTTAGATTGGAAAATAATTATCCAGTGATTAACCACTGAACAATTTTTCTTGCTTTTAAAAAATATATGGATAAAAATGAAAGGATATGATCTTATTACTTTTATTTGCTGATTCTGTAAAATCTTTTATAACTTTTTTTCGTTAATAATTCCTGCAGGTTTCTACATCGCAATACCAGGTGTCGTTGAGCCTTGTCGGCTGGATGGATAAGTTGGTCAATTTTATTGAGAATACGTGACAGAGAAAGCCTGAGATAGAACATACATATGTATATAAATGAATTGAGTATGGCCTATATTTATATCTGGAGGTATAGTAAAAGTACAAAAAAAAAAAAATACATAAAGCCAAAGTCGTTTTAAAATTATTGAAAGCCATATAATTGCAAAACATTTTGTATTAAAGCAATTACCTGAAATAATATTAAAAAGACACGAAAAATATTATTAATAAATCACAAATAAATTTCATGTGCTTCATTTTTTTAAGTCCTATGAATATGAATAATCAATCGAACGCCAAACTACTGATACATTTTTTAGCCATGTTCGCTCCCAACTTGGAGCATATGGACACCTCAAGGAGTTTATCTCAACATACATTTTTCTACGAGAACTGCTTCTTACTCAGTTGCTCAACTTCACTTTTTTTTGAAGAAACTAGGGATTGAAAGGATACAAGGACTCTGATAAGACGAATGGTTAGCAAATCGCTCTCGCTATATGTCGCTTATTGGGATAGGGAAGGTAGGAAGGGATTTTCAACAACACAAACACCAATGCCTTGGAAAAAAAAAATTATTGACTGATATATATAAACTAAGTTTACCCCATTTCACTACGGCAATAATCGTGAAATAATTATGTAGATGTTAACTTTAATGAGATTTTATAAATATAAAAATATTTCACCGTAGGTATCCAAAAATAAATTAAGCAATATGTGCAGAATTAACCCTCGTTTAAATCACAATTGTATGCCTCTGGAAATTGTACTCACACCTTCGCGATTTGATATGAAATAAGAGTATTAAATTTCTATTACATGGAAATTTTCTACGTGTAGTTCGTGACATCTACACTATTTGCATTCTAAGCAAACATAATATCCGCATAAATAAATAGCAGTCACAGTAAAAGTTAAATAGAACATTTGATGACATGCAATTTTTCAAATCTTCGAGAATTTAAATTATTGAAAGTTGCATAAAAATATTAATCTATTTAAAAAAAAATGCTGCAAATGTGCAGCATGTGTGCTACTAATCAACAAAGATTGTTAAATTAAAACTGCTTCACGATCTGTTGTTAAACTTATTTGTTTTTAGAGCAAGTAAGTTTGCAAGAAAGGAGATAGGAAAATACTGGTAACGTGCTAATCACTGATCCTAAGCCTCGTTTTTAGAATATGATGTGTAGGAATGGCAACACAAATCACATCCGTGCATTTGAAAACAATTTAATATAAATATGAAAGTGTTCGTTTAAGGTTAACATAGTCGGGCTTGTAGACTTGGCCGAAGTGGACGAACTCCCAACGATCCGAGCGTTTACAGCTCGGCCACAGCTTCTTTATAGCAATATAACGAAATTTCCACTAGATAATATGGATGATTAGAGATGTGATGTTAAGTGTACAATAAAGATTTTTTATGTCTCGTCCTCATCAATGGTGAGGTTTGAAAACGAAACACTGAGCTTAAATATCTAAAACTGTGATCAAAAGCACATAGGAAAGAGCACGCATACAAAATCCATATATATCAAAGGTTCCCAACCTTTGGGATGGGGGGGGGGGGTGCCGATCCCTTTTCTTAAAAGCCATGTGACCCGCGACCCCGATGCAATTGAAAAAGCGTTTTTAATATGGTAAATAAAAAAAAGTGATTATTTTTTTTGTTGACTGTATAAGTTGGCGACCCCACAGAAAACCCGCCAATGGGTTGGGAGCCCGTTCTATAGATAAAAAAAGCTTCTGAGTTGAAGTCTACCTGTTCTCCGTGTGACCGTGACATTTTGGTCATATATTAAAATAATTTGAAAGCCTACTTGCTTGATTTAAAATATATGAATTTAGTATTAATATTGTGGATTGTAAATATCATAAAATATTGTAGTAGAAGTAATAAAATCTTTACTGTTTATAGAAAAACTGTGTCGTCTTAATAAAATATTATATTACTTACTAAATCATTAGTGATCATATAATTCGAAGTACTATTTTCTGCATTAGTATTTCACCTTTCGTTATGGGGAAGAATGTAAGTGGAATTCGGGAAATAAAAATCACTCACCGTGATTACTCGATAAATATTAGTTACCAAAATTAATGTCCGTCTCTTGCATCATATATCCCTAGGATGTTGATGAGACATGGGATGGATTGGGTATATTAACCTATATTTTATAAATTACCTTTTCTATATAAATAAACCGTCAGTACCCGTTTGTCATCATTCTGGAAAAACACGTTGTTAGACGTATTAGTAAATTAGTGAGTTAATCGATGTTGAAAATTTGTATAAAATGGTTATTGCATAGAATTATTGTTAATGCCAATGGCTGTTGAATGCATGTTTTAGACTTATATGCACAGATATGGTGAAAAATAACTGTGTATTATAATGGCGATGTTAAATTTGTTATAATGTGTCGTAAATTAATGTCTTCAAATAAATGTATATGATAGAATTTATAGACTGCTGTGAATAAATATGGTAAAACATTTTTTTTTTTGAATCATTGTCTCTGAAGTTTATAGTCTAAATAAAACCAAAATTTATTAAATATATAAATGTAATAGAAAAACAAGCTTAAAAAGATAAGACATTCGAAAGATTCTTTGACTACCCTGATGGCTTTTTTAAAATGTTTTGTTATGTATACAATTGTATGTTTTTGTCAAATGCATGGCGCATTGGCGTCAGCTGTAATGCCATGTTTTGTATTTTTCTCAAATAAATAAATAAACTTTCAAATTAATTTTAATGATTTTGTGTTAAAGATATTATTTTAATTAACAGTGATATAATCTTTGGCATTCGGATATAAAAATATTATTCGTTTAATATATTAATACATCTAAAGTAAATGGTGTTATTTTTTGCAATAGCTTATGATTTGTATTGTGGCTTATAAATGATGTATGTGTATTATTCTAAATAAATACGAAATGTAAAAAATAGGGAATAGCGGAAAAACAGTTTAGCATTATTTTTCGGACTGTCCGTCCCCTGTTTTGGGGTGGGAGGGTGGTGTCCAGAACGCACGTAGGATATGCCCCGCTCCCGACAGTGGCAGCAACGGAATATAATCGTAGAAATGTAATTTATATTGTCTGCAACAGAGCAGCGCCCCCCTTCGCAGCCCCCGAACACCCCTAAGCCGCCACGGACCCCCCAAAAGCCTCCCAGCGCACGTTCATTTATTTTATGTGCCATTTACAATTCTCGGCCAATGGTCAAGGGAGGCTGCGAGCGACGGGGCAATACTCCAAGTGACAAGACGCGACGCCGCGCGAATATTTTTGAAATGTTATTTAAAAAAGATTTATTGTAAAATTAGTATTGTCTTTTTTTGTTGAAGCATTAAGTTAAAGTTTACGTTTATCTCGACTATTAGCTGAAGAATTGAGCATATTACAATGAAGAACATAGATCACAAAAAAGCAATTTTATTTTTACTGTAACAATTGTTCTATACATACTCGATAATAATCTTACGCTAGTCATAATTTCATATCGTATATATATATATAAAGTCATAGTGTAAAAAAAAGTTCTGTTGTAAGCTCACAAGAACACTACGTGAAGATAAAAAAAACATCCAGGAAGATGAAAATGGTTGGCGAAGAAGATTTTTTTTATGAATGTTGAAGCAAATATCGCAATAATTTTTCATTATTATTTCAATAAAAAAACACTAAAATGCAGTTCAATGTTTCCAACTAAAAACGCAGAATCGTTAATATTATTATTAAATGAAAAACTATGTATCTACATGTTTTTTGTTCGATTGTTACAGCAAGATGGAGTTTGTACGGTTTAATCTATATTAATTGCATTTTCGTTTGTCAATCTTTGAATAGGAAAAAGTATAGGAATATAACTTTAGCAAATATTGTTTTTTTCACATACAATAACATATCTTTGGGAACAACTACAAATTTAATAAACGAAACCCTTTCATATTCACATAAAATTGTCTTGAATACGATTTCATAGTAATTTATAAGTAAGTATTTTATAGTAATATTATTTGATTTAACGATTTAATAACAAAAGATTTTTCACAGTTTGAGCAGCACTTACTTTCAGAAATCCTATTATAAAATTGGCCGGTCATCTGTGCTACTGTTCGAAAAGTCCATGATCATTCGGCAGTGTCGATTCAGTGCAAAGCTGGCCAGAAACATTCGGCCACACGTCCAGAAGGCGGTGCACAATGGGGTGGATGATTTATTTTTTAGATTAATATTAGCCACTTGACGTGTGCGACTTTGTTGAATTTTGTAAATTGTTGCATAAATGGTTATTTGGATGCACTGCGCTCACCCTATTCCGAAATTTAATCAAATGGTTCATGAGAATATAAAAATGAATTTTAGGTCACATTTCTGGACAGTGTATTTATTTGCGATACTATGAATATAACAAAACTTTATTATTCCTTAATAAAATAAAAACAAGTGAAATATATAAATCGTTGTTTTAATGATCTTATAACCAAGGGCAATAATTTTTGTGACAAATTTCTCTTCGAATTTATTGAGTTTAGAATGTTTTAAAATTTCTAAAATAAGTCAATAGTTTATATCTCATAATATAAACATCTGAAGCATTGAAAATCAATCTCGATGCCAAATTTATTTATTTATTTATAATAAGATTATAGACAACAAAATAAACATGTGCATTTCGTTTGCTATACGTTTCAATCTCAATATAAATAAATTATTTCATAAACTTAAATACTACCACCGGTAAGGCATGGCAAGAAACCATTTGTGGAGTTTTTTAAGTGTTTGTTATCTCTCAATTCTTGGTGGTGAGGCATTATATTAAAAACACATTTCTAGGAATATTACCATATTTCTTTTACTATAACTCAACTTAAATTTATTTTTTAACTGTTGATAATGTTTGTGATGAGTGAAATCAGTGCTGACCTTAAAGAAAAAGATGAATTACTAAGAGCTCGACATAGGTTACAAATGTTTAACCAAAAAATGAATACCGTCCTTCACTTAAAGTAACACATTTTGAAATTATTTTCAAACCTTAAATTATGCGACGCTGAGCTTATATGTAGTTTGAACTTACTTACGCTTACGGTTTGCAAGACGTAATATAAGATTTAAAAACAAAAAATTAGACGGATAGATTACATAAATTATTGAACTGTTAAACTGTCTTTGTTACTATAATAATTACTACTAAGCGTCCAAAATAATTCATTGGACAGGTTTATATTGTTGAGTATTAAGAACAGGTTTACGATAAAAATTGTGTCTCTTTTTAAAGTGTAACATATTTTTTTAAACACAATGATTAATGTAAAAGTTAAATATGGATTTTTTAAAATTTCAAACATGTGGATAGTGAAGTTTGGAAACATGTGAAGATGCATTAAAGGAAACGGGCAAAAAATGTTGGAATATAATGAAAAGGTCCCTCTATTGTTCGCCGCATAGCTCATATTGCCTCCCTGTCTTTCCCGTTTTTCAGAAAAAAGCTCTCAACGAGCTTTCGCTACCTACCGCCAGCTATTTACCCAGGTCAGACTTGTTGGGTTATTGTTTTCTGAAATAATGTAACTTCGTCCTTTTTTACCATCTCTGGAAAGAGGCTGCTCACGTAGGGTGCCACTTAAAAATCTCTACCGCGAAAAAGCACGATTCGCATCTAAAGCATGGCCAAAACTTATTTTGCAACCTGTGGTCTTTTGAGCGTCGTAAATATAATAAATATCGGGTATTCCAAGCAATATAGTCGAGAGAACTCTATCCCTTTTTGGCGGGTTCCGTTTTGATGATGAGAAGGGAGACGGGCAAGGATATTGCGGACCGGTCTGGGGCAAGTCATAGAGCGGGATGAAGAAGGGGAGCCGGGGGAAGAGGGTGAAGTCGAAGGAGGCCGAGGAGACAGGGGAGGGAGAGGGTCAGAACGTGACCGACGTCCGTCGATATATTGAGCGTCGGTCACTGGCGAGCGGCCGTCTTCTGGAAAACGCGGCACTCTCAACTTATTCTATCGCTCGCTGGGGGCCGTTATATTACACCTTCTGAAATATGATAAACCGTTAATTGTTTTTTGAATGTGATTAAATGCATCAACTGCACAACGGTTTAAATGGTAAAACAACACAAAAATAAAGTTTCTTAGACATAAAAAACAACTGAATATTTAAAAATGCTAATTAAAAAAAATACTTACATATAATATCTCTTTGACTTGTTAAGCATCAAATTCAACTTATATAAATCAGTTGACAATGCTCGCCATGAGCGAAACCGGTCCTGAACAATAAATTTTATGTGAAAAAAGTACTAAAAATGTATTATTATTTTTATTATATAAATCAATTGAATTATTTTCAAATATAAAACAATAAAAAACATAATTTATAGAATTATTGCTTTTGCATGTAAGCACTGGCGATTAGATAATATGTTTATCTCGAGTAAACAGAAATTCTGTTTTGATTTAATTAAAATTTACTCGATAGCACCCCATTATACAAAAATAGCGCATATAAATATAATGATATTTTTTATATTATTTAATATAACTATCAAAAAGGTCTGTCTATCAATTTTAACGATTTCTCTAAATAAATACTTATTTAAACGATTTGAGTTTTATAGATTTATTTTCTATTGGATTTCGCATCGCTATAATAACGAATGAGCTGAATTCAATGAATCTTCTTATTCATCGAAGAATTTTGTCAAGTCATTAAATGCACGACTCATTACGATACATAAATTTTTCCAGCGATTAAATTTTCAATCGTACCCTCCCATCCTCCCGGTCTCTGAATTTATTCGAAGGAAAATTTATTATGTGAAACTTAATACCCGAACGACCTTTGAAGGCAGACGCTGGAATATTCTTTGAAGTGATTGACGTAAATTGCATGTGGTACACACCATATTATTATCGATTTTCCCCCAAAGCTCCCGACCACCCCATATACCGACCAAGTTTCCTCCTTTTGTGATATTCGTATATTTTCTACATCCGTGCGTGAAGATGCGGACATGGACTGCTAACCACAATAAAAGAAACTTTGCTTCTTAATTTTTATTTTGTCGACTAAGAAATATAATTAAAAACTTTGAAACAATAAGCCTTTCACTTTCTGCTTAAAATGAAAGTATTATTTTAATATTTTTTCGTGTATATTAACCAATTTTATATATTAACTTTTAATATAAATAACTTAGATTATTCCAAGTATTGTGCTAGTATTCATGACACGTATTTTTCCTCTTTCAGAAGAATCTTCAGACTATCTTAGTATCGCAAAGGTTGCGTTACTTAAGTATTTTAAATTTTATATACATATGTATAAGTAGGGGTTTCGCTAAGCGAGAAGATTTTTTTATTCGAGCTTACTCTAAATCTCGTATGCGAAGTTCTTTAAACAGTTTTTTTTTATTTATATGACGTATTTTTACAAAAACATATGTCACTAGAATGGTTATGAATTCATTTTTTTATGTCTGACTCATTTAAAGTGTTTATTCAGCATTTTCCGTTGTTGGTTGCAAAATTCAAAATATGTAATATTCATTTTTGAAATGAAATTCATGAGGGACGAATTTTCTTTTGTAATATTGCTGTCGAATACTTATACGATTTTAAATATGAAGAATTTCTTATATATTGTTAGCTCCTTTTTAATGTTGCTTATCCACAAGTAGATAGCACGGAACGTTTCTTATTTCACGTAAAAAAGAAGCGTCGGTCAAATAAAGTTTTACCAGCCTGTGTAAAAGTTCATATCATGGGGAGAAAAACACCTACCGACGCCTCTAATATAACGACCCATGGTCGTAAATATAACGGTCGTTCCAACCTCTAATAACGGACAAAAAGAGGGGCGCCTTTACGATACACCAGCGCCTTATATCTACCTCTAAACTCCCTCACAAAAACCTAGCCAATACCGAGCCGTTATGATATAATATCAGACTTATATCCACCAATGGAGTGCCGTTATGATATTTGGAGTTCCGACGCCTGAGCTTTTTTAGCGGAGGAAATTGCGCTATAGAGCTTTCGTCGTTGGGACGCTCTTTCCTCGCAAGGCGGATGCGCCGAGATATGAAACTTATCGTTATGGATATCATATGCGAGGGGAGATGCGGTTATGTGCCTATTTATACCAGCCAATGGGATTGCTCATATTTATGAGTTATGATTCTTAGAGTGGGTATTTGAAACAAAGGGTATCTATCGTAAGGTGCATTGTGAGAAGGGTCGTTTTGATATTGTAATATCAAATATGATTTATTGTGTATTACTTGCTAACCAATAATTAAACTATACGAATAAAGTGATTAAATATTTAATAATTGGTGGAATGTGGAACCGGGAATTACTGAAACAATATTATTATCATTAATTAAAATACAATTATGTAGTACCGGTACACAATAGATTGTTTGCAAGATAGTAAATTAAAATTTTATTGCAAGTTAAAATAGTCAAACTGAAATACGTATGCTGGTGAGTGTTTTTAATAAATGTAATATAATGCTACTGCACGTGTAAATTATAAGTGCATTGCAAACCCAAAACATAATCAAACAACACTACATATTCCACAAAACAATTTGCATGATTTTAAGGTTGAACTTTATGTAGCTATTTAAAGTTTTGCTAAAATTGAGCAGATATCTTACGACTTATTTCAACATCAATAATGATAAACAAATGATTTATTAATCTACCGTATAAATTGATCGATAGCAATAAGTGTGCTCGGTAACTATCACTTACATGCACATCTTATTCAATAAGAATAAAAAACTATGGAATGTATTACATTTCGTAATTAGCAATGTTATTAATTGAAACTTTATTTCTATAATTCGTAAAGTGAATTGGTGTACATAATTCAAATGTTAGTTTATTTCTCTGCGATACTGATCGAGCTATGTTATCTTATATATAAAACCGAAACGGCGTATGTCTGTGGGTCTGTAATTCCCTTTTGGCATTGTTGGTCATTAAGTTCCCATAAAAACGAATATGAAAGAAAATATGTTTGAATTTTTTATCGGCGAAGACATTTAGTCAAAATGTAATAAATTAGTATTCTACTGAACTTTTCCCGGCTTTTATTAATATAATAATGTTTATTATTTACGTGAAGGTATTATTTGACATTTCTTTGACAGCAAATTAGATTTTTTCCTTGAATTTGAACATTTTAATGGGCGAGAATGGGGCTGTCATCAAATTAAATAAAGTTTGTGATTTTATTTTAACTCTATTTTGGATGTTAGATTTTGTGATATAATTATGTCGAATGATATAACATTAAATAATTATTGGTCGCTTAGTTCGAGCGACGCCAGGTAGTAATACTAGTATTACATATGATTTCAGCTAAGCGTTTTTCATGTACATGTTTGAGAAAGAAACCTCGTTTTTAATGTAGCATCACGAAATTTTGTCTTATTAAATTTCATGGATTAAATTTCTGTTTGCGAGACATCCTAGTTAAAAGTTGATTCTTGATAGTGATGTTGAACTGCATTCGCGGCGGTGTAAAAGTTCCCCCAGCTTGCAATGTGTCTGTCGCTGTTCGCCACCATTCGCACTCTGGTAACACTACACCTAATGGAGTCGAGCTTTGCATTTCAGACAACACCACTGTATCATTTTATACGTATCGCGTCATTCCGTCACCAAACTTCTCAGCTTGTTGTTTATATAATATACCGACTTACAAAACAAGCTCACAATATCTTGACTTGAAGACAAAACAGGAAACTCAAGCACGCCTTTTGGTTGTTTCAGTATGCGCCCTCCCGCTTATTTGTACTGTGTGTGTGTTCTCTGCCTACAAGACCAAGTTTTGCTTAGCTATTTACAGATATATCAGGATATTCTCAACTGTTATACTGGCGCGTTATCCGAGCTGGATGAGTTTTGCATATGCTCCGACAGTTTGAGTACAAAGGCGGCTGAGATTTGGCAAACTATTTGCGGACTTTACTGTTTCGTGAGGTTTGATTGGAATACGTTTGTTGCCTTACAAGAAAAGTGATTAGTTTATTTTAGTGAAAAGAAATTAATAAAAATGCTTTTATTGAAATAAACCGTTGAATGTGACAGTACACAGTAACTTTTATGGCACAGGTTATAGGTGAAAATATATCGCTTATATGACTGAGTAAAAACAGTTAATCTTGGACTTAGAGAGTAAACATCTGATAGTGCGAACATTGGATGATAAATGAATACATTATCAATGATTATAATTGAGTAAATTTATTAGATAATCCAAAGTGATTAAATTTGATTAAAATTCTTCAATATAAAACGATATGAATATTAATAAATTTCACTAGTTGTGCAAAATCACCAAATTTCAATAATTGTAGACAGGGAGAACAAAAAGAAAAATAAGTTTTCTTCCTTGTGAATAATCTTTTTTTGATAAAAAAACGTTTGGGTTAAGTTTTTGTTTTAACTGAAACGATCAAGATCTCTCCAATATTTAGTTTTCTTAATTAGCCAAAAATTAAGGAAAGTTTAATCAAGAGCCACTGAGTTCATAAAGCAAACATTTGAAAGCGTCGACTGAATAGAACAAACCATCTAAGAACTCAATGCGATGCAAGAAGTAAAATAGTAACGTTAAAGCGACATGAAATTGCATCTCGGCACTTGTTGTTTGTAGGTAGGCAAGCGCTATATGGATATTTTAAAGCGAGCAGAGAAATATCTGAAGATTTAGTCAGTACACGGCGTGTTTCATTATGCAGATGATGTACCTAGAGTTGCCGCCTTCAAGTCACATCTTGAGACGTGAATACAAGCACAAACGAAACTAAAATATACGCCCGGAAGAAACGCCTAAAATCTGCACGTTTACTCATAAATAACCAAACTGGAAGACGTGCTTTTCGTGAGAATGTCGCATCTTTTGTTCTTTGCTTTTCATTTTGCCATGGAAATTGTTAAAATTCATGTTAGTCACGAAGATTTTCAAGCTATCAAGTTCCTAGGATTAAAAATAAGAGAAAATATGGCTGGTAATGCTTTTAGGCTACAGTAATTTGTAAAATAAAGTAAAAAAGTTAAATCCTTTTAAACAGTTAAACAATAATATTGCACACATAGTAGAAATGAAATACAAGTAATTTTTGCGTGAATCGAACAGTTTAAGCCTTCTCTGATACGCTATTTATGATAAGTTAATTCGATTCATATATGTATGTATGTATGTAGCTGTGGAGAATCCAATTAAACATACCGCAAGTCATTTGTTTTCTCCCTCTCCCTGCTATTTACAATGCGAATATCAGAATAGCAAAACTTATGATTGTCGACTTTGTGGTGTAGTGATTCTCATTTACAACACTTATTATGTCATTTGTTTTGTTGTGAATGACGCGTTGTACAGCGGTCAAACAACATAGATATACACAAGATTTCATAAATTTTTAAGGTTTTGAATATCATTTCATGTTAATTAATATTTTTAATTTAAAATTAAAAATAAATAACAAATTAAAAAAAAGGATATTCATCACATATTTTGAGTAACACTGCCAATTTAATTATATAGAAAATGTTTAAGATTACTTTAACATTACTCTTGCCCTGCTGCTAATTTAATAGCCATTTATCGAAACTTTTAGCTTGTCAATCAATACAATCCTCAAATAAATACGAACTCTCAAGAGTAACGAATATCATATTCCAGAATAGAAGATTTATAAATTTATCTGCGTTTTTCAAGATGTCATTGCATAATTTTTCGATCATAAATAATTGACAATTTGATTCATTGGATAAATTATTATTGAAGCAGTATTAAATAATTTATCTATTTTTTAATGATGCTTTCTCGATAGAGGTTCGCAGATTTTCCGCTAGACTCCGCTAGTGTACAGTTTTGGCGGCATTTCTTATCCACGAAATAAATTATGTTTTCCAGTGAGTTTTCTAACGGAACGTTGTTTTTCTAGAGTTCAGTTATTTCTTTGCATCTTCCTTTGCAGTTGATTAGTTATTTACTCATAAAAATGTCGTGAAATGTATGTACCGACATGCAATTTTACGAGATTCTTAAATAATATAAGTGATGTTTATGATAGCGATAAAACTGTATGTAAATTATAATACTTGGTGCCACTATAAGTACCAACATAGATAGCCATAAAAAGGATATAAATAAGCAAGATCCTATTTACGACGTATTTACCTTTCTTATGTATCGTACAAAGTAGTGGAAGCCTACCTGCTGAATCACTTAAATTTTATTTCCAGCAAAAGGTGAGCTGTTTAGCTTATATTATGTGCACATAATACATAGGTACACCCACAAAATCTAGGGGATATAAAAGAACTTTTGTTGTATCGAAATTGAAAATATATCCTCCCATATCGAGCAGTGGCGGATGGAAATCGTGACAGGAAAACTCGAATTAAAATAAATTATTGTTCAAATTTACAAACTTACGTTGAAAACAACATATTTGGTTGATAATAACAGAATATAATTCACGAAATACTTGTACTGTGAGAAAATATGATCTATAATATCTAAGCACAAAACTTATTGAGCGAATTTCAATAGAACATTGATAAACTATACGAAATATATATATCTGTTGAGTTAAATAGATAATTTTGAATTAGAAATTTTATTTAATTATTAAATACTGAGCCACTGTCAAATCAAGGCAAATGTTCGTCGTTCATTTTACGACATTGTTACTATGACGTCGTGCGAGTAAAACTTCAACTTATGATTCTTAGTTTGTTTAATTTAAATCACCCACCATGTCAAAACAGAATATTTTTAAGTAATTTACTATAATAAAGCCAGTTTTGACAAAATTAATCCAACACACTTTATCTAAATACTGAAATGAAAATTATAAGTAGTCGCGCACGCTGTAAGCTAACTAAGAATCCGAATTGATGTTAGGAAAATCCAGGATCCTGCCTGTAAAAATGTGTAGCCTATTTTTTTTTTTATAGAATATGAAATTTCCTCCAAACGATTGTCTTTTGAATTTAAGGCTTTTTATGAGTTATATACATACGTATTTATAATAATAATAAAGATATTAATATTTATAACAAAGATATTTACAATCTTTCCAATGTAAAACGAGGGAATTACATTAGTAAGGACGTTAGTGTTGAATAAAACGGTTTAAGATGTTTTTTTTTTATCATATCAAGCAACTTATTTTTGAAGTATGAAATGAAAAAACTGTTAAGCAGTCAACCGGATTCAATTTATAATTATTTCACTTTATTTGTGATATTTTTGACGAAAGCGTTTTTAAGAAGATTTACTACTTTTATAACACTGAATTATCTTATTACCGCTGCTTATTTTAAATAGTATATTCAATGAGTAAAAAAATATTACTTTAATTTTTACGTCCCGCCATCACTGAGTAATCCCTCGATTTTATGCGTTCAATTTATTTTGCTGAATGCGCGTAGCATTTATTGAAAAAGATATCGAATAAAGGTTTACTCAAACTGTAGAGCGACGTTTACTTTGGTAAAGCTGCTAGCTGTTTTGAATAATCGAAATAAATGCATCCAGTAGATTTACATATGCAACGTGTCATCAATAAAAGCAGGTCATACAATGCAGACACGGGCATAAATAAATAATATTTATGCGGAATATTCTATGGCCACATTTGTGTAACATTTAACAAATATGTATCTACATATATGTTTTGTAGTGAATATAAAAAAAATATTATAATCGTACTGCAATCATATAATGAATGTCAAAGTTTTTGACAGGCCATTCAAAGTTTTTCTAACGTAATCAAATATTCAAATATCGAAATATGAAGTAACCAAACCAAACTGTAATGAAACAAAAAGATATCGTATTTTATAGTATAACTTCATTCAAAAATGGAACGTCATGGATGTAACCCTGTTATAGAACTCTCATTATGAAGTTATTACCTTATCAACATTAATAAGTGACGATGCGCTTAATATTTTGAGTAACTAATTTAATAGTCACCATAATTAATCTCGTCACTTTTAATCATTTCAAGCAGAAGAAAATTACAACCAACCCATAAATCTGAAATATGAAATCACACTTGACCTTGTCACGACTAGAAACTGGAACCTTTTGATCGCTTATAATCTCATCGCACGACAGCATACTGTTTCCGACGGCTGTTTATCGATTTAATCGATTATCTTATGATGGGTGAAATTTTGATTAATCATTTAAGTTTTTTTTTAACAACATTTTTAAATCAACTGAAATTAAATTTAGTTAACTATTCGGCGCAATATGTGAGGATAAAGTGAAAATACTCTTATGTATTCAGTAATTTATTTAATCTATTTTATTTCAATTTAAACATTCCTAAATTGCTATCCTCATAAATTGTAGAAAGAATTGACGATTCTTTAACTGATAAGGGTAAATGAATGTAATGTAAAAACCATAGAATAACGGCTGCAACCGGAAATTGAAAAATGCTGAGGTGGCTTCTCTCCTAGCGTCTTCGTTAGAACTAACTACCCACGGCAACGAATAACAGCGCATTTCATCCGTTGGAAAATATCACACGAGAATGAGAAAATCGGTCACACGATCGATTCCATTTTTCTTTTGACGTTTGCTTTGATTTTTTTGTCTACGATTACTATTTCCAAATTAACGGAAGTCGTGCTTTTAAAATTTAAAGGTGTTTACTGGAAAAAAGAAATTTTATAGAAGAATAAAATAAAGTATCGGTCTATAATAGTTTGGACTACTATTTAAATAAAAATATGCGGATTACAATAACCAAGTGAGATAGAATAATTTTATCTATGTAATCACATTTTTATAATTGCTATGTGAATTGTTATGTTTGATTTCTTTTTACTTAATACTAATCGATTCATTTATTTGTATACACCTTTCAATGATGTTAATAAAAATGAGCTTTTTTTTGTAACAACCACACGCACCAATGCTTTTTGTGAACAGAACCGGGTTAGCTCTTCGCAAGCATTTCCACCCGCTTAGTAAATTGGAGCGAGGAAATCACTAGCAGAATGGCGCGATGAACGTTACCAGTCCTGGTCATCATATATTTTTTTATTAATATTATATGTTTTCACTTAGAATGGTTGATATCTCAGAATAGGAAAACAATATTGATAAATACGATAAGAAGTGATTTGACTTTAGTTAATGTAATAAAAATATGCATTGTGTTTATATGGGCCATTAAAGGAACATACAAAGGTTGCAAGCAAAAAATCTTGTTTTGGTAATCAGAGTATTCTACCGTTATATTACGGATATTCAGCGAAAAAAACGTTTTATCTTATTTCAGGTCATAAAAAATTCAATAGCCAGTAACATTACCTATTCCCCATAGTGTCCATTCGACAACGGAATTATTTATCAGCTTGAAAAATGACAGGAAATTGAATGTAGTTGCAATGTTTACATCTTTTTTACTCACCCTCTTTTGGAGATGACCAGCATCAAAGAGGTTCATAAAGTTGGGGGAAACAAACGCGTCCCGAGGGTGGACATAAAGTATAAATTGTGTCCAGATACCGATGCTATTGAACTTAGAGAAGAAAAAATCACAATCAATCGAGGGAGATTCATTCTTTCGATGTGTAGCAATTCCCCATTGCAAATAAAATATTGTATCCTTTATAGATCTTTTCGTAGTATATTTCAACACGAGACCTATGTTTCTATTATCGAGTAAAAAATCCAATAGAATATAGTAAACTTCATTAAATTAAGTGCAACAGCTAGAATAGCACGCGAAAAAAATGTATTGTGTAAAATAAGATATAAAGTTACAGATTTACTGAAAAAACAGGAGAGAAGAGAAGTAAAGAGTCCATACATAAGTTGTTCTCAAATAAAAAATAACATGATAAATTTTATTTACAAAAATTATAAAAATTAAGTAGATTTTTTAAAGTTTTATGATTGAAATAAATATTAATTATATTGTTTTCGATACACAAAAAAATATGTCATGCTTTATTGAGATATTGGAAACGGTTTAGCTTATTGCCACAGATTAAAACGTGTAATTGTTGGGGAACTTATTTTCATTATATTAACTATGACACGAGATTGAACAAGTATTTCAGTGTCGACAGCTATTATTTCTGCCGCAATATGGTGAATCCAGACTTAAAAACTTCCATTACAAAGATGCTATACATATGATATATGTTAATGTAAGATAGATATTAATAAACTCCGAAATATGCAAGTTTATTTTTGATTGAAAACGTTAATTTGATGTACAAACCCCTTTTTTAAAAAACTCTGTTTTTCGATATTTATCTAATCAAGGTTTGTATTGTGAAATATATAATCCTTTAGAAAAGCGGATTGTTAATATTGTATTAAGAAGTAGTTATAATCACTTTTAATGTGTCAACTGACACTTATTGGTGGAAATGCACTACTTATGCATATAATTTTATAAATATCGGGACCGGTTTTGTTTTAATTAATTAAACTAGTAATAATTAGTTACGTTAATTGCTTCAGAATATAAACAAAATTAATTTGATACTTTCGATGGATTTGGCGGTAATTAGTCGATAGTAAGTCCGAAGATGCCTGAAAGAGGCGAAACATGTTTTGCAGTTAGTAGCACAATACGTGGCTTATAATTTGATTTGCGTTACATGTTTAGTCCGGTTTAAATGGCAATATAAAATAATTCTGTTTTATCTTCGTATTTCAAACAATGTATACTTTAATATAATAATAAATGTATATCAAAAGTATCCCGTAAGACGCGTGTAGATGTATGTGCGTTTGAGAAGTGTATGAGTGAATAAAACACAAAAGAAGCAATCACAAAAGTGAAAAATGTAGTGCCATCTAGTAAATTGTATTCGTATTGGTATTGTGTGTACTCTGGGAACTGGAATCGAATAACCGTAACGGCCGGCCGAGGAATAATGGAGTCCGGCTGGGACGGGGTGAAGTATGGGGAGAAGTCAAAAGGGGAGGGATTTTTCCTCGCTGCCGACTGTTGTGGGATCGGCGCGAAGGTTCAAGGAAAATATGAGGCACGACTCGCGAAGTATTTTGAAATTGGGAAAAAGTTTATATCTGATCATTGGATCACTCACATACATAGCTACACGAAAAAAGGTAATAAGAAATGAGAATATTGGGTTGACATTATGTAACTTTTTAAAGGTGATACAATAAAGTTAATGCTTTGAACATTTTTTTAAACTGAATGGCTTTTAATAATATTATTGGCCATAACCAATGGTTTATACTTATTTGTCAATGTATAGGTTTGATTCTGCTAATAATTATTTGTGAAGCCTGTTATTTTTACGAGAATACTGTGGGCTCCGTGGTCGAGTGTTTACGTCATTGACTTCGGTTGTGGAATTCTAAGGTTAAATTCCTAGTACAGACAGATTCATGGCAATAGCTGTTTGTGATTTATGAAACTCTTTCCTACACCCATCCAATTTTTCAAACGGGGCATAGCGAGAGTTTGATTTATCATTCGTACATATCGCCGTATCCTTCTATCTCTTCGATAAATAGAAGATCTTAGTCACTGTAGTACACATAAAAAAAAACTTCTGGAATAAATTTTATAAGGAGTTTATATTTTCTACATTGGGAGGAAACATGGTTAGAATAATTTATCTTTGTGTTTTAAATACAGAATCATAAATATTTATTGAATAATAGAAAAAAAAATATTTTCAAGAGAAATTAAGCTATTTTCTTGATGCAGTAAGAATCACCAATAAAACATATACTTGTATGAAAACAGCGTGTTAATTGTACACGAAAAACAATATTTATGATACGTATGTATATAAACAGAAATAGGTCAAATATTTATATTAATTAATATACTGTTTGTTATGAAAGAAATTTTTATAAAGAATTAGAAAATATTTTTTTCCTGCTTGACGTGCCCACTGCTGGCAATAATGGCGCTCTAGTGTCCGGCAGATGTTGTTGATATTGCATTTTCCATTTGCCATAATGCGATCTCTATAAGGCGAGATAGATGCTCGCAGAGTGATGAAAGAGGACGGCGACAATAGATGTCCTTTTTGCCAGAGAAAAGTCCGAAGGAATTCGATTGAACGTTTGGCTTTACTGCTGAAAAAAGTTATTTTAGACCATTTTTAAAATATTGATGGCTTGTTACTAGTATTACGTAAAAGTAAAAAATATTTTTATATATCAGATATAAAAATGTGACCCTTTTTTATTATTATGAAATATCTCATTGACTTACTTTGATCAAATCGAAATTATAATTGGTATCACATAATCAAAGTAAACAGATAATAAATAGCAACTGTTTTATTGAAATTCATATTCACCCCATCTGCATAAAATCAAGGAGTTAAAAAATATCAATATATAAGAAGTAAATTAATTCAATATAAGTATTGGTAAACGATGCTTTATAATATCAAACGATGAGTGGTAATCAAAGCCTCGTTACAATGAAATAAAAAAACAACAAATATTAAGCGAAATTGATTATTTAATTGAGAATAAATATCATTTGTATTGTGAACTCTCGCTTTTTAATATAACAGACATCTACACGGATTTATTCATATTATTGAACTGCTTTAAATTACGCGGTGCATTGCTTTGATAATATAAATTTTGTTTCAAAAAAATCATAAATTCCACATAGTTTCCAATAAACGGCACTTGTTAGTCGTAGACATTAGGTTTTTTTTTTAAAATCACCGGTTAGCGAAGAATTGCCTTATTCAACAGCGTATGTCATTATCAAAGAACAATTTATTCGATTTATTGACGAATCGTAAAATATCGCGTACCTATTGCCCAAAACACGAACATGTTGATACGGTCTATCGGCCAGGCAGCCTGCTGAATCTGGAGGTCCAAGATATCAGAATTCTCGCAGCGTTTGCCCCCTCGGCTGTAGAGGATTCCCCCACGTCCCCCGGGAACCCATCCCGCCGGCGCTTGATCGCGAACTAACATACAATAAACATCTATACAAGATCGCATCACAGTGCGAGATCGTCTGTTTAAGAATTGAAATAGCTCCCCCGGGTCAAATATTAATACATGGCTTGTTTCACGGATAATTCCGTTTATTTTTTGCTCTACGAAAATTTATGTCGTTTATTATATCTGATAATAAATTTCACACAAACTTGAATATAATTAGAGACGCTCGATGCTTAATTTTAATTATGTGGGTGATTAAAAATTTGATGAAAAACAATACTGGAACACTAACCATCCTAGTATTCAAAAAAGGCAAATAAGCCAGATGGAGGGCGTTTAGTATTGCTCACATTTAACAATAAAAAACATATGATTATAATGCATTGACTGCTGATGGCAGAAAACTTGAAAAAAAAAATCAGTTTAAGAAAATGCATTATCACAAATCAAGGTTAAGTTTTAAAACAGATCCAATTTGAATCTCACCGGTTAATAAAAAAAGTCACGATTATCGGAAAATGTATCATGTGCGTTTATACACTATTACTTACAAATCTTACAATGTGTTAACTGTTAATTCTTGGTGGAAAGGCATTATATTTTAATAAATAAACACATTTTTTAGTACTTAGTAGAAACCGGTCGTGATCTTTATAAAGTATATGTGTGTTTTATTTATTTAACTATAATTTTTGAAAGAATCAATAAAAATATACCCATCTATAAGACATATTGGAATGGTGACAGAATACAATTCATATTACTTGTACACAATATGTATCTTTATATAAATCTTGTCTTATATTATTTCCTGTATCAAAATTTAAATATCTATCTTTAATCTTAGAGTTTTCCTCTAATATTTTTTAGTTTTTATGTTAACTAAAAACCAGTTAAACGGTTGTATTGGTTCAGATATGTTAATATTTTTAAGGTGTCAACTCACATTTTTTTGTAAAAGGGCACTAAATAAATCTTATCGTATGCAGACTCTTATTATTTTTTTATTAAATAAATATGGACAGTTTTGATGTCTCAAGTATTTTCAAATGATTATATTTGGGAACAGGGATTGTGTTTTTTTTATAAATATATGATGCAAGAGAAAAAATAATTGTTGAATATTTCTTTCATAATATTCAAATAAAAAAAATATCAATATTTCTTTCAAATTTATGATAAAATACTTGAAATTAAACATTTATAATTAAATCAATGAAACATTATTTGAAAAAATCTCACGTGAATTCATAAAAGTGTACGTCCATCAATCTGCCGTAGAGCTATTAATAAACGCCGAAGAAAAATAAATGAAAATAACCTGCTTTCCTATCATTAACGAGCGTCCGAGCATACAGATGGACACGTCAAGAAAAACCGACGCAAGACGATGCGATCGATACAGCTTCGATACACACCGCACACAATTGTGCGCCCAACCCCCCTGCCTCCCCGATATAATAAGATATGTGAGATCCCCCCTCTCATACCGCGAGCCCGCCCCGCGAAAATGTGCCCCACGCAAACCGTAAAGGGAGGCATCTACAAGAATTGAAAAAAGTATATCTTACAAAATAGGATATAAGTGTATGGGGGGGTATGAAGATACGTCCCGGAGATATAGAAGACGTGTGCACTGATCCACTTACACGGGCCTGACGATTCGAAGAAAAAATGATACTTGTAAAGATGAGAAAAGTTGGGTTGGAGCGGGGTGTCATACGAGGGAAGGACGATTTTATTTTCAAGTGGTGTTTAATCGAACGGGTAAATAATTTTACTCAGACCAGATTATTTCCGTGTTGATTCACTGAGATCAGGAACATTTAATGTATTCCTTTAAATTTATAATAGTCATGTTTTACTTAGCATAAATTTGTGATGTTTACGCATGAGTTTCCTTATTTCCAGATAAGCATTGTAAGACAAAATAATATACTCTTTTTTGTACTTTTTCGACAGTTTTTTTTTATTTATTTTTAAAAATGCTTGTCCACCAATAAGAGGCAGTTTTAATCTTCGTAGTTCCTGACTTACTTTATTTAAAAACCTTAAATGTGTTGGTTGACAGCTGTAAATATGAAATATTAACATACCATTGATTGCTTATGAGTTGACAAATAATCATTAAATATGTCATTATTGAGTTATTAAAATGGCAATAAATTAGTAAAACACTAAGCAGTGATTTGGGAGTGTTTGTATGGGTATGTATACATATATATTATATAATACTACATACATACAATATTAATTTTACAGTCACGTATATGGAATATGATAAGTTTTGTATTTTTATTAGATTTTTTTTAAAATCTGTTCTTCTTCCCAGCAGCTTTACACCATCCTTTACTTTCGTAGGAAAAATCTTAACCAAAAAGAGGTTGAATCATAAACAAGCATTTGTGTAAATATTACAGAAATTCCAATAAATATTGATATTAAAAAATATATTTATTTATTAACAATTAAAATGATTCTAGTTTATGACAAATATTCAGGTAAACTATTAAAATAAAATAAAACACACTATTTGTATTAATTCCACAATTAAATGATGATAATATAAAATAATGGAATTCGTAGAACAAAAATGTCTTATATTTAGTATATTTCGTGATTTATAGTAATATCAATAAAACGTTCAATGAATTTATACGTTTCTCGTTTATAGTGCAAGTTTGTCAGTTGTAAAAATAGCACTATTTTTTTTCATTTGAGAACTTCTTTTGAACGCCATTCGCAGCCCGCGGAGTATAAAGCTGGGAGCTTTTTGAGAATTGAAAAGCTTTTTTATGACGGTATCAGGACACTTTTGCAAAAGCATTGTATGGGCATCGGGGGGCTCACCTATGAGGATATTGCTCAGCCAAACAATACTCAGGCTGGGAGTAGTCTACAAATACTACGACTCGCAAAGTCACTAGGAAACTTTTACATTTACCTATCGCTACCGAGAGCTTTACACAGGTTACGGATTCAAGTGCAAGCTTTTTTATACCTGATGTTTTGTTGGTTTATAAAAGTTCTTTACACAAATACAAAACACAATTTTAAATACAGTATACACAAAACTAAATTACATTGAATTAAATTTTGCACAAATATAACAAATTTATTACTACTGTTTTTAAATAGTTATTAATTAATTTTTGCCATATTATATTATTGTTTTGAAAACATCATTACTAATTAATATATAGTACTATTAATACTCCTGTTTGAAAAACTTGCTCTTAAGTGGTGGCCAACGTTAAAATTAGTTGTCAAACTAATTTAATTAAAATACAGTAACTTTGATTATGTTCATATTTTTATTTATAAATACGTTAAAAAGAAACAACAAGCAATTCCAGGTTAGCGGTGGATCGAATATTTTATTGTATTTTTTTATATTTTGGGTTCAAAATAGTGGCACCGATGTCTTTTAAATTTCAATTTACTTTAAATAAATATTTATAATACAGAAAATGTAGGAAAGATACTAAAATGTAATCACATACAATTCAGAGTTCTCTAGATTGCTTCCAGTTTCATGATATTTTTTTAAGACTCAGCTTCTAACATCGTTGAAGATTTTTCGCTAATGTTTTTAACTTCCAAGTAAATCAATGGTAAAACTAAGTAATTACTATTTTCGATGGTTTCGGCGGTAACTTTGTGGAAGTTCATTTTAATATAAAATTTAAAATAACTTTGATTATTCCACGTATTGTGTAACTAATTGTGACACGTGTTTCGCTTCTTTCAGAGGCATCTTCAGACTTACTATCGCAAAGTTTGCTTAAGTAAAGTTTGCTTAAGTAATAATTACTTAAGCAAACTTTGCGATAGTAAGTCTGAAGATGCCTCTGAAAGAGGCGAAACACGTGTCACAATTAGTTACACAATACGTGGAATAATCAAAGTTATTTTAAATTTTATATTTTCTAAGTAATTACATTACTGAAATAAATATACAGATTAATTGAGCTTTTACCCAATGTTTTAAAAAGATTTATTTGAAATGAAAGAATTAATATAAATATATTACTTTTGTAGCGCAGTGCTTGATTCTTATCACTAAATATATTTATGATTTTTTCATTCTATGAAATTATACAAAATTACTGGTTGTCACGTAATAAACTGGTCGGAACACGTTTTGGCTTTCAGGAATTTAAAAAAGATCGTTCTGAGAGTGCGGGAAGAGACGCCCGATGCGCTCGCTTAATGTATATGTTTCAATTATAAATTAGCGGTAAACATTTTTAAAGGACTCCCCGAAACCCTTCCGGGGTTGATTAATTATGAAACACCCCAAACCCTGGAACCCCGGCGCTGTCTTTATCCCCGCCATTATTTTATCTTTCTATGTGACGCGTGAAGGGTTGATTTCATAATGGGTCGACGCACTCTGCGATATGGCTCGTTCATATTGTACAATTAGGTGGACCAAGTAAACTCACATTGTGCGGAAGCTTCACATTGACACAAATCACGCATTATTAAAATAATATTTTTATGCAGTAACGTTTTATAAAAAAGCAATCATTTGAAAACATTATATGAATACCATATAGTTACAACCTGTAAAAACATTAATATGCACACACGCTTAATATAGTCACAACAGTAAAAATAATAATACATTTTTAGTGCTTTTTCCACATAAAATTTGTTTGATCAGGACCGGTTTCGCTCATGGCAAGCATTGTCAACTGATAAGGAATACAATAAAACAGTAATATTTATACAAAAGTTAAGTAAGAAAAACAAGGTATGATAATCAATTGGTAAAACAACTAAGCAAATGAATAGTAGTCACAACACATTTATCAAATAAATATTTAAAGTGAAGTTATATTTTATTATGATCTTGACAAGCAAATGATAATGCTTGCGATGAATGAAACCAATTCATGATTAAATATGGAAGTAGTACAGCGATTTCAATTAAAAAATATAATGCCTACTCGCCAAGAATCAAGTTAATACATTTATGGTGATTTCCCTTACGTAAAGTGACATATATTTCTAGCGGATTTAAAAAAAGACAGTCAATCTTTAATTCACTGCGATAGTATGATGGCAAAATAAAGAATTCATATTTTCAAATTATTTCCACAAGAAATTGAGAGACAGCACTTTATAAATGATTTTTTAAATATTTTCTTAACGATATAGTAAACCTTACTTGCAATTGCAAGTAATAATTCATTCGGAGATCTTTTGTCATATTATACTATACGTTACTCAATTTAAGAACTTCTTTATTAAAAAAGCATTAGATTTAAATATAAGTTCAAGAAAATGATATTTTTTGGTGAAAAAATGATTCATGTTGATCGGCAGATGCCTTCAGTAGTTAACTGCGTATTAATGAACCTTGTTATTCAGGTAGAACCGCTCCTGGAAAAATTGTCAACTCGAAATGTCTTCACATTGACAAAAATATAATGCAACATTAGTTAGTGAAGTAATTCAAAGAAATGTGCAACGCAATTTTCAAATTGGGCACAAAGAATAGGTAAAAAAAAATATTATTTATTATTTTGAGTTTTGTACATTGAAATATGTATATGGAAATCTTTCAGATATATTTATGTTTCCAATTAAAGTTTATTTTTATCATATGGACCTTGTTTTAGTATTATTTTTACTACTTGTGTCCTTTTCAATGGTGATTTACCGACATTTAAACTTGTCAGGGTCAGAGGTCTGAATTCAGCCTTTTGTGAGCCGTAATCCTATTTATGTATGGTCGTATTATTCCTCTCATGTGAATGCACAAACCATATCTAAAAAGAAATGTCAGCGCTATTCACTTTTAAAAGCAGATATTGAATATTAATTATCTATTTAGGTATCTTACGTTATGTTACGTGTAAATTTAACCTCGCTTATTTACAATTAAAAAGTGTTTTTTTCTTTAAATAACGGTGGAACTTGAATTTATAAATTTAAGACGGCAAAATTTTCATTACTCTTTCCGCCCAGTGAGAGGGTACTATTTATTATCTGAAAATTATCACAGGCTGGACAAAAAGACACTGCAGTATTAAAATTGGTGTGATAAGTAATAACTATATCGTTTAACTTTCAAATATGTTTTTCAACATTGTATCTGCTCCCAGCATGTAACGTATAAATTCCTAATGGAACATCTCGTAAGAAGTTGTTGAATGAAATGTACGTCATATACCTTCCTTTTCAATTAAGATGGGATAAGGATGAAATAAGAAGACAACTAGGGATAATTTTATAATCTGTACATACATTTATGATATATTATAGTGTCTCATATAGTTCCATGAACATTTTGTGAACCTTGAAAACAAGAAGATTGAATGGTATGGGTGTCTGGGATAGGAATTGTGTTTCATTTCATGCAATATACGAGCGGTAGTAGAGGCACACAGCGTAACGGTCATCTCGACCGGACATAGCCTGACCCAAGCGACTGCGCATTTTCCACTTGTCATATGACGTCATACAAGTCTAAGAATATAGTCCATTCTACTCTGTTAGAATTTTGTCGATAATATTTTGAAACTGATTTTTATTATAAGCTTATGAATGATGAAGTTTATTGAAAAAAAAATGTGTTAAGTTAAGTCTATCGGAAGAAAGGTTCAGATTTTCATTTTTTTACTTTTTATAATCAATAATTATTATGTAAATTATGTATTTCATATTATGGACTACTTGAAAGTTTTAACAAATTATTGATAGCTGTGAAGTCTAAGATTTTCCAAATTTAACAGCATAAAAGCAATATCAACAAATGTTTATAATGAGTCGAAATATAAATGATTGATGCGATTTTTATGTTTGATTTAAATATTCATATACAGTTATTAATTAAATGATTCAGTAAATTGATTTATTTTTATTTTCTAGTAGTTGTGCTTCAAAGTAGAACAGTAGTATAATATAAATACGAAACACAGAAATACGCGTATAAATATTGTAAATTTTCTGCTTTCAATATATAATCAGGATAATTGATTTTTCTACAAAGAAGTCTACATAATATTTTGAAAAATCTATATGAATAGAATAACTTTTTGACCTAAAAATGTGATTTTGTGTTGTTTCTGAGTTTCAGTTGAGACTAACTAAGCTGCACGTCCTTGACAAAACAAAGTTTGTTGGAAAATGAATTCGTTAATTTGAAATGTAATGTTTACACATACTCATGTCTCATACAAACGATGATATTGCTGACATAATTTGATTGAAGCTAAATGCTGTGACCTGACAGAAGTGATATACAGTAAAAATTAGGAAAAAAACTAAGTGAGCGCGTATTATGATTTGAAATGTTTCACTTCGACGCATTCTGAGATCGTGACGTGACGCGTTTTCCGGGCGCAGCTTTCTCCAGGAAGGCCTCCCACCGCCCTCCCCCAGCCCGCGTCATTTTCCAGCACATTAAAAATAACAGGCGGGCGGAAAAATTCAATATTAATATTGAGGCGGAGTGAAGGAGCGGTCCGCATTGCGCCACGAGATGGCCGACCAATGGCGAAGCCAGCCACGGGGCCGCATAACAGATAGGATATGATGAATTTATGGATGTAATAAAACCCCGGTACATGATTGGAGGAGAGAACTGACGGTATACCGATTTCCCTTATAACCATATCGCGGTGTGAGTGTTTTGGCTTGAGATTGTGAGCGTTTGCGGGGTGGGGTGGGGAGGGTGAACGCTCTGAGCTACGGCGTAGAGGAGATGGGGGAGGATTTTTACGGAAAGTATTTTTTTATTGCTGAGAACAAAGGGGAGAGTAAAAAAAGCGCCGAGCGGACCGGTGAAATTTTATATGATAGTTTTAGTTTGTGTGTGTTAGTATGGATATATTGGTGGTATGCTTTGTTTGTTTTATGGTCTGAGATTTCAAAATGGATATGCAAACCATTGTTTTTTGAATTGAAATATCAAGTAATTATTTTGTTTTGATTTAAGAATATAATAAAAGCTTATAAGTAACATGAAATGTAGCAAAAATGTTGCAGTTTATTGGTTTTTAGGTACGCGAATTTACTACGACTTAGACATGAGTTTAATTATTCTGATTTGATGACTGACTGCTTTTACAAATGTATGCATACTGATTCATCATTTTGGTAGCAAAAATGCTCACTACGAGTAAAACCGGTCCTTATTCAAATATACTTATTGCCAAATAAGTAAAAAAATTGTCGTATTATTTCTTAATTTATTGCCATTCCATCACGTATTGAGAGTGAAACCTTAAAAGTGTGTAAAAATGTTCAATGCATCAATTTATCAAAAAGTCAAATAATATGACACGATATTTAGAAATTTCAACTATACAATGACTACTCAATATTGGCTGAAAGCCGTGCATGTACATTTGATATGGTATGATATATTTTATAAATACTCTCAGTATTGAATCAGATATTTTCACATCAATAAATGAATAAAAGTCATTTATTGTAATTTAAAAAAATTATTGAGATTTTTCTGTAAGTTCAATTTGTCAAATAGTATTTATTTTATTGATTGAGTAGGCATTTACTTGGAAGAACTCCATTATAGTTATATGATAGTTCTGACGAAGGCGTAAGCCGAAATAGCTATCAACAAATATATATAATAATTTATGTAGAACTAAAATACATTGTTATTTTTCTTTCCGTATTAGTATTTATTTTCTTTAATTATCAGCATGGTGAAAAAGATAGAATGCGTTGATTCAAATGAATAATAATTATTGTGAAGTAAGGAAATATTTAACTTCTTATATCAATAAAACGAAAAGCTTTCTATATTGAAAACCAAAAATTCAGATTGAATTATCCCCAATTGAAATCCCAGATATCTAAACTCACATTTTGCTAAATTCAATTTGAATAGAAAGAGTACGACCTCTCTCCGCGGAAAGTCTTTAAAGATGTTTTGACAGGTAAATTTAAGATAAAACTCTCCCGGGCGAGAAATACCGACCATAGGGTATCCGTTCTGGTTTACTTTTGCTTAGAGACGCTCAGCGATATACAGCTCTTTTTGTGGTCGTTGATTGACCCATGTGATTGCAAACGACTGGCCTGACTGACTTCACTTATCTTTACAAAACTCTACAAGTTGATTCCAGGGCACTGTATTACTGAGCTATATTTAATTTTTTTTGAAAACTCGGAAATATTCAAAACCATCGTCGGTTATTGATTGAATTGGCAGTAGCTTGATGTAACTTCGTAAAATAATCAAATTTTTATGATTTAAAAGAATGATTGAATAAAGTTGATAACTATTTCGCCATCACGCCATCATCTATACTGTGTTGAAACAGATTTAAGTGACTATTATATATTCAACCATTCTGTCCTTTGCAGAACCTTAATAATTTAATAATTTTACATTAATTAAACATTTTTTGTTCCACGACGACAGTTTAAGAAAATTCAATTTCAAATATCGATTGAATGGGCTGTTGTTCAAGTTAAGTTTTTTTTGAATTTAAATTGTAGATTTTATCACGAAAATATCTCCAATTTAAATAAGAAGTAAATAGAAAACTCATAATATTTAAAACCTGTTGATATTTGCTCACGTTAAATACTTTTAAAAGGCAAAGAATATGTCATCAAATACATGGCCATTAGTTTATTGACATATTTTAAAATGAAATGCAAAGCAACATATATACCCAAATTTCCAATAATAGCTTAGAAAGAAAACAATCCTTTTTGAATACAAGGTGGGCCACCATGGATATTTAATATAATAAAACTGTCTTGTTACTTTTAATGGTTTCGGCGGTAACTTTGTGGAAGTTCATTTTAATATAAAATTTAAAATAACTTTGATTATTCCACGTATTGTACTAATAACTATTACACGTGTTTCGCTCTTTCAGAGGCATTTAATTAAGCAAACTTTGCGTTAGTAAGTCCGAAGATGCCTCTGAAAGAGGCGAAACACGTGTCACAGTTAGTAGTACAATACATGGAATAGTTATATTAATCTTCTTGTTATAATAAATGTTATTTAAGTTAGCGTTCCAGCAGAAATTAACTTGGTAGAAAAGGATAAAAAATAACTGGGAATTTTTTTTTTTGCTTATATAGAAATGGAGAAATAGATAATATTGAATATTATTTACACTAATATAATGTTTAAGTTATAAGAAATTTAACAATCGGAAAAGTTTATTAAACCCATTACACTAACACTTAGCCCTGCAGGGCTTTGGTGTCGTCCAACTTATTCAGGAAAACCAAGACGTCGTCCACTCAATTTGCATGGTCGGCGTCTGTCCCCCACGACGCTCTTACCCATCCCAAAAATATAGCCCCCAGCCAGCGCGTTTTCTCGGACTTCTCAGACGGCGCGGCGCTATGTCTTTGCGGTTTGTATCTTGTCCTTTACTACAGAGTGGAGACAGATCTGCCAAAGCTTTGTATTAGGCCTTCGAACCATTTAAAAGAATAGTTATATGGAAAAAGTGTGACGTATGCCGGATATTTATGCAATGAACTATAGTCTGATTATTAATGATGTTAAACTACTGGAAGAATATACAATTTTAAAATATGTTCAGGTAATGAATTTTATGATCATTTATTATAATCTAAGTATATATTAAGTTTATGGTGGAAAAAAATAAATAAGATGCTGGTTTTCTATGTTTCAACTGACTTGCTTATAAATTAAAGTTTTAATTAATTCCTGTATTTAATATAAAATAATAATATACGTAATGTATTATGATTCGACATGCAATCGATGGATAGAAACACAAATTTTGTGAACTTGTTATTCTGTTTGTTTTTATCGTCAAAATCATAATCGTTTTTATTTAGTTTGGTTTTATAAACGGTCGCATGAAATACGATTATGACTTTTTGTGCCCTATGACAGCTGAATCCTTTTATTGTTAGCAAAGAGTGAAATATAAAGAAGTTATAAATAAAAATATTGTGTCTTTATTTACCTATGCAACATATTGTGATAAACTCATTGTATGGTTTGTAAAAAGGCAAGTGAATAAAAATATTAAATGCAAGTCGTAAGTGAATTTTACCGCTGCCATTTCCTTGTTCTTTGAAGCGACAACCAAAATCGCTTTTGAGATGGAAAAATAAAAGGAGGAAGTTGGATTGACATTCGATATTACTTGGAGCGTGAATGTTTTGTTTGGGACAGGCGTTCAATTCTTGAACATTTTTTCAATTATATGCTGGTCTGAACAGGTAAAAGTTTAAAGGTGAACAAATATGGAGAGGGCGAATGCACGAGGGTACCTGTCGACTTCAAACGAAGAATGAGTCGGATAATCATTTAAGTGTATCATATGCCAACAGCAGATGAATCGTCTCCACGTCAATCAGAAACATAAACCGTGATGTAAATAAATTACACTGTCAAATTATGTTGTACTACAACCAATAATACTTGATAGCTAAAATATTTCAACCACTGTCTCTAAAAAAGCTATAATATAGATATATTTATAAAAATATTATAGAAAAAAACACTTAAATTAATTGGAATACACTGCTATACATACCTTTTCTTTAACTTTCTAGGATATTTGTAGAAGATATTTTTAAATAAAGTGTTATAAGTAATGACGTAAAAGTGACAAATATACATTGAAATCTACTGACACAATAACGATATTAAGTAAAGAATTATAAAATGGTTGGTTTATCTTGCAAAATACTATTAAGGTTGGAGTAAAGTGTGCAGGAGCGAAATGAAGGTCAAGGAAATCGATTCTTCTTAATGCTAAATGCATACACGATAAAAACCCATGTAGTACACGGAATAGAAAATTTATAACATTCAATTCAATTGAACACAATCAAGAGTATCGATAACACTGACTTACTTTCATTTTATATCATTATTCACATATGTAGATAAGTATTATTTTGAGCTGACGATATCTTATGAAATAAACAAGTATGTGATGCTATTATAGACGCGTTTGTTATAATAATTTTCCCAGCACAAACTCGGAAGTTAAATAAAAAATAATGTATCCATTTGTTTCTATTATTTACTCTGTTATTCATTAGTACATGGAATTACACATCCAACCACTCATCGAGCCGGAAAATTTCCCGAGCACAAAACAATTGCTAGATATTTCTTTCAGCGAAATATCTATGGGAGCTTTCTCGTTAAGTTCTCGCAGTTTCTTGCTTTATTTATCCTCAGCAAGTTTAGCACCATCTTCTCTAGAGGAAAGTTAGATAGAATGCCTCGCGGCTTCTGCTTACTAATCTATCGGCATACTGCTCGCGTACAGGTATTTTTGTGTTCACATTTTGTGGAAACATATTCTATTCAGCTTTTGATGACTGACATAATTTATTTTGTTTTATCATTAATGTAATAGATATCTCTTTTGTTATGTAAGCTTATCAATTATTCAACATTGTTTTCAGATAATGTTTATACAATTTGATTAAACATATTATACAATGTGTAAACATAAAATCATTGTGAAAGCCTTTTAGTATCAAAGTCATTACTAAACAAATCGTGCTATTGAAATCTGGTTCATCATTCATCATCACTGTTTGTCTTAATTATATATGATATAGATCCATATCATCTGTTGAAAATATAATAGATACCAGCTTAACAGTTTGAGTAAAAATAATTTAAATAAAAACCAATAAATACTAGTCTTATGAAAAAAAAATATATAAGAAACGTAGCTATACATATACAGTGTACTAAACAAATTCGTTTTACGAAAACCATGCAGGAGATTTTTATTAATCCAATATTTGTCAGTGTATAATGTGCTCACAAATATGTCAAATACAATACGAATTTAACTTTAATACTTCTAAAACTTGCCTATTCAAGTGCTGACATTATTATTCATAAAAAATAATTTATCAACTCTTCTTAACCAGGAATTGATTAATTATTTGTGGCGTTTTTTCATATTTGTATTGCCTCAATTTACCATTTAACATTTATCATTACTAAAGTGATGTAACAAATATATTATTTGTCTTCAATTGTATTATATTTGAACAAAAGTAATTAAACTTACCCGTGTAAAAAATAGCAGAATAATACCAAGAAGGAATAGAAGTGTTTTAGATAAACCAGACAATATACAGAGTTGTGTTGTAATTTCAGCATTAGTAAATCAGAATCTTTGTTTAGTTTTTATAACTATCTCGTAACACAAAGTTATTAAGCGCTGTTTGTCCTCATGTACGGCAACAAGGTACATTTATAATGTTGTCTCTGTTAGAGGGAAAATGTATTTTCCTTTGTAACAACCTTTTGTTGGTGAGCGGTGAGAGAAAGCAGTAAGAAGAGGTAAGTAACACACATACGCAAGTAATCAGGAGGCACGGCCCAGACTTATAAGAGGATATAAATACGTGCAAGAAAGTTAAGTAATGTTCAATTGTAACAATAATTTATGTGCATTATTTGAAGATTTGTTCATTAAATTTAAAATATCAGCTGCGGTTGCTTGATGAAACTTAAATTCCAAATTTAAATCGTTAAAATTGTGTACAACTCCATAAGATTTGTCACTAACCACAATTTCTGTACATATATTCAAACTTCTTTCAACTATTAATATGCGTATGAAATTTGCCGAGCCTGTAACTGAGTGGTGAACTTCAACGATCTTGATTGCTGTGTCTCCGGTTTGAACCCCAGTACAGAAATTATAATAAATCGATTGGAATCAATTGTTTGTAACATGGATGTTTCGGATATTAAAATTGCCCCAACGAATCCTATTCTTCGGAGTAAGAGCATTTAGTTTGTCACTAGTGGTGTTTAGCTCGACCATATATTTTTTTTCCAAAGAGGAGAGGTTGAGAGGCTAAATGATAGACAGCTCATGTACACTGTTTTCTATTGAGATAAGCTACAGTAGATACATCGAAGGTAAATATAATGGCAAAATATATACAAGGTATTACGTGGTAAGACATCAAGAACTAACCCAATAGATTATAAATAATGCAACAGATAGAATTAGCCAAATTAAAGAATTTAATGTTATTATTATATGACAGATCATTACTCGTATTTAAGACAGAGTATATGGCTTAAGTATTGGATGTCAACAAAATACAATGCAATGCGATTTACCCGGCAGTCCTGTAGTAGATAAATCAGAGTGAAAATCATTTTTGCATTACATCAACGCTATTTAAACTTTTACTAATTTACCTTTGTGTATAAATTCAACAGAATAAATCGAAAAAAAATGCAATTGAAATTATTATTGCTTTAAATCTGTTTTCCTATGACTAGAAAGACACAAAAGACCTCTAGTTTTGGGTAATGGTCACTAAAAATATAAAAAGTGTGGCAAAGGCGAATGAAATCACTGTGTACCATACAAATAAAAAAATACATGCAATAAAAAAAGTTCGTCAGTATTTCTGAGACGTTTCCAATACACTTGAAGCAGAAGATACATGCTTCAAGCAAACTTTCATTTTATATAAATTATGATATAGTGAATAATTATTAATTATAAGAGTAAATATAATACATACGAACATTCGATGACATATGTAATGTTGTAAACCACAAAATTCATGTTGTTAATTATCTTGGCTTAATGGAAAGGTGGTTTTGATATAATATTTTAAAAAATAATAATTTAATAAACTATTTTCTTTTTGATGAAAATGATTGCGATGAGCAAAACGATCCTGATCATTTTATAAAATTATTGAAATAATATAAAAAAAATTGTAATCCCTTTAAAAACACCCCTTAGCATAAATTTTCATGAAAACGTCATTAAAAACATGAGTCAAAAATCATCTTAATAGGTTCAAGAAATATTTATATAATATTTCAAATTATTATTGTAAGATACATATCACCATTGATTGTCAACAATTTAAGGTACCAAATATCCCATCATGTGGATTTCGTGATGCTTTTTAACATAATACAAAATTTACTATCATAAATAAAGATTGAAGATGCAGCAAAAAATTCATTTTAAAATATCTCAGAGTAAGAAATATAATGAACTATAGTTTTAAAATACTAAACAGTATGTTTGGAAAGTCCTGCTATTTATAAAAATCTAATTTTTCGACGAAATGAGGTATTTAGTAGGTTCTGAGAATTTGCCGCTCAGACTTCATAAGAGAAAATAATAGAATGACGTAGTCATAGAGGGGTTAGTTGTCGGCAAATCGCCCACATTTGTTTGCACACTTTTTTGTAACATGCTAAGTTGAATGATTAAAAGAAGCAATACAAATAAGAAAAATCTTTTTTTATTAACATTAGTATATATGCTTCATACTGTAGCTTTGGGAATTTTGGAGGTATTAAAGTGTTACCACTCGGTTAAGGCGACCAGTAAAGAACTATCGACGTGGTATTTTGTAGTTGTCTGATAATTCATTTACTTACATGCATACATTTAAAAAATTGTAATATGTACATTGTTGTTTACCTAGTACGGGCAAAGCTAGCCAGCAAATAAGTGTGTAAGTATTTGGGCTCAATTTGGCAGACGGCACTACTGGTTTATGTAACAACTAGTTAAACAGATATTTAAACTTTCGGATATCAAGTGAAGACTCTGAATAATGTTTCAAATGGCAGTATAAAGAAAACAATATTGAATAACCAATACCTAATTGTCAAATATATTGAGTATCATGAATATAAAGTATAATACGTTTGTGAATCTGACAGCTGTCACTTAAATATAAAATACATTTGTATAAATAGGTGGGCATTATAATAACTTTATTTGCCATCCCTAGACACGTTCAAACACCCACACTGTCATAGAATAGACCGATGTCCTGCGAGTATATGGGAGATGGCATTAGATAAGATTTTCACGGTATATGTACCTAAGATAAGATTGTCCAGTTTTCCCTAGTAGATGATGCACATGCAAAAAATACGTCACTTGCATTAACATACTATTAACATGAACATACTTGAGCGCAATCAAATTGTTGTTATAAAAGAGACAATATTATATTAGCTCTTGCATTGAAAATGAAAAACATATCATAAAAATACTTTGGAAATACAAAATGTAGTTTTAATTCGAGGATAAGCGGTAAAGAAGAACCTCTATTTTTCCTATGACTCTTTTTTAAATTTTCAATTTCTAAGTTATCATGAAAGTACACGTCAATACGTGATTTAATGCCAGTTCTTTTAAAATAAGTGCTTTGTTGCTTACTCATTAACTCTACATTTGAAGCGGACACAGAAAAATTATGTTCTTTGTGTTTTTAGCAAGTTATTGAAATTTAGTTACTTTTTTATGGTTCACAAAAATTTTGTATCTTAAGAAAGATTCAAAGTGTCAAAACTTAAACACACTTCTGGTATTTTGGAAGCTATGAGGTTTTTACACTAGGCGGACAATATGCAACACTAAAACATATCGCTACATCAATGCGGCAGTAGGACAATACAAAAAATGGTTTAGTTAAAGGTTTCGCATAATCTTACACACTTTTTATGACATTCAGTTTTAGAAGAGAACTTTTGACTTCTGGTTGGTATTCTCATATTTTTGCCGTGTGGCAATGATAAAATATTAATAAAAATACGATATCTGAGTGACAGAATAGTGTCCTGTAGTACTGTTGCACTGATAGTATGTCAATATTTATCAGACTGACGCTGTTAGGTTATTATAAACGTATTTATATTTTAAAGTTATAATGTAGCTTTCCGTAACATTTATTATATTTAAAATAGCATTCATAAACCAAACACGTCTTTTATAGATTGTTACGTATTGGCAGCGATATTTCACGCCGTTTTAGTGACGCGTTTGGCACAGATGTAACGTTTTCTTTGATCTACCGTCGTGCGAAACAAGATACAAACACAAACGAAGTACGAAGCACCCCTTGGGCGGAAGATCCAAGAGAGGGTAGCAAAGGAGGGACTCCTGAGGACCAAAGTCCCGGGAAATCCTTCAGGGAGATACGGTAGCCTCTCTCGTCCACACTAAGTATACCGCGTAGCAACTTGCTTATTCTATCAACTGACTAGTCGCACACGAATGGTCAGTCTACTCACCCACCCACCTTATACTTAGTGCCGACCACTCCGCTATGTCAATACCAGACGTACTTCCTTGTCGGACTTGGATTATTTAGAAAGCTCTCTAATGTTCATATAAGAAGTTTCTTCAAGAATGTATATCGCAGATGTACATTATCTTCCCGAGGGCACATATCAGATTCAGCTTTGTCGATTTCATGTACTTAATTGTTATTTTATGTTATTTATCTGAGTACTCTGCTGAAGTGAAGGATTGCTGATAGAGAAACACGAGCCAATTAATGTTTATGAAGTCATAATACAATACTAAACTCATTCGCTTTCTTCGAATGGCGCCAATTAAAATATTGTACTTTAATGTTGCAACAAAATATTTTACTTTTTAAAATATAACACACTTATTTAGCAACTACATAGAATCAGAACAAAGTAAAAAAGTTAGCCAAACCCAATAATAAATTATATTTTATATGTATACTAACTTCCATATTAATAATAAATAAGCAAAAAAGTTTCGCGAATATAAACTTGTTTGTATTTGGTAATAAAGTACTCGCCATTTATGGTTGTATCTGTTAAGTTAGTTACATGTGTGAGAAAAGTAAATATATAATGTATGATGCACGCTAGTTTTTAGGAATATTCGAAAGAAATAGACAATGGTTTTTATTATTACCTACGAAATCTAAACAATCTTTTGTTGTATTCATAAAATTATATTGACATCGTTCATCGTAATATAAGTCGTAACTCAACGTTGTATATTCCAGTCATTGGTATGAAGGTACCAAATTCATGCCCCGATGAGTTCGATATCAATTAATTTAAGATATCGATTAACGGTGCTAGAATGAACTTCACTATCAAATTTCAATCGTTCAAGCTTTGTATGCCTGCTTAAAATTTGTCACTAACGAGCCGGGACTAACGTGTACTTGAATATCCCAAAAGGTGACAAATTTTCAACGATTCTTTCAAAGTTATTGTGATTTTTTCATAAACTTGATTTAAATTACAATCAAGTTTTCTCATGTAAAATTAAATCAATAATGCGAAAGGTTTAATAAATTTTAACGGCGTAGCAGAAAGCCAAGAAATTATGATTTATGGTAAAAAAAAGTTTCAAAATATCGCCAAAAAATGATTATTTACTTATATACCAATTCGAAATATTATTCCAGTACTTATATTCGATGATTTATTCACATTACGATCATTAGTAAAGTTTAATTATGAAACGAACTTAAATTTACTTCTAAATAGAAAACATTATTTTTCCAATGATGGATTGTATTTCTAATAAACGATACAAAAAGATTTTTAAAATAAGATAAGTTTTATTGTCAAAATAGATAATTATTGAAAACATTACAAGATGCGAAGAAAATAATATTTTTTACTGATAAATGTATATATTATATTATGTATACCATTGTATGGGAACGTGACTTCAGCCACTTACTTTTATCGCATACACCTTTAAATCCCAGATTATAAATCTCATCTGAAATTACATGCAGGGAGGGGCATTACGTACAGGCGTAGGGCGTGCGAGGGTGGAGTGTTTTGAGATAAACCTTGTCGCTATTGTGCTAACCTACCTTTTTATTATGGAAACTTAAGCTTTAAACAGCCCGTGCAGATTTGCCCGCGTGAAATATGTATGCGATGGGGTTTGTGTTATGCACAATCTACGCTATTAAGAGGAATTTTTCGTAATACACTTGTATGTTAAGGATGAACGTTTTCTACCAATGAAAAAGTGATAGTTATTTTATAATAATTGCATTCAATATTTATTATAGATTATCTTATATGCAAGTCTTCTATAATTATTCTCGATTTATCAGTAATCGGTATTTTAATTCATCGTTCAAAGGTTTTGGATGTGAGTCAAAAACTGTAAATCCATTTTTATATCCAGTAGACAAGAAAAAATCATAAAAAATTTCTTCATCTCCTTATCATTAAATAAAATCTGTTTTAGTTCACATGCATAAATAAATGAAAATGATCACATTAGTAATATATTAGGTCGCAAAAAATGCCTCAAATCTCGTCACTTTAAATATAATTTGTAGGAATAAAGCATTCCTATCTATTATTGCTAGATTGATTTATGTAAGTGGATATATTAATTTGCATTGAATCTAACGTTAATTATCAAAAAAATATTTCTTTCAAATAAAGGCTACAGATTCAAGTTTGTTTAGAAGAATTGCGGAAATGAAATAATTAAAGAGTGCGGATAAAGTTATTGAAATTAGAAGCGTAGGCTTATTTTACAGTAGTTTTCTGAGCATCGTATTGTTTTATCACTCATAATATGAAAAAAATACATTAACACTGATTCTTCTTTGCTGTTCGCGAGCATCTCGAGGAAAATCTACGATCGCCATAAGATATATGTGGCAGTTGTGTGTGTGCGCTTTCATAAATCTGGCGGGAGATATATGAGTGCGCAATTTCCTGTATCCGGCCATTAACGCCCGAGCTTTTATAAGCTTAAACCCTGGTTAAAGATTGGCGGGGGCGGGGGTGAGGAGGGGGGTGCATACTCGATTTATATTCTATGTGTTTCAAAACTTATCCGCGTTTTCTCTGGGGGCCTCTCCTCGAGATCAAGCGAAAGAGGATAATGTAATACCTACACTTCATCGCAGGCTATAAATTACTGATTTAATTAAGAGGTAAAACATTACAAAATAATAAGATTTATGGAATAAGAGCTGCGAAGAAGGTTTATGAACTTATAAAGCATTTTAACGAGCTCTTTATAAAATCCTATCTTCTTCATTGATGCAAAATGTTCTCTTCATAAGTGTAGCATCTGGACTCTAGAGAATGATTCCCAAGAGTATCTCAAGAACTATAATATAATCTATAAGTTGCTTTGAAAATTAGCATCCTGAAAATATGACAGATTTTACTACGAAAACTCCCATGAACCGAGTGATATTAATTACAATATACTTGTAGACACCAATTAAGTGTGGCTGTAATTATTCACTTTCATTGTTTCTTCGAACTTCGAACGATCTCGGAAAAGTGATTTTTTTAATCAAGCAGCCAAGTTGAACGAGTTGTCCAGTTATGAATTGGTTCGTGTGATGATTTGGTTTCTTAAAAAATTGTTGAATAGAAATGACAATGTTTTCAATAGAATGAATAGTAAATGGCGCTGTTATTTTGACTTAACTCACTTATTGTTTTATTATACAGAACGCTAAGACTTATTCAGCTACAGATTGGATCTATATGTTATGATAATATTCAAAATGCACGCCATGAGTGATCATCTCAGTTTTTTTCTCGAGTTTATTTGGATTGATTTTCTCTCAAATATATATAAATATTTAAAGTGCTAAGAATATACATTAAATAGCTGAAATATACAGATTTCAAGTTCAAAAAATATAAAAGTGTCTGTAATGAAATTGAATATTATTCTTTTAAGTTTCAGTTTGAGTGTGCACCTATTCAAGTGGTACTTAAAATATGAATTTAAAAAAAAAACAACATGAATTTTTAATCAGTCGGCTTACTACCTTTGTGAAATTTTTGATAAATAGGATCATTTGCTATCCTTTTTCTACCCACACAAATATTTAATGCAGCTTGAAACAATGTTATTTAATTCCAAATAATTGTGAAATTACTGGATGCAATAAATTATGCGAATTACGAAATATTAATATTAAGAAATAGAAAACGCCGTAGTGCAAATTAGTTCTATAGATCGATGTTCGACATTAGAAAAACGAATTTGCTATAAAACTGCAGATTATTAGTATTGATAATATGCTTCGTATTTCGGGTAAATTATCGGTTTCAATGATTTTCTTGTGTAATATATAGAAATGTAATATAATAAAGGTAATATCATTCTGTTAAGCATATAAAACTTATTTTTATAACAAGAATAACTGATATTAGTTAAATAAATCAGGAAAATGATTTCACGGTTTCTTCTATCAATACGTTGACTGTAAGATCACATTAAACCAGGGCTGTGGAGTCGGTCTAAAAAAGTCCGACTCCGACTCCGACTAAAAAAAGATTAATATCGTCACTTTTTCCCTAATTTTCTTATGTATGTGTATTCAATTAAATATCAACACTATCAATGCGGCCGAAAGCCAAATTTGACATATTAAATGCAAAAATAAAAAGTTCAAACTTTTCAAAATATCCGACTCCGAGTACGACTCCGGCTAAAACGCCGCGACGGCTCCGGCTAAAAAGCTCCAACTCCACGACTCCGACTCCACAGCCCTGCATTAAATTAACAATTTTTTGAAGGATGGAATTTTATGAGGTGTTTTTTCTAATTTTAATGAAATGGCGGTGATGTACAAAAACGATGGTGTACTTTAATTCAATTTGTATATGTTGTTTCATAGGTAATCTTGTAAAACAAAATGGAAAGTAAGCAAACATGTATTGTACAAATTACGGAAACTATTGTATGTAAAATTAAAGTTTTCATGATATTTATCACAACAATAGAAACAAATATAAAATTCACTGATCATAATGATGTTTCTGTTTGAAATAAAAAGCGAAATAAAATTTTCCTCAGCTGTATTTTATCTTTGCCAACTTTTATTGCGCTCGCAAGAATACATACACACATATACATATTATATAAAAGTAAAACAAAGAAGGAAAGAAAAATGACATCTAACGGAAAAGATAGAAACTAAAGTAAAGAAAAATACAGGAGGAAAAAAATAACCTCATAGCTTAGAGCTTAAGTTAGAGAGAGCTGTGAGCTGAAAGAAAAGTAGATTGAAAACTCCGGAGGAAAAATGACCGCTGTCCGTCCTTTGTCCGGCGGGATGGGCGGGAAAAGAAGACGAAAGGGGGAAAAAAGTGAAGTGGGATGGGAAACTGGGGTCAGATGGGGGCGGACAAGTTGACTGATATTTACACGCTTTTTTCTGAAACCCTTCCATCTATTTATGCTCAAATAAATACAACAGCTGAGACGTTTGAATTGAATTTGACAATAAACGTGGGGTTATATTGCTAATATTATGTATCTATCACACGCTGCTAAGGCATTATCTAATAAAAATAAGCAATTTAATATTTTGTTAAATGTTGAAATTATCAACATAGTTGCTCTTTTAAGAAACAATATTCGAAAACCCAACAGGTGTTTTTATAAAAGATAGAGATGAAAGATGTACATTAAACACACAAAATAGTAACAATTTATTGCGAAAAAAAATTGATTCAGTGTCATTCGTTAACATTTTGTTTCTCAACATATTATTAATACGATTCGATTACTAGGAAAAGATTTTGAAAATGAATACCTTTTTCATTCTGAATAAATGCTTGAGGATTTTTAGTAATATTTGTACCGTAAACCATGCGCGACTGGTATTTATCCACATACCAACTTATGATTAGCTGTATATCATCCAATGGTAAGCTCGGAATACAGGACTTCACGGTTTTGTGACGGTGCTTAAAACTTAGAATTAGTAAGTTTAAGTAGTTTATTTTTCAGTTATAAAATTTGTTTTATTTTTGAGTCATCTTAGCAATACGATGTTTTATTCGCGAATGAATAATATTAAGATATTAAGTACCATAAACGGTCACTAGTACATGGTGACTTTTATAAATTTGTTATACATTATAAAACGGTGAATAACTTATTTTCACATGAGCAGTATTACTCTGGACGGGTAGTGTTTTTTTAAATTTCAACTCATACAGACTTTTAGAGTTAAATCAAAACTGTGATCGCTACTAATTCTTTATGATGGAGCTAGACAATCCGCGAGCCGTGCCGCACCGCGACAGAATCGCAAAACTCAAACAGAGTAGCACATTCGCTTAAATTATTAATCAGCCGGGAATCGAAGCATATCACTCACGATCATAGTTAACAATTCGTCGAGCGAGTGAGGGCATCTGCCTCGTCTCCAATTAGTTCCACTTAAATCACCACGCGTTTTTTCAATTCAGCATCGGCCAGAAAATCAATGAAAAATAGATTACTGTCACGTAACGCCGTATCATTTCGTTGAATAATAGTTACTTATTCACATTAGTGACATGTTCCGATCATTCGGTTGATGTTTTATACGGTCATGACACCTGCATTATAAAGGTAAACACGCTATTTCATTTATATCCTGGCCGGGAATCGAATTAAAATTAAAATGAAAAAAATCGACGGACGGAATCGCGTGAGCGGTCTACGGCATTTCATTCGGATCGAAACAAACCTGTGAATGACATCTATTGAATTATGCAGACACGAGTCAATTTAAATATGGGACGAAGAAGAGCATTTTCAAGTGCCCGGAGATTGGAAAAATTGGAATTGAACTGCGGGTAGGAAAATGTTCTTAATTATTACAGAGACGCAGCTGCCTGAAGAATCCAATATTCCGACATCGAATTATTCAAATTTGGCGTTCCGCGCCGCTGGACGCGAAGACTTTTCCGAACGAGGGAGGGGGAGGAGGTTATTTCTTTGATTTTAATTTTTATTCTTGTAGGTAGGCCCCTTGCCTCGTACCCCTTCGCATAATTGCCCCTCTAAGGAATTAATTCGGTGGAATTGTACGGAGCACTCGTTATTATGGTAGAGGACAACTTTTCTTTTCTTATGTCTATGTTATTATTTAAGAAAACGCGATCAATCCGACACTAAATATGTCACAAAAATATGTATATTTTGGACAGTATTTCAGATAAATTTTAAATTATTCAGTATAGTGGTAATTTATGTTAAACGGACCCGATAAAAATTTAAAAATAAATTTGTACATACATACATACGTATGAAAATAAAAAAGATAAATTTATAAAATATTTAGAAACTGTTATAAATAATATATATAAAATTCGTGACCTAAATAAATAAGTATTTTCTCAAAACATTTTTACCATCGAAATAACCTCAGTTAAAGTGCACTAGAAAGCTACATTAATTTAAAGAAAAAACAAAAAGTAAATAAAATTAACAAAACTTACTATCATAAAACGTTGGGATTTTACATAATATATATTATTATGTGTCGGTTGTGTTCGGGCTTAACCTGATAACGGTTTAAGGATTCATATCTAAAAGTACCTATCCGCTGTAATTTTTTCAGAAATCAGTTGCCTATGAGGCTATTCCCAAACATCACCGATATATTCATCAAAATCCATTTTTAAAAACCGATACTTAAATACATTCTTTCGAAATTTGCATCTGGGCAAATAGACATTCGATTGCAGAATAGTAACTTACAATTATAAAACAAGTATGTTTATATGTACCGAGATGTTTTACAGTGGAATCCCGATCTTACGTTCTCGCATTATACGTTTTCCCGCGTGGTGCGTTAATTTTCTTTAGTCCCGGCATTTAGTTCATATTTAAAACTTTCCCGCATTAATCTTTCGTTTTATACGAACCCTTGAAAAACGTAGAATCGGGTTTTCACTGTATATACTTTTCAGTGAGTTTTGTCACTATCGACCGGGGTTTTGCTATAAGGCATTTCAAGTCAACGGATTTACTTGAACTGACGTAAAAAGTTATTGATAACAATCTGGATTAACTAGCAAATGATCAGTTATTAAATAAATTATTAATCAATAATAAAGATTCTTAAAAGCCCAAGAATAAGGCCTTGTTAAGAATTGGAACATCAATGACACATACTCCACTAAATCTGTTGACTGTTTAAATCTTATACCTACTGTACTTTCTCGCATTAATCTTTCATTTTATACGGTCCCTTGAAAAACGTAGAATCGGAGTTTCACTGTATTTTAAATGCATTTGTACAGTAAAAAAAGATTGATTAAATTATTATGAAATTCTTTGTGAAAAGAAAATTTGAAAAAATCATGACATTTACATGTCTTTTGAAAGTCTAACATGGACTGTAGATTTTGTATTTGAAACATTCGAGAGCAATACTTTTCCCGCTTTATAAAAGTTAGGACCAACTGGTAAAAAAAGGAAAAAAAGAATATTTACATTAATTCTCTCTCATTACGTTTTGAAGAATAATCACTGAGCGGATTTTGCCTGTCCGTGCACAGCTTTATTCGACTGTATTTTTATTTGAAAACTTTCCCCTCTCGTTTTATTGGCCACTTAATGATTTTATGCCCAGCCATGTTTTAAAATGAAAAAGAAAAAGTATTTGCATTAAGAAAAAACAACTTTTCGATTGCCAGAGCACAATGTATTAGCATTGGTTAAGACAGTTCACAAATTTAATTTGTAAAACTCGTAATTCAGTAAGCGTCATTCTTATTTAAAAAAATTAAAACAAAACAAAAGAAAATGAAATGGCTTGGCATTTTATATCATTGTCTATGTAAAATTTTAATGTTAATGAAACAGCATCAGTATATTAGTTGTGCATAATTTTTTTATACATGTTTAGTACGATAGAGAGAGAGAGAGAGTGGATTACTAAAAATATTATTACGCAATTGCACTTAACTTAGGTTTGTTTAAATCACATACATCTAAACCACATACAGCACATATAGCTGACTTCGATATTAATTATATTTAAAGTCATGATCATGATGAAAGTTTTCTGGGAAAAAATGACTACAAATAAATATTTTTTTATCATGTAACTCAACATGTCTCAGCTGTTAACACATACAATAATCGTAAGCGTAAAAGTATTATTTTATAAGGCTCATTTATGAATTTCAATCAATGTGTGTGCATTTAGGAAATCAAAAAGTATGACGTTGAAAGTGTTACTTCTCTAGCAAACATCATTGCAGGGAAAATTTTGCTTGATTGTTTTACAATATAGAAAACGATCAATTTTGAATTTGAATTAATTGGTACCGTCCTTTAAACAAAAAAATCTATGGTAAATGATTTGATGTCTTCTTTTAAGTTTGTCATTACAAGAAAAATATATGAATTTAAGAAAACCGTTTAAGTAAAGAAGAATAAACTTCTTTTAACAAGTGGTAAATCTTTGCTTTTCCTAATTTTGAAAATACTTGCAGTATTCGAAAAAGCAATAAAACACCCGGCCCGTTTTTTTACATTTCCCTGTAGTCCACTTGAGTAAAAAATCTCAATTATTCTCATTCCAGAATCTTACGCACCACAAAATAATTATTGGCAAGAAAATGAACATGACTCGAGAATTTTCGGACGTTTTAAGTCTTAAGAAAAGACTATTATAATTAAGTGACTTTTTCTTTCCGTTTCCTAATTTCCCTGTGGCGCCTTAAATAGCCAAAAAAACCAAAATGTTTACTCAAATTGAAACGAATTTCCTCAAATGGATGGGAAATACAAAGAAAACGTCACATAAAGTTAAAAATACCGAACAACTGATGACATAATGACATTGTGTTTTGCTTAGTTTAAAATCGTTTCAGTATTTTATGGCAGCAAACAGTAAACTCCAACAATTTATGTTCTTTAAAAAGAGACCCGTTTGGCTTGTGAAGGATATGGATATTCAAGGTTACTTTTACGGTAAAATAATAGTAAAATAAATTCATTAATCAAGAATTTATGGACTCATGTCAAATTTTAAATAGATACCTTTGTTATTTCACCACACAATTAGTGTCGGGAAACCGAAGTTACATTGTATTAATTACATTTTTAGTATCAACTGTCACAACATGCACAATATAATATTAATATAAGAATGAAAAAATAGATTTTTATACTAATTTCACATATTTTATAAATCTCATGATTGTCACTCGTTGCAAGCATATCCAAATTATCATAAATTTCTAATTATCCGTTGCGAAACCACTCCCAATCTTAATAAAGTGTGTGAAATTAATAGAAACAAATATTTGCATTTACTCAAACGAGCTTTGTAAAATAAACACACAATCTCATTGCGGCTTAAGTGAAAAAGAGAGATGATGAAACGTTTCTTAGTGTTTTGTTTATAAGAATCCTAAAGAAGTTACCGCAAATCCTGTAGGAGATTCCATTTTGATTACGATTCATCGGTAAACACTTTTTTATTTAACTATGTAACTTTATCGCAATATGAAAAGATTTTTGCAGCGCAACTTTTATTTTTTGCATGTTACTTCCGAATACTTCATGAATTTTAAAATTAAAACAACATCTATACAATGATTGGTGTAAATTGAAGACTACAATGGGACTGAAGATCGTGTACGGCGGACTTCAAAGTCTGCCACGTGGACTGCACGTGCAATAGTCCAACTCGCATGGTTGAAACTGCGCTGCATGGGCTATGTTAGCACGGTTTATGGCTTATAGGCACGGATTCACATTTATCAACTGAAAGGTCTTATTGTCGATATAATTGGGTATTTAACGACGGCGTTAGAATAATGTCGTGTAATAGATGTAACACTAGGCTCATCTTGCTGTTAAACCAACAGTGCCAGATATGTTGTAGAATGGCATTGATATAAACGGTGGAAATTTTTCTGAGCCTTATTACACACTTATTATTTATTAGTCTATGAGTAGAAACTGTGCATATTTTGGTTTAAGGAAGTGTGATCGTTTTTAATAATTACAATTTTGGCGTAGCATGGCTTGGCAGTTAGTTTTATTAAAATTTGAATTATTTTTTCGTTTATTGAAAACGTAATAATATTAATACTAAGAATATTTTTTTCATTTTTATTATTTGTGTTTGTATTTATAAATTTAACTATCAATTTTTGTGGAATGGATAAAATGCAATATTTTCTACTTATTTAGTAATATGGTCACAACAGTTTTCATAAATAAAGCTGTTTTTTAACAGGTTAGTAGATTTTTTTTATGTAATAAGAAAAAAAGTGAATGAGTGAATTCAAAAGTCACCAATCACTATCGTTACGAGATCTTGGATGGATATGATATTTCTTATCAACGATGTACCTTAAGTTTTCGATTTCTAAGCGTCGACCCAGAAATTCCTTAAGGAGTGTAAAAGGAAAAATATATGCGGAAGTGAAAACCAACGCTGAAGGTTCTGATTCCATTCAAAATATTGACATGAGATTAGCGAAAAATTATAAAAATTTTAGAATCAGTAAAAAAATGATTTTTTATCTTGTGATACTTTTATAATATAATAACCTAAATGATCAAATTAAAAAAGTCATATATATAATAATAAATGAGGCATATGATATTTTTTAATTTGTGAAAAAGATAAAAGTACTATTCTAAAATAAGAATAAGAAGTGCCTTAAATTAATACTCCGTTTCCTATTTGTGTATTTTGATAAAAATGGGGGCAAAGGGAATGCTAGAGACACAATCGATTTCACACGCTCTGTCGAAACGTGTCGCCGGATGCTCTGTTTTGATTGTGGCCAATATCTGAGGCACGTGTCATGGAATTGTTTTGACAGACGTATGCGGTCTATCGGTAGGTAAATACATATTCCTATTATTAAACATTTATACACCGATGCTTATGCCACGCGGATGTATATATTTATATATATGTTGGTTGTCTGGAGGGAAACAGTCACAAATACATATCACTGTTTTTTGTAACTCTGTAGAATCGTATTTAATTTATTGTTTCGGAGATGAGTCTTGAATGAATTGTACCGTTAGATAAATAATCCAAACTACTAAGAAAACATATACAAAAAAAATATATTTTGCTTTTTATACCATCACAACAGATGAAAATTGAAGAAAAAAAGTTACAGTTTAAAGAATAACTAGTCAACAGTTATTTATTCGTATATCAATTCGGGGGGAACAGATATCACGGACTCCCATGCCCAAGATCTTTAGTATAAGGTTGAAAAGGTCTGACGTTGATATTGGTCTTGCCAGGAAGTCAAACACATTTGGTCGGTAGGGCAACGTTTAAGCCGATTGACCACAAAGGGTGACAATAAAGCCATACTCATTACCAATTCTTAATAAACTTTGGGAAATAAATATTCAACACGTAGTTTCTTTCTAGAAAATAGAATAAATATAAAATTGAATACACTTTGAATCCATTTATATACATATTATAACATTATTGTTATAACATACTGATTTTTTGAAGATGCTTTTATTAAAGCAGTATCTGTTATAATATTCATTACTGCTGAGTATGCTTGGAATATTAAAGCAGTTCAAGTGCAAATAATTTAATTTTTTGGAGCTCGCAAGTAAAAATTAAATTATTTTCATCCGAAGACAAAAAATCCTAAGGCCTAATCTGAAGCAATTTGCATAAACAAAGTAATATCTTCCTTCTCTCAAAGAGAAAAGGTATTTAAAAAGAAGCAAACTTTAGTTGCCTAATGTAGCGGGGCAGAAAATAATGAAAATCTAGACGATTTATCTTCAGAATATAATGTAGCTCTGAAATAATAAGATAAAATTATCTCTTCTTATCTCAAAGTTGGCGCCTCGCCCCCCCTTACGTTTCTGACTCGTTCTTTCATATAAAGCGAGCATGAAATGGGCGAGCTAAAGTAATATAAAATGAAGACAAAGCAAGAAGGTTATAATTCCATTATTTTAGTCCCGCGAGAATGGAAGATATGTAGGCGCCATGGGCGGACATAATGAAAAGCTGGACAATCAAAAATAAGTTTCCTTTGACCGTTATTAGATTCACTGTATATGAATTATCGCCTTTCTTATACTATCCTAAAATAAACAATCAATGAAGGCAAGATTATTGTTAGTAAGAAACAAGTTTTTGTGTATGAAATAAAATCATTTCAATGAATACCAAAAGTAATCTCCGAGTCCATTAGATCAATGTTAGGAGCATATGTACATGATAACGTATGTACTGTACATACAATGTAAATCTGAATTATATATATATTTTTTAAATATTTACGTTGATATCTACGATACAATAAATATCACGAAAAAAAGATGTTAGTATCAGATTTACATTTTCATTGCTCGCGTTTGGTAAAAATTCTTAAGCGTATTTCAGTTGGTAAAAAGGCTGCTGAATTGAGTTTTTTTACCAATCATCAATGTGCGTAGACACACTAGAACATCGATTTGTGTATTGAACGATAGGACCTCAATCCAAATAAAATCAGTCATCGTTTTTATCAAAAGGGTCGATTTTATTTGTTTACCCTCAGTACTAATTATACACTCATATTTTAAGTGTCGTAATTTTTTTCTCTTATTTTTTTTTATATTGAAATCAGTGTTTCCATTGGATCCTTTGTCGCAATGCAATGGAAAAGTAAGCAAGTTGAAATTATTCTACTCGATAAAGTATGCCGTAATTATTAAATCATTACACGTGTATAAGATTCATAGCATAAAAAATGACAAGAACTTCATTTATCTACTGGTCATTAATCTAAGACTTTCATTGAACTTAAATATTTGCGAGCAGCCTCTGTATTAAAGCATGGGGACGGGGCGGTTTCCTCCTTTAAGGTGGGGGTGATTTAAATTAAAATGGCGCAGGAGAATGTCACTTTTATGCATCTTAACTAGATAGTAAAATTAAGGGGCGAAGTTTGCCCAGGAAGGTGGTAATTAAACATCTACGACTTTGAAGTGTCAACTCTCTTATCTATTTGTTTTATGTACCGTTAGGAGACAAATCAATAAACTATGCGATGCTTATTGTCATATCAACTCCTGGACAGAAAACTTTTAAAAGATAAAAAACCTTTTTTAATTTTGCGTATTTAAATAAAAGATTATTTTATAAAGTTTAAGATTATTATTACCGCCGAAAACATAATTTTTATTTGAAAAAAGTCGGCTCCTGATTTGATGCACGGTGACTACAAATAATTAATTTATATAACAGGGTTTTAATCAAAGTTGGTTCTAACAAAACAATTAAGATTTAGTTAGAACTGCACACACTGATCATCATGAATCAACACACTGAGAATCAATCGGATACGGTAACCGATAATATAACATCTGCTTCAAAATCCTTTATTTCTGCACGGTAGTCCCATATTTTCAATTGATTAATCAATTGCAAGATGCTATTAAAGTATGAATACGTACCGCTAATTTATTGAATATCGAATACAAACTACCAATTTTTAAATAAAATTAAAAATCCGGTCATAAGAGAAAGAAAATAAAAAATTCAATGGATGAATAAAAAATATTCAGCATTGCAGTTAATAAAAGTCAAGACGTCAGAAAATTTTAAATTTTAAAATCACAAGACATAATTATCACATACACCCATGCCGAAGATTTTAAATATAAAATATCAAGTATGAACTCAAACCTATCTGGCCAAAGAATTCTTTCAACTAGACAACGCAAGCTGACTTATCGATATAATAATGGCTAGATAAAATAACAGAATAAATGATATAAATGAAGATTAAAACGTACGATATTTTAGGGTGGAATGTGTTTCACACGCCACTGATCTCAACACGTACTGTTATAAAAGACAGTTTTCTTAGGTGCTATTTTAATTTAATATTCAATTTAATAGCTTTGTGCTACGCTCGGCGGGCGTCGCTCTTCTCGCCGGCTTATAATAAAAACGCTGCATCGTAGAGATGGCGTAGACCCAGAATATTATGTTGCCGTGAGAAATTACACTTCTTAAAACAATGCATGAGCTATAAAATATTCATGAAGCTATGCCGTACCGCTAAAAACATATCATGAAATAGACAAACAGTATCAAAAACATTACAATAACAAAAATAGGTATATTATAATTAAAAGTTCGTATTAAATGTAGAGTAACATCACAATTCAATGAAACAACATAAAATTTATTGTAACTCTCCTTTTCTAAGTGAACTTTAAAGTCTTCGAAATGTTTCAAGAACTCACGTATACTTTAGGTTATGAGATTAATCCGGCTGAGTGATGACATATTTTTCAGAATTTAGAAGCCAAGAATTTACATATAGATTATTTTACTCGGAATTGCTTTTCTTCAAGAAATTGAAAATTTTATTAGGTTTTAAAATTCTTTTATAACAAAAAGAAGTGTATTCAACTATTCTTTTACTCGATTCAAAACTGAATAAAATCTCAGTCATTTCTATAGATGTTAGAAAAGAGATATTTTAATTAAGAATTTGAGTATAAACATTTTATAAAATTAGTCAATAAATATTCACGATAACGCAGTTTTTTTATGGGTATAGTGAAAAAATAATATCATTAAGCCAAACAATGAAAAATTGCAGTACAAACTGTTCATCAGTTTTTGTTTCTCTTGATTGAGCTATGTTGTTTTTTTATGTATAACATAAAACTGATGCGGAGCAATAAAAAAGCTGAAATTTTTAATAATAAAATATGTACTGTACTAACTGACATAAAATTTATATTTTTTAAAGTTCCCGCTAGATTAATTTACTACAACAATTTTTGGATTAAAAATATGGGAAGTAAGTCAGTATTTAAATACCCTTTAAATTATAAAAATATATTTAATCGCTTACTTGTTTTTTTTTATATACATTCATGAAACAATTATTTTCAAAAAAAAAACATTAGCCAATTATTCCGGATTATAATAAAGCAAAAGATTTATATTTTACTCTCATTATTGCATAATAATCTTAAGAATCAAAACTACAACGGTTTTAAAAAAAAAGTAGAAAAAAATGAATTCACTTCCATTCCAATTTTAAAATCCTCTAGCAAGTTACAAATATTTGATGACTACTATTTTCGTAAAGTAATAAAACGATGATAAAAAAAATTAAAATATATAATTTTGAAGAATGCATTTTTGCAGAAGAGGGCATTTACAATTTCTATTGTCTTATTCCTCCACCCCTCATAAGAATGCTGCTCATTTAAATATCACATTTTTCTTGAAGATTAATCCAGAGTTGCCCATAAAAGAAAACGGGCTTTCCCCTCTTATAAAAAGCGACATGGTTTGAGAATTTTATTCCTCCCCTAACATTTTCATGAAAAATTAAAGCGATAAAAAAGTTAAGCATTTTTTAATTTATTTATCAGGGAGATGTTCGCTGATCAGAATACCAAGATAAGTGTTTCGACGGTTTGTTATATTGTAAACTTTGGTTGAGTACACACAAACTTTCTTTATTATTATTAGTTGTTTAGAGTAATTATCGATTTGGAAATAAATTTAATTTAACGAGAATCAATTAAATGAACCACAGATAATTATAAAATGAATTCAAAATATTACTTGCCATGATAACCTCTTACCATAACTTTCAAATTTAAATACAAAGAGATAGCAACATTCTTTTTTTAAGCGGCGACCAAAAAATTGGGTATTTAAATATTTTGTGCAACATAATACATACATATATATTGAATAAGACAGTGTGGTCGAACAAGTACTACCACCGTAAATTTCTACACAACTATAAATTAATAAAAATAATAAAAATAATAAAATATTTTTAGTACTTTTTCCACATGAGATTTATTTCATCAGGACCGGTTTCGCGCATGGCGAGCATTATCAACTGATCAGTTGATAATGCTCGTAATGTTTGCCATGAGCGAAACCGGTCCTGATGAAATAAATCTCAAGTGAAAAAAGTACTAAAAATGTTTTATTTTAATGCCTTTCCACCAAGTATTGACAGTGAACACCTTAAAAGTGATCAACTATAAATTGTTATGGAAACTGTCTACTAACTGTCAGATCGAGTTCGTCCATGTAATATGAAGCGTGAAAATGCCGAAAGGCAAAACTCAAAGTGTTAGTGACAGAAGTTTTAGTACGAAATTAACACTTTCTTTCTTTGAGTGGCATTGTAACGCTTACCGGGTACCGGCCAGTGCTTAGTAAGAAAATTTCAGAATTAAGTAAAGTTTTCCCGCTTAAATAATGTATTTTTTTAATATTATGTTGCAGTGGAAATTATTTAAACTAGAAATGTTAAGAATTTTCAACATGAACATACAATCATGTTAAGGGTCAGATTGACGATTTTAGGGATCAGGCCTGATAAACATTTAATAAATATAGTTTTTTAGAATATCCTATGAAAATTCTTAGTAGCTGCATGATTGATTGTTTTAAAAATGTCCGATGGATAGTGCTAAAGTGAAAATTGGGTGGCTGTCATGTTTCTAAAGCGATCCATCGCACCGCACCGACGTTGGATGGAATCCATGATAATCTCATGTACTAACCATGGTAAGCTTTCCTAGTACTATCAACTCCCAAACCCTCAAATTTTCTCCCAAAGCAAACCTTTATTTAGTCAATAGACAATCACTGATGGTAAAATATTATACAGGAAAATTCAAATAACACAAACAGTACGGCAGCCACAAAAAATAATTCTGTTATGCTGGAATTATATTTGGAGGACGTAATTTATTTCTTTAATCCACACTCCACAGTCATAAAATTGCACTTCATTAAAAAAAAAAACAGAAGTTCAATGTTAGCTCAATGTCTAAAGACACAAAATTTTTGACATTCTACAGGGACAAGAATGTAAAAAAATAGTAATTTAAACTATACGTTTCGCATTAAAATTGAATAAAAGCTTATTTTATAAAAACACGGAGAAAAATATGATATTCTATTTTTTAAAGGTTTACGCCATGTGTGCCTCAATGTAGTTCACCTGGACTATTTACAGTGTAATTCAACAGATTATTTAATGAGAGCTGCTTGTTATTTCATCACGACATTTCTCTTTTCCTCAGAGAGTAAAGATTGAAAAGCGTAGTTAAGAAAATATGAGGATTTGGAATAATCTCTTTTGATCAAAAAATCAATCGATGAACTCTAGAGTTGGAGCCAATGGACACTTCAAGCGAGGCGAATAAGACGCTCGTCAGCCAATCGGCAATATAACCAACCTTTATAACTAAACTAACACAACACTTTATTTTTTCTATATGAACCTATGCCTTAATACATATTTTAAAGGTGCTTTCTGACAATTCTTGGCGAGAGTAAAATTTATTTTAAAAATAGAAAATTATGGCTTTAATCCATTTTTTTTTATAAAGTATTAGTACCAGTTTCACTCTGATCATCAATTGTTTTTTTCACCAGCAATAACATTTCCTGCAGACGAAGATGTATTGACGTTAAAATATAACATGAAAGCTGTTTAGTAGCGGTGAATCTGAAATGAGTAATGGAAGAGGCCATCCATCATTCAGCTGTCTGTTTACTGAAGACTCTGCTCCCTGAAGATGGATGAAATAAACCACCATCATATTTCATCCCTTATTTAAGGAACGTAATAAAGACTTATGTGCCAAACACAACTTATCTTATAATATTGGAAAACAGCGTATTCGTATTAACCCCATTAACGACCAGATTATATTTTTTACATTGAATTTAAACTGTTAGATATCTAGCAGATAGTTTTTACGGATATTTAATTCTCAATGGCATCCTTGAAATCTGGTGACCTCCCTTAAAAGTTTTAAATGTATTTATCCTGTATCGTGTATTTCATAGAATTCCTTCGGGGATTATAGCAAATTAGCAGGATGCGGCAAAGTGCAACTAATTCTTAACAAACACGTGTGGTCTAAATGAAGCCAGATTCCTGCGAAGAAAGTTTAAACAAGTTTCGGAAAGTTACAATCCTTATATTAAACTCGAAAGGCGATTATTTCCGAAGTAACACTTTAATTAAACTTATTTATAATAAGTGAATGCACTTAAAAACAAATTAATGTTGTTTGTGATAACGATACTTATTCGTGAAAACATTGCCTACGGTACAATTAAACTTGCTTTCTAGATTTTTTAGTGATATATGGACGAAAGTTTTAACGATTCACTTAGATCTATCTTTGTATTTATCATATCCAATGAGAAATTTAAAAACAATGTATATAAATAATCATTCTAGTTGTTTGAGAGTTCTAATGAAATTTATATTGAAAATGCTCACAATCTTTATATAATACAACTTGAATAGATAAAAAGTTAAAAAAAAACACCAGGGCAGCAGTATTTTATTCATAATATCAATTTAAAATATGTAGATCTTTAACGCTTGTTTAAAAAAACAGCAAAACTATTCTGGAATGTTAAAAAATAAAATTGTCAGCAATAACTTTGTACAAGGTTCGTCTGTAATAAGCGCTTAAAGAATGTTAAAACTCACAAAGTATTTAACATTTTTCGCCTTAAGCATGGCCAAATTGTACCTCACCTCTTTTTGTACATTCACAAGCCAAAATACATCGCTAGCTACCTAAAGTAACAAGGGGAAAAATTTGCTAGGAAAAATTTAACACGAGAAATGAAAGCTTTGCTAAATGGTAAGAATGTGGTTGGGTATTCTATTTTGTATGCCTATTACATTTTCGCAGGAGTAAAAAGGAAATATACGGTTACAGGCTACTGCGTTGATTGCATTGGGAAATAATGATATTATATCGTCTGCCGGTGTTGGAAAAGAACAGTCCTATAATATGTAGTTATACTGCATACATATTATACACCATAGTTAAGCGAATTATTTTTTAAACTAGCTATGTATTTATAAGAGATAAATAAAAATGTGTATTTTCAACGCGTGATATAAAACCACTGAATTCAAATAATATGTAATTTTTGTTGCTGCTTTTAATATTCTTAATTTAATAAAATGACAATGGAATAAGTATACTAATTTGAGGATATGATATTTATTGATATACTTTTCACCTCTCATAAAATAGCTTTAATATTCTCTTTATTTGTTACTAAACGAATCATATTAACTATTCTGTCGATGGGCTTTGTTGATTTAACGGACGTTGCTGTCTTTGTTTTATTAGTTCACTACTAATAATAAATCCTGTCACTTTTTTTTTTATCAGAATCTAAAATTTTAAGCGTCAACAAATTTAAATGTTTAATTATTTTTTCTGTGATTTAAAAAAATGTTTAGCCTTATTATATAATTTTTCAAAAACACTTGAAATGAATTCAATTCAAAACAAGTCGAGTTTGAAAATAATGTTGATCTATTGTTATATATTTTCTATCAAACTTTTTTAGGAAAGCGTACAAAAGATTAGGGATGATACAGGGTATGTGTCTATGGCAAATCTACTGAGGGATGGTAAAGAGGGTAGAGAGGGAGGCAATATCCCCTCTGCGGAATTTCGTGATATTTTATTGTTTCATTTCATCAGCCTCAGATGAGGGCCACGTGGAAAAGGGAGGAGGATGGGGCAGCACGACCAGGGGCGGAACTTGCCGGAATATCTGAAACTACCTACACACAGCACGGCCAATACCGCAAATATGCCTTACCATATTTTTTATTTGATATAAAAAAGGGTGGATTCATTTTGTGCAATTGTATTGGTATGAACGAAATTATGGATATCTACTTATACTCAGTTGTATTTTAGATTATTTGAAACTAGAAAATATCAACATGCAAAAAATCTTATAATTTTAAATAAGAAATTTGAGAATGCTGAGATTTGTTTTAATTTTTGAAGGGACATGGAATTTTTTTAGTCATCATATTATTATTGTTAATACATCGAGTTGTTATAATGTATGCAAATATAATAGTGTATTGATTACAGTATACAATGGTTACTATTGTCAGTAGCTATGTTACCAATTTATTGAAACTTGTACCAACAGTAATATTAAAAAAAAGGATATGATTGTAAAGAAAAACAATAACAAATTGCAGTAAATATGAATGCGTGTGTTCTACCTCGAAGAAGAAGCGTCTGATAAATATATCTTTCGATGCGATCAGGCGAACTGTCAGCGGCGAGAAATGGCGTTCCATTTTTCGAAAGCTTTTTCCTTCCATTTGAATGAATTTCACCGCCAAAATTTTCCTTCCCATTTGTTCCCATCAGACAAGATCTCCGCAATATGTATGAAGCATACACTGCTATAATATATGACTTGGAAATACCCCGGCCATATATTAAACCGACCGACCTACACCGGACAGAGCGCTCTACAATTTTACGTTATGCGGTCGCCTCTCTCTCTTTCGTCCCGCCTAACATTGTTATAGGAGAAAAGGATATTGACCGACCCACACTTCGTCCGAAAATGGAAAGCCATAGAACGTGCGGTGTATAATAAGCATTTCATGCATGGACGTACATTAGCGGCATCAACTTTTCTTTCCGGCGTTCCCGTTGCTCCTACGCCGAGCCGGCCGGTATAATGGATCCGGTGTACGTAAACGGACTCTACATTATGACTTGAAGGGTCAGCATACCTACTCGCCCTTTCGCCGGACTTTCCGTTGATAACACATATAATATCTAGCCTTCCCGTTCTGGCAGAGGAATTTAATAAGAGAAAAAGAAGCTACGGACATTATTTTATCCGCTACACGGCCGATATGGGTTACGGACATAAGTTCTCGTTACTCGGTATTCATTTGGAAAATTTCGTAATATAATTTAAAGAAGACAGTTTAATGAAATTTATTTTACACGAGAATGCGCCGCGAAGAGAGGGCACCCGGCACATAAAGGCATTTGTTAATATTAATGGGGTCGATTTCGATATATATTCAGCGAATGTAGTGTTACATTTTCGCGTTTCAATAGCTTTTCCAGGTTGTTTACGAAGCGCCACACCAGTTGGAGCGCACACACGTATACAATGCTGGAGCCATAAAACCGAACAATAAAAACCCAAAACAGCGATAAATTTAACCAATAGAAACCTTCTCCCTGGCCTTATCAATTCGTGCCACATTCAAGTGGAATTTATACAATATGACGCTGCCTTTTTTTACAACTTCTTAATATTCTACAGCCATTTTCCGATCGCGTATAGGCGGAAGATTGTGGGGTATGAGCTTTTGGGTGATCGGTTAAAAGGTTAAGGCATGCGAAATTGTTATCAAAGAACGCGTGCCAAGACTCATAATCACTACACTACGCGTTACTAATAAAACATGTTGCGAACATATTTATGAAACAATTCCAAACACAATCAATTGATATTTAATGATAATAATCTATACATTTTTACGTTTTAAGAAAATTGAATAAAGAATAATTTCAGATTCATATTTAAGTCCCGTTAAATGGCTAGTTACGATGAGTATTAGTCATATTTAAATTTACACAAGAGCCAATATGTAAATTGGTAAACATAAATACATCAATTAAGGAGAACTTGAAAAATAAATGACTGTGCATTTTTTTTATTAAACTGTGAATGAATTTATTCTCTTTTGGTGCCGCAGAATTTTACACTTTATTGTTTTTATAAGTCTGCCAGAATATGATATAATATGTGATTTTTTGGTGTTGAATTATTGATAAAAATAGGATTTTGAATGCATACTAAATCTCCAGGAAGTTACTTTATATGAAATTCAAAATTTTAATGCATTTTAGGAAAATTCGTAAACGAAATGTAATTGAATGTTCCCTGAAAGGAATAACTGACATAAAAAATACGAGAACAATTTACTGCATAGCATTCGTTTATCTTCTTATTTAAGATCGTTGTTCTGCGTTTGACGTTTTTACTATTAACTAAAAATAAGACACTGCAAAGTCATGCCTAGACATTTAATTCCGGTATTCTTTTATATCTCAATGCTATTCCGGTAGACGGGTACTTGTGTATTTGAAGTTGATTTATGAAGACAAAACATTGTGTTTGTTGAAATTATAAACAACACCATCATGATCATCAGCCAATATTTACTAATTACCACCTCATTTGTGCTTCTCAAATTAAGAACGCTAAAAATATGTTCTATTTGATCGAACACTATAATTTTATTATACCTATATTTAAGAAAATGTTCCACCATCGAATATGAACAATGATTATTTTATAAATCCATATCACGCTACAGTTAGCTATCTTGATATGATTTTATAATAGCTGTTACTAATACAAATAGATTTAAATAATTTTACATTACTTTTGTGGATTGAAATGCATTTCTTTATTTAAAAATGTATATTTAAATGGAATATGAACCTTAACTCATAGACCAAGAAGACGGGAAACACAAACAATAGATTATTCGCCTAAAGAATTAATGCTTCATCAAATCGAAATAAAAAATAACACAACTAATCGATATAATAATAAACGTCGCATTAAAGCAGTGATGCATAGCCTGCGGTCTACTCAATGAAATTTCATGCGGCCTGAAATGACAAATATCAATCACATTTTTTCTTCAGAACCGTTTACGGACGGTGGAAGAACAATATAAAACAATTTTCAATTTTATATGCACTAAAAATATCGATAATTCAATCAGTTTTACCCATGCGACCCTCAAACTATTTGAGATTTGATTATCTGGCCCTTCTCCCAAAAAGATTGTGCATCACTGCATTAAAGGATTCATTTTTAAGTAAAGTAACAAATATTGTGATAGTAAAGCAATTTTGTGAAACTATCAATACTGGTTCATTGATGAATATGATTGCGATGGGTGAATTGAAATTTAGCACCGTAAAAATTAATACATTTTGGTTTGTGAGTTAGCCAATATGTAATCATTAAGCAATGTTTAAAAATAATGTCTATTGTATTTTTAACTAAACAAGATTAAAAATTTTTAACAGTTATAAATTGAGTTAGTTTTTTTAAAGGAAATTGAATATCTACGATTCGTAAATTATTTGTGTTAATGTTTTTCCACTAACGATTGACGGTAAACAATATTTAAATGATTAAAATCTGTTCGAAGTGACCGATCCTTCATTAATTATTAGTATCCTAAATAATTTAATTTGTCGAGTGTGTCAATATAAGTATGTTTCCATACGTAGATGGGTGGTTTTGGACAAGCAAAATGTCACGGCGTCGTAGCGTTGTGTGAGTACGACACCGCGACACGAAATGTTCACAATAAATTATGCATCGTAATTGAAATGGATGTTGTAAACTTAACTGGTGGACAATGGTGGCTCATGGTTTTGCACTGGGAGGCGTATTATGCACTGCACCAATTGAATCCTCGTAGACATTATATATTACCTGTCTGGGATGATCATGCGAATGCTTCATTGTAATAATGTCCGCTGTGACAGATTAATTATTGTACATCGTAAGCTATTGAGAGGCGTGAGACAGCTATATTGGAGTAATTAAAAAAATATAAAAAGTTATAATACAGTCATAGTATAATTATTTATTTCGAAAACAAATGAAAAGCCCCGTACAAAAGCTCAAGGATTACTGGATGTGATGTTTTAAGCCAGGTCGCTGATCGCTGATCGCTGACCAAAATCTCAAAGAGCCATGTATAAAACTTGGAATTGATGGGCCAAGAAGAAAACTTTTGAATGGTTATATAGAAGAAAGAGTTTTTAGTTTTTTTGCCACCATCACAGTAGTTTTTATAAACAATTATACAAATATTTTTAAAAACTAAGAATAGAAAAGAAGAATTATTGAAACTATATTTTTTCGCAAATAAAATTATATTAAGAAAAGGTCTATTTATGTCAACAATTTAACTATTTCTTCTGTAATAATATTTCATCAATAACGGGTATGATGGTGGTACTTATCATCAAAATGTTTAGTGTCCTTATAAATGCAGCATCTGGACCATGTCATTCCATTAAGGGTATATTTTCAATGCATAGAGTGCGTCAATCGGAGTCGATAATAATTAAATTGAGAGCGGATACGGTTCCGTAATTTGAATCAAAAAATAATAAATCCGATATAACAAACCCAAATATTAGGAAACCAAAGATCAAGATATAATTCCTCTCCATCAGTAATTGTCAATAACACCTTAAAAGTGACACAAAAAAATAAAAAATGTTCTGTAATGTATGAGAAAGCTGTATGTTTTAAACGGTTTGAATTTCATTAATGTGTATGCATATTGGCAACTTTGAATACGATGATAATGTTCCGTAATCTATCAAAAAATATTCTACAGTATTGAAGTTTTGGTTCGTTTTAATTTGTTTAGCTTTCACAGAATTCTGAGATTTGTTGAGTATATAAATTTGGAAGATGGATTATGACTATTTTCAACACTACATTTTGGTAAGCAAGCATTAATAAAATTATACTGTTTTGACTAGAATAACCAAATATATAATATATACATAAATTTCCGGCGGAGGTCTAAAGTGCTCTGTCCAGTGTTCAGATTCAGGGTGGCTGTATTTATGTGTAGGTGTTTGCCTATATCGAAGAGATGTTATTGGGGAGACAGTCTCTGTGCAAAGTGCCACCAGAGTGAGACGACACACAGAAGAAGAAGAGGGATAGACGGAGAGAATATCGTCTTTGTGATTGACCCCCCATTAATTATTAGCGGCGATACAGTTAGTGGCAAGAGGAAATGGACGTTAATAACTTACACAAGTTTTCTTTTTGGACAGAATACTCTTTCAGTGCAGCGCTTTTGTCTCAGGTATTTACAAAGTCTTATCAAATATTCACGGGGTAGACTTGTACTCGATATAAGGTTATCTGTAGCTAATCAATGTTTTATTATTATGGGGACTATGCGAAACGAGGATTCCTGCGGAAGCTCTCGCTAAATTGAAAATTTATCGGCGGCCGCCGCAATATCTTATCCGTTACATTAGAAAAGGACGCGTTCACCGGTGACCGGTCGGGCGTATTACCAATTATAAATTTTCACTCGGCATAAACCGTTTCCGCACAGAAGTGTCCGGAGAGCCGCAATCAAAGGAGACCCGACGGCCCACGCCGTGCAAACATTTGTTGTTGCACTCACGTTGTACTACTTATTACTTACAAAGTAACTTCGGAGTTAGTTCTACAGTACTTAAACATGAGTTTAATTTACTTGATAGTGTAAATAAAGGCGGACACTTCGACCGCACGACACTTATAACCAAGTTTCTCAAAGCGAAGGCGGCGTGGGTGTGGAGAGGGAGGCGACGGCTCCCGCTCTCCTCATACCGCTTCGATTTAAATTACACCTCTATACGAGAGGTCGACATCCAGTTTCGGCCACCTTATAACAATCTCTGCAATTACCGCATTACAACTCTATAATTTCTCACTCGGAGTCCGGACATTTCCTTCTAGATTCTTCTCGTGAGCGGGGGGAGGGGAGGGCGCTCGGGCTAGGGGACGGGGTCTCTTATTAATCGCAAACGACAAATTTTAACGACAGAAATTAATGAATCTCGTTACTCGGGTTAATCCCTCGGTCGTAAACTCTCTACTTTCGACCTACCCAACGTATTGTCTCGCTCTCCCGCAACTCTTATACACAATACGAAGGTATTCCAGGCGCGCTGGGCATTTATTGGGCTGTAATTTATACACAGGTGAACAATTAAATAATTTATTACCTCAAATTATTAAATTATCATGAGGTTCAGGATGTAAAATTACGTAAAATAGTCTCACTGCTTAAAACTTTTTGAGTACCACTTAAAGTCGGATTTAATTGAATAATTGTGAGTAAACATTTTATGATATTTAGTTTTTTAAGCCATGTAAACTATTAACATCAGCAGTGTTCCTTTTAAAATAACTGGTTGTTATTTAATTAACTCAAACTTTGAGTAGTATATAAAAGAATGGGCATCGAAAAATACTGATAATAACTCTGAAGTTTTAAGGATGAGACAGAAAGGGAAAAAAAATCATGAAATTGTGGACATCCATCCTTTTGGATACAAATTTCTAAATAGACATTATAAAAAATTGAATGATTTTAAAGGTCAAATGACTTTTTATAATTAATTTGTTTTTTGTATCATTGGGCACGACTCTTAAATATGAGAATAATAAAGGGATTATTCTCAAATTTATAGTTATTTATCGATACTTATGAACAATATTTTTAGATATAATTTAATATCCTAGTAAAATTATTTCAAAAACGCAGACAAGCATATCAAATAAGTTAAAAAAAAATTTCAATAATTTTATTTCGAAATATTTGGCGAACTGCCTCAGATTGACACTAATAAAGCCCCGGTCCGTAGCAACGTAGCGGCTGGCGTAGAGCATCCACCATTCGACATAACATATAGAGAGGCCCTCGCATTATATGTGCGGTGGTTGTAAACTAAAGATAATGGCCTGTTGCCCTCGCTTAAGTCCGTGAGCGTTCTGCCCCAGCATCCCCTAGACAGAGTGATCACCCCTTATCGGTCCGCTCGCAGAGGATGGGGATGAAATAAGGTAAAGTCCGAATTAATGTACCGGCATCGACATGTTATTATTTCTAAACTCCATATAACTGTGTACAAGTTTTCGCTGCTCGGTGGAGAATTCTCTTATTTATGAAGGTGGTCATAGATTGAAACTGGTATGTGTATACTGGATGGAAGATATACGGCGCAGTTAACGAGCGTGTGGGAATCTACCTCTATTGTAATTGCTATTCGTAAAGATGGAGATGCGGTTGTTTCTACGTTTCGTCAATGCAGGTAAACGTAATGCCGGATATTATCGTACGTGTTGCTTCTCAATTTTGGCATATTTGTGTTTGGCTGTAATGACCGAGGGGTTTACACAAAACATATACAAATAGTTTGGTTTATTCTTAATGCGACCGCGATGGGGATCAAAATTTATAATTTGTTTTCCTTATAAATAACTCGAGGTGTATGTTCATGAATACAGTATGTTCATGTATACAGTATGTTTGTAAAATAGATAATAAGTAATTATTCAAATAAAAATCACCCAAATATAATTATAATTTTTAGTTTTTCATAACCTATTTTTTATGTAGACAGATTGCAATATATTTATAAAATTAGAATGTGATTTCCATACAAAAAAAAATATGCAATAAAATACTCAATACGTATCAGTGTGCTAACTGTGACTTCTTGGTAGAAAGGCATAAAACACATTTTTTTTAAACATTCCTTGCACATACTTTGATAAAGAACAGGACCAGTTTCATTTATCGTGATCATTTTCAGCTAGTTTTCTACTTACAACATAAATGTATTAAAATATAGGGTCTTTTTATAAGGACGCTTAGTTTTGAAATGTAAATAAAACATGTTGTTTGTGAGATTTCGACTAAATTTTAATTTCATTTGTAAGTATATTTTACGGCATTAAATATGGAATATAGCATCAAATGTCTGCCAATATCCATTCATCTTAAAATGGGCCATGTCGCTAAAGTTGACTTTTTTGACAAATTTGGGTAAACTTCCAACTGCTCCAGAACCCAATCAGGCGTTGTCTGTGGTCGTTTACCTGAAGTTCCTTGGTTAGTTGGATTTTATACGGGTGCAGACATAAGGCCCGATTCAAAATTCGCCAAGTTGAAGTCGCAGAAAAGCCAAGTTCTTGTGAACAACGAGAAATAAGCTGCCTTGGGTTTTCCTGTACACTTTCACACACAGCAGCAATGTTTTCACCAGATATTGTATTTTGATGACGTACAAGTAGGTGTTGGCCGATTATTTACCAAACAGGTTGACTCAAATTTGGCCACTAAACAATGAATAATCTACTCAGCAGGACAAAGTAACATATTTTGAGCGTCCCTATTGAAATACCCTTTATAAACTAACCAGTAATTTTAGTTATCATTTGCCAGTTTGACACTATATGTGGCACTATAAATGATCTCTATTTATCGATTCGGTGGCCAAAATTGGTTAAAAAATTATATTTAAGAAAGAACAATAAAATATATTTGTTTAGCTGAAAAATGTATGGACATGTTTTGTTGGCCTTTATTGGCATTGCTTATTCAAGTTGGGATACATTCTGACCATTCCATAAGATGAAAATAGTTGTTTTAAATATTAAAAAAAATCAGACATCAACTCTATAATTATTAATCTTTAAATTCATGCCATCAAAGATTAAAATATATGATATAGATCCTCGAAAATATGTACTGTATAAAAATAAAGATGACAAATTCTTTCTGTTTTACTATTTCACTTATTGTGTAAAGCATGTGGTCACTATACGATACCTCCACGGACTCCTGTCGTCCTTCTGCCAAATAAATCATTTGCATACTTCCTACACAACGGTCACCCATTACGCTTGAATCTCAACAGTTGGAAGAATATAATAGTTAGGCCCAGAATTTTATATTCACTTTTCAGATTCATTGTATATACATAATCAAGACCACTGAAACGTTTGATTCCTTGATTTTGGATATTTTTAAAACCATACCACCTTTTCCTCAACATCGGTCGCTAGAAAAGTTGTTTTTTTATAATAAAGTAGTCAACGCTGTTGGCTTCCGTGGCGGACCTCACAGTTTCAAGTCCCAGAGGGAGCAGATTTTTTCAATTTTCAATTGAGTATTTGTGTTTTATAAAAACTCTTTCCCACCCATCCGATAGTATAAGCGAGTGTGACTAGTTAACCACTTGTTACGTCCAAGTCTTATTATTTAAATATCTAATATAATCGAAATAAAAAAGTTGGAGGAACTGAGTAACAATGAGTTTTATTAAAAAAATATGTTGAGTTATTTCCATTAGAAGCGGACAGAAAAATTCAAACAGTGCAATATATATATGAAAGCATGCCATTTCATATGCGTATGTAATAATTCGATAGTGTATAGCGAATTCATTGGAAAGCTTCGCTTCCCTGTCGGTTATAAGCACATTTCAATACGCAAAATCAATTATATGGGTGGCAAGCACACAAGAAGCGGCGGGGTGCATCGGGCAGAAGTGAACCCTTTGCCGGACAGGCTAGAGTCCAGCGGACACGGACGGAAACGCGGACACATGGGGTTATTTGATTAGTCTGAGTGAGAATGAAGCCTGGCGGACCCTAATGGGGACTTTAGAACAGGGGCGGAGTACGGCGGGGCGAGATGGTACAAGGGCGGCCGGTCTCTTTATTGCTAATTATTGATTAGATGATCAATTATTTGTGAATTAAATGTTCACTTTGTCTACATGGTAGTTCAAATCGAACTACAGTGATTCAGCTCGTCAAGTGTAGCACACTATGGAAATGTGCTTCAATATGAATAGCTGGATTTCGAAATCAAACATGATTAAAACAAAATTTACGCATGTCATATCATTAGCAATGTGAAACGCATGTATGTTTTTCCAGAAACTATTTGATGCATTTTTTTTATGAAGTAGATATATTTTTTGAAGAAGATAATTTTAGAATAAAATTTACTTTTTAAAGTAAATTACTGGTACCTGCATATCTTATTACCATTTAAAATCAGTAAAAGAATAACAACATTTCAATATTAACCAAACCATTTTAAAGCAATGCTCGGTTGAAAGTCACAAAAGTTTCTGGTCTTAAGGGTTTAGGAGGTAAATTTAAAAAAAACCATTCGTATTCGATAAAATGAAATTAGAACAGATAATTCATTTATCTATAAAAATATCTTTTACTATCGTGATAAGTACATTTATAACTAAGTTAGCTCAAAAATACAATTTTAAGCAAAAAATCATATGTACAATATATTTTCTCATTTTTTTTGTGTGTTAACATTTTAATTCAAACGGACGACAAGGACTAGATTCGACTCTCAAGGCTATATCTGAATCTTTTAAAACATAACACCTGTTATGTACCTTGACCAATTTCCCCCTCACTATCGTTTCATGTTTCGTATAAATAACAGTAAACATATGTTCATGTTGTAACTTCTTTCACAAACATATTATATTAAATTCACATTGAATATTTAAGTAGTGATTGCCGTAAGTTGATGGGCTGTACATTTACAAAATCGCTGACCCACATACACCCTTATATTACCAATTGATACTCTGACGTTCATTTTATAATTAATAAGTCGCATTAAAGAAGCGTTTTAAGCTACTGATTCGTGGTATCAGAAAAAGACTGCGGGAAAACATAAGTGACGTGCTAATGAGGGTCCGATTATCTACTACGCAAATCTGTTTATTTGGAGAAAACTTTCATTGTAAAGTTTCTAAAGTTTTGATATATAACGAAGATAGTTTGTAAACTAAATTAATTATATCGAAATATTTGTGGAGAGATTTAGTTTACTTTGTTCAAGCTGAGGATATTTTAGTTTTCATAAAAATATAACAAAATATTTACCGCAGTTAAATAGTATTATAACCTTATAATGAAAGTGTAATTTCAGAATAAAAATAAGGTTGAATCGAGATTTTATGCTTTATTTTTATAACATATGTTTATACCTTGAATTAAATAGCTTCTCAAAAAATTCTGAAAATTTAACAAAAAACATCTATGATTTTTAAAAAGAAAACTTGTAATTACAGTTGTAACTTACATTTTGTCTCATAAAACAAACAAGAGAACCATGTTATGTTTTTAATATTACTTCTTTTCAACAAAAATGTACGATGAATACCACTTTTGTTTTGGAAATGTTAATATTTTTTTACTGTAAATATTTCCGTAGTCGATCTGTTTATATAAAGGTAATATTTCGGTAAAGGTCTGTTTTTGTATACTACATGTATCTGAATCATGGCCGATTGTTAATCGATATGTGTAAGTTGTTAATGGAGAATCGGTTGCTTTTGGCGAAGGCTTATGAAGGGGTGGCTTGGCAGTTGGATCGCAGAGAGGGGTGGTAATCTCATCTCCCACTAATACCGCTACGGCTAGCTCAATTCAAAAATATAGGAAATAGATTGGGAACATTAAAAAAAAACAAGATTTGCATTAAATTAATTCAGCGTCTCATTTTTATGCGTTCGAATTAAAAATGAATAAACATTTATATCACAAGAATGTTTCTCTAGACCTAGTTTGTTTATATTTAATAAAATTGAACGATAGTGGTATGATAGGTATAAAGTATATTAGCAATTTTGTTTAATGGAAAAAGATTTATACATCAGCAAATTTTTAATAATTTCCTCTGTAGCCTTAATCGTGATGAGAAAAGTCATTTTCTATTGTGCTCAATTATTGTCAGATATATTTTTATATTTAACATTCTAGATCTGTGCTAGACTGTATGCTATATATTTTTTCTAAGAGTGTAGATTCAATTCTTATTGAGTCCATACTTATTTATTGATAAAACATTGAATTAATAATTAGCACGCTGAAAAGCTTTCAGTGTAATAGTATATTTTTCAAAAATATTTTGAAATGTAAAATAGTATACGTTAAGCGAAAGTACGGTAAGTGAATTCAATGCTATTTTAAATTTTATATTAAAATGAACTTCCACAAAGTTATCGCCGAAACCATCGCAAGAATTCAATGCTGTTGTTTTGATAATTATTTAGATTATATTAAAATATATTTTATTTTTCCAAATTTCTTTAATTTTTTTTTATGATCATCTGATTATCAATTGTCAGTTTAACCATAAACTGATACGTGAAAAAAATATTCGATATTAAGAATAATTTTTTATGTACCTCGTAAATTAAGTCTGATTTGAGAACACATAAAAAGGATAACACAATTCAGACGTAACAAGAAGGACTGAAAGGAAAACACGGCTATGAGATCTACAACTGAACTCGGCACCACTGTGGACTCGAACCTATTTGTGACCGCTGCCCATGTAATTCTAATGAGCATTAAGGCTGGCCACTCTAGTTCTGTGTCATAATTGAATGCCATTTGGATGTGTATGGATGTATTGATGGGCATTACAGAGGCTTCATCACGTACACACAGTACAGGCTGTGTCCTATGGCCGTATTTCAGCCTTACCGCCGTATACTAATCTACGACCATGGAAGTGCTTGCATTTAACAGTACAGGGATAAAAGCTTTAGTCTTCTGCTAAATATTGACAGCTAAAATAAACCTAGAAGCGATATTTTAAATTTAGAAATTGGTACGAATATTATTATTACGTATGAACGTATTTGAAGCATTTTAAAGTAGGTTGAATAGTCACTATATTAGTACTTTGTATCCTTATACATAGTTATGAAGCATCAGCCTTGCAAATATATCAACATTTTTGTATTTTAGAAAATTAATATGTGGAATTAGTTTCAAATATTAAAAAACCACTTTAAAGGTGTTAACTGTAACTTCTTGGTGAAAAGTCATTAATTATATAAACAAAACACATTATACACCACTATTTCCTCGTGTATTCTGATAAAAGCAGGACTGGTTTCGCTCATCGCGCATATTAACAAACTTTTGAAAAATTTGTCGCTAAATGTAAATCTTACATAGATTTTCAAAAAAATAAACACGACTATTGAAAAATACACTAATAAAATACTGCAGAAAATATATTTTGATGTTTGTTGTTTTCTTTGATTATATACATATGTTTAGCTTAATTGTAAAAGACGTCATTAAACTAAAAACATAATTTAAAAAAGGTTTTTTTAGTTACAATGAACAATGGCAATTTATAATTAAATTATATCGTGGTCATTCTTAGTTGTTTCAATGATTAATAAATGTTTAATTTAACACTATACGAAACGTCAAGTTGAGCTAAAAAATAATATATATATTTAAAACAATCTAAAAACAGAATATAGAATTAATCATATATCCATAAATGTCGTCGAACTATCAATCGAAAAACGATTGTGTTCGATCCAGGTATATATTGACATTTATTCAAAAAGATTTTTCATAATTTTATGACGTGGTGATTGAACAGGGAGAAACATTTTATCTTAGACCCTTGAATAGGAAAGACACTGTCTATGTTTGAGTATAATCGACGTCCACTCTCTGTCTGTAGATTTCCATTTATACAAATCTACGTGAGTGGTCAGTCAGGCCTTTGAGCGAGTTTCGTTATTAACCAAAGAGGATATTAAAATGAGAATGTCTTTGTCGTGCGTAATTGCATATTTAATTTGCCCTACAAATATAATTTACGATCATACATAGTCGAAAATACTTCCCAATGCGAATTTAAATAAATTTCATCTAACGTGAATGTGTTTACCATTTTTTTAACCGTAAAATATAAATGAAAGTAATGATTTAGTAATAATAAACAAGAATGTTGAATCTTACTTAATGGTGTATAAAAATAATGGTTGTGAGATCACTGGTACACAGCCAGTTGATAATGAAATCAAATATGGTTACGGAGAGTTTTCTAAGGAGTCGCCAATGCCTTATCAGTAAAATGAAAAGTTTAAATTAAATCTACCATGCAAACAAAATAACTATTTGATGGAGATTGAAAAACCATTATCAGATAATAAATTATGGTAACGGTGGCATGTTTTGAATAACAACGAGCTGATTGAGATGCTGAAATTTTCAAATTTATTTCATTGAGATAACAGAAAAAGACGTTGTAGTGATAGTGATGAAGTTGAACTTCACTTTATTGAAAAAGTTTACGTTCCCTTTGGATCTGTGAAATGATTCCCGCACATTGATAAATTGTTGAAAAGGTGCATTTGGCTTCAAAAAATATTCGATCCAAAATACTGAAATTGGTTTGCCGGAATGCAAAAATTTTGATGCAATTTTATTTTGGTTAGGTTTAAGTTTCCTTATTATCTGTTTGTTTTCTTAACTCTGTTACAATACATTTTATGAGACTGAGCACTACTTGACTATTTTGTAAAAGGTTTGCCAGTTAATTTGGATCAGAGATTAAATACAATCGTTGCAAGAAATTAAATTTTCTACATTGTTTCATCTTGAAGGTATATTCCTTAACTTCTATACTTGATAAGATAATAAATGGGTTATGCAGATTCATGTATTGTCATCCAAAAATATTATGACAAACATGTGTGGCCAATATAAATTTAGCTGTCAGTTGTCACAATAGTTCCACGCAAGTGTATTAATAATTATCCTAATCGCTGTTTTAAATAACAAAGAGTTCAACTGTGACCCCTGCGTCCCGAGAAGCGAGAGGAGGAGTGTCACCCCATATTGTACTATTAATCACTATCCGTGTCATAATACCAACCAATCTCCACCCTTCTTTATGGAAGAGAATTTCTACAAAATGGGCATAAAGCAGGCAGATCCACCAAGTGTTTTATTTAACATATTATTCAGTTTTATTTATGGGACAGTGTGTATTACATTCATTCATATAAATCAACAGGGTGCTTAGAATATTCTTCTCAGTTATTTGTCACGATATTTTTCTTCATCACACTATGGGTGAAACTGATTGCTATAGAAATGCTTTGTTTGAAATTTTGACCACGCCGAATATGTTGATTAATAATATTAGTGTACTTCATAATATATAATATACATTATACTTTTAATCATTTAAAAAAAACAATTGAAAATAAGTACTGAAAATTCGCGATATTGAAACATTTGAACGATGGTTGTGATGGAACATATTGTTATTTTATAATATTTTTCTTCAAGTTATTTATTGTATTGCAAAAGTATTTTTTTGTAAATATATACCAATCTTCAAACGAAAAAGTAAAAGAACTTCCGATTCTTAGATAGTTTTTAGTTTATGTACATAATAACCAATATCAGCAGTATTAAATTTTCACATATATATTTCATAGTTCATACTTCATAGTTTTTAAATTTTGTATTACGTATTGCATTGTAAAGAAATCAAAATATACTAAAAAATTAACAAACATATGGGAGTGCAAATATTATTAGACGTGGTAAAATTTCAGGACCACTCTATCTTTGCATTGAAATAAGAGCTTTGATTTAAGCGGAGGGATAAAGCTTACGTCTTTTGATGAATTTTATTCGCTGAGGACATTTTTTGGTTCATTATCGACCCTTTATTTACTAACATGGTGGATGGTGTGTCTGAAGTAAACAGACATTATTTTTTTCCATTGAAAACTTACCCCTGGGAATTTCTACTTACAATAAATATTTAAACGATAATATTTCAACGTATTTTTATAAGTATATTGCATGTAATTTAAAACATTGTTAGTGTTGATGATCTTTAAAATTACATTTTTTGGGTATGTGGGCCAGTGCAAGCGTCGTTGTCTTCGGTTGCGGAGAGCACTGGATCGAATCCTAGGATTTATTTTTCAATCGAATCATTCATTTGTGTTTGGAGACATGGATGTCTGAACTATTTCTTTTTGTATCGCAACTCTTAAAAAAAGAGGTTTATCAACTAAGTAACAAGCAATTTTATTACATAATTTTATGTTGAAGTAAACTCTTTTGGAAGACCACATCCTCTATACTGGGAACAGACATGGTAAAAAAAGTTTAAATAAGTTCATATCATACGTTTAAAATGATAGTTAACGATTTTATACAAAAGTGTAGTTGACACATGGATACGGATGCAACAAAATTTAATTCATTCGCTAATGTTTGTGTTTAAACTGTGGTCGAAGTTTAATAGAAAATTAAAATTTGATTTGAAAAGTCCCAAAGAAAAATTTAAGGACATGCAAGTTTTATCATTGGCAGTGTGGGTCGATATTTCAATCACGTGATATAATATTGCAAAAACGTTTAAATATGTATATTATATTTAAAAAAATATTACTTGAACAATAACTACCTATTTAATGAGTATATTATAAAGCATAACTGGATTGTGAAAACAAGATTAAAAATGTAAAAAGTTGAATGCCATATGTAAGCTCGTATATTATTCATCGATAAAAACTGCACAATCTTCTTGCACGGAAGCACTTGATTAAATTAATAAATGAATTTGTATATACCTTCATCGCCCCTAGCGGTGCTCAATACAAATACATATTCCTACCGTGAAATCGGTGAAAGTGATACCCACTTATATTTCCCCTAATATGACAAAGCACCCTCACTCACCGCCCGCAAAATCATCTCTAATAAAATTGTAAGGAAATTATTCACACTTGCGGCAATTTGTCTTATTTTTTGGGAGTTATGGTTCTCGTACCGGGTGAATAGCTTCGCCAACGGCCGACAGATGGTGCTGTGTTTTTGATTTTAGTGTCGTCATTATTTGTTACCGGCGATATCACCCCAATGAAAATTTCCCCCCAAATTTATCGGCGTACGTGTTTTATGGTGTCATGTTTCTTTTTATTTTAATTTTGCGAGGGTGTGGGAGATAATGGCGCCAAACAATTTGAATATTTGTCATATCTTTCGCACTGATTTAATGACTTTCTTTATGTGAGACGATTATCAGATGACACACTGTGATTCACAGTTAAAGTTATTTTCAATATTTATAATTCTAATCATTACAGAGTACGATATCCATTTTTTTTTTACTATATGGCAATTCAAAATGATAAAATATTCAGATGCTTGATTTGTTGTTAAGTTAAGTATACAACAAAAAATTGTATTGATGGTTGCTATGGTTGCAGAATATTATTTAAACTATGAACTAACATAAATAAATAGTTTATTGCAAAAGAGTACCCACTGCTTTTGGAAAAATGATGTTTTCACCATGCCTTTTGATGTATATTTTAGACAACATATGTTATATATTTTACGTAGAAAATAATATAAATATTACATTTTTTTGGTTGACAGTAACGATTACTGACAAAAAATATCGCTTTTGATTTTATACTAAGAAAGAACCTTAGAAAAGATATTATATACTGAAATAATATCAAATTGCGAAGATTTTTTTTCTGAAAAAACCTTTTATTAAAAAAAGGAAAACTCAACAGTTTTGCCCTCATCCCCCTCGCACTGCGGGGCGTACACTTTTTCACTTTAATACAATATCTCAGGCATTTTCCACGCCAAGATGGCGCTGCGGCATACACGGCAACACATCTCCTCACCATCTCCCGCCAGCCTCTTTAATGTTTATTTTTCGTCCAATCAGAGTGCAGAGGGAGCCTCGATATTACCTCAACTGTCACACATAAAGTGGAAAATATGGACCGCAGATTGCCGGAGTCGTTACTTTTGCCCCCCCGTCGCCCCCCGCCGCGTACGGCACGTGAGGGAAGATATGTTGCGAAATGGAAAGGTTTATAGCTTTTCTTTCAGTTTTCTAAGGTGCGAGGGGAGATTGTGTGTTATATACATTTTTTCGCGCGCGATACCCCAGGGTGAGCGGAGAAAAGGTTCGCCGTTCACGTGCCGCCACTGTATTTTGTTCAACTGATAGCGTGGTGTACTTTAACATAATAGGTTCTTTTTGTAGATTTACAGCTTGCTCTTATGATAAACCCATTCAAAGAATTGCTGCCAGTAAACAAACGGCGGGAAAATGTTAAATATGTTTATCGCAACGTTCTTTATTTGAAAATATATACATAAACATTTCAAACTGCAAACATAAATAACTTGATGTTGCCTTACATTAAATTCACAAATCCATAATAACTGGGAGTTTGGCAAGTAAAATGACAAAATAAATAATAGTATAATGTAAAGGAAATATTTTAAGCCGAATGTTTTTGAGGAGATTAACTGTTGTTTTATAATACACGATGGAAAAATAGCAGGAATAAAAATTGAAAAAATGTCCATCAATTCATGAGATATCCAAAACATATATTGATTTGTATTTAATTTTATGGAGGCATGCTACTTTATTATTTATAGCTACTCATGAAATATATACTGATAATCTTATATATAAAACCGAAACGGCGTATGTCTGAGGGTCTGTAATTCCCTTTTGCATTGTTGGTCATTAAGTTGCCATAAAAACGAATATGAAAGAAAATATGTTTGAATATTTATCGGCGAAGACATTTAGTCAAAATGTAATAAATTTGTCTTCTACTAAACTTTCCCCGGCTTTTTTTTATTAATAATAATGTTTATTATTTACGTGAAGGTATTATTTGACATTTCTTTGACAGCAAATTAGATTTTTTCCTTGAATTTGGACATTTAATGGGCGAGAATGGGGCTGTCAATATATGAAAGGCGCTGTGAAATGTCAATGCCAGTCTGAAATGTTCATTTTAATTCCATTTTAAATGACCTAAACTTTTGAATTTAAAAAAAAGTTGTTTCAACTTGGCCCGTCTGAAATTACGCGCCGAGGTGAACATAACCCCAAACTGGTACGAGCGAAGCCGGGTTCGAATACTAGTAAAGATATAAGCACAATAGGTGTCTTGTAAAGTGTAGGTTATCTTTCAAGCATTCGAATCATCGAGTTAAAAAATCTTGGGCAAATACATATGTATGTAACATGGATATTCGTTGATTTACCGCATTCATTGTTTCATCTGCGTTAATATCAGTTTCAAAAATTTGATTCGGTAAACAAAGAAAGAAATAATTTTTAGTTTATTATATGTACTTCTTATTAATCGGTGAGAGAACCACACGTTATTTCCATTCGGATTATTTGTTATTGACCTCAACAAAGTTATTTTTATTTAATTAGAAGCAGTAATCTTTTCCAAGATGGATAATTTTTACATAACTGTATAAGCATTAGTAGAAAGGTTTCAAAAATTAAATCGTCATTAAAAAACGTTGAAAGATTTTCTGATCTCTTGACGTTTGACATGGATTTGTAGAATAGATAAGCCTTCATATGAGTGACGTTACAAATTGTGTCGAAGCATTTTCCTCCCCCCCCCCCTCGCCTTGCATCCGTAGCCCTCTCCCCGCGTGTTCATAGATGGCACCGCCACCAAGACGGATGAGGTTAGTTATAAATGTCAAGCTTTCCTCCTTCCGATTTCATCTCAAAGCTCCTCCGTCCTTTTCGTTCCAATGTCGGCGCATCATCTTGACTCGCTCCGCCAGAAAAGTTTTTGCGATTTCATATAAAAGTATAAGGCGGTGATTTATGTTCAGCTCTGAAAGGATATTTTATATCTTTTTTCTTTCGCCGCTTGGTGACGCCGCACATAGGCCGAAATATCATTTCAAAAAGCTGGTCAAAAAAACTACTGAAATATTTATATAGCACGGAGCTAATAATTTACATAGCTTTTTTTATATTTAGGATTAATTGTATGTGTTAATCAGTAACAAGAGTACAATTGGCTCCAAATACATTATGAAAGTTGGTTGTAAAAAAATGCTTTCGGGGCCCTTTACGGTCTATTTTTACACGCCAGATTTTACAAACCTTTGATATTTATCATCATCAAATGATTGTTTTCAAATAAATATTATAAATGTAAATGTGGTCAAAAGTTTACAATAAGTCGTCCATAACCTCCATATATATACGTCCATAGTCTGGAACAGGAAAAGCCAGCTCTCAGTCTTTTGAACTGCTTTTTTATATTAGCTTATTGAATTTATGAATAAATGGGTACAAACTATGTTAACAGTTGGAAATTCTTGTAGATAGCAGAACGGGTCAGAATAATTTGTTGAAATGTTATATCCCCTTAACAAATATTTAAGTTCAGTATTTTATTAATAATAAATAAAAAATTGGCGAAGGATTTGCAAACGAACAAAATATTAAGAATACAACTTACGAATATTGTAGAAAGGACGTTTAATACACGATAGTCTTAAATTATTATAAGTTATTGTATGTCTTCTATATTATGCTTCTAACATGGTTCAATAATCTAAAATTAAATACATAATGAAATAGCTGAATAAAGATTATATTAATTTAAATAAAGTAAACACATTATATGCTGATAAAGTACTATTTCCACATGTGTAGTAATAAAGATCAGGACCGCTTATAGCGAGCATAGTAACTAACCTAAATTATTAATTATATTGTTTTGATAGTGTAATTAAGAGGTTTATTGTTTTCGTGTAACGGTTTTCAGCCCTACAGTTGCATATCTGTTACTATGTGCGTCGGGTGCGAGAGAGACGCAGCGCCGGAAGAAAACTCCGCAAAACAGGGACGGAGGAATATAAATCGTGATTCATTTCTCATCGTAAGTTTTTGTCGGTCTTATCTGTAAGACTTCACTTTTCATCATCCGAGGGGATTTATGTAATGCCGAGTCATTTTTCCGCGCGGGTTTCGGAGATGCTCTCCACTTCACTCACACTCGCGGGGCTTTCGGCGCGGTGAGGGAGACGGAGAAAACTCAGCCGCGTTGTTTTGTATAAATGAATCGCTTGATTGATGAGCCGAGTGGAATAAATGTAAAGTTAAATTATTCGATAAGTTACAGACGGAAGTTAAATGGGAATTATCCGGTTGCCTCTGGTTATACAAAGTTTGTTTTACAAACGCGGGGTAAGTTGGCGGAAAATGGCCGATATGATGTAAGCCCTCGCGCCGGAAATATAAGGGATGATACTCGTGACATAAACGGAAAAGTTTTGAATGTCTGATTTTAATAATGAACGATTAACTAATAACGCCAGAGATAGTGGCACCGAACTGTTAAAGTTTTCCCATGATAAAATAATCTAGCATCGAGTTTACTGAACTTGAATAAAAATTGTCATGTATAGATTCACATTTTGTGAGCAAATAATATTAGTTTCGTAACGTTTTATGATTTAGTTTTGAGATCTATTCCTGTATGCTCAGTTGAAAGAGCTTTTTTTAAAACAAGACCAATACTGGTAGGTATAAAAAATAGAGCAAAACAAGTTACAGCATATCAAACATATAAATGCTTCCTTATTTTTATTTAAATAATAGCAAAGTTTGCAGATCCATTTAAATACAAACAAAGTTTGTTAAAAGTAACTTTGTGATAGTTAGTCTGAAGGTGCTCCTTTCAAAAATACCTTTCACGATTCGTAACACAATACCAACGGGCAATTTTTAATTTTTCTTAAGTTTTCTTAATTTTAATTAGTTTCTGTACTACTTCCACACTGCAGTTTCACGCATCGCAAGAATTTTCGAATGATGAATTGAAAGTGACTACAATAGTAAAATAAACACCTTGAAAGTTTAAGTCTTGTAAAAATGACAGTGTTGCATTTGCAGTATTATATCAATTAATAGAAAAAAAAAATTCTCACTTATGTATAAAAGATTAAGCATATACATAAATGGTTTTGTAAATTGTCTATCTTGACTTTGTGATTCGTGTTCATTGTAGAAATACGTATTTTCACGTATACACATGGAATATAGCTATACTAGTTAATAGTAGAGTCAGCAATCAGAATGGTACGTGACCTCACATTTGCATGTCCTGCCACAATAATCATTTCAAAAACCTCAATTTACCCACAAACGGTAGGGCTCGAATATTATAGTTGCACTTCTGCTGTCTAATTTTGTAATGATTAAAAAGCGGTAGACGTTGACTAACGAGAGCTATCATTATGTGTACGTGGATTCATATAATATAATAAGTCAAAGGCTTTTCCGTACCAATTAAAGATGTCTAGAAGATTTTCACGACGACGATAAGTTAACAATATTCAAATATAAAATAAATATCATTTAAAGAATTGGAATGTTCACGACATAAATCACATGAATTATTTATAATCACCATTGTAAGTCCAAGGTAAGCGATTATTTAACAAATTGTCCTATTATATACTCGTCCATATATGTATATCTTCTCTGTATGAAAACGAGAGTTTGAGCGACGAAGTAACACACAGTTTTTGTCAAAAAAACTCCTATTGAGATATTCTTTTCGGATTTAAAATGCTCCACATTGTTAGAAAAATAGTATTCTATTTATATATTATATTACTAGGTTTGACTTTGTAGCTTTACTATAAACCTTTATATGATGTTTCCTGTAAACCAGTTTCCCATTTAATAACCCCTTTTATGAGATAATTACAAGTATTCTTTTTATCACATCTTATATCAAGAGATTTTCTGAATTAGGTTCGTTCATATTAAGAAGATTTCTTGACTAGTGCATTTCAGATAAATATGTTTTATGGATTACAGTTACAAGAAAGAACGGTATTTAAAATCAATCGAGTATCTATTTGTTTTTAAAACTGTTTTGACGTCACACCATTGTAGACAAAAACAAATTTTTGATTGTATCTTACATGCTGTAATAAATGATATTCATTAAAAAAAAAAATCTGTTCTACAGTATAAGATTAAAGACAATTCATATTAAAATAGATATATTCTTGTCCGGGGTATATTTCTATTTATTTTGTAATACATATTTGAAGGTCACTGTGAAGCTAAGAAATTGAGAAATAAAATAAAAATATATATTATTCAATTTCAAAATATAATTTGGGGCGTAATCTTCAGATTCTTTGGTTCAATTCAAATAAATTGAAACTAGTAAACCATTCAAACTTAACGATAGGTTAATTTTATAATGAGCTAAGGGGTGGTTTGGATGGCAAAGCTCAATATTACACTAATAATCTTCACGCGGGCAATTATTATTCCCCCAGAGAGATATATGAGGTAGATAAAGCGGAAGTTGAAACAGGGAAGTCATCGGCGTACATTGGCACGAGTTTACCCACTCATGGACATTTTTTTTTAATTCAAAGATGTGTTTTCAAAAAAATATTTTATTTTCTTATATAATATATTGACCCTAACTTTTACGGCTATTTTAATAGATCTTTAGAGCTCATTGTAGAGATACAGGAATCTAAATTAAAAATGATTACATTCGAATTCTTTGAATTACAGTGGAACCCCGATCATACGTTCTCGAATTATACGATTTTCCCTCGTGGTGTGTCCATTTTCTATAGTCCGGCATTTAGTTCATATTTAAAACTTTTCCTTGCAAAACGTAGATCGGGGTTTCACTGTATATACTTTTCAGTGAGTTTTGTCACTACCGACCGGGGTTTTGCTGTTCTAAGGCATTTCAAATCCACGGATTTACTTGAACTGTCGTAAAAATAGTATCATTTGGTTTAAAGTTATTGATAACAATCTGGATTAAATAGCAAATGATCAGTAATTAAATAAATTATTAATCAATAATAAAGTTTCTTAAAAGCCCAAGAACAAGGCCTTGTTAAGAATTGGAAGATCAATGACACATACTCCACTAAATCTGTTGACTGTTTAAATCTTATACCTAAAGTATTATTTAATCGCTCTCGCTATGTAATTTTCAACATCAAAATAGTTTAATAAATCTGAGGATGATAAATATTAAACATAAAACAATAGGCTAACGGATAACATCATCGACCAGTGGGCTACACGGACAGTTGTTTCAATGAGTGGATCACACGAATCATGTTTCGTGGAATATATGTATATTCAAAACCAAGCAAAACATTTATCCTGATGGAAAAATCATGAAACTAAATTTTTTGGCTAATAATTTCTACATTTATACCACAGTGCAGGTTATGCAAAGTCGATTGGTTGTAATACTTCGCCATAACGTAAGCACACCGTAAAACGCTTCAAACAAAGAGGAATGACTAAATATTGATATCCATCTGTAATTATTTTGGGTTGAAATAGCTTGCATAAAGCTTTTGTTTTAAGTTGAACATAAATCAGGGGTGGAATGACATGGAAATAACAGCGGTAGATGTTGGATGTTTTTATGGTCTTGCGATACAATGATAATTATTATGTTTTCAGCCGTTGCAAAAAGCAATCAAATTCCAGTAATTATACTATTTGGATTAAAAAGATCATGATATAAAATATACATCTTGTTCATTACGTAAAGAAAGAATATAAAAAATGAATCCACTACTGTACAATAAACCTACTTATGCTGGTACTATCATAATGGAAATAATAAGTATGTGAGAATATTAAAATTAATAATATTTCACATTCAATATATCTATATTTCATAACTATGTATTGCGACTAAAGTATTTTACTCGTAATAAATAATCCAGAAGTTACTGCAGATATGAATCGAAAACATACCAAAGAGGTAATATAGAGATATGCTATAGTATAAGTAGTATTTTATCTCAGCAATTTAATTTTGAGACACTGATTTTAATACTACAAGAAAAAAAGGACGCTACATTATTTTTGTAGATTTTGATGCATAAAATATTTATGCTTTATTTATTACCTGCTGAGGAGTGTGGGGAAGTGGGATTTAAAGTTTCAAGCCATCTCCTGGATGACTCAGTGTGTTTGTGTTATTTATTCGATTCCATAAAATTATTATTAAGCATAGCATTTTTAGACCTTCTTCTTATCTAAGAAGCGATTTTTGTTTTTAGTTCCTTAATAAGAATCTCAATACGAAAACCTTCAGTTGTACGTTGAATATAAAACGGAAAAGGGATAACATTATTTCTATCTTCCGCAAATCAACATTTTCATTGAAAGGTAGAATGTATTAAAGTAAAACAAATACTTTTTATACGGCAGAAGATGACATTTTGTGCTCCTTCTGAATCCTCCCCTGTCAAATTATGGAGGATATAGCGTGACAGGAAATGCTTCTGACAGCGCTTAATAACGCAAATTGACTGACGTCACGCCATCTATGATCGAGTAGATCCACCACTCCACAATATGTCCGCTCTCATCGAGCGTGATCTAGTTTCATAAATAAATCTGCACTCACGTAGTGCAATTCACCTGGCTCTTGTAAACTTTCAATAAACTTTGCTCGATCAACCACAGGTAGCGCTTAGTGAATATATTATGAGTGAATGTGGCAATTCGCTTTTATGATTTTACTGCCGTATTTAGCTATATATAAACTTTAACTTAATAGCAAGATACATTATGCAATTATGGTCTGATTTAAGAGAAATAGGACTGTATATAAAAATGCTTGGATGTGAAAAGAAATGACATTTATTTTATTCTTGATATTCAACACATTAACTAATCTCCAACGAAATAAGGACACGTCATGTTAAAATGAATGCATTCGAAGAATACGATATGATTAAAATGATATCTCATACTATAATTATGTGTGTGGTTAAAATGAGCACATTCCTACGAAAACCTTAAAAACGTGAAGGTTTTTTTGTAGCACTCAAATCTATGACGCACGTGTGAATAATATTGGACGAATATAGATTGTCCGTTTATGTAGATTGTAGGTACATTACATATAGTAAGTTCAAAAAAATTGAGGCGCCCCTAAACTTCGTGCCACTTCACTGGCGAATCCTTGTTTGTAATCTTTGTACGATATGTCGATACGGTGACACTTTTACAACAGTATACCCCCTTAACAATTATGTTTTCGTTATATGAAAACAAAGCTATACACATTAATATTTTTAGCCGATTATAATTAAATACGCAAAAATATGATTTCAACAATTGCGTATTTTTTAATATTCAAGAAAATTCAATTAAAATGGCGGTGAACACATATGAAAAGTCTACTTTAAGTGTATAAATAATTCTAACCATAAAATATAATCATTAGCTGATATATAAACGTATAATTATAAAATATTTTTTTTGCTCTGAAATATTTAATTTGATTATATTTAAGGTATTAAGATTGAACATCTACACAAAATATTCTCAAGTACTAAGAAATATTATTGCCCAAAATAATACTTAAATAATTCAATACTATAGAGAATGTGTGGCAATAAAGTTTTTTTATATACTTATTTTGTCTCCTTGCATCTGTGTACATCACGCATTTCTTAGGGTGATAGTAACCAAAATGATTTTACTGCCTCGACCATAAATATTTAACTCCTCTCTATATAATTCTACGCAAGTGCGTGGTTTGAATTTCGTCAGGATACAATCGAATAAATTTAATTAAAAGCTGCTACAATACTTAAAATAATTTCCATCAAGAAACCTGAATAGATAAAAGTTTATTTCATCCAAAAAAAGATTGCTCCGGAGATCCATCGAAGGGTTTTATTGGTGGAAAATATATGAGATGTATATATAATTCCGCTCGGAATTCCAATCACGGAGCGTCTAGTATCAGCGGCGCGAGGCCCTGTTATTAATCAGTCGATAAATTCGACATTTCAACGACACAATCGAATTTGCGCACACGCGGGAAGGGCAACAATTTATTCAAATTTCGAACATAAAACAGCAGCATTCGGGAAACGGCGGGAAATCCACCCCGAGACGGAAGAAGGGGCCTCCTAAAATGTTCGAGGGCCTGTCTTCACGGACGATATCTATAGAGAAAAAGTACACATTTTAAATCTTGTTTTACTTAGAATTTCACTCACGAAACTCAGTTTGCAATAAATTAGCCGACATCTAATATAAAACGACAAAACGTCCGATATAATCTATGCAACGCCATTATATGATTCGTCCCGTCTCACTCATTCGCGCTGTACGATAGGCGTCGGGAAACGGAAAGAAAAAAAAGATTTTCTCACTCGTCCGTCTTCCGCGCTGGGGTGGAAATCGGCATACAGAAGGTATTAATTGTGTTTAGTTAGCGGATATTGGCGACGGAAATTCGAATGCAATCAAATGAAAATGGAATGTAAAAGGAGAAAAAAATTGGCTCCCCGTCCGCTCGACGCGGCGGGATGGAGGGAACCTGACGTTTATACACTTTATTTTGTTTTGTTTTGTGTTATCTGTCGATTGCCCCTCGCCGGCCTTATATGATTTTGAATTGTACATATTTGAAATGTTTCCCGCCGTTTTTCGTCATAGTTATGTGGAATGTGTGGGAAAATGGCTGGTCGGTTTTAAATTGTGAATGTGCGCGTCAGTCAGTCAGTCAGTGCGATAGTCATTCATTGCATTTTGGCGATGTTTTTATTGGCATAGGTTAGGGGGCGGGGGTGCAGGGTTTGATTGGAATTCAATCTCGATGGAAGCGTCGCGCGAATGACGTTTGCCGAATGAAAAAAAAGTTCGGTGACGTTTGGGCGATCTGCTTTACCGACACGGACGTCGGTCACGCCTGTCAACTTGCTGGCTTGCAACCGTTTTGACATTTAAAAAATGTACTTGCATTCGTAACGCCAAACAGGCGCACAAAAATACAAAAATGAACTTGGAAAAATATTAACAATAAGAATAAGTGACTAACTATAACTTGATCCCTAATAACCTTTTAATGTTATCGAAGAAAATAAATATCGTTTCATAGTTTCAATATTTTTCGAATTATAAATCTATGTATCATAATATCAAACATTATTCATTACATCTCTAAAAATCACGCTCACGTCCTTTGTTTAAAATAATTATTGTACTTATAACGCAAACATACAATTTTTATACTACATATTCTTGAAAAAAAATACGTTTTTTAACAAAAATATGCACTGTAAAATATCACGGATAAAAAAAAATCAAAAAGTTAAAATAAAATTTGGATATGAATAAAAAAATGGAATTCCTTTCAAAGATGACGTAATTTTATTTGAAAATTCTCGTCGATAAAATTTGTACCTTAGGGCCAAAACGTAAGACCATAATATCAATCTCATCTAAAATGTAAAATCCTGTGTCATTTGGCTCAAAACAAGGAAGCTTAATTTCCATAATCCCTTGCTCGTTCACCGCCGATTTCCTGGCAGGGTGCTTCTTGCAATTATTAATCATCATCATCGTCATCATGCGACGGGAGGGCGGATAGGGCGAGGGCGGCTGCTCAGGCGGCCGATGCTAATATATTCCACGGCCCGCCGAGGGATGACAATGGACGTATATCATCTCTGGCTCATTACGTAATCCGCCCATTCTCGGCCTTCAAGTCGACCGCCGCGATCATTTTCATGCTAATACTCTGGCGAAGGAGGTAAATCAACAGGGCGGAACAGGCGTTTGTAGGAATCGATTATATTCTAAACAAAATCATTTCTGTGCTAAAAAATCGTAGGCACGCAACGAAAAAGCAATCAATTTATAAAAGTTTACATAGTAGCGTAAGCTATTTTACTATCGTGTCTACTCTCAATATGGATCATATAGAACACAATGGCGAGTGTCTTAACAGAATTAGCTCGAAGGGAACTTCTCGTTACTTTGTCTGACAAGATCATCTTTTTGGGAAAGAAAAGTTTAAATTATGGATACAGAACTGTTACTAAAAGTTGGCTATTACTGCAGCTACGTCCCGTTTTCATCATGGGATGAATGAAAAAATTGAAAAATCACCAAAAACCATGCATTCGTACAAGAATCCACAGCATTTAAAACTTCTGGTTAAGGTACAACGACGTTGAATATTTGGCTAAAGGTCAGGAAATATATTTAAACAAAAATAAAAAATAAGTCTTACCATTGCATTGACATAATGTATTTAAATTAATAATTATTCTTATATTAACAAGATGTCCGATGAAGAAGGGCCGTTTTTTTGTATTCATTTATAAAATATGGCAATCGATGGCAAGACCAGAGCGAGCACGGATGTATTTCTTATTTAGAAAGTATTTCATCGATTCGAGTTTGTGGGTAAAATTTCCTGAAGTATTAATATACCTAGCATCTGTCTAATGAGTGAGTTATTGAATAGATAAGTTAAAAAAAATATATTTCAGGCGGTAATGGATGCATTAAAACTATTAAATTGAATTCAATATGGACAATGTTTGCATACAATAAAATCATACTGAAAAGCAAACGTAGGATACCAAAAGCACAGCCCTGCTCTAAGAATAATACAGGGTGGGTCGGTTAGGACCTTTCGCCACTGTTGGCTGACGTTATTGGCAAAGTTTCCCGTGACACGATCGTTGATTAAAAGTATGCAAATTTTATTACTTCCAGTATGGCCAAAGAAAATGATGACGCCGCATGTCTATAGAACTTCTAGTTAATATCCAGCCGGTGACGCGTTATGTATTGTGATCGCAGGTTAACCAAACACTTTACATAATCTGCTTTAGGCCTAGTTTTGAATTTGATGAAACAATGGATGGCTATTTTGATCGTAGATAAATCAACAAATTTGATTAAATTGCAAACATAAGATTAACCCGATAAATAAAAATACAGGTATATATTTTAAAGCCTACAGCACAAATTCATTCACTCCACCACGGTTTTGACAAAAAGTATTGTATAACTTTAACACTTAATCATAGTATATTATATCACATCCAGCTCCGTAGGCAAGGGTACAATGGAATTTTTGTCTTATGTAGTTCGGCAGTAAAGGTTTGATTTTTCGACCGTGCACTTTCCTACATTTTAAATTGATTTGTGGATTTATATTCGAATGTATGTTTTCATCCGACCTTTAAATGCTGATGGTCTTTTTTTTTTTTTTATCCTGCGTGGTATTTAAAATATTTTTGCTAATTATAAATGCAAGTATACGTGTAAATAAATATAAAAACATTGATGAAATGATTGCATACTTTTATGAATAAAATGGAATCATTTTTATTGAATTATCATTATTTTGTATGGATACGAAGAAGGAGTGAAATGAAATCTACAATTTTTTATTGATATATTTTATTCGCACTCATTAATTCAAAGATTAATTACCTTTATTGCCACAATTGTTGTTGTAATATAAACAATGAAAACCACATTAACATTTCACTTCACTTTATAAACAGTTGTAAACAGATCACGTGTAGGTACTGTAGGTGTATAAGCTGTGTGCTGCCGCTGTCTCTTTTCTACTCAGACGCATCGACCAATCAAGTGGAAGAGAGATAGATGCGTCACAATCCGAACGGTAGGCCGATCGTGCCTCTCTATCGCTTATCCGCGCTCTCGCTCGCACGCTTGCCTTCGGCGTAACGCGACAAACGGGACAATGAGTCATGTTTTTTCGCGCGTGCAGCGGGCGTTCATCGATTTATAAGACGTTGTCACGTCAAAAAATAATTAAGGTTAAGATAAATAAATTCAATCTAAGACTCAAACGTTCTATAGCTTTGAAATTTTCTTAGATGTTTGTTATACGTTCAGTGGCAGCCGGTGACAAACGTATTAGGTAACCTAGAAAAAAATCCATCCTCCGTATGTTTAAGAGCTTCTTTGGAAAGGACTTTGCATTAAGCGACACTCGTCATAGCTCGGCACTTTTTTCTCAGTACCCATATAAAAGTTTTGCGTGTGGCGTGGTAAATGCTGGTGTGCCGTCATTTTTTTCTGTTTTGAATGTGCACCTCCTGCGCTTCATCGGCTGGTTTTGACAAGCGTATTACTATCTATTCATATCTGTTCACTTATCATGAGTGATACATCGCATTTTTAAAAAAATATTTATATGGGATTACGCAAAGAATCTTAAATGCGTTAATTTTTATTTTATTAACTTTGATGTTGCTCATTGCTTGAATATAACTAGGGGATCAGTTTACCATTACACCATTGCAAAGTATACATCCCAAGCTTCGATGCGAAATAAAATCTCAAGTTCTCACTTAATATACGAATGTATTTTATATTTATATTGGATAAGATTTTGACAGCTGAAATTGCCAACAAAATAAAATTTAGCTTGGATATAAAATTATCGAAGTTCGTTTATGATATTAAACCAACAAAAGATGAGCTGGGAGTGCAACAAGTGGTCGATATTGCAATCACGAATATTGTTAAAAAAAAGCAAAAGTTACTTAACACAATTTTATACATTAATTGAGATTTTTTTAAATAATACATTAATAATGATTTTATAAACTGTGATAAAAAAAAGTGAGCTAACAATGTGATAGATAAAATCATTGAGTGACATACAACGCTTTTAATCTAACTGCAAAATGCTTTCATTTGGTAAAAATATGTCAACATTTTGACAGAGTGACATATTCAACACTTTGTGCGAAGTTATTCAGCGTAAAAATGAAGTAAATTTTAAACTGGAGGGGCAAGTATTTTTTTATCAGAGCGGTGTTTGTTTCGAACACCATTTAGATTCACAAAAGGTGAGTGGTAGATAAATTTACATGACAGCAGATTTTAAAATGTATCGTCTTCAAGTTTACATTGTTTCGCACAATCGGTAACGGGGTCACGGGCACGAATCACGGAATGGACACGTTTTAAATTGATTTGTATTCAAATGTATGTATTTTGTGATGTTTGCATATATCTCTAATCACTCCCACCCTTTTCTGCGAACGAAGAATAAGGGAGGCGAATGTCTTATAACTAACCCTCGTAAAAACATGTTAAGATGATCTATTATGATTGGATATGATCCATATTGAAAGTGGGCATACTTCTCCGTGTGGTCTTTTTCCTCTGAGATATTTTTAAGACTTTTACGTTTTGTGTTCGGATCAGTTGTGCTGCTATGTTTAAAATCTTAGTGGTAGCTCATTTTAATTGATTAATTTTAGTTTGCAGCATATACGAAGGTATCTGTTTCTTAGCGTTGAAAGTTCCTCTCAGCGGCCAGAAAGATCCGGGCATACCCCATTTTCGTTTCATTCTCCATCGAAGTGGTTTGAAATGTAAAATATTGGAAGTACATATTAACAATATTGCTCCATTGCAAAATATCTTTTCACCATTGTTTCATATTTTCTTTTTAAATAAAATTTTTAATGAAACACAAAGCTGTTTCAAATTTTTATAAATATGCATTTCCAAAATCTAGTAGAAAATAGAAGAATTTTCATCGCAGTTATGTTTTTCGAAATTGAAAGTTATTATGTTGTGCAGTATTATTTCAAGAAAACTTATTTTATTTGAAAAGAAAATTTCGTATTCTTTTTCTAAAAGATACACTAGTAAGCCAATCCAGTTTTTAAGGATTTGCGTTACAAAATTATCTATAAAGAAAATAACCTAATTCAGAATGACTCACTACTTGTAAGTTATGGATTAATATAATGTACATTATTTGATGCATTCATATGGTACAAGGAAGATATTTATTGGGGGGTTGGTACCCTTAATGCATCTCTCCCCTCGTGTCATTCCACCCCAAACGAGATACTTCCTGGCCTGAGATATTGGCATGGGGCAATTAAAGCGACCCTGATTTGACCTTCTGTCATGATTTGTCTCACAATTTTGTAAGCGTATATTATGACACATGTGTGAGGATTTTTCATCTCAGTAGAAAATTGATCGATCACCATGCTTAGATTTCTAAGAAAGCATTGTCAGATTTTTAATGTGCTGATTATTACTATATATTCTATTATATCGTATTCATTCGTTATTTTTATAACGTTTTACTTTATTATAATCAGTAAAGTTATAACTACACAAGCGTTTTTTTCTATCTATAAAAAATGATACAAAGATTTATAAAATAGAAATACATGAATTCAGTATTTTTATTAAATTTAATTTGCGTACAATTATGTGAGTAAGATTGAAGTTGGCCACCACCACCACCCGTTGTAAATGCAGTCAATGGGATTGAAGTTTCTTGAAAAATAATAAATAAAGATATTGCTCAGTACTGTGTATAGGAACGGTCATCAAAATTCGGCCCACCAACGATTTTCATCCGGTCCTCAAAAATATTTTCGATTTTTGAAAATTAATTATTAAAATATATATTTTTTTTAAATTTCATGATTTGGTTGTTAACTAACAACTATTTATTTCAATTCATCAATTGGTACCTATAAGATACGACAAGGTATGAACCCTTAAATTATAATAAATATTTTCTATTGTAAATTTCAATACACATTACATAATTATATTAGGACATTCTAATTTAATATTCTAATTGGATTCCAGCACGAATTTATTTGTCATCCAGCCCGAAAAGTTTTAAAAATTTTCAATACGGCCCGTTTCTCAAAAAGTCTGGTGATCCCTGGTTAGTAACTTATATAAGCTTCTAGGCTTTGATATATTACCTGTATATATTAACTACAAATAATGGGTAAATTATGGATATATGGTCATGGGACAGAATCCCAATCCTCTCGAGCTGAGATCATAAAATATATTCATACTGGCTTATAATTTTATGTTTTGACTTTACTCTTAGAGTTCTTGTGGATTATTATAAAATATGGAATCAAAATGTATAAATCTGAAGAATATTACTGATTATTGTATGAGTTCTGAAAGAAGAATTTGTTTTTTTAATATTAGCCCATAATAAAATTATTCTTTTTATTTTAAACAAATAATAAACTTATGTGACTGTGACGTTATTGCGAAGTATTCTTTAGGATATTCTTTTATAATAAATTTAAAAATTAATGAGGAAACATTTCAATAAAAATCGTAAGCCTTATATTCATTTCATTTAATATGCTTATTTTTCATAAATCTTTACAAAAATTCGGTCCCGTGACCATATATCCATAATTTACCAAATAATGTACTGTTTTAATGTACGGTGTAATTTAAAATCCTGTTGTGTTAAGCAATCAGTACTAAATTTATAATTCATAGATAAAATTGAAAACTTCGAAAACAGTTTACCTGTTGCAGTAAAGGGTGAACCCTCCCCTGTTGGAAACTTTTTTTGTAATAATATTGTCTTGAAAGAATCTCCAATTAAAATATCTTAATATAATTACTTAGAAAGTTTAATGGCAGAAAAAGGGTCTCAAAGAAAACGTTTAGTCACGGCTTATTACGTAATTGTTCAAAAACTGCAAAAGGGTTGAGTCCTCCCCCTCCCAAAATACCGGTTGATAATGGCGGATTAAATAATTTCGCGTAATGGCAACACATAAAATATGCAAGTCATTCCTTGCTCATAGCCGAAAGAAACTTTTAAAATTGAGCTTTTCTTAATTACCAGGCTGACGAGATGGCTGCAGTAAAAAAGCAAATGTAAGAAAATGTTAAATGTTGCAGGAAGTAAATAGTTAAAAATGTAAAAGTTTTTCCTAGCGGCAGAAAATCTTTAAAAAATGTAATTGTAAAGCATTGCGCTGGATATAATTATCATATTATCATGATGTATTATGACTGAATATACTTGAAAATCAGTTTTAAAAATTAGTAAGTTTAAGTTTAATGATTGTACTGTACTTATACTGTTACTAATACTGATAAGTATATTTAATTTAATGATTTTAATAAAATATATTTACTATAGCTGAGTCAAATTTATAAAGAAGTTTTGTATGAACTTTAGCGAGAAATAGTTATTACCTGAAACGAACCTTCAGTAATATAATTTCTTTTCTTAATTACTTTATGATTTTTATGATAAATACGATAGAACAAATATTATAAACAACTGAAGTAAAAAAAAGAACCAAATAACCATATTTCAGACTGAAATAAACAGAGGGCACTTTTCAGACTCCAGACGCTTGTTTTCTTCACCCAAATTCGAGAAAAGTGAGCAACTTTATATATTTGGAAGTACATATGTATATATGAAATTAGTCAACACTATGTCGATATAATAAGCTTTACTTCTATACTATGTATTATATAATATATCATTATCATTTCATTCTGTATTAATCAAATGAGGATGCTTGATGGAACAGCAATGATGCTTTCGAATCCTTGAAGTTATGATCATATTTTTTTTGGTATATTCAGACTATCAAGTAATAGCTACAAATAGTTTATATTTCGTATTGTGTAATAAATAGTGACACGAGTTTTGTCTCCTTAAGAAGCATTTTCAGCCTTACTTTCGTAAGGTGACTTGAGTATAAAATAATTAGCACTAATATCGACATAATGAAAGCTAATCTAATAGCGATATTTTTATGAATGTTTTAATGTTTATATTACGATGATATAGTGTCAATCAATAAAAACAAACAAACTTATCCGATTGTTTATTGCCAGAATTTTACGTTAACATAAAATTGAAAGAATAGTAAAGCTTTCAATCAATTTTTGTTTTTAAAGTGATTTTCAGTCGTTCATGATTATATTTCGAATGGAGGAGGTGTATTAAAAATCTGGTTATTTGGGTGCATATATGGCGTTTTTATTAATATTGTGAAGAAAAAAGGGGGAAATGTTTAAAGGCTATTATCAAAATCAATATAGGTAGTAAAGACGGATGTTGAAATTGTTTAATGATATTTTTTTATTTATTCACTCAATATGGCCATCGGTTACTCATTGCGAAGTTTCTCACACTTTCATCGCGACTGGCAAGATGCTAATTCAAATCACAGCAAAGGCTTTAGAGTAAACAGTCTATTCTGATATACACCAGAACCAGTACTAGCTCCAGCGTAAGTAATACTTGCTGAATCAAAACAATGAGTTCTATGTAAATCTGGGGGAGGTCTTGTCCTTTTTAAATTTCGAGATAAATAAATAAGCAAGGCTACACAAGTAAGGGTATGTGAAAAATCCATTTTTGTTATTATAACTATAACATCGCGATTTAAAAATATACGCTTTACCTGGAATAAATTTATTTCAATCAATAATTTTAAAAAATGTGTTACTGCAAATTTATCTATGCGCCAGATATCATGAATTTCAAATGTCTCGAAACAAATTCACTTCACTAGATTATTTGCGATGGATTCGACGTTAGCTTTGAGTTTTTTTTTAAAATATACATATGTATATTTAAACTGATACATTTTGAATTTATTTCACTGTTTGAGTAACTATCTTCGACATGTCTTGTTAAAGGGCGAAACTTAGATAATACCGAGGAACACAACCGGTGGAATTTGAAAGTAATTAAACATAAATTTTATTTAAAATTTCACGTAATGTGTAGAAGGACATAATAAATAAAATTCATCGTGTTGAATGTCACTTAGCAAGTATGTCTCATGGTTGACATAACAGCCAGAAAAAAAAAAGTTATAAGAGATTCATATTGTAGTACAGGGGTTCTTAACCGCGTGCCCGCGGGCGCATTTGTATCCGCGAAACCATTTTTGTGCGCCCGGCAAAGAATTATAGAAAGTATAATTATAAAAAAAAAATTCATTGAAATCACAAAAATATAACCATGTCCATCTTATTTTCAGATAGTCAAAATGACATAATCCTAACTGAAAACATTTGGAATTTAGCTGACCATAACTACACTTTTTTGAAAAAAGGAGCTAAGAAGATCCAGTACTGTTTTGGTTCCACATATTTGTGCAAATCTTTGTTTTCCACCATGAAAATAATAACATCGAAAAAAAGATCTCGAATTGGCAATGCCAACCTTGACAATTGTTTACGATTGGGTTTATTATCTTATACTCATCATTTTGAAAAGCTATTTAGTGAAATACAATGTCAAATATCGCAGAAAATGTCTTTGGTAATGATTTGGTTTGTAAATGTAAATAAATCCATAATCTTCCGATTTATAATAAATAGTTTAGTTATAATATAATGAATGTCAAACAAGTTATGCTAAAAATAAGAACATACATATGTTCTCGATAAATCTTTTTTTTTAAATCCGGCTTGCGCCCGTCACTCTTTTCCTAAATCTTAAATGCGCCCGTCACCACAATAAGGCTAAGAACCCCTGTTGTAGTAGTATAGAAAGTAAGTGTCATGGAATATTAAAATAACATACACACAAAATGAAATACAAAAAAACTAAGTTAGTTTCTTATTGGGAAATTAATCACACGTAACAACAATTTACCAAAAATAAACAATATTTCTTTTAATAATATCATTGTATCATTTTTTTATAATGACTATGGTTATTTTTTTGTTGTAACAGTATACATAGATAAGAATCATACAATCTTTTTGTATATGCGATAAGAATAAAACTTGTATCGGAAAGCAATAAAGGATAAACTCTCTTTCGGTATTTATCATAATAAATCTAGTCATAAATATATTGATAGTAGAAATAAAATGTACACAGCTTTCCCCTTTTGTTTTGAATAAAGAACACAAGCGAGGAATAAATAAAACGGTGGCAGCTTTCGCATCTGGGAAAATGCCAATAAAGGGAGTAAAAGAAATATAAGCGATAGATATCATGGAACCTAAGATCGCGAGAGAAATGACTGCCAAATGCTGGAGGGCTTTTGCGCATTGAACCCAACTTGACAATATTGCAAGGGAAAACTATAATGTTTCAATTATGCATGTACGAAATAATTAGATGTAGATATCGTATACTATAAAATAGTTTCACACTGTTTGAGCTCTCAATGTAAGAAAAAAATGTATATGACAAGCTTACAATATCAACAATTAAATTGTCATATAGGGACTAATTTTACTATTGATAAAAGAATAATAACTCAGTCCAATTGAATATGATATTTGAACTTTTACAGCCAAAATCTCCATTAAGCATGAGATAATTTGGTAAAAAAAACTTATTGGCAATAGCAAGTTATTCTACGACGAAGTTTCGCGGGCTTAAAGTGAAGCACGAGTATGTTTTCTTTTTATTAAATTGTTTTATTATAACAATTTTCGAATGCCTATACGTATTTTTATATTTTTAATAAAAAAAATCGATTACTTTGATGAAAAAAAACTTCTTCAAATATACAAAAAGAAAAAATAGATTGAATATGCGAAGTATTGGTTAAATCAGTTCCAAATGTACTTTGGCCGAAATGAAAAAAAAAACAATTTAGCATTACCGCAGTACCGTAGTAACACTGAATTATACGTAAATATAGCCACTTTATTCCAAATAGATCGATTATTATTAAATTCACGCGCCATCCTTTTTTTAATGATATAAATGATATAAGGACTAAAGTGAGAAAATCACTTTAAACTACTGTAAATACGGTTTTTTTCCGTTGATTGATAAAACATTTTGAAGGATTTTTTAAGCATCAACCATATAACTTCTGAAGAATATGCTGTGCTAATTTCGAAGTCATTTGAATTATATTTGTAGTGGTGTAATTGATATCAGTAAGTAATATTTCAGCATGTCATCATGTATCGTATTCAGACGTCGTTTGTTTGATGGCTAAGTTAGGCGCATTTGCTTGGCCGAATAGATGCGATTGTAGGATGAACCGAATGGTCGGATAGTTTCGATCGTCGGATTGGGCGGTCGAATCCGCGGAGTTCAATCAGCAAGTCGAGTAAACAAGCGGCCGAGGCTGGAGCGAACCCACGCGCAGTATCATAGCATATGAATATCTAATAGAAATTTGAAATTCCGTAAGTGTGGCGGTAGTGTTTGCTCACCATCAGCGACCGGCGAAGGGCAAACATTTGGACAGGGATGAATCGCGACGCGACCCCTGAATGTGAACGAGAAACAACTTGTGTCATAATCCGCGTTCAGAAAACGTTATGAACCTTAATAAAAACATAATGTTGATAACTTTATCACCCCACTGGTTTTGATACTATATGTGATACGTGTTTCGCTTAATTAAGAAGCATCTTCAGACTAAATCGATCGATTTCAAAAAAATATTGATTCTAATTTTAAGCCTATTAATTAGACCACGAAATAAACATTTTAAAGAGAAGAGCCACACGTCCAAATAAAGTCTTTACTTACTTATAGCTATATATTATTTTCCATTATCTTTAAGCTATTTAATTTTCACTTTGAAGGTGTTCACTGTCAATAATTACATAATAAAATCCGTATAAAAATAATAACATATTTTTAATACGTATTCCATTATTCGATTATCAACTGAACTTCATTTGATAATGCTCGCCATGAGCGAAACCGGTTCTGATCCAATAAATCTTATGTGGAATAAGTACTAAAAACTGTTTAGTTGTATTCGTGTATTTTTTCATTTCTACACTAATTACAATTGTGATCGATTTTTGAAAATGTTTCTATCAGTACATATTTCTTCACATTATTAATAGTCAATAATTTTGAGATCAGTATTTGAACAATAATTATTTATGCAGTAAAATAGTTTGTGAAAAACAAATATCCTGTAAGATAGTTCGATAGTTTTCCTTTCGACGCCCCTGCCAATACGGTGTTAGCATCCATTGCTCAAAACCGGCGCTAGGGTCAAAGTGAATACATTAAAGCGAGCTCCTGAGTGACTCACGTCCCCCACATGGTGCTACGCCACTGCTTTCGGGTGGACGCACTACACACATTGATGATGACGACACAGGGAGGCAGGGATTTACCCGTTACATCCAATAGAGCTTCTTTAACTGTTACTTGTGTCGCAAAGATTTTGATGCAATTCACACGAGTCACTGTAGTTTGTATTTCACCAATACAAGTATAATAATTTTAAGGATTTTAAAAACGTATTCTTGAAATTAATAATATGGAATCATTTTCTCGTGGTTATCTGTAAAACATTTCCAGACAAGTACAAATTGCTGCTCGCGAATAGTCTCATGGATTTTAAATCCATGTAAAATGTGTGGGTATAATTATTGTATGCTTTGAAATTATATAATATCTTCAATAAAAATTCACATATTGATAAAAACTTTAGTGAATCAGTTAATCTCACCCGTTACTCGAGTCTTTTCCATTATAACGATATCATATAGATATTACATTAGTTCAAATATTTTTCATAAATCAAGATATTTTCTCATCATTGACCGTTTAAGCATGGCCATTCTAATATAGTAGTCGAAATAAAAGTAAAATCGTATACAAATCTTGAGTTTACTTGACGCAGGTAATTTTAAAAAAGCACTTGGTAAATCAATGAATGTGTAAATCCAGGACGGATAATTCGATATTGAAAAAAAACTTAGTTTGTTTTGTATCATTTTGTAAGAAATTAACTTTATTAAAATCATGAATTTGGGTAGACGCCAAGTTTAACCATTAAAACTCCTAGAACTACTGTGTCCAGTCTTGCTCGATATTGTATAACTGGGTTGGAAAAATATTTTTTTATTATCTTTAAATTATCCTTATTTCTAAAACCGTATATATTAGATTGTGTGCCTCAGTCAAAGTTTGTTACATGGCATAATGTGGTATATTTTTCCACATTTTGTTTTACCATGCTAATAAATACGCAAACCCTGTGATATCAATCAATTTCTCAAATCTATTGAGGAGATACTGGAAGGAAAAAAATAGTAATATATATTGAGGAGTGCAAACGATTTTAAGCCTTTGTATTTGAATTACGAAAAAATATAATCAACCAATTATAATAATCTTTTTTATATAATTGTTAAATATTGTATAAAGTTTTCAAAAAAACTTATATCAGTATCATAGTTGTTCATAAATAATGAAAATAAATATGTCAGTATTCTTTTTCAAAACGTATCTTATTTAAATAACTGTTATGTCTATTGTATTTATTACTTTTTAAAGTTTTAACTGTAATAATAAAAAAATGTATAGTATTTCTTCATTCATGGACGTTTACATTTACAGATCAAATCTCTTCATTGCGAACCCTAGATTTTGAACACTTTGAATAGTTCATCTTGTGTATATGTATATCCAACCAATACAAGTGGATATTGTAATGAGGTTAGCGTCTATAGTGAATGGAATAATCAAGTTTATCATAGTCGCCGATGAGCTACCTCAGAATTGTACAGTGTAACCCCTTTGACTTAAATCGGTTTAGTACAGGCGATAAATTTGAAGCACTGAGCAGAATGCCAAACCGCTCAAATGTAGTAACACGGCGTGTATTGTGGAATAACAATATAATTACATAAGAACACACCACAATTCAATAAATGGATTGACATGTATGCAAAGTGAAGATCACACTGAACCAAGTAGAAAAATTATAAATAAGATCAATAAGAATAATCGTTTTGGTTTCCATTTGGTTATTATTATCATTCTTGGCTGGTTGGTCTTATTATATCGTTTAATATAAGATTTTTTTTCTTCAGAAAATTTTGTCTATAGAAATCGAAAATCAAGAAATACGTAATGGAACGACTTTGTATCATACACACTCCAAAATGTTATGAAAAAGAAAATGAAGGCTTTCATTATAATGAATTACCAATTTATATTCAGTATGAAAGATCATTAACAATGGCTGATAAGGTTTTTTTTGTTTTTTAAAGCATCTCAAATTGAAGTTTTATTAAATCAAAGACATTAAGTGGGTGTTATAGCTCTTCTTTAAGTGCTGCTTGTAACACAGTTGCCCAACCTTAACTGAGTAAAAAGCAGTTCTTAAAGAATGTTTATTTTAGAGTAGAGTAGGATTTGGTCAGAACAAGTGGATTGCTAATCGCTCTCACTAAGTCTCAGTAAGTTTAAAGCATCAGAAAGATGAGAAAGAATTTCAGACATTACATACATTCTTATATTAGAGCAGAAATCCATAATTCGGGGAACGGTACCGCAACCGAAACCTATGAATATAATCATAAAATACAGTAAGATAGTTGATATTTATTTCTTATTTATTGTACATTATTATGACATATTTTATTCGTGAGCTCTTTAATCATAGTTCTGACGATGGATCTTAATAGTTTTTAGAATCCAATTTTTTATTGTTATAATATAAAACTTATATATCAATCGATACAAATACTAAAATTCCAATGGCAGTAAATTTGTTAACGAAATAAAAATATAGCATGGACTATAATTTTTTTTACGTGTTTAAGATTCAATCGTCAAAAGCTCAGACTGAAAATAAAACTCATGTTGAGTGGTTATATGGACAGGAGCAAGGAATATAGGCATGAAACATTTATGACAGAGTTGAGGAGGTTTTTCACGTGATCCAGAAGTTATTGAGGGATATTAACACTTGTAAATATATAACCTGTTTATATTAAATTATAAACCTAAAACTTAGTTTATTTTCCCGGCTGTGCACAAATAAAACAGTACAGCTAACACAATTACTACTGAAGCGATGCCGATACACGACAACCTAATAACATAATGTTCTGTGAGGGATGTCAGTGAATGGTCATAAATATAAGGATTGTTTTGCTGGCATCTGTCACCGCGTTTCCGGGTCATCACTGATCATCCCTTTTAATCAAACTATCACAGTGGCACCTTTTTTATGATTGTACATGAGAGGAAATTAAAAAAAATATATTACAAGCTACTTTTACCAAAAGATCACTACACATTTAAAAGGTCTAAACTCTTACAAGACATCGTTACTTTTTTAGTTTGGTAGATGCTAGTTTGGATTGAATCAGTGTTAATCTCGAGTCATAACAAATAATAATGAGGCCGCTAACACTGATGTTCAAAACTGTTTTAAAATCATTTTTTATACACTTATATGCATAATTATTTATGTCTAAACACCAGAACTCAAAACTAGAAATAATGTGTTAGTACGCATCCCAAAAAAAATAACGAGAAATTAATGAAAAAACAAACGAATTATGGCAATCTAAAAACCATCGTGAACACCTAACTGTTAGTCAAATGAATATAAGACCAATATATGTATAAATACATTCAGCTGTATATGACAGATATTGACCATCGATGGTATGTTGCTTGAACAGTATTGGTTCAAGTACAACCAAAATATTTGGGAATGTTTTTGTTCAACTAGAACAAAATTTGGCTAGAATTGATATCAATTATGCTATTTTTTCCACATATAAAACGAGAGTGGTATACAATTTTTGTGATAAAACCTTAATATTTTTTTGTACAGGATAACCAAATAAAAGCTGAAACTTACCTTCTATTCAGAATGTGTATATGTTTTCGTTAATAAAAACAGCCCCCATGTTCAAAATAATGGTCACGTCTCTGGTAAGATATATCATTGTTTTCACAGCACAGTGAGGGTGGTTTATGATTCGAATTTGGTAAATACAATTTTGGTTCGCGTTGCTTTCCAAAGACGTCACAATCTGTCAAATATTTATTTTATTCTTCGATACTGTTTGTAGAGGGGGTTGGTATATTGAAATGTAGAACTCTTTTGGTGATCAACGTAAATAAATGATGTTCTATGAATATTTATGAATTTGATATAGAATGTTTAAAAAGATTTGTGGAATAAATCATTTTATATTTCTTATAATAAATACAATGTCAAATATCATCAGGTTTTTTATTTTGTTAATGTACTTAATTTATAAATAAAGCTTTAAAGACGCTGGTCTGTAAAGCAGTCTTCTAGTCTTACATATCAAATAATTTGGCGAGTGGATATTTTCCGATATTTTGGCTCACAGTTTTTTTTCGAAAATATACGTTTTGGCGACTCGTATATCACTTATGCTATGTTTATATATATATGATAATATTAAAAACAAATGAAAAGTAAAGCGTGAAAATAATTATGTCTAGTCCGCGGTCGAGGGTCAACGATGTCGGCTCCGGTTGCGGAGCGCATCGGCTCGAATCCCAGTTCAGGCAGTCATTTTGAAATCAAATTATTGATTTTTTTCGGAGACATGGAACATTCCCTCTTACAAACAACCGATCATAAGAACGCGAGGTAATGCGAGCGATAAGCTAATACATGTCCTTGTTCTATCCTTTCTATACGTATGTACACTCTCCGAAAAAGAGAGGTCGAGCAACTGAGTGACAAACAGTTATCTTAAAAAAACGTCTGTTGAAGCAAATATTAATGTTTTTCAATAATAATTACGCAACGAATGAAATGATAAATAGTTAACGATATAACACTTAAAGTTTATGCATGCATTAAGGCAGTACACACTTTAAATCATTTGCTGATTTTATTCAGGTCGACATTAAGCCTAACTTAACTATCAAAATGCTCGTGTTTAAGCCCTGGTCGAAGTTCATATGCTCCACATTAGGAGTGGAGACGGTGCATATTTTTTTTCTAAAACACTTATCTATTTGCAATAAAACGCATCATTTCTTTATTAATAAATAATTATTTTTTACGTTTTTTCTCGATAAAATAAAAAAATGGACTTCTAAATTAGAGTTTATACCCGCAATTAATGGTTAAAAGATATTTACTAGGGCAAGTTTAGATTCATTTTGAGTCTATAATATCGAATGTACAATAGTAATCGTTGGGATGAGCAAGGGTCGCGTGGACTGTATTTTGCCAAGCTCGCACGACTAAATAATTGTCACTTCGACTGTTATAATTCTCGGTTTGAACAATACACAATGCGAAATGATCTATTCTTTACTTGTGGTTTTATTATCGAGAATACGCATGACGCCATTTCGATTCGACCGAATTAAATGTATAGTGGGATAATTTCAGTTTTCAATGAATAGGTTTGACTGGCGTATTTTATAATTTATGAAAACATCACTCGAATAGTTTGTTATAGAGTAAAAAGTTCTTTCAATAAATCTCCCGTTATTCACTGTAAAAAATATTTTATTTGAATTTCGATTAAAAATTCTACATGATTTACTACAAAAACGTCATAAACGCATGTTAGAAATCACTGAAAACATTATTTATAATACGTCAGCACATTATAATTATGTAAAGCAATTATTATTAGTAACGTGTTGAATTGATTATAGCTGATGGCTTGAGAACCATAAAAGTGTTTTTAAGTAATATGTGTCTAAAATTGTTAAATATAGTTATACGTCAAACTTTCGAAATTCATCGCTATATATAATATTATAAAAGATGACTTAAAATTGAGAAGATTCCTTTAAGTCTAAGTTTATTATTGATTGAAATAACATACGATGTATTCATTCCATTCTACTCGCTCAAATCTTCTATATGGCTTCTGAAAAAGCAGTTGGAAAGACTGAAGGCAATTAGCTTCATGTGTGGATCAAAGTAGGTTGAAGATCAATGAAATACGCTTGATTATTTTTAATAGCGATACATTTAATGTGATTTTTTTTTTGTTTGTGTTAACTACATCTCTTTTAACATTATTATTACACTGTGGCTTTATATGAAATGTATTCCATCAAAATATGAAAATTGAGCGTTTAACCATTAAAATATAAGAAACCGATTTTCAAATAAGGCTTATTAATATAAAAACAATTTTTGTTCAATATAGGGCGATTATAAATATTCAAAAACATATTGTATACATTGGCATTATAGGTATAGTACCGGTTTTGGATCGCAATGGCCGATCTGACGCGATTTGGATACACGAAAGAGGCAAAACGAACAAACGGCGGGGCCGGTTCGTTCTTTTTTTTTATATTTATTGGATTGAATTCTCATTCGTTGAAAAAAATAATTCCATTGTCGATGCAAGAGCGAAATAAACACATACAATAAACGAAAGGAGCGAAAAGCTGCAGCCGCGCAAAAAATATGTTTTTGTCAATCGTGTTTCCGATTGGCCGATCGCATTTCAATGAAATACTAGTTGTGCGCCCCGGATAGGAGGAACATTTCGATTAATTCAAAATTCAACCGACTTATGAATATGATGCGAGTTTTAGAGTGTTTTGAAAAATTGTGATCGTATAAATGTAATATAGTATATCAAACAATAAAAAATAAAGTAAAACGATTGTAAATGTTTAAAAGCTTCATCTATAATATATTTTAAATACCGGCTTTTCATAATGCATAAGATAGGTGATTAAAAATGTATCAAAATATTTACTTTTAAAAAATGCACACGTTTCGACAAAAAATGATTGGGAATTTATATTTACGAGATAATATTATTTACGTTCGTCAATCACAAACAATACAAATATTTTTAAGTTGTAACGATTTGTGACAACTTAATTCAAATTTTCTCATTAACGCACGAATAGAAACACTCAGAAATACCATATGTTATTACCTCATAAATTATTTCAGATTATTGACTTTACCTGCCATAAAACAATGCAATATGTAATACATTTCCGGAATTATTGAATGTAAAGCAAAGGTTGATTAAGTATTAACCTATTGAAAGTACCATATTTGAATCAGTCGTCAATGTGTTGGGTTGCTATAAGTTTTTTAAACGAATCGCAATGTAATCAATATTTATCGCATGAATTGTATCCGATCATTCAATTGGACTTCTCTTTCCTCCACTCATCGTAAGATGTTGTAAGTATGAATTTGTGAGCCTTTACATAACCGCGGTAATCTCCCACACAACCTTGATTTTAAGTAACATGTCAAACAATTAATGTATAGGCAGTGACGGCTGGTGACGGGGTGTTAGGGGGTGCAAAGGAAGATTCAACCATTTTTGCAAGAGTTCTTTCCTATTCATTGGATTTTAAAACACTTCTTTAGCATGGACTTTCAATTCAGATGTTCGCAATACCAACTGTTTCTATTCCGTAGTACGGAAAAATAGTTGAATCTTCCTTTTGCACCCCCCAGCACCCCGTCACCAGCCGTCACTGTGTATAGGTATCAAGAAAACAATTTATTTTTAACTGCACATGGATTTAGCTACGGTCACCATCACGTCCATCGAAAATATTGTTGATTTTTAAAAATGTATTTTCTGTGTATTTATTGAATATGAGCAATAATATCATTGCAAACAAAATTTCATATTTGTCGGCATATATGTAGGTTAGTAAGTAAGTCTTTACGAAAATATAATAAATCTTTTTGTCGAAACCTTTAATATGAGTGTTGTCGTGTAAACATCAAAGTAAGTGTAATCCCGGTGATAATGGTGTCGGCATCTCGTCAAAGATTTTGGCATCGCTAAAAACCACATCATACCACACCTCGCATTTTGATCTTCTAGTATCTATTGTTACTCCCTACAACACTTTCATTCACAACAATGCTACAAATATTATTTCTATTAGCCAAACACACTATTGTTAGATATTTTTATTCATGAAAGGATATTACTTACACAGTACTGACGTAATACAGGTTGTATTTTTGAGAAAATATGTTTCTATTTTTACTTCAAATATTCAGAACTAGTTTTGAATCCAATTCAAAGATGCCGTTTGTTGATTAATTCATGGCAAATCTGTTTAAATTCTTGTAGATGATCTAAAATAATACGTGAAATATAATCACTTTTCAAAATTTAATTTCACCTTTAATTGATGCTTGAATGTTATTATTTTTAAAAAAATAATTGCATATTTATGCTTTGTCATCCAAATGAGATTTATTATAATAAGTATTATCAGTTTTTAGTATTTGTATAGCCAGTTTTACCACTTTATATATAAAACATTTAAACAGTATTGAGAGATTATACTTATAATCTCTAAACTTTAAACTCGCTCGATGATTTCGCATTAAATATTAATAGTTTTAAAAAATGTGGTATAAGATTAGAAACACACGGGAAAGCGTCAAAAATATAAATGACTGAAGATTTGAATACAGTTCCAAATCGTTGCTGTGCTTTTATGTTATTTTAGAATTGAATGTAAGCTTTAGCTTACCTGCCATCGTAAAAAGTGTTTAAGCGCGAGCTCAAAATGAATAAAAATTTAACGTTTATCAAATATGCAATTTTACAAGCACAAAAAACATGCACTCTGTACGGCAGTGACGAGAAATGCTGAATATAAAAGTAAATTTAAATTGAATTTGTACTCGTTCTCTAAAATTATACGCCCCAAAACACCAATTCCATTTTGCATGTTCAGCAGAAAGATAAAAGCTCCACACCGACTCTGTCTGTATTTTATTTTATTTCCACCGTATTGTAATTCGTATGGATTACTATTTTTTTTTCGTCATAAAGTTTTGTGACAACGTTTTTGTGACGAGCATGGGCACCAGGTGTTTGTGCACTTGGATTAAAATTCGTAACGGCTAGACTCCGGTTTGATCCAATTATATTTTCATTTCAAACGTTTTGTGACAAAAGCGACCATGTTTGTCTACTCATTCGTATGGAAGTTTGATAGAATACGTTGGCTGTTTTGTCACTAGTTCAAAATGATGCTGCAACCATTGTGTAATTTATATGGAGTTCATTTAATATTTCACCATGCGCAATAATTGATTTTTAAACATACATAGCTATGGTCCTAACATTCCTCAAACGAATGAGCTTATTTTGGAGAAATCAAACACGTTACAAAATAGAAAAAGATGTGAAAAAATGTTGAGACGAAGATACATACTGGGGATGAATTCGAAAGACACAGTTTTTATACAAAGATTTCCAAAAGCAAAATTTGATTTCACCTCCTTCACCATATTCACTGTGTATTTTATTTAGGCGGTGGAACAAATTGAAGTTTTCGTTGATCACATATATCCATGGAAGTTAGATTCGAGAAACTTTTCTTCTAGTTAAGCCAATTTTTTAACAGTCTTCAAATTTGAAAACCAACATACTCGAAGATCTTTATTTAAAGTCGAAGAAACTATATTCACGACCATACAATGTACATATATAAATAAAATAGAAAACATTTCAAAAAACTTACTGGACGTAAAAAAATTTTGGCTCTGCTAAAGTTTTTGGTAACATTTGAATAAAATTGCATTTTTTATAATCAGAACATTTATTGTTTATGCATTTTAGTGTGCATTTCATATAAAAAAATAATATATTATAACAAACGTAGCGTTACTCGATTGAGGAGAAAATTCCACTGGTGACGCATTAAATACTAATATTGTTGATTGATTGACAAATAAAATCATTACAAAAAATGTAAGCCCAAATATAGAAACATTATTTTCTACAAACCACACAATTTATTCCCCTATTGCATCGAAAAAAATATGTCCACGCATGTTTAGTCATTTTCCTATACAAATAAAAACTAATGCACTCCGCTACTCGTGAATATTGTTTTGTTATTCGTTCAATCTCATTTTTTAAATGCACTCTTTGTACAAAAGCATTATTAATGCTATTGCATGCAATGAATGGGCAATTGCAAAAATGTGTGAAAACATGTCGATTGAGATTTATCACTAAATATATCAGATCTGATAGGGTAGTTTCAATTTGCTATGTGAATATTATGAATCCAAATCACAGAAGAAAGCGAGACAAGGCAAATAAATTGTCAGTAAACATTATGCATACTGTGTGCAATTCACAGTGTATCATAATTATTACATATATGTATAAGTACATATATAATGAAATGAATTTAACCATTATTTTTAGTGGTTCTTTTAGAGTAACCATATATATAACCAACCAATTTTTAGATACTGTGAATGTGTATTTTTGAAATTTATTCAAAAGTATGATATTAATATCATTCTATCTTTAAAATAAATTTTGCTCTTAGCTTTGGTCGCTGGTATTATGGGCACTTTTATTTGAGTACGACATATAATATAGATACAAAAGAATATTGTGTAAGTACCAACATCATAAATTGCTCTCTGCCTTCAATTTGGTTGCCTGTATAATAGTGTTCACGCATATACAGTTACCAAATCTGTAGGTATTTGCGCAACATAAACTTTACAAAAAGTTTATTTAACCTTTGACATATTAATCTAGCAATGCTATAGTTTCCCCATAAATGTGGGAATTTTTTTAAATATTAATTCAGTTTAATATCAATAATAAAAGAAAACAAATGCCTACTATTTTGTAAGTTTTAAAATATTTATCTGATAATATAAACCTCAGTACAACTATTATTATATAAATTATAACACATTTATAGTACTAATTTCACATAAAATTTATTGACTAAGGACTGGTGTCGTTCATGGCGAGCATTATCAACTGATAAGAAGTACAACAAAGCAGTGGTTTGAGTGCATGACTCGAACATAAAAAAAGGTCATTTTATTTTGATAAATATATGGACATACATATGTACATACTCTCATAAAAAAGACGAATAAAAGAAAGGAAGTAAATTAAGAATTTGGAGCTGCATGGCATTATGAACTGCTGATTTATTCTTCAATCAGATGCAGTTTTGCACCCTTTATGCGATCATTATTAAAACATTTAAAAAATATAAATAAATGTGTTGGTCGATAGATTTTTTCGACTCCGGCAAAAATGCAAATACATGTCTACCACATAAATATATACTACAATAATATATACAGTGCTTAATAAAGATAGGAGAGTATGTATTTATAAATTATGTATACAATGAATTACGTTGTAATATGTAGTTATCCTGGCCGAAGCCTGAGGCGCTTCAATAAATTATTTCAAAATGTTTTATAAGCCGCACACTAACTCCGCAATAACTTTTGCGATAGTCCAATGTGTAAATAACTACTATTTAACAACTTCGAGCATTTCGGTGGATTTAAACAATAGCTGGTTAGTAGTGCCCGTCGGAATCCCCCAAGATTTGATAGCCGCAAGTTGAAAGTGCAAACATCTGTATGTGGCGCGATCCGCTGTGGGTTCAGCCGAAGAAAGATGGTCCCCGGGATTAGCCGATGCTTCTGAAGGACGAAGTCTTGTTTTAGGGTCGGCTTAATCCTCGGCAAAACCGGGATATTATCCTTTGGTAGGTAAGACTGTTATCTGCTTAATGTTTGGTAAACAATGGGGACTTTGCATTGAGTATTTTGAGAGACAATTAAAGGGAAACTTGAGGTTGCGTTGCGTCTTCATGTGTGATAACTAAAATAAGATACCAGAATTACGATATTACAATAAATTACAGGAGAGATTTAAACTAATGTCGCAAATCTTGAAATGTAAACCCTACTTTGAGTAACCCGAGTTTTGGATTGTAAACTAAATTAGCCAACTAACAAATATCCTTTCATTCAATGAGTTATGGTAACAAACTTTAAAAAAGACTATTTGATTAGCTTGATATATATAAATATACAAAAAAACACGATACAAGCATCGTTTTATTTTGTTAAAATTTATTTGACAGTAAAAACTCAAATTGGAACCGTTCAAGTTTTGTACATTTTCATACGTTATCACTCCTAACTTAACAACTTTCATACGCTTTAATACTCTTACCTTAACATGAATACATGGGTGTCTGTTTTTTTTTTTGTAAAATCCTTCATATCCCAAAAACAGCGATTAATTAACCTAGCCATATCCTTTCTCTCCATACCCTCATCGAGATAGAGAGTTTGAGCAACAAGCAGTTCTGGTAGAAAACTCCTGTTGAGATAATGATAGCGGGCATGGCTAAAAATGATTGTAGAACTACCAAGAAGGTCAAACAATAATTCTTTCATATTTAAGAGTTGTTTTACTGTTGCTTTATTCATGTGGAAATAATATAATAAATAAGATGGAAGACGAATCAAATTTCTATAACCAAGCGGAAAATTCTCTGCTTAGAGATATGATGGTATTGCATCTAAGTCACACCTCGATATCGATGTATGATATTTGTGATATCAGGCATATGTGCTCATGTAAGGGGAACGCTGATCTCCAGTTATTTGGAGGATTGTGAGAAAAGGTTCACACTTAGAAAGTAATAACAAAAAAAATATTACAATACTGTAGTAACACAAAAATTGTTTTAAATTTTTTGGATGATTTTTTGTGGTAGAGGCATTATTTAAAATAAATCAATGGACCAATAACGCTCGCGATGAGCGTTAAAGTCTTGTTCTTTATCAGAATATATGTGAAAGTATTAGGTACTATACAATTTATTATTTTTTTATTTTGAAATCCTTCCCTTGTGTCCCAGCAGCTAGTCGTCGTTAGTTTTTACCAGGGTATGTGGAGATGGAGTCGGTAAAAAAAGTTCGACTCCGACTCCGACTCCAAAATTGACCAAAAACACGACTCCGGCTAAAAAAGTTTAATATCGTCACTTTTTTTTGCCTAATTTTCCTATTTATGTGTATTCAATTAAATATCAACCCTACCAATCTGGCCAAGGTTCAAATTTGACATTTTATATGCAAAAATAAAAAGATCAAACTTTTCAAAATGTTTGATTCCGAGTACGACTCCGGTCAAATCGCCGTGACAACTCCGACTCCGGCCAAAAAGCCCCGACTCCAAAAAAAGCTCCACAACCCTGGTTTTTACTACTAAGACAGCTTCAACAGTTAATATGTAACATGAAAGAATGAGATAATAAAGTAAAATTTATGGTAAAAAAATATCTACAAGTATGATAAAACAAGTTCATATCATTACTCATATTTTAAGTGCTTTCTCGAGTTATTAAAATAAAATATAACAATAACACTGTTGTAAATATTGTTGACAAAAAAAAACTTCGAAAATAATAATACCTGCGATTAAAAATATGTTCAAAAATACAAATAATACACGGCAAAGTTGCCGCCAGACGTATAATCTCCTGTAAATCCCCCATGAGATGTGAGTGTAGCCATTTTAGGCGACATTGTGCCATCGTTTTTGGGACGGGAGTAAAAAAATGGCATTATGATCCTGCTAGATAGCTGGCGGTGACAAACTTTGCGGAGAAGAGATCACGATGATATTTTTATAATAATGTATAATATCTCATACAAATATGCCGTATTGTGTCAACTGGTCCTAATTCCCGGACTCAATTCATGCGTAAATTGTCGCAACTGAGATATGCGTCGATAAGTACGTTTACACTCGGGTGGCACATTAAAATGAAATTTATTTTTTAATCATTATATTGCAAATGGTTTTTATTTTTGATGTTTTTTGTGTGCTGAGTTGGTACCCAACTCGTAAACCAACGATTAAAAAAACAATTAGGTAATGTAAAGGTATATTTAATTTTTTGAAATTTGTACTTTTCCATAAGCTTAAACTCTCGGAAAAGTACAATTCTGTATTAATATTGAAATTCCATCAAGCACGCTCAGTCGAAATCCTGAATTAATGAAGGTAAATGTTAATTTATTGTTGTTAAATTTGATAAATTGCTCTAGTCCCAAAATATTTTTGTTTGATACTTTATTCAAATAACTACTATCTTGATAGTTGTTATTTGAACCTGCCGAAAAGCCGAAAAATGCTCAGGATACGATATTGAACAGAAGCAAAACATTTGAGATAAAAAGGCATTTACCGTGCAAATATTTGCAAATGAACCAGGTAATTTTAATTTAAAGGTTAAACAAATTCCCTCCAGAGCAGGTAATATTACGATGAAAAAAGATGTCAGCGATTCATTTGGTATTGAAATGATCAACGTTTAAAATTTTGCCCATGCCTTGAAATTATTTTATGATTCCGAACCTTTAATACCAAGATGATGCTTTTACTACACAGCTTGAGTGGTCAGTTATACTTATATGGTGTCATTAAACATGTGAATTCCATATGTGATCCATATAAGATTTCGATCACTATACGTGGCAAATTAATTTGAAAGTCTCTAGCTTGAATTTCTACGTATTTATATAGAATTCTGCAACGTTAAATCGTTATAAAAAGAATTTAACTAACTGAAAATTATAAAATCACTATAAATTTAAAAGATGTTTCATGGCTTTATACTAGAAATGTGTATGCATGTAATATCCCTTACAAAGTCAGAAAATGAGTAAAAAAATAAACATAATTGTGCTGTTAGCAATAATCTTAAAACATTCGTTTTCATTTGCCACGAATGATGAAATGCTTTATGAAATTGTTACAGAAGACATTCTATCGTGCCGCAATACACTCGAGACACATCAGACAATAGGTGAGCGGTGTTTTTGAAAAGTCTTTCCATGTTTTGAAAATAGTTCGGCCATTTTCTATTGTGACATCAATATTTCAGTAAAATGACAAAAATATTTGTACATATTTCTTAATCTCTTCTCGGCATCAGCGCAATGACAAATTTGTTCTTTGGCGTAAATATAAATATCTGTTTGGCTATTATTAGAAAGTATTTTTCAATGACCCATTTCAATACCAACTTCTCATTGTGCCCAAGAGATATTTCTCATAAGTATCATTATGTTTTGCGTAATAAAAGTTATATTGGAAAAAATGGATTGAAAATTCCAATGCTTTTTAATTCGATCAGCTTAAATAACAATACTGCTATATAACCAATTGGCCTTTCACAGAGTCAAATTAACCAATTGGTACCATTTTCATTAAAAATCAGTTACATTATTTTTTTATTTGATTGGAAACTATAAAAAATACAGTACGTTGTACGAGATACCTCATACGACTTTGAATTAAAATACTTTTATATTTAAAAATAAATTGTATGATTTTAAATATTTTCGATATATTCTTTGGTAATTTTGTGGTTATTCTTTCATTGCAATTTTCTTTTTTTCTTGTGTCTTGGTGTGACACGACCAGTAAAATAGTAACGAAGTTATTGATTCAATTTTTTTTTTTTGTGACTTATATTAATACTTTTTAATACAATTTAGGGCTCAATCATTATATAATTTAAGCGAAGGTAAATATCCTTCGAATTGCTAGTGTGCGTTGTATGTTCTACCAAAAACACTTTAAGTGAGATAACATACGAAAATCTTCATATTAAAACAAATAAATTTGTATGGTATTATACATAAGCCGCTATAAGCTTATGAAAATGTATGTGTATTCTTATGTAAGTAAGTAGATATAATCTGCGTCGATTTCGTACAACAAAGCAAACCCTATTGCGCGATATTCAAAAGATTAATTATATAAGCCACCCCCACATCCACCATAATCTTATCCATTTTATTACTATTCCCGTCTCATTTTTGCGCGCACATCTACGCACGCTAGATATGCAGCCGTCTCTTTTTATGCATTTAAATCGGTGTTTTGATGAGAAATTGTGAGAAACTATAAACAACGCTCAGCGAAATGAGAGCTTTTGAACAGGCCTATACAATATTCCAAAATATTAATATTCAAGTCATATACACATTTACTTTGGAAAAAAGGATATAAAACGATTGATGAAAATGTATGAACTATTGCGGTTGTATTTATCGTTAAACTTTCATACAATAGAGAACGAACTCAGTCAATGATCAAAGTGTGACTGATTCATCAACTTTAAAATAGTTTTGAATGATTAGTACACATGCTGTGTTAAATGCTGCAAAATTCAAAAACTGTTTTATTTCCAATGAAACTTTATCTGCCTAATAATTGAAAATGGAAACTTATTTGCGTGGTCAAAAGACATCGATGAAATGGCAATGGTTTAAATAGTTATAAATATATAACACATAGCAATATAATATATGCATATGAATCCAGTGCCATACATATGTAAAAAACATAGTACAGCAGATAGTTTTGATGCTAAACTATTATCCCTACTTGCTAAAAATACCGAAAAGAATAATTGAGTTTTCTTAAGAAACCCAACAGATGTCACACTTTACTCGTTTTTGATTTAACCAAGTAGACAATTATAATAAACGAATACCCCAATAAAATTTCCATGAATTTATTTAGTTGGTTAATTATTGATGGATATCGTATTTAATCTGTATACTTCAAATATTATTATCGATTTATCATATATTATTAGACTTTTATGTTGGATAAGTAAGATTTTTATTCAATTTTTAACAGCGATTTAAATGAATGGAATTAGGATTTTTCAGTATTGAAGATGTTTTTAAGTATAAAATCTCGAGTGGTCTACGTTGTAACGTCGTCGTCGGTTACGGTACTCAAGGGCTTGAGTCTCAGTATGGCCAATATAATAATATATTTTTAAGCGATTTGCGTTTGAAAGTATGATATATGTCACGTGTAAAATTATCTCCCGTGCTTAGCGGGAGCGATTGGGAAAACACCTATCTAACCTCATCCGTATCTACTCTTTGTAAAAAAAATGGGGTTGAGTAATTGAGTGTTATGCAGTTCTGGTAGAAAAACATATATATTAAATTTCACAATACAGGTAAAGCAATATGTAACTATAAAATTTAAAACATAAAAGATTCGGAATTATTTGAGTACTACTCGTCAATTTGAAGCAAAAGTCCTTGCATTGCGAGTGACTGCAAGAAAGCTCATCTGGAGGGAGATTTGAAAGTTGTCTGCCGTAGTCATCTCGCCTTTGTCTCTTCGCTTTCTCTAAATGTCTTCATTAATATCACGTCGCTTTTCAGTTATAATCGTTCCTCGGCAAACATTTTGTGAGTAACGCATGTTACAAATGAATCGTTTGTATACTTACAATGCAGACGTCTTTATATTATGAAAGGGGGATAATAAAGACGTCAGCTCAAAATTTGCACTTAAAATTCCCGTGTTTAATTATTAGAGCTTTATATCAAAGACCAACAGTACATAATTTAAAATGTGATCATTCATTTGGAAAATAAATGGTGACACAAATAACTCTAAAAAGCATTTTAAACTATCCATATTCCTTAAATATATTCAAGGAACTGTTTTATTTTTGATAGTGTGTTTAAATACTGCAGACTCTCATTAAAATAATGCTTTTTTCTAACAAATAATATTTGAACTGTGTGAAATTGTTTCTGACTGCTTGGCAAAGGTGTGCCATTTCTACACAGCGATGTATATATATTTTATAATTTTAACAATGGTTTTGCCAATAAAGATTGCCAATTGATACCATACACGCTGAATTGTTTTCATATACACCCAAAGTCACAATTTTAACGCTAAACTATCAAAAGTTTTCTTAATCAACTAAACTAGAGAGGGATATAAGTAGCAGTGTCTTTTATTGAAACTACATTAAGAATATTCTTAATAAAAGAAATATACGGTCACATGTTTAGGTCCTAGGTGATAGCTGAAATTTATGTATAATTTATTTATAAATATAAACATTACACTTTCTTTGAAGTTGGATTTAATGATATTAGTATAATGCTCAAATGGGTACTGAAGTAAGTTTTATCTAATAATTGCCAAAGAAATTGTGGAATTTATTTACATTAAACATTCAAAGCAAAAATTCATTTCTCCCCATTAATCCAGTGAGTGAAACAAATTACTTGTGTTTCCTCCCTAACTGGAGTTGTGGATTGGCTGAGCCTCAAGGAACGAGCAACGCACCTCGCCAGATGAACAGAGCCAGTATAAACGTGATAATTCCATTTGCACAGCTCTGAATATTCCATTATATTAAATTTTGTACGTGAAAGTGTTAATATTTCATTTTCAAGTTTAATTAATTCCCCCACTCCTACCACCGAGGCTGGGAGCTGAGCACAAGAACGCAGTGGTGCCTGTATTGGAAAGGGTTAATAATTATCAATTACCCCCCCTATTTAGAACATGTAAATTTCACGGGACATTCCTATTTATATTTTATCACACAAAAGTATTTCTTTACCTCCATTATAAGAAATGAAAAAATGTCAGTATTAAACTGTGAAAATATTTTGCTTTTTTTAAACGTTTTTTAATATAATAACCAGTTTTATCGGTAATATTTTGTAATTATCAGTTATCTCGATACCTATGGTCTTATTTGCAAGACTCAAAGCTGTAAAAAAAAAATAAGACACATAACAAATTAATTTGAAAACACGAAAAAAGCATATATAACCATACACTGTATTAATTTTAAATGGCATGATTTTTTGAGATATAAATCTTTTCAAAATAAGAGTTGACGCTGGTATAAAGAAAACTACAACGGAAAGTTTATGTTTTATAAAGAAAAGAATAATTGAAAGAGCAATTTTTAAAATACATCGATAAAATTAAAGAAAATAGCAATGCTATGTTTGTTTCAATCAAAACATATTCCATGGGATGCTGTTAATATAAGGAAGTCCAACTGTTGAAATCAAAATAGCCGTTATTTAGAAAAAATAAATAAATATTTTCTTGCTAATTAAATATTTTCATCTTCCCCCTTCCAAAATTTGACTTATGAAAACCCGCCATTGCGCAGGGGTGGCGGGAAAGGGGGTCGGTTTCATAGGAACTCAAACATCCCCAGTAGCTTGCGCGAAACAAATTGATTTACCTAAATAATTATTACTGCTTCACAAAATTTAATTGGAAAACTCGAGTGGAGGCTCCATCAATCATTTTCACGTTCCACCTTCGCTTGTTTCAGCTGTATCCGCTTCCCAGCTGGGTGAAAATTCGCATCTCGAGAGTACCACTTTGATAAAGAGATGTACTTATATTAAAATCTATCGATAATTAAATTTATTCGCAAAACTTTCGCGCTACGTGATTGTTGTTTTCGATGTGGCGCGAAGAGCCTATTCTATTAGGCGAGAGATGGCGCACAGCGTACGGCGAATGCCTTACATACCGAACTGTACGAAAATATAAAAAGACATTTTAGCTATTTTTTGTGTTTTTTTAAATTTACAAAACGAAGTTTAAGCTTCGTGGTATACATTCATAACATTAATACTTTCGATGGATTCGGCGGTAACTTGGTGGAAGTTATTTAAATGAAAAAATTTTAACAACTCCTACAATATTAGAATCTTTATTTTATTTGTTACTTAAGCAACCTTTGCGAAAGTAAGTCTGATGATGCCTCTGAAAGAGGCGAACTACTTGTAACTACTTGTAACTAATTTTAACACAATACATGCGATAATCAAAGTTATATTGAGTTTTATATTATTCATAACATTAATTAAAATAGCTAAGATTGGAGAATCGTTTTTGTAACCGATGATTTATAGTGCATTATAATAATTTGTATTATAAATACATAATCAATTTTAAATGTAGGATAAAAATACATCTTACCGATAGAATTGAATCGAAACTAGTCTAAGGTTTTAAATGATTATTTTTTACTAGATTTTTATTTTTTGCTAAACTGCATTAATTTGATCTTTCGAGTTAACTGCGAAGAAATAGCAAACATTCTTGGTGACACTACTCCGCATCAATATCAATAATTACAAATTGATATAAAGTAACCGATAGAACGACATAAAGTAATAAAATCGCTAGCAAATAATATCAATTAATGATCATGGGTTCATGTTCACTTTATAAAACATTTAATTAAAAATCATTTACTATCCAATTATCCAGTCGCTTAAAATACGACTCGCTCGACAAAGAAACAAATACAGAATAATTGAATATATACATTCAGTTTTAATGTTTATGATTCCATCCCGTATGCAGCGACATACCATGCGATGTAATGGCTATTCGAAATGAAAGACATCGACTCATTTAGCTTAATTAACGATGTATAATGAACATACTAAAATAACAATGCTTTGCTACAAAGGCTCTCAATTTTTCAGACGGTGGATTTGATTATAGACCTAGCATCTTCTTCTTAATTATCGTTACTAATACGAATTATACCTATTACTTTTTCTCTAGTGTTTGTCCATTTGTAAGTTAACTGCATTTTATGACTTTCAATCGTAAACTATGATTCTCAAAACATCCTACTACTTATGCCGTTATAACGATATTGTTCAAATTACAAATTAAAAGACCCATTATAGAGATTTATGTAATTACAACTTATTTATAATTGTAACACTTTATTTATAATTGTTTGCCTATTGGAAAACTGAGAGTATAGTAAATAGAATACAATTGTGAATCGTTCACTTTTTGACATAATCAATACCTGAGCAATTCCCTGAGACTATCTCCTGAAAAACTTTTGATAAATTATGATATTATAGAATTTTTAAATATTTAAATTGTTGGAGATATATAGAATTTTAATATACTTATCAAGAAATCTTGCATTCATCTTATAAAGATAAATAAGTTCCATGACCCGTAAAAAAAACATTGCTCAAGAATTAAAGGTCTTTTTTTCAAACCAAAACGTTTTAAATTTAATTAATATCGTGTAGAATTATATATTTTTTTATTTCCAAAGAAAAACGATATGTTTTTGATTCATATAAATGTAGAGCACTAATATTTTGAAAATAGTTAGCTGTATAACGAGTTTTCACGAAATAGCCACGAAAATAATGTTTTTAAAACTATCATCGCAAATTCGTAATAAAATAAATGTTTAGAAACCTCTGCCACATTGGACATGTCATAAAGCACTGTTGACTATTTTTTTTTATTAAAACTAAGTTAAATGTTTATTTGTATGACAATACTGAAAACAATAGTCAGGGAGTAATTTTGAGCAAGATTTTTCTTTTATATATATTGCGAACGTAATAAAATTTTGGTATAACTCTCACTGTAAGAGGGTTCAAATATTCTACATTAAAAAATATTTACTAAGAAATGAGATAAGTAAATTTATTAGTATTAAACGATTTTAAATCTTATTTAAATTGTTGATGTCTTTTGTAGCTGTAAGGCTATTAAATGATTATAAAGTAGACATCTTTTATAGAATACTAGTATTGCTACCCGGCGTCGTTCGGACTAAGCGACCAATAATTATTTAATGTTATATCATTCGACATAATTATATCACAAAATCTAACATCCAAAATAGAGTATAAATTCAAGGAAAAAATCTAATTTGCTGTCAAAGAAATATCAAATAATACCTTCACGTAAATAATAAACATTATTATATTGCAACTTGCAACAATAATGCAAAAATGAATTACAGACCCACATACATACATACGCCGTTTCGGTTTTATATATAAGATAAGAAAATGTCCATATCACATATATGTATATTGTTTTTAATGTCAAATTGAATAGGTTCTTCAAAATGTACCAAACAGATTAAACATAACCCTAAATGTATAAGTCTTATATACGTATCATTCACAACATCCCCCGAATTCCCGCCGAATCCATCGAATGTATGAAAAAATATTTCTTTATATAATTCAAATTTAACACAAAGAATCACTAAAACTTATTGTGAGTGACTTAAATAACTGTTCAGTGTTTAAAACAGGTCATAAAATAAACAGGATGCTCAAAACTAATTTTTAATACAAAACTCGATCGTGTGGACAAAAATTTGTCATCTTAGTTTAGGGTATATTTGATGTATATTGAACTATTTTTTATTTATCTTTATAAATACGTTGCACTTATTCCAGCCAGGAATTTTTTAACAACTTTAATCCTCGGAGCTGATGTTGGTATTCAAAAATAAATTATCACAAGTGTTAAGAACGTCGCGATGTAGATCGATGTCCGTTGAATTGTTCATTGGCAAATAATTCAAAGTGACGGCTTTTACAACGTGCTTTGTTTTATTCTCAGATTTATACTTTACAATTTGTGGGATATTCTTGAGTCAACCGGAATTCGTGCGAAATAAAAGTGATTAATGGTTTTAATATTGACGACCCGCAAGTAAATTGATGGCTCGAAAATAATTAAATATATACTACGTATGTTTCAAAGTTTTCGAATACAGATTTTCATAAGGTTTATATGTGTTGATCGTAAACAGTAACTTAACTATTACATATTATAAATACATCATCTGTTAATTCATAAAATAATGAAAACATTTATATCTACGTATGTATACGGACAGTTAACGCTATTTTTTTTAAAATTCAGATGATTGGTACCGGTTACACTACTCTTAATTGATTGATATATTCCTAAAAATAATAACTCAATCGTATTTACATTGATGTTAGTATTTTTTTGATTTTCTTATAAAATATGTAACTTTTTTAAATTTGAGTATATAACAAAATAATATTTAACGAAGAATACCTAATCGATTATTTAATCCTTCTTTGCAAGGATAAGGGTAAAATTATATGTAAAGAAGAGGACTACGTGTAAGTTTAATGCAACGTTTACAATAACTGTATATGGTAAAGAAAATTTATATATGACAAAAAATAAAATCTTTAGATAAGTAATAAAACGTCTGTAGATAATAAATGAGTATTTTGGACTAAATATGTAATATTTCAGTTAAGAATAACGAGTATTCATTAAAATGTGTGCACCGTAATTGAATGCTACAATTATTCATCTATTCGATTAAAAGATTTAATCAAAAGATTTAGTTTGCTTTAAATCTCTCGCAGAATAGAATTATAAGAATATAATGATAAAACGTCTACGGTTTATATTCTACACATGTATGAGCTAGTTTCTCTTAACCTAACTTGGTTTAAAAAATGTGGAATATACACTTAGCATATGTTTTCATTGCATTATTATTCATTAGTTACTCAACTCAATACTTCTGGATATTTTATGTATAATGAGATGTTATAAGAAACCGAGCACGTTTTGGTAAGTGTGGAAAATTTTCTCGGTATTATAAGATTCCAAAAGCATTACTTTAATCATTACGTATGTAGTTAGTGACAAATTTGTGTCAGTTGAACATAGGGTTTTCAAACGCAGTTACCATTCGTTTTTCTTATCTTTAAATCTCGAGATTTCCACGATTAATTAAAAGCGTATTAAAATATCACCAGAATTCATAGTCATAAAAAACAAAAACTAATACAATCTTAAATTATTAATGGGAATTCTTAATTATTCAAAACAAATTATCAAAAGATTACTTGTTCATTTCATTAGGTTTTAATTAACTAACGATTATCAAACTTTTGATTTCGCGTCTAAATATTTAAATCAGTAGTTATTGTATCGATATTGTAGATATTGAAATTAATACATATTTTATTTAAAATCGTACAGATAAATATAAACACTTGCCTTCTAAAATAATTACGGCTGGAGAGTGGAGACTAATATTCTGGCTTTTATACACAGTCGCATAAAATTTTTGTTTTACTTTTTAAAATCCCGGGATAAAAAAAAAACTGCCCGTGATTGCAATCCCTGGTTGTAAATGACGAAATATATAATTTACCGATTATAAATAAGGTTTAGCGTATTTACCGTGTCGAATGACGTCTTTGATATCATTTTGAAAGTCGTAAATACATTTTCGTATTCATGATACGTAATTAAATATGGACTTCTTAGAAAACAGCAGCATCATCGACAATGGCTAAAAAACTTGTCACAAGATGAAAAAAATGTCGTCACCTTTTGTGCAGGGTTCCCAAGATATTTTTTTTAATAAATCCTCACGTAGGTAAACGGTGGTTCGAATTTTCTGGTCAAAATGACAATATATTCTTTGTCGACTGTCCATCAATACTGGGCTTATTTTGTATAATTAAACATGTATTGATTGGTATTCAAATTTGTCACGTCGATTTGTCGCATCACGACGTACACAAGTGGATTCCGTTGCCCTTTTAGTTAAGGAACATAGTCTATGGATGGCCATTTTAGTCTCAAAATACGTTTTTTTTGACAAGCAATGAGTCTCGTTTAAAAGAGATCCTAGAAATCACGGTACGTGCAAAAATAACTACATGGATTGTTAAAAAAAATACAGAATATAAGTATCTTCATAATAAATAACGATAAGTCATTTACAAAAACAATTAATTTTGTTTTATCTACAGTGAATTGAATGGCCATTCACTGTATTTTTTCATTCTCAATACTGTTCGATCACGATGAAAGTTTATTGTTTTTGATTATTTTTTATTAATTAATGGTTGAATGTTAGTATAAATCGCTTAAATATAAAATGAACTTTTACAATTTACTCTTTCTCAGTAGTATCAAGTAATATCTTCATATATTTGGTATTATAAAACTTTATAAAAGTATAAATGGTAAACGGCATAAAATAATATGTTTATGTGAAACATGTCCTTGTCAAATATACATAATAAAATTATAATTATGTACTGGATCTCTAGGAAAAAGTTTGTCTTTACTCATAAATGTACGTTTGTAACGTGTAAAATGGAATATAATCAAATAGATTGATTGATCGAATTAGAAGATCGTGAACTTTTCTTAGATGTCTGTTATTACAATCATAGTGTGAAGAAAAAGTGACGTAGAAAGTAATACATTTAAAAATTTACGTCATATAAATCTTTAACGCTTTTTATGTAGCTGAAATGAAGCTGTCACTATTTTTTGAAGTATACTTAAACATTATTCATATCAAGACCTTCCCTATATTTTTCATATAAATCCTGTTAAACAATTAATATATAGTTTTATTTTAATAATCTGACAAGAGTATTCATAGCACGCAACATTGACGTGATGTAACAGATGGAACACATAAATCTAATCAATGTCGTTGTTTTACGTAGTAAATATAACAGCGTCAGATCAAAATTTTATTTTCAATTGGAACCCTTGGTTTACATACCTCAAAGATAAATTAATAAGTTTTCGTTATACAGTGATCTTTTATCAAAGGAAAAATGTATATGGTACATTTTTTTAGAATGTAGATGCTTGTATTCTATCACAAAACATAGGATCTTTCATATGTCTCGTACGCGCTCATATTGGCCAGTGTCTGTGGGAAATCGTGAGTTTATTGCATATATCGATGCAGGATGCAAGCAGTGTGTGCATGTTGTTTTGTGGCTCACGAAGTAGGCGACGCTATTCTGTATTGTGTGGACCAGCGTGTGAGACTCTGGGGCGGCTGGACGCCCACACCCCTGCTCCTCTGTCCTCTCAACCCCGCGCTCTGGCTGCTTCTCCCCTCCGCCCACCAGCTCGCCGCTTGCAGGCCGCGCCTCCGCCTAGGGGTGGAATCTAAGATATTGTTGTTATCTCCGAGTAACGAACGGGGTAACAGGTGCATCGTGTAACTCCTTCTTAATACAGGTGAGTTTATCTGACGACAATAGTATGAAGTTTAAAAAATGAGATTGAATCAATGCAAGGTGATTATATTAGTAAATTGAATATATTAGTGTTAAAATCGTGCATAAATTGAAAGCAAATTATGCACGATTTAAACAAAACATAAATATTTCACCAAAAATATATGATTGCATATCGAGACAAAGCTGTACTGAATTCACACACATTACCCAAAGGTGATTTTGAAAAAGAAGTAATAGAAAAAACATACGATTTAATTTCCAATAATTCTAAAATTTTAATGACAAAAAAAGATAAATTCAATCGTGAGTAAGTCACCTAACACAATCACATTTAATATTTCGTCAATTGATATTTTAAAAAGAATAGTTTTATTAAACAGAATATTGATATGTGTAATGATGAAAATTGTTTGAAAACAGAGATATTGAACGAATTTAATGTGTTTAGTCATGGTCAAGTGGTTAATTGATTTAAGCAAATAAGTATACTTTATGTATTAAGTATCAGAATGCTGTCCTTTATTCAAAGCTGACGAAGATAAATGTATTTCAAATAGAAAATATACTACATTTCATATTACGTTTTTTAATCGAATAATAATTTGAATACCTCTGATAAAACTGTAGATGAATGTTTGAGTAATAATGATATATATTTTTTTAAATATTCTTACACAAAGCATCCTGTTTGATATCCATAAATCTCCATGGTCTACGATAAAATATGGACCGGATTGAATTTTTTCAGCGGGTCTCCTGAAAATTTTCTTCAGTCGACGCTCCGCCCTTTGCCGGGCGCCGGTCAGCGTCGCCTAGCAACGGCGGCCAGCGGCGCCTTATCATCATAACTAGACCGCCATCTTTGATAACGCTTACACACACAACCATGCACACGGACGAATAGACGTGTAGATATTCGTGTCCAGGCAGCGCGTGCAAACTGTCTGCACACCCCACACCACCCACACCCCCCTGACTCATACTTGGACAGATTCATGCGAACATTATCATATACGACGCCGCTGTTGGTCCGAGAATATTCCATATATTGAGAGATTTTCCGTCACCTTTCATGAGATTTTCTTTTCCTGGCTTGATGTATTTGATAAAATGGGATTTACCACGAATGACTAACACCCGTGACAATATATGTATGATATATCTACCTTAAATAATGGAATACGTATTTCTTTCATGTATGTATATAATAAACAAATAACTCAATTTGATGTTGTTTCACATTGCTGGGCCTATAGTTGAATGGTTTACGTCGATGGTTATAGCTGCAATGATTTCAGGTTGAAATTTTAGAAGTGAAGGTTATATATACATTGTCAATTGAATTCTGTACATATTTGTATTAAAAGATATGTCTGATCCCTTAATTTACTCCCACTTATTCCAAATAAAAAAGCTCTGTGAAATTAGTTTGTAAGCCTTTTCCAGTTGTAAGTTTTTTCCTAGTCTAGTTATTATACATTAAGCTATTTCAGATAATAGATTTAAAACGACTGAAAATGATTATTCTTGTAAAACAACTTATGTTGAGAGAAAATGTTTCATATGCTTTACATGGGGAGCGGACATGGATACAAAAAAGGCCATAATCCAGGATGGTTTAAGAGTGCCAGTAAATATTTTGTTGATGCTGAATGACCATAGGGGCAAGGAGAAGTGATCTCATGTTTATATATAAAACTCTTATCTTCACCCTTTCCAAGACCGTAGTGTAGTATAATTACCACATCCTTCCCGAGGTGACTTTTTTTACGCAGTAGCTTTGGTACTACGTGTCTAGACTAGAAATGTGTCCCTAGTGATTTGTACCGGCATCATTGAAGCTGTCTTAAAATCGGAGTTAAATGATATTGGATAAGTTCAAGATAAAAATAGATGCAGGTGGAATAATATCAAAAAATGACTATGCTGCTTTCAGAAAGCAACAGCAGAAAAACGCCAATTGCCGATATTATAAGACATAGACGAATAAACTTAAGAAACGGTCTATAAAAAAATGTTTTCTATTCCGTATTACCTCCGTTAGGAAAAGCACAAGTTTTTTTTTTATTTATTATGATTTTCGATTATCAGTCGACGATGGAACTTACATAAATTTTCTCAACTTTCTATCAAAAGCGGAATTGCTTTCAACTTGTACAATATAGAACTATTTCAGTTGAAGTTCTTTGACGATCGTATTAAGGATATGGAAGATGGTTTATTTTTGTAGCAAAATTCATTTTTTCATTTCGTCGGTTATTCACCTGTTGTTTATCATCATTTTGTTATCATTTTGTGTTTTATGTACATATATTGCATTTTAATTAATTTTTATGTCACTTTTAATGTGTTCAATGTCAATACTTACTTGGTGGAATGGCATTATAATTAAATTAATAATAAATTTTTAGGATTTATTCCACATAAACTTTTATGTGGAATAATTGCTAAAAAGGTGTTATTATTTTTATCATTTTTATGTAATAAAAATTCTCATTAGCTAAGCGAAACCGGCCTGGTCACTTTTATCGGATATTTTACTGATGTATTTTCAGTTATAGGTGCTGTCTGTTTTTTGTACCAAATACAGAATGGAGTTGGGGTAAAAGGGATGGATGTTCTATCGACGTCGGTTTTAATTCAACAAAATATTGGAAAATCAACGAATAAACTATTTAGAGATTCAAATTTTACTGCGAAAAGTGATTGGTAAATCAATCATATAAAATTATCACTCGGTCACGGTTATCAAAGGATTGCAATTATGGCATAGTTAAATTGATCGTTCTGTCATGGATTTCATTTGCCATTATAGTGAGGTTTTATATATTTCATTTCTGTTTCATATGAAAGGGTTCATAGTTATAGGATTTTTCTTTCGCAAGGCTATTTGACAAATCGTCTCTTTGAAACGTTTCTTGTGTAAAGTGTCCGCTTGAAGGAACTCCGCATTACGCTGCGTTGTTCAAAATCCCTCTACATTTAGTAAGTCGCTTGAAAAAAAGCACAACCCAGTCAAAGCGCACGAAAGATACAAGCGTACTTTCATGTAGTTATATTATGGAATTTTGATGATATGCTTTTTGTAGAACAAGTATTTATTCAGGATTGGAAAAAGTAGATTTGACCTAACAATTTAAAATGCAATATTTTTGTATATTGATTTTACAAAAGCCTCATAAATAAACGAATAGTTAACATTAAATTGTAACACATGTTTGACTTACTCAATAAAATATTCAATATTCAGCATTGTATGTAGAATAAAAACAAGGAAAAAAATAAAGAAGAGTTTACAGGTTAAAAGTAGCAAAATATTTAATTTTTCAATGTATACACATTCGTATAAAATAACTTATTTATAACTTGTTTATTTTTTAAGTTAAAGTACAAAAGAAAGAAGAAAAACACGTGTCATTATTTGTTACACAATGCGTGGAATAAACAAAGTTATTTCTAGTTTTATATTAAATAATATTTCACAAAGTTTACCGCCAAAGCTATCGAAAACTACTTGCAATTATCACATAAATAGTTATAGTAGAGTTTTCCAAAGTTAATGAATGCTTCGGCAAATATAAATAAAAAAAAAAATGCTTCGTAAAATATTTTTTACTGCGATAACTAAATGATATTGCTTTGTGATTGTATGTAGATGAAAAACAGTTGAATCTTTAGTAATATTTTTCATTCATTGCGACCAGAACCATTTTCGTTCAGAAGGTATAGCTAGTCAGCTTCCGTTGTCAGCTTTCTTAGGTATTTCACTTTCTTTCTTAATCTTCAGTCACGTTTTCCACTGGCGCTGATATTCCAGTGATTGAAATGGAATATAAAGAAAACTTTTTATATATCGTTAAATTATAAAAAAAATCGTGGATAAAAAAATATATTAAAACGATGCAATTTTCTATAAATTACTCAAAAATAGTGACTAAATAGTCACTAATTTTGCAGTAGTCCTTAAATCTTGTTAGACAGAATGTGAAGTGGACTTTACTTATAATAGTATATTGAATGGCATGATCCTTAAATATACGAATATATATTAAAAAAGAATCATTCTCTATGAATCATCATTATTTTTGAACGAAACATTTCTTTGATTTGGATATCAATATATTTATGTATTAAATAATCAACCAAATGTTCAAAACAAATTGCATGAGGTATAGTAAGCAACTAGTGTTTATACATATTTTGGGCGCGATATTCCTGTGGTACCAATAAAATTTTTCTTTAACTAGGTACTTATATAGCTTTTGTCTTAAATGAATGAAACACATTTTATCATTCTTCCTTAAATAATTTTATAAAAATCAGGACCGGTTTCCCTTGTCACGGGCATTTTCAACCGATTTATTGCGACAAGGTTAATTATATAAAAATGAGAAATACAAATCGAGGTTTAATTAACAAGTAATTTCAGTAAAATAGCAAGAATTTAAAGATTAGCATACATAAGTTGAATTCAGTTCTGAATATTTAAATTTTTGATGATTCCTTACAAATGAAAGGACACTAATCGGCAATCATAATTCCTCCCACATTAAAAATAATATGAGTAAATATATTCCAAAATTATTATGAAGTTACCCATCAACTTAAAAGTATTATTTTGGTCGGCATTTATAACTTTTTTTACGAATGCAAAAAAAATATTAAAATGTAAGTTTTCGATTTAAATACTGGTCAAATAAAAAAGTATTATTTTCTAAAGAAGTAATATATTTAATCTTCTTAAACAAATAATAGTTGAACAACATTTGTCATTAGATGATTGACGTGAATTTATTTTGGTAAAAAATGAAAAGAAACAAGATTTGCCTGTGAAAGCTCCCCCACAAGTTTGAAAGCTTGGGCCGCAAGGTGACGGTAGGCATGCAAAGCGATTTCAGCTCCGACGCATTACATATTCAATGTACATTATATATCCATTCAGAGTGAAATAATCCTTTGCATAGGCTTCAAAATGTGCTATGGGCCGCTACGGCGCTCTATCATTCCTCTACCTAACAACGTTTGAAATTGAAATGATTTCAATAGGGTCGCTATAAGCCACCCCATACCGCGTTTTATCCCAGTATTATGAGTGAGAATTATACAGAGTGTGTTTTTATCGCATTAAAATATTGAAACTTACAAGCTTAGAAATATGATTTTCGTTTAGACTTATTTTAACGCATACTTTCATACCATGAATATGCATTGCTAATTACTAATTACAATAAAGGCTTTTAAAGAGAACTGCTCGTTATTCCGTTGCTAATAATAAAGAGTTAAGACAAATTCCATGTATTTGAAGACGAATATATAAAACGATTGAAAAATCTATTTACTCCCCGTACTGGGATTTGGCCCTATTGGCACAACAACTAAAAACAATAACCCTGACAGCGCATTTCTTTAATGTATTGTATTAATTTAATCATGAATGTTTGAATATTAAAATAAAAATGAGGTACCAGCAAATGAGTACAAATAGTCATATTTTGAAAACAATCGAATTTCTTTGTTGGGTTGAATAATTATACGTAAGGTTTAATGTTATGCTTTCTACAATTTAAAGAATACAATATTATCTGATAAATGTATTAATTAAGAAAAAAGGCCGTTGCATTTTTATCGATCTTTCAAAAAAAAATATAAATATTTCAATATATGGTATCTTTACTTTACGCATGCCAAAATGGTCTGGTATTAACGGTCAAAAACATTGAGATTCCTTCGTAAGATTTTAAAAATATATTCTGCAATAAAATCGATTATTGTTTGGGTTTTTTTTACAACTATTCAGAATTCTGAATATTCTTATGTGTTGCATAAGGCTTGTGAATACAATTATTGTGAGATCGATTTGAGGGTGAAATTAAACAGATTTTTGTATGCGCGCCCTGTATAAAGCAAGGGGTGCAAGTAGATTTCTGTGTACATCATTTGTTTTATTTCACAACTCGAAACATTCAAATGGGTATAAATGGAAATTCTGTCAAGCCTCCTCTTTTGACTACGCGCATTTTACGATTTCGATTTGGTATTTCGATTAATATTCCCGTTTATTTGCGAGTTGACGCGTTTTTTCTTTTTAATTTAATTTTTTTGTATCGGGGTGTTTGTGAAGCACTCCATAGGCGCCATTGCGAGGGCAACTGAAGTGTGTGTGTGTAAGTGTTTTTTTTATAATGCTCGATTCAAATATTTTAAACGGCGATTGATGGAAATTGGAAAGACGACAAATACATTTAAATCCTACACTTCTACATATTATTACATTTATACAAAATGTTTAAAAAGTCTGATTATTTTTGAAAATTTGACAACAAATGAACTTAATGATTTTCTGTATTCCATTCCAATTCAGATTGCATACCCGCTTAGTTCGATAATTCGATTTCGTATAAAATTCGATTAGGAGATATAAAAATGTAACAAAATGCTTTCACCATATTCTGTACATGAATTTTCATACATATGGTTTTCTTTTTATTTAAGACTCAAAATTTCTTTATATGTATACGAAACTCCTTACATTTTAGAGTTATATCTCTTAACTAGTTTTAAGAAGCCATATAAAAATAAGTTAATCCATATCAAAATATATGTTTTACTCATTTATGAATCTTAAAAATTTTCGTATCCATAGCCCAGTTATGATACCACTCCTGATTTTTCATCCCCTTGGGTGTGTGGCTTTGGCTTATCGAATGGACACTTTCAGAAATTGAATTTTCAATCATTTTATTATTTTAAATTTAGGTGAATTTACATGCTGTTTTAATTCTATTCTATTACCTATCGAAAAAACCCACGTGAAAATGGGGACAAAATTATTAACAGTATTTTTTTTATTCAATTTAGAATTACAAACATAAAACATGTATTGCCAAATTACGGAAGCTATGACATTTATATTTTTGTTCATTTTACTTTGATGCGAAAATGTGCTGGCAAATTGCAGGTGCATATACAAACATACGTTCATAGATTGGTTCAATAATGTAACCAGCTAGATAGATATTAACAAAAACCTAACTCGAGCGTTTTCTCAGCACAAGCCAGTCGTTCCGAGTATGAATGAACTAACTAAAGAAGTACTGTTTTAGAACGAATCACATCTCCTACGACCAAATCGGATCGTCTCCCGTTTCTGCAATCCTGACTTGCCCGTTTGAGTATTATTTTTTAGTATCGTGGATGATGTTTATATATTATAATAAATGGTGGATGTGTCACGTTTCTTCTATATTTAGCCAGGACTGGCGCGTGCTGTATTTTCTGTTTATTCATTTGTTTTTATGATTGCTGCCCTTAAAAAGTGGCATGAATTTCTGAATAAAATAAATTGGAGTCGAACGATAAAGGATGATAGTAGGAATACACATTTTATAATGATAATCGTACATTAAAAAATATGTGTAAATGAATTGAAAGCTGGTCGTCTTGGGTTTTAAAGATTCCACTCTCCTACATTAAGTGATTTTAAAAATTGATTTGACAGTAAGAAGCGAGTGACATTTGGGTCTAGTCTTATCGAAATCTGAAGAAGAACGAACGAACAACGTAAACTTAAACTACCATCGTGTTATTCTCAAAAAAGGGTTTTTATAGTTCACTGTCAACCAATTCTCAAATTGACCATTTTGACACGCTTTTTGTGACATGACTCGAATATTATCGATACATCCTTATTAAAACATGTAGGTATGAAGTTAAATTAATATTTTATCAAACAATATATAATATATAAAATGGGTCTATGAAGAACTTTAGTAGTAAAACTAAAGAGCTCATATGCCCGCAATGAGAAGGGAAATTTTTTATTTTTATTTAATCCTATTCTAGATTTTGTTTGCTTTAATTCATTAAAATAAATAACGAACCCGCAACAAGACTATGTACATGCTTAATTTTTAAGCGAAGCATACGTTTCATAACCAACCATTTTTATATATTAGGTTATATCATTTTACATTTAGCGTTGCAATAAGCATTACTATATTTGATATAATATTATATGTACTCATTTATTTTTTTATTTCTACCATGAAAATAACGAGGTCTTTTTATTAATACATTTATGATGTAAGGCTTGTTTTAAATCGAAATTGTTATTAGATTCAATTTTAGTCGTATGATGCTATACTTTTTTTGATTTAAAAAATCCAAGTTTTTTTAAAATAATGTTGGTCAGTGTTGCAAATATTATAGTGAACATTCTCCTGAAAAAATAGTTTTGTGAAAACCCTTCTCAGTTGCAACTGCATTTGCCCCTTTTCATAAGATCGCCATTAAAAAATCTAACTAATATGGTTATTCTTACAAAAAACTCTAACAAGAAGAGTTTCTTGTTTGTGTCAAGACGTTTACTTTTATTAAGGGCGATTTAGGAGTGAAGATAACAATGTTACCGACGCGGAAAAAAACTATGGCAAAATGTGATAAATCTCTTTCGGTAAAATACTTGCATTTTAAATTGGTTTCGCAATCCTTACAATACTTACCTCGATGGTAATTACTAATTACATATTCTGAGTTGATTGACGTGAGGTTTATCATGGCACGCCAGATGTCTTTTGCGGAGACTATTAAAAACAATTTTAGCAAAATAGTTAACTTTGTAATGTTTTATCATAAAAATAAATGATAAAAAATTGTATAAGCGTAGCTTGCAGTACGTTGCTGCATATCGTTAGGCCGAACAAGGCGTATTTTTCCGTTCGTGCCACTCCATAATTGGTTTACAAGGAGCGGCGTGTGCGCGCCGCGTCATGTTTTTTTCGCGACTAATAACTATGTCCACGCTAAACGTTTCGTATGCGTTTATAAAAAGACATTAAAACAGCCACCCTTTTACGACAAATTAATTTTTATTGCGTAATTTCGATGGCAAACAAAAATTGAGTTGAATCAAATATCCGTCATCTGAAATGTAAAAAAAACAATATTTTATTTTATTTGCTTCTTCTTCTTGCATTCGTATAAAATTGGCCTACACTACATTGTTTTTTTTGCCGACAGCAATACTTGCCCTGCTCCGGATAGAAAGGTAGTGAAGTTTTGTCATAGAACTTTATTTTTATTTCGCCAGAACACGATAACACCAATGTTGCTTAATTTCTCTTATGGTTATGTCTTAACTCAATTTAATCATTCAAATTAGAATTTTTTGAATTTTGTACTTTTCCATGAGTTTTGTCGCTAACGACCCGGGTTTCGCCTTTCGGCATCTTCAGGCATTCACAGTTCAAGTACATCCGTGCACTTGAATGCCTGAAGATGCCGAAAGGCGAAACCCGGGTCGTTAGCGACAAAACTCATGAAAAGTACAAAATTCAAAAAATTCTAATTTGATATTGAAATTCCATCAAGCACCCTCAGTCGAAATACTTAATTAATCATTCAAGTTTATACCGAATATGGCTTGTTATGCCCTCTGCAAATGTGTAAGTATATGGCTTATCTTATGTATCGTTAGTCTAGCATTCCATTGAGTAACAATGATCTAGAGCTGTGTTAAATTATCCATACACAATTAAGCATTTTATCTCTTCCTCCGAGTAGTATTGATTGGGTACTAAAATTTTTAAGTACATGTATCCAAAAATAACTTATCTAAGTATTAACAAAATATCAAGCGATTTTCAGTATTTTGCAGTCATAAATCTTAGAACAAAATATCAAATTATCGCATTGTATTATCCTTAGTATACAAACCAGTGTCCAGTTTCTATAGTATTTACTACTTGATCGAATACTTGAACTGGTATTATCTGGCTTGCCGGTGTCCCGTATCTTCGCCAAGACAGGTATCAGGTTGATAGCGATTACATATCGAACCGGCTGCGATATTATTGTCTCTGTAAAGGTTTGTGTTTATGAGCTGTTTGTACGACAAAGTGTGCATCTTGCATCAGATTTGATGCAATCGCATTTTCTCAATAAAACTATTAACGAACAGCGTTTTTCATAACAAATAATATTCCTCGCACCAGAAATAAAAATGAAAAAAACAGCACCGCCAAGTAAAGTCAGTTAATTTGTCCTTCAGAGGTTGTTTACAAAGCTATTTTTATCTTTTATGGAAAATAAATGATAAAAAAACAGTTGAAAATTCCTTTTTGGTAATAAAATTGAATCGCTTGTTATATAAAAGTTATATTATATAACATAAATATGATTTTTATTAATAAAAACCTTAAATAATGACAATAATTATTTTCCAACCTTTTTTGTTATTACAAAATTGAAGATGAATTATCGATTTCTGATATTTATTTATATGATGTATGATGCAGTAACTAGTAATTATATCCCCTGTAAATTTTGTTTGATAGTTAGTTGGAGCATATAAAATATATTAAAAAAGGAAGTGTTATTTAAAACTTATTATTAGTTTTTATAACATTTAATACGATACTGAGGAAGAGTTTCAAGAGAAAAACTCGAAAATATTGGAAGTGGATGAAGAATTATGGGTCGGTGATTTTTATTTCACATTGTGTAAAATACTATACAAAAAATTTGCACACATTTTATCGCTAAAAAAGTTATCAATAAATTTCTTTCAAAGATGACATATTTTTCAAAGTAAATTTCATTTATTTTGACGAGTTAAATGTTAAGACTGTTTACATTTTAATCGTCGCAGAGTAAGGAGTATAAAAATTCTTAATCGAGACACCGATAATACTATCCTCCAATATCCAACGCAAGACAAGTCATTAGCATACATAGGATGTCCTGGGTGTCCTTTGGTCCCACGGATTCTCATTGCATCGTGACGACACGATCTTCTTACCTGTTCGCTACTGGTCGAGTTATTTCTGTGGATTTTAAGTAAAACAGTCGCATCCTGCAAAGTATGCGACCACTCTCGAGTTACTTACACTCTACACGTATGACGCTTTTAATTGAACACACTTTGAAATTGTCACTTCCAATGATGCGAATTCTTGAAATAACTACTGCCAGCATTGAGGTAAAAATATTTCCGAAAATTTCGTTACAATTTTTTTTCGAAGGTTTTAAATCCCATCGCATAATAATGGCGAGATTTTGTTATCTAAAACTAATCATTATTTATCATTTTAAATTTACAGCAACGTATTTTTTATTTTTAGAAATCGATTTGATGGAGCAGAAAGCCCTAATGCGTGTAAGCATCAAAGTTCTTATCATATTGTTCGTATTTGGGCTTATATAACAAAATAATAAGTATTTTTTTGTACTTAGTTCACATTACATTTAGTAGGGTAAGGACCAGTGTCGCTCATCGCAAACGACCCAGAAATTGAATGTGGAATAAGTACAAAAAATGTTTTAGTATTTTTTAATATACATAATGCCATTCCACCAAGTATTGACTTATTATGGTTAATTTATTTCCCCTCCCATTGTTAATGACAGAATGGCATGATCGCTGTAGTGTTAAGCAATCCATAGTGAAGTCAGTTCAAGAGCTTAGCTTACGCATTGAAATGTATATACATATGACTTCATCATATACCATACCCATACACAAATTTTATATTACGTTCACACATGCTATTGCTCAGTTGAAAATTATTATTTAAATGATCACCGGTCATTATTTTCAATATAGTTAACGCGGTATGTTTGAAACATAGTTTTGCATTGTTCCTGTTTACTATTTTACTTTTTTTTTTTGTTTTACATTTAAGATTAGCAATATTTCCTGATATTAAGTCCCGCAGTCGAGAAGCCAACGCACTTGGGTTTTCGGCTATTCGGCCGCGGTGTTCGCGGGTAAGATTTCTCACACGGATTCTTCCATGAATTAATTTTTCAATCAATGTCCATGTGTCTACTTTGCTCTCCCATCCACGCGATTCTTAAAACTTGTTGTAGCGAAAGCGATTACCAAAAAACTCCACATTATATGTTCCTTTCTAAATAAGAGCGGCTCCGTAACAAAAAAACAAGCAGTTTCGTAGAAAAAACTAGTATTGACATGACCCATTAGTGGTTTATGGTTAGAAAAAAGATTTTTAGCATGTATTTAATTATTGTATACATAGAATCATTTGTATTTTGCCATGATATTGTTGCTAACGACCGGGGTTTCTCCTTTTGACCGCTTCAGGAATTCCATGTGCACGAATAGACTTGATCTGGCATGATGTTCATTCGTGCACTTAAATGTATGAAGATGCAGAAAGGTAAAACCCAGGTCGCAAGTGACAAAACTCAAAGAGAAATACACGAAATCAAATTTGGTATTGAAATTCCATCAAGCATCTGCAGTCGAAATCCACAATTACTTTAAGTTAAAATGTTCGCTTTTTTTACGTTGCTTTTAATATAAATCCCTGAAAGTCAATACTTATGTTATGATACAAGCACCTTCAGTCGACATGAATAAATTTTTCAAATAGTTTTATCAACAATATAACGTTATTAAATTACATAAAAATTGGGATGTGGTCATCAAATTGTCATAATAAAGAAGTCATAAAAAAGTATACGTAAAAAATGATATTCTTTTCCAAATAAAAATAAAAGTTGCCACGGAACATCAAAGAGGTCAGAGTACCCATATTAAACGAAGGGTTCCAGTCTACTCATGTTGGACGTATAATAATATGAATGCGAAAAAATATTAGATTGTTACCTGTTGTAATATTCTCGGAATAAATTTCTGGCCATTATCATTTTTAATGGATATGCTTTGATAATTAAAAAAGCATCTCGAGGCAAGTAAGTAGTTGTATTGTAATATTCTTAAGCGGCGCACAGTAGCCGGAAACTTATTAAAAAGTCCTCGTCACACCTTACCTTTTGATATTTGACTACTGTGACCATGAAAGATTCGGTGAATATAAATAATCTATTGATCCTTCGGTAAAAAAATACAAACGCTCGAAACATGAGCATTAATAATACGCTGTTATTAATTATAAAATTATATTAGGTTTGCTGCTAAATTTTATTTAAATATATATTAAGCAAGCTAGAATATGGATTTACTATTTGGGGTCCATATGAATATAAATATAAGTCGCAACTGGAGTTCATAAAAAAATTCTGCGTTATTATTATTTAAAAAAATTCAACTATTTTCCATATGACAATTCATTAATGGAATATTATCCAACCAAGTTTCTTTTAGGAATGCTTTCATTTCACTCTCTTGAAGCTCGTAGATTAATTTCAATATTGAAACATTTTCCTCTTCTTCTTCGGGGCCAAGTTGATAACCTGACATCCTTGAAAATTTAAGTTTGCATGCTCCCAGCTTTTACCTACGTGGTCGTAACACTCGTAACAAAGACAAATCAATTTTCTTTGTCAAAACTTGTTTGTCACGTAGGTCTTTTGAATCTCCAGTTGCAAGGGCTATTCGGCTGATAAATGCGCTGCCTGTTCATGTGGACATCTTCGGCAGTGAACTTGACGCTTTGTTAAAAAATTTTGTCTTCTTATGTAAATAATATGTTTCTGTTCTGTTTCTTATTTTTGAGTAATATATTGTGTAATTTTTATTAATTTGACAAATGCATGGTGCATTGGCGTTCGCTATAATGCCATGTATTTTATATAGTTTTTTTGCCAATAAATAAATAAATACATATTTTATGCTTAGCTCAACAATCTTTGTGTCATAGGATTTTTTATTTCATTATATACATAAAATTATATTCGGTTTGTTTCCAAATTTAATTCAAATATATATTTTATGCTTAGCTCAACAATTTTTGTGTAATAGAATACAAACAATAAATTTAAGTGTCATGCTTGAATTAATTTCTATCAATGCAAGCGTTTATGCAGTGGTTACTTAACCTTTGAAATCTCCTTTTCTCGTGGTAGTTGCTTTTAAAATATTGTAGATGGAAGCCCGCATCAGATTTACAGCCCTTACTAGGCTTAATCCGCAAGACAATAATGTCACGCATAATTGTATGATCACGTATAAAAAACATGGTCTCAATAGATGAAGATTAATCTGACGTGAAAAAGTTAAACGAGTTATAATGATAAGTAAATTTAATAGTGATTATAATGCTTTAGTTGTGTTGAGTTCTGCTGTTCAATGGTTCTGATTCTGTGTTGATTGGTCATTTTATATTTGGAGTAATTGGCAAGTTTGGATATTCTTATCACTTGCGCTAAATATTATCAGTTAGTCCCTTCTTACAGCATCAACTGCATATTAGCGAGTTGTAATAATTCTTCGACAAAGTACATATTCAGCGGCGGAAAGAGTTACAATTTTTCACATATCCACATTATAGTATTTGAACATGTTTTTACTAAAATCAGTCGAGTGTCAAAGAAGTTGGCTTTGGTTTGGCTCGAATCGAAGTCCAAACAGTTTGATACTTCAATCGAATTATTGATTGCTGTTAGGAGACATGGATGATTGTGTTGTCTAAAAGTCCTCACACGTGTCCATCCTATTCCCAAAATGGGATATTGTGAGAGCAAAAACTTTTACCACTAGCCTTGCCCTGTCATAGTTTTATCAATTCTATACCTGCTCTCTTCGAAAAAGAGAGGTTGAGCAACTAGGTAACAAGCAGTTCTAGTAGAAAGCTTCTGCTGAGATTAAGTCCGTCAACAGCCCATATAGTCAACATGAGGAGCGAAAATGGCAAAACTAATAGCCATATAAAAACGATATAATCTTAACTTAATTATAATATTTGAAAATTAATTACCTAGAAGTGAATATAAACAAAATAGTACTTCCTAAGAACCGTACGTTTGAGTATCAACCACACAAATAACATTTATAATTCTTATATTCTTAAGATTATCTCAAAATAAATGTTCGGCTTAGCAGCTGAATTAAAATGTATTTTTAAAACAAATAAAATCATCCAAAATCAATTTCGTATCAAATTATGGTCACCACACTCACAGCAATACTCCCAAATATATTGGACGTTATCAACTAGCCCTCTATGATTTTCCTAGTAAATAGTTATTGTCGGAGAAATCTTTTACGAGCTGTGTTACGGTGGCTTGAAATATTCGACAAGAGTGAAGAATGTGCTCACGTAGGTAAGCAGGGCAACCGAAAACTCATCTTTGTTTCCAATTCATTGGAATTCGACACAAACGAAAATAGCGCGTCATCGGGTACCCCATTGTGTGTCGGCATGTGTTTGAATTTGACTATAAATCTATATTCACGCCGACAATAATAAGATTTATTATTAAATGAATTAATTAATAAATGAAATATAGTATGATGTCATCGATATTATTATTAGTCGACGCTGGAAGATGCTGAGAAAAAATTTATTCCAAAATTTTTGGTTACGAACGCCATATTATTGAACAATTTAATTATATTAAAAAATAATAACATATTTTTTGTGCTTATTCGATATCCAATTTATATTGATCAGGACCGGTTTCACCCAATGCGAGCATTTTCAACTAGATCAGAACCGAAACCGGTCCTGATACAAATATAATTAACATGGAATAAGTACAAAAACTGTTTTATTATTTTTGAATATGTACATTGCCATTCCACCAAGTATTGACAGTGAACACCTTAAATCTGAAGTATTTTTCCGTCGCTCTCAATGTTACTTAGTTGCTCTACGTCTCTTTTTCGAAGAGAGTATATAAAAAGAAGAGGACCAGGACGGTACTAGTGGTTAGCTAATCACCTTCGCTGCGTCCCATTTTTGGAATCGGATGGGTGTGGGAGTGAATTTCAAACAATATATAGAGACGACCTTGATTCGGCTCCCTCGTAAATCGAGAAAGAGCTTCCTATCCGACACTCAGGAAGAGGAATTTTGGGAACGGAGTAGGAGAAACATGGTGCTTTTATAAACAAAAGACGATCTCAAAGCGTTATGTGGGTGCGGTCAGCACCCATTATTTAATTGTTACGAATTTTCACAGACTTTACACACGGATTTAACACAGATAGATTTACAATACACGTTACGTTCTACAATACATAATACACGACTATTATAATTGCGAAGGCGATATCAGGAATTTGCTAGACTTAGGGAAAGGATTAGGAGCTTGCAGGCTACTTCCAGGGCTTACAGTTGGGAGAAGGCCCTCAACCACGACTGTAAGACTTATCTGGCAAGCACGTGCACACTCAATGCTCTCCAATCTCTAAATCCTTGTATGAAAAAAAAAGCGGTTCCTGTAGAAAAACCGTTACAAAAAAAGACCGTTAAAAAGTCCGCCCGATAACCCATTATTTATGGTCCATCAAATTTTGCATGAAATACCTCGTATCTCATGCACTCAGGGCGTGAAAGAGTCAGAGACATTTAGAGCGAGACGTCCGCAATACCATTCCGGAACGTCAGCATAAATGTCTCTTTTACAATAGTGAAATTACTCTATATTGAATCGCTATAGATTTCAATATAGAGTATTATTAGAATGAATTTATTTACTGATATCGACTTAAACTCATAGACTGAGGTGGAAAATAGATCGTTCGAGAGAGTTCTGATGACCTACCATTTAGGGCGGTATCAATATGTATGTATATACATCCATGTCTCCGAACAGAAAACAATATTTTGCTTGAACATTTTTAGTTTAGCTCGAACCCGTGCGTTCCGCAACCGAAGCTAACGAAGTTGACACTTGACTACGGACCCGAAAGTACATTTAATAATATTATTTGAATGGTGCAAAGGTAATTTATTTTGGCAAAAAGATATGATATTTATAAAAGCTGGTCCCGGAGTACTTACTTTACTTACTTACTTCCAGTTTTTTAACTGAAGTAGTTTTAAAAGTAAAAAATGTCGAAAAAACAAAACTATAGCAATAACTTTACAGATGAAGAGTTTCTATGGAATTCAAAACATACTTACGTAAATACAAGAAATCTTGCTAAAACTTGGGATACGGGAATTATTATATAGATGTTCAATAAAGTACATAGCTACAAGTGCTACGTATCAGAGAATAAAATGCTGTCTTCCCATTTTACTCCTTAAGGCATTTTAAAGCGTGGATACGTTGAATCGCTCACTATTGGTTGAGTTGTCATTTACTTGGTAGAATTATAGCATGCCATAATTTCAGCAAGAATTGTTTCATTCCACATCTGCTGTGTTTATTTAAGTGGTTTGAAGCTAAAAATTGTAAGTATTTCAAGTGAAATTGTTAATTTTACCGTGAAATTGAACTAACTTACTTAATTACTTAAACAACCTTTGTGATCGTAAGATATTGCGAAGATGCGTCTGAAAGAAAAGTAAAACACGTGTCTCGAAAGGTTACACAATACGTGAAATAATCAAAGTTATTTTAAATTTTAAATTAAACTGAACTTAATTAAGTTACCGCTGAAACCATCGAAAGTAAATGACCCGATTTTAATTATATGCAAGTTTGTAAAAACTACAACCAGACATTGCATTCAAATATATATTAATATACATTCATGCACACAATATTCCTTTTAATCCGTTTAAAAGATGTACAAATTTTAAATTAATTTTGCTCATTTCCATCAAGTTATATATTATATGCAAATGAAGTATTCGTCCAAAAAAACAAAAAGTTGTGGTAACGTTTTATGTGTGCATTTAATCAATCAATTACAACGAACTGATTAAAAGCACATTCCAGATGTTTGGTGATAAAAGCTGCCCCAGCGAGTCGTTGGGAATAACGTCGATTTGATAGGCTCCCGACTTGCTTGTATTGTTTTTTTTGTATCGTATCACGATCCATTCAGAAAACTGACCGCCGCTAACGTCCATGGAAATGAATCTCCTTCCTGCAGGCTATCCTCAATCTCAATAACCAAAATAATAATGGTAACTTCACGCATATCGAAAACAATTACCTTTAAGTTAATGCTTCGCAGAGATGCTTTCGAAGGACGAAGTATCAGCGGCATTCCAAAGCTTATTGATATTTTACATTACCTTTATATCAAAATGAATGCATCAGATCGGATTTTATATGACGAAGAACATTTTGTATGCAACGATTCTTAGCGCGTTAATTAATAATATGAATAAATAAAACACATTTTTTATACTACTTTAAAATATCTTTTGTAAATATCATGGCCTGGTTTGCTCATCGCGAGCATCATCAACTATTAGCCAAAACGGTCCTTATCATTTAAAAATGTATGTGGATTTAATTAAAAAATGCTTTATATTTTAATTATATTGCCTTTCCACCAAGAATTGACAGTTAACATCTTAATAGTGATCATTAGAACTAGTGGTAGGTGAGTCGTTTTATGTATCTTTAAAGAATTTAAGACATCACTGAGATCACATAGATTACTGAAATATAATAATATTAACAGAAAAAAAATTAATGGAAAGAGGTGGTTGTGGAAAAATCATTTTTTTGCAGTTCAGTTCACAACTTAAACTTCAATACCTTATTACCGTATCGTATGAAACACTTATACAAAAATTTACAAATTCGTACTTAGATATACAGAATTGTGTGTGACAGTGAGCCAGTTTTTACTTTTTACAAGGTGAGATTGTTAAATAGTAGTTATAGAAATTAATATTATTAGTAGCTATTTATGTAACTTTTCAAGACAATTTTGTTCTGAATTAGTGTGTTAGCAAGATTTTACGACGTACATATTTGTTTTTGGTATTGAAAATAGAATGAACTTTAAGTGCCACGAAATGACAATTCCCTGACTTAATTATTACTGCATTATCCCCCTATATGATCGCCACTGTGATGTATCTCATAGAAGCTTCCAAAGAAAGCATAACCGCTTTTGTTATAGCCCATTAAATTGTTTAAAAATAACTCTTTAACCCCTGTTCGAATGTTCGATAATGCACCGTGAAGGAATGGAGTGGAAGAAAAGATGATAAAAAAACAACCGTTTCGAGGTGAGTTGTATATTATGTCTTGAACTATGAAAACGCCCTATTGAATCGTTAGAGATTGAGGAATCTGAGAGTCAAAGCTCAAAATCCCTCAATTTACGTGCAGTCAAACTCGGCAAGCTTTTGAAATTAAGCGGCATACGTGGTGAACTTAACATTATTTTTAATCCTTAGTTTCCTCAGTGATTGACGTTTTGTTTTTTTGGCACTGATCGTGACCAAGTATACACAATATCATTACATAAAAAACCCCTTACATCTAAAACGATATAATAATGAAAATAAGCCCTACTAATATTTATCACTGTAGCGTTCTAAGATTGCTAATTCTTAGCTAAAAAAAGGTCAAGAGAAAAAATTGTAGACGGTCAGTCGAAGTAAATATACATATTCACCCTTCACAATAATAACCAACTACTTTGGCATATTTCTGATTAAATTAACTTACCAAACTAATCAATTAAAAACGGATAAAACAAATACATTTATTTATAATATCAGGATGATAGCAGAAATATTGAAAGCCAATTCAGTAAATTTTTTTGTCGTTAATATTAATTATATTTAGTAAGAAGAGATTTCGAGATATTTCATTTAACTACAGACATGATATTTAAACACCTTTCTGTAATGTTATGTAATAGTAATCTTCCCCCCCCCAATACTATTTTCGGGGTCATGGTATGACGTAAAATGGCTAAATGATAATCTGTATTGCAGCGTATGCCGCAGTTTTAATACATATTCTAGAGTTGGGTTATGCTCTGACTTTCGGAATAGTATAGATGTGGCAATTTAACTTTTAATGGTAAACCAGCGCCCTCGACGGATGCGGTGTGGAAAGTAGTTAGACCGTGAGACCAAATGCAATTTGAATTTTTAGCTTAACTTTGAATATTTGCGAACTATTACATTTATGGTCATCATTGATTGAAATTCATACATTGTGTTGTCGACATAACATTTATGACGTCAGCAATTTCTTTAAAACATAACGTGTCAAACGCCTTATTAAATATTATGTCTTTGCCGAAGATTCAATGGCCATGTACTCTGCATATGGAGCTAGTATGGAAAAAAAATAGAAAGTGATTTATGATAGAAACAAAAATAAAAACTACAAAATTTCAGAATTAAGAGTGCTTGTATCGTGTTCATCCTGCATTAAGCTTTGAATACCGGATGCAGGAGCGTAACTACTGCGTAATCTTTGTTTCTTCATCAGTAATAGTTTTCGCCCAAGATGATACTTGGCAAAATATTATTTAATCGCGATAATCTTTCTAGAAACTACTGCGAAACAAATGGGAAGACTTCAATGCATTATCTTTTTTGCAATTCAGTAAATTAATTTATTGAATATTAAATTGCCTATTTTTAAATAGTTTATAAAGTTAAAGAAGTCTTTGGTTACTGGTTGTAGTTGGAGTCTGAAATCTAACCGCTTGGCTTTTAACATAGAGTTGTACTTTTTGCATGAAAAATTCTTAAATCTAGAAATTACAATAGGTGCATGTACCGGAGAGACATAATTAAACATAACTGTGCAAAGTCTGACAAATATTTATGTGTTTATTTCTTCATTGAAAGGATCGAGAGGAAAAATTAGAATCCTGAAAGTTTTTAAAAAATGTATGAAATATTTCAGTCTTTGTGTAAAAAAGAATTTTAGCTACAACGAATAAATGTACTAAAGACTTGCAATGTTTCTAGACATTACCCAACTTTCTATAAGTCTTTCACAGCGTTCTTTATTTGCTGCGATACAAAGCGAAATAATTGCCTTTATAAAAAGTACACCCTCTATTTCACAAATTTATTCTGGACTTATAAAAATACTTTGCAGGTACTGAGTTTGCAAATAAAAATAAAAGATTTTTATTTGATACCTATATAGGTGGGACTCCATCTCCCTCGGAGGTTGGAAAAAATCGTGATGCTAAAGAGAGACGGCGTTGTGTTTTTCAGTTAAATAAAATTAATCTTATCGAGAGAGCCATATTTCTCGACATCACCTCCATAGTTCTCCTCGTGTTTGGCCTCGGATGGTTACGATAAAATATGCTTGTCTCTTTTCTTTAACAAAACTACACAGAGAATAAGAATGGGACGGCAAGAACAGCGCAATGCTAATTTTAATTACTAGAGAGGTTCAAACTTTTATTTAAGCAAGGGATGGAAAGATTTATAAATACGCTTGCAATATAAGGGAGAAGAAAAGTTTTGGTTTGAGATCTGTGTAAGTTTACGTTAAAGAGGAGATGAGTATTCAATGTAGCCATAATAAAAAAGTTAAAATTAAATTAATGTCCAGAATCGCTTATTTTTTCCATAATGTTTTTGGATAATTTATTCAAAAATAGTTTACCTTTCTTGTATGTCTTGTTATTTTTGGTATTTTTAAATATGTTTATTAAAAAGTTAATATTGTAACGAAAGCTGTTGAAAGTGCTAAACGTAATGTATTGTGCGATAATCGCTTAAAAAATCATGTTGTTAACACTTTCCTATTTTATATTTAAGGCATTTAAAACAAATAACTTGATTGATTCGGCATTTAATTAATAGAATAAATATTTAATTGATCTTATTTAGTACTGTATTTTTGATTGGATTTGTAGCCGAGTGGTAAACATTATTGGTAATTTGGCATATGCGGTTGCATGGTCACTTATTCAAATCACTGAACTGACTGAGCTGGGTATTCATAGATCTTTAAATCGATTTATAGTATGATGTCTACCATATCCTCCCTGTCAACCCTACAAATAACAATAAGTTGACAACATATTTGCTTTCCTACATCCATATATTCGTACCGTCTCCGAAAAGAGAGGTTGAGCCAATGAATGAATGCTAGTTATTGAAAAAGAAAATTATTTAGATGTTCCAACAAGAATCAATCTGTACTGAAATATATTGAAATTATACGTATGTTTTTGAGATAACGGCATGAACGTTGGCAATAATTGTACGATTATTATAATATAAGGTGCCAAGAAGAGTTATTTTCGAACAAAATTGGCTTATACAGTAAAAGTCTTATTGTAGGTAAAAGTAATATTAGTAAGGAGGACTTTTCCAGGTATTTCGTAATATTCGGCGCAATGTCCCGAAAGCAGAAGCGGAGGGGCGCCCGGATGCCATTTCTGTGTTAATGAATGTTCGCCGAGAACATAAATTATGCACCGCGACGGCTCTAATATTATTTGCATTTATATGTTTTTCTCTCCGAGTAACGGCTTTCCTTTACTTACACCGTGAAGTGAAAATTTATCCTCGGCCGACGGTCTGTATGAACTTTTCTCAAAGCGTATTGATTCAGTGCTGTGCCAAACTTGAACTGGTTTTAAAATTTTCAATGGAAAAATGTTAATTTATTACAAGCTCACGCAGAATTTATTACTGTTATTTGTTTTTCCGAATTTTATTTGAGCATTTAAATAAAGAATACGTTATTTAATAAGATGTATTTAATGTTATCGATTGAATTGACATTTACTTGGTAGAACTCCACTATAACACGATTAAAAAAAGGTCGATAGCTATTTCGGCTAACGCGATTACCACCATTACGAAAGGTTAATGCAATAATTAACTAAATCGAACTTGAATCGTTTGAATTTTGTACTCTTCCAAGAGTTTTTTCGCTAACGACCAGCGCTTCGCCTTTCGGCATCTTCGGGAATTTCAAGTGCACGAATGTAATTGAACTTGGTCAGTTCAAGTACAAGTAATGAAATTCTTAATTAACTAAATCAACATAGACAATACTAATTTACCTTTATTCCCACTCAATAAAAACCCAGATTATCATTCAGTTCGAGAAATACATTAAATCAATTTGTCAATTTACTATAGCAATATAAATTAGGATGTTAGAACAGAAGAGAAGATGTCTTGTATACCTTTTCTACGTCAGTATTTATAAATAAGTAAATGTATATTTCAAAAACGATCTGACGATAGCGTTAGCCGAAATAGCTTTCAATCATATATTTTATAGTTTTTGGATAGCTAAAATACACGGCGGTATTAGATGTTAGTTAATTTTACCAACAAACAAAGTCAGTCAAAAACGTAAAGTATCAATGATTTGAAAAAAATCTAATATGCATATGTAGAGATGCAATCAAAGTAACACACGATACGTACTTGAACTGCATTCTGGTATTCGGTGAAATTTTCTCTGCTGAAGAATTTAATTTGAAATTGATGAAATGGAATGGATGGTTTGAATCATGTTCTGATAGTAATGCAGGGAACACGGACTCGCAGCTTAGAGGGTAAGTTTTGCAGGCCCGATCACAGTGTAGATATTTGATGAAATTTAACGGCAACTAATGCTCCCTAGTGATTTGCATAGGAATCCCATATATAAACAGATTGTGTTTTTTTAAAAGTGATTCGATGCATTTTTTTGAATGAATAGGCAATATGAAATAGGGGAACGTGAAAAATTATAGAGTAGCAATATTTAAAGACTATTGTTTTAAGCAATAATTATTGATCTTTATTATCGAAGAAAGCACATAATTGTATCATAAATAAGATCTTTAATTTATTAAATGTGTCGTATTACCTATATAAGGATTAAAAATAGAGTATTAAAATTAAAAAACTGTTGCGGAAAGGGTAATTATGTAATGTTAATTATATCAATTAATACTAATCTCTTCATTTGGCGCTAATGACCAAATGAGGATGTTTTTAAACAAGGATAATCACGTGTCACGTAGTAATTCAAACAGTAAAATAACAAGCCGAGCAATTTTAATTGTATTTTATCAATGTAAATATAAAACCCTCGTTTGTTTTGGTTAAAGATTAAAAAAATTGTTTTGTCATGTAGAGATCATCATTTCTTTGTTAATATTGAAGAATAGTATTTATTTGTTTCAAAATTGTGTTATATAATCGAAAGCGATTAATCTTAGTGCGTAAGGATTGTCAATCGATTAAATGATTTCTTCGGTAGATAATTCCGGTCACAATGTTATTAAATCGTAAACGAATTAGTTTTTTATGACTTTCACATAACAAACTAATTTGGGCGAGGGAGTCTTCACTAAAGCAAAAATTCCGTTAAATACTAAATTAGATCTTACTGGTGAACTTTTGTGATAAAATTAACAACTCAATACATTTCTGTACCCAAGTAGTGCATTTTTCATAAATAAATTTAAAATTGAAGAGGTATTTACGATTTGACTGGCGCGCGTCAACACCATTTAATGGATCGTTATGAGCAGAATTTTATTATTAAGAGACGTAATTGATTATGTAAACAGAATGATTAAACAATTTGTAGAATGGACTGAAAATTGTGTTTTATGCAAATCAAATAATTATGAAGCTAAATTGGCTTGCACGGTGAAATTGGTTATAGTGACGCAGTTTTAAGATGGCAGATTTTTTAATATTCTCAGGCCGTGCAATCGATAAGGGGTGTGAAAATTGTTGGGACGCTAAGAATTTTTCGTGAAATTGAAAATAATATAATCTCGCGGCGCCTGTCTTCGATAGCCATTAAGTATATTAGGGAAGAAAAACAAACATTTGGATGTGAAACATGCTTTAACTTTGTCTTTCTCGTCACGAACTCGGCATTAGCCCTGAAACATATTACTATGAGATGGAAAGCTCACGGGAGCATTTCGGAAAAGTTTATAAAAAAAAACATTTTTAATTCAATACTGAATAAAGATTTTTTTCTAAACATACTTCAAATAACATATATTGAAACTATGGAGAATTAACACTGTCGGTAATGGGTCACTTTGTACTTAAGCTATACGTGAAAAAAATGTTAGGATTAAACTAACTCTTTCATAAGTTACGAAAAGGAAAACCAGTTGAGCGTTTTTTTAATGTTTTTTTTCGTACAGGTAGAAATCAAGTATCAGCTGGAATTCATATTATGTTTTAGATGCGCTAAAATACAGCTTAAATAGAAATGAGTTTTGTGTAAATAAAACCTCTAATCATATGTACTATGAAAATATTAACACATCATTCTAAATGAAAACAGTTTGTTTTATTACTTTTATTATAATAGTGCCACTTTACTGTCATTCCATGTTTGCAGTAAATTATATTGATAAAAATATAACTATATGTTTAATATATATATGAAAATTTGGTAATATTGTCAGAACCGGTTTTACTCAACGTGTGACGGTTATCTAAAAACGATCCACAGTAGAGTGTAACTACATATGTAGATCAAATTATAATTTCCAATTTTGTACTACAGATTTTATTTTATTTTTTCTGTATGTATTGTAGCTTGGTTTATATCTACATCGTTAGAAAATCAAACTTAATTATAAATGTATGTCGCGAATTATGTTTTGAAGCGCTCATACTCGATATCTGCCAGCGCATTCGCACAGACACGAATTTAGTGGGCAGCGCACACACCCTCTTTGCATGCGGATCGTATTTAAAATATCCTAACACTTGATTGCACTACATAAAAAAAATATTATCAACACAATGAAGCATTCTTAGAAAAGTATGATAATCATACAATTAATTAAAAGAATTCGGTATCTTAAAAATCTAAACTGATTTGGGAAATTCCTCGGATGTAGATGTCGAGCCATCAGTCAGTTGCCAGCCATAGGTTTTCTGGCGGATAGAAGCGAAAAATTAACAATTTTATGACTGCTTAAAATTCACAAAGGTTGTCCCGCTTATAGCGTTGTATAATGTTACTACCTACACTGCGGCAATATCTCTCGCTCAAAGATGCTGAGGTAACGTCGCATCTACCAACTCAAATTTGCCACATTGCATTTGCGCATTTATCACATTAAAAAAATATCATTCAACGATTTACGATAGCAAAAACGTGATTAATTGTATAAGTATTTATTGCATAGAAATAAGAATGCCAATAGACAAGAATAGTACGACCTGTCCAATAACTTAGATCAGGGCTCAACGATTTCAAACTCGTAAGCTTCTCGCGGCTTTAATAATTATTAGAATATCCAGTAGAAATTTTGAAAAGAGCGTGGCGTGGCTATATCCAATTGCTTATTTTTGGGCATGCTGACTTAAATTGTTATAGTACCCGAAAAGATTTAGCTGGCCATAAATAATATTTCTTTCGGCTTATACGAGACCAAAATGTCAACAATTTTGAAGAATCGAGCACATAATTTTTGTTCTTCTTATTTTATAAAAAGCTTGGTGGCATTTTCAAAAAACATTGCTAAAGATGTCAGCATATTTCTCATGGAGATGGGTAAGCTTTGAAATCAGAAGATTGACGGAAAATAATTTGTTGATTTTCAATTGATTTTCATGTTTTTCGCTTTTCACGTATAAATCATATGAAGAGTATACTGAAAAGCCAAATAACCAATTAGAGCGGAGCGTCATGATTATAGTATACAATTTCATTTCATATTCTAAGCATTTACAAACTTTCCATTACCATTCTATGAATTATTAGCAATGTATGAAAACCTTATATTCTCAGTAATGTGTTATCAATTCAGTTACGTCCTTTTCAAGCGCTATGTTTGGTTCTTTAAGGATAGCATTTTGTGAACCTCTGACTTTAAGTTTTGTTAAGTAAGCGGATAGTTTTATATATTAATTAACAGTCGCAGATAATTATTTTTTGTCATTATTGGTTGTTATGTGTTTTTAATTTAAACAGAAAACAATATTGCATTTTTTTTATCAAAACTGTGTAAAATATTGCATACACATGTGCAGTTTCAAAATATCGTAAAAAATGGGTTTAATTCATAACTATTTTGAATTGAAAAATAATATAGTAAAAAAAATAAGTTGTAGTTTATCCCATTTTAGAATATAATTAGCCACAAAAATAACACACTGATTATAAAAATGCAGTATACTCTTTATTTTGACATTGATAAAAGTTTCAAACGCCTTATCGTGCTATAAATATTTTAGTATACTCCATAAAAAGAACTCTTTAAATGAGATATTTTTTATATCAGTTAATGCATATAAATATGTTTGCTTTGCAAGAGTGACAAAAGGGTGGCGAGAATTTTCAATGAGCATTTATGTCGTCGCACGCTTGATAACATCGAAAAATGATTACATGCCGATGACAAAAGCGCACTGTTTAGAATCGATCTCGCCGGAATGACACATGGATAAGGAGCTTTGTATGCAATATTTCAGAGGGTTGCAATATGTCAATAGATTAAAAGTAAACATTTCACAGATTAAAATAGGGGATGATCTCGGCTTGCTTTTGCATCTAGAGCGACGATGCCTTGTTTTGATATCAAATGAAAAATAAATCGGATTGAGATTATGGTTTATATTATTATAATATTAAATACAATTTTGAGTGAATTTAATCATTAGATATACAAAATAAATAAATAATTACAGAAATAGTAAACAACATGGTGTTTTATTTATTTGAACTTTGAAGATTTCAGTTGAACTTGCTCGATCGATTATTTTTAATACACAAATCAATTTTGATAGAATAATTATAACGATAAAAATCTCATATACATTAAAGTTTATATGAAAAGCGTGTCCAAATATCCTTTCAATGTCAGCTGTATGGCGAGAGAACTAACAACAATTATTCAATGTGAGGGCGGAAATAGAAAATTAAACTTTTTCCGGTGCAACAAGTTGCGATGCATGAACTTAAAAATGTTCAAATTATCAGCTTTCGAATTGCTAGTAATCTGATGGCACGCACGTATAAAATCACGCAAGTAAATTTTTACATCAATCTAATTATCATTGCGTTAAACACTATTACATCCATTTAAACTGTATTTGGAAAGAAACGAAATGTTTTAAATACTTATTTAACTCATGAACTCAGAACTATTTTTCTGACTATCAACAGTATCAACTTATGAATTATGTACTGCAAAATCGTGATAATATAAAAAATACATAATTTTTGATATTGGTGAAGAAGGTATAATATATTTATTTAAACTCAATCAAAAGTAAATATACATATGAAAGCGAAAATAGTCGAAGCGAAATAAATATCTATCGAGTTACGAATAGGACAATTTTTATGGAGGCTGGAGAATAAAAGTAACATTGAATTAAACTGAACAATTATATAAGTCTACTTAAAATATATAGAGTTGAATGTTTAGTATAAACTGTAAGTATTATCGACCATTTGCAATAAGTACTAGTTCCACTTAAGTGAAAGCTAGGGTAAAACATAGATCAGTATCTCGTCCAGTTTGAACAAATTGGCTATGTGATTGTATCTAATATAAAAATGTTTAAGTATTGTTATTATTTCTGTTTCTCTAATGTCTATCACGCGATCATTCGGTCCGCTTTTTGCTGGTTCGGCGTGAGAGTGCTTCATTTCGTTTGTATCCGCTAATGACAGGATGAAGTTGCCACGATTTTGATCGCCATGTGTGCTCGCTGAGTGTGATTATTGTATGTTTAGTAATATTGCATCTTGAAACGAATTTTGCTACATAGCCAATACAACTATTTAATCGTTCGATAACAAGGCACACGTCGACCTGCAATATATGTAGACTATCTCACACTAAATTGTGCGCATATCTGATAGCATTTTGGATCTCATCGTTTTTATCGTCTACATACGTACTGTATGTAACAGAATTAGCTTAGCACCTAACATGCCCGGGGGTTTCAATAACTAACAATATGATCATGTGTAAAATAAAAATATTGTTAAATCTCAGTTTGGCCATTATGAAAAAAATAAAATTCATTATCATTAAAAGACATTTTATTAATATTGTTGTAATATGATTGTTAAAAGATACTCTGAATTCTTTTATGAGAAACGAATATATTATTAGATTCAAAGAATATCTTAAGTAGCCAACGAAATTTTTTAACAGCAGACATCAAAGGCTAAAGTATTAACAAAGAATTATATTATTTTTTCTCTATTATGCAGTAAAATACGTTTCAAGTTGCTCGTAGATTGAATTTATTAATTCCTAAAATTAATTACAAAATTTCTGTTTTAACAGCTGTGAAATGCGGCTAAACTATATTATATTATATTTTGTGTGTATATATCATGTTAGTTAATTTAACAGCACAGATAGCAATATAAAATAGTTTATTATCGTAAATCGTAAAGTGCGATTCGCGCTCGATCTTTATTGGACGTTTAAATTACTCTATAATTTACGTTATCTTTTGCCTTCATTCGCGTATCACCTAGCTTGCAAATTACACCGTGGAGGGCAGTCGCTGTTGAAGACTTCTGACCTCTTCCCCACCACGCATGAGTGAGTCTTATTCCGTTTCGCAAAAATATATATATAAACGCGTTTTATGGATGACCATAAAATAACAACATGTTAATCTTAATTATCAAACACCAGAATTACTCATCTATTATATCCACGAAATATTTAATACCATTTTGAAAAAAAAACGTGGCATTTTTTTATTCTAGCATTGACAAATATGATATTATTGATAGATATTTTGGCATGACGCCACCGTCAATATGACTATGAATATTTCTGGTGATGGATTTTTGCCGAAATAATAGCCAACTAAGCCGAAATAGCTATCAACCATATTTTACATCATTTTTGTAGAACTAAAATACATTGTTATTTATTCACCGTGTAACATATTTAAATATTTTGTTCTCATTTATAATACATAAATTATGCGAGCGGAAATCGCAAGAACCAATTTACTTAATATTTATCAGCTACAAAATCACATTGACTATTAAAAAACCTTATTGTGCTTTAAATGTTAAAAATATTGAAAACAATTTGCGGGAAAAATGGTAAGATAAGTATGTGAAGGAGTTGATAAGTTTTTATAAAAGTGAAATTTGTCAAAATCAGAAAAAAAATTATCACAGTTTTGGTCCTTAATAATAATTTTTAGGCCACAAACTACAAATAATACTGCTTTAAATGCATTTAAAAATGCACGTGAAAAGAATGTGATTCTGAGCTGCAGTGTTAATAATATTTCCCATATTATAATAGAATGATTTCGATCTTTGCGAAATGATGGTGTACGTATGCCAACAGTCAGTCAATCAAAGAAGGATAATGATTGGAATTAAAATTGATACAGTGAATCGTTTGTTGTTTATGCTTATACGCTGAGCTTCAATACAATTATGTGTTATTTGTATTTAAGCTGTAAACATTTGACGTTGATTGGCTGGGAAGATCTGTAATGCTATATTATTTTGCAGAGCGCTAGAAATTAGAATTATAAGATAGGTTTCGGATAACGGGTTAGAGGAATAGTTTCGCAATTGATTGACGCGTATACTTTTGCAGTCGATCTTGAACAATATAATGTTATTAGTTAAAATACTATGAGAAAGTACGTTTCATATTCTATCTTTTCGGTTATGAAGGATAAATATGATTTTATTATTCCAGATGATTGGATGGTAGGTACATCTATTCAGAGGATTTCAGCGGGGTTTTTAGTTGTAGTTATTTGAAATTACGTTGCGTAAGCGTATGTATATTTATATGTTTAAAAATATTGCATTTGTCCTATATAATGTCAGTTATAATGCTATAATATGTTCTCCATAACCATCAAAAGGTCATATTTTGTGTATTTTTCTTATTTATTAACGCTTATGTCAAATTATGTTAATGTATATGTACATACATATGTCAAATAATTAAGTATTTGTAGTTCAAAAACTACCACACACTACTACTACACTTCCACCTTTCCTATCCCAAAAAGTAGCACTTAGAGAGAGCGATTATCTAATCACTAGCCCTGCCATAGTCCGAGTATCCTTTTAATCCATACTCTCTCCGAAAAAGAGAGGTTGAGCAACTGAGTAACAAGCATATAGGATAAACTACGTGAGGAATCCATATGCTCCAATTTGGGAGCGGACATGGCAAAAATAACAACTATTGATTTTACTCAAGTCTTCAAATTTAATTTACTTTGATTTGGTTAGTAAATTTTTACAGCCTTTTACATTATGTAAAATTTTGTTTCATCATGTATTAATTGAAACAAAAGCTTTTCCGTATTGGTGTTAGTAAAAATATGCCATTACGTTAAATTAGTTTTCATGTGAAGTTTTGCGACGACGACGTGATTGGATGTTTCCTTGCGGAAGAGGTGTGCACCAGCCAATAAGATGTATCTTTTGTTGCAGTCTGCAAAGAAAACAATGCACGTATTTCTCACGGCGATAAATAAATTTTACGCAAAGATAACAAAGAATAATGACATGTGAACACACTTCACTTCCAGGCTAAAAATCAAAGAATCGTCGCATGACTGTTTTAATGTATTGACGCGGACAGCTGTTAATTTGGTGTATGTTTCAAATTTAAGTATCAATCTTAACGTGACACGTAAACCATCACTTTTAAGGTGAAAAACATGACAAAGCTCTTATCTTTATACTCAGCTTACAATGTGTGTTCGCACAAAAAGTGCGGTATGTTAAAATTTTCTCAGCACTCAAATTTGGAACGACGTAAGAAGTTCAATGCTTCCATTACAGAACGTATTTTTTGTTTTCTACTACCAAATATTTAATTCAAACTGAAACACAACGAATTATGTATTGCCTTCAATATTAATTCACGTATTGGTCAATCAATTTAAATACAGTGATTACGTGATTTTCTATTTTTTAACGAATAATTGTCAATTTTGAAAGTGTAATCGAATTGCATAACACAATGTTATCGACAAACCAAAAGTAATGGAATGTTCTTTAATATTTTTCAATAAATTTGAATAATAAATAATTGAATCTTAAAATTAATTTTCAATCGATCCAGTGGTTTCTAATATTTAGGTAATTTCTTCTATTGGTTAATTTTATTCATAGTAAGGATACAAAATGGTCACACTTTGATATGAACCAGTAAAATAACTATGTATATGTATAGTGTAGAGACTCCAATTACTCGACATCTCAACTACTCGAGTATCGAGTAGTAAAATTCTAAAAAACTCGAGTACTCGAGTATACTCGATTAGTTTCAAATGTACCAAAATATATATAATCAATTCAAATTTGTGAATATAAATAAATAAATAATCTTATTTTATTGCATTAATAAATTTATTTCAATTTATGAAACATATATTTCGAAAATAGTAGAGAATTAAACGTCTCAAATTTTAATTTGGTTCGAAGCTTTGTTTTTTAATTCCGCAGTAGAAAAAACTCTATCTGTTGCTGTGGACGTCGGCTTAAAAAATAACAATGCATTCAATTCAATAGTGCTATTATTAAGCTTTTCTGTCCGCTGTTTAAAAAAAATAAAATTTGGAAATTAGTCATCATTTATATATAACGAGTATTCCTCGAGTATTTTTCAAATTACTCGAGTATCGAGTACTATAAAAATGGACGAGTATACTCGAGTATCGAGTACTCGATACTCGAATTGGAGTCTCTAGTATAGTGTATACCAATGATAGTTCTTCTTCTTCCATGAATTGTCTTGATACTTTTACAATAAATTAAATGTATTTCAATAATGTAAAATAAAATTAATATCTTTATAGATGTAGAGCATTCTTCATTTACACAAATAGTTAGTTGTCAATGCTCGCCATGAGCGAAACCGGTCCTGATCAAATAAATTTTATGTGGAAAAAGTACTAAAAATGTATTATTATTTTTATTATATTGCCTTTCCACCAAGTATTGACAGTGAACACATTAAAAGTGAGTTAGAGATGTTATAACGGATAATTGAATGTCAATTCAAAAATATACGATTATAATAAAAAAAAGGCTAATTCATTTTTGATGACAATGTAAATATAAAAAAATGTGTGAAATTGGTTTACGTTAAAAAGTAAATGTTATTTCTAGTTAAATTTCATTAGTATGTATGTATTAAGCCCCATTGATTGTAAATATTCCGATTTTAACAGGTACAATTACCCGCCGATTAAATGTGCGCAATGTTTATAATAACGGCCCATATTCGTTTCGTTTAATAAACATAACTTTTAACGACCATTTTGAATTCCGCACAATTTTCGCTGCAGACAAAGCATTTAATTGAAATTTCAAATAACGTTTTACGATGGCATCCGTTACGCGTACCGCGGGATAAGCTCTGCCATAACATAATTAGATATTTTACATGCACGGGCAATAAAACCTATTCCGTGGCCCTCTTCCCTCTTTCCCCTATTGCGGAGTTTTGCCGCTAGGTGTCTCTAACTATATTTTAGTGCCTCCATTTAATGCAATTTTGATGGCGCTAACATCGTTTGAATATAAAACGATGTTATTTTTGCCGAAACGGATATAGGCGCCTATAAAAGTATGGGAAAAAGTAATTCCGGCTGTGGGCTGTTATACACGGTTGGAAACAGTAGCGTGTCACCATAGCCTCTAATTCGAAGGTAATTTTTGCCAATATGCACTCATTTACTCAATGAACTCATAACACATGTATAATATGCTGTAATTTCGAGCTGGAAATTGGACCAAAATTCGACACCAATTTTGTTTTTGAATACCAACTTAAGTCCTCATGCGCATAAATCACAGACATATACAACTAATTATCTAAAAAAAATTGAATCGTAAAACTTTCTCTGTCATTCGTTAAAAACAGTGATCGCTGTAAGGTGAATCCAATACACGAGTTCTCTGAAGTATAAGTTGTACAATGACAAAGACTTTTTTCAGTATTACTTAGCGAGTTGTGGTCGTCGAGTAGAATTGCTCTCAGAGTTTGGCGGGGATCGTCTCGCCATAAATATACAAGTGTTTTTTGATACTTGCTAACTTAGAGTAAGAATCTATCTTATCAATAGCTAAGTAAATAAAGTGGTAATCTCTGTTTTTATGCCTTCATTTTCTAGTTAAGGGATACTTAAATCAAGCCCTGTCAAAACCAAAGCCTGTTGTTAAAATTCATAATTTTTGTTTTACGTGAATCGTTACTTGCTTGTTCAACAAGTCAATTTTTTTTTGTTTAATTGCGCTTAAAATCAATATTTATCTATACCCTAAACATATTATGATTCGTATAACTAAGCTAAGATTTGCAACTGGCGTCAATCTAAAAAATCAATTCTTAAGTAAAAATAATGCTCTGTAGCGACTTGTATGTAACTTTATAAAAACCTTATCTCATAAAGGGGATTGGTAAGTACCACGCCACTGATAAGTAATAAAAATATTCCAATGTTTGGGGGTTGGCGCCACATACTAACGGTCGCACGTTAAAAACGTTTTTATTTGCCTTAATTCCGAAACGATCAAATATGCACGCATGCCATTATTCACCTTCGCGATTAATTCTTGGGTCAAAGGTGAGAGCAAGCATCAAGGGAAAACTTAAAATCAGCCTTTACGGGAAGCTAGGTCTTATATGAAAAAGCTAAGTCACGATTTCCTTCAAATACATACATACAAGAATTCTCCGACGTTATATTGAGCTCTTGCTTTAGGGTAAAATAATTGTATAAAATGTATGACTACTGTTTCATTGCTAGAGATGTGTCAACAGGGAGCCCAAAAACATATTTATCTGAATCAAAAAAAGATAAACATATGTATCAGAAATCGAAATCTACACTTTATCTTAGTGTCACTAATTCAATTTGCTGGGTCCACGGCTAATGGTCAACGCCAGTGGCTTCTGTTGCGATGTTCGCTGGGTTAAGCCCCAGTACAGACAGTTTATAAAATTGATTTTTCAATCGATCATTTGATTTCTGAACGAAAAAAATGAGATCTGTGATCTCTCAGGTTCATTTTAAGCCATCCGATCATTAAAAACTGAATATAGGAAGAGCTATTCGCTAACCACTAGCTCACTCCAAACTCTCTCGTGAAAAGAGAAAATGAGTTACTTGCAGTTCTCATAGAAAAATTCTGTCAGTTGAAGTAAACATTAAGAGTCCATATGCTTCATATTTAGGAGCAGACATGGCTGAAAAAATAGATATGTAAGCTTCAATGGTATAATTAAATGCAAAATAGTTACTGAATCCTTTTGTACCGAAAATCTGTCTTCAAAAATATCGTAGAAAAGCGATGAAATCGTTAAAGCACGGCAGTAAATATTATTATAAAAGCGTTTTCATACCTCCTTTATTTTGACTGTTACGATTTTGCTGAAAACAAGGATTTTCCCCCACAGCAGGAATAGGTTCCTTAATACAGGTCCGGGATAAGAAAAAAAGAGAAATACTTTTTAATTCTAAAATAAAAGCATTTTCAGCACATATACATACATTACATAACATATACATTCTCAAAAAAGTTACTCTGATAAAGAATTGGCTTACAGGGAAATGAAAAGTCTGGAAAATTCGATGAAAAAGCTAAGGAATTAATAGAAGTATTTATCCGTTAGAGCAAAAACAAATGGACGATATTCTCGCAAAGAATTTTGAATCCAGGATATAAAATGAATTTTAAAAAAATCTTGAAATACCTGTATGGGTATTATAGTTTAAGTAACTCCAAAAATTTATTAAGTACATATAGGAATAATTTAACGTTAGTTTTAAACGGGAAAAGGGTATTTTTAATAAGTTAATTAAAAAATAAAACGAGAATACACTAAAGTGAATATTTTTTCAGTTGACTGACTAAGTTGGAGTTCACACGGAAAACCCGCCGCGACCCCCTTTGGGGTCGGGGCCCATAGGTTAGAAACCCGTGCTTTAGAAAATAAGTGAAAAGGAATTGAAAGATTGTGCACGCAACCATCTGGCTTCACACACCTCTTGGTTTCTCTCGATAAACGTCAGTTGAATAAAATATAAGTTTATATAAATTCAACAAGTCTTTAATTAATACTTACAAAATGTATTCGTCAGTAGCTTAATTTTTATCAGATCATATCCTAAACGCAATAAGCTTGGAAACTGAGAGTCCGCTCCACAGGCTCAAAATTGATTCAGTAGGTTAATGAAGCTCGGAAAATAGTATTGTTTTGATAATGGTTGAAAGCTACTGCAATATTTATCTAAGGCGGAAAAATGCCTTTTCCCGTATCTGACCATGGCACCCCTCTGGACCCTGTCTAATAAATATAATCTCAAACAGTTTCACGGAGGTTTAAAACGAGACAACAAAACCGTGGAAAAAAGATTGCCCATTTTAAATATGGCGACGGACTTTTTGCGCGGCAAAAGTTATCGAGCTTATCTGATGGGAATACGAGCGGCGCTTTAGCTTTGGAGGCTTGGGGGGCGTTCGGCTCCCTGCAGCGGCCTGCCCTGGAGTGCTCTGCTGAGGAAGGGGTTTCCCGCGCTTTCCGTGGCTGTTTTGCGGAAAATTGTAGATATGGTTGTCCTCGCTTTGCCGGGCGTCGCTGGTATGGGGCGGTTACCGAGAGAGATATGACACCCCGCTGCGTTTTAGATTAACCCTCATATTACTTACTGGAATGCGACGCCTCTATTAAAATATTTCTTAATAGCTAAGCGCAAACGTTTTTAACATTGTAATTATTGTATCAACATGAATGTATGTATACCGTAAGCAAGACACAATTTTTATTTTTTTTATTTTTGGCAAACTTGATTATTTAAATATTTAACGATAGTTTCATAAGTCTATCGCAATATATGATAAATATACTTGGATCAATTAGACGCATAAAAATAGTATTATTTCTATAAAAAACTCGAGGGGATAAGCAAAATTTTATAATTTGTTTTAACGGTTTTAAATAATTGAAATAATTAAACTACATAATGTATTTAAGTAAATGAAGCACAGATTTTAAATGAGCGAAACCGGTCCTGATGGAATTAGTTCAAAAATCGTGTGACAATTATATTAGTTTAATGCTTTTACACTAAGAATTGACAGTATTATATTAAAAGTATAAAATATTTGTTTACAATGCATTTTTCACGGCCATGCTTATTATTTTAAATCAAAAAGCAAAACATTCATGCATAGACTAAAACGTCTTTGTAATAATAAATTTTGTTGTTTGTAACTATGAAAGCAATAAAAACGAGAAAAAGTCCAATAAGTATGATGATGACGTACAAAACGGGTTAAAAAATAAAACGATCTCACTACCGCAACGCGCTACATAGTGTGAATTTATTCATAGATTCGTATAATGAGAAACTGTAAAAATGGACATTTTCAGCTGGTTTTATATGTTTTGATAAGGCGGGGAATATAACTTCACATTTTCGCAAAGTGCAGCTGCTCTTTTCACGTAATGTTCGTTTATTTTTGCCTTAACGCGTCGCGGGAGGAATTTAGGATTATTGAAAGTGTAGCGGAGGAAGAATGGGCCGCAGGGTGCATGTAACATGTAACGAACAACCACTTTCAACGAAAATACTTCTACTCGTTTTGGTTAAAATGTATAAATGAGTAAATTATTATTTCCTCTGTAAAGAAATTTAGGCATTTCCAGACTTTTCAACATTTCATTTTCATTACTATTGAATGACGCTCTTCATCAAAGAAAAAAAGTACGCTCCATTAAAAAACAGTGTGAATAATTACAATGTTAGTTTTACAAAAAAAAAATCTATTACGTTAAAAATTTCATATTTTCATAATTGAGCGTCGAAATTACAGTCATGATTAAAATTGAGCATGGGTAATATTTCTTTATAGTGCATATAAAAAATGCAGCGTGTGCTTGTATATATAATATGTATAAATAAAAAACTTTAAGTGTAAACGTATTTTTTTGTTGTTGATAATAACCGTTGATTATCGCGGTTGCACGCTTATAAACTTAAAAAAAAAGCTAATTCATGAAATTTTAACATTCAATTCACTCATCTTTAACGGCAAATTTTTGGTAGAAATGAATTTAAATAAATACAAAAATACTCAGGATTGTTTTTTTCTCATCGTAAGCACTATCAATTATTGAAATATAAATTCAAACATCACTTCATGGTGGAAAAGCATTATTTTGAATAAATAAAAGACATTTTGTAGTACTACTTTCACATGTATTCTGATAAAGATCAAGACCAGTATCGACCATCGCATTATCAACTGATCAATCGATAATGATCGTAATGAGAGAAACTGGTCCTGATCTTTTTCAAAATAAATGTTGAAGTAGTACTATAAAATATGTTTTATTTATTTAAAATAAAAACATGGCTATTTACATCAAAATCCAGAGTACAGTTTAAAAAATGCAGGAGAATCGTTTATAGTTAAGAAAACATTCAAATTAATGATTATTACAATACGAAAAAAAAATGCTGAATTTATTTGCTCCTGAATATGACTCGTTCCAATGGCAAAGAACATGTCAATCTTACTGTTCACTCACATAAACTAAACATTACTAAAAATGTGTCGACCAAATAAATCCCTAGAAATGAACGAAAGACTATTCGAGTGGCTTTTGTTCGATGGCCTGGTCAAAGATGCCTCAGGATATGGTGAGATGTCGCCTTTGGCGTTGGTAATTCGTTTTCCGAAAGCTCAGAGACAGCGCTTGCTTGCTCTTTACCGCTAATGTCACCATTATGAAAATGTTCACCAAAGTTCAACTTCCTAATCTCGCGGTATAATCCACCCGCAGAGGTGTTTAAGCATAGAGCAGGTAATTTCAATATAAGTATTATTTTAGTATAGGTAAATTAAAATTTTAAAAGGTCCATGGTCAAGTGGGAATGATGTTGGCTTCGCTCGTGGACCGCATGGATTTGAGTCCCAGTCAGGGTAGCTTCATTTTCAAATCGAATTAATGATTCTGTTCGGAGACATAACCTAAAAATTTCACATAGTTAGTGAAAACGATCAGATAGTCACTAGCATTTTTATCAATAAAGCATAAATGTACCCAATTTACTCAAAAAGACAAATAATAAAAATCTTGTATGTTCCAACTTTGAGTTTTAAATATTGGGATTTATAATATGTGGATGGAAAATATGTAGTTCTAGTAGAAAAAAAAATGTTAACTGAGATACGCTCAGTGAGGAGTCCATTTGCTCCAAGTTAGGAGTGGACATGGAAAAAAATAACATTATAGTCAAAAGAAAAGTACATGCTGATATTATCTTTCATAATCATTTCTGTTCCATAAAAAAGGAACAATATTCCATCGCTTATTTTTGTTTTATTGTTGTCCATTCTTCTATTAATCTTATATATAAAACCGAAACGGCGTATGTATGTCTGTGGGTGTGTAATTCCCTTTTGAATTGTTGGTCATTAAGTTGCCATAAAAACGAATATGAAAGAAAATATGTTTGAATTTTTATCGGCGAAGACATTTAGTCAAAATGTAATAAATTAGTCTTCTACTGAACTTTTCACGGTTTTTATTAATATAATAATGTTTATTATTTACGTGAAGGTATTATTTGACATTACTTTGACAGCAAATTAGATTTTTTCCTTGAATTTGGACATTTTAATGGGCGAGAATGGGGCTGTCATCGAATTAAATAAAGTTTGTGGTTTTATTTTAACTCTATTTTGGATTTTAGATTTTGTGATATAATTATGTCGAATGATATAACATTAAATAATTATTGGTCGCTTAGTCCGAGCGACGCCGGCTAGCAATACTAGTATACAATAAAACTTACAATATAAAGCACGAAAAACTTTTTTTGCTTAGATTATGTGTAGGTTAGCAAACTAAAGTGTCACGCTGTATTTAGTGTTGGTAACCCCTTCGGAATAATTCCGACACAACCACCCCGCGCATCCAACATCGGTGGCGCATTATTAAGATAAAACATAATAACAGTCACGTGGCGCTGAAATATAAATACAAAACGCCCACTCTGATCTCGCACAAACACGTTACATAATTCCAGCGTTATCTTTCCGGCCGTTATACGACCGTTAAACGAAAACAACGGATTAGGAGGCGCCCCGTTATGCCGTTGGCGGCGCACGCTGAGCATTAGATGCATATCTCGCGCCCTAACGGATTACGGGAGGCTTTTGTCATATAACGTTACATGTTGGACCAGAGCTGTATTTTGGACGCTACAAATAGGCAGGCATCTCCATCATCGTAGTTCCTTTTCTCTTTGCTTAAATTCTCAATTTTTAAAGTATGCCACAAAGGAAAACTACATGATTTACTGCTCATATATAAGATTAACCTTGGAAAAGGCACAATGTTTTCAATACGATAATTATGAAAGCACTACTGACCGGTAATAATAGATGTTATATATGCAATATTTGGAAAATGTTTATTTGTCGGTATCTGTGATCTAGTGGCAAGAGCTTTGCCTTGGCCATCTGGGGGTCTAGGTTCATGTCCCGACAAGGTCAGACTTTATTTTATTTAGAAAGAGATCTTAGACATGGATGCATGTCACTTTTTGTTTGTTTGTTCTTGACTGATTCATAAAATTTCTCATCGACTTTATCTCGTTTGACTTTCATGTTTCAAAATATTTGTCGCGTTGGCATGAACTGTAATACCAAATATATTTTTGGGAATTTTAATATATTTATTATTGTGAGTTTGATGTCCTAAAACTGACTGCCTTCAGACACCCGTAAGTGTATATCTATATCTTTAAAAAATTGTTCGTATTTATCCTAGAAGATGAGAAGCAAAAAGAAAACTGTTGGTCTGAATGAAGCTAAGTGATGTGGCAAGCCAAACGCAGACGATGCAGAAAAAGGTGACTTGCAAGACCACTTCGTCGAGCAATTGATATACATACAGTTAATATTATCATTTTTGCGGAAAATTAAAAAATACACTATCAAACATTTAAGCGCAAACATACAGGTAATCTGTGCTGGCACTACAACGAGCTATAGCGCGTTGAAATTTATGCGAAGCGCGTGCCTACGCAGGTCTATACTTCATTGAACATCACACCATCTGCACTGCGTGAGACGACGTGAACTGCGTTCTCAGCATACGTATAGCCTAAACTCTTAGAAAAATCTGGGACCTTCAATACTTTTACACGACCAGAACCAAGTGTCCCATGTTTAAAGCTACTGGCGGTGATGCTTGGTCTGCTCACCAAATCAAATATAAGTATTATTAAGAATTTTCACTGAGGGTGCTTGATGGAATTTCAATTAAATTTGAATCGTTTGAATTTTGTACATTTCCATGAGATTTGTTGCTAACGACCCAGGTTTCGCTTTTCGGCATCTTCAGGCATTTCAAGTGCACGGATGTACTTTAAATGCCTGAAGATGCCAAAAGGCGAAACCTGGGTCGTTAGTGACAAAACTCAAAAAAAGTATAAATTTTAAGTATGCTTTTAAAGCAATGTTTGTGGCAAAAGATGATACAAATTATAATCTGTGTTACCGTTTGTGATAATACAAACCAAATAATGACGTTAGATACTTCAATAAGGTTTAATTTAGCCTATTTTTTCTTTAATCCAACTGGATTCTTACGTCTTGTAATTTCACTCGATATTACCCTCGTGTCTGTATGGTGTGGTGTATTCAGCAGTGTTATAATATGCTGAGAAGAGGTGAAAAACTTTTCAGTATTCATTATAGCCTCCGTTATTGCATATACTCAGGTAATGAAACTTTGTGTACCTGTGATCACTTTTAATATATACCGTATAACAATTTATTGAATAAATTATTATATGTGAATACGACACTGTGCTTATTAAGTCAACACTGGTGTGATTTCGGAGAGGAAACAAAAAAAACAAAGACGTTCTAGGAAATATTACATTTCAACCGAGTTAAATAATTTATATCGTTTAAATGATAAAATGTAATATGCTATTAAATTAGTTTGATGAATTTTTAAAAATGTGGAGGAATATTTTATTGAAGATTATAAGTTTTCATCGACCCTATTTCAAACAAAAAATAGTAGAAAAATACACTAAGGCGATGTGTCAAATTATAATAATTTATTTTTAAGGCAAATATATTTAGATATTTAAGAGATATTTGAAACCCTAAGAAGTAAAGGGTCTTTTTATAAGGACGCTTAGTTTTGAAATGTAAATAAAACAAGTTGTTTGTGAGATTTCGACTAAATTTTAATATCATTTGTAAGTATATTTTACGGCATTAAATATGGAATATAGCATCAAATGTCTGCCAATATCCATTCATTATAAAATGGGCCATGTTGCTAAAGTTGACTTTTTTGACAAATTTGGGTAAACTTCCAACTGCTCCAGAACCCAATCAGGCGTTGTCTGTGGTCGTTTACCTGAAGTTCCTTGGTTAGTTGGATTTTATACGGGTGCAGACATAAGGCCCGCTTCAAAATTCGCCAAGTTGAAGTCGCAGAAAAGCCAAGTTCTTGTGAACAACGAGAAATAAGCTGCCTTGGGTTTTCCTGTACACTTTCACACACAGCAGCAATGTTTTCACCAGATATTGTATTTTGATGACGTACAGGTAGGTGTTGGCCGATTATTTACCAAACTGGTTGACTCAAATTTGGCCACTAAACAATGAATAATCTACTCAGCAGGACAACGTAACATATTTTGAGCGTCCCTATTGAAATACCCTTTATATCCTAATTATTTTGAAGGGCGCCGAAAATAATTAAGAAATATTTATACTTAATCCAAAATTATAGCAAATATCTTCCAAATAGAGCAATAATTTATTTGTCAATTTACTAATTAAATGTTATATATGAATTGCTACGAACACTCCACTTTAATGTTTAATAAGTTTTATATCAAACACAATAAAAAATAACGTAGTAAAGAATGTCACCGGTTTCGCACAGTAAGTGGACAATTGAAATTTATGAATATTCATCAGTTTTCATCAGCTTATCGAAATCGGTATGAGAAGATTCTGAAGAATCATTTCGATTGACAGAAATATATTATTACTTTTAATGCCTTTTTACTTTTTGCATAAACGCCAAATAATATTAAAAAAAAATATTTAATCGGAACAAAATATCGACGACGCCACTGTAGGGCTGTGAATATATTTTAATCAAAACCGAGTTTATTGCTTACGTTAGAAGGTTTGGTGGGATATTGTTTTTCGTAATGAAGGATAGTTTGAAGCTTAGTACCAACATATTACGTCACAAAGTTGGGATAATCTTTATTGAACGTGATGTATCTATCGCTGATTAAAGGTTCAATTTTAAATTGATTTTGGGCCGCACTGCTGAGAAAATAATGAAAATCTAAAGATAGTCTGCGAGAGAATAAAGCTTTTATTAGATTTAAAAAGCTGACACCATAAAATAAATATGCCAGACAAGCTGATACGATCTTAGGTTTACGATTAAATGAAAGTATTCCCACACAAAAGACGTGACGTATAAAATGGGATGTTGTGTTCATCGGTAAAATTTGATACATATCGTGCGAAACTATCTCTTGAAATCAATCTTTTATTCAAATAATTTAGCTCGCTTAGCTTCCTTGTTATTTCGCTTGCGAGGATTTTCTTTCACTATCCATCCAACTAATCTATCAAACAGCAACGTTGTTACAGTGAAATTCACTGACAATAAGCAATGCAATTTGACGTTGTGTATAATATGTTACAGAGAGATCTTCACCATATTAAATTGATCTTATCTTGTATCATGTATTTAACGTACAACTATGATCATGCAACACCTCTTTCGTGAAACAACGTCTACAGCGGACCCATATTAGTTGATGTTTCGAACAATCTTTAAGCTGTGGTATACAGCTATAGAGTATTAACTGAAATGTAATCTATATATTTATTCAAAAATGGTAGCAAGATAAGCCGGGATGAGCACAAGTCTACCATAACTCAACCGACACCCGTCAACTTTACATAAACATATTAGTCAAAAGCTGACTCGCACTTAGCCGCTTCACGCGTGCGTACAGATGTCAACACCTTTAACCCGTACACCGAATTATAAATACAAACTGTCTGTTGAGACATCATAATATTTCACGCCGCATGATATGTGTAGTTAAGTCTGTTAGGTGCTTGAAATGTTGTTAACGCTCTGTGTTTCACGCCATTTTACCGATGGAAAGGGCTGGCGATGTTGATATGATCTTTTTGAAAAGTGAGCTGGAAGGCGATTGGTAAGTATGATTATATTAAATGGTTGTAATATGACGTGTATAACCATAAGAAACATTTAAAAAATAAAAGTTGTGTTAATAATTAAATAATTCAAGTGTGAGGAAGACTCTAAAAACATTTAAACATACCTCCTTTTATGGTGAAGATAGCTCGTTTTTGGGATCGTGAGGTTACTTTTAATTATACCGAATAATATTTTCTTTTATTGTTTATACCTCACCAATACATCTTTCTTTAATAAGCATTTTAATCCAAACGAATCTTATTCATTGAGGATTTCGATTGAATGTAATTTCAATATCAAATTTGAATCGTTTATATATGTTTAGTATTTTTCCATGAAATTGTCGCTAACGACGCGGCATTCGTCTTTCAGCATCTTAGAACATTTTCTAAATAATACGTCAGATAAAACACACCCATTAAATAAGGAGGCATTTCCATGCTATTAGGTGTTACGATACCACATTTAAAATACCTGATTGTACCTGAACAATTAAACTTAGTGACTTACTTGTATTCTTGTTAGTATATACGCGATACAAACTATATACTACGCGTCGGTTCAAAATCACTCGTGTACTCGAAGTGCCTGAAGATGCCAAAAGGTGAAACCCAGTCGTTAGCGACAAAACTCGTGGAAAAATACAAAATTAAAACGAAATTGAGTCTTGATAAATTTGAATCATTTGAATTTCGTACTATTCTATGAGCTTTGTCACTAACGTCGAGATCCTAAATTATATGTATCATAAAGCAATAAATAAGCACATGTTTTATGACATGTGAAATTTTTCACGTGTGTCATAAACATAATTAACAATTAAATAAAACGGTGACTGATCAATATCATCATTTCTCTTAATTTGAATTTAATAAAATTGTACTGAATGGTTTTCGTTGCGCAAAAGCTTAATTAAATTTGTTGCAGACACCTTTATACACCGCATACAACACTGAGTAAGAAAATACATCATAACTTCATACAGCCCCGAGCTAAGTGAGTGATAACTGTGAGACATAACCAAGTTAAATGTACTAAGTGAGTTAGTTAGTGTTACTCATCTTGTGGGGCGGTGTGTGATGAATGTTGCGGTAAGCGGGCTCACACTCGCGATCTGAGTGCTTCGTATATCATACTCATTATGTTCATTTAGTCTGACGGGGTAGCACTATATGACAGTGACGATAACAGTTAAGCCGAGTTCAAATATGGGCGGCTTCCGACTCTTATCATTTGAAATATGAACATCCGTGATTCACCCCATTTCATATTTTGATTTATAAGGAGAAAAATTATCTCGTAAATAAGAGGGTGCATTTAAGATAAGTGAACCACGTTTAAAAACAGAAACAGCTGTTAAGTAACATATATAAAACAACGGTGTATAGATAGTAGGTGATAGAAATCATTTCTGTTGTATTTTGACTTAATCCTGGCCTATAATACAAAAAATGGTTACTAATTTAGTGGCATTTAGTGTATGCAATCCCGGCATTAAAACCTCTAAAACAGTGGTCTCCAAACTCAATAAGGATATGAGCTATTTTCATAAATTGAAATTATGTGATGAGCTACTTATATATTAAAAGTATATTTGGGATTACAGCTTACGCCAATGCGCCAAATATTTGTAATTGTGAAAATTATACGAGATTAACTCGATGATAGATAAATAACGATAAATAACATACACCCAGGCCAACATCTCTTTTTTTTCAACTCGGGCCCCCTGATCGCTAAGACAAAGCTCTTGCCACTAGACCACAGGGTCCGACACTATATATGATATATGACTGCTTTGGAAGCAAAGTTAGTTTTTTACAAAATAAGAATTTTAGAAAGAAGCACAGAAACTATGTATATACCGTTACGTTCAATGAAAAATATTGATTTCCCCTAAGTAATGGTCAGGACTTAAAGCTAATAACTTAATATGTTTATTTATAATAAAACCCAGTCATTTTGCCACATTTGTTTAGATATTTAAATTATAAATGTTGCACTTGCTTCCAATTTTTCAACACTGCTTTTTTTGTGAACAAACGATTGATACAATTGGATCCTAGGCAAATTTATAAATATGGTACAATGTCCTACGCGAGCTACTGAAAATGCCAGCGCGAACTACAAATAGCTCGCGAGCGACCGTTTGGCGATCACTGCTCTAAAAGCTTAGATTTACTCAATTTTTTTTCCATAAATTTGGAATATAATCCTTCTAGTTCTGTGGTTCTCACGAAAATTTTCACTGTGGCCGCATCACAAACATAAGCGGTCATACGAAATTGGCTGGTGGTCTCACAAATTTTTTGTTTTGAGTCTGGTGTGTTTGTGTAAGTCAAATGGACTTATATTATACATGTCTGTCAATGTACAATTGATATTAGTTGCATACTAAATATTTCATTTTCAGAGTCTTAGTTAACAAATTAGATCGTAAAACCACATTTTTTTTTAAATCAATATTTTCTATGAAGCTGTAAGAGGCCGAAGCCAAATCCTATGGTTGCCGCACATGAGAACCACAGTTCTAGTCCAACGGCGTGGTTTCTGACTGCTCATCATATATCGTGATTCAAGCTCGGTACTAGGTCTTACAGTCAAATAATTATACAAGTTTCAAATTCATTGTTTAATCACAAACGAATGACAATTACCTTTTTATGTTAATAATTTATGCAGTTAAAATAATCTATAATTTGTTTATTAGTTCAACGTTGGCATTTGTGATCTTGATATCTTTTCTCCATGGCCGACTTTAAAAAATGTTAAAATATCTGACACCTTGACTGTCATTAGCTGTAGTACTAATGAATCTTTTATAGTGTAGTTTACATCTTCTTTTAAAAATATCAATTTGTTACAGATTCTGAAATACGTACGGTAAAATTACTACAGATATAAAGTATGACAAAAAGTATTCACTTATTTTCTTGACAACTTTTAAAAAAAAAATCACAAGTTTACATATTCTTGACCGAAAATATGTATCAACAAGGTAGGTATTCTATGTGAAAACAAGTTTTTTTTTAAATAAAGAAGATGACAGTTTTCGTTAGACTATTATTCTTTGGTTGTTTCTATGATGCCAAATATTCAATGGCGTCACATAAATACTGATAAAATAACTATATTTGTGGGATAGATAATAATTTAACGAGTTAAAAGCATTCTAAACTGTATCACGACCATTTGATTAGCCACGAGGCTAATTTACTTTTGAAGGTAGTCTGTGATCCTTTAACCTGCTACACACCAATCAACCATTTAAGTACCCATATCATTAAACACAGGGAGTATAAAATTGAAATAAAATCAGACCTGAATTTAAAGTGACTCTACACACTTTAGTATCCCGATTAATTAAATGAAAAGGATACATAAAAGTAATATTTTTATTGCTTCCTGTTGTATTGGATCATAGTTATTGTTAGTGATGCGTGGATCATCAGTTTTTTTACGCCTTATTATTCTAGAAAGATCTAATGTTAATACTTGCATATAAGAGTTACATCCTTTGCATTCTTTTTTAAAATTTATAATAGTAAATTAAGCAATGAGCGTAATTTTGAAATTTGTTATTGAATGACATTGTTGAGAACTCTGTTATTATTATAATCATTATTTATTATCAAGTATTCCGAAAAAGATTTATTAAAAAAATTTGGTACAGTATACAGAAATATTTTTGTAAATGCTTAATACTCACTATTACAAAATTATTTCTTGAACATCTTGACAAAATGCAACCGTTCTCTTCATCTCAAGTAAACTTTTATAAAGAAAATATTTGAATAAAGGGAATTATTTATTAGTATTTGAACCAGTTTGTTTAATAATAGTAGTACTTCTACGATCATATCCTCCTCGTTATAACCTCTCTGATATTTTTTTGTTCGGTTTTACGCGTTATTTTGAAATGCTTAATTAAATGTTTATATGATTCAAATAGGATATGTATGTGATAATGGCTTAAATAAAATAAAGAATATATTTTGTGTTAGATAAAAAGTAGCACAAGACACAAAACATACTACATAATATTAAATAATGTTGAATGACCGCTATATTTTGGTACAAGAAATTGAATTATTTTCAACACAAACTTTGACATAGTATTTAATCTTGACGAGTATTTTACCGTGTGTTATATATAACCAACCGGTTACAGTAATATTTTTCTAATCAATTAATGCTACCAGTATTATAAAAATTATAACAGGAAACAATAATAGTGATTAAGATCTATGAAACAATAAAAACATGAGTAACTCTCCCCCGGATATCGTCTGGCAATATAATTTTCATGTAGGTGTTTTTGTTTTATTATAATTACGGTAACACTTAGTTTATTTTAAAATATTCATAGGTGAGTGATCGGGTCAGTATTTATCTGACATCAAAATTTATTATCAACGAAGTAAGATTCTTTTTTAATCGCTAAGTCTTAGCTTGTTTTAAGCGTTTAAAAAAATCATTCTAATACTTTAAAAATTGCTGATGAAATAAACGTTTTGTGATTTGAGTTTTTGAGATTGGCCAATCGATATTTTATTAGACCGGAGAACAATTATACAATACTATTTGATCTGGTACAACCACACAGATTTTAGTTTTTTTAATTAAATTTAAGTTATAGTGTAGCTATCTAAGTCACTTTAAACTGGTTTTAAAAAAAAAATTACACTTAAATACATATAAGTTAATACTCGATTTACCACAGTTTCATGAAAATTTTAAATATTTTCAGGATTATGTTAAATCGTGTGTTTTGAGTGTAAATAATATAAGAAGTTAATAGAAGCTTTGTTAATACGTTTTTTATTCAAAAGTTCGTTTTAAGTATCAAAAAGTTTAGGCGTTGATGATCCCATAATGTACTATCAGTCAAAAGGGATTATATTGTTGTAGAATAACTTTTTATTTCGATACTCTGACATAAAATGTTTACACTTATGTATTTAGTAAATAGTATGAACGATTATCTTGAGTGACTTAATTCTGAAGAAGAAGTGTTCGTTAGTATTCTGTTTGTATTCTGGGTGCAATTATTGTAAAAGGAAACTGGCTTCTTCATCTCGTTAGCAGCAATAGAGTCAAGACATATTTTATGATTGCTCCACAAATAAACCGACACGTCATAAAATTATAAACACACTGTAAAATTCGATAAACAAACGCCTATTACAAAGATTTTAATAGGCGCTTAATAAAGCTCGGCCTCGCCAACCATCTGTGTGAAACATGGTCTTGTTTTGGCGGGATCGTGGGTAAAGCTGAAAGAGTAATAAAAAAAACATGCAGTGAAATACGCGGGAAAACTGTGCGCATGTGCGGCACGCGACCTGCAGGATTATCATATGAGGATACTGTCATGTGATATCTCTAAAGCACGATTAACGCTCGTTAACAAAACTGGCGAGCTTTTTTTGTCACCAGACATGTTTATGCCATATGCATTAGCAGCATTTCATTGAACATCTCAAAATAGTTAAATATTCAGTATTTTTTTCAAGATAATAAATTGTTTTAAATAAATAAAACACATTTTTTTCTTCGACTAAATGCGTTACAATGAACAGCACCAATGACCGAAAGCATCATCAACTGATGAAATATAAATTAACTCTGAACCATTTATGTAAATTTCAGTAAGACAGGTAAGAGAAAATCTGTAAGAAATTGGACAAAAAATACAGATCATTATAAATTGTGGAAACAAAGCATGTGTTTTATTAATTTAAAAATATCTCAAACCTTTCCACCAAGAAATGATAGTTAACACTATATAAAAGATTTTTATTATTTTTGAAATAAGTTTTATATGTATAGATAATAAGCTAAATGAAGAAACGGCTTGAGAAAAACATTTGTATGTTTTATAATTAATAAAAATAATAATACATTTTTAGTACTTTTTCCCCACATAAAATTTATTTGATCAGGACCGGTTTCGCTCATGGCGAGCATTTTCAACTGATAAGGAATACAATGTTTTATAATTGTCGATATTAAGTTATTTTTACTGACAGTTGTAAGTCTCAATCCACAAACTCACCGCTGCACGGCAGGGATGTCACTCGAAGGGGATCGGAGGTGCATTTGACTCCCTAAATTTTAACCACAACTTGGTTTTTCGATATTTATACCAAACAAAATTAACAACACAAACAAGAAGTGCAAAATAAGATATACATATATTGAAATTGTTAACGTAACACATTGAAAGCTCTTCGTTAAAATGGGTGTACAATATCTAATCACCCGTCTTCACGAAGATTTGAAATCTGCCAGGATGATCAAGATCACAACTGAAGTGGTAAGGTCGGATTTAAAAACAGGCATTTTTTCATTCGAGATAAAAGTCTAGGCCAGGTATGGCTAAACCTTGGCGCGCGGGCCAAGTGTGGCCTTTTTGGTGGTTTTGGGTGGCCCTTTCAAGGTTTTCAACTTTCTATTCATTTTGATTATTTTTTTTGGTAAAATACATTACATCCATTTCTTTATTTGTGAGGAATCATAATATAATGAAAGAAATTTATCAAAAATATATTCTTGAAGATAAATTTCTAAAATTAAAGCAAGTAGCAAAGTGCATTATAGCTGCATTTAGCACCAAATCTCGCTGCGAGTCATTTTTTTCAAAGTTAATATTCGTAAAATCAAAGTGTCAAAACAAGGTGACGTGAAAAAATTTAAAAAATCTATTGCGATGTGTGACCAAATTATCGGTCGACAATCATAAAATAAGTGTTAGTAGGATTAAGAAAGAAAATAAATATTTAAATTGTGAGCTGTTTGTCTATTATGAATACTTAAGATATCATGAGGTTAAAAATATTTAAGTGTGGCCTATTAGAGACATGCATTATTTTATTTGGCCCTCGAAGTGATTTCAGTTGGGCATCCCTGGTCTAGGCACTACTAGTCAAGTTTGTGGAATAAAATAATTCTAAATTTTTAATTATGTACATACATCCATGTTATGTTATTCATGTCGGTTATAATAATGCTTAATACAAACCTTTCAAAACCGTATCTGAACTTTTCAGTGAAGAAATGTTTTTAGTTTACTGATCATAATTGTTTTCTTGAAATTTAAAAATTAAATTGTTTAATCCCTAAAAAAATATTACGTGAATATGTGTACCAATTGTATTTTATGTTTGGCTGTATAAGTTTGTACTACACACTCCAAATATACAGAAGTGTCACTGCATTGTCGTAACATTGTGACACGAATGATTTATATAACATCAAGTCGGAATTAGAGCCATAGAAGTCAGTGTAATGGCATGGGCGCGTGTCATAGAATTGAATAATGTTATTCCGGTAATGCTTTCTGCTGACACTCGCCATATTTTTGCCTAATGATCGACTATTACGATTGCACAATAACAATATTTTGATAAATGTTCTGAAGCTTCCTTCCTGCGAAGGGGTGAGTGATTATTCTATGATACACGACAATTGGATTAAGCAGCAATACACAATGTTTACTTTTACGGAAATAAAGGAAGGTCTACTTTCAACAATCTTACATTATAAACAATTTAAGCGTTGTATTAATTCAAAATGATTTGACTATTTGGATTATTCAGACCGTAGTAAAGTGACGACTTAAATTATTTTTCATACTGAAATTTATAATATTTTTTAAGTATTATGTGTAAAGTATCTTCAAAATATAAAAAAAATTGCAGCGTAATAGATCTTCAGTCAAAAAATCACTCTTGTGCTGCAATTCGAATTTGTGTTATAATACTATATTAGCTAGGTTGATTTTATTTATTATTGATTCATTCGAAAGATGCTGGTTTGTAAGAGAAAGAACGCTTCCAGATATCTATGGGGTTGATTTAAAAATAAATAACAAATAGCGATATCTGTATTTACACATTTCACTGATCTTTAATAATGTATATGATACTTATTGGAAATATATTTTGAACAGATTGATTAAATCATAAAGTAAACACGTTGACCACTGCTGTAGAAAATACCTACAAAACAACAGTAACATTCATATAAAAAGAATATTCACGCAAGCAAAAGTGAATTACCAATCAAATAGATCAAAAAGAATATTTTGCATTTAGTAACGGGATTTTGACAAATTTCAAAAATAATATTCATACGCATATAAAATACTTCATGCGATATGGTTTTGCTACCTGCCGTTGTGTGGCGCTAGTCGGTGTATAGGTCAGAATAACAAGGTTCTTGTTATACGACACAGACGTGCTTGTATTGTAATAAATAATATTAAAGATATCAAATATATATAGTTGCGTAACTGTAGTTCATCCGTTTGTTTGCAGACCTTTTGAGATGACCCACCCTCCCGGAGCTTATCAACCTTATTATTATTGGAACTAGTTTATCGGGACAGGTTTAATTTTGTTTGTATTCAAAAATAATTTAGAAAACAAACTTGTTTTACAGGTGTTCAGTTCTTGAGCTTTAAACTAAAGCAATACTTAATATATTTATTAATCTTTGACTTAAATAGCCATCAACTAATATCCTGATCGCGTTTTATGCCATATTCGTATTAAAATTATTAATACTACATGGGTTGGCATAAGATCAGCAAACGTTAAATACAAACTCCTTAGCCCAACAATAACGCGTATTGAATGTGTTGAAAATTCTTATTTGAAAATGATTCACCAATGGCATATTTATTTATTTTTATTGAAACATATGACATGCTTATTATTCAAGTATTTCTCAAATCACTTTATGTGTGCGAAAAGACTATTTGTAACAAAATCATGAAATATGTACTTCGGGTAAAATAAATATTAACCCATGCCTTAGATCTAAAATGTTTATATATTTGAAAAGAAAAAAAAATAGTTTGATAACCAGTATGATTTATTAAATTAACACTTCCTGGCTTATTACATTTATATTTTAGAAATGGAGGTTATCAAGTAAGAGGTTGATCGTAAAAAAATTCACCGCGCAATGGCTGAAGTATGTGTTTATATGTTACTAATAGTACCTATATTAAAATAAAATTTAAAAAAATACTACTTCAATCCAGATCAGTACTAATTTCGCTCATTTCGAAAGCATTTTTAACTAAAAATGTTTATGATGGTGCGTTTGATAATGGGTTTATTTATTTAAATACTTCCTAACATTCCAACAAAAATTAGCAGTTAACACTGACTAAAATTATTGATTAGTAGCCAGTCACATGCTAATAGCCATATAGTCACCTCTTGACGATGCCACATTTAAAAGACCAACATTAATTGTGCTGTTATCTATTCAATTACTTTTATGTATGAAATTATGATTGAAAGTCATTTTAACCACATCATCAGAAATTTTATCCAGATCGCATACAATAACCCTTTAACTTTATTAGATTTATTCACATATGTTAACTATTTACTAGGAGTAAGTTCAAGTCCATTCATCCACTTGAAATGCATGGAGAAGCCGAAAGGCGAAGCCTAGTTTTTACTGACAAGCTCATGGAAAAGTACAAAATTCATATGATTCAAATTTGATATTGAAATTCCATCGAGAATTTTCATTCAAATTAATAAGACTAACATTATGTCCAATTATAAAAGAGTTGAAATGGCCAGACAATGGACATATAAATTATATCCTAAAAAAGAATGTATTTGATGTATCTTCATGAAATGTTTCTATTCAAAAATAAAGATTTAGAGACAGGTCTTGGCTCACTAAGCTTCACGCCTCTCTTGAAGCGAAAGCCATTTAAAAGGAAGAGGTGTCGAAATAATGCGTGGATATTTATTTTGTGTATTGCTTTTGTCAGCAAATACAATTTTCAGCTCACCCACTTCACCTTTGTTCGTGTGTGTGTTTGTATAAGCTTATATGAAGTTGATAGGCAGGCTTCATAGAGACAACATAACAGTGTGACGATCTCGCTGACGAGACCCCCTCTCCCTAAATTGAGATGTGAAAATGATGTCATTTGAATATGTCAATATTACAATGGATGTATGTAGGGTTGCAAAATTATACCGAGGGTCGTCGAAAGTAGTGCGTTATTGTAATAATTGTTTTATTTTTATTTTTTTCACAACCTTTGTTTTGAAATTAAATCATAATATTTTTGTTTTACTTGTTCATTTTACATTCGAATTATTGATTTCTGTTCGAAGTAGAGCGATAATTTTACCACTAGTCCTGCGTTAGTTATGTCCTAGTCCTATTATTTCCATCCCTAATGTGTCAAAAAAGCTTGAGCAACTGAGTAACGAATAATTCCTCATATAACACTTCTTTTTCGAGTCTATATTCTCTACAGTTAATCACTGTAGTTATATCAGATGTCAAATGAATAAAATGAAATTGAGCTAAAAAAATAATATTAAAATTATAAAAAAAGCTTAAATATTGATTTCGATAACTATCGACAGATTCTAAAGCCTGATAATATTTCGAAGAGTATGTAGACGTATCAAAAGTCTATTAAATGCGGTGGAACATTTTGAATAAGGATTAAAAGTTAAGAAAACTTATTTTCACTTGCCAATGCTTGGGTTTGATTTTTTGTAGGTTTAATGATACATAAGAAATACGGTAATGCATCGTAGATTTCAGTTTAGGTGGAGATTAATTTTATTTTTATTTTATGTAAAATGCATTTTGATATTTATAAATCAAGTGATACAAACCCCAGAATACTTAACTTATACGGAAATCTATATCAAAGATATTAGATGTCTTTAAGAGAATTTTTATATGATTAATTGATTTATCAAATTTAATTTACATTGTGTATTACTTTAAGGTGTTCACTGTCTATATTTGGTGGAATGGCATTACATATAATAAAACATTTCTATCCAAAAACGATCCAATAAATTTTATGTGGAATAAGTACTCAAAATGTTTTATTATTTTATTATTGTGTATTATATTAATTAATTTAAGTGTCAAAATGATCTCATGTATGTTTTTTTAAGAAACTTTTTAAATAAATAATTGTATAATATATGATAAAGTCGCACATGACTTTGGTAGTCATGCGGAGAGTAAAGCGACTCACATAGGCATTAGCAGCGTAGGGCGAGAGGACTCTATTCCCCGGAGGCATTTATTTGTCACAGAAACGGTTATCAAATATTCAAGCTACTCCCAGACTCTCTCCCGGAGGTGTGCCCCTCTACCCCTTAGTTCACCCTTCACCTCGCCATGCCCCTAGATTAAATGACTTAAGCATACAATAATATGCAAATGACTTACTACAGTAGCACTTGCGAGAAGAAAATACTAATATTTTTAAGTGATTAATAAATTTTCGACGCGTATCTTAATGTCTCAGGATTAGGCGAGTATTTAACAAACTTATTTATGGAATAAGTAATTATAAGCTATTATTTTGTTTGTTATTTTATTTAAAATGGGAGCGATGTTCGAAGCGAAACATAGCTTACATTCTGACTATATCATTATATCATTGGAATATACTTGAGAGAACTCCATTATAACACGGTGAAAATAAAGTCTATGTATTTTAGTTCTACTAAAAATAAATCATATTGAGATGACCTTGACTCCGGTTATCTCGTTAAATGAGAGGAAACCTCCAGTCCGACACTCGGGAAGTGGAATTTAGGGATCGGAGTAGGAGAATCAGGATGTTCTTAATGAAAGACGATCTTAAAGCGTTACAAAAGTGCGATTAGCACACACACACAATTTTATTCACTTTAAAGTTAAAAGTTATACACAGAATTTACATAGGAATTAAGTTACACACACAGATTTCAAATAAAAGGACAAAACACAACTATAACGATGTGAAAGAGATATCAGAAATTTAACGCGAATTCATTGAAGGCTACTTCCAGGACTTAGACTTGGGAGAATTACCTCAACCACTTTGTAAGATTTATCTGGCACTCAAGTGCACACTCAAGGCTCTCCAATCTCTAACTAACTTATTATATGAAAAAAGCGTTTCTTATATGCCCATTATCACCTGCGATTAGCGGGTGATGCCCCAATTGATGTCATCATAACGTAGGAAAACCGTTAAAAGTGCGTCCGATTATCCATTTTTTATGGTCCATCGAACTCTGCATGAAATACCTCGTATCTCAAGCACTCAGGGCGTGAAAGAGTCTTAGAGCGAGGCGTTGGTCGCCATACCGAGTCGGAGACGTCGCGCCTAAATGTCTGTTATACAAGATTTTAAATTACTCTATATTGGAATCGCTAAAGATTTCAACATAGAGTATTATTAGAATGAATTTATTTCCTGATATCAACTTAAACTCATAGATTGAGGTGAAAAAAAAAATCGTTCAAGAGAGTTCTGATGACCTACCATATAGGGCGGTATCCAATATATAGTTGATAGCTTTTTTGGTGTACGCCTTTCGTAAGAACGACTTTGAAATTCATTAACTGAACTATACATACTGCATTAAAAGAAGCACTTCTACAAAACATCTTTTCATCTATTCTAACGCCCTTAATTTATATTAAAAACATAGTACTATACGTGACAAACTGATTTATATAAAGCATGGTAAATAAAGAATTATTAACAGATTCACAAACATATTGTTAAATAAACGGTAAAAAATCACAATAGATTTTAGTCCCACAAAAATATAATGGAGTTCTACCAAGTGATGGTATTGAATATCGAAAGATATGTTAGTTTCATGACACCACAGCATACAATACTTCTGAAACACCATGATGCTGACATTGATACCATATGACATAATCCTTGGTGAAATACTTTAATTACATTGAAAAACAACATTCAAATTATTTTAGTTAAAATATTTATTAAATCATTCATTATTAGTAGGTTAACCCAACTCCCTGGCTGACCACTTGACTTGAATCGAATGTAAGGTTCAAATAAGTTTAAACATAAGCACCAAGCTTTTCCTCTTGCCTATACTGTGATAAAAATACCTAGGTGATGTTGAGTTGCACCTGAACTTGTATGAAAATTTCGATTCAATTTTAATGTTGCATTTGAGGATTTAGAATAATGTTATCCCTAATATTATCAAGAATCTAGATGATAAGTTGCTAACAGTATAAACTTAACTACAGAGTCTTGTATTTACTACACAATATATTATGTTTAAAATTGAATTCCTAATACTTATGTAAAATAAATGAAAAGTTGCACAGTTCCGTACGTGGAATATAAAACAGCGCAAATGTTTTAAGCGTCTAAAACAAGGAAACGTATCATCAAAACGATGTGAACAAACGACGGTAAATCGAATTAACTCCTTTTATGTCTAGCGGGTTGAAAATGTTTCAATTTTCTTACAATACAATCCTTCAATTTGAACTCCATGTATGGTGAGTATCTTCAAATAATTTGTGCGTTTCTACATCGCAGAAGTGGAGTCGTAATAAGAACGTTTTAATTGATACTGATTAACACACAAGTATTTGTCCAAAAATAATAAATTCGTCAAGCGTAGATAATATATTCACCAAAGTAATACAAATAATTACAATTATTGTCAGTACAGGAAATAATGTGTACACACAAAGAAATACCATTATGAATTTACAGTAAATGTTATCAGTAATGCATGTTTTTTATAAAATGAGAAATAAATATTATTGATGCAATGACGTTATAGCTGGATTCATGTGAGATGTATAAAAAATGTAGTTTAATTCAATATTATTTTGGTGAAACCATACAACCTTTTAAAGATTTTAGTAAAATGAAATAAACATAACGAATTAGATTTAACAATATTTTTAAAAATTTGCATAAATTTAACTTTTAAAGTTTTCTTAGTAGCTGCTAACAATAGTAGCGAGTAAGAAGGGGTTTTTTTTTATATCTATGCGCTACGTATTTTCGCAGAGTGGAAAGACCTTTAAAGCCAAAGAAAGTTTTCTTTTCGTGGTTAATGGCTATTTCTAAGTTGATTAGACAATAAAGTTTTATAACTTATGAGCATAATGGATTAAGTGTTTAAATATTGATTGCAAAAACGTATAATCAGAATAGTTGTCTATTTTAAATAAGAGAATAAAGAGATCACTGACTCTGATGTTATTGGAGATACTGTATTAAATTGATTATACTATGTTTGGTCACCATTTACTCACAATAAACGCGCTGGAAATTCAAGCCATATTCCGTTATAGAATGTATGACAAAGATTTAATGATATTTGTTTGTTAGAATATCTCTTTGCTAGGAAAAATGCTGAATCATTTATTGGATAAAAATGTGATTAATAATAAATTAAAACACTAAAATGACAATTTTCTGCTGACAATTAAGACTCTGGATCTCTTTCAAAATATAAAGTGAACTATATTGCGGCAGGAAGTTGACAGTGAAGTAACCAGCAAGATTCCCACAGCAATAAAATAAATGAATTATGGTTGTAATGTGTGATGCATTTTACATGTAAATATTTTTTAAAGAAAACGGAAAGGCATGCTTGAATTTATTAATTGTTATACATTTGCATTGTCTAGTTAAGTGTCAAATAAGAGCCTTGATGTCTGGCAGGAGGGTGAGAAAACCTGAGTGCTCTGGTTCAAAACGAACATGTGGATAATTTTTCACGCTCAGATGTGCGTACCTCCCCCCATTATGTTTATTACACGGATCACTGGACGCCTCTACAAACAATGTAATATTGAAATGGTAGGGCCGTTGTTTATTGTTCTACCATTTGATATTATTTTTAATGTAAGCAATATAACTGAAGACGATTTTTCACGACCATATTAAAATCGAAGTCAAATTACATTTTTATTCAACATTGAAACAAAACAGCTGAATAACTTTTTCGATGAACAGTGAATATTTTATAACATATCTTTCAACACTCTAGTATGGTTGAAGATGTTAAGAGGCAACAATTTATGATAAACTAAAAACTATAGCATCAATTTCATTTCCTTGGCTATATCTATATTTTCTTTAATCACTATCAAACAATTTTGTGAACTACTAACATGGATGTCATGAATAGTCGTCGATAATACATTCTGAAGAAATACTATTCACAAAATGTTCAAATAAAGAAACTTAATAATATTCTTCAATCACATATTCTTAAACAAATTACTTTTAAAATAAATAAATTAATTCGTTGTGCAGATTTGAATAATTATTATTGACAATGATAAAAATGTCATGTGTTCTTAGCAGCGAGTTTTCCCCTAGCCCGGCTGGCGAAATTAAATTTGTTTCATTACTCACCGAAATTGAAATTAAAAGTCTCAATTATTTTATACTATAGCTAAGCTATTATATAACCCCATGCAAGTGGGAGAATTTACCAAGGGCATCCTGATAGAAAATTGCTGTCCGCATAAAAATATGAGTATTCCTTATTTGAGCTTTCAAAAAGCTGACCATAAATTATTTTTCAAATTTAAGAAATGAAGTTTTTTGTCATACTTAAAAATATTAATTTTAAATATCCAATACATTTATTAAATTAACTATAATGCTCAATAAAACTTCAATATCATATTGGAATCGTGTCTTGTACACTAAGGGTTCTTAAACCGATGCCCGCGGGCACATGTGCGCCCGCTGATCTATTTTCATTGATTACATCGATTTTACCGATTAAGGATAAATTTATCTCCAATGCCCCCAAAGTCCCAAAAAAGTTAAGAGCCCATGCTATAGAGATAGACCGATATAGCCTAAAAATACCGGATGGCTGAGCCGTGGCGTTAGTGACAGTTTATGTATTTGCAAAAAGTTTGAACGATTGATATGTAGAATTGAATGCGGATTCTTAACCAGTTTAAAATATTATCACGTCTCATAAATATGCCACATACTAGTTAGTAGTTATAGTAAGTTTTGTTTATGTTAACCTCTTGGATATGCTCACGATAAGCTGAACCGGTCATGATCATTATAAAAATATAAAATTACAACAAAGAATATTTTTAATGTCTATGCGGCTTATAAAATAATATATTTTTTTTAATGCGTTGTGTCGTTAGACTCTCAATAGTAATTTGTTAATTCCTTTGGGACGCGAGGGTTACTATACATTCTTGTTGCTATTAGAAATTTCAATCGATTTTGTCATCTCGTAATATACCAATGTCATGTATTGTATTCATAAATGGAATGGAATAATTTTTAAAAATATAATAACTATTCTATGTGCCAAGTTAAACTTAAAATGAGCGTTATAAAGCTATCAAAAATATTTTCATTGTATTTCAAAAAAAGTTTTTCATTATTTATTTGCATTTTTACGAGTTTGGCGTTACATGAGAGTGACATATATTTCGAATGTGTATGGTAAAACTAATGAAAAAATAAAATCTTAATTTCCTTTGCATGGTTGTAATGTTCGCGATATATTTATTTCATGTGATTTAATATTACATTTTTGTCAACAGAGAAAGAGCATTTAATAGTTGGAAGAAGTGAAGGGATAAAATATAAACTACACTTCCAATCAGTGACGACTGGCGACGGGGTGTTGGGGGGTGCAAAGGAAGATTCAACCGTTTTTGCAAGAGTTCTTTCCTATTTATTGGATTTGAAAACACTTCTATAGCATGGACTTTCAATTCAGATTTTCGCAATACCAACTGTTTCTCTTCCGTAGTACGGAAAAATAGTTGAATCTTCCTTTTGCACCCCCCAACACCCCGTCACCAGCCGTCACTGCTTCCAATATCGCATTTTTAATATAAGTTTTTATATTTAATTTATTTTATATTTTCAGGTATAATTCTTCACTCTAAATTCGTATCTAAAATACATCATCTTACTGTATCGATGTAAAAAAAATCAATCGAATGCAACTGATGCACCACTGTTTCCAGCTAGTCGAATGCGACACCTAAAAAATCCAAATTGAATCATGCGGCGAGGGAATTGTGCTATTATGTTATTAAAGAGTGCGCAGGGCGCGACCCCAAACAAGTGAATTTAAAAAACCCTCCCCAGTCTGTTGGAACATATTTTACTTTATGATGGTGTGACTGATTTTATTACGAAGTCTATTGTATCCGACGGAGCTTTTTTCGATCCTGTCAAAATTGTGAACGGGCAAGTGTTTGATATATTAATTATGGATGTAAGTCAAATTGTTTTCTGCTGTATTCACTTTACTCACCCCTTGCTTTATATTTTTGACAAAATGTTTAAAATATGTAGATGAGATTGTTAGATTGTTTTTTCTTATGTTTTTTTACTCTTGTCTTAGTTTTGATGACAAAATTAATTTATTAAAATGTGTTAAAACACGTTTGCTTCAAAAAATTGGTAATATAAAACATTTCTGCGTTATTATTATTTCAAAAAATTCAATTTATTTCCAATCAATTTTTTTTTTCAGAACTTGTTTGTCACTTAGGTCATTTGAGTCGCCAGTCGTCGGGGCTGTTCGACTGATGAATGCACTGCCCTGTTGAATGCACTGTTGATGTGGACATCTTCGGCAGTGAAACTTGTTTGTCACTGTTTTGATATATTTTTGAATGCACTTTTTTGATGTAACTAATATGTTTCTGTTCTGTTTCAAACATTTGTTTTTTATTTTTGTAACATGTTTCTGTTCCGATATTTTAATTTTTTTTAATTTGTTTAACAAGTTTTGTGATGTCAAATGCAGGGCGCATTGGCGTCAGCTGCAATGTAATGTATTTTATTTAATTTTTTACAGTAAATAAATAAATAAAACTTGCCGAATCTTTGAAAAATATACGCTAACAGTAAATTAATATCATAAAGTAAACATAGAATAAAAAACAGACAAAATTATGTGTATTTCTTTTATGCTAGCTTGCGAGGGATTCATAATATCAAATTAATACATAGCTTGGAATCATACGTTTTCAACGTGATACATAAAGACTCCTAATGGAGCATCTTAAAACACTCCTTACTAAGTAAACTGATTGAACCCATCATCTCTTTTCGGATATAGTGAGGTAACGAGGATGGATAGGAAAAGAATAGTTAGCTAGTCAATTTTTATGCGCCTTTTAATGTCGAGAGATATAAAAACGTAAAACAGATATCCATGCTTTTTAGTTAGTCAATTCTGGGCTTCCTTCCATCTACTCGGTTTTGGGGTCACGAGTACGAGTCCAGAAATTTTTACTTGCACACGATTTATTTTATCATTAATCTTAGTAATTTTTGTAGCCTACTCTAACTAAAAATATTTCAATAAGCAAATAAAGTTTTATTTCACAAGTTATTCATTAAAAATAACAATTACGTTACTTGGATGACGTCATCACAAAACTTTACAGTCATACTCGTATATCGTTTTAATGCTTTTCACATTTCCATACAGTCGCAGCTTAACTACTTGAAGAGAGTGTTATAAATTCACTCTTACCTCCCTCTCCCTCACTCATTCATTTGATGGAGTGCCAAACATACTTCTGGCAAAATAATCAAGTATTTTATCTCACCTTTTGTATTTCCTGCCTTATTTCTGGAGGGCGCAGGGGAGATATTTCAAAATCAAACGGCGGAAAATATGACCGTATAATTATGGAGAGCATTACGATGTAATTCGTAGGGGAAGATTAAAATATTATACGTGTTAAGTAAATATTCGTCTGAATATTTGTCGTGTTAGATAATAACACGATTGTTGCTAAGAAAGGGGGATTAAAAATAAGGGTATTTCTATTAAGGGAGGAAATTTTAAAATTGTTTCTTTTTGTCATACATCTTCAGTGAGAAAATACATTTTTGAAACATTATTTGAAAGCTATAAATAATAATGAAATTTGAACAAAATACTATTGTGTGCTAAATATAATTGATGTTTAGTCACAGAGGTTCAAATTTCTTGGAAAATACTGTTAACACTTTGGTGTAAGTAAAAAAGTAAATTTAATTCAGACAATTATGTTATTGCAATGGTGAAACGATTTTGAACAGTATTACTGAGAAAATCTAAAATATTTCATAAACATGTTCGCTCTCTTTATGGAGCATGTAACGTCTAAAGTAGTTTATTTCAATATATGTTTTTTTATTAGATGTTTTTATAAGAGAAGTCGGGAGAAATAGTTAGGTAACCTCTTTCGCTACGTCCTGTTTTAATGATCGGGTTGGTTAGAGAGGGAATTTTAGACGACACGTGTATCTAAGCCTTCGAACAGGAAATCTGTATTGAAAAATAAGTCTGCCCTTTAGCGGATTCAAGCCTGTTAGCTTCGAAACCGAAGCCATTAACGCTGACACTCGACTAAAAGCCCTGTAAATATCCCAACAAAAATATAAACATTTTTATAAAATGTACCATTGTAATTAATAAATATTTGTTTTCTCATTTCTTTTTTGCAGTGACAAAATACTAAATTGATTTTAATCATTTTCAAAAAATTAATGTAGTAAATAGTTATGCTATACTAAGTAATGTTTAAAAATGAATAGTTTAGTCGTAACTTGGCGATATTAAGTGTAAAATATGTCTGTAACTCTTTTTTTTAAATATTCGTCCCTCTGAATCAAATCCTTCTTAACACATTTTCCTACTTTGCAACTCAATAAACTGTATGACAATGTGTTTGACAAATTATAAACACCCTCCCTTTTCCCCAAAGGAGAACGTATTAAAATAATAAAATGCTCATATCAAGTAGGGGCTATAAGTATAACGTGTTACGTATTTATTCAGCTATTTTAATATGTTTGACATGCGTATAATACAGATTTGTTTTTAGAATACATTTGCGTTTATTATGTACATACGATTAGTATATTGCATACATTTATTTTATTTCGGCTATTAGACTTATTTCATAAAAAAAAATAATAATTTTTGGAAACAGATCAAAGATATGGCAAACTTTATCCACTTACCCTAAAGGTTTTTGCCATCAATCGCATTGCAGTGCACTTGACCAAAATCTTGTCTGTGAAGACTAGCTGTTAGTTGTTCCACCAATTTTTTAAATGAAAACTACGAGGAAAAGTATGGGTCTTGGAAAAAGTAAGTTTTTCGCCTAATTATTTCATCCCAGCTTGCTTTTAGGATGAGATATTTTTTTCCTAATTTTCCTGTTTATGTGTATTCAATTGTATATCAACCATACCGATCCAGCCAATAGCCAAATTTGACATATTATATGCAAAAATAAAAAATTCAAACTTTTCAAAATTTCCGACTCCAAGTACGACTACGGCCTTAAAACTCCGACTCCACGACTCCGACACCACAGTTCTATAAAAAACTAAGCGATTACTTGATTCCAAAAGATCAATATGATCTGCAAATATTTTTTGATACTATTTTTGATACTAAGTAGACAATATCAAAACTTGTTTTTGATCTTGATGCAGGGCTTTTGATTCCATTACTTTTTTAAATAAAAACTAAGATCGATGATGTACACATCGTAAGAATATAAAAATATTATTTATTTGAAATAAGACAACGGGACATTCTGTGATAATAAAATAATAAAGCAGCCCGTATTACACCGGACGCGATCGCGAATCATATTTTTGTAAGCATTAGACGCTTATAATAAATTAATATTGTGTAAGGCGAGCGCGGGCGCATTAGGGGTGTTGCAGACCCTACTTGTTTGATGACGCCTACACAAAGAAGCGAAAGGCTTTACGGTGACAAGTGCGCATTTAATTTGATCGTGTGTAAATAAATAGGGTGACACTAATACATTTGCAACTGAAACATTTGACTCATTAGAGAGCGAATATTTTTATTTTGACTTTTGCCTTAAAATGACGTATTTTAATCACCAAGTTTGATGATAATATTACGAGCAAATCCCACAGTAATTATGAGTTGAGTTAATTATAAAAAAGAAAAAATCGTATATTATTTTCAATAAATGAAAAGACAATTATTAGAACCTAATGTATGTTACCATACGATATTATTTAACGATCATTTTTTTGCAAATCTCGTCTTTCAGATTCAATATTTGTTTCGATAATAGCATCAATTTCATAGATAAAATCGACATTTACTATTTTGCTCACGTTCCAAAATGGGGTGTTATGTGATTATCTATCTACCAGTGATATACATCGTTGTATCCTTGCAGAAAAAGACGACTTACAATTAGTTATTCTAGTTTGTAAAATAAATTGTGTAATAAAATCCTGTTTGCAGTCCATATTCTCCATATAGAGTAAACGGATAAGATAAAAGAAGAGCTTGAAGTAATATCAAATGAAAGGTGACTTCAATATAGTTCATTTATAATTGATGCTCCAGGGAAATTAAAACTGCATTTAATGTTTGTATAAAAATCCAGTATTAGAATTAACGTGAGTGATTTATATGTCTATACGAATGATGAAAACTAGTGTGATTGAGTTTAAGTAATTTTATATGGTGATTGCAATATAAAACAAATACTTAGATGTATGTATCGAACGGGATGATACATACATATAACAAATAAGGTTATAATTTTTTTATGTAGGTATGTATCACGTAAGTTTTTTTATTTTTCTGCAATTATGAATAGAATTCAACCATCAAATTGTACTCCATTCATAATAATTATTTTGCGATTATTTGTAGCGTCAATAGTCAATACTGAATACTATTTCGGATAAAAAATTATTTTAATGGGTTTGAAGGTGTTAAGATATATTGCAGAATAAATGACAGTAGGCATATAAATATTTTCGGCATTGTCACATTTACATCGAAATATACAGCAGATATTTGAGCCCCTGTCACACTAACACAAGTTAATGTTCTTATTATTTATTACGTCACGGATGTAACTGTCATACATTTTGTATGTGTATAATCAAGAGCGCTCACAGAAAACTGATCAAGAGGGTTATTTATTTTTTTAAATATTCCTTTTCCAATGTTAAAAGATGTTTAGATTAAGATTAATAATAATAAGCACATTGCACTTTAAACCATTCACTGATATCGATCACTAAAATGTTTTATGAAATATGATAATATTCAAAATTAAAACAAATTTATAAATATATATTCGTGTATAATGGAGATAATTGTAAAGAGAAAAAAGAAATATATTTTTGATGTATTTAACGGAAAAACAATTAATTAAATCACTCGCCAATCTTTTAATTGCTTCTAGTATTATAGCCCCATTAGTTCCTTTTGTTCTTGACGACATAGCCCACCAGGAGTAATTTCTTTTTCTGCTCTCTTAAAAAATTTGTTCAATTATAATTATTGAAATTATTATTTTGATGAACTTCAAAGATATTGTATTTTAAGTCCAAATATAATGAAACGAATTAAATCGGTAGTAAATTCAATATCTTATATGTCAGTCTCATTAATTAATTGACTGAAGACTTGAAGGTCATGGGAAGGTAATTGGTCGAAGGCTCGAAACCTCGAGGATAGGAAAATTCTTCGATTGAGATTTGAATCGATTAATGAATTTTTTCTTTATTTTTTTTCGAAATAATCAACCCTCATACAGCACCGAAAAAGGATTTTTATATCTTACTTTATCAAAATTAAAAAGCTTATTTTGACTGAAGACTGTTTGCAGCATAAGATATTAAAAACTCTGTATAGCAGAGACTGCTGTAGGAGGGTTGAATGTATTTCCTACATCCATTTTCTTCATCCATTTTGTCATTCAAAGATCGTCTCAAAACTATCCGTTAATACTAGTTCCTTATGCGTAAAAATATGTTCGGTGACTGATAAATAGGCAGTTTTTGATAAAAAAAAAATGAAATACGACATTAAGACTTCATAATAAACTTGAGATTGAAAATTTATTTAGAAATATATGATGTGTATATAAATTATAAATGTGAGGAAATATAAAGCACCCCTTAATTTATTTAATGCACGCTCATGTGTGTGTGTGATCCGAGTAGATCCGTATCAGGTGTTTGTCACAGTATTATAAGAAGATTCATTTTCAGATAATTCACTTTGCTACCGTAAAAGTGCGTGAAATTGGTACGCGCACGTTTTATACGAGGGCGGAGGACGAACCCTTTGTCGCTAAATATGATTTAGCATTTTTTAGCCGTCAATTCGAGCCCTCTTTATTCAGTAATCAGCTTATTAGTTATGACGGTGCAGTCTGAATATTTAGAATTTGATTTGTATCATTCTATTATGAAATATTTTACGATTTTATATGCTACGATTAATTTAGACAGTCATGGTCTCCCCCTTTTTAATATTTTAGTTAGTAATAAAAGTTTGCGATAACCTGTAATATGCAAAAGAATATTGAAATCTTCCAATTACTTATCAATCGAAAGGTTCACACAAATGATAGACAGATCGCAATATCACACCAGGAGACTATATATATATATATATTGTTGTTCTTATTTATAGATGTTATATATTCTGTCATTTCATTTTCATTCTGGACCTTTTTTTGAACATAAACTGGACAATAATACTAATAAAATAAAAAAAAACTGTCCAGACAATTAATTCGTTAAATACGAACTCTAGACTTGATTCATTTTATATCATTATTTCTTTTCAAGTGTACAAAGATAGTTGTAATAGTAAACTATGCTTCATAAAAACAGTTATTAAAATTTTCTGACAAAAAAAAATATTTATCATAAAAATCAGTTAATTTAAGAAATGGAAACTGTAGTAGAAGAAATTACAGCTGACGCCAATGCGCCATGCATTTGAAAAATGTAATAATAGTTTTATTGCAAGAATGTAAAAAAGACAAAAAATTGTAATGAATAATTTTTTAAAAAAATCTAAAAAACAATATAGGAAGTTCATTGCTGAAAATGTGAACTCTTGGCAGTGCACTGATTAGCCGAACAGTCCTTGTAACTGGTGACTCAAATGACCGATGGGACGAATAAGTTTTCGTAAAAAAATGTTTGTAACGGCCACATATGTTAAAGCTGGAAGCATGTAATTCTACAGCCTGGAGTATGTTAGGGTTATTAACTCGGCCCCAAAGAAGAAGATAAAAATATTTCAGTATTCAAGATGATTTTCCAAAGAGTGAAACGAATGCATTCTAAAAGAAATTTGGTTAAATCGTACTACTTTAAAGTGACATTCAGAATAAATTTATAGAAGATATTAAAACACGATTATGATTCGATAAATTAGTCCTGCCAATAACTAATGGGTTTATTTAATGGAATATTTTTTTACAAAAGTAATGTTTATTATAAAGCAATGCTATACGGCGCACAACTAAGCGCCAAAGATCCATATATGATGCATATTTTATAGCAAAAAGTATGTTGGATATTGCACGCAACGAGCATTTCATATGAATCGCGCGGCAGTCTGGAATAACAGCACGCACTCTTGCTACGCGATATGCCTTGCATAATGTGGACACATATTTTGACGACATTTAAAAATGATAATTTATTTGATGAGTTATTAAGAAGCCGTTGCATTCATCTCTGTAGTTTTGATGCCCATAAAACATGATGAAAGTATGCAAGCAACAAGACTCGCCAGTTAGAAATGATCGTAAATAATAATTTAAAAAAACTGTAAGTCACAACGGTTATTAAAAGTTAATCATACATATACATTTTAGAATTATTTAGTTATTATACTAATAAATTTTAACCAATCGCATAAAAGTTTTTTATTATTTGTCCTAAATATTTCATCATCACGACATCGACAGTGCAATAATATTTCCAATAAATGTGGATTAAAAAGAAAAGGGTGCTTCAGAAAGCATCAATAACCTGTTCGTTAATTTATTATTCTGTACTAGCATTTTTATAATAAGACACCTGGATATAATATTGCAAGCAATTACAATTTTTTCTCAAATAAAAGCCTGAACTGAATTTATTGTATAAAACTTGGGTTGTTTATGTTTATTTAAAACTTAATAAATAATGCAAATGGTAAAATAGAACGTGAATATGATGCCATCTTATATAAATATGTTGAGTTAGTTTATAAATCGAAATAAGCATAGTTAAATATTGACCGGGAAACGAAACCAATCCCTTAACCAAGTCGTCGAAGTTCTTGAGCTTTTATCCTATTTGGTTGCGTGGACAGGGTAGGAATCCCATAATTTAAAATATCGACTGGAATACCTTGAACCAATTTTCATATCAAATTTGAACGTTTTAAGGGGCGAGAATAGTGTAGCAAACTATAACGGCTTAAATTGAAACTTAATGTTTTCAATCAATTAATTAATTTTATGGTAGTCAAAGGTTTTGATAACTATTCACCAGTCTTTTCTTTACTCTATATTTGTTCACTACCAATTCCTGTAAGATAAGTTAATCAACTGATTAACTGTCAGTTCCGTCTGAAATTTGAAAAAAAGTCTGTTAATATGCGAAATTAAGAAAACATATGAAATGGTTGAAAAAGTAGAACATTCATCGTATTTTCCATAAATACAATCATGATAGTTTTTCTTGATTATGAAAACGATACAAATATTCAAATGGGATTAAAAGAAGAACCCCCTACTAGGTGTTTGCGGCAATGTAAGTTTATCGTTAAACTTGACCAAATTATGTTGTTGTTTGTCCACACAACGGTGGCCTGCAATATTAGCGTGGGCGGGCTGCCCAGGCCGAAGGCTCCCGCGATTAGAGACGCGCCGCCCAGACGGATGACTCGAAGCCTCGCTCTGACGCCGGGGATTACCGACCCTAATTTGATTTGAATTAATGTTTCGGACACCCTGATTTATTGTCGAATCTTGCGATGGCCCAAACAAACTTTTCTCCCCCCACCCGCGAAAAGCCGAGGAACCGATACACCCGCTGAGCTTCGATCTAAAATTTAATATCGTTCGCAATCATGTATCGGTTCAAATAGGGTGTGGGGGTAAACGTTAAGCACATTTAACAATGTCAAATGGCTTTACACGAGAAAAAGTTTTTTAATAATTTAAAGTGAATTAAATTCAAGCTGAGGGATAAAACTAAAAAATATATTCGTGTATTTTTTTCAAATAACGACCAATATCATCATACGATAAATATAATTTCAAGCGGAGGACTAACATTGAAATCTTTACCAAAAAACCATATATTTTGCTATTTATTTAAGTTAGCCGAAAAAGTGAGATGCAATAATTTTAAATTATAGTCATAAACAGATTATCGTTGAACAACTTTTCAACATATAACGTTTATTATCAACATAAACGATTTATTTTTGTAATCATATTTTTCAATTGTTTATCTCTATGTAAGTATATATGTATGTATATAAAAATGAATGTTTTTTTGTTTGTCTCGTATGATTTACTATACCGTTCAATTGCGATAAAGCTTTGGTGTGTTGTGGTGCAGACGTCCGCAAAATTTCTATGTTAGTACAACCATTTTACATTAAAATTCTATGTGGCCAGCTCACGTGTTAGAAAACCTGCTGATTTATTCGCATAGGCACTAGATAGAAAAAACAAAAAATATTGTGAATCCAAAAGCACGTCAATAAACAGAATTAAAACAGAAATTGTTTACACTCGCTAGTATAATATATGTATATCTTCAGAACGAAATAAATAAAATGGGAACATGTTAAGAATTAAACTTTTTGTCATCTTGGATCGCAGCAACTTTCTTTTGCCCCTCGCAAAAATACGTTCACCGACGTGGCGACAGATAGCTGGTAATCTGCGACTTTCATTTATAATGATTATTGCCCTTAGTGTGGCAATTTAAATTCTATCCGAGTTTGTTCATCAACAGGAGCGTCGTTCCTCGCCGATTTGTCCGATACAGTAAGATGCGCGCGTGGGGGTGTCGGGCGGGGGAGGGTGTTGATTTTTATTTGGAAAAATCACCACGTTTTAATTTAGAGACAGCGCCTCCTTGCTAGATCGATCGAAAGTTGTACCTTTCGACGCCGTGCGCGGCATTTATTGCGCTGACATTAATTAAAGGTTGAAAAAAGCTACACAATGGATGGACCATGATTTATATGACAATAACTTCTCCCGACATGGCCCGAGATAAGATGTTTAATTGGAACATAAATTCTAACAAATTTTTGTACCGGCAACCTTCGGATGGGGCATATTATATGGTATGGTGTGATTTATAAAAACAATTAGTTTTAAAGATGTGGTGCAAAATATGCTGCATCTGATTCACGATAACACTGCGCCATAGAATGCAGTTATGCTGTTATTGATTGAATCAAATTATCTAGAAATATTTAAAAGAATGGCTTTTATAGATATTTTTTCATTTACTGTAAGTCTTTAGATACATTTAGTATCCAATATAGCAATATCATTGATTTATTGATTCAATAACATTTTGTGCGTCTATTTACATTTCGAGAATCGCGTTTTTGAACAAAATATATATATATTTTTTTACCATGTCCGCTCCCAACTTCGAGCATATGGAGCATATGGACTCCTCACGGAGATTATATCAACATATGTTTTTTCTACAAGAACTGCTTATTACTCAGTTTTCCAACCTCTCTTTTTCGAATAGAGTAAGGATGGAAAGGATACGAGGACTAGGACAGGACTAGTGGTTAGCTAATCACTGTCACTATGCGTCGCTTTTTGGGATCGGGAAGGTAGGAAAGGATTTTTTGCTAAATATAAACAAAAGGTAATCATGCATAGACATAATTGGAAAAATATACTAACTGGAACTAATTCAGACTACTATATGCCCAATGGCCAATGGAAAGTACATATATGTATGAAAAATCGATATGACAAAAAAATCTAGATTTCCTTCTTTTCAAGCATTACTACCATACTCATATTATAAGGCGAATCCAGAAACGAGCCAAAAATATACTTTTCATATCAAGGAGTGTCTCAGAAGCTGTGACCAAAAACTTTGTTTTCGTTTACTTGCACGCTAGTGGGCTTAATCAATCATCATTTAATAATGGAAGATTGATATGAATAGTAATCGAACAAATAAAATTTAAAAATATTTTTTTAAATATTGTGGTTAAATATTAAAATCATCGATGATTGCCGATAAAATTATGATGGATTTGAAAAAAAAATGTTTCCGCCCGGGATCGAACCGGGGGCCTTCCGCGTATTAGGCGGATGTGATAACCACTACACAACGGAAACTGATGCCGAGAGAGAAAAAAATGCTTACATTGATATATTCTAGTTGTCAATGTATTAAAACTCAATATTTTATTCATCTTAATAAACTTTTAAATCTTTTTAAACATGCTGCTTAAAATCTATTTTTGATATTGCTAATTAAATTTAGTCAACTGTGTTATCTCGATGTAATGGTTCGAAAACTTGCAGTGTCTTCATTGCTCATTGTTTTATTCGTATCACATACATATGTATAATATTTATCTAGATATAATCTTCGTATCTATTTGATGCTTTTCACTGACCGTAATAGGTATGCCATGTCTATGATACCGTCTCGGCCGATTGGCTCGGTTATGAAACGTGACATGTTGTCACTAACCATACTGATATGATAATCCATGATGTCAGATGAATAAATAATGAAGTGTTTGAATTGTACATTGTACGACAAGACCGGATTCTTTATCGATGGAACACAAATTGGCGACAAAATATGTGTTTCAACATGAATAAGAATGTCAAAACTATTAATTTAAGCGATGTTTTATTTAAATACTAGAAATTACCAGGTGGCTGTGAAACATGACAAAATTCTTTGATGTGACTTTCTTCTGCAGTAGATAGTATTTTGATAAAAATCACATTTAGACTTATTTTAGTAAATGCGAAAAATGATTTACAAAATAAACTTAAAATTTCAAAATATCTGATAATGCCATCTTGTATGAAACATAAATAAATCTGAGTAAAACTCAGTTTTTGCTATCTGTTTAATTTAACCAGTCAGTTCATATTGTGATTTTTATAGAATGTAAAGTTTTCGTAAACCAATTTTGTTTGAGCAATAGTAGTTAATATTTTTTTTAAAAAATAATAAGCAAAACTTACCATATCGTATATTAATTAATACACGATGAAGATGACTTCTTCCAAAAAACATTGCATTTTTAATATAAAATTTTATATTAAAATGAACTTCCACAAAGTTACCGCCGAAACCATCGAAAACATTGCATTTTTAATTAAATTTTTTGTAGCCAACCATATCAACCACAAATATCAAGAAGACAGTAACTGGAGATGACTACTTTTGTTTTGTAAAGTCACAATTGTACTCTCAAAAATGTTAACGTTTTAATAAATAAATTATATTACTCTGTGTAGTCATAGTAAATATTAAATCCGCCAGTATAAAACCAAACAAGTAAACTAAGTTGAAATTGGAATGGTGTTTTTAAAAGTCAAGACAAATATATATTTGTTTTACTTACAGGATGCACTATATTTTTCCACTGAATTCCACGAACATATTATAATTTATATTTTAAAATTGATATTAAAAGCGATCATGCTTACATCTTTAAAACCACGGTAAATTAGTAATTTTGAATTAAACCAAGAGATGTAAGTTTTCAATAAAAAATAATATAGTACACTATAAAATCTTCTTGAAGAATAGATGTTAATAACAAAGTCATAAACTCATTGAAACATTTGTGAATGTTTGTATTTCAGACTGAGCATAATTCATTACATGGGAATTTATTCTGTGATTTTTTCAAGTCTTCTCACAATTGTAACCAATGATAAAGTCGAGTTGAGGTATTAAGTTATGACTTGTCTGTCGGATGGTCTTTAGATCTATTATAATGGTCAAAATACCATTTATATTATGAGTCAATTCAGATGCATGCTGACCGGGAAAGAAAATTATTTGTATAAATTATAAAAAAAAAATACTTTATTATTTCTAAACTATATTTTTATTACCAACAATTCTTATTTCCTAACATACATTTATATTGTTATGTCCGCCAGGTGCAAAGATTATTTTGTGTTAGTGTAGTTTTAAAAATACACTATAATTAAATGGAGGGTACACATTATATAAACATAGTGAAGAAATTTAATCAACTAATGTATGTATATGGATCTAGAATACTGAGATATCTGGTTTTTATCCAGTAATGTAAAAAACTGATTATTTTTTTTTATATGGCACCCAGGTTGTTTTAGTGTAAGAGTACATATTGTATTTACCTGCCATCCTTATTTGAAAACCAAATGAGGGTTACAATAATAATTATTGAAGACATTGTTTTGTTTTTGAATATTTGGTTTTTAAAAAAGTATTTTTTCAGGCAGAAACCTTAACTGATGAAACTTTTCAATTGGAATTCTTTGTTGTCTGAGATGCAGAAAGAAAAGATTTTTTCATTAGCAATTGAAAGAATTTTCAAGAATAAAAGTTACCAAATTAGTCGGCAATATTAATTCGATTTACAACTATGTCTAACAACTTAAACAATGTTCTACCAGAAAAGTTTTTCTTATTTATTTATATTTGGGAAAAAGATACGTGTTGCTGAATGAAAAGGTGCTGTATATATTATTTTCTAATAAGCATCCATTCTTCATTTAGAATAATCTTCATCATTGATTTTATGAAAACTAAGCTGGTGTTGTGGTGAGAAAAAAATTACAAGATTAGAGTGCAACTCTTGTATTTCCCATAATAGTGAAATTAATATTAAATATGACTTTGAAATTTAACAAAAAAGAAGCTTCAATGTCATAACGTTTTAGCCATGAATTGAAATATGACTTGAACTCTAATAAATTTTATTTTTAAAACAATCTCAAAATAATAATAAACCACACATATCGTTATAACAATCTACTGGTATAGTGTGTGAGTTAAGTGGTGCACAGACTAGTCGTGCGGTAGTCTACTTAGAACTTAAGTTCTTCAAATTTTTTTAGTACACAAAACATATCTAACTGTTAATATATAAAAAATCGCGCAGACGTGAATGATTTAAGTCTAAGACTTTTTAATATTTTTCTAATGTACATGCTCAGTGTCTACTCTCGTCAACATATTTTTTTGTATGCAGGGTTTCATTGCATATAAACATAAAAAGAAGGGTTTTTTTTTAAATATATTGATGTGTTTTCATTATTATTTATTAAGTTGAATTCCATAAATTTTAATACATAATACTGTGGTTCAGCTGACAAATATTATTTCGATAAAATACGGTTTACGTAAATGTTTGTTATAATATCATTAATTAGTGTTTTAATCATCCAGATCCTCAACAATTGGAGAAGGTATTCTTAGGAGTTCTTTGTGAAGATTGAGCTCAGCCTTTTCGATTAGTATGGGAGGCTGCGCTGACTAGGTCACGTACAGCGTATAGATGACAATGAGCCGGCAAAAAGAGTGATGTCCAGTAATCTAATACGGCACTGAAGAAGAAGCAGGCTTAAGATACGCTGAAGGGACAGATGTGTGAGTGAACGTAGCTATCGTTTGCCTGGTGAACCCGGCTCGAGTGCGGCCACTTTAGACTTATGTTCATGGATCATATCATGATCACGGAGATAGTGATAAGACCCAGCCAGGAACCACCCTGATATGTCGCTATCCTGATGATAATGATCAAAAATTCAAAAATCTATTCAAATTGTTTATTACGAGAAAATAACTCAAAAAAATAGTTAACAATTAATTTATTACAACTTTTTTGACTGTCCATTATAAAATATATGTTTTTTTTTTTAAATATTTATCAATTCTCAAAATATATTCTAGTGCTTAACGATAAAAAAAATCAATACATCTGTGACTAACAATGAAAATTCACGATTTCCAATGCCGTCATTTTCGAGTGCAAAGATCGGAATGATTTAAATGAAATGACTATTGAAAACGATATTTAAATAAATAACTATTCTTTTTATATAGGAAATTTTAATTCAGTGTTTTTTCAATATCCGCAAAATCAAAACTTCAATTTGTGAATAATTTCAGATATACGTGTCATAATAATATATATGTCAAAATAATCATTTCGTGCCCTCTTATTCCGCTGTATTTGATTGAGTTGATTTCTATGGCAAGGAAAATTGAGCGCTTGAAAAGCAACCGGCTGTTGAGATTATTCACATTAGGTGATCTATTCTATCGACTCTATTCTTTACGTTGGGACTTGTTGGGATTGGACATGGTTTGAAAAATATCATTTCCATTTTTGTAAATCATTTTTTTGAATATTGAAAGAGTTTAAGGGTTATATTATATGAAATAAGTTTACGACAGACGTGCAGTAAATTTTATATCAATAATATATTACCTTGTGTTGGGCTATAAGTTATAATATCAATGTTTATAAAGTAGCATCCATTAAATGTGGTGAAAAAATCAGTGAAATTTATTGCCATTCGAAAGTTATTTATTTAATGTTTTGTTATTTTGATATATCAGTAGCATTTAGAAATTGTTATTTATTTTATTATTAGATGCGACTAAAACAAGGTATAAAAAATTTGATTAATAAAATATTCATTCGAAAATTGGGTATCTAGGAAAAGTATTTAAATTGAATATAAATAAATCAATAGGACATTTTGATTCATATAGCATTTAATAAGGCAGGCCGACATTATAATGTCTAACGGTCTCATGTTTCAAACGTGGATATAATTAAATATAACTGATTGTTTAAAACGTAAAATCGATTTAAATCTGTCTAAATAAATGCTGTAAATGTTGTATCGAATTACTAATGAATAATAATTAAACGATTATTTTGTGTTGGGTTGGGTTATAATTTTTTACACACTTATTCTTTTAATTTTTTAGAGATTTTAATTATTAACAACGAATTTTGTATACAAAAGAATTTATAATACATATGGCTATTTACTAAAAATAATAATATATTTCCTGGATGGTGATAATGTATGTAGATTTATAATGATTATACTAACAACGGCTTCTAAATATGTATACTAGTTTAAATTAGTCAATATCACTATTTCCAGGAGGGAAGGGGTGAACACATCAAATAGGTGCTAATGTCTAATGGATAAATACCATAAATTGATTGAAAATTTTAGAGTATGGAAAGGTCAATTTAGAGATTCGAACCCTGATCTGTTGCGTTTTGCTTAGAAAGCCGGAATAATTTAAATATTTGTTAATTGGATTTTTTTTATCACGTATACCTTGTCTTACAGCTTGTGCTTTCTGCGAATAGCAACCAATTGGACTTTCTTTAATGAAATGTCGATAGACGGTCTACTTTAAATCATTTCGCTTTTCTTAAATCGCATCTATAATATGGACATCTTGGCTAAAGACATATTTTGAGCGGCCGAATATGTCTAATGTTTCGAAAAAATGGTCCTCAATCATTCGTTTCCTCGAAATAAAACTTTTTCTATGTCTATCGGGGTAATCGATCATCATAATTTCATTTCTTCATCGGCGCATGCCAGACAGAGACGTCGCCGTGGAGTCCAACCATGCATTAGAAAGAGACCTGAAATATTTAATAATTTATATTTTTGATAAATAAATAATTCAAGTTTTAATTTGAGAATGACAAACACCGTTCGGACAATGGCGGCCGGTGGCCAGCCGAAGCAAAAAATTGGCAGTCTGTTCATGTCGACAGAGGGGGTCCTTTTATGATGGCTGAACCACCCACGGAGACAGGAATCTCCGCATCATTTTCTGATCATCATCATCATATTCATGTGAGCTTTATGAAAGAGTGCGGAGTTGGTACTGGAACAGCATAAGGTTTTTCTTGTGTTATGTAAAGAAGACTTTAAAAATTCCTTATGATTGACATCACGAGATATTTTTTTAGCTATCAATAATTTTCAAATCATATATTATAGGTACAATACATTTATCGAAATCAAACTAATTTTCAATAGCCGAAGCACTAAACTTCATATACCAATATTAATAGGTTGGTAAGCTAATTAATGTCAGAGATTTAATAGAATATTTGCAAATTTGAGTGACAACCACGACAGGTGAAAATAGACTTCTCCTTTATTAATTCATCAAAATGTATATTTTATACATTCACCGATAATATTAATGATAATTTATTATGTTTAAGGGTTGTAAAAATTGCCAGAAAATGTGATTAATGATGAAATTCTCAAATCTGTCTTACGATATATCTACATACAACTATATGATTAAATATTTGAAGTGCTAAGTAAAGTTATGGTAATACATTTTCTTAAGCTAGTAGTAAGTAGAGGATCTGAGTGAAGGCTTTTCTATAGAAGGTTTCAACCGGAATCAGTTTTGAGTATATCAGTCGTCCTCTCTTTTCTGTGCTTAAAAATATGAAGATACGAAGATTCTTGGTTGTCTTGGATGTGAATCCATGATTGCAGTTAATTTGCTAAAATTCGGTGATTTCAACTCTTGACCTTTTAGCCTAATGTAAAATTACCTTGGCCACAATGACGAAAATATATAAAACTGATTATTTTACTAACAATTTAAATGAATTGTAGCATATCCTCTTTATAGGAAACGTCTAAAAATTAAATTCTATTGACGTCAAAATGAACGAGTATAATTTATCGCCGCTAGTTACGGATGAAATGTCAAAAAATAATAAAAACCCCCATCGGACGCCGGGACACTTTGATACCGGCCGACAATTTTTTTATGATTTACCTTTGATACATTCCAAAATAGCGACAAAGAATCGAAAGAGATGGGACGGGATCATGGAAATTGATATTTCATCCAAGAGATTGGAACAATGTACCGAGCAGGCTCATTACAAAAACTAGAAGCTGCCGGAATTTATGGGAGCGATCGGACGATGATCGGTGGTCCGAAAGATGGGCGCCGGATAAAAACTGGAGGCAAATGAAATTTATTAGCTCTATTAAATTATGGGCCTTCACATTTGTACAGGTGAATGAAACGCTTCGCGCATTTGTTTCATTTCAGTGCATTACATCTATTTGAGTAAGAACTGTACGATCACGATTGTACAGAAGAAATATTTTTCGTTTATTTTATTTTAATATTAAGTTTAAAATGTCATAAATTAATAAAAAATAAGTGAAAATTCCTACAAGTGACAAGAACAAGTAACATGTACTTGAATAATTTTTGGACCAAATCCGTTCTCTACTCGGAGCATATGGTGTGGGGTCTGGGGTGCTATCAGCTGTGCCTCTAAGCATCACTGCCCCCCGCCAGCCTCGTTGCTCTCTCCCAGATCATCCCTGCGCATGATCAACCCTACCGAGTACATCCAGTAGATTGTCGTCAGTGGCCTACCAGAGTGATAGAATCCATTGGTAGAAGAGACAGGCAGGATTTAAACCCTCGAATAAAGTCACGATGGACCTGAAGTGAGCATGAATTGTGAATAATTAAGTTTCTACTACTTAAGTTAATTCATTAATTAATCAGGAATACAATTTTAGCCATACCACGCTAAGATCACATTTTGATTGATTGCGATTCAGTTATAGTTTTTGCGATACAGTTGCATTATAAAATTGAATAAAACTTTTCAAAAACTCTCAAAATCTAAAACTTATTAACTTATTTCAATCCTATATGACGAAATTTGAAAAAGGAAATTTAGATTTTAAATATTTTGGTATGTTTTATTTAGTTTTTGATAGCCACATTTTTTAATGTACAAAGAAGCTCCGCTCCGCCTGGTGCTATATTCAAAAGCTTTAAAACGAGTATATGCTCTGTATTGTAATAATAAGCCTTTGAAACAAGTAACCAATGTTTAAGTATTTACAAATTTACTTTTCTCTATCTTTAGTACAGTCAATACCTGAATTTATACAGCGTTTGAAGAAGAAAATACAGTTTTTATTATAAAACGTTTACTGCTTTATTTTATTTTTACGACTCATCATAATAAATTCAATTATATTATTATGAAGTAATTTTATGTTGTTGTTTTTTCAAATGAAAATTAATTATCCCATTTAATCACTCGTTTTCGTGAGTTATAATTAAGATGAAAAAAGCGTGAATTTATTATGTCACATATTTCTATCGAAAGATCTCTTCTGGAGCACCCGTTAACTCTGACACCGAATACAAAAGCGATCATTAAACATCTTATAAAAGAGGGTCGTTGCATTTTTATTTTACTAATTAATAAAATCGGAATGCGCGACAGTCTCTACGACTCATTATTGCGGAGGGTCGAGATTTTCGTGGAAAGAGAAGAGGCTTGCCCACCCGTGATGTATTCATTAGCCGATGCGGTCTCCGCGCGAGGAATTGTCCGTCAAATTCTTATGATAAGTGACGTCGCTTCCTAGGAGTTTTGAAAGACAGGCGCCACGCGACGCCATTGGTATAATGTCCCTATCCAAAACAGATGTTGCCAATTCGAAAATATATTTTTAACTACGCATCAATTCTCTCGCCTGAATTTATTCATAGATTGATTCTTCAATCGATTGTTGATTTTTTACCCAAAAGCGAGTGTGTTTCCAATGTTTATTCTGTCTCACCCACCTCAAATAAATCTTAAAGTGGAGCATGAATAATACAAACTTATATCAATTGTTTGTATAAAGTATAACTCCTGGTAAGGGTAAAGAATACACACATTTTTATCATCAAAAACATACAATTTTGCTCCTTTCCCCAACTAAAACCTTTTCCATCTTAAAGTATTTCGTCAAATACATGGGCCGTTAAGCAAAATGTTTAGATGTGTGAATGTATAGTTAATAAACATCATCATTACTGTACCAACAAAAAAAGACAATTTTCCCCCGGTTTGTTAAGCTAAGCAAAACACGCGTGTCGCCTATTCACCAAGGATATTCTATAACAACCGGTACCGGTCAAATAAAGATATGAACTTAAATGTTAAATTGAATATGTATTTTCGAAAATTATTCGCTGAATTTAAAGATTAATTCCACAGAAAAAAAACATAGTCATCTATGATTCTTTTTAGATTTTTTTTAGGCTGAGTTTAATTTTTAAGCTAAGGGACAATCTCACTGAACTATATATAATATTAGATTTTGACCGCGGCCTCGAAGTTTGTATTGACAAGTAATACTCCGTGTCTGGAATGCGAAATTTAAACGGAGAATGCGGAGAAAAAACATTTCAAAATTTGAAAAATATGCATTTATACAATTCTGTCAATTGGAAGAGATTGCCCAAACTGGAGTTAAATCAACATAAAAGTCCAAATGAAGTTGAAACACAGCATACTTGGTTCCTGCAGACATTCGAAATTTACACGATTGTATTATTTCGTGAATGAATAGATTCGAAATGATTTTTAAAACGATATTGCAAAAATGTATCGTAGATTACAATAATTATAAACACATATTTGTAGAGATTTTATGTGTTTATACTGTGCCACCTTGTTAAACTAACTCGTTAAGAATAATATTATTAATATTTCAACATTGTACAAATATTACAAAACGTTCCGCTGTTAATAAGGAGATGGAAAAATGTTAACTGCATTATGAGTGTAACACTTACCTCCATATATTTATTGCTTGTTCGAATGTTTATATGACAAGCTGCCAAACATATTATATCCAATTTAGGATGGAGCAATCGAGCAGGTATTGGAGTTCTCTATGAAATATGGCAAATATGTGACCGCTTCTAAGGGGCCAGCACCGTAATTTGTGTATGTATGTTGGTAAAATATGAGCTTAGAGAAGATTGTTTATGGGAGTCTTATATAAAATAATATTTCTGTTTGAAATATGACAATTTATTTTTATAAAAATGATATCCGTATACCAAATCGAGATTGTGTAGCTAGCTGGCTTATAGAGTAGGGCGTCATAGGGTATGTTGGTAAAAACGAGTAGTTATTATTTTCAGCAAATTATTTTAAAACCCTTTTTCAAAACATTAACCCAGATAGACCTGTAACTTTTAATTTGTCATTTTGATATTATTTTTACAAAATTCTTTGGTAATATAATAATAAAAATATGAGGATAAAAATGTTTCACATATCTTCTGAGGCAATGGGTGTTCTTTTAAAAGAACGGTTGTATAAATTGAAACGCTTTCCTTAATAAATTTTCAATTTTTCTTATATTATATTTTAATACACAAACAACAATTGCAAAATAAAATATAATTTGCTCTCATTTGCATAGTGACGTAAGTTTTTCAAATTAAAATAATATGCAATTAAAAAAATGTTCAAAATAACATACATAAATATATTTGACAAAAAACTGAAATGTGAATGCAATGAAAGATTTTTATTAAAAAGCACATTTTTAAGCTATAATTCCGCATAGTATGTATATGTTGTAAAATGGTCAAAGCGTTGTCAACTGATGTGCTTGCGATGTTCAAAACCGGTCCTGATCCATTACGCAATATATTTATGTGGAAGTAGTAATACAATTGTTTTGTATATATTTAAATGTAACTTTCAGTAATGGCTGCATGATTTTCATATCCCATATTTTATCTCGCATGTGTGATGTGTGTAGATAAAATAAACTAATAAAATATCAAATACGCCATATGTTATATTATGCTTTGCGAATCTTTCCCCAGTATTTTGGTAGGGTTAATTATTGAAAGGTACAATTTTCATATTTTTTATTTACATCCTAACAACCTTATTTTAATATGCATTTACAAGCATAAGTTTCTAACTGCATACATTTTTAAAGGCGCATAATATAAAAACAGAATTCAAGATTTATTGATTAAATTTAATATGAATTTGATATGTAGCGAGTAAAAAATATCTTACAAATTCAAGCCATATGTTATATCAGCCGAGTAGCTATTAGGCGGCGTATTTGCAAGCGGGATCCCCACTTTGCTATTTATACATTTAATGTAATTTGATTTATTTATTAAATTACCATTTATGGCTATTGCACGACCATAACCTCATTTTTAGCAATATTTTTCTGTTGGCAATATTATTTGCATGAAAAAATTAATGTTAAATATTCAATTGACGGACTGGCATGATTTACTGAATTTAACGTCCATAATTAATATTGTTGAACAGCATTCCGATGAACGATATTCCGTATATGATAACCTGGGTTTTAATTGCTACTAATGGTGTTCAATTGAGTAGCTACATATATTTTGAATAAAATCATAAATTTTACAAAACTCATTCACACAATTTATGATCGCATCGTTCTATAAAGAAGACTAGCTAAGCTGTATTTGAATATATTTTAACGTCTTGCCAGGTCTGTGGTGCAGTGATCAACGTCACTGGCTTCCGCGACAGACCGCTTGGTTTCGAGCCCCTGTACGATCAGATTTTTTTCAGCGATTCTGCTCGAAAGCAATAGGTGTTCCCATCCGATCCCAAAATTCGACGCCTACCGAGAGCAATCTCTAATCCTGTCTTAGTCATCCTTGTATCCTTTTAGTTAGTATATTTTTTTTGAGTAACAAGCAGTTCTCGTAGAAATTATTTTTAAGGAATCTTTAATTATTTTGTAAACTCATCAGTGAGACAGTGGCTTAACAATATTTGAATATGGAAAAGCAAACATAAAAGTTTTGCTACAAGTATGAGCGAAGCTAAATTACTGGTTATCCGACAAAAATTTGTATTTTATTTTCTCAAATATTATATAATGCATTTCTAGCAAGAATTGACAGTTGAAACCTTAAATAATACAACGAAGGATTTATTAGATTTATATATATATATTGTATTGTAATTGATTGGTGGAATATAATTACACGAAGTAATAAAAAATAATTAATCTCTTTCCTTCCCTTCCAGATCAAACCAGCGTCATATAGCTTCGCCAAATAGATCCAGTAGACTTTCATCAGCGGCACACCAGGTTAGTGGAATCCATTGGTATGAAACAGGAGGATTTAGGCTCAAGAGATGATTGCATCAAGCTTGTATATTTGCTGCGGATAACTAATTTACAACTAATTAAATTAACAGTCACCACCAAATTTAAGTACACATTTAAGCCACAGTTAAAAAGTGCATTTAAAATTTAAATATAGTTATTTTACTGAAAGACATAGGGTGGGATAAAATTATTAGTGCCATCAACTGGCTATTGACCTGAAGTAACTTTTATGTAAAGCAAACTTGCGATAGTTAGTCCGATGATGCTTCTTGAAGAGGCGATCACTATTTGTAACACAAAACGTGAAATAAAAAAAGAAATTTTTCATTTTACATTTATATGAACTTCCACGAAGTTACCGATCCATCTAAAGCATCTTTTTATGTTTGTAAAGTTTGTAAATCTAGCCTTATAACATGTTACTATAGGCATAAATCGATAATTTATCATTCAAAATATTTTTTATTGATGGTCGCATGTAGTTTTTTCCTGTACATACAAATACATGATTGCAAAGAGTATGAAATTTATTTTATATTTAAGAATCAATAGATGGTGCTCTTTTATGATCAGTAATAAAAAAGCCACGATTCAACCCGGACATCTGAAACAGCTACAGAGCATCCAGCAAATTATTCCAAGAATTATTTTTTGCGTCAGACATGTAGTAAATTGTCCAAATGTCTCATGTACAAGAAACTTAATTGATTCGACATTTTATTTGTTACCATTGTCAATTGCGGTTCACAACATCAAAGGCGACAAACTTTCAATGGGTGCTTAGAGAATTTGTCTAGATTTGTTTCTCGGCCGATAAACAGTAAAACGTGAAAATGTTCTACATTCAAATTATTTCGACGATAGCATTGGAGTCATTTACCTCATCCATCAATCCGAACGGCATGCTTTATTTTGGGAATACTAAAAGAAGCACATGTCAGGGAATAGCATAAATTCGTATTATTCTTTGGATTTTTTCGACTTGGTTATACATACACATACCACTCGCAAACAAGAGTTTACAAAGCAATGAATATCTCATATAAGATTTGATATGGCTATATGGTCCGGTCCGTGGTGCAGTGGCCAACGTCGGTGGATACAGTGTCGGATCGCCCTGGTTCGATTTCCGGTACGAGCAGATTTTTTTCAGTCGATAAATCCTTAGATTCTGCTCAGAGACAATGGGTGTTTGTGTTGTTAAATCCCTTCCCACCTTACCAATCCCAAAGAGTGACGCAAAGTGATAGCGATTAGCTAATCACTTGACCTGCCATAGTCCTCGTATCCTTTCCATCCCTACTCTCTTCGAAAAAGAAGGGTTGAGCAACTGACTAACAAGCAGTTCTCGTAGAAACAAAAAACATATGTTGAGATGAACTCCGCGAAGAGCACATATGCTCCAAGTTGGGAGCGGACATGGTAAAAAAATTAAATATTTTCCTAACATTTTTTTTGCGCTGTGCAAGCTGTTTTTAGGAGAACGCCGTCAAAAAATTCAATGGCACTGCCCTCAGATGAATTCTGAATGAGCATTATAATAATTTTGGATGCAATCCACTTGTACATGGGTGAGCTAAGATACGTTGATTGATTGTTGTCCAGTATAACAATCTGGTATTTGAAAAGTTTGACGACTTTTTTAGGAACTGCGAAAACATCGATTATAACTCTAGTCACAACAATTTCTGAAATATTGCTTTATATTGTATTGACTTAAAATCAATTTGTCGCAATTCAGTTTGGACCATGCCGACTAGAGACTCCAATTACTCGACATCTCAACTACTCGAGTATCGAGTAGTAAAATTTCAAAATACTCGAGTAGTTTCAGATGTACCAAAATATATATTTTTAATTCGAATTTGTGTATATAAATAGATGATAAGTAAATAAAGAAATATATTGAATATCATTAAAACATTTATTTCAATTTATACCACATATATTTCAACAAATTTTTAATTAATTTTAAGTTTTGTTTTTATATTTCTCGCAGAAGAAAAACTGTCGACAATTATTACTAAAACGAGTATCGAGTACTTGGAAAACGGACGAGTATACTCAAGTATCGAGTACTCGATAATCGAATTGGAGTCTCTAATGCCGACCATGCATATAAAGAGTAGCTTCATCATACCAACGCGTCTTGAAATTTGGCCGCGAATCTCCGGAAACACATAAATATATATGCAACTGGTGGCGATGGGAAATTATTATATTTTGAGCGGTCATTCTTATTTCAGCTTATTAAAATTTTAAGTTAAGTCCGCGATCAAAATATTAAGCCCTATCTGATGTTTTTATAATCAGTAACATTGAACTTTTGATAACAAATACATTTTTAAATAAATAAACGTCTCAGATGATTAAGGCATTCCATATTGATAACATTTTCTACTAACTGTCTGCTGTGTTTTATCTATATATATAAAAATGAATGTCTGTATGTATGTCCGCTATGGACTACTAAACCGCTCGACCGATCGATGTGAAACTTTACAAATTTATTGAGTGCACCCCCGCGATGGTTTCTGGCCTACCAACCACCCCCCAACCTCCACCCCCAACCACCACCCCAACCACCACCCCCCCAATTTTTTTTAAAATTTTTTTTGAGTTCACTTCTTCGAAGGTTTTTGGCATACCCCCATACGCTCCCCAAACCCCACCCCGCCAAACAACCCCCCTCCCCCCAAAAATTGATATCGAATTTTTTACAAATTTCTACTACACTTCCGCGAAACTTTCTGGCGTACACCCCCTCCCCTACCCCACCCCCCAATCACCTCTACAATTGCTGGCGTAGCATCGCGCGCAGGGTACAGCTAGTAGGAAATAAAACAAGAAATTCAATTAAATTCCCTCATAAAATATTTATATTTACATTAAAATTATTCAACAATTAATAGTTCACGAGATTCTTGTAATCAGCGACGGTATATGGTTCTTTTCAATCGATTGATAATTGTTTATCCAATAAGTATTTATTGATTTTGTATAATGTTTTTACACCAGTAATTAACAGTTAACAATATTAGATATTTTGTATACACGTTTTATATACATATGTCAACACACGGTGTTAAATATTTTAGTATCTTCAATGGTTTTTACTACTAGGCGATGAACCTGTGAGTGAGCACGCTATGCTTGCATTTACGTTACATTATTTCTAGTAGCCAGTGCATATTAGAACTAATACAAGAATGTGCGACATATAAGATCGTAAATTATAATCTATGCAATTCGAATGCAAGAGAAATGCAGTAATTTGTTGCCCACGCCATGTACGTGCATTGGCTGAACGTTTGAGTCGGGCATGTCCTGCACACTGCGCAGTATGTAAGTGTGGAACAATTCCGAGCAGCGGACGTATGATCTGCTACAGTTTTTATAAAAAATATTATGAGGTGTCTAAAAGCAAAAACCGATATGTTAACTTTGAAATGTTGGGAGTAAAATACGTCTTGTACTTCACACTCCAATTTTTTTTTTTTGATATGTTATTCCAATCAAAATTATATGTCAATGTTTAGCATTCGTAATTGAAATAAATATAGGCAAACGATCTATCATGTGTACTTACCTTACAATTAAACCATCATAGACTTTTGGGTTATTTAATTGCACACGGAAAATACGAGTTATTTTATCAACACTTTCATTCTTACATGCCTGTTTTACGGTTGTGAATCACGACACATATTGAAAGTCATTTTGTTTGACTACATGAAGATCTTGGAGATTAGGGAACTGAAGGGGTAATTCTACCACTAATGTTTTGGAGATATACTAGAGTTGCTATCTTTTGATGAATTCGGATAAATTATAACTTTGTTATTACACGTATTGTGAAGCAAATAGTGACACGTGTCTTGCGTCTGAATAAAATGTATCATTATTACCACCGAAGAGCGCAAAATCATTATTATGGATTGCATCGAAAATTTTATATAATTTTTTTTTAGCCGAATTTCATATTTTATTTATTAGCCACATTCCAGCTGTCGAGAAAATTGACTAGCCCATGACTGGTTATTTCACGAAAAATATTTTGCAGGTCAGACACCAAGTTCTTTTTTCAGAGGGGGCTACGTGCTTCTTCATAAATATTAAGAATAGGGTTAAAGGAAGGATTAGCGGTTAAACAAGTGCCTTTTTAAAAATAGTATATTACGAATTAGGCAGGTATGGAAATATTACGTGTTTGGACGCAAATTAATGCATGAATATGTATATTTGGGGATTCCAGCCCTTGTTCTCGCAACCGGGCAGGCTGAAAACGTCACATCCAAAAATATATTGTGATTTTTGAATTGTCTTGTATTGTATAGGTATACGTTTATTGATATATACAGAGATAAGTTTCTAAAATTTGATTGAAAATTTGGTAGACACCCACTATAATAAGATTAAAAAAAGAAAAGTTTGAAGGTTAAAATTTTTATATTGTGTATTTTGTTGCTCTTTTGGCAACACTCGTCATAACATCAATAACTATAGGGAGACGGATTATTTTTTGACTATGTTCCATTGTTACTAATTTTAGCTGAACCGATGGAAATTGATGCTATGAGCTATAGTTCTTTCATACCATGATGCTCTATTAAAAAGCAAGCAATACTATATGTACATATTTAAACTTAAGCTTAACCTAACTTTACGTAATAACTAGATGTAATACTGGCTTATGTGATTGAAAAATTACGAAATATAGTTTAAATATTATCTTTCAATACATTGGTGATATAATTTTAGGATACAAACGAAATAAAGATAACTTGTGAAATAAATTTTGAATAAACTTGAATTGATATTCATTACATATTTCACAGTATATTTAGTGTACGTATTTGTATTATCGTGTCGTAGAACCCGGATATTTTGGATTGACGCACTTGGGGGAAATTTACAATCATATAAGCATGCCATGGCTTACTTAAATTGAATTCGAGAAGTCAAATACGATAAATTAAACATGTATTACAATGATAATATTGTATTCAATGTAACTGCTCGTACATCCAAACGACTGATGGCTGTAAATTTGCCTGACCGTTATTTTGCGTTGATGTCATTACACCGTTTGGATGTGCGCCATTATTATATTCAATAATGCAAAAACAGAAGTCGTATTCTTTTAAAATCATTTAATGTTATTACTTAATATATTTATTATGACAAAAACTCTATTCTTTGATTATTATCAGACTAAATTAGAATCTAAATAATTAGAAAAACTAGCTCTCGCTATATCTTTCTTAACTCTAAATGTCAATGAATTTAATGTAGTATATTGTACTTTAAGTAAATGCATGCACATTGGTATTGAAAAATTTATACAGATGATTGAATTAGCAAGATATTAAATTATGGTAGAAACATATCGTTTTTTGACAACATGACTTTCAGAGGAGATTGCGTGTTGGGGAAAATTTAATGAAAAAAATACACTTCATTAAAAAATATTATTGATTTCATGTTTGTCACCAATTAATTTTTAGAATATATGAATAGAGCTGCCATCATGGTAAAATCGCTTATTAAATTCACCATACTCAATTACATGTGAAACGAAAGGTTGAGTGAAATGAAAGTCTATGTTAGTTTTAGTGCTGGATCTTTTGATTCGAAAATAATTTCAAATTTTACATTATTCGGCGTTGAGAAGAGATCGTTAATCTGCTAGAATGTTGTTCATTCATAAAACGCCAAAGATTATGTTAATTCATCTGGACGGAAGTTTATGAATGTTAAGATATTATACAAGATGAAATTAAGAAAGTGATTGGAATTTGCGACCAAAAGAAATAAATTATCCCATCGTAAATATGAAGCCAAATGTTCTAGTTGTACTGTTACTGTGTCAGTATATAGACTCAGCATAGTGGTGAAGACTTCAATTCAATTATCTTTATCTTTATAAATCGAAGGATTAGGATTTTTTTACCTACCATATTTTAACTATCAGCTTCAAATTTAGTGGTGAGCTTAAAAAGTTCAACATCAAACAGTGGCACTGTTGTTGCTATTTGCAAAAAATATCTCTGAAAAACTCTGAGAAATCTTTATTTGCATAGTTTGCTTACCGCAATTTTTTAAAGAAAATATAGAGTATTTTTTTAAACTTTTTTTCATTATTTGTATAGTTAATTAAAACAATATAAAAGCACACTGAAAAGTCGTGTATGTATAGCGATTAATAAAATTCATTAAATAATTAATCGTAGTTTTATAAAACGGAGAAAACTTTCTTGTCCCCTGTGTTTCTATAAAGTTTTGATTTTTCAATCGGAGGTCAAGGTGAGAGCCTAAGGTCGTTCAGTGGCACTGTTTTCATTCGACCAACTCAACGATCGCGATGGATCGTTTAAATTTTTAACCAACTACGTGATTCGACCGCCTCTTTTTATTTAAAATGATCACCGACTATTTATTATGATAATTAAAATGTGGATTGTTTATTTCTTTAGATCGTATCGGCTGCTGCGGCCCATGCAACTATCATACACGAGTCTTCGTGATCCATCAAATATGATAGAGCAATTAATAAACTAAATCGTTAATAATTTGAGGAGTGTATTTATAGCTTTCTGAATATAGTATCGGATAAATGACATTAACTTATTAAAAGCCAATATTTCAAGGAGTTATATCAACTCATTATCAATGTCTATCAAAAATATTAAAATTATATTTGCTGGTGTATCAAACAGAATTAATAAAAATTTAGTTTAATTCAGGTTATGATACTCAAATTTTCTGACAAAATATCGCACTTCTGAATTCAATTTTATAAACTTTTTTTCTTTAAAAAGCTGTTACTATTCAACTTAATAATAATTGTGATTATATGGGTGCATATTAAGAATGTTTATGTATTTATTTAATGTTTTTCTTTCGTTGTGGAAAGAGTGACTATTATATGATGATGATGGAAGAAAGATGACAAAAGATTTTAATATTCATATTTAATAAAGCAGTTAAAAAGACAAAAATGAAGATTTGTTTTTGTTAGTTTATTGTGAAATCATCCCGATTGATTTATTCAAAGCCTATTCGTTCTTTTATTTATTTGAAATGACCGGATGTATTTTTACATTGCATAAAGAAAAAAGCTACGTCAAATCTGGTTACACTAGAAAATTGAGGTGTTAAATTTTTATGTCAAGCTCCGCCGGCTATCGCTAGATGTCACGATGTGTAGTAAAAAAACTACAAAGTAACATAAAAATAATAGGAAAAGGGCGAAGCGGATGGTCATGGTATAAAATAAATAAAAAACGCGTAGAAGTGGACAAAAGGATGCTTTGTCGCGTGGGAGTACCTTATATTCGATATTGCTTTTTATATCTGACAATAGATGGCTGAATTATATATATAAAAAAACTGTTTTTATTATTTTTTAAATTACGTTACTGGCGGTAAAAAATGTCTTTTAATATCAAATTAACAGTAAAAGATATTCATTTGTATCTTTGAATAAAATGCTGTCATAACTTACATTAACTGTTTTAAAAGAGTCTTGATTAATTATACGAATAATTATTTTCAAAGCCGCAAGATTTCCCAATGTTTGGGTTCAAATCATTTTCCAATACGTAACCATTGTCAAATTGATTTTTTATTGAAATGCATCTACCAAATCAGTAAAAGAAGTGTTTACAAAGGGGAACGAGTCGCTGAAAATGTATACATACTAATCATTTTATTCCAACAAAGAATAAATTCCTTTTTATAAATAAATATTTTACTGCAGTATGTATTTTGCGGGAAATATTTCTACGCTAACATTAAATCTAAAAAGTACAAATACAATACATACGTGCTCATAATGCGAGAGTGTGTACTTTGTAAAATGGATTCTTTAGATATTTATTAATAAAGATTAATTTAAAAATTATTGCCGAGCTGTCGATTCCTAACGAGACAATTTATGGCCCAAAAAAATCCTAATGTGCTAAGTGTACAAGATTTCTGAACTAAAAGCCAATTAGCTGATGTTCTTTATGGTACATTTTTTATAGAGCGTGCGTCCGAGAAAACAATACGAGGGAGTATCAGATCCTATACCAAATATAAAATAATATTGTCAAAAATCGTCAGTTATTGAATAATAATATCTTTCGTCCAATTATAATCAAAATATTACATATAAGATTGAAGTACATTAATCAATTTTCTTTACCATACCTAAAATCCACATTATAAGATAACGGAAAAAAGATTTGTACTGCTGCCATACTTGTGGTACTGTGTTTGAAGCCTTCAATCGTTAGACTATTATTGCATTTGTATGTGTTTGGATATTTTATTATTAAACTTGAGTTCTTAATGAACACGTGGAGCTTTAACTAAAATTGATACTTAAATATTGAAAAACTGTATGATTATTAAAATGAAATATGGCGGGTATGGTCTTACATTATGATGAACAACTGGGTTAAACAATTTGAGAAAACTGTATTCCGATATCATATTATTGATCATAATTTTGCGTTAGTCTAGCTTTATCTCAATGATTATTATATGAGCGAGTAATATATATAAATAGTGTGTTGTAGCTAAATTCACAAATAGATTAGCCGATAGGAATATAATAAAATAGGTTGATTTCCAACAATTATTAATCATTTTTTTAAATCACGCTGTAAATTCGATAAATAAGTTTTAATTTATCGTTTGAACTTCCCAAAGCGACAATATTGCGGCCCGTTATGAAGATTTTCCCACAATAGTCATTGAATCGAGTACACTCCCAACTCCCATGATTGACGAGCGGCCTCACGCGAATCTCCAATTGGTATTGCTGGCCTCGTCTTCGTCTCCAACTTGGAGACGTGACTTCTTACCAGCTTAACATCACCTACGAAACCATCACAAAATGACAAAATTATTACTCACATAACATATTTTACAACGGTTCTATAACATACATCAACATTTCTTTTGAATATCAAAAAGAATAGGCATTCAGATAAAGCATTGATTTATTCATAATTACATGATACAATGAGATACAATGATTTTAAAATCTTTTCAGTATGTATCTATGTGATTTAAATCTACTACAATATTATGGTGATTAGCTTCAAAAATCTCATGCTACTCATTATTCTTAGAGAAATTTGATATCACATAAAATTAAAGATAATCAAGCCGATAGGACAATAGACTGGATTGTATTGTAGGATAGAAATGGCAAAAAATCACACCGCACCCAACGAATCTAAACATAGTCGTCACCTTCTACATATATTAATTTTACATGCTTACAGTAATAAAACATCGGAGACAAACTGCAGAATACCACAATTTGAAGTTCAATCATCAATTTTATGTATGTATGTTGCTTCTTCTAGTAATATGTATAAGTTGTGTATAACATTGCGTGTGCAATAGAGACTCCAATTCGAGTATCGAATACTCGGTAGTCGAGAATACTCGTCCATTTTTAGAGCACTCGATACTCAAATATTTGAAAAATACTCGAGTTATACTCGTAGTTTATAAATGAAGATTAATATCCAAATTTTAGTAACTAATTTAAAAAATAAATATATAATTTTTAACTGTTGCGTTTAACTGGGTTTTACGCGTGGGCTTACAATCTGTGTATATTTTTTTGCCGTTTGTTTTGGTGGGAAAATGGTTTTGCCGTTGAGAATTTGTTTTGTTAGTTTTGCTTTAGGTCCTGCTGACTTGTCATATGAGTGACAAGTTTATGAAGACGTGAGTCTTTGATGACAAGAGAAAAAATATTTATTTATTTGTATGTATATACACATTTGAATAAATAATATATATTCTGGTATATATGAAACTATTCGAGTATACTCGAGTATTTTGAAATTTGACTACTCGGGAACACCAGTAGTTGAGATGTCGAATAATTGGAGTCTCTACAGTGCACTAAACTTTTCCTATAGTTATATGCACATTGTGCACATTCTTATTAATATTTTGTTAAATAGCATTTGAATGACGTTTTTTTACGACTGTAGATATTGATACTAATTTTTCCTGAGTAAAAAGCTGTCTTGACATTCTTCATATAATTAATCGCACATGGTTAGTTTTTTTCAAACAGTGCCCATCAATTGGCAATTTGTTATTCTGACAGATACCTACACCGAAACGTTTCGCGTTGGAGTTTATTGTGCCCCTACCTTACTTGTCTAATTAAAACGGCGATGAACGGATGTAAGGTTTGCGCGTACAGCAGTTTTATCGAGATTTCGCCAGGATCTTGGCTGGACCGTCACGTCCTCGACGACGCGTTCCAACCCCATGAACGTGCGAAAAACTTACGTGATTTTGTCTGCGTCTAGACTTACATCCCTATTAACTCCATAGAATTCCTAATGGACGAGTGCACCGGAATATTTTTTTAAAGTCGTACAATAAATTATTTTAGACATTCTCTAGACGCCCTTAACAGATATAAGATCAATACAGCTCTAGGTTCCAATTGAGCCAACTCCTCAATATGTGAATGAAGTGAGCGAGTTATACTCACGTGACACCGTTTATATTACAATGTGAGTTAATGCCATTGATATGGTAACTATCTAAAACTATAGTCATAAATATATATTTTAGTAATTGAACTCTTAAAAAAGACCGTAAAAATTATCATACAAAGAAACGATACCTTTTGAACTTAACATAAAATTAAATTAAATATATTGTTATTCCGTTTGTAGTGCAGCACGTGTTTCAAATATGAAGTGATTTTCAAGGAGACGATACACGTGTCACTACTTTTTGCAAAATACGTGGAATCAAAAAATTATCAATTTAATTTTATACTAAAAAATACTTCCATAAAGCTACCTCAAACAAAAGCATTGATTTAGAATATTTAGATCTTTCATCGTCTTATAATATAAAATCGTAAAAAATATAATATAAAATTTGGATCGTTTGAATGTTGTACCTTTCCGTGGGTTTTGTCGCTTACGACCCGGGCTAAGCCTTTTCCCATCATCAGACGGAATATAAAAAAAAAATATAATAAAACTAAACAAAAGGAAAGGCATTATCTTTTTGATATCATATAAAATAGGCAGGGGCAAACTGCGGCCCGCCGAGTGTTTTCTGCGGCCCGTCATCATAAATCCTAATTCTGAGTATGAATATTTTTTTATAAAAAAATTGGAAAATCAAAATATTGAATGAGTATACAGATATTCCTTTTAACAGTCAAATTCAATGGCTTTGCTTGGAAAAAGTGCTTCGAAGAGTTCGGGATATAAAAAATATTATAATTTTATTTTTGAAAATGAAGAATGTTACGGACTTTCCCGATACTGATGATTGGGGATTTGTGATTTTGCATTTACTCTTGCAGTCACACTTAAATACTATTAACTCCGTGTTATGAACGCTCTGAATGACGATTTTTCACGAAGATTTGGTGACTTCCGTAAAATTGAGACAAGTTTGGCGCTAGTAAGCGATCCATTTTCAATAGATGTAAAAACTGTATTGAAAGAGCTACAACTTGAGATTATCGATCTGCAATGTAACACTGATTCAAAAGAATTACACCGTCGTGACAAAATCTACAAATTTTACAATGATCTTAATTCAGACAAATTCGACCAATTTAAAAATTTTCGTTTCGACATTTTCGACATTTCGATCATGAACCTCAGCTAAATTTTGATTCCATCTTCTTCTATGACCATTCACAAGCAGTTTTAAAAATATCAATTACAAAATGAGCACCTGAATTTAAAAAAAATGTTGAAAATTATAATCTTTGAAACAGCTTCATTCTTATATTTTTTAGTACACCCGGTCCTCTTTTAAACGATTTTTTATGTGATTTCGATGTTACTGATGTTGATTTTTTGGACGGCACCTTGATTTATTCGTTGGTACGCTATTATTCTTTTTACAGACAAAATGGTGCGCAAACTCATGCGATATCATTGGTGACTGCTTTGAAACTTATTTAAGCACAATGCATTTATAAAATTCGTTGAATAGCACGTTTCCCAGTCGTGAATTTTATCACAGATAGTTACTATGTCAAATAAATGCACTTCAAACGTCTAAATATTTTAAATGCGCAATAATTAATACGAACTGGATATAGAAATATTATTTTTTAGTGAAAATGGGAATATTTTAGGTATATTTTTATGCAAAAATATTTTTTTTGAATCGAATTTGAAAAACAATTTTTGTTTTTTCTTGTATTTTGGATACTTTTTTCCGCGTTACTTTAGGTGCGCCACTTTTTGAAATTAATGTATCACGTAAAAAACGATCAGGTGTATATCTAAAAATGGTATTTTTCTTGCGGCCCGCTGCTCATTTTGAATTCTTGGAATTGGCCCTCCATCCGAAAAGTTTGCCCCCCCCTGATATAAAATGTGAGATTGACATAAATAAACAAACACGCATCGTCAATAAGGAAATGTGTTTCATAAATCTTTATTGAATATGAATGTAATACCAATATGTGTGTGCTCAATCAGATACTTGTAAGCTATCTCATGTGTAAACCTGGTTAACAAATAATTGTAAAAAAAAATAATTGCAATGTAAGCTGTAACTGCTCAAAGATATAAAATAAATGTAGGTAAAACCTCCTATTGTGGGCCAGCTACAATTATTGGCCACGTACATATATAATCTAGTTTTTTTATAGACCAAAACAAAATTTCTAACTTTTGGTTTAAAAATATAGTTCCCTTATTATTCCTCTATCGTTTAAACATAAAATTGTCAATTTATGAATTTCCAAACAACATTTTTATCAGACAGCCGGAGTGTCACCGTGAAGCAAGTGAGATCTCTTGTAAATATAATAAGGATTGGACTTCAGTCTAAAAGCATCATACAAGTTTGTAAGATAATTAATTTAAAATTTTAATTGAACAGAATTATTCGTCTTTAGTGAAGTTATAAAATAATTATTTTTATGCATTGAAAATATTTTTGTAAAAGGTTATTATGATGGTGGCCATTAACTGATTCCAAAAACACATACAATTTCTATTACTGGCCGGCCAAGCTAATGCTATAAATTCTTATAAAAAAAATTCTAAAACATAATTTTTTATTGTATGAATAATGTTTTAATAATATTACTTATCACCTATGTATTTATTACATTTCTTCGATATTTCTAGGAAAATGTTGACTTTTTGGCCAATAGCTGCAGCCTAACAAATGATGTTGGAATCCAATAAAGCACTTGATTTTACACTCAATAATGATTTGGGGTCATGTAATTATACATCTAGTTTCTGTTTTGAAAAAAAAAATTTTTTTTATTACAACTTTTGGGGTGGCCAATAATTGAATATTTTGGTGGCCAACAATTGCAGAAAGTGGCCCATAATTGTAGTTTTGTAACATTTTTTTAAAAATATTTTTTTTACTATCAAAAAGTATTTTTTTACATATTTTAAAAATTGATTATTATAAAAAAATCAACAATCTAGAACACAGTATTTTTTTTATTTTGCCTTTTCTATGATAAGTGCCTACAAAAAAATACTTAAGTTGAAAAAATCCTTAAGTGGCCGACAATTGTAGGTTTTACCATATCTCTCCGTCAAAGAAAAACTTTCAAGCACTATCCCCGATGCCATGAAACTAACACTGTTAAGTGTTCACTGTCAATACTCGGTGGAATGGCATTACAATAAAAATAGTAAAAAAAAATCCTGTATCACATTAAATTTATTAGATCAGGACTGGTTTCGCTCATCGCGATTTCAACTGATCAGCGTTTTGCTATTTTCTGCGCGATGAGCGCAAGAAGATCCAACCAGGATCTAAAACCAAGGCGTTCTTATTCTTTTAATTATATTTAAATATTTGAAATGATTTTTGTTTTAATAAATTTGTGTTTTTATAAACATATGTACTAGCAATAGGGATTACAAATGAACATACCCGACACTATGATATATATTTTTTTATGATTATTCCACGAAACTATTACGATCAGTTAAAATTGTTCATGTAAGTATGTTTATAAAAATGTAACAAAGTAAGCAATTTATCGATTAGCGTTTTATTATTCCAGACAGAGACTTGTCAAACCAAGAGTGTCACCTGCACACAATACAGTGAGACTTTATTTAAAAGAATTCGATCGTTTACGCTTGTAGATCGTGTGAGAGATGACTACACAATACTATTCACGCAACACTCGCTTGACTTTCTTAGTTTTTCTCCCTCATTATCGATTGTCGATCCGTCGCGACCCGCTTAAGAATAATACTCCTACAGTGTACAACAAATTTATCCCATACAATTGCAGATGCTTTATATTATACATGGCTTATTCAACTCAAGTTACTCGTTATGTTAAAACCATATTCTTCTTAATTTTTAACCGTGTTAGACTAAATTAAGAGTGAAAGAGTTAAAGATGACCCATTGTTTTTGGATGTGAATCCAACAGTAATGTTTTTAATTCGAATTGAAGAAAATTTGAATTTTGTACTTTTCCATGAGTTTGTCGCTAACTAACCAGGTTTCGCCTTTCGACATCTTCAGGTATTTCAAATGCACGGATGACCTGGTCGTTAGCGACAAAACTCATGGAATAGTACAAAAAATCAAACAATTCAAATTTGATATTGAAATTCCGTCAAACACCCACATTCGAAATCCTTATTAGTAAAATTTTACACTATGCGAATAGATGCGGTGCTAATTTTACTACATGAATAAACCAATATGTTTCCAATTTTTCAATTGTTTTGACTGTAAATAGATCGTTCTCATATAAGTTGTTTTACAAAAATTGGTTGCTAAGTATAAAAATAAAAATAGCTTTGATTATTCTTCATATTGATCAATAAGGAATAATCGGTTTACCAAAGTTATTTTATATTAAAATGAACTTTCAAAAAGTTACCGCCGAATGCAGCAAAAGTATTGTATTGGTTAAGTTTATTTAGTAGCCCAAAAGTTTGTTTATGTATCTGTCTGAGTATTATATGAACTGTATTGAAATTAACTGTTCAGAGAAATATATTATATTACAGAAAAATAGCAACGAAATTTTTCAACGTAATTTTTTCGTATGCTTTCCAATACGTTTAGATTAGTAAAATACATGATCAAAATTGTACACTGCAATAAGAGAACACGGAATTTATGATCAAGGTTTTACTATTTTTTTGTTGAAAATTAAAGTACAGCGACTAACGGTTTGCTTGTGTTTAATATTCCCACAGCTTGAGCGAAATATAATTGGGTATGTTCAAAAGGTTGGATATGTTTTGATTTCCAAAATTTTCCACTCCACCCTGGTGTCCATGTCAAAAGCCCGCTAGAAGTTTCCGATTATGCGTCCCTAAAGAATTGAACGGCATTAAATAACCCCCTCTTCTAAATTCATCCTGTCCAAAATTCAAATATAGAATGAGGATATCTCTTGCGTCTGCCCCATTGAGATTTTTGTCGTTTTTTTAACCCCTTGCGAAATTTGGAAATGGAAAACTCTTTTATTCGGAAATCAATAAAGATCAGCGTTGAATCCTCTACTTTGGTAAATTATAATTAAATATATGATACGTATATGAAAAATCCCGTAATTGATTTCTCATAAAACCAATCAGAATGAAGAAATTTAAAATGATCAAGACCGGTTGCGTTCATCGCGAGCATTTTCAACTGCATTTGAATACGCTTATTTTTATTATGATTTGTTCATTATATCAACATATTACAAAGTTGTGGAATTAGTGCATATTTTGCATTCGCATTCCTTTTTTATGATTTAGGATTTCACTGAAGGTGCTTGATGGAATTTAAATCATTTGAAGTTTGTACCTTTCCATTTGTTTTCTTGTTTACGACTTGGGATTCGCATTTTGGCATCATCACGCGTTTCAAATGCACGGATAAACTTGAACTTACAAAATTCAAACGATTCAAATTTGCATTATTATGAATTGTAATGATTTCTGATTTTCTTTCGTAATTATTTAATATATTTTTTTATTCTCACTGCAGAATCAATTGTTTTTCATCTGAATGTAGTAAAAAAGTGAGCTTTTCAACCTTTGATATGCGCTCTTAGTGAGTTAAATAATTAATGATTGAATGGAAAGTGATTCCGTTAGCATAATAGATATTTCTGTATGGATTTTTTAGTAAATAATAAAAATTCAAAGGTACAATTCACGCCGCCTTCATTGTTTATTGTGACACATCGTGTTGTGCCATTTTTTATTTTTGAATAATAAATACATTTAAAAAGCGATGCGACATAGTCCAGCGTCGGGACGGACGTCGTCCATGGGAATCACAATTTATTCGCGTCTCGAGATTCCCATTTTACCCACGTCCTCTTTTTTATGTGTATCAATAGAAATACAAGTATGGCTGCGGACTCTGCCTCTCTATGCAGCATTCGATGCTCACTTACCTGAGGGTACAGTCACCAAAAGTTTGTCGACCAATAATAACATGGATTCAGTATAATAAATTACCAATTCTTTTGTTCGAATGACATGAACGCAACTTTCCATACTGTCTTACACGCATCATAATGTAGGGATCAATAATATTCTTTTTCAACTTTATGCGATTCTAGTATGCAACTGTGGAACATGTTATAGCATAAGTGATTTCTCGGAGGATTTTAGTTACAATGACGGGGCAAGGAAAATACTACTTACTAACAGAAATCCAAGGTTTTTACCAAACAATTTTCCCAGTCTTTTTATAATATTGTACGTACTGAAATTTAAGTCCGTCGAAATCGCAGCCGAATTAACGAACGCCCAAGTGCGTTAACTACTTCACTATTAAAATATTATTATTCTTTATGTACGTAAAATAATATGATAGTAAGAAATTTTTAATGCAAAATTTATTTTATTGTGGTTATGATTGTTGAATAATGAAGAGTAATAGGAAAAAAACAAACTAAGATACTTGTTACTGACATGATCTCCAATTCATTCATCGTTATCCAAAAATGTTTGATATATGGGTGACCACATCTTAAAGGGCTCTTATCTTGATCGTTAAAATTTATGAAAAAGGTATACTCTTGATATTTTTTCGGCGCCATGATTCTGCAGGATTTATTGCAATTTTATAAGTCCTAGCTTAACAGGCATTTCCGCTACTATAAATATTATTATTACATCGAAAAGTATTTTGAAAAATGAAATTTAATATTATTTGTGGGTTTTTATGATAGGGTCCATATTAAAATAAAATGCCTTTGACATTTATTTATGACACAGTAAAACAGTGTTTATATCTTTTATGAATGCCGTATATGATATTTTTATTGCTCGATTTAACGAGTTAATAAATTTAAATTAATTTTTATGACATACCTTACAAAGATTTGAAAAGAAATAAATTTTTAATAATTGAATTGATGTGATAATATATCACATAATATGATCAAATAAGATGACTGCAAGCGATATATCAAATATGAGTAAAGTGTGTCATTTACGTTAATTTATCTTTATACTCAAATCGTATCTGAAACATGTGATCAAGTATTATGGTCAAAAACTTTTGGCCTATTGCGCTCAAGTGCTACAAATCAACGAACGAACGATAGCTATGCAATACAAATTTTGATTCTGTGTAAAAAAAAAGCTTTTTGTAAATATAATATAATACATTCTTTTATTACTTTTAAGATACATAGTTCACTTTTTCTATTCTACCTTTAAACAATTATGCAATAAAATATGTAGTCATCTTTTAAAGTTCGTATCACATCTAAAGCAGATTAGTTTTTTGTTCACTAATGTTATTCATAGTTAACTTGACCTATTGCCATTCAAATGAATCTAATAAAGATTAATAGTTTATTTAAAAAAGTAGCGTATTTTTAACACTTGCTTTTCCATGCGGTAACGATAGTACGATGAACAAATGAAATTGATTAAAGGTGAAAAAAACATGACTCCGACTAAAAAAGTTTAATATCGTTACTTTTTTTTGCCTTATTTTCCTATTTATGTGTATTCAATTAAATATCAGACCTACCAATCCAGCCAATAGCCAAATTTGACATATTATTTGCAAAAATAAAATGTTCAAACTTTTCAAAATTTACGACTTCGAGCACGACTCCGACTCCGGCCAAAAAGCACCGACTCCACGACTCTGGCACCGACTCCACAGCCCTGGAAAAAATCATACTATGTTAATGTATCTATGCAAAACAATTTATTTTCACTTTTAATAATTCAAACAACGCTGTCTTTCCAATCAAATAAATCCAACAAAAGCTTTTGATGTTAAAATTAAGGAAGTAAAACGTATAAAATATACATATTGTACACATTATTGAATTCCAGGAAGCTATGCAAATTTTCTTTTACTTGTGGCGACTCTACAAAATGGCTTTCTGCAAAATGGAAATACGAGCGTTATTTCCACGACTCTTTTTTCGTTGTGTTTACATTTGCCTCAATTTCGTATCGTATCTCATTTGTTTATGCTCTCGGGAGACGGTTGGCAGTTTTCACGTAGACATGGGCAGCGCTAAATCAGCTTCGGACCGATTGGGCAGGCAGGGGAGGCTCTTCCGTATCGCTTTTATACTTATACGAATGTGGGGACTCACCTACAGAGCCGTTTGTACTACTTATAAATATTACACGAAACAATATTTATTTCCGATATCCCGATTCCAAAAATGCAACTACTGAACCCATTAATTTAACTGACTTTTCATCTTTTCATTTGATCAAAAAGATAAACGCAATTTATATTGTAGTCATCAATACCATTACCGACCATTGGATCGTCGAAAGCTTGCATCTCAACTTTTCAATGATTTTGGAACAAAAACGACGAGCAAATGTTTTAATTATACGGTAGGAATAATGATGATAGTTTCTATATCATTCCATTTCTAATAGTTATTCAATTTTTGCTACACTGAACTTTAATTTATTTAATGATTCATTGATCATAAGAATTTGAGGTACCGATAAGAAAATAGTCGGATTTTTTTTCTTCCAAAAGTTACTGGAACAAGTTGGTCCTGGAAACTTTTGAACCGTATTGGTATTTAAAGTGTTTTTATTATTATTTTGATGTTGGTTATGGCGTCATATACCTTAAATTATTTTCGATTTTACAATAATTTAAGAATTGATATAGATTATGGTATTGATATAGTGACATGTGGCTGTAAAAATGCTATGGAAACTTAGAAAAGGTAGGGGTGTGTTTTATGTGTTAATATTCTTGCTATCTTAATGCGAACATTTTTAAGTTTTACTACCATGGGATCACGTACTTGAGAGGCCAAAGTATTTAACGATGACCATCAAAAAATATCAAAAGATTGCCAATAAAAATATTTTATTTCACTTGGGTAATAAAAGATCATGGATCTAACAAAACCAGATAGCCGGGCGATTTGAAGTATTTTTAACATTGTTTTTGCTCGAGCTCATGCGGTTACGGGAAAAAATGCCATTTTTCGAATAAAGATAATCTTTTAGTGCAGAAGTGTGGTTTATGTGTTCCCCGCAGGTCCCAGGATCCTCACCCTGGCGCTAGTTGTGGAGACAATAAGTCTCGCAGACATAACTCATCTGAAAATAAAATGTCGTGAGCGAAACATCATAAAACGTTTTAGTGTTAGGGCGTCTAGTCGCAGCACAAGATAGTGTCAGGTGTTATCGAGTACCCGGTAAACAGGAAATAGCTGTGACATTTGATTATCTCCTATTATAAATAAGTATACATACGTATACGATTGTGTTCAACGACAGGAAATTTTGTAGAATTTTGTACCGTATTTTCGTACAATCACCGTTTATTTAAATATATATTTCAAATAAAATAAATACCAAATTATTTAGGATTAGATAACAAATATTAGATTTTTGGTCTTTAAAAAAACGTGTTTTTAAATATTTGAGTCATACGCATATACTTATTTAAGTTAAGGAAATTTAGCAATATATCATATAAAAAAGCTTAAAACTTTTCTTTGACAAATTGATTTTGATTGAAATGTATTTGGAAGAGATAATTATGGTATAAAAGTGCTCACACGGTATCAAAATTTTCATAATTTTGGCATATTAACATATAAATAATCAATGTATTTACTAAAAAAACAAGCTATTTATTAAAATACTCAAAAAGTACGTGTAATATAACTGTCGAACAATTTACTATATTATTTCATGCATGATCCAACTCGATTTTTTGAACATAATACCAAAAAAAGATTAATGGAAAAATTGCATTTAAATTTAAAAAAATACATGTATGTATTTGTTAATTGAGTTGAATATAGCTATGGTGACAAAAGCATTTTGTATTAAGTGACTATTTTATCGTTTTTAAATATATTTTTGAATGATCTCCAAACCTTGTTATGGTCTACTTTAAGAATGAGTGTAAAATATTTACAAAATGCTGAGATTTCAAAAAGATTTATAGTTAATATTGTTTCAATAGTTGATGAAAGATTTCAATAAATGAGTCAATATAAGTGAAGATACTTTTTTACAACTCTGTAGTTTGAGCTGAGAATCTAATTTTGCGTTATTTGGTTATTACCTGCTTCGTTTGATGGAGACAGTGTTAGCTAATAACATTTAATGAATTTCACTTAATAACATATATCAAGTCGTAATAGCATTGCCTCACTCGGAATTTTGCCATTTATAGTCGACCAAACATATTAAATGCCCATTGTTTTTACATTGACAAAATATTATTGCTTTATATTTATAATTTTTTTTTCTTCGAAAGTTTATTTACGGAGACATTACAGATTGCAAGTTTGGCAACAGGAAATTCGTGGGCAGATAATTTATATAAAGTCACTCACATAAGGAAAAAAATCGATAAAATATGGATTTATAAATATTTAAAGTTAATTGTGAGATATTTAAAACAGTCGTAAACTGTTCATTGGCTTTACAAGTTTAACCTTAAGGGTGTCCCCATGTGTTATTTTGAAACAATCTTTTTGCATAAAATGATTTTTTAGCACGTGTAAAATATTCTGGTAAAGTGATTTTTCAATATATGAAGTCGTTGGAAAGTTACTGCAGTTAGACGACACTTGTTTGTAGGATTGGACTTGGATTGTTAGATGAGAACTTTCAATACACATGCAATTTCAATTTATGAAACAAACCAAAATTTAAGCAAGAGCAAAGCAAGCAGCTTCAAAATATTTTAAACAGGAACAAGAAAGAATTATCTATGGGCCAGGCATAGCAGATTAATGGGAAGTTAAGATTTAATAGTTTAAATCGTATTTGAACTTTCAAACCCGTTTTAATCAAAACTGTGTTTTCCTAACTAGTTTCCACGATATCTCAAGAACGGATGACCGATTACTTTGAAATTTTAATGGTAGATTACAAAACATGTTTTTGTCATCGTTTGAACTAGGTTCATGAAATTATTAGTCGCTTTGTTTCGATTTTTAAATTTTGATTTCCAATACGCCAATCCGCCGGCCGGATGGAGACCGTTTACTACCTTTTTTCGACATGGTTGCATTTGGAGTGGTGCACCACACATTGTGATGAAAATTTGAATCTGAAAATATTTTGACTTACTTTTAAAATGTCAATAAACATATAGTTAAAATTTCAAATTTCTACGTTATTAATGTTCGTCAAAAAAAAGTCCCCAAAAAAGCTAAAATCCGGCCGTCACATGGAGGGATCCCCTTAACACAAAATTGACTATATTTTATTTGATTTAGGCATACAAAAGTTTTTGAATATACCACTCTAAGATAACTTGCCATCCGCCAATCGTTTTGCGACCTCCTATTATAAACCAGCAATCTTCCTAGAACTTTAAAATTAATTATATAAGGATAGGTTATGCTGTTGGATTATTCTTTTATGTTTCTCGTAGCCTCGTAGTAAGTGAATAAATAAGCTTTGTGGAATACTTCGTTTCCAAATGTATAAATGTACCAGATGTGTCCATTATTTTCATTCCTACCCACCCATCCCCTGTCCGATAGCGAGTATCTAACTCACAAATAGTCCTTTTAGAGTCGTTCACTTCTTTCGTTCCCCTCTATAAAGGGAATAAAAATATGACTTTAAAAGTAAAAAAAAATATATATACGAAAACAGGAGATAACACTTTTTTATTATTTCACCTTTGTCTTTGAAACTTGTAAATGTTATCAACTATAAAACAATTTAAGCAGCTTCGTAAATAAAAAGCGTATTCCCGACATGTTTCATGAAATTAAGAACGTTTTAATACAAATAATACAGTAGAACGTATAATATTAAATGATGTGAAAAAAGCATTCCAGCAAGAAGATGGAAATGGAGCTAAACAAATATAATGGCCCATTAAATATTGATGAGCATTACTCAGTGCATTTTGTAGCGGTGGAGGTTTCCCAGCGTCAAAGATGGGGTAAATAATTTTCCTTTCTCTCTTTTGCATAATAATAATATGATCCTGTGAGGCAGGCGGCAGTGACGTCCCGACAAATATTTTTACGGGGATTGATTTCAAACAATTTATTAACGGTACAAAATTCTTTAGACATACTTACATACTTAAAATTGAACTCATAATAATTTACGAATCGTAAATCTTCATTAAATGTGAAGCTAAGTGATAGTTGTTGAAAATTTTGTCTGTCCATTTTTAAACTTCACATTGTTATAAATATATATACTATAAGCGATATACTATGTATATATGTGTGATCTTTGAAAAAGCTCGCTCGATATGTGGTTTGGATGTGCTGAACACACAGTGCTTTAAGCATCTTCTCTTCATCACCTATTGATAATTGTTTTTTGAAAGATTATGCCGATACCATTTAGTACACATTATGTAGACTTTGACTCGTATGAGAAGGTAGCAAGACATCCATAGGCATCCGTATTGTGTGTTCTAATATATTTTTAAGTCTTCATAACTCCACCCCATCAACTCATCGTAAGAATGCTGTATGACTGTAACCTTATCTATTGATTCTCTTAAAAGTCAAAGCCAATTTACGTCCAATATTGAAACTGACATTTGTAGTGTGCCATTATTATCTACACTCAAGCTGGTGTGACGTAATGCAACCGTTGAACAGATGGAATAAATGAAAGTTTACGAGTAATTCTCATTTTTATTATCCATGCGAGAGAGTGAGATTTCTACAATTGGAGGAAGTAATAATTCCGTTATGTGGTGTAATGAAAATCAGTGAGTTATACCTTCCAAAACACTTTCCTCTGAACCACTGAGAATTTTCATATGTATTCAAAAACATTGAAGCTTGAAACAATAAAGATAGAAGCTTAATGATTTTATTTATTTAGACTTGGAACTGTTTTTTTTTTCAAACCACTGCATACGAGATGGTTTTTAATGTAAAATTATCATATAGAAAGAAAGTAGGAGAGTGCCTTGTTGGTTTACTCTATGATAATTATGTAACAAAAAACTCAAAATTCCTCCGCTACTGATAAGCAACACCTCCTTTTCCCCTCCGGGTTTTGTATAACTGATCAGTGATGTATGAATAATGAAGGACGTTTTAAAGTGTAGAGGACGCTTACCCCACAACACTGGCTTGGCAGAATAATAACTGATTTTACAAAACCAACGCAAGCCGTGAAATGACACTCCATTGGCGGCGTACACAGAAAACAGACCCTTATTTTCGTAGATCCAGAAGTTTGTTGCAGTCCATCCTCACACCGCACCCATAGTCCATACTAACTTGAATTCAAACATAGCTAACATTCATGAATTATAATTAAAATAAATGGAGGGAAATGGAAATCAAGGGAAGTGTGCAACCAATTTATATATCTTTGTGTAAGTACACTTAAAACATAATTATAACATTATAAAGACCTGGATCGCCATTTTCACTTGAAGTAGTTTTATTCTAAGTCAACTATTAGTCTATGTTAACAATTGTCCTCTAAAAACTGTGAGACAAATAAAGAATTTGTAAAAAACATCGTAGGCTGACTAAAGACTGGATAATATTTAAGAAAAGTAATAATTTATCTGAAACTAATTTTTGATTGTTTAAATATTGCAAATGAAGCCCACGCGGCGCCATGCGCTTTTCTCGTCTCTTGTCAAAATAGAAAAGGTTATCGCAATGACGGCAGAGGAGCAATGAGAAAAGAGTTGAAAGTTACCTCAACTTTTCGCCGTGGTTTTTCAATTATTCATCTCTATGAAATTGAATAAAGCAATATCCGTCAAGTGAAAATCTCAGAACGGCAAAACGACCTAATTAAATGGACTTTTCAACATTTATAATGTAAATCACATCTTTTTTGACACTGATAAAACGTCTGGATTGAATATCGTCGTTGATAGCTTAAATAAAACGACATTTATTATTATGAGAATCATATTTTATAATATAACAATATTTTTGTCAATGAATTTTTTCGTTAACTGAAAACATACTGCCAATGGCATGCAAGTGACAAGCACCAGACCGATGTTTGAATTTTGAAATTCAATAATTTACCCAAATGACTAGATTCATAAAATGAAAAAAAAGGTTATTATGTGGATTCTATGTTTCGTAAGCAAATAATAGACTATTTGGTCCATTTCATTTTGAAGTTATGACAGATACAGTGTTTTGAAGTTTTCGCTATGTCGGTAAAATCGTAAATCATTAAATTGCTAAAAAATCTATTTCTGATATTTCTTTACAGTTCGCCTAGTATGTGCGTGTGTTGGTAAGAAATATACATATTACTTTTCTAAATGTTGAGATTTTATTCTCTCGCAATGCTTGGTTAACGAACCGTATGTTTATAAACAATTCTAAATCTCCCTAATTATTTTAAATAATAAAAAGATAAAAAATAGGACATCTAGGCCACACATTGAAAACCAGTAAAACGAGATGTTGTAGGCTGGCGCATAGTACGTCATCCGAAAATAGCCAATAGAAAACAATCATAATTTTAGTGTCGAAATCCCGTAACGCCGTGTTCGGTAACTTTTATTGTCCTTCGTATGTTTGGTTGCTTTTCGTTTGTTTCCCATGCTGTTACGAGTGGTTAAAAGTCGTCACCGGAATATATCTAAAGATGAAAATTTCGTTAGCAATTAATTGACTTATGACAAAGCTTTATAAATAAGTTCAGCTGCGCTTAAAATAAAAAAGATTCATCCATTGTTTTTATGAAACTATATGATTTGCATTGCTATATGGATGTATCAAATTTTCAGTTCAGTATGTGATTTTTTTTTTAATATCTCCCAATGATTTTATGTTCATAATTTAATTGGAAAAAGCTCCAAAATTATTATCCATGAATCCAAAGGCATATTTTTTACAATATTTAGGTTTGGAATAATGATACAGCTAAATAACGTTAAAATAATTAATATATTGAAGACAGTGATAATATAAAATCGAAATACATATTTAATAGCACTTGACTTTATAAAATCTTTCCTTTTTTTATTTAAACTATTTTGTGTATGAACTTTAACCTATTTATGGATGTAAAGCTGCGTCTGCATTTTTAAATATTCATTGAGAAGGTTAATTAAATAATTCTAGTTGAAAATGTGTTGTATAATAATGTGAGAATTTTAGGCTTTGTAGTAAATAATAAAACTAACAAAACATTTATAGTCCTTATTCCATATTTATTGAGATGTATTGAGATGATATGTATTGGGATGTATTGAGATCAGTACCGGTTTCTCTCATCGCGAGCATTATCAACTGATTTGTAGTAAATGTTTATTATTTTTAAAATTTAAAAATACTAATTGCGTAATTCGAATATCGTTAACAATCAAACTGATATTTAATATTTGACAACGGCGAAGAACTGTTTGGCGATTGGTGTTTATTCTTCATCTTTGTACAAAACGAACGAATCTCTTTCCGATCGGACGGGATTATTTACACAAGTTGTCAGTGATTTTATGACGTGGCCGTAATAAAACAAAACAGAGATGCGACTGACAGAAAGGATGCATCAAAACCATTAGCACACGTACAAAATATATTTATTAAGAAAATTAAACAATAGGTATATTTGTCTAAGATATGGCAGAATTTATTTTTATTAAACTAATTCATTGGTTAGTTTTTAAAAAAGTCGTTTTAAAATTGTATGAAAAAAAAAAGTTGATTCAAGCGAGGAACTCTCGCATAGAAATTTGAGGTTTTGTTTTTGTCACAGAATGATCATCTGAAAAAAATAAAACATTTCATACTTATGTTACATTGCTTCAAAGATCAGGACCGATTTCACCCTTCACGATAATTCCAGGTTGATAATGCTCACAATGAGCGAAACTGGTCTAGATTTAAATACAAAATGTGTTGTTAGTAAAAATAAATTATGATTTTGTATAGCTTCTTCACTGAGAATTGACGTTAACACTTATCTGTAATAAAACCTTTAGTAGAAGACTTCTTGTTTGATATAGATATTTTATTTAAAAACGTAATTACATACATTATTATATGTAGGTACAGAGAAAGCAGACTTAATGTGTATTTACTTGATATGCTATCAGATAAAAATAATTGTGTATCCTTGAAAGTACTGCACATATTACTTTTAGATAGTAAAAATATGTGAAGATATACGATAACATGTCTTTTGATTATAAGTGGTAATGTCAAGAAAGTATACTATTGTAATAATATCAATTAATTAATTATTACGAGTTTTCAGACTTTTAAGGAGACTGGAAGCGTGAGATGAAACAAGTTGTTTGATGCATTCATTGTTCAGTGTAAAATGACCGTTTGAGCGATGAGTTTAATTCTGATTCGTGTTTATATGATAGTTTAATGGCGCACAGTTACGACCTAGCCGGATTGTTTATGTGCGATAAAGTAATGGCGGCTAATGAAAATAATCATTTATGAGGCCACATTTTGACTTATGTTGTTATTTGAGTGTACGTATTTTTCAATGAATTATAAAATAAAAATACACAGCCAATATCTATAATATGAAAGCAATCATTTATTATTTAACAATACAATTAATATTTTACTAAACGTTGTTTAAACATTGAAAATTAAGTAACTATTCGTTTATCACATACTTATGATTTCGGTCGACTATGAATAATTATAGATTACTAGCCGATACCAGGCAAGCGTTTCAATGTTGCTCAAAGAAAGAAAGTGTTTGTGTTTATTGAAGTGCTATTTGGATGCACAATATTTAAGATCGGTATCGATAACATTTGCCGTTTGACGTTTGTTTTTTGTCATTTGCCGATTGTCTATGGTACGACACACGCGCCACCTACTGAAAGTTAATTGTACTATGTTTATAACCTTTGCGCATGTGCAACAATAAGTTGTTAAAATGAACGGTATGGGAGGGCATAGGGTGTGAACAAACAAACAAATATTGATTTTTATATGTTAGATTAGATAGATAGATATGTATTTTTATGTTTAAACCTTTGTATATTATATATTTGTTTTTTGACAACCCGAATTGAAGATTTACAAAATTTGCTAAACGTCGTAACGGTAATATTCCAAAGAATTTTTCCATTTAGGAATAGGAGATTTAAATCCATAGATCGAGTAACTAAGCTGTGGATATTGCTTTTAATTTGAAATTTGCGTGTGTACAAGTCAAACTAAAATACATTTTCCTCATTGTGAACATTAGGTTCAAATGAAAAAAAATCAATGTTAATTTAACTTATTATTAATATAAGTTTTCTCATATTATGTTATTACTTCAAGATGACTGAATGATATTATATCAATCCATAATTAATTTACTTTAATGAGCGTCTCGCTGAATGCTTTATGTGAGGCTGCACGAATCATTCATTAATGTCGCAAAAGCAGAATAAAAACTTGTCCCCAACCGTAGCATTTCAGTGGCTATGTCTAATTTATTTTTATATCATTCTGCTTGGTGATTTGTTTTATTAATGCACTACTGTGATAAGTTTAAACATGTATGATATACGAACAAGGTTTATAAAGATATGGTTAATATTTTATTTTAATTTTTCCACTCTCCACCAAAAGAAGGAGGAATTGATAAAGCTTATGTGTTTTCAAAAAAAGTTATCAATATATTGATTGAGTAGGCATTTACTTGGTAGAACTCCATTATAATACGGTAAGAAAAATAACAATGTATTTTAGTACTACATAAATTATTTTATATAGTTCTGACGAAGGCGTAAGCCGAAATAGCTATCAACAAATATTTACTGGCACCATAGCCTATATCAAATAATGTGGACAGGTTCATTTTGAAAAATACTAGAGTAACTTATATATAAAACCGAAACTGCGTATGTATGTCTGTGGGTCTGTAATTCCCTTTTGCATTGTTGGTCATTAAGTTGCCATAAAAACGAATATGAAAGAAAATATTTTTGAATTTTTATCGGCGAAGACATTTAGTCAAAATGTAATAAATTAGTCTTCTACTGAACTTTTCCCGGCTTTTATTAATATAATAATGTTTATTATTTACGTGAAGGTATTATTTGACATTTCTTTGACAGCAAATTAGATTTTTTCCTTGAATTTGGACATTTTAATGGGCGATAATGGGGCTGTCAATATATGAAAGGGGCTGTGAAATGTTCATTTTAATTCCATTTTAATTGACCTAGACTTTTGAATTTTATAAAAAGTTGTTTCAACTTAGCCCGTCTGAATTTACGCGCCGAGGTGAAAATAAACCCCAAACTGGTCCGAGCGAAGCCGGGTAGCAATACTAGTAATTTATAAATGAAAAAAAAAGTCTGTTGCGGGACGTTTTATAAATAAAACGACATGTTTTATAAATTAAAATAAACGTATTAATGAAATTAAATAAGCTGATTTATTTATTTATATTCAAAAATTTAAATTAATTACAATATTTTGATACATCTAAAACTATCCGATTATACTCGAGTATTTTCAAAGTTTACTACTCGATACTTGAGTAGTTGAGATGTCGAGTAACTGGAGTCTCTAGCGCTTACTCATCAAGAGTGTGCCGGTTCTGGCAGTATTTTGTAGAATAAATTTTAATTTTTTCGTTATATTTTATACGTTATGACATTTAAACATGAAGCAATTGTATTGCAACAACTTTTTTGACGTAGCAGTATTCTCGCATAAACTTTTCAAATATTGTAGTTTTGCAGTTCTGGATTCATTTTTCTTATCAGAGTATAGTTTGGGTATATTTTATGAACTGTAAGAACTGAATCAGAGGAAGCATACCACCCTACTGGCTATAAGTTTGAGCTTTTGCAGAATTTATGACCGACAGGGGAAAGTTACATGAAAGCACCGCTGGGAGCGCTACGAGCACAAACTTTGGTTAACTTCCGCCTTTGGACAGATTTTCTTCTTTTTCTTCACGCTTATACACAAGAACAACTTAAGCGATCAATGTCGCAGCTTTTGATAGACGATGGATTTATGCGTCATCAGATTAATGACGGGCGTGAATTCAAATAAACAATCTTTTGTTTGAAATGGCAACAACTTGTCTCTTCAGTTTTTTTATTTGGTTCTACGGGTACAGTTAAATAATACTGTTATACATATTTTGCTTTCTCAGATTTGATATAACTCTAATGTTGAGCCAATGGTTTTATCACTTATATATACTAAAAGTTAGAGATAAGATATATGTCAGCGTATATTTATATAAAAACTAGTTGCAATTGACTAATGTTTTCTCCATATTGGTTTTGAAAACAGGAATTTATTACCTGGAAGTTGAGTCTATTTTTTACTATTCATAGATATTATGTTGTATAAAATTATTATTTTTGTTATTACTGCATTATCTTATGAAATTGTATTAAAAAGACTTATAAATACAATATATATTGCAATTAAAACATTGTATTACTTCATAGTATCATGATATATCACATACTTATCTGTTTTATTGATATTGAAAAAGTTTTAGTTTTTCTGTGACACATTAAAAATAACTATTTTCAGGTTTTTGTGAATACAATTTTTAAAGATAGACAATTATTTCAGCCATAAGTATAAAGTAAATTGGGTGTGATATTGATATGATCTTCATTGTAAAATGATATGTAATAAACAGCATTCAAGGTTTTATGGTCAAATTCAACCCTTCTCAACATCTGTGTCACGATTAGGTATTCTCTAGGGAAATTTTATTTTGTGTAAAACTATATCAATACTGTTATATTATACTATTACGGCTAAAAAATATTTTTTCTATAATTTAATATTCGACCTCTCAACCCCAATTCAAGATCTTTCGAAACAATCAAGTCCATCTTAAGTCATTTTGGTGGAACTCTTTATCTTTATAAAAGACATAAATGATTAGTTTGATATTTTTACCATTTACTTAACATATTTGTATTTCATCTCGTGAATTCATAATAGTAAAAACAGTAATGTCATGTAATTTCGAGATATTTTTGGTTATAAGACAAAATATTCGCTTTCTATAAGATTTTATTGGTAAATTACTAAATGAAACGTCTAGACAAGCCTATAATTTTTACTATACTACCATACTGAATGAGGATCGAACCGAAGGATTATAAAAAAATGATAAGCTAATAAAAAAATATTCATAGATTTATTAATAATTTGAGTATGTGAATTGCTACTATTTGATATGGATTAAAATACTCTTTAACATCATACGTATGCGATACATGTACAACAACAAATAATTTTTGGTTTTGATGCTTAACGTGTGTCGCGGTAAAAAAAGTTTAAGAAGTTCCGTTATCAGATATAGATTTATAAGATTTTTTTTAAGATACACACATTTTTTCGTTATTACCTAAATTATTGTTAGCATTATGTTGTGTAAACGCTACGTCGCTATCTGAGATTCAATGTCAACGTTCGTTTGATATAGCACAACACAATCGTATATAGCGCGTACAAAATATTGTATTTCTTTAGTGAGACCATGAATATAGTTACTACAGAGGGTTTTATTGCTGTCACCCTCATATACTTTTATGCTAACAACAGGGCACTGACGTTAATAAGGAATGTATTAACACGGCAAGGATAATGCCACACATGTTAAAGTCCGAGTTTATGTCACATATTATTTCGTTAAGCCACTCTAAACCTTTTTTGGACACTTTTGGAATTTAATTCGGCTATCTATCATACATATTCAGTACTTATTTGAATGTTTTGAAAATGAATATCTCATAATGATATACTTTATAAATAGTTTTGAAAACTATGTATGTATGTAAATATTTTATAATTTTGTTTCAAGATACATGACCAGTTTCGGTTAAACTAAATTAACATAAATATTACTGGTTTTTTTAACAACGATTTTATGTATCGTTTTCCCATTATTAACTTTTTTTAATTTTTACTGAGTGAAATGCTATAAAAAGATTTTGCAGTATTTTTCTTATCCATGTAAAACAGAAAAATTATATTTTTTAAACGTATGTATCTACTTTATTGTAAGGAGATTATTTAAATATTATCGATAGCTGTTAAGTTAGTATCGGTAAGTTATACGTCACACAAAGTATTCTTCATCAAGCAAATAAAGAAAAAAATTAATTATTTATCTTTAATTAAAAGTAAATATATCATTTTAAAGGTATTCTGAAATGAACACATTAGAAGCCATGTATGTGTACTATATCATAAGCTAAATTAAACATTGTTTTGTATAATTGGTTATATAACGATTCATATTGAAATAAATCTCAGAAACAATAGACTTTTTAAAATGTAAAGATACATAAAATATATTTATGTTGACATTCATTCAATACGAAAACTGTCCAATTTAGATTTTTTACTTACCAAATACGGTACAGACAAGGCGTATAGATTATTATTTTATGTTCACTCTGGCAACCTTGCAACGTTGATTAATATTACACAAAAGCATATTCATAGCGAAATAACAAACGGATAATTTAAAATTGTTTTCAATAAGGAATCAACAGTTCAATCTACCTGGTCGGGAATCAAAAGGTGTCGCTGAGTGATGATCTCTCCTTCAAGTATCATCCCACACCACACACATATACCTCCAACCACCTCTCGCAATGTCAGCAACTTTTCAAATGTGATTGTTTTTGACTATCGGCTGCTAACGACTCAATCACAACTCACATTAGTAATGTATTTAAAATATATGACGAAAATCATAGTCAATTATTTCAAAAAACTATTTTTGTGTGATTATCAATCGCCCGTGTTGTTTTCGGTAACCATTATCCATTTAATGCTTTTCATTGAAAAACTCTGGCATACACAATACTCTTCAATTGTAGAAAGTTAAAATATTTAGTCTAATATCTAGTGTTAATCAATGAAAAATAACTCATTTTTTTTTGTTATTTTAATGTCAAAATAATAATCGAACGGATATTGACTACACAATGCAAAAAAAATATCGGAGGCATCTAAGAAAAGCTGAGAGAGAATTTAAGCCAGTGCCATTTTCTAGTGACGTTCCTTTTTTAAAGAAATAAATACATGGACAGATATAAGAGACTTTTCCTCTAAGTTCAATATTCACATTCCCATAAATGTTTCCAGCTTTGATGTTTATTAAAGTATTTATCTTTTGTTTTATATTTATGTCCACCTCGGTGCCTTTTGTTTATGCTATGTCGCTTCCCTTTGTTTTAACTTTTCTGGTATTCATTTGATCCCTATAACCTTTTTTGATGTGACTATCTTTAAATGAAATATTTATACCGACGTTCAACATTGGTGTTCTTCGACAGATAACGATTTTGATTTTTTAATGTTACCTTGTTAAGACAATAAAATCTTCATCTCATATAATGGTATCGTATCCTAGGATAAATATCCACCGTATAATAATGATCAACGCTCAATGCAATTAAACATATATGTATATTTACACTAGGGGAACAGCTTAGTTATTTTATTGATTTTTTTTTAAATAATTTTCGTACATATTACATGCATGCTCCCTTTTTTGCATGCACACATCTAAGACTGAGCATGTCTTATCAACTGTTGTGAGATATTGCAGCGTTTTGCAAATACTCTATTATTGAATATTAATTATTTATACTATTACGTACAAAAAGATAAGTTTGGACATATGTATATCGAAAAAAACATTCTGTGTTGGAATGCGCATCAATCCAAGATAATTGGGTGGCTAAGAAACTTCACATTTATTCATTTTTAGAAAATTGGATAGTATATTATACATACATATGTATGTATGTATATGAAAATCAATTTTTCGATCAAAATTAAAATTATTTTCACATATTTGTAAATGTTGGTTTATGTATATTTTTCCAATTAATCGAATGTATCGATCAATTTAACAGTGTTCATTACCATACAGAAAACAGTGGCATACAAATTGGGACAATCACTTTTATGAATCAAATGCCCAAGCCGCACATCACTCATTATAGAGGCGATTGAGGGAAAATACAAGTATCGTTAACATTTGTATGAAACTACTAATAATTCCACTTACAAATTATAATAAATATAATCTCAATTTTACAACAAATTCAATTTAAAAAAAATATTAAATATTGAAACTATTACTTCGTGATGTACGTAAACTATATTTGATTGTTTTTTAACAATTAATTTGAATCGTACGAAAATAAATGTTAAACCGTCACCAATCAGATATAAATTACACACGGGTGGTCATCGTTTTATAAATAAGATCGGGAAAATCATGATTATTTAAGTAAACTCTTATTTTAAAAGAAGTAGAGCGAAAGCAAGCTGACATATATGTACAATAGAATTTGTACGACTGATTTTCACACTGTTTTTTTAAATACCATATTCCATACCAGACGAAGTTTGGTCCATACAAGAATACATCATGGTCAAAAATGCATTATATATATTATGATAGTCAAGTAGATATTTTAGGATACAAAATGATATTAAAAAAGCTCCGACGCAATATAATGTGTTATTATAAATACCTGAAATATTCGTGATAATATAACTAAGTGGCGTGCCCATTTTTTGTTTCCGGGGAGTGGGATCTTTTTCATTAAAAATATTGTGGACAGCATTGTCATAGAATTTATTTATCAGTATCAGATTGCAATAACATCCTGTCCCTATTATTCTTTTCAAACTGATTCGTCTACCCAACATTGTATGCGCTAAATGAAACTGAAGCCATAAAGGGGTCAGTTACATTTTAATAATGAATTACTCGCAGACATCATTGTTGATAATGAAAAATAATCAAAAAGAAGACTGCTAAGTAATATTTTTTTAGACAATATAAATTGTCAGCTTACAAATATCCAAGAGAGCTAAATATAATAAGACAAACGAGTTTTTTCGATAACCAAACGTATTCTTTAACAATTACACAAAAAAATGAATCACATTATAAAGTACAAATTTACACATATATTCTGATACATATCAGGTCCCGTTTCGCTCACCGCGAGAATTGTCACATGAAATATAAACTTGAGTGGATATTAGTACTTTCCACCAAGATGTGACAGTTAACGTAATTAGAGTAAATTGTACTAAAAAATAAATTAAATTCAACGGTTATGCATCCTAACGACTCTTAAGCTCCTTCTTACATATTTGGCTGATCAATATCTTCGATTCATGATTTGGTAAGCAATCTTCATAATCATATTAAAATATTGTGACAAAATAACAAAAATGAGGTACATAGAGCTTTTTTCATGTATAAATTGTTTTAATTTTCACCAAAGATTAAAGTGATTACAATCATTTCTTTAAGCATAACTGATGAACGGTTACAAAACGATATTTACTTATATTAGCATTCAATACAACGGTAGATTTCTTCTTGTTTGCAGAGAATTGCATTGTAATATAGTTATTTTCTGCGGTCTTACACCTTTTGTATAGATACACATATTTTTATGCATAATCATTTTGTTCACTCTTCAAACATTGAAACAGAAATTCAAAATCAATCTTGAGTAAATCTTGTTCGTTTTTTTTCACGGGCTTATCCACGTCTCAGGTGACGATTAGTTCAATCCCAGACTCCGGAATGAATTAAAATAACTTTTTATGGCCAAGGAAAAAAATGCAATGAATACTTTTATGTTTACCTTTTTATTAAAAAAATATCTTTTAAAAACCCTCGGATTCCCGAATTTCGTTACGTTTCGTATCGATCATTGCCTATTTTATTATTTGATGCTTAGATTTGGACCGTGGAATAACTAGTATCTAATCAAAGTATCTCTTTCACCAATACTATGATGGCACACGATATTGAAGAAATAAAACACACCTTTCTACCAAAACATCGTAACCTGAACTGCAAAAAGGATACAGTTTCAGATTTTAGATCCATAAGATATATGGATATTCAAATAAAGCATTTTGAAAATACTGAAATATCGAACCTGATAAGTTGAGTTAATGTCGAGAAATATAATATTATATAACTTTTATAAATACTGCATAATATATTGGTATACTGTTATATTTTTGAACCTACTGAAGATAAATTCATGTACATACATTGGCATTTGCGGAATCTATACCAAATATTGCGAATCACATATTTTTGCAAATTAATGAGAATATGAATTTTGATATGTATACTTGTGTGATTATACACAACATAGATGATAAGTGTCTTTCAATATAAAGTATTCGGTGTAATAAATGTGTTTTATTATTTGTTTAATACGAAAAAAGATTTATATGTCCTTATAATTTTACTTGAATTTACAGTCAAGACATCAAGACTTTTCTGAGGGAAAATCACGATGTATCCTATGCACGACTATCTCTTGACTGTACATCGATTCGATACGTTTTTTTTAGTATCCATCTTCATCGATTTTTATATCCATACGGCCCGTATAAATATTGTCATCAAGGCAGGGGAAGGCTTCACATTAAAATAGAATTCAAAATAAAACTATAACTAAATTGGAATTTTCAAAAAATGCATATCATCACCGCATCGTCCAGTCAGGTGCAACTTTAGGCATCGATCTAATGCAAACGGTGTGTGCGACATTCGTGTCCGAGGTATATTTTTGGAACCACGGACTATTACCACCTTTCACCACACCTTATGTATGTAGAACGATATTCAATCAGCATTCATTTTTGAAATACATCGCTACGATAGGTACCTACTTGGTGCGTCATAGCAAAGCAGTTTCAAAGGGCGCGCCTCGTATTTTATATATTTGTTCGTAATAATATGTTATGATATTCACGATGGGAATTTAAAATTACTCAACTTGTACAATTATTATGTATGCATATTCTTTATTTCAAGAGTATTTAGATGGCGGTGCAGTGCACTCGTGCACCTTTACACGAGCCCTCCCTGTTTAAATGCATTCCTCTTTTTATACAATAAAGTAATTAATCATCAAATTTAAAATCGTTTAAAGCTGTAACTTACAAATAAAATATATTAAATCTGTGCTTAACTCCAACAACTTTTTACAGCCTTCTGATAGCAGTATTATGGTAAAGACCAGTGGCAGATTACCCCATAAGCGCAAGAGGCGCGCGCTTGGAGCCTCCTAGTCTTGAGAGCCTCACAAATTAACTTATATACAGCTTAAAGATATGAATAAATTATGATACCACACCGAAAAATGCATTTTCAATGGAAGTAAAATTAAATGACCAATGGGTCACAAGACATAAATAACGGTGTGCTGGTGTGCTAGGAACTCATTCTGAATTGTTTATAGTGAACTGCGTGGAATACCGTTCGTTGTTTAAGTCATACTGTACGTCACATACAATGAATAAAGGAAACACAATTTTAGAGAAACGAAAAAAGGGCCACCAAAATTGTATTGTGCCTGGGGCCTCTCAAGTGCCTAATCCACCACTACTAAAAACAAACAGGTAACTGTTTGACGGGAGATATTCGCTACTAAAGTCATGTATGCTACTGACTTTATGAGGTTTTTCAGATGTTTAAGTTTCAATCAAAACAATAGGTTTCTATCAAAACATTTCTTATTCTTATTACAATTACCTTTTGTTAGAATTCATCGCTTTGTATGATTTCTCATTGATAACATTTTAAGCGGCCCTGATGTTTAATACCAAATTGTCGAGAGAAAATTTTCTTTTTGATAAAAAAAATGACACATTGATTTCACACAGAATTAGGTTGAATATTTAAGTTAGTTTTGTTGACAATTACGATATGTAAATACATTGATTACATTTTAGATCTGGATTCAATTACAACGTAAAAGTGTGCCATTTTGACCTCGTTATGTTTGTAACATCAATCTTCAGTAAATTGTCGAACATATTTTTCCACTATTTAAGAGAGGTAAAAATATTAAATATACACAATGAATTATTAATGAAGGTATTAAAAAATAAAAAAATAAAACCGCCGGAGATAACTTGTTTGATTATTCAAGCTACCTACCTGTTCATTTTTCCATTAAAATCATGAATGAATTCGTCCCGCATCCCTTTCGTGTGAGCTGGATTGATTTCGGTGTGAGGAGGATGGGGAGAATATTTTCAAGGCTCGATTCGCACGTCCAATGTGTTAGCCTGTTTTGCTGCGGCCACAGCCACTCCTATACAATTTATTACAATGCATATTTTACTTGAATCAAAAATACTCATTCATTGTTGGGCATAAAAAGTTATTAAAATATATGAATACCCTTTATATAACTAAAACAAAAAATAATTTTTCACTATATGTATATCGAAATTTTATCGGACTTTTTTAAAATTCTTTAATTGAATCGTTATACCTGAATATCAAGCTGGATTCTTACCACCACTCGTTGTGTATATGCAGCTAATGTTAAATGGCCGATTTTCACATACCTGTCGACAGAAAATGAGTACTTCTTACATTTATGGGTCGAACTGAGCTGCACGGGACTGATTTTGAAACCTACACTACATATGTACAAGTGTGCTTTAAAAAATATAAAAAAATAAAGTAAAAAGGCGTTCAGCCACGTGAGTGGAATTGATATCAAGCTTATAAACTGTGTACTGAGGCATTCATATAATATGACTTTAGAGAAACAGAGTGAAGAATTGAGGTTATGTCAATTCCAATTTGATTTTAATGATGTATGTCTTTTTGCAGATAAAAACATTATTCACATACATTTTTACAATCAATTTTTGCGGCCATATTGGTTAGCAAAATAATAACGTGCAAAAGGTAACGCAATGTGTGTGTTTAAAATATAACTAGCCGAAAAAACATACTAAAACTTTTAATGGAGTCTACGAAACCAGCTTGTAACTCGTTCTATCCTTCTTTTTAAAAGAGAGTGTGGATAGAATGATGGAGCTAATACAAGGCTGATGATAAGACTATTGTCACTCCGCTTTTCTTTAGAATCAGATGAGTAAAAAAGAGTTATATTAATCAATTGAAATTTATTAATCAATTGAAATATCAATTTTTGAAACTCCCCGTACTGAGTTTCGAACACGAAATCACTAAAGTTGATCAAATTAGTAAAATCATGGCAAAACAAATAATCATTTTTGATTTTAAGCCGGGTAAAAATCCAATTCGAGCTGATAATTATTTTCTGAAGTCAATTATTTCTTCTTCCAAATTGATAATAAATGGCAGGAAATGGAAACAGACACATGAATCGTAATAATTAAAAAAAGATCTAGTATCCATAAACCAATGATACGCTTAAAAAAACAGTGGAAGTGTGGGCATAAAAAATCCATTCGTAAAACAAAATGACGTTGATAAAAGGACATCGAAAGGTGCAGTCAAAAGTTTTTTTGTACTATTGCGTTTAACTTCAATACTATGGGTGTATTAATATAAAAAATATCATAAAAATAATTACTATGTATTTATACATACATACATATACTATTATCCATATTCTCATGTGGAAGCTCCAATAGACTCTGAATGGAGTTTATTTCATCAACAGTTTTTCTACGAGAACAGTTAGTAACTCAGTCACTCAACCTCTCTTTTGAGAAGAAAGTATGGATTTCTGTTGTTTTCTTAATCTCTTCGAAATAGAGGGGTTGAGAAACTCGGTAAAAAAATATTTTCGTAAAAAAATCTGTTGAGATAAGCTCCATTTGAAATCTATATGGCAATATATTTCACATTGAGAGCGGACATGGTAGAAAATATATCAATATTCATTAATTGAATTCTGTTTCAAATCGAATTTATAGCAGGAAAATTTTATTTTATATATTGCTTCACACAAGGAGTGGTTTCATTTGCCTTTTCAACTGGTTGGATACGTACTATTGTTTTTAAAAGTTCTAATTGAATACTAAAATTTTGACTGCACTTAAATGAAAACTTTGTTTATTGTCATTTCACAATTTAATCGATATATCGTCCACGAATAATCCAAACCAAAACGTAATCCACCCTTTTCTTGGAAATATACCAAAGCATGATTCTTGAATATAATAATTGAGGGTTCTTTCCATTTTGAATTGAGTTCTGTCCTTACAATTGATGTTCTGCTCACCGTGAATAATGTTCCCTGAATAAACTTCGAACTGAAATTTGGGATTGGTGACGTATCATTTTGCTTTATTCTCATCGATTCCAATTCCGGCTTTTGTCAATTATATGTTGTTCTGCTATAGTATATTAACTACAATGATAGTTAGTGATTGGAAAAAATTCTGTCATTTGAAGAGTTAATTGGTTTGTGGTATGAAATGCACAACCAAATTTTTGTGAATGGATGCTAATTTGTTTCGGGTTTGATTATATTTATCGATATTCTATTAAAAAACATTTTGTTATTTCAAACAAATTTAACCATCAATGTTAGACTTTTGCAATTAACCATTAGATATAAGCTTTTAGACATTCAGTTTTCTTAATTGATTGATCCATTTAATTATGGACGCAATAATGACACACTTTTAACGTTTTGTTACAGATTATTTTATGAAATATATCACTCAGTTATATGTTAAAAAAATCATACCTACACAAATCATTGTTACTTTTTTTGGACACAAAGAGTATTTTTTACTTTTGATTTTATAAACCTATCTTGCCAAGAAATAGCAAGTAGAAATAGTAAAGGGGATCAGGATATGCCGTTATACCTGAAGGACGGTTCGATATGATTTTGCCGGCAATAAATATTGTCAGACGCAACAACATGCAAGCGGTGTCAATAGAACGCCCATAAATTTTGTGATAGGAACCCATCTCATCTCAGTCTGTGATCTGGCAGGCGCGTAGGTATCCTTATTCCTTATTTTTCTTCAGTCTTCTTCAATTGTGAAGATATCCTGATGACATGATCGAATCTCTCGCTATTTTGGCATACTTAAAATGATTTTAAATGAAACGATATTATTTATCAATAGGCGTATTTTAAATTAGTTTATAATCTAAGACATTTTAATGGTCCATTGTTTCGTGACAAATGTTAAAATAAAATCTGCCAATTAATATAAAAACAGAGGTTCCTGAGTTTTTGCCGTCACGACCGTTTATGATATTTTGATATATTTTAAAATATTTTTTCATATTGATGTAAGATTATATAAATAGATTTAAACAGTGACGGCTGGTGACGGTGTTCTGGGGGGTGCAAAAGGAAGATTCAACTATTTTTCCGTACTACGGAAGAGAAACAGTTGGTATTGCGAACATCTGAATTGAAAGTCCATGCTATAGAAGTGTTTTAAAATCCAATGAATAGGAAAGAACTCTAGAAAAAATGGTTGAATCTTCCTTTGCACCCCCCAACACCCCGTCACCACCGTCACTGGATTTGAATATATCATTCATATCACAGTGAGCATATTAGTATCGAAATTTCTTGCTTAATATTGAGAAAACCATAAAACATTACTACTGAACGGCTTAATATTAAAACAATATTATCTCAGTCAGGAATTTTTGTCTATTAGTATTTGTGAACTGAGACCGGTTAGAATTTTTACATGAAAAATACGATTTATATTTACTTGATAACACAGGTAATTATTTCTAAAAACCTCATGATTATGCTTTTCATAAATCATTGAAGATAATAAAGTACACGAAAGTGTAAGTAGAATTTGATTTGAAATATTTGCAGCCAAAAAATTTATCTGTTGTCTTTTACGCATAAATTCTCATTGTATTGTTCGTTCGGATATTTTTATTGTTATTGCACACATTTGACATTCCAACAGTATGATTCAGTTCATTGTGACAAATAAATCAGCGCAGATAACTAAGAAATGAGAAATGCTTCCACTCCTCATTAAGCCCCACAAAAGGGGGACGTAAAAAAGGCAACGGATAATAATTTAGCGGTCTTCAAAAATTTTAATGCAAAAGCTGTGTTTTGTGCCATTTTTATAGGCCAGTCTTGCATACACATCATCGCATCGTATCGCATCGCGACGAAGCTCACCACTGCGATGCGGAGACAGGTAGAATAATATACTTTTCTCTTTTTCGACCAAACGGGTCGTTATATTCAAAATGTGTCTTTCTTTTCTGAATAAATAACCAAGAACAAATATTATAGCTTATATTTACTGAAACTCGTTAAAAAAAAATTCGGCTTCCGTTTTCAATATAAATTTAAAAGATTTTCTCTTATTTTAAATGATTTTTTTGAGGTTTCACACAATATAAATTGTAATGGGAATTGTAAAAAATATCTCGGGTATATAGGCAGTGTTTTTTTTACTACATAGGTACCAGATCGGTCATTGATTACTTCCCTATTTTTAAAATTAAGGATTTCAACTGAGGGTGCTTGGTGGAACTCAATATCAAAATTGAATTATTTTAATTTTGTACATTTCCATGAGGTTTGTCGCTAACGACAAAAGGCTAGGCGAAACCCAAGTCGTCAGCGACAAAACTCATGGAAAAGTACAAAATTCAAACAATTCAAATTCCCGGTTTTTTCTATGTTTTAACAATTCAATCAATAAAATAAACACACAGCTAGATATAATAATAAAAAGAAGGCTTGTAAAGAGCTGATATAAAGTGGGCCAAAGCATTGACAATTTTTGTTAATATTTTTGTTTTTTACTAAATGAAATCCTCAGACTCTTTTTCTCTATTTTTGTAATTGTTTTATAAATAAATAACTATGTTGGTGTATAATTTAACAGCTTATCGAGATACTGAAGAGTGATGGTAGTTAAAATAATGATTTCTAGGTAGGCTATAATCTACATGTGATAATTCACACTTGCCAATGAATGAGTGAGGGTCACAATTTATTTTGGAATAACATCTGTGATAGTTAAAGAAATATTTTTTTCAGGATTTTTAATAAATAATGTTTTTTGTGAAAAGTTTTTGAAACAAAACAACATAAAGAACTGTGATATGAAAGACAAACAAAAAGAGGAAACGGGAATGAATATTTTATACCTGGATGTTTGTATTTTTTCAGCTGGATAATTGCTCCGTATTTCATTCTACTGTCGCGTAAAAATGTCCAAAGAGTGGACCACCGGCTCGCGACCCGGTCCTCTACCCTGCCTATTAAAATTATTTCTATGCATTTTTTATTTATCAACTGTGTGCTTTAGCCACTTTTAATGAATGGCCGTAAAGGGCTACTGTTTTTTTATTCCACTAATCTTTTGTAATTTATATGGGCCATAAAGGAGTTTTTTTAATCATTCCGAGCTTTGGATGCCATGTGATTATTTTATTTTTTCCGTTTTCGCTATTATTCATATGAAAAAAAACTGATTTTTTATTTCGTTTAAGCAAGGAAGAAATTTACTTTAAAACTCAATTTAACTAACCCCAGCCCTGCTTGTTTAAATAAAGAATTATTTTTTGCTGATAATTAAAAAATGATAATTAAGTAGCTGTGTGTAAAATATATTATTTGTTTGGAAATAATTCTATATGGTTGACGCTTTGAACAACTAAATCAAACAGATTTGATTTTTTAAATATTTTAATCACGAAAGGCGCTTCTTCTATCCAATGAATATATCAAAAAAGTGAAATGACAATATCTACTGTATATTTACATATTTTATCAATTAAAGGAAATGTTTCCATATGAAATCAAAGAAGGCAACAACATATTACCTATATGTAAACAGATTCTTAAAATCATACAACTACTGTTGTCATTCGCTGCCTTGTAAAAAGAGATGTATTGATTAGAGTTTTTCAGGTAGGTACCATTCCTAGATTAAATATGAATTTATAGCTGTCGTTTTATTTTCTCCTGAAAACTTCGGTTTGAGATAAACCTACGATATGATATTTCCTTTCTCTCTCTCTTTCTCAAATCACTCTTAACAAACTATTTAAAAATATGTAACGCATTTTTGCAAACAGCTGGATATGATTATACCTACGTTTATTAAATAAAGTACTATTAATACAATATAAAATTTAAAATAACTTTGATTATTCCACGTATTGTGCTACTAACTGTGACACGTGTTTCGACTCTTTCAGAGGCATCTTCGGACATACTATCGCAAAGTTTGCTATGAACTTCCACAATGTTACCGCCGAAACCATCGAAAGTACTATTAATACTTTCGATGGATTCGACGGTAACTTTGTGGAAGTTCATTTTAATCTAAAATAACTTTGATTGTTCCACGTATTGACGTACATGGAAAGTACATTCAATACTTGGAATAATTAAAGTTATTTTAAATTCAATATTAAGAACTATTAGCTTCAATGTCGCCAAAATAAACGAAAAATATAAAGCAGATATAAGTAAATATTTACAATATAGATTTCAAATTGCTACGAACGAACCAATATTAAAATAATGCACGATGTTTCTATTGCGCCTACTCAGATCTGTCAAAAGCTCGACCTATGAGCATCTCGTTCGTGTTCCAGCCTATAGAATCCGCCCGCTCATATTTGAGATATGATTTAATATTTGAAAGCTTCGCCGCGTGGGTGGAACTGCTGTCATAAGCAAATATTCTTGAGAGTTATTATGATATTCCGCCCGCTGGTTGGCTCTCGTTCTCCAACCGCGAGAACGGCGTGATGTTCGGGAGTGAGAATTACATGCATAGTAGTTAGACTAAATGACGCTCGTGCTGCAAGGGCGGGCCTTCTGATTACATTCACGAAGCTGGTCTGCAATATAATTTGATAAAATATTATTAAATGTAATTTGAAATAACTCTGATTATAAATGTTCAATAAGTTAGTTTGACAAAATAATAATAGATTCAAATTGTTTGTTTTGTTTAACAAAGTTATAAAAAAATATTACATAATTAGTTCACATTTCATATATTTTTTTTATTTAGCTAATTGGAATGAAGTCGCATAACATGTGCATATATTTAAATATGTATTATTGCAAATCTGGACTGACGGTCAGGTCAAATTCATCCGTGCTCTTGAAATAACTGAAGATGCTGAAAGGCGAAACCAGTGACGTTAGCGATAAAACTCATGATCTAAATTTTATCAAGCACCTTCGGCCGAAATTCTCATCTTATAATTGAAATAATCATATTTTTTTTTATGAAATCGCAATGAAACCATGCAATTGAAGAAGTGAAAAATTTTCCGAATTTTATAGATCCACTGTTTTTTTGGTTGTTCTGTGAAAGTAGTCCATTTGCTGAATGAATCGGCTGTGTTCATATTTATGATTTATATTATATACCTACATATTAAATGAAAGAACTTAATAATAATAATTTAAAAAAAAACAAAAAAAAAATCGTTTCTCTTGACACCTAAAGCTAAGAATTAAAAAGTTTTGCAGAATCGTATATAAAACATGAAACAACAATAGGAAGGAAGTTTATCGAACGAGTTTAATAACAACCAAGCCTTTATTTGATCACTGCTGACAGTTTGAGATTTACGTCTTAAATGCGAAATAAACTACTTTCTAGACGTCAATAAGTATTTGGTGTAAAAATTCTCAATTAAAAGTTAGAAAATAGACATCTTTTATGGTCATTGTTGGGCAGTAAAAAGTCTCATCATCTCAAACATATTGAATCACTTTTGCAGGCAGTAAATTTTCGTGGTTCGGATTAAACATTTGACTTTTTCACGCACGTTACGTCAGTTAATCAGAAAAAGTGCTCACTCGCTAAATCAGAAAGGTTATCGCCACTCTTGAATATCTATCTCAGCTTAGAACAGCTTCGGTCACTCATTAAGTAGACATAGTCTTGCGGATGTTTTAGTTGGTTTGATTCTATTATTGAAACAAATTTCAATATATCGGACAAGATATCTTTGAAAAAAATGAGTTTCATTTTCGTGATATAAAATTATAAATGACCAAGAAAAAGTGTCCAGTCAGTTGATGGTGACGTGGTTGTGCAATACCAAACGTTTTTAATTAATAAAATGATAATACAGATTAGATTATTTCAGTAAAATTCAGACCAAAAGAAATGTTTTTTTAAATTGTTCATTTTATTAAACTCTTCATTTTGAAAATAATTATAATACATATCGTCAATGTTCATGAAAAATAAACAAGAAAACAAAAGTTCATGGTTCCAGTTTTATTGAACGATATTAGAGCTGCTACATAATTTTGTAGGCAATTATTTAAATGCAAAAAGTCATATTTCATTTCTACAATTTATAAACATAAGGATTAGATTATTTAATAATGGCATATTTATAATTTGGTCCAAATACTGGCCGAGAGACATACCAACAAGGCATTCGAAAAATTAATCTGTAGTAATAATGTCATATCGGTACGGTCCCCTATTGTAGTTAAATAAAATACCAAAATACGATTTGAAACTTTGTTTTTTGTGCAATTTAAAAGAATAGAAGTGTTTAAAATCATATGATAGGTATGGCAATTTGTTTTTCATTCGTTGTTTTTGGGAAACCGATAAGAGCATATTTTAAAAATATGTAGCTTTGTTAGATCATTGTTACCATCCGTGATAGATTTTCACCACAATATGCGTAAAAGGTACAGATTTGCTTAAAACTCTGGTCGTATGCATCATGTTTACTTACAATATATGTATTAATTTATAATCGCTGTATACTGTGTAATGAAAAAGGATCCCCAAAAACAACAATGATTGTATGGCCAGCTTTCCTGTGCCGCATCTCCACTCCAATTTATATGTGACTACATTTTGAATTATCCACTTGCCAGGAAAAACTTACGTAATCAACCAAGCGGTGACAATAAAACCCCAGAGCACTCGTTCAAACTGATTGAGAGCATCAAATCAAATGTGCCAATCACCCGACTAACGTGGCCTGTAAGTTTGTGCTTACTGGTCACGTTGTCCGAGGGCGCGGGGTGAGGGAGGACACTTCATATATTATGAGTTTTCTCCCTTCACCTTTTGTTTTTGAAGTTGAAGACACTACGGATCTGGAGCTAAAGTGTTGAACAAACGATACGTTCAAAGTGACAGTATCATTCATCTGTATTTATAATTATTTCTGTATAGAATGTCATGATAACTTTTAATGAAAGTATTAGGTTGTACCAAAACTACCCTTACTAACTTTCAGATATACATAGAAAAAGATATTAATAAATTATTTTTATTTCCATTTATTTCAATTAAGATAATTTAACATATATTACTAAATATCATCTTCAATAATTTTCTGGGTGAGATACGCAAAAGATAGTACATATTTGAAAATTTTAAGTATTTTGGTATCTCCGTTCATTAAAAATAAAAATTTCAATTCTCGGAACATAAAATAATTCTTTCAGCTGTCTCTTCATTTATAATGGAAACACAGTAAGCGCTATCAAAGTTATCAAAAGCATGGCATCCACCACTATGCTTAGTCATTCAGTTTCCTTTTATATTTATTGAATGAAAAAGAAAAAAAATGTTTCATACATTTTTAAAATGTTCGGTGAAGATAAATATATCAAAGACTACAGGTAAACTCATGTATCAGATAATTGTTTTATACACTTACGTTAATTGTTTTAAATATGAAATGAAAAATTAATAGTTGTTCGTTACTTTGGAAATTATTAAGCCAGTATTTTAATCACTCGACGAAGTGTTAAAGAAATGTGAGTAAGTTTGATTTGAGCGACTGTTATTATAAGGGTAGGAAAATTTATTAGTGATCCCGGGGGTATCGCAAAATCTGGTATCGAATGTGACTCAGTAGAATGTTAAGGTGGCCCAGGTTTTGCCCGCCGCCAAATCCAATAAAACGATGATACTTATCTTGATGGCTGTCCAATCAGCGTGAGGCGGAAGTAACAACGTCATCAGGGAAAGGGGAGCATTCGCGCGGAATGGAATAAGACACTGGAAGAGCACTGTTCAAACTGCGGTTACCGTATTGGAAAGATGAAGTGGGCTTCACAATGTCGAGTTCTGGTTTTGTGTCTGGTAGCTCTTCAATAGCAACATAACGCCAAAATATGTAGGGCACTTTGAGCTACGATCAATTCATGAGGAAATATATCGATTAACGTGCATGGTGTCACAAGCTAAACGATGATAAATCATCGGTTGTGTTTGATATTTCTTATAAATAACTCACCATTTTAAAGTGTATGTTTATCCGTCTACAACGAATCATAAACGAATTTCTGAGCATCAACTGACAACAGTTATCTCAAATATCTAGACTAAAAGATGGGATTTTTGTTTTGTTGGAATGCCGTATTAGTTTATATGTAATATGACTGTATTAAGAAAATTAAGATATTTATAAATACATAGTCATTTCTGAAGAATAATTTGTTATTTTTTAATAATAAAGTTTCTAAAGACCGAAAAATGTTTAAAATAATACTGATTTATGTGCATAACTATGGTATAATGTTTCCTATGGAAAATACTAAACAGCAAATACTGTAAATATACATATTTATTTGTACTGGACTTCTAGCTCTTTTAGTTTTCCGTATATAACATCAAATAAGAGTGCTGGATGGAAATTCAAATTTTTACCAAAAGGCGAAACGCGAGTGAAAACGTAAGTAGCTTAAATGTGTATGATTATATGCATAAAACCAATCGTATTTCAAAAAGTTTGCTCATTATTATCCAAAAACACCTTTCTTATATTATGGTTCTAACAAAGAATGGTGAATAATATATTTTACTGAGCATGATAGGATTTTAATAAAAGAAGTAACTTTTCAAGTAGTTGGCAACAAAAAAACTGTTTGCAATAATTTGGCTGTTCAATATATAATATAACTTTAACGTTATAATTCAAATATATACAAAGAATTACAAATAATGTAACGTTCGCACTTATCGACGTAAGTGAAAAATGACTCAAAAAACGTACATGTACACACGAGGTGGCTCGAGTGACCCCTCACTCCCCAGGGAGTATCCTCGCAAAAGCCCTCCCTCCAGTCGCGTCACCAGCCCCTGAACTACCGTCTAACTAAATGACAAATCGAATTATTTCCCAACATTCTGCCCTCATTGACCCCCGCCGTCTCTCGACTGGAGTTCGCGGCTTCTCGTGGCTTTTGTTTAGCTTCGTTTCTGTGTCTGTCTCTTTTATACCACTGTATATACGGATATTAAAACAAGATAGCATGTCCGTAGGTGAGCGCCAATTTACCAATTTGTGCTGGCCTGCGGCGGAATTATTACTTTGCATCATTTCAGCCTGTTATTTATTTACGTACGAGAAAAGTTAACTCTGATTTGATTAGCCCCGACGGAGAATAAGGATGTATGGTCTGGACTGAATGTGACAGGGTTTTTAACAGTATAAAAATAAGATTACAATGCCACATTATTATTTTTTTTAACACTTTCAACGAACATTTTCACTCATAAAATTTGTATAAAAAATTATCGATTTCTAGCACATATTTCAACATCTTAACATAATAGTAGCTTCAAGGGTGCATTAAGATATAAGCAAGCTTATAAAAACTGGTTGAAAAAACATTATAATATTTTTCATAAAGTACATTTTTAAAACCGACTGTAGTTAATGTCTATAAATATTTTGTGAAACTTGCTCAGCTAAAAATGCATAATATTCCATGCTATTTTTAAATATAATTATTGACAATGAAATCATTTTGTTCGGAAGTGGTTCTTTTGTGCTCACAATATGTACCGTGCATCCTTTTCTTGGCAGTTAAGGTGACCAAATTACTGTGGCAAAAATATTTAATCGTTCGTGTATCTTGCAATAAATGAGAGACGCGTAAATATAGAAGGAATTAGCCAAAATTAAGAAAATCATCTCCTTTTGGAAACCATCAGACATAAAAATTAATATTATGAGAAAACATAACAAATCGAGGAATGGAACGTAACAAGAGATCCAGTAGTATATCAAGACGGTTAATAGTAATCGTGAGGATTATAATTATAAGTTTCTATTAAATTTAAGTTCGCTTTACACTTTTCAAAAATATTTATACTAAGTTCCAATTTACGGTTTGAATGTTCGCTCACCCACAATACGACCCCTGCAGATGAATTCTATTGTTTGCAATCACCAATCCGCATCATTTAGTCGCGCATTATTTCATCTGTTACTACGCTCGTGGTCCATATCACCAAGAGTGGTTTGATCCAGAAGGCCCGGATAGAGTAATATTGGTGAGTAATGACGGCCAACATAGTTTAAAAAAAATGATTTTATCGCAAATCAAAGATTAGTCTCAGCTTAGTAATTAGTGAAACCATGTCACTCATTATTATATTATGGACAGTTTTTGGCCATAAAATATAACAACATATGTATATCATATTTGAATCGTTATAATTTTCAACTTTTTCCATGAGTTTTGTCGCGAACGACCCAGGATTCACCTTTCGGGATCTTCAGCCATTACGTCAAGATAACTAATGAACTTGAACTGACGCGTATCGGTAACAGTTTGTATCGCTTAAATTTACAAATAAAAGTGAGTCAGTAAATTTAATTGCCATAATCGCAATCTGAATTAATGTTTTGATGTTTTTTTAATGAATTAGATAAGTAATTATATGGGTATTTTAAAGTGTGATATCGTAAAAATAATTACTTTCCAATATCATGGAATTGCCTAATAGTGGGTTTAGTCTGACGTATTATTGAAGATTTGGTGTATTTCTCTTGTGTGAATTTATAATTTATGTTAATTAATGATAAAACAAGAATGAGTTAGGAAGATTAAGTTGCTCATTCGTGCACTTAAAATGCTTGAAGATGTTAAAAGGCAAAACCCGGGTCATTTTCCACAAAAATTGTGGAAAAGTACAGTATTTAAACGATTTAAATTCGATGTAGAAATTCCACCAAGCACCTAGTCAAAATCCTCATTTATACCAAAAGATCTAGATTCTAGAATCAAAACTCATTTCTGCATATTATAATTGATATGACCATTTGTGCCAGCAATAATTATTATTTACATATATATATATTTACTCATACAGATGGCAGTTATTTGTGAACAAAATTTCTGAATAGGTATATCTTCATAAAAACCTGTTCCTTTTCTTCCTTCTGAAATAATCTACAATTTTTAATTGACTGTCCTGATTTATGATAACAGCGTCGAACAAAGCAATCATTAAAAAGTAGGTAGATATTACAGTAGTTCATTGCTTCGAATATGCCAATTAAAGTTAACTGTTCGTTCATCTACGACGGCCATCTTGCTGAGATAAGTTTTTCAATAAATTTATATATGTTACAGTGAAACTGTATTCTCAGTGAAAATGAATCAAGTAATGGATTTGTATGACAAGATGATTTCACTGGTCACGATCATTGAAATTATTGGCCCAAGTCGATGATTTGCCGGCCTAAAATTTTGGTTTGCTTCAATGAAACAAAATCAGCAAGTAAACCCTTTCATAAAAAGAGAACCAAAGAAAAACACAGACAAACATAGGGCTGAAGATAGGGTGGTCAAATTTAATTTCAATGAAAGCATGGAGAAGAATATATTTTCACTGTAACGACAAATTTGCTGCTTCAAATATCCATTAATCCAAAAATGGGTGACGTCGCTGAAGATGACTTTAGCGACGAATGTTTTTCGAACGGAGCAAAGACTTTGATAATAAAATTTGATGATTTGCATTCGTTGTTCAACGCTATAACTTCTATGGTGATTTGCCGTACACTTCTTAAAACTTGACATTAAATTAAATAGATGACACTTTAACAATATTGCTACCGTAACCTAACAAATTTCAAGCGTCACGATTGAATAACCCTTTATATAATTATATTACCTGTCCGCTCCCAATGTCAAGCACATTGACTCTCATTGGAACATTTTCAAAGAGACGTTTTTTTTACGAAAACTGTTTATTACACAGGATCACCACCTTTTTATTTCCAACAAGACTAAGGATAGAGAATCTACAAGACTAATAGTTAGTTAGTCGCACCCACTTCACTCAGTTTTTAAAATGTATCGGCAAAAAGGATTTTAGATTACACATACACCACTGTAACGAAAGCAGCGTACCCGAAGCTAACGTTGACCACTCGGCTTAAGGCCCGGTATTAAATTGTAAATAATAAAATTGGTTTTCTTCCGGGACTCATAATATAACGTGCTGACGAAAAATAATGGCATGCATTTTTCATCTGTGAAGCGATTTGTCTGACAAATGACGCGACAGTAATACAGCAACATGCCGCCAGGGGGATAAAAGTTTCAAGACACAGTTCAATATTGCATCATGAACTCTCAAGTAAATTTAATAAAATATTAATAAACAAAATATTCTTTATCTAAGTAAAAAATTTATGGAAATCTACAATATTAAATAATACTCAATATTAAAGATGCAATGAAGATCTTTTATAGAAAAAAAAATAATGGCTATTGGTAACCACAACCAATAAATTATGAGATAATTTGGATCAAAAATATTTTATTTATTTTAAAATATTATTTTGTGCGGCCCACTATGCGATTTATAAATCGTGTATTATTATAGAATCACTTATTGGTTTGTTAAGCTCATGACTAATATTTTTTTTTTTTTTTATAAATAGTATTTTAATTGTCTTTGATATGAAATTGCCTAACTAATACTGGGGATTTTATTAATGCCTTTAATCTTTGACTTTTTATAAAGAACAACAAAATATATCTAAGTAAATACTTCATAAAAAGTTTGAAAATATGTATTTGTTTACATCAAGCCACATTCGCAAATACACGCCATGAGTTATATGTAAAGTCCGTGGTCCAGGATCAACGCCGTTGGCTTCAGTTGTGGTGCTCACAGACTCGAGTCCCAGTGCAGACATCTTAATTTTTCAATCAAATTATTGATTTCTGCTTGGAGAAAAAATTCCCTCTCACACGCTTCCGATGTTTAAGAGGGACGTACTGAGCGTATTTTTTTAACCAACAGACCCATTTTTTAACTTTGGAACAATCCAAACAATTCTCGTAGAAAAACCTTTTTTCATATAAATTTCTTGGAATAACTGGGCATGGTTATTTTTTTTCTTTTGTTGTAATCACAATAACGAACTTTATTAGTAAGTTGGTGTTGCCTGAAAAGAAATACTCTCACATGACTAATGGCTCAGTTGATAAGGTCCAACAAGGCACGCTTTAATAATAATACTTGTCATCGTTCTCAGATATGTTTTATTCTTCTAAATGACACTATTATACAAACTATTATCAAAATTTCCATTGGCGAGCACTTTGCGAGAACAACGGTTATTTCGAATAATTTCTAATATTCCAGCAATCGGAGAAGATGTTCACGATCTTTCTTCGGCTAATGATGAAAAAATATTGTATGGAAGATAGATTACTATCATTTGTTAGCGTTTTTTTTGTGACGATGCATTGAAAGGTTTATCGAATCTCGAGATGTGTTTTATAGTCGTCATAATTTACTGTAAGTATATCCTGTTAAATCTCTTTGTTGAAATGACAGATTAATATCATTTGATAATAAAGAGATAGGGCTAATAATATTCTTTGTAAGACGTTTTGTAACAATACAGCTTAAGAAAGGTTGATATCACATAACAATACAATTAAGAGTAATTACAGATACAATATGATGGCAACGGGACCGCCCGTCACTTTTACACGCTAAATTTGTTCCGAAAATTATTTTTGAATTGAACCGTCATCTTGTCAAAATATATATATACATATATATCTATGAAAAAAGTCCGATACCAGTCTATGAGATGCACTTATAACAGCATGTTTTAATTTTTTTGGGATGGCCTTATGAAATTTTGCTCGCGGGCATTTGAATCCCTCGGCTTGATGTATTTAATTTAATTATTTTATTATTATCCTTATATTATCCACAGTAAATAAAATAATAACATATTTTCATGAATTTAAACTTTATCAAACAATTTCAATAGTACTGTAAATATTCATATTTGGACCTGTGGCCGAGTGTCAACGTCGTTCGCTTCGGTTGGGGAGCTTACGGGCTCGAATACCAGTACCAGGGTTTCTTAATTTTTTAACCAAATTTTAGATTTCCGTTCGGAGACATGCATCAAGAGTATTATCTAAAATTATCTACCACACCGGTCAAATTTATATTATATTTTGATATTGAACAATTGCATTGTTTTAAAGTTGATAATAGGAATTAGAGGTCTGAACGGGTCGAAAATTTAAAATTCTACCCGGCCCGAGCCCGAAAATCTCCAACCCGCCCCGACCTGAACCCGAGGTTCATTCCCGAACATCTTAATCGAACCCGACCTGAGCCATACAGTTTTTTAAAATTTTCAGCAAAATTTTACCCAACATTAAAAATCATTTAATATCAAATTATAATATGTTTGTATGTAATTAAGATATACAATAATGGCGTATAAATCCGGGATAATGGGATTTATGTTTTATTTTTTGTGTATCCAGGCCTTAGCCCAGCCTGGGTTCGAATTCAAGCCTTCGTTACCCGGCCCGACCCAACCCACGGGCTCAGGACCTCGGGCTTACCAGAGCCAGTACAGACCTCTAATAGGAATCAAAAACAACAATACACTCAACAAAATATATCTTTTGTTGTCACAGTATCGATTTAGCAAAGCGATATGTATATTTATATAAACTTACAAGCTAAACAAAGACATGGAATAAAACAATCTCTCTGAGCTTGACCGCACAGCGCTCCAGGAAGTGGTAGCGACCGGTAGTAGCGGTAGTGGGTTGCGGGCTTCAACTTATACTGCAGGTAGCGAGACCAGACCCCCCTTGCCCCCAACCGACTAATATGACAAATGACTCTGAATTTATATTTACTTACGAGTCAGCAGGTTGCCAGTACACGGACAGAGGCGAATCAGTACTTATTTAGATTTTAATATTAATTATCATTTATCGATTTAGACAAATACGCACGACCATGATAATTGCACAGAATTTGTCTTCTGCTCAAAAAAGTTAGAACTACACTTTTAAGGCGTTAAACTGTCATTTATTTGTGGAAATTCATTGGATATATATGTATATAAAAAAACACACATATCTTCAAGAAACTTACTTACTTTTCAGTATCGGTTTCACCCAATGTAAATATTTTCAATCGCTGAAAAATTTCACCGACTTGTAAATATTTTTTTCATTCTAAGGTTAAGTATAAGATAAATATGTAGATACTAAATCAGTGAGTAAACTACTAAACCTGAATTCGAGGACACACAATAAAAACAATGAGGCAATACGTACAAAAAAATACCTCAAATAATTATAAACTATAATAAAAAATAATTATATGCTGTAAAAACACTAAGCTAACATTGAATTTTTGTGAACACCACTGTTGAGTTTGATCGAGGTGTGAAGTTATTCATTATACAGTATCTTAACCGAGTGGCACAGTTTTAGCTCTCAGGTCCTTCACGGCTAGAGGCTTGAATTTTGCGCGTTATTTTTAAATCGATTCGAATACATGTTCTATATATGACTTGTTTTTATAACACGTCTCGTCTCTGAAAAAGAGAAGTTAAGTGACTGATTACAATCAGTCACATTTTGTTGAAATACTCCATTTGGCGTCCATATGCTCCTCACTGGTACATACTGACCACGCTATTTATGCACTCAAAAAAGTGGCGCTGTGAGAATGTCCTGAATGACGTCCACAAAAAAAGGATTGCCAGAGTTCGAAAATTTTAAATTCCCTAATTTGATATAAACTGAACGCGTTGGCTAAGTGTGGTAGGTAGATTCTTATGTCAGGGGGAGAACATTTATTTAGTATCAACGGCGGGCCGCACACTCGAGTGAACTGTTAAAAATATCAGTATGTAGGGGTAAATATTAACATATTTTTTTAATGAAATTTTGTACTAATGCTGGCCTGTAGGCAATATTGAATGTTAAGGCTTTAGAGGCGCCCCCTGCTGTCTCCCGCGAAGATAACCGACGTTATTATTACATCCTCATGACACGGCGTGATGTGAGGTCATCCTTGTTTATTGAATCCATACAAGCGGTTTGTTGCATAGGAAATTCTTGCCTCGCTTAAAAATTCGAAATCGATTATCTGGTCAGAGTTGAAGAGTGGAGTATCTTAGATTGGTGGGTACTACATTTCTAAGATTATGACCATCCGAAGATAGATATAAATCGTTTGTAGGAATATGATTCGGGCGCATGAGACGACCTGATCATAAAAATGCATGTTTGTGTTTGGCACCGTTTTCGGTAATGCCATGATCATATTTACTAGTGACAGAAGTGCACTTCTTAGAGCCGATCGAAAATCATCTGATTGAAATAAAGAAATAATGTTCTATGAATGAATAATGTTTGCGGGACAAAATTTGTAAATTTTTCATTATATAAAACTATGTTATTGTATTTAAGTATATGTGGTCTAAAGCCCACCAACAAAACAACTATTTGTAGAGCATATAAAAAGTTTTACTATGAAAAAGCTTTACTTAGAATTGGACTCGGAGTCGGAGTCGTATTTTTTTCCAACGACTCCACAGCCCTGATTTATACTATTAAAAGATTAAAGTTAATCTTGTTTGTATAGAACAGAGGAAACCAAAAAAATAATGACCAAGTGAGTCAAAACTAAAAATGAACAAAACTATATCCCCTTTTAGTTTGTATTTGTTTATTTTCAAATGCATGTGAATGTATTTGTATCGATTGAATTCTTCAATCTATAATCGATTCTGTCAAAATAATCTTGAAGAGTGTGACGCTTAGTAATACAGAAGCATGTGACCTTGGTTTTGGATGTATTGGAGTACTATGATCAATTGAAAGAGGTGATGAATGGATTCACACATACTGTAACACCTGTAAATAAATACTTGTATATTATAATGTAGTCTCTTCAATAAAAAAGGGCAGGTGCATGATACGCCCTATTCAAATCTCACCGTAAACTATACCTGATATAAGCCCTTGTATTGATATAAATTATCAAGTTGCTTGATATTTTAAATTCAATTTAAAAACCCTATTTTTTTTAAAATTCTCTTAATAAAATCATCATAAGTATCAGCGAGCATGAACTTTAAATTGTTTTTTTTTTTATTTACATAAGGATTTGTTGAAGAAAAGCTTAAATTACAAAAAAAAAAAATGCTTCTTTCAAACTATACGCTTCCTCTGTAAAAGTATGTATGTATACTCGATAATCGTCACCTTCAGGATTTGTTGTAAGCAGCCGATAGCTTCCTAAAACTGAGATCATTTTTTTACTGCTGTGCATGGTAATTGGTTACATAACACACTGTATTTAAGTAATAGGAAATGGTACAACTTTTAATTAGGAGCTTTGTTTTTTTATTATATAAATCTATTGTAATTAATTCTAGAATCGAATGCGACACGTTAAGCGATCGGTTTCCACTATTCCCAGTCATCAGCATTCGTATTTAAATACACACTGTTGTCACTGTTGCACCCCATACGCATATGAAATGCATCGGAGAAGATCTGATTTTAAACTAAAAACGATTTGCTAAAAATAAATTACATTCTGTGATTTACGATTGATCATTTGAAAGGTACAGGACTTGATCGCAATTATGGAGTACAACAATTTTTAAGTAAAGTCTTAGTAATAATTATTTATTGGGTGCGGCTTACTAATATTTTACTGCGGAAAATTTACGTTAACGGGTTAATCGAACAATCAAAAATCATTCAGTTGACCGTGTCGTTGTTTGCTGGACCGAAATGAGATGCTTTTAAAATTATTATTGTGAGCACATTTTAATGTTAGTATTAAACTTACGTATTCAGTTTTTTTATAAAATTATTTGAATAATGAGTCTAAATTGTCATTAACATTCCATCATCAGATCAATGAGTTCCAACATATATTATAATTGCGCAAGTAAAAAATATGTCTGGAATTTATGGTTAATGTTCGGTAATTATCGTATTTCATTATTTCTTGTGAATATTTATACTGTCTTGCATAAATTAATAGCTTGTCACTTAATTGCTTTTACAAAAAAATTCCACATAATCATCTTCTATTTTTTAAATATATTAAAATGTATAATTAAAATGCCACCAACGAGCAAAGTCTGCAATAGATGCAAATATATTTTATTAATAAATTACCTTAATCGCCACATTCTTTGCATACAAATCATTATTTTCGATTTATTTTAATATCTTTACTGTTTTATTAAACCTATCAAAATTTATTACAGTATCCTTTGATATTAATGGCCTATTTTGGTTCGCCTTTTTAGCAATTGAAATTTATGCGCTCAGCAAAACAAGTCCGATCCAAAAATAGTTTCGTTCTTAATAATTGTGAATTAGAACATACACAGAAGTTAAGAATAACTTCACATATACTTGTCCGAGAAGTGGCAATACTGAAAAAAACTGGATGCTAAACAAATTGTTTGTTTTATGAACAAAACATCTACATATTAGCAACTGTATTATTATTATATATTTAAAATAAACAAAACATAGATAAGATTTGTATATACTATATAATCGATTATGCCGTTATTTTGAAATGTGATGAAATCAATGAGCGATCTTTTCTCTGGCATTGGTTGTGTTCGACATACATACATAAGAACACAATTCGATAATTACTACAATGCAAAAATTTTAATTTTTAGCCACCGTTCAAATTTTTCTGGTGTATTTGTTTTAGTATTAAATCAATGGTTGACGATGGCGCTCAAGTAATGAAAGATAGATTGTCGTACTGGAAGCCATACAATGGCATGATAATTAAACTAAATTTCCTGCTTCGGCGCGGTTATGTTTTGATGATTCTCGAAGGTAATGGAATACACCGGAAGGGATCGCCGAATAACCGGCGGGAAAAATTTAATTTTTATGCCTAATTGCTGTTATTGAATGAATGCATAAATCCGCAATCATGCAGCTCTTTTACGTGACGGATGCTTACCAATTGGAAAGCGTTACTGAAATAATCGTCAACACCGGAACGCAGGAACAGGAGTTTGAGCACTAAAGCAACTGAGGAACTGAGTCGGAGCACAAACTATATGTTGTGATCCACTGTTACGGATATTTTTCTATTATACGTCGTCCTTAAATATTAACTATCATATAATGACCAAGACTAAAGCGAGTTTTGAGCGAATTCCTTAAATTAATTTGTATTAAGCCTGAATAGGCAAACAATGAAGGTTGGTTTGCTGTGGGTAATTTGATTTAGATGAATCTAAATAACGCCCATATTACCTGTTTACCCGAAGTAAGGTGTGTACTATGAAGAAGAGTTGTAGCATGACTTTGTAAGCGGAGTAATTTAAAAAATAGTCCTCTCCAAGCCTTTGGTCATAACTGTTATAACATAACAGAAGGGCAAAGCTCTCAAAATATCTAAAATGGTTCAAGGACCACATTCAATATAATTCTCTGGAAAATGTGGACTTTTAATTGTGCAGGTTGACAAAAGTTTTGAATACGATCGAAAACTGGTTGTTAGTCTTTCACTTGACCTCTCTCCTCGGAGAGGGTAAGGATATTGAGGCGACTCAATCGAGTGATCAAAGTGTTAATCACTCGTTTGTGTGGGATTGATTTTTCAGTGTTGATCACTCGACTATGAGGCTAGAAAATAATAATATTTAGAATTATGGATCTTAATAAAATATTACAAAAGGAGAAGAAACATAAAATTCATATGAGCTCTCAATCAATTTTCTTTTCAAAAAATAATTACTTCTGAAAATTTCTTTTTCTGAATTGAAAAATCGGCAATTAAATATTAAAATCTTCTTAAGGCAGACGCTTTCTGTTATAAAAAACAATCTCATGTGTATGTATATTTATTTAAACAATTATTAATTACAAAATAATAAAGGCACGCTTGTATACGTATGTTTATCTTGTATTAGGCATATCGATCAAATCCAAGTAATTTACTCTGTGACGATTTATGAGGAAAATTAATTTACCCAGTCACGGGATCATAGGAATCTGATGTTGGGATTAAAGGTAGGTAATTATTATGTGTCACCGGGGACTTAATTAACTGGCATCGGATAAATGAAAGAGATTGGGCTTTTGTGAGTGAGCGCGGCCATTTGTAATCTCCTCCGGGTGATGTCGGCTAACGTTAAATCAAAACTAACAGAAATAACGATAAGAGAATTGTTGTTTATTTTCTTTTATAATGGACATTGTATATGTACCTATGTATTTTTATGAACACTGTAATATGTTCTGTTCTATTTACGGAATTATTTTTTGCCTATACTTCATTTGTTTGATGAATGTATTTTGTATCATTATTTTTTGTATTTTTTTGTGATTATCAAGATTATAGTATGACTTAAGTCTCAGTGAGTCAATTAGTATTTACTTTGAGTTGTAAGTTTAATAAGTAAGTACATTTAAATCACAAAATAATTTTCATTTTTTTTATAGTTTGGTTCTACGCGCTGCCATAGATTTTATTTTATAGAGCGTTAAGATTTTTTTAAATATGCAACTATTATACATATGTATGTTTAAAGAATTGCGAAATTTTTTGGGATGAATTCAAAGAATTTTATTTAAATTTTATAAATAATTTCGATGTCATTTTAAGTATTATCGCTTCATCAATATAATTTATCATGATAATTTTGTCGTGAAAGTGCCGAAAAAAATGGCTTTGTAACATTAAATGACGGCCTTAAAATATATATGTATAATTTATTCATAGTATTCGTCGTTATCATTTTTTACTGGTAAACAATCACGACGTAATAATATTTAGTGTTAACAATATTGGTACATTATGGGTCAGAATTTTTGTAAAGATTTATGAAAAATAAGCACATTAAATGAAATGAATGCAAGGCTTACAATTTTTTTTGAAATGTCTCGTCTTTAATTTTTAAATTTATTATAATAGAAGTTCCTAAAGAATACTTCGCAATAAGTATGAAATCGAGTTGTTGTAATTTACAGGAGCAAAAATGCAACCACAGACTACACAAATAATAAAAGTATACAGATAGAGACAGTCACATAAGTTTATTATTTGTTTAAAATAAAAAGAATAATTTAGTTATAGGCTAATATTAAAAAAACAAATTCTTCTTTCAGAACACATACAATAATCAGTAATATTCGTCAGATTTAATCATTTTGATTCCACATTTTATAATAATCCACAAGAACTCAAAGAGTAAAGTCAAAACATGAAATTATAAGCCAAAATGTATAATTTTTTTGAACTTAGCTCGTGAGGATTGGGATTCTGTCCCGTGACCATATATCCATAATTTACCATAATATCTACCAAATATATGTATGTATATATTTTGTATGAATGATATGATGTATTGTTACCTTTTTGTGAATGTTTTTAAATCACGACTAACGACATACATATACAGATAACTAACATAAAATTCCAATGAATTTACCAAGACTACTAAGACAACCAAAAAAAATATAAATAGAGGGTCAGATGCATCTTAATGAATAATAAAAAATGAGATCAATATATTTTATTAATGAACCCAAGAACAAAAATATAAGCGTCGTATCAAATTAATATTAAGTGAAGTATAAATGGTGCTAAAAATTATTTGTAAAGGTTGTATTTTAATTTGTGTTCAACGGTTCATTATATTTATATTCACTTATTTAATTTAATGACATATGAGCCCACGTCTAACATAAAAAGATTCAAATTGATATTAATTTTTTGACTTTAAAGTGGAAGAATTAAAAATCATACTGATTGAAATGCCGTCAACTTTTTAAAAGTTTAAATTACGTGGGTGTTCAAATATATATTGTTATTCAAGTTAAATCAACATTAATATTTAAATCAAGCCCAAAATATTAAGTATGTGAAAGATAATCTCTCTACGACTTACCGGTCACAATATTATAAAATATTAATGGAATGCAAAAGGATATTGAAAAAAACTTTAAACAAAGGACGGGATTCAGGCTGATTCCCACACTCGGCCGTCCTGTCATATCATTTACCAGGAAACCGAAGGAATCTGTATTATTTTTTCCCTAATGCAAGTTATAAATAATGCAAAATATGTCAAGTAATATTTTAATTATTATAAAATATTCTGGAAATTCTAAATGGTTAGTTTTAAATATCTACGATTTAAATATTTTAACGTAAAGCAAAAAAAAAACTATCTTAACCAATGTCGTATAATTTATCAATATGAATTTACAATAGGTTTTCTATTATCCATTGATACTGAACACCTTCTGACTTTCCAATTATTGTCGTCTCGTTCGTTAAAATCATTCAAATTTTTTTAAAACAGAAAATAAAAAAAGCTAAAAAAAACACTACGTTAAGATAATTAAATAATACAATACATAAAAAATATTTAAATAAACTGAAAGTAATCAGTTTATTTTAAAAAAAAATCCAACCTTCAAACTGATTTAAATACCAATAGAGGAATCAGTGGTCTCACGTTGAAAAAAAATACATTCAATCGCCGCATCCGAGTGGTTACTCACGTCTTGCTAGATTTCATTTTAATAGGTTTTTCGGTAAGGCTTTGATTCTTCCGAAGCATTGATTCATTCGATGGTATTTTATTTCAATTCAGTAAAACCTCGATATAACGGACTTTGGATATAACGGACAAAAAATCCGGTCGAATGTAAAAAAAACTAAAAACGTCCTATTAATATTATATATGCTCAAATTCAAGTGTCACCGCATGTAAACAATTTTTAGCGGCCATAAAGTACAAACAAAACTTGATTCCTTTTTCAAAGAAGGATTACCGAAAGTAAGCGTGTCGATATCAAACACCAACGTCACTTCACGAGTGACTGCAAAAATTAAAAAAATAAATTGTTTTTGTTTTGTATTTTGTATTTTTTTATTTATATATATACATGTATTTTCAAAAAATAGTTTTTTGATTTATTTTAAAACTATTTTTATAAACCAGACTTTCGGCTTTATCGGACACCCCCTCCCCTAAATTATTCCGTTATATTGAGGTTTTAATGTACTGCAATCCAAATAGCGTCTCTGAGCTAAGTTGGTTAAATTAACTAAAATACTATCAATATAAGCAGTTAAAGTATTAATCATATTTGAAATATGAATTAAAGTGAAAAAAAATGTTGTCAAATATTTGATGTAAATCAACGTATTATATAGTTTTTACGGTACTTGAAGTCCTTCCGATTAATGAAAGTATTGTGTTTTTAAAAGGAAATGGTCAAGCTATTGATATCGTGAGAGGGATTGGCTGTCATTGTTTGTGCTCGCTCATTCAATGCCTCTGGTATTAACGGGATGTACAAAAACCTTATATTATTTTATGGAAACTGTTCGATAAAATTTTAGTACTATGCACTTGTCTGTATTATCATCGTAACATATTGATATTCTAATATTTTTGCTTCTCATAGTAGTTATAACAAGCGTATGTATTTTTTACTTTGATAGAATTGTATCAAACAAGTTTTAATACGAATTCTACTTTACACTGTCGTGAGGCAAGATAAAGCTAATTGACGTCTTATAAATATAATAGTTGTCTAGGTAACTTCAATATCAAATTTAAATCGATTGATTTTTTAACTTTTCTTCATGGCATCTTCAGGCATATCAAGTTCAGTCATGCACTTGGAAATGTAAAAAATAAACGATTTAAATTTAATATTGGGATTCCGTCAAGCACCTTCAGCCAAAATACTCAATGACATACATTTCCCGTAAACTGAATCAGATATTTAAATTCAATACGAGAGGTGTCTAAATTAATTACAAAAGCTCAAACGGGTTTTTTTAAACAGTTTGCACATGGTCACTTATTTCAGTATTGCTATGATATGTTTAATACATATTTACCGTATTATAACGGGCCTTTTCAATTACCATATTAATAACTCACAAATTTGTGCACACCGTAAACAATGGGTTAGCATCATAATAAATACAAATATTTATATCTATTAATGCCAATGGCTGATGTTCATTTGTTTAATTATAAAAGTCATTCCAATAAGTTTATTATTTTTTGCTTTTAAAAAAATATGTAGGTAAAATACAAATTATATATATATATATATACATATAACTTTAAACATGTTACGGTTGAGACGCTTTGATTATTTAAAAAACTTTCAAACGCATGTTTCTATTGTAACGACTACCTCAATTAAAATACACATTATGCAAGTAAATACATCAGAAAGTGGACTCTAAAGTGTGGTTGTAATGAAGAAGGATAATGGAAGTATCATGTTATGAATAATAGCCGGGAAGTACGGTGAACAGGTCTTTGCTGGACGACAAAGACATATTACCAACCTGTAATTTACCTGTCCATATCCGTTCTCACCGAATCACAACTAGCTATATATTGTCCACGTGGTGGCTGACACGAATAACTAGAGTATTTTAAATCAAACATGGAGAAGTACAAGATATTCGCATTAAATATTTCCGATTCATTCTTACCAACTGTGATAATTATTTGGTTTCTTTTCAAATCAATAATTGTTTGAATGGTGGTAAAATAAAGAACCGTAACAATATGGATATTTGTCATCATTTATCTGTATGTCAGGAATACAGAAACACACATTCTCTCTTAATTTCTGCGAATCAAGCGCACTAAGCGAAAGTTAATATTGACACTGTTTATACATATAATATGTAATTTATGCAAGTCAAAGGATTAGGTACACAACATTGAAAGTGCCCGCAAAATTGTATTAATTACCGTGAAAAGAAGATGAACGAAATTATCCTAGCCATCAACCCGGTACCTGATAAATGCTTCCAATTTTCAACCATATGGTGAATTGAATAATAAATCGGCTGTTTTGGTGGCATTTAAAAAGTTAAAAGTTGAATCGTTCAAAATGCATACAAGAGCAAAGTCAATATTTAATTTCATTTATAATATTTCGTATCATTTAAATATAAAAGAAAAGTTCAGTTTTTAATACACTGGCAATGAGGGATATCTATAAATTGAGATATCGTTATTTATTACAATGTTTTTACTAGCTATGTGCTTTATGGCGTCTTGATGTATGGGTTCTGGTATGTTCAAACCGAATCTTTAAAGACGAACAATTCATAAAAAAAATCAAAGAAAAAAACAATCAGAAATCTATCTATATATATTTTTCGTGGTAGTCAAATTGTGAATTACTTTTCTGTCATCAAAAAAACCATTAAATCGAATCAAGCATGATTCCCAATTGAATTTAATAAATGTTTTATCATTTTTTATTGAATACAAAATGCGTATTACCGCGATGGCGATGAATAGAGGATGCCAGCAACGGTAGCTATTCATGACATAATATTTTAATTTAAATTTCCAATCACTGGTATGCTGTCAACAAAGGACAGTTTCACAAAGGCAGCTTATCGTATATCAACGCCCTTTTATTATGTAAATAAAATTGTATCATTTTGTTATATCACCGATGAATTAATGTCACATGCATAAAATGCTCCAGTAACGAATGGATGTGAATTGATTCGAGAGCGTTTATGGATGAAACCTCGTATCGTTTTGTATTATTTACTTATACGATTCGATTAAATTTATTTTCCTGCCCATATTTTATTCGTAAGTTTTTTGTATTGTTGATTGATGCTTCGATTAGTACTAGGGATTTCAACTATTCGTCATTATCAATTAATCGAATATCGAATAGTAAATTGAAACTATCCGAATACATTCGGATATCTGGATAGTTTTTAGTATATCGATTATGTTTTCTTCAAAAATACATTGAATAGCAATTCAAAAATCCGCCCATTTTTAATAAAAGTCTTTATAAAATTTTAAAAAATAACCGGTCATTAAATGTTTCATATTTCAAATTTCTAGGCAATATATTTATACAAATAAGGAAATATCGGCTGCTTTTGCTGGTTGACAATGGTCTCGATTTCTAAGGTTTTACTAAATAATCGTATAACGCAGGCAAGCAGAGATGTTGCACGATTTACGTTTCCTTGTTCACTGATATACATTATGTAAACATAATTTAAGACAAAATCTTTTCCAACTTCTGTAAAATTTTAGATAGAGATAAATACTCATTTGTATACTGTTCCATTGTATTACAATATTTGTCGGACCACCCGGGTTCGATTCCCGGTACGAGCAGATATTTTCAGTCGATAAATTTGCTCAGAGGCAATGGGTGTGTTGTTAAACCCCTTTCCACATTTCTGATCACAAAGAGTGACGTATAGTGACAGCGATTAACTAATCACTAGTCCTGTCCTAGTCCTCGTATGCTTTCTATCCCTACGCTCTTCGAAAAAAAGAGAGGTTGAGCAACTGAGTAACAAGCAGTTCACGTAGAAAAAAAAATGTTGAGATAAAATCCGTGAGGAGACCATATGCTCCATGTTGGGAGCGGACATAGTTAAAATAATAATAAAAAAAGTATAGTTAGTAAAGTATAAATTTTTTTTATAATTTTTACTATACTTCCTGGGGTATTCATAATTATTCTTTAAATGTTGAGAAATTGTAATGTGATCTTTCGTCGATTTTGTAAAATATTTATTTAAAAACTACAGTACTATGCGGATATTTCCCCAAATATCCGGATATCGAATAGTTAAAAACGGGCCGAATATATCTGGATATCGAATATATGAATATCCGAGTTGGAATCCCTAATTAGTACCGAAGTAATTTAAGTCGATTAATTATAATATAAGATGTTATCTAACATCGCTGTATTAAAACCGAATATAACTCAATCTATCATTAGTAATAATTTAGAATTATTATGAAAAGAATGAATTTAAAATTGCGAGATTAAAATAATGACCAATTGGAATCGCAATGATCGCAAAATAAATAATTGAAGATAGTTTTGCAAGGAGCAAAAACTTTATTAATAATTGACACGTATAAACCTTAGCAAGAAAGCCACATATGATAGGATCTAACCATCTGGTTGCTAATAAAAATGCACACCTTAGACTTTGCATGATTAACCAACAAATCAATTATATTTGTATATTGCTTTTGCTTAACTTTTCATAGCAAAATAACGGTCTTTGATATTGAAAAACAATAGAAATATCTGGGTTCCAGTTTCGGAAATACTGGCATTGCAATCCTTATAAATACTATGACTATTCTAAACATACATGTATTTAGGTCAGAAGTAGGTACCACTTAAGATTGGTTATAATAATTGTGTTTCAGAAAGCGTGAAATATGTTGACTAACTGAAGTTTCATCTGATTTACCAACATGCGAAAGTATTTAACTAAGAATTGTATTTGAATTTTTTTTTTCCCTTGTATTTATGATTTTTAAATGCTGTGTTGTTCTTTTGCACAAATTCAGGCACGCGTGCGACGTTTTAATATCTTGTCGCCCAAGAGACCCATCCCCGAACTTATCTTACATTCCGTTGATCTGTTCTATTTTTTACACGAAGAGAAAATATAGCTTGAATAAATTTACAATTATATTTTATTATTATATCAGTCTATATCGAAATCATTTAGGTTAATGTTATTAAGAAAGGTGTGGTAAATTTAATTTAAAAAAAAGATAACCAAGTCCTTTCCCAACTTGGAGCATATGGACTTCTCATAGAGTTTATATCAATATGTTTTTTTTCTACGACAACTGTTTGTTACTTAGTTGCGCATTGTCTCTTTTATGAAGAGAAAAGAGATGGTAAGAATACGAGGACTAGGACAGGACAAGTGGTTAGCTAATCGCTGTCACTATGCGTCACTCGTTGTGATCAGAAATGTGGAAAGGGGTTTAACAACACACCCATTGCCTCTGAGCAAATTTATCGACTGAAAATATCTGCTCGTACCGGCGATCGAACCCGGGCGGTCCGACACGGTAACCAACGATGTTGACCACTGCACAACGAACCGGGCTTATATGATATTAAACATTCGAAAATAAAATGCTTTGTTTATAATAAATTCCAAGTAAAATGTTTGTAGCAATCTTACAATAGAACATTTCTCGTTTAATATTGAAATTTAGATCATTCTAAGAATTAATGAAGTTTCAATAAATAAAGAATAAATAAGTCAGTACCTCAAAGTTATTTTGGATCAGATATTTGATTATCAATGACATGATACTGATACCAAAAACTGATACATTTTATAAAGTGCGGTTTCTGTTATATCATTCTGAAATCTTTTATATAAAAACGAAACGGCGTATGTATGTCTGTGGGTCTGTAATTCCCTTTTGCATTGTTAGTCATTAAGTTGCCATAAAAACGAATATGAAAAAAAATATGTTTGAATTTTTATCGGCGAAGACATTTAGTCAAAATGTAATTAATTAGTCTTCTACTGAACTTTTCCCGGCTTTTATTATTAATAATAATGTTTATTATTTACGTGAAGGTATTATTTGACATTTCTTTGACAGCAAATTAGATTTTTTCCTTGAATTTGAACATTTTAATGGGCGAGAATGGGGCTGTCAATATATGAAAGGGGCTGTGAAATGTCAATGCCAGTCTGAAATGTTTATTTTAATTCCATTTTAATTGACCTAGACTTTTGAATTTTGAAAAAAGTTTTTTCAACTTGGACCGTCTGAATTTACGCGTCGAGGTGAACATAACCCCAAACTGGTCCGAGCGAAGCCGGGTAGCAATACTAGTATTATATAATTTCTTGTTATAAAGAATTTGTGAAATTGTAGGTTCATTGAAAAAATTGTATTTTTATCGGTACCAAAGCTTTATCAAATACATGAATAAACTGGTAAAGATTATAAGAGATGAGGAAAATAGCAAATAACGATGGCAGATCGGACAAATTTAACTATACAACTAAATAATCTTTGAAAAATATATATTAGGAAGAAAGTGATTTGAAGATACTATTAATTTTGAACATAAAATAACCCGATACCACTTAAAAGTTACAATTAGAAATATTCAAAAGATGTATTGATATACTGAAGATGTTGACAAACAAAACCTGGGTCATTAGTGACAAAAGTACAGAATTTAATTCCTTCGCTAAGAATTCATGTTTCAATGTTCGATTACTTAAAAGATTTCAAAAAAGTCAAGAAAAATCAAATATATTTGATCAAAATACCTTTCTCACGGCAATCAAAAAAGTTTTATTGTTAATTTGAGTTTTTATGAAATTAATTTAAGATATCCAAAATCCGCAATATCCAATGAAAATATTATACGAATAAGAACACAAGTCACGTTTGATAACTATAAATATAGTCATAACATTGTTCTGTTTAGAATTGTATCAACCATTGAAATTGACTGCCAGTTTGTTTTGTCAGTTGCATGAATTAATTTAATTTCTGTCCGGTGGTTGGATTGGAAATTGTTATGCAAATAAATTATGGACGGACGGTTGCCAGAATTATTTGTGAGGCGAATAATTTTCTGCTTGTGATTTGAAACGGGTCTTCATTTAAATGTATTATTATTCCAGAGCTATTTAGCCGTCAACCAAAAAAAGGGCTAAAAACTTAAATAATGTTCAATTATAAAAACTTTCTATAAAAAGCAAACATACATACACAGGTTTATTAAAATAAATCTTGAATAGACTGCTTAAAATTATATCTGTGCTCTTGACATAAAAAATACATACTATTCAGATGATTTACTTAATAATAAATGTAATTGGTATTAATGGTGTAATTAAAACATTTTTAAAACGTTAAAAACTCGCCTGCAAGCACAGTTTTTCGGAATTATTAAAATTTTATATAGGTTTATTAAAATAAATCTTGAATAGACTGCTTAAAATTATATCTATTTTGACATAAAAAAATACATACTATTCAGATGATTTACTTAATAATAAATGAATTGGTATTAATGGTGTAACTAAAAAATTTTTAAAACGTTAAAACTCGCCTGCAAGCACAGTTTTTCGATTTATTTTTTGAAATACGCATTTTTTATTATGGAATTTAAAATATTTTCATTTTTGATTTAATTTAGTAAAAATTTAATAAAGAGCAATGAAGCCTTTTGTTAACTGTTGCGAGTGGCTCCATTATCTGTGGCTATTGATTTATTTTTTATGAAATTTTTGTATTCACAAAATTTATAAAAATAAAACATTTTTTTGGTACTATTTAGTAAAATTTAATAAAAAAATATATAGAAAGCTAATTGTTGCCAATTGTTTTGAAAATCCGTGAGATCAGCGTAACTGCCCAAGAAAGGTATACGTCGTGACTCCTGATCCGTACAAAAACACTTATATTTGGTATTATTAATTACAGACGATAATTAAAAAAAAAACATCCGAAAAGTTCAAAAAATAAAATAAAATGTTATCTTTTTGCTCACAAAACATATAATAATATAATATACACCCATCCCTCGCTTAAAACGGACGATAGGTTCTGCTAGATCACCGTTCTAAGCGAACCGTGTTAAGCGAGACTAACAAATGTATGAAAAAGAGTGGATAGGTTCTTTTTAAGAAATATTAAGAAAAAAGTAGGTATTTAGAACTTCTGAAAATTTATTGAAATATTACGAACACGGGTAAAATATATAATTCAATTTCACTATCATTAGAAGATATTAATATAGGAATTTGCTTTCTATTTATTGGCTGAATGTCATTATCACTACATTTTCTGTTATGTTCCGTCGTCGTTTAAAAATCGGTAATTTTTGATTCTTCATCTTTTTTGATATTCTTGTAAATCTCTTCATTTCTGGCACGCATTGCTTAATTTCTCGTTGAAATTTCAATGCTCGATCCATATCTGGATCATTATTGAGGAAATGTATTTCTATATTTCTTGCCCTTTGCAACCCATCTTTTATTGTTTTATCAGTAATCGTTTAAATTTTACCAGAACTTTCGGTGTCGCTTCAGAATTCAGGAGGAACATTTGTAGTCATATCAATTAATTCTTCTTCATTTAACTCTTGTTCTTTAAAATTTCTTTAACATTGAAAACCATTTTTTTCCCACTGAAACTGGAACCGTGTTAAAGCGAAACCGTGCTAAGCGAGGGATGGGTGTACATTAAAATAATATGCAAAACCCGATAAGTCTAAACGTGTGAAGCAATCCAAAGGAAACTATCGTACATAATATAAATTATATATATACGTATCACTAATTGTGGCTTTATCTAACCCATTTTCTGTTAAACATGCTCACTAGAGGTCTGCACGGGCTCGGTAAGTCCGCGGTCCCGAGCCCGGCCCGGCCCGTGGCGTTAGTTCAAATAATATAAAACATAAATACGATTATTCCGGATGTATACTCCATTATTGTGTATCTAAATTACCTAGATATTATAATTTGATGAGTTGATATTGAATTATTTTATTGTTGTTTTAAATGTTGTTGAAAAGTTTAAAAAAAGCTGTCGGGTTCGGGTCTGGTTCAGGTAAGATGTTTGGTATTGAGCCTCGGGCTCGGGCCGGGTATAATTTAAAAATTTAGGCCAGTGCAGACCTCGTATGCTCACTTTCATTTGACCGAGTGATAATTTTTGCTGATCACATAATTATTTCGGCTTGGTGGGGCCAAAATGTGAATTCAGTTATTATTGAAATTAAGCATACTTTTTCTACGATGACCTAAGCAATCTTCGAGATAAAGAGTTATTTCAACTACTATGCGTAAATTTTTATAACGATAATACATATTTACAATGATCTTTATAATGTCAGCTGTGTGGTTTTCTAAAGTGCCTAGAAAAAACCTACTGCGGGTTTTGACTGGATTGTATTTAGTACATACGACAGTTTCATAAATTGGTTCGACAACCAATTATTGTTTTCAGGTTTTTTTTTCTCCAAAGTTAAGTAATTATTCCTCATACATATTCAATCCTAAAAAAAGGCGTTGCGATAGCGATTAAATCGCCACTTGTCCTGTCCTAGGCATATGCTTATATTCGCACACTCTCTAAGAAAGACAGATTGAGCGATGGATTTACAGGTATGTAGTCCTCGCTTAATTCTGATAATATAAGTTCATTAACAAAAAACACTTCATATTGTAAAAACTTCACTTACTCAATATTTGACTTTTCTGATGTTTGTCAAAACTTTTAAGATAATAATAAACTGAAAATATTGGCAATAGGTGGTCGGCAGATGAGGAATAATCGTATCACCGAATGTCAATTATTCATGTATGGTTGAATAAATTATACATTTATTATCTACAGACTGAGACAATTTCCTCTATTTATTGTATAAGAAAAACTTTGTAATACGGTACATAAACGAATATTTGATAATGTTCTGATGGCATCTTATACTTACCCCCAGTAACAATGATTGACGTACGAACTTATCGAGCTGTCAGACTGTCAAGCTAGTAATTATTGGAGTGCTAATGCTTGGAGCTTGGACCACTTGCTTGTCCTGCTTGGTTTATTAACACGCCGAGAATTTCAAATGGCGGTAGGCAGTTACCACCCAACCTTTAAGGTTGGATCACTTACTACTTTATCCGTTGTGACTGCTGTTGCCGACCTAACCGCAATGCTCGTAGACTAAGTGCATCTCATTTCAATTGTACTACCTGTACACATATACATTCGATAATAGAGGTTAACGAAGTAATATTTGCATTCAAAATACAAGCTTTAAAATGATGAGTGGATCGAAAAAAAGTATACTTAATAAAAAAAAACGACAAAAATATCAAGAAACCAATCATATCGAACTTCACTTCACTTTGTTGAAAATATTAGGCTCATTAAATTTATATGACTAGGACTATTATAATTGGTTGTATTTTTTGACAATTTTAAATCAACATCAATTCTTTTGCTAATTCATATAGATTAAGAACCTAATAACAATAAATCTTTGGGATCTTCTTTTATTTTTTTATATAAATTATAGCTGTTTACTACGCGTCAGTTTGAGTATATTCGTGCACTTGAAATCCATGAAGATGCTGACAGGCAAAACTCGGGCCATAAGAATCATAAGCGACGAAGCTCAATGAAAAGAATAGAATTCAAACGATTTAAAATAAAATAATTGATTTTAATTTCTGATTTTTTTTGTTGATAATATCGAACATCTTAATGTATTGAATTGAATTAAATACTGCTTAAATAAATTAACATTTTTTATTATAATGTATTGAAAATTATTTGGTAATGTAAAGCTATTTTATATAACCACATTCGATGGTATTGAATATGTATGAATTGAAGCTTAAAAATATACTTTACTATTATTTTTGCTTGCGATTTATGGGTTAAAAAAGTTATGTAGAATAATAATTATAGATATTGATCATGATATGATTTATAATTTATTAAATGAAAGCTACACTTTAATCACTAATTTTGATTACAGCGCCCTTGACATTATAATAAACCAGCTGACCCGGCAAACTTCGTACCGCCTCAGAATTGAAAGATGTCGTAATAACTTATAAGCTGATTGAATTCAATTTTTTTATAATTCAAAATTAATTTCGTTTAGTAAATGTACAAAAATCAACATGAAAAGTATTTCAAAAAAACGCTCCATACAAAATGTATGAGAACATGATTTTCCTTGAATAGATTGTCGATAATGAAGATATTGGATAGCAATGAAAACTCGTAGTAGTAAAGTATTTCTCATCGTGTTTCAAAAAGCGTGAAATATGTTTACTGACTTAAGTTTCAACACAGCAATTTGCCTACTTAACCAACATGCGAAAGTATTTATTTGTGAAAAAAAAAATCTAATATTTAAGAATATTTAAATGCTGGGAGTCGTAAACTTTTTAGCATCTCAATTAACGAATATTTCCGATGAACAGATCTTTCACAAACACGAAAGCAGCGTATTGACGTCACAGTTGCAAACATCCAAATAATGGTATTTTTTTTTATATAGTTATGTTTTCAGTGTTTTCACAAATCATCTTATCTTTTTCATGTTGTTAAATTGCATTGTATATTTTTCACAAATTCGTGCACTCATGCGACGAAAGTTCATTGCTATGGAACAAGTAGTTTTGTTCTACCACTTACTTTCAACCATCCATCATTGAATACATTCCGTTGATTTGCTCCATTTTTTTCACACGAAGAGAAAATAAAACTCACAAGTATATTTTTTTACTATATCAGTTTATATCAGGGTGGGGCAAACTGCGGCCCGCCACCATTAATCGTTTTTCTAAGAAGGAATAAATTTTCGAAAAAATATTGAAAATCGAATAAAGTTTTAAGAATTTGTTGTTTATACTTTACTTGTTGTTTCGTAAATGTATCATCTACTGAGCCTGAACCACAGACAAGTTAGTTTTATTCAAGATATTGAGTGAGTTATATAGTTATATTCATTTTCACAGTCAAATTCGATGGTTTTGGCTTTGCTTGGGAAAAGTGCTTGGAAGAGTTTGGTATATAAAAGATATTATTATTTTATTTTTGTAAATGAATAATAATTCGGATTTTCCGATACTGATGATTACTGATAATGACTAGATTTGTGATTTTGCATATACTCTGGACATCGTGACGCATTTAAATACTTTTAACTCCGTGTTGCAAGGAAAAAATATGCGCCCATGATTTGGTAAAAAGTTTAAAATGGACTTCAATTAAAACTCAAGTTATTTCTTCAGCACATGTTGAATAGCAGTTGCTTCCAATAAGAAGTATCTGGATAAACCAGAATATAAATTTGAAGAATATGGTAAAATTATGAACACTTTGAATGACGATTTTTCACAAAGATTTGGTGACTTCCGAAAAATTATGACAAGTTTGATGCTGCAACCCGATCCATTTTTAATAGGTATTGAATTTTTTGAAGAAATTATTTTTCGTAATAATAAATAGAGTACAGTCCTCTTTTTTCCACAATTATTATTTATTATTGTGATTTTGATTTCACGCGATTTTTTGGACGGCAACGTTACTTTTTTTTCAGTTTACTCGTAGGTACGAGATTTTTCTTTTTACAGAAAAAATGGTGCGCAAACTCATGCGAAGTTATTGGTGACTCTGCTTGGAAACTTATTTAAGCACAATGCATTAATAAAATTCATTGAAAAGCATGTTTCCCGGTCGTAAATTTTATCACAGAGAAATACTATGTCAAATAAATGCACTTCAGACGTCTTAATATTTTAAATGCACATTAATAAATACGAACTAAAGATAGAAATATAATTTTTGAATGAAACGGGAATGTTTCGGGTATTTAAATTAACATTTTTATGCCAAAAATTTTTGGTCGAATTTCAAAAAGAAATATTGTTTTTTCTTATATTTTGGATACTTCTTTCCGTAATTTTTTATGTGTTTCACTTTTTGAAACCAATGTTTCGCGTAAAAAACGATTGAGTGTATATCTCAAAATGAATTTTACTTGCGGCTCGCTGCTCATTTTGAATTTTTGGAATTGGCCCGCCATCCGAAAAGTTTGTCCCCCCCTGGTCCTTATTGAACTGTTTTAGGTTAATGTTATAAACAAAGGTGTGGTAAATTTAATTATATGACAATAAATATCCGATAATAAGACGCTTTGTTTGTAATAAATTCCAAGTGAAATGTTTGTAGCAATCTTGCAATAGAATATTTCTTGTTTAATATTGGAATTGGGATTATTCTAAGAAATAATGACGCTTCAATAAGTAAAGAATAAATAAGTCTTCCCACTCACAGTTATTTTGGATCAGATATTTGATTATCAATGACGTGATACAGATACCAAAAACTGATACATTTTAAAAACTGCGGTTTCTGTTATATCATTCTGAAATATAATATAATTTCCTGTTATAAATAATTTGTAAATTTTTAGGTTCATTGAAAAAATAATGTATATAATAACTGGTAAAGATTATAAGAGATGAGAAAAATAGCAAATTATGATGGCAGAACGGACATTTTTAATTATAGTTTTGAAAAAGAAGCCAAACAAAGGGCAACAAACTTAAATAATGTTCAATTACAATAACTTTCTATGAAAAGCAAACATACATATAAAGGTTTATTAAAAGAAATCCTGAATAGACTGCTTAAAATAATATTTTTGCTCTTGACAAAAAAAATACAACTATTCAGATGAGTTACTTAATAGGTAATGAAATTGGCATTAATGAAGTAATGAAAAAAATTTTAAGACCTTAAAAGTCTCATCTGCAAGCATAGTTTTTTCGAATTATTAAAATTGTCAAATACGCATTAATGTAATTCAAATATGTTCTACTCTTTGATTCAATTTATAAAAAAAATTATTACTAATCACTAAAGAGCAATGAAGCATTTTGTTAAATGTTGCGTGTGGCTCATTACCCGTGGTTATTGATTTTATTTGTACGATGAAAAAGGGAAATTTTTATGCTCACAAAATTTATAAAAATAAAACATTTTTTTGTACTAATTAATTAAAATCAAATGTAAATAAATATCGAAAGCTAGTTATTGTCAATTGTTTTGTCAATCCGTGAGATCAATGTCACTGCCCAAGAAAGGTATACATCGAGACACTGAATTTTTCACGATTGATTTTCAATTACATTTAAAAAAACACACATCCGATACATTGAAAAAATCAAAAATGCATTTGAAAAGTTACCACCTTTGCACACACAGCATTACCGACTTTACGACACATTTTACAGACCACACGATTTCGCTGAAATTAACGCCTAATACCGCATGTTTTTTGCAAAAATTAACATAAAGCAATAGATTTCATAACTTAACCTCTAAATCGATTTCAATAAAAACTAAAATGTTATCGTTATTAAAACCTTATAAATAATAAAATCAGTGTTTTTTGACAGGGGTTGCTAACTTTATTACACCTGTAAAGCGATAAATGTGAAAAATTAAAGAAATCGAACTTTTAGGGTATGATAAAATTCTCAAAATATTTTCCTCTCCTCATAATTGTGTATAACTGTAAACCTCAAAATATGGTTTTTTTATTGACAAGTGTAGCCAACCTTTTCTTCTTCGGCCCACTTTTAGATAGAGATAATGACATATGCCAAAAACAAAGATTTTTTTCTATCATGAATCGATGTTTCGTATGTCTTTCCTACTAGCTAGTCTAGAAATTTCAAAGCGTGAATATTAGATAAGTTTTTTTAAAGTAAAAATGCGTTTGCCAAAAGACGACACCGTGACGTATGCAATAAATAACGAATGGCATAAAGTGGACGCCACTGACGACACCGTGGCGTATTGTTATAGTGTTAAAATAATATAAAAAAACTCGATAGGTTCTACATATTTTCAAAATCAACCAAAAATAAATTTCATATAATTTCAGAAACTATTAAATTAAATGAAAATATGTAATATTTTCATTCGTTCATAATTATTGCAATACGCGGTCTAGTAAAAATGAGTTGTTTAATGACTAAAATAAAATAATTTGCTAAAAATTAGCATTTTCTCATAATAAATTGAAAAAAAAATTATGACTGAAATATATCTGCATATTTGAAAGTTTTTTGGCGATACTAATACAATCTTCAATCAATAATTAGGAATCAACAATTTTCAACCACATGTTTGTGTTACTCAAAAATTTACCATTTTAAATTCATAATTAAATGTACTTCTCAAAATTAAAGGACGTGACAGCAGGTCCATTGTAGATAATATTTATGCTTTTTACAATTTTCACAATGTTTTTGAACTCAATACAATATTTGCTATCTGGATAATAAATTATCCATATGTACTTTATTATGTTAATCTACATATTCATCTTGAATTTCCTACCCATTTTTACTAATGGGTGATATAATATACATTTGAATTTCTTTTTTCTACCACCATGGAATTCAGGTAGAGCCAATTTTGCATAATGAGCGAGGACAAATGACAATCAAATGTAGACTGGCCTTATCGTTGCTTGGTCGAGTGATTAGCTTTGCAATGAACTATTTACCTTATGATGGCAATGGACCCTTTGAAGAATTAGTGAATTATAAATAATCAACAACGGATTAGCTGGAATCAGCATTGAATGATTATTCTATATTGATTTTACTGTTCATGTTGAACAATATTGCAAAGTAGTAGTAGCACAACCTTTGTTACTGTGCCGATGCTAACATAATATAAAATGATATACCGTAAAACGAGGACAATAGTGACACTTTTTACCCTTCACGACTATGTATCTTCATACCTGCGCCAAATAATTAAAAAATGAATGTCTTAAAACTTGTTTCTATGGTCCTACTACACATTCATGACAACATTTTTCAAATATTCACTATCGTTATTAAGACAGTCAATTTTGTTCGATGTTTCTATTCACATTGAATCGTGGTGAATAGAGACGAGAGAGGGTAAACCGAGACTTGGCAGGTGAATAGAGACAAAAATACAGATTGTAGTGATTGGAATATATGAACCTCTATTCTATACGAGTCTGCATTCATTCCGTTTTACGGTACTTAACCAAAAAACATGATTGATTTTACTTTTCGTCCAATAAAAGATAAGTTAAGGGGTTAAAAAGTAAGGATGCACAGGCATCGAACTTAAACACGTTTGTTTCAATTTTGGTCAATCATTTAGTTGGTTTGGTTTTGTCGTTCGAGAGATAGTATGATAGTCATTGTAAAGAATTATATATAAATGGTAAAAAATACATTGAATACTTAGTAAATTTGTGCAAAAGTTCAATCCTTGTTTTTGTCTCCATTCACCTGTCAACCTCTATTCACCCCGTTTTACCGGTACATTATAAATCTTTCATTTAGAGATAGTATGATACCACAATAAAAATATCGTCTATATTCTTAGAATTTTGGATATTATTTCATACAATTTTTAAAAACTGTTTATAGCTTAAATCTCGGAGGCCTCGAATCAAAATTTAAAAAAATGTGTTGGGTAATTTTTTTTATACTCAATATCGAGGAGTTGTGTATGTTCCAACGAAGCTTCACATTCAACTACTAAATTTAATATAGCCGTAAAGAATTTTTGTAATGTTTACCACTAGAAAAATAAGACGGTTGCTAATTGGCGTTGGTAAAGTAGGAAAAGTACAAGAATAACATTTGTAGATATATAATAAATACTGAATAAAACTAATTGCATAATATTACAAGAAGTAAAAAAGTGGTCTGCTAGCCACAAGAAAGATAAAGGAAACTCGACAAAAAAGAAAACAGGATGTGGATGAGTATAAATATACGCGGAACTATTAATATAGTTTCATTTGGAAACATATTCAAGAAAAAGCTGAAATGAAGTTTGTTCTGGCTGTCGCTGTTGCTTTATATTTGTTTTCGAGTGGCATTTCAGCGATATGTACCAATGATGTTTGCAATAACGAGTGTATACAAAGAGGCTATGATTCAGGGAGCTGTGATAATGGCGACTGTTACTGTTACAAAAGTGGTAAGCTTAAAATAATTTACGTATCGTATCGTATATAGCAGGGGTGGTTTAAGCGTCCATCGCGATCGACTGTTCGATCTTGTAGCTATTCCAAGTCGCTCGCCTGTCTAGTGTTCTGATGTACACATCTCTGATTCCTCTTTTATTTCAATGATATAAAATTCAATTTACTCTGTGAGTCGATCGCCACCAATAATTTTAAAAAAGTCCCCCCCAGTGGTAAAAGTTTAGCCACTCCTGGTATATATGTAGGTATCAACTGCATAATCTACATATCTGCCTTCTCTCTTTCATGAAGTTCATTAGAAGAAAGAAAAATTCTCAAATAAAACAATCATGTTTTTAAATGAAAAGTGTCCTCTAGATTAGAATTCGGCTGATTTTAAAACTACTTTCCTATGAGCAAGCTGGTTTACAAAATGAACATTCAATATGTGAGTTTGAAAGGAAAATTAGAGATTATTAATGACAGATACTTATACATGGCTTCACTCTTTATTTTCACATTTTTTTCATCCTGTAGACTTTTTTCACCTACCTCCTAATGTCATCTATTAAAAGCTGTCGGTAGCCTGGGATTTGATAGCTCATATGTGCTTTTCACAAACATTTGTTTTTTTTTGTATTTATGCACCCCGTGAGATCTTGTATGTAAACATAGAAGAAAAGAATTTTGACAAATATAAGGTTGATAGATTGATTCGCTTTTCGAGTAAAACGGCCAAATTGTGCAGTGGTCACAAGTGACTCACGGTAGTTTGATAAATGGCTTGCAGAATATTTTCATAATATGCTGTATGTTCTCCCACTTCCCAAACTTTCTCTGACAAAGATATGGGTTAACCAATTTCCGTTACCATCTAAATTCTAAATATTCAGTAGAGGATGCGGTCAAAAAGAAAAAATTGTGTCACTAAAGAAGTGATTTAGCCATTATGTATAAAAAGACGATGTTACTTATTTTAATAGACCACTGGAATACTTTGTTCACAAGGGTTCACACCAAACTAATATGAAGGGAACTTTATTGTACGTTATAATAATTTCTCAATTTATTATTGGCATTTCTGCAACGTTACCAAAGTGCTTGCGATAGTGAATGTAAAAAAAGAGGATACAAGTATGGAAACTGAGAGCAAGGAGACTGCTATTGTTACAAGAATGGTGGATATAACAATATTTATTATCTCACTGTTTGATTGAAAACCTTTGAGAAAGATGCATTTTTAAAATGCAGGATGATAAGTAATTCCCTTATTTAATAATTGTATGAAGATAAACATAGAAAAGCTAATTTGGTTAAAGCTTAATAATAAAAAATATAAATAACTTTGATTACTCCACGTAATGTGCTACTAACTGTGACAAGTGTTTTGCCTCGTTCAGAGGCATCTTCGGACTAACTATCGAAAATTTTATATTAAAAAGAACTTCCACAAAGTTACCGCCGAAATGATCGAAAGTATGGTTAAAGCTTGTTTAAAAACACGTGTGTTTACAAAAATTCTGATCCTATTTGTTCTTTAAACATATAAAGAAAAACGAATTAATAAATATTTTGTCGTTTGTTTTTATAAACAAAAAAATCTAATCATTAATCAAGCTAATAGAAAATCTTCACAATTGACATACTTTTTTCACGAATTTCATTCCAAGATTGGAACGAGTTAAACAAAACGATTTTTATTCAAAAATACAAAATGCAGTTTTTGATTTTTGATCTTAGTTGATACTATTTCAAATGAACCAACTTTTATTTAATTTTCTCAACTAAAAATTATTAACGAGAATTTAATTTCGATTTTTAAACTCACTGCCAAGCCATGGATTTTTGCCACAGGCCCCCATTTTCATCCATCGATTTTTCCATGAAAATACCCGGAAAATCATTTTACACCCGACTTATTTTTGGTTTTCAAAGAAAAGTGAAAAACAAATATCAAACGTGTAAGATTAAAATAAAAAATCCAGGGATATTTATGATGATAAAGTGCAAGCCCTAGTGACAACTGTTAGACTAACCTCAAATAAAATAAACATGTCTAAACATATCGATATTTTAACAATCACATTGTCAAAATATCGATGTGTTGGCATTAGGTTTCATTTAAAAATACGATATTTATTCAAAAATAAAATCGTAGGGGCGTTTGCGTGCCTGCACGTTGTGGCCCTGGTGGTTAGTCCGAAATCGCGTGCCTGCGCGACGTGGCTTATGAACGTTTAATATAGTAAGAAACTGTTGTTTATTTGGGTAACGCCATATGTCTTTTTTAATAAAAGTTCAATGTATATGCTGACTCGTCTCTAGATAATATTAATTATTAAACGTTGTACCTTCATTAAAATGTCATGGATGCAAACCATAAATTTAAAACATTTAAAGAATAATCTTGAAAAGCATACTGATAAAGTTTTATATGTAAAACATTCTATATAAATAGACTAACCAAATGGCATAGATTGACAGAAACGTTTCGATTCCATAGCAAAACTAACATTCTTGATCTCAATAATGAATACCACATTTACCGTATTCGCCTTGTTGTTGTTAGTTTCTTATATTTCGTGTAGACATTGTCTTGATAATAAAGAAGTGTGCAGCAACTTGTGAAACAAAAGAACAATTTATCGATGGTTTATGCCTTGCGTATAAATATGCGGATGGATTGATGTGCCATTGCATTGGAAAAGGTATTCACGGATTGTCATTATTACTTAATTCCATTACCCTATACCAGAGGTTCTTAACCTAATTGCGACTCCGGGCGCATTTGAGATTGAGGAGAATAGTGACGGGCGCAGGCCAAATATTTTAGTAAACAAATGTTATGTTCCTAAATCATTGTTTCCTGGTAAGCCAGACAAATATTTCAATACCTTGTATTACAAAAAAAATATCAATTATCGAAAAAAACAGCTTATCACGAACAAAATCCACATTCTTCTTATTGTTTTTTGTAGAAAAATCTTTTTTGATCGTTTGATACGTTTGTGAAACATTTATTTAAAACAAAACATATGAAAATGGTCACATTAGTTTTATTTGTATTGACTAGCGAGACGTGGATACTTATATTGCACCCTGTCGACTTTCTGATGTTTTTTTTTCAATCCTTTCACAAAACTTTATTGATTTTAAATAAATAGATCTATTTTTATATAAAAATTATACATGAAGTTATGATTTTTGTGTTAAGTGTTTTAAAATCATTTTGCCACATCAAATAAGATTTGTTCTCTGGAGGTACAATTTGCCTGTGTTGTCTCAAAATTATAAAATAAAGGTTATGACACTTTTAAGTAATTAGTGTATGATCACTAATGGGTAAAGGATTGGGTTAGGAACTCTTTTGAATATTTAATTATTGTTGACGGATATCAGTATCATTTGTATAGAAATAGCACAACAACGTCAGTTTGCTTGGATAACGATATAAGGAAAACTTATTTATAATTAAGGTGATTATTTTAATAAAAGAAGCATGCGATAGATACTCTATAAACTGACACGAATATTTTGTTGCCTAAAAACTGAAATTATCTCATTTTTATTATGTAATAATATCATAGTTAATGTAAAGATTGTACATGTGTATGAATATTAAGAAAGTCTAAAAGTGTGAACACAAGTAAAAAAATCTTCATCCATGAATAAACCTCATTCAAAATTCGGCAATAAAGTGAATTTACTACAGTAAAATGTTTTGAATTTCAGGAACGGAAAAAGTAAGCATAATCGGAAATCAAGATGAATTGACTTCTTCTGGGATTTAAAAAAGTTACCATGGAAACCAAAAAGAGCTTATCAAGTTTTTATATCTGACAAAAATGAATTATCACAGAAATAAATAAAATACATACAAAATATATTTTTTATAAATAATATATCTCATTCGTTCAAGTGTTTTTATTGCATCAAATTTTACAAAATATCGTTCCATCTTTAAATTGTTTCAGACAACTTCAGTCTTCACTTACTAAAGCCCAAATTAAAAAGAATATTAATACGACTGTGAAATTTTTGAACGACTATTTTTAAATGAGATCATGTGTATCTGAAAAAAAATTGATCGATTTTATCACAAATTTTATCTCAAAATAACCTACGCTGAAAAGACAATTTTATATATTTAAATGGCATCGTTTACCGACTAATAGTGCTTTTAGTGTAGTCGACTATTTTGTCAAAATGTAACGCATGTTCAGACAAATAGTGAATGCGTTGAAAGCTAAAAGATTTATGTAAAAGCATAAAAGAATGCATTGCTTCGAGCCAGACCAAATAAATGTGGTTTTTATTATTCTCGCAGGAGTTGTTGATATTATCACGCGCATATGTGTTTAACGAAGCAATCCAAAGGAAACTATCGTACATAATATAAATTATATATATACGTATCACTAATTGTGGCTTTATCTAACCCAGTTGTCGGCAAACTTATTCGCCAAAGAGCCAAATATGAACATTGCAACGATTAAAAATAAAATTGGCAGCCAAGCCTCTCTATTAATTTAATATACGTTTATTATAAATTTAAACCTTCATTAGTTATGGGTACACTGAATAAAACTCGATTTTAAACTAAATAAATATTTTATTTATATACACATTATATTTATAAAAAAATAATATGAAAGAAAGGTATCCTTAAATTTAAATTATACATAATAATTACTGACAAACACTTCCACATGAATACGTAGAACCGAAAAGGGAAAGAACAGCAAACGCGAGTTTTTTCAGCTATACTAATCAGGAATACTATTCCAGGCGTTGAAAATTATCATGTCTTTTCCAGATCTTTTAAAGTAGACCACTTGTGTTTTAAGCTAAGTTCACATTTCTTTTTCTCCAGTATTTCCAAATCAATACAGAGACGTTAAAATTTTGAGCTCCATATTTCCTTGTTTTTTAAATCCAGCAAATTGCATTTCAAATTTACCAATGTCGATGCCAAAAGGAGAAAATTTCAAATTTTTTTATGGTAGCATTAAGAGGGTTTTTGACGAATGCTAAGGTCGCTTTGCTGTTTTTAAATTTTGGAAACCTACTAAGATATGCTTCCCTTATATTTAAAATGTTTGTTTTAAAATAGTGATTATCAATATTTGAATTATTTTCTTGGTGATGCTTCAGCAGGCTCGGAAAGTGAAACAATGTTTCCCTTTTAAAATCTTGAGCAAAAAGCGATAATTTATTTTCGAATGAAATTACTTCTTCTAACATCGAAAAAATTGTGTTTCATTTCCCTTGTAGTTTATGATCAAGCGGATTTAGATGAGACTTGACGTCTACCATGAAATAAAAGTTTTGTCTGGTCGTCTGTTAATTCTGGATAGTGAACATCCTTCTCAATGAGAACTGCTTTGATTTCTGGTAATATTGATGCGAAACGTTTTAAAACGTTCCCTCTTGATAACCAACGTACCTTGTTATAAAGCAGAAGATCAGCGTACTCACTCTCCATTTCAACTTAAAAATATTTGAATTGGCGATATTTAGCATTAGCTAAAATGGAGTTGATAATCGTATTTACCAATTCGATAACTTTACAAATTTCTTCTGGAAATGTCTGCGCACAAAGCGCTTCTTGGGGAATGGTGCAATTGTAAGTAAGTATCTCGTGATTATTTTTTTCACCTTTTCTTACGCCAGTCTCACTTTTCGCCCCGTCTGTTGAAATCGACACAATTTTATCAATATGAATATGATGTTTATTTATAGTCTCAATTACAGAATTTTCTATATCCTCTCTAAGTGTCTGGCCTTTAAGTGGCAAAAATCCTAACAGTTCTTCTGTTGAACCTGTATGACAAATGAATCTTCCAATTTTTTTTTTATTATTTATATCTGAGCCGCATTTAAGGGCCCAAAGAGCCGCACTTTGCCGACCACTGATCTAACTGCCAAAATGTAAATTAAGTCATTATAGAAATTAAAAACATAATTTATCTACGATTGCCTAAAGAATCTTCGAGATGAATAATTCTTTCAACTACTATGCGTTGTGTTATTTATTTTCAAATTACTTAACTGCCAAATAAAATAAAGTATTTACGATACTACCGACAATGATCTTTATAATGTCAGCTGTGTGGTTTTCAAAAGTGCCTAGAAAAAACTTACTTAAAACTTGTTTTTTACGGAATTGAATCCAGTACATACGACAGTTTCGTAAATTTATTCATCAATTCATTTATGTTATCAGACCTTTATTTCTCCAAAGTTTAATTATGTATGCTTCCTACCTATTCAAACCTTAAAAAGGGCGTTGCGACAGCGATTACCTTGCCGCTTGTCCTATCCAAATCATATGCTTATATTCGCACACTCTCTAAAAAAGACAGAATGTACGATGTAGTTACAGACAGTTCTCGTAGAATTCTGGTTATAAATATAAGCAGCATTAACAAAAAAACACTTATTGTAAAAACTTCACTCAATAAATATATTTGACTTTCCTGATGTCTGTCAAAACTGTAATGATAAATAATAATGATAAAAAATAGTAAACTGAAAAATATTGGTAGGGGGTTGTGCCCCACGCGCTTATCTACTGCAGATGGGTGGTCGGCAAATGAGGAATGATCGTATCTCTGAATGTCAATTATTCATGCTTGAATACATTATAGTTATATTATCTACAGATCGAGACAATTTGCTCTATTTTTTGTATAAGAAAAACATTGTAATAAGGTACATAAACAAATATTTGGTAATGTTTTGATGGGATCTTATACCTACCCCCAGTAACAATGATTGACGTACGAACTTATCGATCTGTAAGGAGGCTACGTTCACATGGCACATTTTTTCACGAATACCGTATTCGACATTTTTCCGGACACATCAGTGGCAATTAGAGAGTCCAATTCGAGTATCGAGTACTCGAGTTATACTCTTAATTTATAAATGAAGATTTATATCCATTTTTTTTTGTTTCAAACAGCGGACAGAAAAACTATTAAGCACTATTTAATTGATTGTCAACTTTCAGACCGACGTCCACAGCAACAGAGAGAGTTTTTTCTACTGCGGGAGTAAAAAAACAAAACTTCGAAACAAATTAAAATTTGAGACGTTTAATTATCTATTATTTTTGAAATATATGTTTCATAAATTGAAATAAATGTATGAATGTAATAAAATAAGCTTATTTTTTTTTTATCATCTATTAATATACACAAATTTGAAGGAATAATATATGTTTTGGTACATTTAAAAATACTCGAGTATACTCGAGTAGTCTAGTATTTTTAAATCTTACTACTCGATACTCGAGTAGTTGAGATGTCGAGTAATTGGAGTCCCTAGTGGCAATGGATGTTTCATACGGCTGTTCAAATAAACACTTTATGTACGGTTATTTCCCATATGTGAGAAATATTTCTCCCCGTATCTCTGGTAGTAATTATTTGCTATTATGATACTACATACAAAATTCTCGATAGTTATAATTTACCCACATAATTCATTGAAAATCATTCACTTCTATGTATTTGCTTATTCATATAGATAAAGTTAAAACAATTAATTTTATTTTTTTTATATAAATGATAAAACGGTTTACTACTCGTCAGTTTTCGTACATTCTTTCAATTGAAATGTATGAAGATTCCGACAGGCGAAACTCGGGACATACTTGACGAAGCTCGTGGAAAAGTACAAGATTCAAATGATTTAATATATAGTAATTGAATTGAATTTCAGAATTTTCAGAGCAGAAAGTCAAAGCTGTGTCAAAATTATTGATCATTTTAATGTACTGAATTGAATTAAATACTGCTTAAATAAATAAAAAAATATTATAAAAATGTATTGACAATGAATCGGTATTCGATAATGTGAAACCATTTTACATAGCCACATTCGACGGTATTGAATATGTATGTATTACATCTTGAAAATATACTATAATACTCTTCTTGCTGGGTGTTAATGGATAAAAAAGTAATGTAGATTAATATTTATATTGATCATAATATGATTTATTTATTTATTAAATGAAAACTATGCCCTTTTCACTATTAAGATCAGTGTACCCAATCTTTTTACTCCTGCGGACCGGTAAAAAAAGGAAAAAAAATCGCGCACTACTAATACTGAAATAAAAATGGTTTATATTTCATATGTTTAATAAAAAAAATCGACTGAAGGATGGAATTGATAGAATTTCAATATCAAATTTGAATCGTTTGAATTTTGTTTGATATCCATTAGTTTTATCGCTAATGACCCGGGTTTCACATTTCGGCATCTTCAGGCATTTCAAGTACACGAATGTACTTGAAATGACGCGTTGTTAACAGTTTTTATAATTGATGTACAAAAATAAAGGTAGATCACTAAGTTCAATTGCTATGAACATAATCTATATGAATTAGTGAAAAATTGTATGTAAATTAGTTTACATTGAATAAGGTGGGTAAATTATAATTATCACGTATTTTGAATGTTGTATCACAAAAACTAATTACCAATGAAATGGAAATGTCGATAAATAATTTATGGGTTTTATTTGAATTCATTCATTTCAAATGTTTGAGTTGATTAAACATAATTGAAATTTGGCATGCTGTTTGCACCCCGGCGGAAATTCTCTGCGGTCCAGCACCGGGCTGCGGACCACCGGTTGAGGAGCACTAATTTTGATTACTGCACCCTTGACATAATTTTCTGTAATTATAAACTATGTTTTTTATCTCTGATTATTTTCTTTGAATTTACTTTGCTGTTGATTAATAGTTGATAGCGATAAAAAAAACATATAAAAACTCCGAGTGACGGGACTTGCTAACCATACCATATCTTAGTAAAAGATCGTTTTTTTATCAATATGAAGTTTTTACTTGTTTTGTGCATCGCAACCTTAGCGACGTCAGTTACTGTATCAGCTGTTTGCAATCAACCATTTTGTGTCGTAGAGTGCAAAGGGACCGGTTATGATTTTGGAGAATGTGAGACACACCATTGCGAATGTAAATTTTTTGGTAAGCATTCAAAATAAATAGCACCCAAAAGAACACTTTTCTAGATTAATAACAGTCATACATACCTTCATATCAAAAGACAAAAATATTAGTAAAATAGCATAAAATTACTCATGGCTAGGGTTCCAATCCCAGGTTTCCAAGGATCTTAAATATCTGATGAATCCTGGGATAAGAAAACATGATTTATTTATCAAGCGTAATTTTACTTGTACTTGCACGTGTCATCTTTGGAACACTAGATACTCGCGGAAAATAAATTATTTGCGTTATGCATTGTTGGCAGCATAGAATATAATATATTGTTTTGATTCCAATTTAGAGGGTCAAGAATATCAACTGACAAAACTGGAGCTGAATTGGAATGGTGATAAATTATGTTTGAATGAGTGCCAGACATCCTGGATTTGTCATGAAAAAAAAACTTTATTTGTTTTCATTAATGTTTTCTCATTTTAACAATGTGACATTTAAAAAAAATGCTCCTTTTTATGCACTGTGCATAAGTTATCAGAACACGTTCGAACGAAACCGATACATAATCAATAACTATTAACTTTAACGAATGTATTCAATCACCGGAAAAATTAATATTTTATTGTATTACGTTTATTTAATGACACATTGCTAATATTTAATAAATATAAAAAATTATCGACCATTAAAAAATATTCCAAACCCGGGATCGACTTATTACAATCCCTAAATTCCGGGATCAAAATTTTGGCTCGGAATTGGAAACCCTATTCATAGCCACTAAGCGTCTTGCCGAAATAAATATGTGAAAAAATCTATAATTTATTTGAAAGGTTTCTTTGTACACTGTATTGGAGGAAAATATTTGAAAAAAAGCCCTGCCTTTTTTTGGGCGCATTTGGTTGTTTGGTATATTTCCAACGATTTTTTCTTCTGTCTGAAGATAATATTTGAAATTAAAATATTTAAAAATATTTATTATATTGTCTGTCTTTTTTTTCAGGTAAAAATATTTTGGAACCCCTAAAATTGACCGAAGACAATAATATACAAGTGAGTATACGTTCTAATATATATTTTGAAATAAATAAACAATTTATTTCAACGAGCAGGACCTTTTTCTTGCAATGTGATTGTTGAATAAGTGAGGTTCTGTCAGAAAAATAATATAATATTACTATTTACATATATTGAAAATTCAACTGCTTAAAACAATTTTAATTAGAGAACCGCTAATATTTATATTAATTTTATTTAACAACGATTATTTTTTTAAATTGTTTACAGGATATCGAATAGATTGTCATAATGAAGATATTGGATAACAATGAAGACAGTAAAACAAAAATGATGTGTTCAATTACATTACTTTGACGGTGATGATAGCTGTATTTTGGAAATTTATAATCATGATGAAATAAAACTAAAAATAAATATGACAATTTTAAATATTAGATTATTAATTAACGTTGATTCGTGACTGAACAAGTATACCTGTCTATGATGTTAATATTCCTTCTTCAGTCTACAAGTTCCTGAAAATGGAACGCAAGAATAACGATTACTAAAATATTAGTACTTCCTAGCTTTATTCTTGACCCGTTACCCTCTCCCAGTCTTTGCAAACAAAACAATTGTAAAAAATGTTCTATTAGGAGTACACGCGTTACACAAAATATAGTTTTGATTTAGATAATTAGGTACAAATTCATAATCATACTGTAAACGGTTCTATGAGCTTTCCTCTATACCGGATTTACAATTGAATATACGATTGAATATACATTTTTAGCAGATTTATTTGGGTGTTCTTTTTTTAACATCTTATTATTTAAGTAAATTTTAGTGGTATGTTTAATAAGGGCTACATTATATGTTACACATATCAAGTGAAATTGATATTTTATGTCTTAGCTATCTATGGAAAATGCTTTATTTTGTTAGACGTAGTGAGACACGCGTAATACAAAATTACATATTTTTCTTAAGGTTAATCAGGTTCGAATTGAAGCATTGTACTAACATACAGTAAAAACAATAGCACAAAGAAAGGCAAACGAATCAAGATAGACATCTCAATAACATCGATATGAAATGTGAAATCGATTCCCGTGGCAGTCGGGGCAATTCATCAAACTCTGGTAGCGGGCGGATGACATCCTCGCTGAACATTGTCAAGTTTTTGTGATAAATGGCCCGTCACAATCCAGCGCTGAGCACTATTCATTCGCCCAATGTGGCAGCGACGGCTCTGGTGATTCACATCATTTGCAAAATTTTATGGTTTTTACTGAAATTATGAAAAAACTACATTTATGAATTTTTCAATTACTATGTAACACTTGTAAACCAACAGTGGCTTACGAATACTATGGCCACCAAAGGAATAAAATAATACTTTTATTTTAATTAAATAAAACACATTTTATAGTAAGTACTACATGCACAAATTTTTTTTTCATTATTATTTAATCATGTATTTTATTTAAGAATTCGACTGAAGGTGCTAAATGGAAATTTCTTACGGAAAAGTACAAAATTAAAGGATTCAAATGTGCTTTCATAGTTTATTATTTTATTCAATTATGTTTATGGAAAGCACCTACTGTAAAGTTTGTTTGGTTTATTCAAAATAATGTACAAAAGATTACAACTAATTGTAAATGATAATAATCTTTATTGGAACTGGTTTTTCTTCTAATTGAACATATTTTTTAATGGTCGATAATTTTAATATTAATTAAATATTAGCCATGTTTAAGTATCATTTAATAAACGTAATACATTAAAATATATTTTTTTCCAAGATTGAATAAATTCAGAGTTTTGTTTTTCTACCGAGAAGGTTACGGATATAAGGATGAAGTTGGATAATTTCTTATTTACTTATTGAAATAACATTTGAAAGGTATAAATAATCAAAAGCATAAACGTTAATTGTATTTTTGTTTAAATCGACCTTGTGAAATTTAAAGGTAAATTACCTAAATCCATACATCGTTATATCCGTTCATATAAAGGTTCCTTTTACCGTTTTGTCGATGCATGTATGTGGTTAGTGTAGCTCTGTATTACTTTAACTCCAGTAAGCAGATACAAAATTTGCTCCTGGGCCTACACTTTAAAGCAGGCACGGGCAAACTACGGCCCGCCGAGTTTTTTCTGCGGCCTGCCATCATAAATCCTAATTCAAAGTAAGAATACATTTTTAATCATCAAATAAAAATTCTTCAAAATATTGAGTGAGTATACAGATATTCCTTTTCACAGTCAAATTCGATGGCTTTGCTTGAAAAAAGTTCTTCGAAGAGTTCGGGATATAAAAAATATTAAAATTTTATTTTTGGAAATGAAGAATGTTATGGACTTTCACGATACTGATGATTTAAGGATTTGTGATTTTGCTTTTACTCTGGATATCGTGCCACACTTAAATTTTATGTTTTTAAAGATTTCATTTTCGATCATGAACCACAGCTTAATTCTGATTCTATTTTCTTGTATGACAAGAAGTTTTAAAAATATCATCTACAAAATGAACACCTAAATTTAAAAATAATGTTGAAAAATTTCAATCTTTGCAACAGATTCATTTTTCCCATATTTTTTTTGAAAAAAATAATTTTCGTGATAATAAATAGAGTACTCCCGGTCCCTTTTTAAGCGATTTTTTTCAGTGATATCACTTTTACGTGGTTTTTTGGACGGCATTGTGATTTATTCGTAGGTAGGCGATTTTTATTTTTACAGACAAAATGGTGCGCAAACTCATGCGATATTATTGGTGACTCTGCTCTGAAACTAATCACAATTCTTTTATAAAATTATTTAAGCACAATGCCTTTATAAAATTCGTTGAAAAGCTCGTTTCCCGGTCGTAAATATTTAATATAATTCAAATATTTAAATGCACTTCAGTCGTCCAAATATTTTAAATGCACAATAATTAATACGAACAGAAAATAGAAATATTAGTTTTGAATGAAAATAGGAATGATTAAGGTATATTTTAAATTGAAAAAAAAAAATTTTTGGTCGAATTTGAAAAACAATTTTTGTTTTTTTTGCATTTTGGATACTTTGTTCCGCGATTTTTGTAGGTGCGCCACTTTTTGAAACCAACGTATCACGTAGAAAACGATCGAGTGTATATCTAAAAATGGTATCTTTCTTGCGGCCCGCTGTTCATTTTGAAATCTTGGAATTGGCCCTCCATCCGAAAAGTTTGCCCCCCTGATTTAAAGTATATTTTTAATAAATAATCATAAACTAAAATCAAAAATCTGATATTCTAGTATGACTCGTGTATACCTAACGCTTATACATTTAATTTTGACGGAGAATTGTTACTTTTTTGCGAATAAATAACCAAATATGCATATAATTAATAACTGAACCATTTGAACAATATATTGTTAACAATTTTCGAATCTAATTGTAAAAGAAAATATCTAAAAAGTTGAACAAATTTAAATTAGTTTTGCTCACTCACCTCAATGATAGTTTATTCCCTTGGCTAAAAATATTGAAATATGCGAATTACCTTTTTTATTGCATGCGCGCTGCAACGCTCAAATGACATTCTGTCTGGAAATTTGTTGCATAAAATTGTAATAAATAATTTTTGAATACAGCTTTACTTTGAGTTCAGCAGAATGCATACATTGAATTGATACAGCGTGTGTCTGATGTAATTCATTGTTTGTTTCGCATGACATTTGTTTATTTGGTTATTGTTTTGAGTTGAATAATCGGACGTCATTAAAGAGATTTACCAGATGAATGCAGAATCTGAAATATAAGTCATGCCATTTGCCGACATTGCCAGTGATGGCATATATGTACATACATATGATAAGAAAATGATTTCTGTTCATGCGATACTACACCATAATGAAAATATGATGAAGGTTTAAATTCTTAACATCGTATAACAGTGATGAGAATTTCTCCAAGTGTAAACTGCTTACTAGTTTTTGTTCATTTTATCGAGTTCTGAAATAATGATAAAAATTGTTTGAAAAGTGTCAGTTAGCATTACATATTTAAGTTATATATCCGTATTTTTCTTATCATTTTCTTGCAAAAATATTTCTTTCCGAGATAAGGTTGAAGTATTTATCATCTTTGGTATTACTATTTGTGGAAATATCGGCGAATAAATATAGAATTGTAAGTATTTAATTATTTAATGACATTACAGACTTTATTTAGAAACACAACGATGCGTTTTATTAAAATGAAATTTTATCTAGATTTAATCATACGTATTGTTTTCCCGTATTTATCGCTTGTTTGTGTTATGGTCCTAGAAGAAAAAAAACAAGTGTTAAATAATCCAATAATCTTGCGTAAAGGCAAAGTTAAGTAAATCATGGTTCTACAACTACACTCCGCTCCTAGAAAAAAATAAACTCTATTCCTCTAACTTCAATAAGGTGCCACATATTTGTAGCTTGTGTCACAAAATATTTGTTTTCTATGTCAATATTCAAATTAGATTGATTTTTTGGAAACCCAATAAACATTTGCAAATAAATACTGATTATTTAAAAGCAGCTACACATTTATGATTTTCTTAAATTATACTAATGCAACACATTGTTAAAATCTTCTCCCACCTTTCTGATACCAAAAAGAGACGCATAGCGAGAGCGGTTAGATAACCACTAGTCCTGTTCTAGTCCTCGTATCCTTTAAGTTCCTATTATCTTTGAAAAAGAGAAGTTGAGCAGCAAAGGTTCCATATGCTCTATGTTGGGTGCGGACATGGATTAAAAAAACAGTAGATATATGCGCTTAATTTTTTCTTGTGATGCTTTCATCTTTTCCTATAGTGCAGCGAAAAAAGTTATTCAATATCAAAAATACCGTCACTTAAAGTAAAATTGTTTGAAAACTGACTATAACCTTCCTCGGGCGGTGTACCTAATGAATAAATTAAAAGGTAAAGCCTTCAAATTATACTGTCTAAAACAAAAATAATAATAAGACACTCTTTTCTGGTATACCCTTATGGTTGCGAGCCACTGTATCCAGATCTGCGGAACATTATTAATGTTTCTTTGCTTTATGATTTACTGCGTGGTCAATTTATGGTCGAAACCAGATTGTAATTTCCATTTAAAATCGATAAAAACTTAGAAAATGTTGTTAATGCAATCCACACAAATTTTTTCACGACTGGTTTGCAAAATTTCTTCGATCTGGATTTAAAATTAATAATCAAGTTGTTACTTTGTTCTTTACGGTCAATATGTGAGCACTTTTTGCTGAATTATGGTTTAAATTATCAAAGAAAAATCGATACAACATTGAGTTCGATGCAATTTAACACAGTTTGTTTTCTACAGATGACTATAAGAAGGATACAGCATCATTTTGTTTTATTCCTTAAATCAAAACACATTTGACATATCTTAGCAAAATAAAATGTACTTCATAGTTTGACTTTATAAAACTATTATAATTTCCCTTTGATTTACATAAAACAATTTAAGATTGTTAATCTATGATATTTTAAAATATTTAAAATACGATTGAACATATACCGCAAATGTGAAAAATTCTTCCTTTAAAAATCTTGGGTATTGATAATATTAAAAAAAAAATCCATTCATTACCATCCATCCATTCAAACAATCAGCCAATCTCGATTTTTCAAAAAACTATTTGGCTACATCTATTGTTCTTGTCAAATTTTCAGTATTTTCACTAGGTCATCTGTCTGAATTCCATTTAATTTACTATTCGTTATATATTTATTCAAACAACATCATGATATGAGCCCTAATGTAACAAGATTACTTGGGTTGATCCAGTAATGGTATAAAATTCAAAATAAATGAAATATATGGCATCCAGTATACTTCAGTCTATTGTTTTATTACATTATCACGTTTCATGGCAATTATTAAACATTTTTAAATGTGTTTGAATGAGAAAATATTTTTAATTTAATTTTTAAATACCGAAATGATTGCAATGTATAAATTTAATTTTCAAATAGGGTGATTTTATTCCTGTTTGGACTGAAATGTCAGTATCGAAAATCAGCAAGAGAAAAATTATAAATAAAATATATTGGAACTCTCTTAATTCCTTCTTATGTGTTTTTATGCAATTACTGTCAGTTGAATTGTTAATGCAAATAAGCGATAGTATAGCAATAAAAAAATCGAAAACTTAATAGAAACCACTGTAAGTCGCAGTTCAAAATTCTTTCTATTCAAATGCATTAATAAATGAACAAATGAATTATTTCAACAAAAAAGATTAAAGGAAAGTAAAGTTGCCTCTATTGGGTTGATCGATAATAATTATTCTCTCAAGTTAACAGTTCATACGAACATCTGCTATGTAGGGTATTTTTCAGCAATATTTCCATTCATACCGAGCCATTGTGTCCAAATGTATGAATGTTCATTAAGGTCGTCTCACAGTAATTGACGTTTGTTCGGATACAGAGCAATTACTTCTACAGTCTTTTACAATAATGCCCCAGCGAAGTATTATTCACTTCAGCAATTATGAGTAAGGGATGGTCAGACGTACATTAATGCTGGGGATGAAAATGGGAATGGGTAACATCTCTTGAAATGACCATCGGGGGTCACATTATTGACAGCAGGGGTTGAATATAATTTCGTACACAATATAAGATTGGCCGATTAGTATGATCTACAAAACATTAAGAAGAATAATATGAAATAAAGCATGTGTCTTGTAAATTTATACTTATGATTCGCAGTGCTTGTGAGAAATTGCATTAAAAAGAATACATAACATATTGTTTAATACATATAAATGAAATGATTATCTATTTTCACATTCAGAATTTTTCCGTTATTTTCGGTATTTTCTTTTAAATAGAAGATTGAATCAAATGCACCGTTTTGTGAATTCGTAAAAATTTGATTGACCAATTCATATTTTCCTAACGAGGTTTTGTTGTAAGCATAAAATACAATATATGAATTATACAATATATATAAAAAAAAGTAAAACTTAATCAGACATTTAAAAACAAAATATTCAAAATAAGACTATCATGAAAAATATTGAGTGCCGTTGAAATAAGATGACAACATTAGAAAATTCAGGAAACAAAAAAAAACGTCAAAATATTATAAAAAAAGATACATATTTTTTAATTAATCATTAGATCTGCAAAGAAAATATCAAATTACATAATTTATATAACTCGAAGATCCGTATACTATTTTATTTAAAATAAAATTGGCATTTTATACAAATAATAATACAGCTTATAGCATTGAAGCACATTTGACTTAAGATTGTTCGATTGGATCAGAAAAAATACATGGTAAGTTGCCTCTTTCTATTTCTCCATTGAATTTCACATTTTTTCGTCGCAGTTGAATTATTTTATTTCGGTTCATTAAGAATCCAATATTTCTTTGATACAAGGTAACACTATTCAATGAACTAATAGCGTTCGAATCAGTATGAGCAAACTCCTTGTATTTTATTAAGTGAGAAACGTCTCGTTCAAAATCATGGATGCATATGTTTCTAGTAATGTTTAATAAACATATCTTTGTTTTATATTAACTTCTGAAAGCATTTCTTATGCAAGTGATGTGTACCGCAAGATGTAAGCTTCGTTATGGCGATAATCTAAACATTTACAAAAAGAAATGAAATAACAGTGGCGCCACTTATAATGAATACACACACATGATTTCTCTGTAAACATACTTATGGCTTCATAGGAACACAGAATGTTTTAATTTTACTGTTGGTATCGTTAAAAAATGATAGCTTATTTTTCTCATATATATTCGAATGTCGATGTATCGCCAAAAATTGTTTTAAAATTTATGCATATTTTAGTGATAAATTTGTGACACCTTAATTTCAATGATCACATAACAACACACACATGTTACTCTCTCTATGTCCATTGCCAGTGGGTGATTTTTCACTTATTTTTCAAATTATTTTTAATATGGCAATTTTTTCATGTGGCTATAATTGCATAGTTTGTTTTCACTGAATTAATGAATAAATATAACACACATACTTTTTACACGGTAATCGAAAAGAATTTAGTTTGATCACTTTTAAGGTGTTCACTGTCAATACTTGGTGGAAAGGTATTATAATAAAAATAATAATACATTTTTAGTACTTTTTCCACATAAAATTTATTTGATCAGGACCGGTTTCGCTCATTGCGAGCATTGTCAACTGAGCTGAATCAGTTGACAAAGCTCGCCGTGAGCGAAACCGGTCCCGATCAAATAAATTTCATGTGAAAAAAGTACTAAAAATGTACTAGAATTTAGTTTGGTAAACAATATTCAAATTGGCAAATATTCAAAATATTGTTTATTTTTCTTTTGTTAATTAAAAATATAATAATTAATCTCTAATGATTTTGGTTGGAAAATACATACATGTATTATTTGATTACTGAGAACAGTGTACAAACTAATATATTTTAGTTAGAATGTAACAGTAATATCATTTGTATCTTTTACCCATTACACACATATCATTGCTGTTTTATTCAAAACCTTGAATAAATTCGTGTAAAATATATGATGTAAAGAAAATATACGCTTTGAATGTAAATGTTAAGCAGGAATGGTATAGCGGCACCCCAGAGTGGGAAAACGAACTTAACACTATGCATAAAACGTATAAAGCATTTAAGAAGTTTTAAGCCGTTTGCGAAAACAGATGTATCAGGGCTGAAAATGGTTTTTCCAGGGGCATATTTTAGCACTAACTGACTGCTCTTGATACTAAATCTTCTTCGCAGATCTCGCGCCCGAACCTTGGGTAAGTAAATAGATGCATTATACCAATTTTATGGCCATGATCGGGAAGAACCGCTGAGGTAAGTTTAGTTACCGCTGCATTGTAATAAATTTATCTGTAATTTATACTTTTCCAACCATTTATTTTACTGCGCCAATGGATAATGAAATATTTTATCAATGCAGCACTTAACACTGTAATAAATAAAATATCACATTGAATTTAATTTAGTGATGTATTCTAATTACTTATTCAGATAAAGTTCATATTTTTGTTCCAAATATTCTATTGAGTGAAGAGCCTCACTTCATGTCTAAAGAAATATACCACAATAAGGACTTCTTATAATTCAATCCCGTAGCCGAGTGGTCAACGTGTATCAACGAGCTTGAATCACGTAATGATATAATTTATTTGTGTTAAAAAGCATGGATGCCTGTGATCAGTGGCGGCAAGATTCAACCATTTTTGCAAGAGTTCTTTCCTATTCACTGGATTTTAAAACACTTCTATAGCATGGACTTTCAATTCAGATGTTCGTAATACCAACTGTGTCTCTTCCGTAGTACGGAAAAATAGTTGAATCTTCCTTTGCACCCCCCAACATACCGTCACCAGCCGCCGCTGCCTGTGATGCTTACATTCAACTTCCAACTCATCCAACCGATCCATAAGACGAGGCATAGTAGAGACGATATGCTTACTGCTAGCCAATTATTAGCCAAATTAATTTAACATTACCCTCGAAGAGTGGTTAAGCAATTGAATTGCAATAAGTTATCGTAAAAAGTTCTACTGGGATGCTCTATTATGACTCCATATTAAATAATGCTTCACACAAGGAGTGAAAAACATCGTGTAAATTAATTGACTCTGAGATGAATAAATGTAATAAAATAATATAATTTTAATATTTAATACCCAATAATCATAAAAATATATCAATAATTTTATATTTTGTCTGAATTTCATAAAAATAGTCTAACAATTAAAGTTATTGTAATTTGGTTGAGTTATTGTAATCAGTGTTTTAATTTTTAGAAGAAGATTTTGAAAGAGTTGAAAAACGGTGTCGATTTTTTTTTTTTGGCCCATTGGGCATTACGGAAAAGAGAAAATTCGTAATAATTCACTTAAAAGGGGCAGAGTGTGCACTGAATCAAATAATATGCGTACACGAAAACATATTAATTTATCGAATTGTTTTACTTTTTTGCAGTCAGAGGTTATGTAATCTCTCCAATTAATTAACAGTGGTAAGAAAAATACAAATTCTCGACGAATGTGTTTATTTACATAAATAACATGTGGCAGAAAACTATTGTGTGTTTCATTGCAAACATGTGTTTTTCGTTGAAGTAGTATTTGTGTATAAAATTCTGCCAGATAAATTCACCGACAAATTAAACTTTAGTATAATTAATGGATACTGTGTGGTTACATACAACACATTTATTATTATTTATAAAACTCTTTCAGAAGAAAGCATTAAGCCGTTTTGAAACTGTAGAAATATTTATCCAACTATCGCATTATTCAAATAATTAATCTATGTAACTAAAATGATGTTTTTTGACTATAATAACGATTTCTGTGTAATTCCTTCACATGGAAAGATACATATTTTATGTCTGGTTTACTGTGCGAACAAATAATTTATAGAATTAGTTAAAATTACATCTACCGTTAGATGTTAAATATTTAAAAAAGGCATAATGACTTGCATCGCAATATCGAAGAAAGAAAATATCCTAGAAACCAATCCTACAGTGACTATGATTTTTAAAATTAAATGTTCTTGAAATAAATTAAAAATACCAAATTGAATTTAATCAAACATCACTATGTAAAATATAATAAATTTTAAATGTTATATCTGTTTAATGATTCAATAAGTGCTAAAGATATTTTTCTTTTCATCATTAGGATATAAATTTTGATTCTAATTTATCAGTAAATGATACTTTTTTTCAATTGTTGGACAATATTCAATTTAAGATTAGATTAATGTGTTACCATGCAATAAATAATAACAAATGTTTCTTTATTAAATATGTGGTGTTTTTAAAGAACTGTCTCAAGAAAACGTTTCACTAATTTGAAAATTCTATGCGGTGAAAAATAGTACGGAGAAAAATTTTAGTACGAAGTTTTTATTGTGATAATGATATATAACTTGGGTTTTCTATAAGGACATTTAAGTTGCATGACATTTGGGCTATTTTCTCAAACAATCAAAGAACAGAAAAAGTATATTTAAGTTAGGTTAATTAAAAATTTTCAATGATTTATTTTCATCAATGATGTAGACGTCGTAGACAATGGAAAAGATTCAGATTATTTTACAACCACATTGAAAACTTTTCTCAATAAATATACACAATACAGGTTGTCCTCGACTTACGACCGAGATACGTTCCTGGACTTTGTTGTAAGTCGAATATCATACAAAATATGTATGTACTTACATATTAAAATAAAATATGTGTATTTATCAAGGCTGTGGAGTCGGAGTCGGAGTCGTGGAGTCGGGGCTTTTTTCCTGAAGTCGGAGTCGTACTCGGAGTCGGAAATTTTGAAAAGTTTTTATTTTTGCATTTAATATGTCAAATTTGGCCATTGGTCGGATTGGTAGGGTTTATATTTAATTGAATACACATAAATAGGAAAATTAGGCAAAAAAAGTGACGATATTCAACTTTTTTAGTCGGAGTCGGAGTCGGAGTCAGAGTCGTGATTTTGGTCAATGTTGGAGTCGGAGTCGGAGCCGGAGTCGTGGTTTTGGTAAATGCTGGAGTCGGAGTCGGACATTTTTTTACCGACTCCACAGCCCTGGTATTAAATATATCTTTTTTTGTTGCTAAATTTATATTTATTTATTAATACAAAATAAAATATTTACTTCATTAATATTTAAAATCTTTCGTCATCTGTACTTATATAAGAAAATTCCATTGGCTCATCATCAGTAGTGGAAGAACAAACAATAGTAGTCTTATTTAAAAACATATCCAATTTTAGTTGACTTGTTTGTTGTTTTTTTCCCCTGTATATTTCTTTGTAACAAGCAAGATTTTCCTAAATACGGCGGTTTATACTCAAAAATCTTTCGTTATCCGAGTCTATTTTTGCAAATTTTTGCATTATTTGGTCAATTTGAAGGAACGCTGCTTCCATTTCTTTCAATACAATTTTTTTTGGAGATTCCAAGACCATTTCTTTTTTTTTAGTCTCTTCTTCAACCCTTTTATTTTTGATGCATAATAATTCTACATTTGTAAGATCTTCCAAATCATTTTCTATAAGTTGGTCTATTTCTTCACGATCAATTTTAATATCAAGTTTTCGCAAAGCTCTACAATGAGATTTTTAGTGTGTTAAATTTCATTTTATTTTTCAAATTGCGACTAAGTTATGTTTTCAAAATGTTTAGTAAGCTTTTTCCATATTCCATACATGCACGATGATGTGACCACTTGCCACCCCTTTCCAATATTTTTAATTGTTTGATGAATATTAAAATTCTTCCAAAACTCTTTTCTTTCTTAAACATTTTTCCCTCGTCAAGCGCTACTATTGCTTGGGCAAATGTACTTTTTAAATGTGGCAATAGCTACCTGGTCCATGGGTTGGTGGTATTAGGGGGTAAATACACGATGTTTACGTTAGGATGTCAATTTCTGATATGTGGTGGATGTCCTGGTGCATTGTCTAGAATTAAAAGTATATTGAATGGAATTTTGTTTTAATTCTGGAATAAATAAATTGAGTCAAAAAAAAAATTGTTTGAGCGGTAATATAGTGGTAACATTTCAATATTGATTCTTTTGAGGGCTCTCGGCTTTTAAGAGTGATAAATCATTAATAGTTTCAATTTATATCCAGCTATATTGCCACCCAATAAAAAACTAAAACGATCCTTAAATGCCTTGAAGCCTGCATACTTTTTTCTTCCTTATTAATGTAGGTAGGTACGCTGATGCATTTTCTTCCAATAGAGCGCGGTTTCATCAATATTATAAATTTGTACGTATTCTTCGTTCCTAATCAATGTGTCAAATATTTCGATTAAATCTTCAGAAGCCTTGTAATTGGCACCAGTATTCGTTTTTCAAATCTCGAAAACCAATACGCATGAATCAGGGTTGACAACGGCGCACCGTACTTCGTAAAAAAGCTATTTTTTTTGGTCGAGGACTACCTGTATATTTAGCCGCAGCATTAAACGTTGATTAACTATTTCGCACCAAACTATTTTATTGATATGATTTGATTATAATATAATGAATAACGGAGAATTATAGAAGTAGCAAAAATATTAAATGAATTATCGCTTTTTATCTTAAAAATCTTTTTTAGCTTTTTGACAAATTAAATATAGTATTAGAGTGTGATTATTCGCATTTTCTTTGAAAGATCAAGACTTTTTCACACGCCTAGTTGGCGAATATAAATGACACCCCACCAATCATATTAAGTCGCCGGCCAAGGGAAACACGAAAATGCGTTTAAATTTACACCGAGTCCACATAGCTACGTGCTCGCTCTATTTTTACTTTTCCATTTAAAATGAAGAAAAAAATGCGTCAAAGATGCTTAAATCACCGTTATATTGTCTGGAGTTAAGTGGTGACAACTATTTGGCCGTGATTTACTGGCACAGCGCGGCACCGCAAAATGTCATACATTATATTGAAACATCAGCTGCTTTCAAACAAAAGAATGCGAGACAAAAGGCTACTTTATATTGAAGCGTGAATTAACAGGATATTCAGTAATTAGCTACCCAAACAAACCGTTATCGTTATAAACTTTAATTGGCATAAATATATTTAAAGTGATTTTCGTGTCATTCGAAATAAAACAAGAGATATTATTTGAATTTAAATGAAATCATTTTAACATCCAGGATATTTATTCGTTGAGAAATATTTAACGTGAAGGTAAATATGCTTTTACATAAGAACTGAATTTTTTGCTTAAGATTTAGATCTTACTATTTTGTATTCCCGCGTCTTTTAAAGAAAGAAAAAATCCAACCTCTATTTTGAAATTTATAATAAAAGAATTATAATCAATATTAAGAAGTTAAAATGAAATGCCACAAATCTACCACCGAATAATCCTACATTGTAGTAATACTTTTCATTAAAGAGTTGACTAGAAAAATATACTTTTAATTAGTACAAATAAACTCTCAATACAACAACAACAATTCTGCGAATGGATTATGTTACAGGTAGATAATTAAAATTATTAGCATGCTTTTAATCACCCAGTAAGTGGATGCGAATGTTTTTGTATTGAAAACGAGTGATTTTGTGATAAGTTTGTCTCTGACACGCCTTGCGATTCACTTTGAGGTGTGACTCAAGCTTGCATATTAAAAAAGCTTCGCGATAGGTCAATATTGCTTCAAAGCTACGAAATATGTTGTATTATGCGAGAAAGCTTAGAAATCGGCATTTTTAATTCAACACAAATTTATTTCATTATTTATTAAAAATTCACTTAAAGATATCCATATCCATTCTTTTATGTATGTATTTATAAATCGGCAGTTTGTTTGAAAATATTCATTGATTAATTGTTTGTCAATGAATATTTTCAAGTAATTAAATTTTCAATTAACAGTTGTCGCTCAGCTTTGAAAACATATTCAATCTGTTTGGTATTGCAGTAGACAAACAATGAGTTTAAAGACATTTTGCATAAAAAATACTCATAATTAAATATTCTTCAAATTATAAAATATGATACTATAACAACATATGTATGTACATAAAATAATAAGTAATATATAATCATAAAAAGGCTATTGCTTACATGGAATTATATTTGTTGAAAAATATTTCAGAGTGCGAAAGATTATTGATAATTATGGATACCGCTTAAAACAAAAGTAATTATTTAAATGAACAACTAACTTTTTCTTCAATTAAAATAAATATTTTGATGTACAATAGTTAAGAATCCATACTTAAGATTCTAGCATTCTGATAGCTGAAAAAATGTGCTTTAGAGTTTCAAAATTCCCTCAAGAAGAAACTAGAAAAGATATTTGTGTAACAAAAAATTTAAAATGTATATAATTAATAGTAGTGTTAGAAGCTGTCAAATAAATGAATAAGAATTTTCACATTTTTTTATAATAACTTGATTATTCAACGTTTCTAAAACAACATTGTTATTATTAAAGTAAATCCAAGTCACCACTATGTGTCAAAACACGAATACTTTCAGAGGTAATTAATTATCGAAATCTTTGAAAATCCATTGTAACCTCGCAAACTTTATCTTGATGGAGCACAAATGAATCTTGCGGCAGTATCTTATCGACAATGTCTATTATTTCTTCTGGCTGTCGTCTAAATATAAGCTCCTCGGCGTATTTATGAAGCTTTGAAAGAACAATAAAAGAAAAATTCAACCGCGTAGTTACGCGCGCCCCGCAAGTATAATGGATATTCCGAAAATAAAATAAAATGTTTAAATATTTATCCACGTGACTCGAAATGAATCCATCTAAAAATGCACCCAGACAATAGTAGATGCCGTCGACTTGCTCATAAAAGACGCCACTAATGTGGCATAGGTAGGTGATGGAGAGGTTTTCTTTTTTATCTCATTTACAAATAACATTTTCATCATTTATCTGCAGCTTAAAAATCGCCAAATAGAACGCTCGAACAAATATAAATTATGTTCCCATATCGTACACATCATGCTATTTTGATCTTTCAACAATTTTTCCAGACTAGTCAATGGAAAAAATCTATTCAATTCAAGAACTTATCATTTTTTTTACGAATATACGAATACTCATAACAATCAAATCAATACATAACCGATTATATATTTAACTTTAATTGGAGAATTTTATAAAAAATACCGAAATATGATTTCATTGAAAATGTCGAACGAAAAAGAGAGATGCAATTCGTGTACCTAATATAAGAATATAAGAATTTATTTATGGCTATAGATGTTGTAAAATGAAAAATATACGATAATTAGGAAGTAGAAACATTTTGTTATTATCCTATATATGTATATGTAATTATCTGAGTTTGATTATATGTTCGTAACTCATACAATAACGTATTAATATATTCTTAAAACAGAGAATACATATGACCACAGTTTGCAATATCGATATTAGCAGCACACTTTATAACTTTCATTTTTAATTAATTAATCGGCAAAACTATAATCGAGTGTCAACATGTGTGTTTTACTTCACATTCACAGATATATTGATTAAATTAGTCCAGAAAGCAAGACGAAAATATTTTTTAATAATCTATCTCTTTATAATGGTATAAACATTATCGAGGTACGACTTTCATTCCACGTGATTTATCTTGTTCTATTATAAGTAAACAAAGTGATAGTTCGGATGCTTTTAAATGAATATATATTTATACGTACGAATAAAAATATACACTCAGAGTATGGTGGGGTCACATTTAAGATGGAAAAAATGCGAAAAGGGAAAACTTCATATAAAATGTATTTTTTATAGTTTTTTGGCAATTTTTGCCCGAGTCTCGCGGGAGTTCATATATTACAGTGTCCGGTGACAGGGTGTATTGAAATGTATGACCGTGGAGGACTGTCCCTCGTTAGCCTTGCTCACACAGACAAACAAATACACATACGGCTTTCTTCATACAAAGACACCTTCATAGGATAAAACACTCAAATGTAAAGAATCCTACCAATACGTTTTTATATCAAGGGATGGATTCAGGAATAACTTTTGTATTTTGATGTCGTTATTAAAAATAATAAAGTATCGCAGACTTGGCAAGTAGTAGTAAGTATAACTGTCCATTAAGAAATTATATAATCAGATGATTTTTTGTCTCATCATATTTTCGTTTCTTAGACTAATGGATCTTGAACAAATAGAATTAGTTTATTGGAAGAGAAATAATGCATTACTGAATAATCAACGGATAGGTCTTTTTCAAACATTGAATTACAAACATTATTGAAACAAACGCTTAAATTTTGTATTTTTCCATGAATTTTGTCGCTAACGACCCGGGATTAATCTTTAGGCATCTTCGGGGATTTTTTATGAATATGAAAAGTTCCGGATCGTAAGTGACAAAGCTTTTGGAAAAGTAAAACATTCAAACGTTTCAAATTTGATATTGAAATTCCATCAAGCACTATATTTATATATTGTGCTTGTAGGTTGTAAAAGTACATTTCTACATTATCTGACAATATGTGTGCATTATTTTTTATCACAAGAAACTTTGGAACAAATGAAGATTTAGTAGAGCTTAATTCAGCTCGTATACTTTTTTAATGAATGTTTTTATAAAACTATGCAAAATATATAAATCTGATGAAATTTTGTTCTTTGGAATTTCGTAATAAAATCATAATAAGGCTTTTTATGTTTTTACTCTAATACACACCCTGAATGAAAAACTCATAGAGAGGGTTTTTTTTATTTAGAAATCTCGGGAATATACCCTCGGGTCACATCAGTCGCGCTCTTTGGTGGACATTGCTTGCATATGCACCGTTCCTTGACCAAGTGCGCGTCTCGCCAACCCACGGGGAGAGTGGGGTGGCCGCGGTTCTTTGATATACAACTCTTGGGGTAAGTTTTCCTATTTTTATATTGCACTAAAGCGCTAAATTTACCTACGACATGCTAATCCGATAAAAATACATGGCGCAGTTTTGATTTGGTGGAAATCCCTAGACAATCCATAATTTACAACCCGACTATAGTTTATTCTTTTTTATTTACGTTCATACAGAAACGGAATAATTTTAATATATACAGCAATAAATCAAATTTCAACAATTTTTATTGGTAACAAAGCATATTTTATATTATTATAATACGGCAAAAGCCACAAGGATAAATTACATATATACATATGTACGTTGCATAAAAACTTTTTAACGGTCTTATCTATATTAATATACAATATATAGTTTTTTGAGAGTATTACGAGAGTAAAATTTTCAGTTCAATATTAACCTCTCATTTTGAAATATTTACCAAATTTAATATTGCTATGTGAAACTCAATTGCATTCGATGCTGGTATAGTAGGTAATAAAGCAAGTCAATAATTAGAGGGAAGAGGTGGAACAAAGAAATCTCCGCTAGCCTCGGCTGAAAATGATGGTTTGTATACAATAAACTATGTTGACCGTACCTAGCATCTCAGTATCCTGGATAATTTATTGTAGAGTCAAGTTACCTTGGTAGAGGCTTAGTCTTAATATTCCAGTCCCGCCTATCCCACGTGGAAAACAGGTAAGTAAAATGCTTATGATCCACAGTTTGCGATATTTAATGTGTTAAATTCTAGTGACGAGCTGTCTGTTTTGCGATTATTAGCTATATAAATTGTATTTGACTTTATGACCATACAAATTGAACCGTTTGAATTTTGTACCTTTCCATGAGTTTTGTCTCTAAAGGCTCGGGTTTTCCCATTCGCCGGGCCATGTCTTGAAATTCATGAAGATGTCGAAAGTAGAAACCTGGGTTGTTAGGGATGAAGCTCATAGAAAAGTACATAGTTCGAATGATTTAAATAAAATACTGAAATAACATCAAGCACCTTCACTCGAAATCCTAAAATATGAGTATAAGTGTATTTTTTAATCGGATGTTGTTAATAATCTATAAATGTAATACAAAAATGCACTAAGTGCACTGAATTCTGATATTTGATGTATCTGCAGTCAGAAATAGGATAAATGTGTAGGCCTTAAAGAAGGCCGAAGGGCCTCACCGATTCCCCGCGGGGGCAGTTCTCTCTACGCCTGACCGCCTTGCACCAGCGACCATCCCTACACATTACTTCATCCCCTATATCGACAGCAATAATAATTTGCAGTAAATATTGAGTGTCGGCTTTTATGCGATTCGCTTTTTTATTTTCGACTTGAAACTGAATGTGTAATGAATTTTCATGTGATCCTTTTATGTAACGTCGAGTTGTTTTTGAAGAGATTTCACATGTTATTAAACACAACAGGATTAATAGTGGTGTGATTAAAACAGTGAGTGGTATAGCAGTTTGATTACAATGCGTAAATTAAATATCACTAATTAGGAAGTTTACTGTGAGTAATTAAAATTTGTTTTTGGTTTAATATTTAAAATTCACGCAATAGTATTTCAACGATTTGGCAAGCAATTTACAGCTTGGCTTTCGACTATCATGCATTTTTTCCGATTCCCATGAGTTATTGCACTACTCCAGTCTTTTTGTTGATGCAGTATCTAATACCAGCGAATATCATTTATTTTAAGCCTCCATGAAGTTGTTAAAATGCAATGTCATATCCCTGTCTGTTTCTATACTATTATAAAATGCATACATTATACTAAAATTATATATACATATATTCTATACACATACATATTCAGATTTTGTTATATCGAACTTATATAAAAGGAAATTTATATTCCTTAAGTCCAGATCAAAATGAGTACCAATATCAAAAAATATTCATATATTATTATATAACAAAATCGATTTTCTCCTTTAAGTTTCTAATTCCAGAAACTTTTGCATCTTCCTTGTAAATATCTTCTATCAATTGCTGCCAGTGAAGTCACGGCAGTCAGTGGTTTATACCTAATGAAATATCACTGAGAAAAATTCGCTTTCTTGTACAATCGAAATTCTTAGTGCTGTTTACATCATGTTTCACAACCTGTCATAAAAATTTATATCGATAACTCATTACATATCTTATAAGAATAATATCATAGGATGAAATATTTTCTCAGGGCCGGTATGAAGAGTAATTTTTCAAATTAACACTTTCATTCGCAGACATTATTCATTCATTCTTGATGAACAAAAAAAAAATGAATTGAAGTTTATGCACGAACCTTATTTTAATTTTCTTTCTTTGTTTAAGATTCGAATATACAATTTTTATATTGGAGTGATTAAAAATATACCCCTTTCTTTCATATGTGAAATTCAATTCACATAATAGTTTGAAATTCGAAATCTCAAATTATCACACTAAAAACGTGGTCCATTTGAGCTTAAACACTTTTTTTTTGTTTTCCATACTATTTAGTAAAACAATCATACTTACTGATTTGATTATTGATTTTATATTGGAATATATTTCTTTAACGTGGTTTTTGTTTTTTATCTATGATATTGTGTGTATTAATCGTTTTTTTTGAATGTCTTAAAATACAAATCAATTTTGGTCAAAAGATTCTTATGGATGATATGCTTCATACACGCAGTGTTAAGTGCTCAATAACAATTATTATGAAATTTCCGACGGTAATCGATGAGAAACTAGAGTACAAAACGGGTGGGGAATGGTGGCTAAGTTGCAACATGGGTAACAAACACTTTTCGCTTATTTTGGCATTTTTTGAATAAGAAAGCTTGACCAATTAAAGAACTAGATATAAGATCAATTAAATAATCTATGTCAGGCCGTAGAACTTTCCGCTAAAAGCTTAGAACAGAAGTAATTATGAAATTTAGTTGATTTTATCGTACCAACCGTATCGTTACCAATGCTCATTAAACATTGTTTTTGAATGCCCATCTTCTGATATATGCTGGATAAATATAATCAAGTAACATTAAAAAAGATCGCGGAGCCAGCAAATTGAAATCAGTAAGATAAATCCCAGCATGGTTTCGATATCATATTACGATTACGAACTTATTTAAAGGCCTAAATATTCGTACAAGGTATAAAAATGAATCGAATTTAATGAATTTGACCATGCTTGTTTAATTAACCATCCCAATTCTAATATTGAATAACCCTTATTCGAAATTACTTTGAAAATATCCCTTATTGTGGCGAAAATCGTTTCATCGTGTAATTTAAAAAATATTTTGTAAAAAATGTTTTTTAAAAAGTGTCAACACTAGCCCCTTTGTTCCCTATTAGAAATGCGATAAGGAAACATGTTCTGAGTATACATTTTATTTACTTTTGCAGTATCATTAGAGTGCAATTAATTACATCGATCTCACTGTATGAATTATTAATAACGTCTGTATTTATATTCAGAAAAAAATGATTGCGCAGTGATTATTTGTAAAGCCAGTTTCATGAGATACTTTTAGATATATGTATGATTTTTATGTCGGCAGTGATATAGTATTTAATAAACATTATAAAACTCCAAATTTTAAATACTCTGACAACTTTGATATTTTATTGTGAAATCTTTATAGTTTTGCAAATTATTATTTTTAATGTATACTTCGAGAAAAGAAGAAAAAATTGGTAACCACATACTAAAGTTCATTTTATGATAATTCGTTCAGTGAAAAAATATGTCATTTCCGTTGATTGAGCCACATTTAATAATGTCGCAATATCTTGTTAACTAAGTTATAAATCGAACAATATAGTTAAGTTGTGTATAGAGGTGGGGGATATGATTAAAAGATGAATATGAAAACATATCGTTACTTAAAACGTTCTAATTGTATGAATGTTGCCTTGTTATATATGCAACAATTGTAATATTTTATAAACCACGCAATTCAGCATAAGTCGTGTTTTTAACATATTTGGTAACAAAAATAAACATATTATATTTAGACTCTGATGCACTCTGATTATTTCATTTTTATTTTCAAAATTGACATTTCCGTTCTGAATTGAATTGAAATGGTTAAAATGTATAACAAGAAATAATGTCTAATAATGACATTTATATCGAATGTGGCTTAAGCTGTGTTAGATGTGTAGTCTTAAACTTTAAAATAATGCAAGCTTAGGTACATATAATAATGAAAGGCGTTTTTTTAATTCTGTCTAGATGATCAAAAGGCGAGACGTCTTTATTTTCTCTTCGAATGCTTTTATTCCGAGTGGTGTGTAAGAGAGTTGCGAATAAATCACGATAAAAATACAGCAAAATTACCGGCCTTTGTTGTCCCGACCGGTGCTCCATTTCATTCCATCATTTATGTGATATTTCTCCACCCATAGCTGTTCATTATTACCAGCAAGCAAGCATGCTTGAGTTCTTTTGTTGCCGCTAATTTAAATTGTTCGTTAGTTACATTTTCACCAGTGAAGTTTCTTAGTAGAGGGTTAGGAATTAAGTCAGCTGTAATATATCAACATTTTTTCCTACAAAACTCGGCCTCAATGGCGTCGTGGTTAAATTGTACCCTAGCGAAAAGATGTCTCAGGGTTTAAGTCGCGGCAAAGCTTATACCAAATATGCGTGTTCCTATGTGATTTAAATGTTTGAAAATATATATACGGCGCCATGACTTATAAAAGCTGTTATTATAATTTATTTTAATAACAATGCGAAACAAGTGTTGATGTGGAGAATAAAGTTTGAAGAAACAACTTATTTAAATTAGATAAATGTCTTCAATTAAATATTAATAAATAACAATAATATGTTTTTTTAAATACATATAAATTTATAAAAATAAGTGGCCTAATAATAAAACACTTTTATTAACAACCAGAATAGGAGTCGTTCATCGCGAGCAGAACTCATGAAAAATTTATCCGAATTCATGTAAAAATAAATATTTAATCTTTACACTAAATTAATACTCAATTTACATAAAAATATGTGAGAGAAGAATGTGTGTTCAAAGTCAATTTACAGAAACCTTGTAATTTGTTTTATAATGAACAATTTGTGTTTAGTTTCTGTGAAGAACTTATTATTTGGCAAGCCACTGATTTTCAGCTTGCAAAAGTATGCGTTAATTTGCAGATCGTGGTATTACATGAATGAGAATCTCACACTGCAAAAGATTTATGATTTCCTAAAGATAATATGCAAATTGTCTCCAATCTATATGTAGGTCTGTTTATTGTGATATTACAAAAATATTCAAATAACTACAAGAGAAGCGGTAATTGTAATTTTTTTATGAATTTACTTTACAAGATCATGTTCCAGATATGATCCAGTGAACATTTGAATGTTAAAATGTTTTTCGTGTTGGGAAAGATATAACATTACAATTTTTTTCACTATTTCATGAAACAAATTTATGTTCTATAGCTCGGTCGAAAGAATGTATTAAATTACAGTGGTAATTATTATAATTAATATTTCACATGAGATTACAATACTGGTAACTAGAAATAATATATTAATAAAAATGCCCAATACAGGATTGATACTCTATGATAAACAATGTTTTCGATATCTACTTTCACATCATTTATGGGTATCCGTATGTGGACAATGAGAGAGAAAATTAATTGAAAAATTGTTGATCCATAGTTGAACTGATCGGTCACGCCATCTTGTTGGCAACGACGACAAACTATGAAATATTTTATAACTTTGCGAAGAAATAAAGAGAATGAGTGAATATATAGTTTGAACTCACTCAGATCAATGCTTCTTATCATTCTTTAATGGGTTTTAAATAAATCTGGGATTCGTATTTTATATTTATAAGGTTTGCGAGGAGCTGCGGAAATCAGAGTGCGCGATTGAATCTTCATATATTGCAATAAATATGTCATCTCTGTCAATCTCTTTAAGATATGCAAGATCATTTCTTTGCGTTGGTGTATCAGAATTTGTCTGCATTTAAATCAGCTGTACATTAAATTGACCATTTAAAATTTCAATACATTTTGAGTGTTGAAAACTGCGCTTGAGAATGTAAACAAAGAATCGACTTATTGCTTTTAATATACCCATTGTAATCATTTTAAAGTAATATACCCAGTTTATAGAGTTTTAAATCCTTAGCAGGCTTTGTTGTTTAAAACTTTAAATGCGATGATGATGGAGATTGCAATGCATTACTAGCTTTTTGTGATTCATTGATTAAAATTAAACCAATATGAACATTTTTTTATTATGTATGCTATGTATTTTTATTACGTATGTATTATGAAAACCCTTTATATCCTGTACCTGGCGTTTTACGTTTAGATGTTAAATATGTTGTACAAAATTGAAAAATGCGATGAATATAAATTATTTTGTTTTCATTCTCAATTTGCATACACTTTTACATCAAAAGCTATGAATATTCATCAATTCATCCGTAGGGTAAAAAGATGTACGAAGAGCGATTACGTCAAGCAAGCATCTGGTTTACAATTAGAAGCGTGCGTAAACCATTTTTATGAAGAAAAATAAAATAAATATATACAATGCTGATTAAAGATAGCTTGATTGCAATTAAAGAACAATCCGACTAATTGGAATGATGAAATGCTTTGTAGGGTTCTTTAGTGAATTCTTTACCATGTAAAATTAGTTTTCCTCACAATAATCGTTCGTTTCAACTGACTTGTTTCACATATTTCTGATTGCATGGCCTCATTGTTAATGAGTACTTTTCGCAATTTTAATCTTTTATAGTTAATAATTATGAAAGAAAGAATAAAATTAATCTGCGCATCGTGAAAACAAAACGTTCGAAAGGTTTGATTAGAGAAAAGACTTTTTTTTCAGAGTCGGTGGAGTAAGAAAGTTATTCAATATTTTCCTAATTATCTATCAATATTTTTATCTCTTATTTAAAAAATGTAAGCTCGGAAGTTTTGATTTGTTACGACACTAATCGGGAGGTTTTAAGCTGAGTCGATACTTTAATACTTAATACTTAAAATTGAATACCGTATTGAAAAAAATACTTTAAATAATAATAAACTATTTACACAAAAATATTCTTGCCTTTAAAAACAACATCTCATGTGAAAATTTAAACGGAAAGTTTTACTTTGTTTACATTTATTAGGGATGTATTTTGTCACTCTTTTCATCAACGAAATAATTATGTGTCTTGACCTTTGTTATCAGTAGTAGATTGACTTAATTATTCTTACATTTAGATTTTTTTCATTTAAAAATATACATTATTCAATATGAATGAAAAAAACAAATATTGACACCAAAAAATATATGATTCAAATTATATATTTATTGAAATATTAACTATTAAAATAAACTAACCTTTTTTTATCTACATTTAATATTATTTAAACCTTGAAATATTTTACTTTTATTACACATGAATCACATACGCTATCATAATTACATCAGTCGATGCGTATATTCATCTCAATACATGTGTAATTGGCTTATATACCAACAAGTAATAATTAATCTCGGACAATAGACAAAGTTTCTCTATATATGAGGGCTTAGGAAGTTTCCAAGAAAGCTCTGCCATATCCCCTTACATTGTTATTAAACCATCTAATTGGCAATAATCTAAACCGAAGTTTGCAAAACGTGTTATGTGGGATCAGAGCTTTATGGAAAGGACAAAATGTGGAATTACCTATACAGATAACTTTGTTGAGGGAAGCACCTCTGTATCGGAAAGATTATTCTACTCTGACAGTACTTTAGTCTTCATAGAGCCGTATTAGTCTTGTTCAGAGTAGGACCGACATATTAATTGGAAATAAGTTACTAAGTGTGATGTTTTTTCGAGTACAACCCAATTTATTTGTATGCTAATTTTTGAAACGAGTGTTCCCAATCTTCATCCGAAAACAATAAAATTAATGCTATTTTTTTGTAATATATTAAACAAAGAAGATTGATAATAATGAGCGTTATAAGTCGAAATACAAAAGTGCCAATAATTCTCCATGTCAACAGAGGATGTCTCGACTAGGGATTCCAATCCCGGGCCAAAATTTTGATCCCGGGATTTCGGGATTGCAATAAGTTGGTCCCGGGATCCCGGGACCAGTCCCAGGATCTGGGATATTTTTCTTATTTATTTAATATTAGCTATGTTATTTTATCGATAAAAATAGCTTAAAATAAATAATACAATTTATTTTGACATTTGTTTATTGTTCAATGTATAAATGTACGTATAATTGTAGACTTGGGGTTAAAATGGAAAATAGTATAAATAAAAAAGTGACAAAATTAATTGGAAAAAAATATTTTGAATAAAACGCACGTAGTAATAACAAAGCATCAAGCGTTTCATCATTTAGCCAAGATCTATTTTTTTCCTAAACAGCCTACTGCTGAAAAAGCACGTTCAGCCTCTACACTTGTTGGGGGTATAGTCATCAAATATTGATATGCCAGTTCGAGGTGATGACCACGTGAGCCTCCATTATCAAATAACATCATCTCTTGGTTTATAACGGACATAAGCCTTGTGCAATTTTGACTTTTTGGTTCGCATGTCATCAAGCTTATTGCGATTTCATCCTGTAACTGATGTTTCATTGTTTCTTTTCCAATTGGGTGGGATGACTGCATTGAAGTAAATTCGATTGATGATTTTTCTAGTGGCACTGATATTTCGATCATATCTTGAGCTTCTTCTTCATTTAATCTTTCAATAAATTTTTGAATAGTTTCTTTTATAGTTTACGAGTTGTTTTGTTGTCATTGAATGATGAAGGATTAAATAAATATTTTAGTGTATCAGTTAAATCTGTTCGGCTTCGTTTTTCGACATGTTTTTGTAGAGAAATTAATACATCTTTGCACTTTTTACATTTAGCTGTAGCTCCATCCGTTGATGTAAAAAAGTATTTCCATATCGAATTAATATCACCATCTTTTTTGTGAATATTATATTTTGGTTGTTTATCCATTATATTATAAACACGCTAAATCTTGAGCGAAACGCGTGCACTCCAGAGCACAGCATTTGTCGTATTGCCCGGAAGGGGATTACAGACATCTGGTCCTAGAGGTGGGACTGGTGGGAGTAATCTGATGCAACATACGCGTTTGTGTGACACGTTCCACAAAATATGTTTAAATAATTCGATCGTGCTGATAAATCAGTTAATCCCGAAATTTCGGGATTGTGTTTTCTAATCCCGGGACTCATCAGGTACTTAAAAACGGCGGGATCCCGGGATTTCGGGATCCGGGATCCCGGGATTGGAATCCCTAGTCTCGACCCTTCGATTGAGAGAAAGTAAAGATTAAAAAGTTCTCTCCATATACATATATATAAATATATATATCAGGAGTTTTTGTATCATAAAAGCGTGAAGTGATTGGGTCAGATATTTTGATATAGCTATAGTTTTTTTTAAATTTAATTTGATTCGTCGATTGCAACTTCAATTTACAAATTAATCCATTCATGGGATGAAATTATTAAGTGCAAAGCCACCACTACGCGGAAGATTCTAATTAAAATATATTTTTTACTAAGAATGAAGGTCATTTTCTTTACATTTATGTCCACTCTCAATGTGGAGCATATGGTCCAATGGAGGTTAGGTTAAGTCCGTCACGGAAGCCAACGACGTTCGCCACTGCGCCACGGAGCTGAAAAAAAGCATATTAATAATTATCTAATTGAAATATAGCATTAATTGCAGGGATTGTTGGTAGGATAATGTCAACTGCCGTTCTTGTTGTAGTTTAATAACTGTTTACAGACTAACTTCACTTAATCTAGCCCTGAAGTGTTGTGATTATCGCTGTATTCTCGCATGAGAGGTGGCTGCCTCTAGATGAGGAGGGATGGCTGATGCCCTATCTGACCAAGGCATGGTGGGATTGCTTTACCGTCAAACTCAAAACCAGGATTACTAACAATTCAATCTCCCCTTAAGGCATCGGCGTTATCTCTCTGAACAAAACTGTGTGTATTTCCTCAATAAACGAGGAACATAATAATTTAGCGTGGTTTTCCACACATCAATAAATTGCTGAAAACACTTATTGCTTATTGGCGCTCGTAAAGAATGTCGTTAAAAATAAAAAAAAACATCTCAACAAAATAAATTGATTGCAAAAATTTTATTAATGTATTTAAGGTCTTGTCCGCTGCCAATGTGAAGTATTTTTTTTACCATGGCCACTTACAATATGGACTGTATGGGCTCCTACCGGAGTTCATATCAACATATGTTAAGATAACTGATGGTACTAACAAACTATTATATACAGTAACTGTTTATTAATTCTTAGAGAAATTACATAATGTATATTTGATAAATAAAGCGCAAACAAAAATACCACAATACTCAAGTAATGACATGGCCATTTTTACTAACACAGTTAATTGTTTAAAGCCACTCATTCTAAGCTGGTAAAGTTAATTGATCAGTGACATAGTTCATTCAGTTTAAAAATCAATCTGATCAAATTATCGTATAATAAAGGAAAGCTTCAATGATTATTAATAAGTCCACGCTATTTTCATTGCAGCTGGTGTCAATATTGAACTGTCGCCAGCCACAACTACGCCACTAAGAATAATAGTTGTTATAAAACCGCCTTGGCTTTTATAGGACGGAAAGGCAAATCATGTGAATTAATTACCTCATAAACTAAGATAAAATTTAAAAAATTTACTGTATGTTTTGTGTGTGTTTATTTGCATTTTGTATTTCTTTCACCAAATGCTTTCATAATATTTGTCTTTTAAAAGCTCAAAATAAATAATAAGCACTGCTCAAATAATGCACTCGTCTTGAGTAAATTTTAAAAAAGCTCTGAACTCGTATTTATTCAAAGCTTTTAAAGCTAAATCTTTGTCAAAAATAAAACTTTTATTTATTCCCTTCTCTTCATAGCTGCGAAATTTTGCGAGTCTTAAAAAATAAAAAAGAAATTTGAGGCCGCGTGAATATTTTATACAAAAACTCAATGCTTCTCAACATCATTTATCTGGGTTTTTTTAAATCTACCGAAGAAAATAAACTTGAGTAAATATTACATATTAATTATAACATAAGCATGCACAGATATTCTGTATACTTTTGAGACCCACGTACAATTCCAATGCGGATGGAGTATTATATAAAAATACAATTAAGAAAATACTTGTAGTTGTGTAATCTCTACGATTCCGAAATAAAGGATATATGGGAATTTTAATGTGCAACTGAAATGGTTTTACCATGATTGATAAATAAGAGCGATGGTTAATTAATAATAGAATTACGGTATTTTATCAATACGTTTTGGTATCTTTTTATTATTATCAAGGCTAGTTTTTCCCAACGATTAAATATTAATAACAGAATGGTGTATGATAAATATTGTAGCTATTTTTTATATGCCATCCCTCAAATAATTGAATTATTGAATATAATATAATGCTAGCCATGAGTTAAACTAGATCTGATCATTATTCAAAGTATAGAAATCGTACAAAGATAAACGTGATTTATTTTCCACCGAGAATTGACTGTGAATAAAATAAGCATCATTCTAATGAATGGAAAAATTTGAAAGGCGATATAAAAATATTAATACATATTAAAATATAAACATCCACTTAAGAAAAAAAATGTTAAACTTTTTTTTTCTTTTCTTGATTTCGAATAAGCTTACGTAATATTTACAGAGCACTGTTCAAAATTTTTATGAGAAGCTTTGGCATATCGCGTTATTTGTGTGGTTTCACACGATGACGTGAAGTGAATACTTTTATAGGGCATATTATTCTTGGGGGAGTGTTTTCCCGTAGGAATGACGGGTGATTTTATTACGAATATTTCAGGTTGTCATTCAAATGCATTTTCCTTTCACTTTTGTGTCAACGAGATCCATTTACATTGAAACCCTGAATAGAATTGAACAGCTGAGCAATGCCCAAATTTAATAAAAAGAATCAGTATTCATGTTTGAGCTTAACCTCATAAATCAATCGCAAATCATAATTTTAATATTAATTATTACTAAAAAGATCATAAGAATTTTAAAAATGTATCAACATTACATTTGCGCTAGATTATTTCACCTTCAAATTAAAATAGAAAAGATAATGAAGAATAAACTTTTAAATCAAATCTCAACTAGGTATCTTGATTGCTTGTTTTATTTTTTTCTTCCAGATCAGTGCTTCCTAATCTGGGGTCCGCAAGTTTTTTGCGGGGGTCAGCGAACATCTTCTAGATAAGAGTTGATTGATATCAGATAATTTGCTTGAAGTAATCACTTCATATAATGAAAAAAGTATTTCATGAATAAACGTCTATTGCAAAAGAAAGTATAGTTTTTATAATTTTATTTTTAAATCTTTTAGTAAGTAAGTTACTATTCTTTGTGATAAAATATAAACATGTGAAATAAAATTTTTGAAGACTAAAAAATGTTTTTTTTCGGGGGTCCGCAGAATTTTTTTAGATTTAGGGGTCCGTGGCATGAAACAGGTTGGGAAGCACTGAATAAGATAACTAGATGGTAAAACCGGTATATATTTTTGATGAGAATCGGTAGGACACGCAGCCAGTGAAATAGTTTATCTTCAATCTATTATTTAGTATAATATTTCACCGTTTATTTTGATAGAGAACCAAAATAATTATGACATGAAAACTCTCTATGATTGACATAAAACACAAAGATTAACAGCTTTAATTTTTTATTTTAATTAAAAGAATATTAAAATTTTCCCCTCGCAATCCTTTGAAAAACGAGAACCGAAAAACTCTTTGAATTTCGATATTAATGCTTTGTAAAAATATTATACCAATTTCCTTTTATATCGCGAGGGTCGTGTACCATGCCCTATAATAAAACTTGTCACTTTTTGACATATGAGTTTAATCAGTTAAAAAGGAAAGAGATATTGATATAACGTACGTCTATAAACGTATCAAACAGAAATATATGTCTACGACTTAACTTTTCACATTTTGCTAGCGCGGATACGGTGGATTTTTTAGATTTATAACGGTGTAGTTGCAAACATTTTTATCAAGAAAAAAACTTCAGAAAAGCATTTAACTTTTCTTATGCAATTACTTACACGCTGATAACTACATTGAATACGAGTGTTTGGGCTAAAAAAATCTTTAAGGTACAACGATGAATGATTTTTTAAACTAATATATTTCGGAATCAAAATAACGCGCTTATGATTTATACATATAAATTGTGGTTAAATAAAATTATCTTCGTCAGTAATTATTCTAAGTATATATCACGGAAAAGCTGGGTAGACATCATTATTACTACATTATTATTTCATTATAATTATTGGTTGAATGTCAGTTATTCGCTCTCTATAGTATGCTAAATCATGACTATCACCATAATTGAAAGCAAAGTAATGATAAGGGTCCGTTCCCTGATATTATATTTTAACATCTGAAACTATTGCAGTATTGGGGCTTAAAATTATTACTTTCTCAGCAAACCGGTTTTCATTTGTAAATAAAATGTGAAATTATTAATTTTCATTTTTGTCATTCAATATTAGAATACTATTTCATCCTTGATTAAAAGACATCGATACCATTTAAATTCATTGAATTGTGGTTTACAGTCTTGACATCGAAATTCTCTTCTCAATGTGGAATTATCATAATATTTATTAATTATTTTATGCACTTTAAAAGCTTTTAAGTATCTAAAAACTCGTAAAAATATTTTTTAAACAAACAGGAAATAACTAAAATATACGACGCTGAGAGCAAAACAATTAAATGTCGTCTGTTGTTTCAGATTAAAATGATTTTGTATTAGTATTTTCAGAAAATGTGAATCAGATGACTCGCAGCTGTTAATTTATATCAAATAGCATTCGAGTGTATATATTCAAAAGCTCTCTTAATATTTACTAAATAATAAATCTGTTACTAATTTCTATACCTGATAATATCACCTGTAATAAAATAAATGATTAAAATTTTCAAAAATATATTTCATATCGGAATGAATCCCAATTTAATCTTGAATAGAATTGTGATAACAGTTGAATCAAATAGTCTCATTTATTTATGTGTATTTATGACAATATCTTAAATAAAATACTTATTCATGTAAGCAATCCAAAAAACTATTGATTTCAATATGGTCGAATAAACATTTTTATATTTAATATTTCCTTTCCTTAGATTTTAAGCCATTCCTTGTAAAATTTCCACTAGTATTCGACACATGAATCAGCAGTTAATATTACACGAATGCTCTTTATTTTTATGATAAATAAATATTTCATCTAAAACAGTTTTAAATCTCTACCTGTAGAATTTATGTTTCGGATTCATGTCCTGGTGAGGTCAATATCATGGACTGATTTAATCATTTGACGTCTTAAGCGTCAATGTTTTTTCGTTACGTTGATGCCGATTGACCGAAGTTTATCACGAGTGATTCTTAGTTAAAAAAATATCTGGCACCGAATGATAAATAATACTTTTTTTCCTTCTTAATTTAAAAACCAATTAAAAATTATGGATAGTACGAAATTATTTGCTTCCATAGAAAAAAGGCTGTTGCGTGTTTTAAGATATTATGGGGTGGTCAACGTCTGGCCATCGCATGAAATATAAATATCCCCAACAAATTTCTCAAACATCTCTCCGATCATTTATACGAAGGTTTCAATATCCACATTTATACAGGAGGGGAGGTCATATTTTTTGGGTCGGTTCACGGCAGTTTGATATTCTCCCATAAGATTACATGTCATGACTTACTGATAGGCGAGTCCGATCCATTATCATAAGTCATGGGCCATATAATATCGTGGAGGAAGACGCCGGCCGGCAATTTTCTTTAACCGCCCGATTTATGACTGCGATCCCATTCATACTTTGGCTTCAGCGTTAGTAAAACTTGTATCACTGAGTAAACTAATGAATAAACATACTATTTACGTCTGAAAAGATATCATAAAAACAAAATTTTAAGCTTACTAATTATTTGTTACTTAGAATACTTTCAAATACACCGATTTTTATGATATATTATGTATAATATAAGTGTGAAAAAGACTATTCATTTTATGGTTTCTCACTATTCATAAACAAAGTTGAAATTTATTGCGATAATATTCTGAGCAGATCTTATTCAAAAATCACATATAAAAAAGCATATGGAGTTAAACAATACATATTAAAGTAAAACAAAAAAGCATTGAAGTAAAACAAAAAAATATAGTAGAATAACATGTATACATCAATAAACTATAAAAACGTTTACGGCACCTAAAAGTACAGAATTTTTATTTATTTAAAATAATGCCTTTCCACCAAGAATTGACAATGTTAATTTTGTGTAAATATAATATTTACACATACATATTTTAAAACGACCAGTGCACATTTTCACACTAAATTGAACGCTTTGTAGTTTTTGAAAATATAACCATTGGGATGTAGTTACGATTAATTTGATTTTAAATTCCAATAGAAATCGTCAACAGGATAAAATGTGGCATACCAAATCATCGCCACATTTTTTTAGCTAATAACGTAATGGTAAGATCTGAACAAACGCCTACACACAATAAGAAACAATCAGAACCAATCAAACCATATCATGTGAACATCGTAAAGAGTTGGGATATCAATCTCTTTTGAAATTGCATTTTCATGTGGCCAGAATACGTTGCGGGCTTAACGATAAAATTAACATTTTTGTTATTTATAGTACCCCGTTAAATGCAATTTTCATTTCGCAACTCAAGAGATAATACAGTTTATTACGACATGTAATTTGCATTAGTAGTTTACTTGTAACGAACGCAATTTGTTCAAAAGTTATTTCATAAGACGCCTTTCAGCCATTGTGGTTGAGAAATTTACGGGAAGTTTGACGTATTTCGTAAAACGACCTGTAAACGAGAATTTAAATAAAATTAGAGGAATTCAACTAAAACTTGTATCAATTTTCTTGCTATTTATTTAACTAAATTTAATAGAGTACACCTGCATTTTTCAATGACAATTTGACAAAGGTAATATAAAATTGTAAGCAAATTGAATGTTCTCTAAGCACTTTTATGACTTAGTAAAGAAATTCGCCGTTTTATTAAGAGGTATACAATCTGCCTCTTGTATGGTTTTCAGATGCAGTCACTGTATTTCAGTTTTTCATTTAAATATTTCAAAAAATATAAATATGTAAGTGTATATCTTTTCGAAGTTATTTCACCGCACCTTATAAAATAAATACAACCTTCCATCATGAAAAGGTTTTCCACTACTTATTTAAGCTTTTTCTAAAGAAATAATATAAATGATAAATGGATTTCAAAAATCAATACAGGAAATAAAATTTTGAAAATACTAGGTAAACAAAATATTTCTAAATATTATACAATGAAGAGTCACGATCATTTTTGTATTATATGTTACAAGTTCTTACCAACAAAGATCAACAGTTAATATGATACAATTTATGTAAAAATATGTTCACCCGGTTAAAATCCGTTCTTTTATTGGTGTTTATATAAACAAACATTAATTTCTTTACAAAACGTATACGATGCATAATATTTTATCTTTATAATCGTTCTACACGTATGCTCATACATAGTATCAAAAAAAATAATCACACCCATCATCGTTATGCATAAAAATTTACACCTGTTGAATAAATTTAACGTAAAGATGTTATCGAGTTAAACATTTGAGTAATGGTCTTGACATGTAACCCTAGCCTCGTATTTTTATTTATGCATACCTTATCCAAAAGTATGCACTTATCATATATTTTTGGTATTATGATACAGCATAGTTTATTTAAAAACTAACACGTGCTTGTGTGTGTTTAAAAAAGGGTGACAAGATTTCAAAAACGATCGTTATATTTGATAAAACAGTTTTGATATTATTATGTCGTGTTAAATGTTCTGCGTTTTGCGTTTTAAATTTAAAGAACAATCAAAAACACTTAGCTCTTTTCTATTTTAAATTATATTTCAAATTAATCCAAAATTTCAAAGTTGTCGTTGCTTGAGATCAATCTTGTGTGGTCCTGTGAAGACGAACAACTCAGATAGCTTGATTTTCATTTTGATAGACTTTCGCAATACTTCATGATGATTTTGACCAGAAATATTAAAACCTAACGTTACCTTAACTTAACTTGTATAGATCAAATATTTAACCGATGAACTTGCTGGTTAGAAAATGTAAAAGATAGTTTGAACAAAATAATGCAAAAAGCTTTTGAGTTGTCTAGATTCTTCAAAATGGGCCTCTTGAACAGGTCTGTAAAAATCTTTTATCAATAATGTTGCGTTATAATGTGTAAGTATGCAAAATAAAACATTTGTTATAAATTAATTTTCACTGAGAAAAATTATGGCTGCGAAGAAAGCATGCTGTCACGTCCACAAACAAATTTATTTTTAAAGTAACTATAAAAATATAACTTATCGATCAAATAATATATCTTTATTAATCTATTGACCAAGTATTTTTGGTCACCCCAGCCGCAGGTGAAAAACGCTGAGTTGGTTCAAAGTTATTGTTATTGCGCGGTGTAAAAATATTTCATGCGATCTGATGTGTGAAATTAATACGACTAAATGATTTTCTTGGGAGGTGTTAATTGAGCATTTTATAATACAACGTATGAGTTAAGAACAGAAAATATAATCATATGCTGACGTATTTTTTTTTATTTTTATAACGCGCTATTTCACGGTGAAGGCGACTAATTGATATGAGACAGTAAAAACGTAATCTAATTAGCGAGCACATATATTAAATAAATTAAAATTAGCATTTTTCTCTTATTTAAACATTTGTAGTACGAAGCTTCGTGTAATTTGGTAGGAATTTTTATTCCCAAATATTTAGTTATTATTTAAAGTGCTATATTTGAATAAATAAAGCACATTTATTAAAATATGCATACAAGATATTTCGCAGTCTTTAGAGGCAAACAGCTTTATCAGAATGATATAAGCGATCTATTCATCATTTGAAGACCAGGTTTAGTATAAATAGGAATGCAGTTAAGATGCAATTATAAGGGCAGGCGATTATTTTAATCACATATTATTGTGCATACAACACTACTTTACATAATAATGTAAAATAAAAATGGACGAAATTTGTTTACGTTTAATTTATTTATTTGATAGTAAAGAAGAAGTTTTGTCGCTAACATGTGAACAAGTGAACTTGAAATGTATAAAGATGTCGATAGGCAAAACGAGGCAACTCATTCAAATGTACAAAATTCAAACGATTCAAATTTGATATCGAAATTCCATCAAGCACCTTAAGCCGAAATCCTCAATTATATTATAATAAAAATAATAAAACATTTTTAGTACTTATTCCACATTAATTTTATTGGATCAGGACCGGTTTCGCTCATGGCGAGCATTGCCAACTGAATTATATTATAATGTTTAAAGGAGAGTTCCATATAAATATTACTATTCGGTAGGGTAAAATAATGTAACTTGATAAACAATCATAAATATTTCCGAATCAATAACTGTTTTTATTTCAACAAAAAAACATAAACGTCTGCACTTATGGCCGGATATCCGGCTTCAAATTTGAATTTTATTGTGACTTTAAAATATTGCTTTGAGTTTTGACCGGAGTTCAATGGGCGAGTTATTAAATTATTTATTCTTTTATTATACACAAGAATATTTCAAAAATCGTATGAAATAGTGTATTGTTTTTATTATTTCAACCATATCCGGCCCCTGTGCCGATTATACTTACTTATATTGGAGCATTTGAATAGTAGTTAAACGAGAACGTTGTGTAAAAAAGCATTTTGTAATCATCTGAAATTGAGGGTGTCAGAATAAGATATGAAAATCTTTAGTAATAATCACGAATCCATAAATCGATTGATAAAATATAATAATTATACATCAACTTTGGTTCATGACAATATCGTTGGCCAAATCACTAATATGATTCTTATTTCAAGATTCTTAAGTTGAAATCGCAGTATTTTATAATATAACATACTGTTCAATTTAATCAAGACATGAATATTACCAATAGATGCCAATTTATCATTGTCGATTAATGCCATTCGAAATCAACTCAAAGAGAAAATACATCTTAAGCACCCATGTCTAATATCACAATTTTACAGTTCAATTGAAAAAAAATATTATACTTGTCGAGTTGATCATCAACTTAAACTTAAACAGATTTATATGGTAAAGCTCTTACCAACAAACCTCAGAGGCTGACATTTTTGGTGGTATTATTGAACATAGACTATGGTGGTGCGCATTATTTAGCGTCATTAAAATTCTAAAATTAATATCTAATTTCACTCTGAATACTCTCTGTTGTAACAAAAAGCCCAAAGATAGTTTGGTCCTGATTTTAATAGTATATTTTTGTTTTTGTATAACTATATCGTCCTTCCAATAATAATTATTACCTTGCATAAATTAGTTGAAGGTTTAAGATTTTGATTTGACTTGAATATTTATACGGTGTAATTTTTTCATTGTTGCTAGACACAATATGTCGAGTCGTTATAATATTATCAAGATGCAACTCTTGTTGTTTTTATGGACGTGATTAATGTTGGAGGGGCCCAGAAGTCACAAACGTAAATAATTAGCTATGCTAATCTAAAATTTACACTTTCACAATAAAAACCAACCTTATCCAGAGTGAACTTTATATTAAAACACAAAAATAAACATCCGGAACAGAACAAATATTTACAGTCATAAATTATAAGATGTAAAAAATGATATCATTTTAGCTGTAAAAAAAAAGAAGTTTATATTTGAGACAGGATCACTGCGTTTAACCACTAAAGTACAAAGTCAAATTTATTAACCTTAATATGTGAGGAGTGTTACACTAAAATTTTGAATAAATTATTTGCACCGGAAATGAATAAAGTCACAGGTGTGAAAACATTTTTACGCCTTAACTTAAATTATATTGATGTTTGTTTTTTAATCTTAATGGTATAATACGTTCCAGTAATATTAAATTATTTATATTCGAATTGCGCAACAACGTTTAAATTACTTGGGGGCATCGTTATACAAACGATCCTTCACATACAGATATTAAGTAAGCCAGTATATTTATAAAAAATAAACATACATAGCTCTTCAAATGTACTTATTTCACTATTTTGAAGTATGATCTGGACACTTAAGAGCAAGCTTTAAGCTTTTGGTAGTTGTTCCTAAGACGCTCACGGATTTAATAAAAAAACATTTTATACACTTTACGTTTGCTACGCCCCTAGATACTGTCGCATAAAATTGGTAAATGGGTAAAAGTGAGGGAGGACCAGTTAGTATGATTAGGCTCGGATTTAATATTTTCAACGAGTGCTCAGATTATTTTTAATCAAGTGAAACCAGTGTTGATTTTACTATGAAATAATGATTATAAGTTCTATAAACTGTTTTTTATTTATTTATAATAAAATATGGCTCTTTTATGCGTATCATCTATAAATTGTTGAAGCAGTTATATTATTATCCCAAATAAGTTTAAATTAATTGTTGTTTGTAAGTGTTGCAACAAATAGCCAGATTATCTCCAGTCTTTTGATTTATAATTCAAAAATGATGAGCATTTTTTGTGCAGTCTGTGTTTTCAAAAATCATCTTTGTCTAGTAATTCAAAATTTATTTTATGGCAAAATAATGTACGAACTTAAAAACTTGACACGCCGCGATTAACATCTGCTTCATTCACTATGGAAACATTAATATTTTTGAGCTATTCAAAAGTTATATTCGCTTGGAAGTATCATCAATGAATATTTAAATTAGTCATCAGACAAATGAATTCGAAATAGTTCAACTATTTTATGATTCTTCGCTTCTGTGAGCATTGGAATAAATTTACCTTTGTTCGGTCATAAAAAAAACTAAATTAATGGCAAAATTATGAACCGTAATAACCTTTCACAGATATGGCTTATGAACAATATTCTACTAAAAACTACCTTTGTTCTAATATAAATATAAAACGTCGACGTGTATTAAAACAGCACAATAACAATTTTATTCCTATAGCATTATTTTTTAACATATATTGTTGACTTATTGGTAATCATTAAGTTGAGGATTAAACAAATACTATTTCTGGACACATAAAAAGATAGTACTATTTATTCATCGGTATGTCGGTACAAATAAAAAATAAAAAAATCAATCGCATAATAGTTTTTTTGCCGTTTTTAATTCAAGCCTCATGGCTTTATCGCAAATAAATAACCTATATGTTAGTACTTTCGAGGGATTCGGCGTTAACTTTGTAGAAGTGCATTTTAATATAAAATTTAAAAATAACTTCGATTATTAAAACTTGTACTGCAATAGTTACTCCGAAGATGCCTCTAAAAGAGGCGAAACACGTGTCATAATTAGTATTACAATACGTGGAATAAGTTATTTTAAATTTTATATTAACCTACATATATTTATGTATATTATTTTAGTCAAGATTGGTAAGAATATTTGGATGATTTTACTTTAATTAGTATGTCATAATCAGGGCTTTTTTCCCATAACGCGGTGGAACGGCGTTCCGGCACCTTTTTTCACAGATTTCAAAATCAATTAGACAAAATTTTACTTAAATGATATTTGAATATAATTTTATTTAGTAAAAAGCTTGACATGAAGTGAGTTCCGGCATCTTTTTTTTTTAAAAAATCTCATTTGTTATAATCATAGTGTTAGATGACTATTTGATGGAAAAATCTATCCCATTTTAATGAATGAATAGAAATCTTGTAAATTTGTCTTTCATTAAGGAAAAAAAAATACAAGAAACGCAAGTAACGTGCATCGCGCCTATAAAACGATACAACATAATTTGTATTGATTTTCGGTAAATTTAAATTAATGTTCATCGAAGCGACAAGTTATATTAATTTAATATATGAAGATCAACTTCTTAGGTTTAAATGAAATATCAATGAAATTGTTACTACTTGTTTTTAGTTTTGTATGAATATATTTATCACTTTGAAAGTTAAAAAATCAACATAAATTTTGAAACAAAAAAACCAACTACAATAGAATTCAAAGTGATTTTTAAGTGTAATTGAATTGTCATGTTTAATTTAAATCTATGTAGATATTTAAAATAAAATACGAATGAAGTGAAATCGCTGACCTGTGGAGACGCTACATATTATATGCACACATTGTCTAACATAAAATAACACTCTAAGTAATTGCGATACTTTAAAATTCATGCAGTGTAAAAATGTCTTGAATAATAAGAATTGAGGTAAACGCAAACGTAATGACTACCGGAACATTAGGAACTGGTCGAATCAGTATTACTCTTGGAGTTGATATATTTTTGTAGCATATTAGAAATCATTGTACATATAGACAAATATTATTGAAAAGCAGTTTATAATGCCATACCCGAAACACCTATAGATTTGCAGTACACTAATTTTTTAATGTAAGTAGGTACAACCATTTAATTTACAGAGTAAACATGACGATGAGAAAAGTCTTCATTAGTGTTTTACATCGTCTTCGTAAGTTAAATAAATAATACTTAGTTTTCGCTGCTCAATATAACACACACGCACACATATATTATAAAGTTAGAATGAATAAATAATGTTAGAAAAGAAAAAGAAAAAGCAACAGAAAATCTAAGCTATTGAAAACTTTAAGAATGAGTCAAATCCAATTATTAAGAGAACAATTTGCCAAATGTTAAGCTATCAATTAATTTCGGAATTTAAAATTACTCACACACGTAGTATCGTCATAACAGTATTTAAAGAACAATTCAGATTGTCACTGCGCGAATGTATTTCATGTTGTCTTAAAGTTGTTTTGACAAGTTCTCTAATAACTTGGCGCAGGGGCATCATTGCATGGAGGTCTGCTAATGTACGATTAGTTTCGTTCTGTAAACAAGCCAGTCAGTGGTATAGTTTTTTTTTAATCAAATAAAAAATATATGTATTTAAAAAATACTAACTAAGAAAAACAAGTATAAATTCATATTAGGATGGCCTGAAAAATTGCATTATTTTTTTGTTTTGTTTTACAAAAATATACCAAAAACAGTTATGATTGTTTTTTCGGGTCCGTCATCGAATGTCTTCGTCGCTGATTTCAGTTGCGGAGCTTTAATTTTTCAATCAAACTACTGATTTCTGCTCGGAGACATGGGAATTCTTTCCCACACTTGTCCTATCCTAAAAACGGGACGTAGCCAGTTTGATAAGCTTACTACTATACTTATCCGAGTTGTATGCTTACTCCCTTCTCACTTCGAAAAAAAGAAAGGTTGAGTAACATCTATTCGTAGAAAAAAATCAATACGGTCCACATTTAGACAGGGCATGGCACAAAAGAAAAGCAAATCTGCTCTTGCACAGATTTCTTACATTAATGTAATACACAAATAAACTTAAACACAGAAAAAAATACAAATTAATTATCCCACCTTATGTATACAGCTGTTTTACGGCCGCCTTCTGAAGTGCTAAACGATAACGAAAAGAAACAAATCTACCCATAATGTTCTTTGTCTGATGCAGAATTGCACGAGATTGACATTTTAATCACGCAAAATGGTGCTTTAAAAAAGGAGACTTAAATGAAAACAAGATAAAATTCGACTTTTCAGCCACTCAATTAAATGGCTTTAAATTTGAGAATAATGTTCTTCGCGCGGTGCCAAAAACCGTACTTGGCATACCCTGATCAAATTCTGCGACCACTGGCTATGTGCAACATAAAAAGGTCACTTGCTAATCATGACAAATCGAGCCATCAGCGCCAGAAATCTCTCTATCTTCTCTGACAATTTTTCCACAATATTTTTTTTATCACGACAAAAATGAAAGTGAATTTTCACTTTTTCTGTGTTTTATTTTTCTTCATACACATAAGAGTGACTTTTCATTTGGAGGAAATATTTAAACAAGTTCATGACAAACATTTTTTTCATACTTATACTGCAATACAAATGTAATATTTAACTATTATTAAATACCTACTGTAATAATACAAATTATATATTTATATTTAAAATTTATTACGTTTAAGAAACATCCAGAGGTGAGTCTTAACTGTGGAAATCTTTACATTCACCTTAGTTCTGACATAGGTTTTGAATTTTATCATAACTAAGTCATACTATGAGTTATATATATTTATCGAAATGTCAAGATATGTACATAAACGTCAAACAGATTGACACCTCCTGACTCAAATTCGAAAAACTTATTGCACAAAAATAATATTCCAAATAGATTTACTCCTTACCGAAAGCAATATTTATTTTACCAGAATAATGATGTTTTGAATAAGCGAAAGTTTTTATCTATGAAACAAAAAGATATATTTTCAAAGATAAATAAATACTAGGAATTATTTGAAATAGTATACTATTTTCATTACATAAACTGTAAGGTAATAGATAAATAGAATAATATTTATCTTGTTGATATCAATAAAAAATAAATATTTTTTTTATGTAGGTAGTCTTAGGTGGGCAGCGAAGGGGGCGTATGATATTGATGACATCCACCAGAAAAAATCTCATTTATGACCCAAAGACTGTGTGCTCTTGTAATAAATATCGAATGATAACAATAGATATCAGATAGGAAAAATATTGTTAAATGATCCGAAATGAATGGTCTCCACCCGCGTCCGTGCTTTTATGGAATATAATAGCAAACGACGTCAGTTTTTTTCCGTTAAATCGCCTAGCTATCGGCAGTTTCGTATATCTCGCTTTTCAAAATATTGAAGATAAAATATATATTTGACAAACGAACGTCTTAAATATATCCTGTACTTTCACAAATGCCGGGTGGTCAGTGCTACGCTTTGTTTTAAAGTTTTTTTTTCAAAATAAGAGAATTTTAATTTTGGAAAAAAAAATGTAAAACTGCATTTCTTTTACACAAAAATACTGAAAAATCAAAATCCACAATTTTGCAAATCAATGAATATAAAAAAATTGATTTCAGTGAGAAAAACTTTTGACTTGTACTAAGCTTAAATAACGATTAGGTAGGTAGATAGATTAGGTTAGATATCTTTTTTTTTGAAAGGCACATACATATTTCAAGACGACAAGAAACAGTATTTTATAGCATTTATTTTATTATCAAGAGCGTGACTGGCTTTGTATGTGAGTAATTAGTGTAATATTCATGTTGTATAGGACAAACCTTTCTATGCAAACATTTTGATAATACATAAATGAATCTATGAACATCCCATTATTTATCTATTTTAGGCGCCCTACTTTTTAAAATGAATAGTTGAAAAACATTTCCAGGCTATTTATTGATCTTTCATGTACAATCATTGTAGGATTGTTGTTAATACAAAGTAAGATATGATACTATGATTTTATGTTTTCCGAGTTTTTTAATAAGCAACTCTGGTTTTATAATATAAAATGATTCTTCGTTTGTTATCTCATATTGTAATGAAAATAATAATTCATCTAATGTAAACTATTTTTAAAATACTGTTTCTTATGAATTTGCGGATTGAATTTTGAAACACTTTGTACATTTTCAATATGAAAGCTTTCAAAGGGTGAGCTTTAAGAGTTATGAAGGGTAGTTGGTCAAACGGTGGTCCTGTCGAGGGTTGAATCTATCAATGTATCACTTGAGGCCCGTACTTTATCAATAGAGGTTTGATAACTGCAGGGGTGGGCTATGTGGACGCTATATGATGGATTATGATGAAAAAGATCATTTTTTATAAATCGAAACAACTGTACCAGTGAAAATATTTTCGTGGCCGTTTGACAATTGGCAAAAGACAAACAGCAAACGTCAAACGGCAAATGTCATCGATACCGATCAATGTTTATGAAATGATTTATCTAAAATATTGTGAATCCGAAAAGACTTCAATAAACACAAACAATTTCTTTCTCTGAGTGGCATTGTAACGCTTGCTAGGTACCAGCTAGTTAAATATAAAATCAAGTGTAATTACCAACTTTTATTGAAATTTAAATACATTTTTAATGATGTAATTTAAAAAAATAAAGAGAAAATTAACATTCGATTGCAATAATTTTGCAAACATTCATAGCTGAATAAAAATTCTTATTTATAAAATACAACATTATTTGAACTTCACATTGTTCAAACGTATGTGATCGACAAGCAAATATTCAACATTGATATGAATAAAAATATTCAGCTTGTTGAGTAAAGCATGAAAAAAGTTATAAATAAAATATTGTCACGTAAAAAATTGTCATTATAAAAAAGATAAATAATCGTTTAATAGAATTCACGCTTTCCGCGCACTGCTCGCATTTATCAGTAAACTGACTCATACGTTTATTAACCATTATTATAATGCGACATCATACATAAAAACAGCATAAAATACAAATTTATTACACAAAACAGTCATTTTCGAAATAATAAATGGCACTGGATATATTCAGCCGCCTTTTTTCGATAAAGGAACTCGACGGGGCCACAATTTGAATGACCCGCGCCGGAAATGGATATTATGATGCTAATAAGGTAACTAATGGGCATAGATGACGCCATTGCTCGACATATCGCAGGTACTTCCGGCGGTTTACAAATACTAATGCATCATAAAGCAGATTACGCCGTTTTGATTAACTGTATTGCTTGTGTGATCTTTTTCACTATATCAAATTAAAAATGATGCCAACAATTGAATCTGTTTATGGTTCAGATTAAATAATAATGACATTATTGAAATTACAATGAATAATTATTTTGTGATTCGAAATAATAATTGCCATAGTTATAATAATTAGCATACAAAATACGGCGTACATTCAAACTACGTAACGTCCATTTGTATGATGCTGTTATAACAATACATGGACCGTTCATCATTGTTACTTATTATTATAAACGTACCAACATGACATGTGAATATTTTTTTTGTTCAATTATATCTGCTTAAAATCTTTGCCGTTTGGAATTTTCATCAACAGAAAATATTTTACGAAAACTTAATGCTATTTAGTCGCTCAATATTTTGATTTTGAGAAAAGGTTAATAATAATAGGGGTAGGAAAACATAAGTAGCTAGCTGATTTATCCAGATACATCTTGTAAGTAAGGTAAGAAGGATAATAAGTAGAGACTCCAATTCGAGAATACTTGTCCATTGTTCAAGTACTCGATAATCGAGTATTTTGAAAAATACTCGATTAATACTCGTAATTTATAAATGACGATTTATTTACTAATTAAAAAAAATATTCAACTTCTTCTCTCTTACGTCTTAGTCTGAGTCTTACGCGTGGATTTTACTGTCAGGAAATATTTTTTTTTCAAAGGTTTTTTTTGTTGACTATGCAATGTACACAAATTTGAATTTTCATAAATTTTTGGTTTTTTTTGTTTTTAAAATTTAGTAAGTACATAGTTGAGATGTCGAGTAATTGGAGTCTCTAGTGGTAAGAAACGAAGTCATCACAGATATCCATGTTTTATAGCACAAATCTAAGAAAAATGTATGAAACACACTGTGAGATATGATATGATATTAATTACATCAGTATTTTTCCATTTTATTCAATTAATTTGCCATCCCAACACAAAATAACCTACTGCGTGCCGAATATTTAGAATCTATTTTTCTACTCAACATTTATGAAAAAAGGAACAAATATAGTTGTAGGTAATTAGGTATACCACGAACTGCTTTTATGTGAATTTGTTTCTGTAATGGAAGGTGAAAAAATTCCCCTCTATTATTACAACGTACAAGGACTTAGTATGTGTACAAAAAATCAAGCACTTCATCATTTACTCCCCTCGTCTTTTACGCACGTATAAGAAATAGTTAAGATGTTGAACCTTGCACCATTCTTATTATTTTAGTACTCGACTTTTTATCAATCATAAGAAAATTTATGATAAAGAATGTGTTTTCTATGCGACAATACAATAAACCTGTAATGGAATAGGATTCATAGAAAATCAGGAATTTCACATAGAGATAACGAAAAAAAGTCCGCGTACTATTGCGACAATAACGTTTTTAACATCTTATCTGTATTTTGAATGTTTTATTTAATTTTCAGACCTATTTCCAAAAACAATATTTCGGTCTAATTTGGACTCTACTAAAAGCTCGATTTGAAATTTCACGAATCTTCGTAAAAAATGTTATAATATTATTTTAATTGCTTTTAAAATAATCTGGCTACAAATAGCAAAAAAAAATTTTTTTTTCGATTATTATTTCGTAAAAGTTTGACAAATTTTAAAGAAATAACAAGAGATGGCGTATCATTTTAAAACGCAAATGTATTAATTAAGCCTTTGTCTTTATTTTACTGGTAGGTAGGTACATCAAACTGATAATACTGATTCAGTAAACTAGCATTAAATACAAAAATTTAAATGAAATAAATACTATAAAAATACTAACTTCATATCCATTGTATTATACGTGCACTAACATATTTTTTATGTTGTCATTTCTAATACAATTCTAATATAAGTGGTTTTTAATATCACGATTAAACTTTATGAAAAAGGAATACAAGTCGACAATTTTGAGTTGAAGACAAGAAAATTTATGGCAGTAGAACGTGATTTCATGCATACCTTAATTCCTATGATCGGAATGCGCCCATTTTGATATACAATTTAATTTCCTACGTGATCAATTTGAAATTCTATTATGTTAACTTTGTGTACAGCACGATATTGATAAATTATATTTACCCATTTCTTTATCACATCCGTACGAGAATAGAAGAATACATATTTGAAGGATTTTCTTACTTTCTCGGAGATAAATATATATTTTGTATTTCATTATTGAAATTGTAATTTTACTTTAACGATTCTTCAATGTTACATAAACGTCTTCCGAGAATGAACTTATCTAATTTACCAAATCTTTGCAATGAGCGAGATTCATTTTTTTGGTTGAATGATAATAATATGATAGTTGAAAATCATTTGAATACGGCAATGTCAATAGCAGACGAAGTACGAAAACACGACTAGTGGATAAATTACTATTATAAAAGATTTTTTATCAGAGCTTAGATGTACTTCAGTTGTTTTTCTGTTAACATCCAATAGTATAACTCCAATAATAATTAACGAAGATCGAAGGATTTCGATTTAAGGCGTGCTATCCCCTAAAATACTTTTTAACTTTATTTAAATATTTTTATTAATAAACTTCTATATATTTTATACTGTACGTCATCGCTAGTTAGAAGTTCATGACAAATGCTGGAAAGCAAAGCAAATTGATACATAATCACGTATAATTTGTCATTTTTGTAATGTGATGTGTATTGTAATGTAATATATATTAATAAATAATGCATATATTATTCCGTATAATGGTGTACTCTAGATTGAGGAATGTGTGAAATAGTTCAAAAGTTTTTGGTTCCAACTGCATATAAGACAATTATTATTACATAGCAATTGATAGTTTGAATACGTGTTATCCGTTGTTATATATTATATTCCAAACGCTAACTGTTATTGCGTTTAGAAGTAACTGATAATTAAAATCACGATTTCTAAGGGAGACAAAATATACGGCTGCATTTTTACTATCAAACGTGAGATAAATCGTCAAACAAAAGATCGGCAGATAACATAACTGTGCTTAAATTGGCAGTGTAAGTTATTTATATCCATGTGCAGGGACTAAGAAGCGTGCCAACATGCGTACACAATAAAATAAATTAAATCGGTGAAAAAAATCCTCACCTTTCACACGTTTTTATTTGATTGCACGTGAAGTATGTAAAGCAAAAGACGTCTACGTTCCCGGCATCCATTCGCGATTTAATTTTATGTATTTTTCATGCAAAGTTGAGCGGAGCCATATTTCTAAATCCTGTAATAAATTTTGCTATACGGCGTTCGCCGGGAGACTTTACTCTAATTTAGAGCTTTCTCCTAGCATGGTTCCATCTATTACATTCCCCTTGTACTTACCTGCCTTTAGTCATGAGAAAAAAGGTAGCAAAGTTTATTTGCATACTCGTTCCATTGATGTATTTTATTATGCTAAAATATTGAAAACAAATGAATTATATTGATCTGTTGGAAAAAAACAATTTTCATGTAATTTTTTTTTAATGCTTTAATTTTCAGTTAATCACTCATGATAAAGTTTATTTATTGGCAAAAAAACTATATAAAATACATGGCTTTACAGCAAGCGCCAATGCGCCATGCATTTGACAAATTAATAAAAATTACATAATATATTAAACAAAAATTTAAAAAATAAGAAACAACAGAAACATATTATTTACATAAGAAGACAAAAAATTTAAACAAAGCATCAAGTTCACTGCCGAAGATGTCCACATCAACAGGCAGCGCATTTATCAGCCGAATAGCCCTTGCAACTGGAGATTCAAAAGACCTACGTGACGAACAAGTTTTGACAAAGAAAATTGATTTGTCTGGGTTACGACCACGTAGGTAAAAGCTGGGAGCATGCAAACTTAAATTTTCAAGTATGTCAGGGTTATCAACTTGGCCCCGAAGTTAAATATTTTCCGTGACAAAGACATGAAGAATTATATTTTATTAGATTGGTTAATAAGATACTTTTTATTTTTGTGTTTCTTCAATGTTTTGTGAATGAATTTAAATGACACGCATTTTCTGCTCATGCATTAATTACTTCTAAATTCATGAAACAAGGTGTATTGGTCAAAACAGATATTCAATTTTTTTCAGATTAATTCAAAGGAAACTTTCATAAATCATAAATAGTAATATAATTTTTGAGATCACCATATATCATTTGATATAGACTTTGCCAGGAATTTTACTCAGTACAATAACTTTGCTTAAGTTAGCTCTTGTCGCTATAAAACGTATTCTAACGTTTCATATTATTATATTTATAAGCCTTCGCGATAATTATTTTGGCAAAAAAATAAATAAAAAAAAATTTTTAAAAAAAAATTGAATCCATTTGTTGATAAAAATAATAATGGAAATTGGTCGGGAATAGTCGTCCAAAATACAACAAAATGACAAAATTTCAATGGTTTTGAATATTTACAGTCAAAAAGATTTTTTCGATTACATTTTCAATCGAAGCAGGATACAATTCGACGTAATCAGCAGACCGAATAAATAAATATGCTACGCGGCATAAAATATTTGAATTGAGGATTGAAATTAGGCTGTGGCACTTTCTCAAATTAAATTCACTGGAAAATCTGCGCGATCATATTTTCCGCACAACATAAAAAATATACAAACCGACGCACACCAGCATAAAAATGATATGCAAACGTAGCTTAATTGACCAAAGCAGATCTATGATATATGTGGTCTGCAATTATTATTGAACATGATATGATGTATGCCCGTCGACTTATTATGCACTTTTTTAATCAATAAAATATCTTTCAATATGACATTTTAATAATGACGATTCAAAATTTTACGATAAAATTGTTGTGGAATGAAAAATATACTTTCATGAACTATGAATCAATACCATTTCAAATAGATATTATTAATAATGATTACATTATTGGTAACTATTTTATACCATTATTATATGTATGCTCTTTATTTTTATATTGATGTGTGCCATTATCATCTTCAATACAGGTAAAAAAAAAAATTACATTACACATGGCTGATATTTTTTTTTTGGTTGTGTTCGGTTTTTTTTTATTTAAGTATTTACTTTAATTCATTATACTGGACAATAATACGTTGCAAGTATTTATGGAGTAATTTAAAATATTTAGATTGATCTGCGTTTACTCAATGATACAAAAAAATACGATTTGTAAATTGTTGGGTTTTCGAAAATGGTTTCCTGCGAATACTTCATTACAAAAAAAAATTTTTTCAATTGACTGAAAAGTCAATATGAATGACATTGAATGTTACTAAAACATTTAATCTTCGTTTCTAGCATCGTAGACTTATTTCATGGTTTGTCATATTATTGATAATACACTTGCTCCCGTTATACTAGTTTGAATATAGATTAGATATCATCCTCACAACGTGAAATTTAATAGCAATTAAACTGTGACTTTTAATATTTCATAATAATTGAGAAGGAATGAGAATAGCTCTTTTTATATAAATAACGCTATATAAGCCAAACAGACATGAAATGTGCACACAAACAAACAATAAACGCAAATCATAGCAAGTAAGTTCATGCAATGCTGTCAGTGTATTTTGTTTACACACACAATAGGTAAACCCATACATATTTACCTCATGAATATTGAAAACTGTCTATTGAAGAGGTGCGTAACATTTTGGTTTACGAACAAGTATCGATTTTGAGTGTTTTATGCATAAGTAAATTGAAATGCTCGTATTATTTAGTCCAAATTTACTTGCAACTGTTCAGTTATTGAATTAAATTTACGGTCAGCTTTATTAAGAAAAAATAATGCATTGATAATATTTCGATGAAATTTTTCAAATTTTCACTTGATTTGACAAATTTGTAGAATCTCTAAGAGAAGACATCGTAAGTATTAAGCGTGTGTCTGTTTAAAGTATTAATCATAATGTCAAATTGAAATAAATAGAAAGCAAAACATTCGATGGCGTGAAAGTAAATGAGGGTTGTTTTTTACACTGTTCGCTTTAACGCAGAATAAAATGTGTGTAAAAATCTCATATTAAGATATTACTACGGCATGCAGATAGTTGGTGTATCTATGTTGGATGATTAGGTGAAGATGAGCATGATGGCGATGCTCAATGGGTTTCATAAAAGGGGAGGAATTGTTGCATACGTATGCGGTATCTTATAGATATGGCTAGGTTCCACCAAGTTTTTCTTGGTGAATATTATTTACCTTTAATACACATTAACCATTGAATATTTGAATGAATTATAAATATAATGGTTTCGAACTGATACAGTATTAAGGATGATTGAATATTATTAAATAATGGCAAATTGCCAACCCCTGGTGAATCCACAGTGAATATTCATATAATAAAATAAGCAATCTGTAGGAGCGGTGACGGGCTGCGGGTCGGATCGTTCCATTAGTAAAATTAATATCGAAGTTACGCGGCGAGTATCATCTCGAGTGATTTGCAAATATTACATTGCTTGTGGAAATGTAGATAATTTGCGTAAACGTTCTCGAAAAAGAGGGAATGTTTTATATCTTCCAAGTAATTTGAAAATCTTGCAGGTGCTCGAATCGATGCGGAAGTTTTATTCAATTATGACAAATTGACATCTTACTTTGGAAAGGTACTAACTGCTCTTTACACTGTTTTGAGATATGAGCGTTTGAAGTTTCGATTGATTAAAATTCACTTGTAACAATGAGCATGTAAAAATGTTTCAGATTACTCATTTTAAGCATATTTTTTCATAACTATTGCTGAGAAATAATGATCTTAAATATCTAATGATTTAAATAATGATGAAAATGTTAGGATTTTGTCAAATACATTTCGTAAAAAAAGTGTGCAGTGCAACTCCGGAATTCTGCTAACTCCGTTATTTAGCCATAGATAATTCTGAAATCCATATATTTATATGAAAGAATGCGATAAATACAAGCTTTTCCGACCATAGGATCATTTTAGGCAAACATTTATACTAAAACCCTTTCAAAGCAAGGTTACGAGATATCATTGATTTCCCACGTAATTGATTTTAATACTACAATAATTGTTATTGTTTCCCTGGGTGTTTAAAGTTATACCAGACGCCAAGTGCGATAGATATTTAACACGTAATGTAGTCGAGTGTTAAAAACTCTAAGCCGTAGCAAGAGTGATTAGTGAGCTAGTAATCATCAAGACTCTTTGATAAAGTTGTGAGATTACACTATTTTTCGTGGATATTTTATTTATCAAAAAAATTACATTGAGGGAAATCAAAACGGATTTTTCAAAATTTTAAACAGTAATATAACTATTTTCGCTTTATTTTTTTTAACTAGAATGCTTACTAAGAATCAATAGTAAACATTGTGCATACAAAATGAAAATTATAACTGCTAAGGTAGACTTTAAATATTAAATTTAAATCGTTTGAATTTTGTACTTTTCCATAATTTTTGTCACAGTTCAAGTTCATCCGTACACTTGATATGCCTGATGATGCTGAATGGTGTAACCCATGCCAATAACGATAAAACGATAAGCCATTAAGATATAAATTATTTGAAAAAAATCCTCAGATATAATCTCAATACATATAAAATGAAAAAATATCGAATCTTCCTCAGAACGAGCTATATTACGTTTAAATTGGTGAATAAATTTGTTATAATTGATCGAAATAATTCAATATAACAACTCAATCGTTGTTATTTCTGTCGAGTTTGAGTACCACAGCCTCTGGCAGGTATTTTGATACCTATTGATCGAGAATACGTTGTACACATTGTAATGAAATGTTTACGCGGGTGTGGGGTAGGTACAGGAGGTTGCCACCGGGAAGGGTGAAAGAACCAGCTTCACAGATTGCTTCCGCGAGTAATGTCACCAATTTTTACCCCCACATATAAGGCAAATAGGAAGAGAAAAAAAACAGTATTGATGAAGTAACATTAAAATTTTTATTATATTATATTATCTTTTTTGAATGTCATGGAATTTACTTATACATAATTTCTGTCCGGTCCGTAGTGCAGTGGTTAACGATGTTAGCTACCGTGTCGGACCACCCGGGTTAGATTACCGATGCGAGCAGATTTTTTCAGTCGATAAATCGATTCTGCTTGCTGATGACAAAGGGTGTTTGTGTTGTTAAAAATCACTTCCCACCTTTCCTATCCTAAAGAGCTACGCATAGTGGCAGCGATAAGCTTACCACTAGTCGTATCCTAGTCCTCGTTTTTTTCATCCCTACTCCCTTCAAAACACAGAGATTTAGTAACTGAGTAACAAGCAGTTTTCTAAGAAAAATATATGCTGAGATAAACTCCGCGAGGAGTCCATATGCTCTAAGCTGGGAGCGGACTTAGTAAAAAGAAGCATTGCTATTTCTTAACTGTGATATAATAGAGTTCTATAAAGTAAAAATTCAAATTACGAAACAAGGATTCAAAGTTCTCGAAAACTTTAATCTTTTCTGATCAATAACAGTTCCTTTCATACGATTCATATCTTATTTATAGCCTTTAAGATAGAAAACTAGTATAGGATAAGAAAAATAATTGAGTTTCTATGGTATTTTTTGCATAATGCAAATTGTCAGAGACTAGCCAAAAAAACCATTTATTATTCCAAGTGTTTTTATAAATTTAACTTCGTTACATGTTGTCAATACTAATTTGAATTTTATTAACTTATGTTATGAATGTTATGATATAAATGTGCGTGTATAAATGCTCGCAAACGCACGCGACTTGATCAGACGACAGTCAACTAGTTGTGAGCCATAAACTGCCAAGTATTCTTCTGCCAACATCCGTAAAGGACATATTCAAGATTCCAAAGCCGCCAAGTCGTCAAGGGCTTCCTGTCACAATTAATTGAATTATCTTCCTTCCAGATTAGACCAGCGTTTATTTTCTTCGTAGAAACAGTTAACATTCTGTATTAAACTGTCTTTCAGAATCTTTCAATTTCAGAACTAGAATCATACTTGAAGTAACGTGAAGTGGCTATTCATAGGCTTTTTTATAATATGTATTGAATAAATAATGTATTAGGTATGTCTAATTATTTTAATTCATTTACAATGAAAATCGATGGGGCTAAAACATAGATATTTTCTGAATGAAAAAGTACTATTTGATATTCGACTATTACTTAGTGGAAATCTATTTTCAAATATATAATGAAATTAATGTTTTTGTTTACCCACTGGTTATTCAACATCCTGTGACACGTGCTTATAATAAGTCTAAAAACAAATTAACATTTTGTTTACATTGTAACGATGTACATTTTTAAATGCTAATAATTTTTGATACAGTTTAAGTTTTATTTTTTATTGAAAAATTCACGTTCATTTTGATTGAATAGAAAATTAGATAAAATGACGACTCAATATATACTGGGCAATAATTTTAACATATTGATCAATAATATTTAAGTAAGTAATTTGTAAGTAAGTCAACTTAATTGAAAAATTCAAATGAAAATTGAACATCATAGTAAATTAGTTGTATGACCTTCTAACGCTTATATAAAATCACCTCTTGTACATCGTCTATACTTATGTTAATATTATTGTCTTATCGAAATGAGCTTATGAATTTATGTCCGGGCATCGTGAGAGCGTCGCGACCTTCCCCGGCGACCCATTCCACTGTCACACCTTCGAAATTACCATCAACCCAAAATTGACCGGTCGTTAACCAATCGATGACTACTTTTTTTTCAAATTTAGTCCATTTCATTAAACGCTACTCATATGGACTTTTATGAATTTTTGTGAAGCATCTCGACAAAATTATATGTTTACGAGAACTGATTGTGATTCAGACGCTTATTATTCTTATTTGGATAAGGTAAGAAAATATTGGTTGTGCATAGAAAAACTATTTTTAAGCTAATCATTCCCTAAAGTCCCCAAGTCCCCCTTTTAAGAACTGATTCGAAATCCAAAAATCAATAAAAAAAAACTGAGTAAGACGATTGTCTACTACTTAAATACCAGTTAAATTAACTAAATAAATTGTGCTATGCATTCGATATTATTTTACTAAACTAAAAAGTACTTGAATTTTATATAATGTCATTGACACTCATTTTTGTGGACTTCTTCAGATTAATATACCAATTTGCGGTTGAAGTGAAAAAAAATATTTATTGTTTTCGAATAATCGAAGCGTGGCATCTTTAGGGTTAACTCAATGCGCTTTTGTTCTGTATGTCATTTTTGGAAGAACATGTGCTGCATATAAAATTGTGAATTCACTAGCAATTTGTATGTAAAAATGCTACTGTTTGCGAGAATTTGTCGATTAACGGCAATTTCCGCCAATATGCTTTTTTTGTATAAAATGACCCAAATACACAATAACCATGAGATTTTTCTTAGAACGACTTGAGAATACAAATAAAAACTTGTACAAAATTTTTATCTGTAACATCGTGTTAAATAACTTATCATGACTTCGTGATAATGCCGATGTGAACATTATTTAAAAAAACAAAATTCATCGAAAATGTAAATGAAAAATTAAATATAAATATTCTTATCGATGTCATTCAATTTATAATATTTGAGTACCATGAAAAGTGTTATATTCTCAGATGACGTGTACTTGCCTAACTGACATACAAAATTACTTTTGATTGTCAATTAAATATTCAAATCACATCCTTGTGACCAATGAATCCTTTTATAGTAAACTGTTTACGATCATAAATCCCATTCCTAAGTCATACTCACAAATATTTTTTTACACGGTAGAATTATGATCACGTAATCTTTCGTGAGGTAACGTTATTAAAAAGCTATTGATTTATTATGCAGTGAGAATTTTGATAGCAGATTTCAGTATTGTCATTCGAATATTAATTGCCTGTATAAAACACAACTTGAAACGGTTATTATTTGATTGAGATCTTGCAAACGGAGTTATGAAATTATTTTTTATTTTTCTATTTCTGTATCACAGTCAATTGAAATCCACTTATCTATTTGGCCAGATAAAATGCATGGTACAAACAAAACAAAATGAAGAATTTTAGATTTAAAAAACATTTTTGCACTTGTTTCTTCTCACACCATTTTGCGAAAGCACCGGATCAAAAATTATCAGTTCATTTATATCAAAGATCTTGGTGATGAGTTCTTTTCATCTTGACTGCGAATTATTTACTTTAGTTATACATTTCTGAAATATTTAGATTGGTTCTTTATTCACTGAGAGAATAAGTCAACAATATGCTCAAATATGTAAACCAGGCTATGGTTTTGATTAATTAATAGTAAAAAAATGTACATATTTAATACAGTAAAAAATAGGTAAATTACCTTACAATAAATTGTGATATGATATAATGATACTTGACACTGTTGTAGTTTATGTCTATCGCGTAAGTATTTAAAATTACGGTTTAGTTTGAATCACTTTTTTTTTTATATAGAACTAGTATTGCTACCCGGCGTCGCTCGGACTAAGCGACCAATAATTATTTAATGTTATATCATTCGATATAATTATATCACAAAATCAAACATCCAAAATAGAGTTAAAATAAAATAACAAACTTTATTTAATTTGATGACAGCCCCATTCTCGCCCATTAAAATGTCCAAATTCAAGGAAAAAATCTTATTTGCGGTCAAAGAAATGTCAAATAATACCTTCACGTAAATAATAAACATTATTATTAATAATAAAAGCCGGGAAAAGTTAAGTAGAAGACTAATTTATTACATTTTGACTAAATGTCTTCGCCGATAAAAATTCAGACATATTTTCTTTCATATTCGTTTTTATGGCAACTTAATGACCAACAATGCAAAAGGGAATTACAGACCCACAGACATACATACGCCGTTTCGGTTTTATATATGTACTACTCAATACTCGAGTAATTGGAGTCTCTACACACACATTGATAACGAAACAAATTTACCGTCGAAACTTTCGCGAGCGAAATCAATTCGTTTGTTTGAACTTGCAACAACAATGCAAAAGGGAATTACAGACAAACATCCCCCGTTTCGGTTTTATATATAAGATTATTGCACACCGCAGTGAGAAATTGCCTTAACATTTTATCACACATCTACTAACGACACAAATAATTGACCCAAAGTTGTTAATCTTTTTTTCATTCCCATTAAAATATAGTGTCACAACTGTTGTAAGCCAACTTGCGAGTGGTGAATAACAATTTCGGTAAATTGAATCGACAATAATTCTAGTTCAAATAAGATCAGATGATGATTTAAGCTTCTGGCTACAGAAACATAATATATTTATAATATACCGTAATCGAGTATCTATGAGATTGTTTTAGGGCCTGAGAATATTTGATGACAAATATTTTGACATAATTTCAGATAAGTTAACCAACCATCTAACATATTTTGACATTAAACATATAATCATTTCTTTCATCAGTGATATACATTCGTGTTATACATAATATCGTTCAGAATTTTATGATATATGTATCAAACAGTAATATGTACAGTCAAATAATTTTGGAATGAAATATGATTTTTGGAGTCGTAATAATCAGGAGCACGACTGTACTTGGTTTCTTAGATCGGAAATAAATAAATGATTCTTATATGCATGACAAGCGATGTGATTTGATTTTAAGCCCAACTATTTATTATGGAAATATTTTTCTATATACTGATATTATAATAAACAATTTGTTTATGGCAATAAAGCTACCAATTTTAAATTTATATTTTCAATGACAGCTTCCGTATATAGAAGAATATTGATATTTTTAATTATATTTACAATGATATTGATATGATGGTGATAATGAATTGTATTTAATATTAGAGTAATAACCTTTTTTCCAGGAAATATTAAAAAATTCAAAAAATTCTAACTATTCCTTACTCACATTTTGTTAGTGTATCTACAATAACATGTGTGCACGTCTTCTTTTACTTTATGGTACGCGAACGGAATGCTCCCGAATACGTAGTATAACTTAATAACAATATTTCACTTCACGGCATCTCTTTACCATATCACTTTCATAATGAATGTTAGTGCTGACCGCATCTGTGTCACTTCTTTCCCAAGGACCGTAGACTATGGAAATATCCAAGGATCCGTGCAAGAGAACTTATTCAGGGCTTAACGCCGAGACCTGCATATTGATATTTAACGATGTATTTTATAGTTCAACAGTATGTTTGTAAATAATTATACATTACCAGACCATTGTTATTAGAACAACTCCTTCCGATTGACCGATGATGAATAGTCAAACTATCACACTATTTAACACAGTATTTTACAGTGTTAACAATTTTTTTTTGAAAAATCATTTTTTTATGTCTGCCGGCTTCATATGAAAATTTCTACCGATGCTGGTACCAGCAGGGAAACTGGTTCTGATCATTTGATAAAATTATGAAATAAGTAAAAATTCTTGTATTTTATTTTTTTACAAAAAATCGTAATTGAATTTGAAGTTTCCTAGCTGGGTTTCGCCTTTCGGCATCTTCATGCATTATTCAAGTGCACGAATAAACTTAAAATTCGCATCGTTAGCGACGAAACTCATTATTCACAAAATTCAATAGCTTTAAATTTTTATTGAAATTCCATCAAGCCGAGTCAGTCCAATCATCATTTATTCGAATTGATGTTGCTTTTTCCACTTTTCTTCTGTTACAATTCAAATGTTAACATTTTTATAACATTAGTTTGAGTCATCACGCCACTTACATATATATTATATATAACATGGCGAAAACAATATAATGTATAACAAATCTCCCAAGTGCAGCTTAATAAAATGAGAATAATTTACAATATATATAGAATATATTAATATCCATGTTATAATAATTCCAAGAAACCAAGAAAACTACTTAGTGTATAAAAGGGCTTCTCTGGAAATTTGAAAAAGCTTCAGCTAATGATTTATTATATCTACTGTCACTTTCTTAACCTCTCAATAGTTTTTATAAAAAAAAGTTATGTGAACAATGAACCTAGAAAAAATCAACATTACAAAAAATATTTTAACGTTGATATTGTTATTTATATTCATGAACGAAGTAATTTAAATATAATCATTTTAAAAAATATGAAAATTAGTTGATAAACTGTTAAGTGAAAAATACACCGTTTGATTACACCTGTCTTAAGGTATTCACCGACCGTTGTTATTAACCTATCGAAATGAGTAATGTCAATATAAAATATTATTCAGATGGTGTACCTGAATCATTCTCGACTTGTCTAGAATATTCGATCGTGGTGAGTCTGATTGATATGCCAAAGAAAATAGTTACAGACATAACAGGATTTGGGCTACTTCTTTTTCTGTCGATGAATTTTAATTTTGTTCAAGGTTATGTGCGAAACGTAATTTTAACTGCAAACGCCGTCAAATGCGGTCACAATTTTTTTTAAATAGTTTCTGCTGCTGCCAACTATAATTTAGTTTGAAATTACTCAAAGCTTATAAGGAAGCAAACTTCAACCAAAGTGTATAAGATAATATTTCGTGTGTTATAACATTTAAAAAATGGACAATATTTTTCCAAAGAATCGAATGCTTTTTATGATGAGAGGTTCTCTTCGTATTTTTATAGATGTTTCCAATATTTGGACCAAAAAAGATTAATGTATTAGGCGACATTTGATAATCGAATGAAGGTCGTCTATAGCTGAGTTCACTGTCGACGTTATAGGCACAGAATCTTAATCTGGCCTATAAGTATGTTACGATTTACCTTAATTTATTGGGTATTGTTCGATAATGATATTTAAGTTGCCGAGTCATTTCCAATTGAGATCGTGCATGAAAGCTTAGATGACAAATAAAAAAGGAGAAAAAACCCAGCGACCTCAATCGAATAATCTTTTCCGCTAACCGTTTAATATGTATTGGCCGTGTCAATATTATATTCCGAGAATAAAATGATAAATACACGACGGACGATGTTTTATGACATGCCATCATCGGACGGGCGATGAGAAATTACGCACATTAAAAAAGCATCGAAATAAATACTCGTCAGGTCCATTTTTGTTTGTTTATCAGGTGGAGCAGTGGCGAGAGCAGCAAGATGCCGCCGTGATAAGAACTACAAGTGTAAGGCGATATCTTTGATATTGTAAAAGACGTCGGACGCGTTTTTATTGAGCCGACGCATTATTTGTGCGTATCCCCTGCCCTCTTAACACCCGCAAACTACGAGATTATTATTGGAAACAGATAATATTTCATAATGGCAATACTGCAGTAGACAGCGCTGTCATAGTATTTCTTACTAAATATCCGACATGTCGACATTATTACTCAAAGACGATAAATACCTTACCAAAAAAAAAAAAATTGGCCCCCACGGGCTAAAATTCGAGCAATTTCCTAAATTGATTTCTGTCCGAAGCCATGGATATTAATCATATCTAAAATCATGGGCCAACAAGCGATTTCAAAAACGGGTCGTAGCGAGGTATATAAGCTATTCACAAGTACTGCTATCCCAATCTTTTTACGCCTACTTTCTTCGAAAAAGAAAAGTTGATCAACTGAGAGCAAACAGTTTTCGTAGAAACTTCGTTTGAAAAAAGCTCTCTTAGAGGTCTATATACTCCACAATGGAAACAATAGAAGATTGCTATTGAAGACGAGCTTCGAATACTGTGATTAAGAAACCGTATCATGTACCCTATGTGTTGCATTGTTGGTAAAACTTGCATCAAGAAAAAAAAAGTACACTTACTTCATATTGGGAGTGGAGATAGCTGTTGATAATCAAATGTGCCAACCATTGCCAACATCTTTATTTTAAATTGCAAACATTTTTTTTTGAAACATTTACACGATATATATAAGTTCGTGAAAATTCATATTTTTTTTTATTACAAGTATGATTTGACTGTCGAACTTTATCTGTACATATTAAAGAAGACTAGTATGTTCTTCACGAATTAAACGCTAAAAGCAAATTACAATACATTAGAAAATTCGTATTGTTGTTGAAACTTAATTATTTTTTATATTGAAGAGTTGGTAGGTGTGCATCGAAAGTGTTGATATAACTGCTGGTTTTCATGTAAACTCATTGTGTATTGCATTCCATGAAAATATTATCGAGATGGCTGAGGATTCGCACAAAAGAAATATAACATGTTTTTGAATCGCCAGTAAATCAAGTGAATTCATATACCTATTTCTAATATCAAAGTTTTTCATTAATAATGCAGTCGTAAAATCAGTGTTCATATTGCGAGAAAATACATGATTTTGTTGTGTATGTAGGTATATTATTGACAGATTTGAAAAATTGCGCATGCTTTTGACATGGTATTTAATCACGAATTACAACATTTTCCCAACATTTTAATAGTGATTCCACCCTTCCAGACACTTGTGAATTTGTATTCCTTTAATATACGTTACTTTGCATTGGTACTTGATTCATAAAAATCATATTAAAATATTTTTTAGTTTATATTTACATATCAATGGCTTAAAGAGTAATTTTGCTAACTCCACTTTTGGCTGAAAATGACTTTATAATTCCATCTTGTTTTATCTTGCAATGTGCATGTCCCGTAATTTTTTTATAAACCAAAACTTATTTGATTGCATCTTAAAAACGATTTTTGGAAAATTTGATTAACTTCAATGTCGTTCTAAAACCTAATCTGCTAATCCAACTCACCCATTTTCTATTGTCACCTGTCATTCATTGAATTTTTGAAATTTTCCCGATCGGTATGAAAATACAAAAAAAAACAGTTTTTACCCTCTCCTGTACAATTGACAAAAAACAAATAGCAAATTTACTCTGTAAGCCATCGATATATTGTATTCTATGATAATTAGTATTATTAAACTTGTATTTTCGACGAGGATAAAGGTAAAATGATATAGCAATGAAAGGGCTTATATGAAGCTTGTACTCCATTTACGCCCTATTTTCAGTATCAGGCATGAGATGCTTGGAAAAAAGTGTAAACATTATGTACTTATATCCGCTCTAACTTATCACCATTTAAATATTAAGTATACAATAATGGTGAACGAAGTTGTTTGGATTGCTCATGCGCTTATTATAAATCTCAGCAAAAGGACGTATCTGTGTTGCATTGTATAGTCAAATATGCCAGAAGAAACAACGGAAGAACTGTGAGCTTCTGTTTTATTTTGCTAAATAAATTTTTGCTCACTTTGTACAATAGCCAGAATATTTTAAATAGGACAACCGTTTCCTTGCAGTTCCGTGAAATTTAGATTGTTGTATGTAAAGTGCATTCATTGTGAAGGGTTTCATTTGACATTTTGAAGAAGAATAAAAAGTAAGAATGGGGTAGAAGAGTATTTTAGTATATATCACGTCAGTAAAATATTGTATGGATTATTATGATGTAAGTTGATGGTGTTTAAACTCAAAACAAATCGAAGCATCACGTCCTATATATTCTTTAATTTTTAAAAGATGGACAAATAATCATGTCTAAATATTAATGAAATAGTGTTCAATACCCACCATGACAAAATAAATTTCACCTAGCGTCTTAATAAAACCGCTTATTTTTCCTTTCAGGTCTATTATTTTTATATATGTAAGTGTGATTATTGGCGACAAACTACAGCATTGGGATTAACAATAACAACTTTAATTTAATGTCAAAAATGTTAGTTGCAGCTGACAAAAAATCGTAAAATTGAGGATCAAGTTACACTATTAAAGTAGTGGGGTGGCTTTCTGCACAAGTGCTTCAAGTGCTTAAGGTTGATGTTTTTTCGCTATCAAAACATTGTGAAAATATATTTGCTATTCAAAAATTTTCAATTCATATTAGAAGCTTTTCTGAATGGTTGATTGATGTTCAGTGATTTTCCTATTGCAGTTCAATAAAAAAAGCAATAACTACTTTTTTAATTTTAATGTTAAAGTTTTGCAATGGTCGTGATATCAGAGTGGTATCTTGCATTTCATATATCTTTGGTTATAAAATAAAACACGAGCTGTTGATTTCCGCTTCGCATATCGCTAAAATGGCATGGCAGCTACTACTTATAAAATAAGCACTTTTCTTGCTTCTTGCGCATTGCATGACGCGAGATCAGATCTGATGTTGGTAAAGGCGCCGCCCATTGTCGTCGAGGGTGGACGACATGTTTATAATTGTAGGCCGATTGTCCACACTAGTGATAAAAAACCATTGAGAATCTTTATCTGTTAAGCATTTAAACTATAGTGTCGAACTTTCTCGATTGGTTTGAAGATCAATCTTATTTTTCATTTTAGGCATTATATTGATCATTAAGTTATATCAAACCACTGAATAAACCTTAATGATCCAATTTTTTGTTTCAAAATCATCGCTAAAATAAAAGATATTAGTGTAAAATAAAAGAAACATGATATTTTGACACATCTTTTTTAGTCAAAACACGGATTTAACCAAGTGACATTCAGGGTAGTAAAAAAATATCGGAACAAGTTATTAGTTTTATTTGCTTATTGATACTGAATTAACAAAAGAAAATCGCCGAATATATGTATAAAATAGTCCAATTAAAATATTAATGTTAGAGAAATTACCTCACATGAAGATTGAAGACGTTTTTGAAAGCTGTCATAAAAACGACAGTTCCATTGACTTTAAAGCAAAAATTATCAATTATAATGATAATTTTATAAAACAAGTTGATAAGCTATTCAATTTTTCAATTAACTGAATCATTTTTCAGAGATTTTGAATTAATATTTTCGAAAGAAATCGTCAGCGTTGTCGACCTCTGTTGATCTAGCTGTTGGGTATGATATTTATAGTGTCAAGAAAAAGGTTGTTATAGTTGCGACGCCAGAAGCTAAATTATTGGAGACAACCGGAAAAACAAAACAGCCTATCTCTGATCACTAAACAAGAAAAGACGAGCTTTTGAACTTTTTTAATACCTACATGAAGTTATTAATATGTAATGGTATTATTAAAAGTTTCAAAGATGGAATTGCAGTGAATTGAACTGCTATGTAATCTAACCAGCATATTTCAAACAAAACAATAACAAAAAAACTCAAATTCATAGAAAAAAGAAGTACTATCGGACTTTCCTGAAATTCAATACTAGACATTTCATTTTTTCTATCAACAATAATCAGCTACATTCAATGTTCCGATAGTTCAGACTATATTTGATCACTCGTATAATTTTCTTATTGTTCGATAACGACCCTTGTGAACGACATATGCATCATTGTAATCACAACACGGTGCTTCTCAATATACATATTATTATTTATACGTACAAATCATAAAAGTGTAAAAAGATTACCATTTGAAGAGAAACATTTAGAATCTCATAAGAGAAACAGTCATACCTATATATTATGTATATATAAATATTTTATATCACGGACCATTTGTAGCTGATTAGTTCCATTGTGAGACACTATCTCTGAACAAATTATTATTTTTAATCTTTTGAAATTAGAATTAAATGATTATAATGATGCAATTAACGAAATAAATTTCTTTAAAATCACCTAATGAGATTTTATTATTTTTTTATCAAACAATTTTGTCATCCAAATCTATGATGCAGAGATCGTGAGTTTTTCATATATTTTGGAAACTTGATAGGCATTTACCAGTTACCACCCCTCACAAAGAAAAGACATCGTCTCCACCGGACTGCCAAAGCGACCGGCATCGTTATAGTAACGAGATAAAATCCGTTAATGTCCATACAGTGTCCTGCCGTCGAATTAACGGATTTGAATTAAAGGGGTCTGCCGTTATATTCTGAGTAGTCGCCGTAAGCCTCCACGTCACGGTCTTTTTGCCTCCGAAGGGTGTTTGGTAACATTGCAGGGTTGCTTAATAATTATCCCTATTCAAAACATTATGAATAGATGTTTCATTTTTTTACAATCGCCGTCAAAACTTTGATTTCAAGACACTGTTTTCATCTCATTTCAGACTCATTTTATCTTGTGCTACTGCTACGTGCTATTTCGAAGGCTACAAGGTCAGCAGAAAAAAAATCACAGGCGTAACGAGAGTGACTAGCTAACCAACTAGTTCTGTCCTAGTTTTAACTGTTCTATCATCGAACTAAAAAAAGATTGAGTGACGTTGTAACAAGCAGTTTTCGCAGAAAAATATGTTGGGATTCATGGATAAGAAAAGAGGAAAATGTAAAACTATTTTTGACCTTTCATAATCTTGTCATGATTTAAAATTAGTATTGATACAATATTTAAAATAATCAGTAATACTTGTGTAATTAAATTAAATAAAATGACTCGATGTAATACAGAATATTCCTAATTATGTATGACTTCAAATATGTCACCTGAACGGCTGTTAAATATCAGACACTTTTTTTTAGAATAGCATAAATAATAAACCGTATTTATAGTATTATAAGAACTGATTTCGCATAGTGTAGGTAATTTTTCCAGTGAAAATGCTCCTTCAATAAATATTACCTGCATTTGATTAAAGTTATCATGATATTTAGTGTTAGTACAAAAAAATATAGATTTTAGTATTTGCAAACAATATTGGAAAGACCAGCATTAAAATATCAAAATTTTTTTGACCGTCTTCATTCTCTGAGAAGTCAGAATGAAAATATGTGTATAGTAAAGTATATTATAAATTATTAAAGAATCAAGTATTTTCACAATTATTGTTGGAGTATTGAACATGTCTGATAAACACATTCTTCGAGAGAGCGTATGAGGATGGGATTGAATTGCATTCGTCCTGTGAGGGTGGCTATGCTAAAAACAAAATACTTTCGTATTTTTACAGCATCAATTTGTATTTTTTTCATTCGTTAATTTTTACAATTTTTTGTTTCGTTTTTTGGTTACTTATTTGCCGAAGGCTTTTAAATTCGAGAATGCAATGAGTTAAAAATACAACCGTTTAATTGACAAAAAAAACTTTTAATGTATTTCAACAAGTCCAGCGAATCGTATGTTCATAGAAAATCGATAAGAAAAAACATCGACAGCCAATCGTTAAGCTTCTATTTTTATAGTTTGTAAATGTCATAATAACAGAATAAGTGTGTGTTTTTTAGTATACTATATGTAGGTAATATCATAAAGGATGAAAAGGTGGAAAAGCTATGGATTTGTATATTATTGTTATCCTAGGGTCCAAACTATCATTCTTAAAAACATGGCGCAGAGAGAGTGACACTGATTTCCGCATACTTGTATCCTATCTCAAAGCACCCTGTTACAGTTACAATATAAATATTATGTAAAATGATAGAATAAAGTAGTAACCGATTGAAAAGCTGATGTAACAATATTTAAACAAATAACAAACGTTTTTTTTTAATTACGTATCAATATGTTTAATCATTAAATGCTGGACCAAATGAAGAGACGGATTAAAAAATATTGTTCGAACAATATAGTAAAGTATTTATGACATTTGTATAAATAAAAAACTGGGGCATATTACGTATATGTGATATCATTTCCATTGTATCCCAAACTTTTGGCCTGCCAGTCACGACAGTGAAATAGCAGTCGGACGCGAATAACGTCGCTATTTAAATTGGTTTCTACGAACAAAACCCAATGAACAAAAACACACCACTTATTTATGTAGTTAAATGACTTGGTACATCAAAGGGGTGGCATTGTAGGGAAGTTTGTGACAGCGGAAAAGGGGGCCTGATTCAGTTCCTCGCTAATTTCAAGCAACGTGCTAAAAATAAAACAATATTGGTATATATTATTTCCGTGCACTTTTGATTAAACTACGGTGTAATTAATATATTATTCTTTCAATAATGAGTACACAGTTTAAAAACATTCCAGAGAAAAGTTTGTGGTGGTTTGCCAGTCTACTTTGATATCATAGTCAGATAAACATTATTAGTTCTTGATTTTTTAATAAATATTTTTATATCAGGCATTGAAGTTGAGTCTTAAGACTAGTAATGAATGTACTGGGGCAATGATTATACTCGGATGCGTTATTACATGTTTGAATCTACAAATAGAATCTTTCACTGTTTGATTTTTATCTGTATGTAAAATTTCATACAAATACACCGGAGCCTATGATATGTATATTTATCGTTGCTTTTACACTATACCCGGTCAAGATAATGGTTAATAAAGAATGCAATTAGATCACTGTTTTTTTTTTTTTTAAAGATTTAAGTAAAAAAAATATTTGAAAGTCATACGAGATTAACTCGATGATAAGTAATAAATCAGTTGTGCACAAAATCAACGATAAATAACATACACCCAGCCCAATATCTCTTTTTTTCAATTGAAAAAATCTGACCTTGCCGGGAATTGAACCCGGGTCTCCAGATCGCTAGGACAAAGCTCTTGCCACTAGATCACAGAGACCGACATTTTATCCAAGCCCCATTGTTATTTCACTACCATAATTATATTAAAATAAAAGTATAGCCCCAAACTATTTTTCGCTTAAAATTGTATGTTAAATCTCCATTAAAAGAGGAAAAGTCCAACATTGAAAAGATTTTTGTAAGCCAATGTAGCGTATTGTAATACGCGTTGGAAAAATATTTTAGAAACATTTCCCAATTTTCACCTCTATAGTTAGTTGGTGACATTAATGTGTGCAGAGTAATTAAAATCATTCTCACGATCCATACACCTTACGAACAATTTAAAACGTCGAATAAAGTATAAATTGTGGAAAATATTCATCAATACGTCAACTTAAAATGTAAGTATGATTCTTTACTTATTTAAAAATATGCAATGTTCAATTTATCACGTATGGTTTTAGTTAAAGTTTGTAGCATCGAATGCAAACTTTTTGTGTCAAAATTAAAATAGTTAGATTTGTTTTAATTATACGGTGATTACGTTTGATCATTCTGAGAATGTACATACATAGATCCTGAAATCGTCGAAGTAAAGGCGTCGGCGGAAGTGACATGGCGCGACCCGACGTCGACTGTGCTGTCTGTACATACCGAGCGATATTTCACAAGTTTAATTGATTTTGTTTTGAGCATAAAGTTTATCAATTTATTGAGGTATTCCCGTGTTATGGCGCTGGAGCGTACAGAAGACGAAGGTACCCGAGCTGACTATTCGCTTGCATACGCTCCGGCAATGATGAGCGCCACACCAAATTGTTGCCGCAAAGTTTCAATTGACACAATTTGATTATCCAACTTTCAAAAGATCCAAGTTTCTTCATTCGAAATTGTCTGACAACTTTCAAACGCTGTACGAAATATAGTTTATCTAGGACCTAGGTACCCTTTTCTAATACACACATTGGTGTTGTATACCTTTACATATTAGCGTCTTAAATTTCAATATTTAATTAGTAGTATATTTATGTACTTTATAGTGTTTATTTATGAATATACCATTTAGACAGTAAATCATCCACTCGCTATTTGTGCGAGTGGATGATTTACTAAATAATCTGTCTCGGAATGAATCATCTCCACCTTTAAAATATGATATATTTGGAATGCACGAATGAAAATACACTACACTCGTGAAAAAAGAATAAATCAATGAACTCATTTAATGACCCACTGGTATCCAAAAGATAAAAGATTCAACTGTTAACATGATCAAGAAAGAAAATGAAAAAATGAGTGTACCATCACATATCAATTAAGATGGAAGCTCGACGTTTGTGGATATAAATTGATAAGCAATATAGAATTTCTTAGTTATCCATAGTTTTATCGATTTCTAATGGCATTTAAATATATGGAATACATCAAAAGATAACTTTTATCATAATTATCAGCAGACATTATTTACACTGATTGACAGCTGTCTTATTTTCCATAATTTAAATTATGGTTATTTGTATTGATCAGAAGTATTCTAGATATCCCAAATGTGTATTTTTTGGCTCTACACAGTTACATATAATGCAAGATCTCCAACAAAAATATCGTTTCCAGACATGAGTATTAATTAGACTTAGGAGAGATGTTGCAAAAATTTAAATTCTTTTGCGTGAAAATAAATTCAATCAAAAAATAAGTAACAATTTACACGAACACCATTGAACTCATATTTAAAAATCTTTTATTAATACAATTATGAATTTCATATATTATTTATAATATTCAGAACTGTTTTATAAATATGTATTGTAACAATGAAAGAAAAATTCTATTATTTTGTTTGCTTACAAAAAATTGTTCAAACAAACAAGACACTCCTTTTTATAGTAAAAGTAAACAGTATCATGACATATTTTTATAGCGTTTCTTTCGGAAATGCATAAATACATTCTTAAAACAATTGCTTTCCCGTTCGAATAGAGGCAAATTTGCGATATCCAGGTAAGCACGTTATATTAAAGGAACTCTATCAGTTTCAGTTTATATTATTCAAATGTGCAATCACCCGTGAAATTGAATAAACGTATTTTTATTTTCTTTTTTTTTATTGTGCTGTGCACTCTTTTTGTATTATTTGGCGTCGCGCAATTTCCATTTCGACGAACCTCTGTATTTTGTTCTTTTTGATGAGTAGTGATATCACTGATGATTTTACACCACAAGAATAAAATTTAACCGTATTTTTTTTAAATAGTTCTGTTAACGAAGTATGTAGATATAAAGAGATTTAGTTTTAAAACTATCATTTCTGGTTCCTTTAGTGCAGGTATGGGCAACCTTTCCTAGGTCTGGGGCCAAATTGTCATTCCGTCTTCGAGTCAAGGGCTGGACCAAATTACTAAACATAAGTAATATTTAATTGAATAAAACACGTTGCTAAATCTTATATATTTTTTATTTATATAATGAACGACATAATATTAATATAACTGATTACAAAATTTTGTGTGGCTGAGTGTGGGCGTAAGATTGGCCTTGTACTTGAATTACAAGACTTATCAATATTGTCGATGATATTGCTTAAGGATAATCGCGTAGAATTTTCGAGATTTTCATCTGTTATCCTCGATCGAATTTTTGATTTGGTGTGTTTCATCCTCGTAAAAACTGATCACACGTATATGTGCTGCCAAAAATACAAATGATTTTTCTTGCATTTGCGCGTAAATTTGTATATTTTTCTTCCACCAAATATAATTTAAATCCAAAAAATCAAATAAAAATCCGTCAAAGCAATGTTGTTAAATTGTGGTTTTAGCAATAAATACCCCTGAAGCTCAATAAGTTCCATCTGCAAATTTGCTGGCACATTTTTTACATGTGCATCCATCGGAGGAGCAAATAAAGCGAATGTGGAGTCTTTGTTTTGGAAGTCAGCAAGCCTTGTATCATATTGCTCTATTAGTGTCTTCATTTCATCTCCATAAGAATTACAGTTACGCCAAAAGAAATTCGCGCACCCTTTACAATTTCATTCATTTGAAAATATTTCCTCGAAATCTTTACCGATTTCCATATTTAAGCTCATTATGGAAAATTGTATTAGTTTCGAAGCGATTTTGTAAAACCATACTCCATATATGAAGGTCATCCCGGTCGGTTGTTTAGCGCTCCCTGCCAGTTCAAACAAACCCCTCTAGGGCACCAGTTTCATGAAATATTTTTGAAAAATTCCACCTAGTCTACTCTACGCGATTTTTTTCTATTTGGTAAATTTTCCCCCGAAAACTGCTACAATTTGGGCTTTAATCGCGATTACACTTTTTGCGGTTTTCCATAATTTCGTTAGATGTTTACGCGACTAGGTCTAGCTCAGTACCGTTAAAGCCTTCAAATCTTGCATGCTCTTCAAAATATGACTATTAGTTTACTTTACAATCGGAAAGGAAAAAACTGTAAATCGGTAAAGATTTCGAGGAAATTTTCGCAAATGAATAGAATTGTGAAGGTGCGCGGATTTCTATTGCCATGACTGTATATGTGTTGTTTGTATGAGCTGAAAGACTAGGAAAATGTTTAAAAAAAAATCCTCCTTGGAACTATTAATTTCTTTCTCAATTACTTTGCCCAGATGTATAAGGGCTGGACAAAAAAGCCCGGTGGGCCGGTAGATGCCCATTTATGCTTTAGTGCATCGCGATCGTCTAAAACTGACACATTTATTTGGCCCAAAAATACCAACGAATTGAAAGCATCGCATGATATTATTATCCTTACAATAATATGTGTAACCGTCAAAAATTTATCGAAAAAGAATTGTTGAATAAACTGCATTTTTGTTCGTTCTTAATTATTAAAAAAAGAATATTTTTTACTCTTTAAAATATGGCTTGTTTTGCGATAGAATATATGTAGCTGTTACAATTTTCTCACTTAAAAATAATCTCTTATTTAACCAATATCAATACAGTGTTTATAAAAACTCAAAGAAAGTATATTTTTAATACCTAACATTTAATTGTGTTCCATACATCTTAAGTATTTCTAGCTAAAAAAATGTAAGCTTCATGAAACAAAAATTGGAAATTAAACAAATAATAAGTAAATTTAATATACCTGATTATTAATACTTTTTACTATAGTTTTGAGTCATATTGTTTATCAATTGTTATTATTGTTTGCCGAGATAAATTTCGAAAACAGGTTTAAAAAGGGTGACAAAAGGGGCTAGTAGGTAGCCAATTTCTCACTGTACGCCCGTGTTTAGGGTTGGATGAAATGAACTTTCTATCCATTCTTTTTGATATAAAACCATAGAAAGTTTTTGATATTAATATTTGATGAAATCGACCATTCAGAAACTCGTTAGGTGGGGCATCTGAGATAAAAGAAATCCCTATAATTAATTCTTTGGTATGTTTGGTTATGAAAACGATTAGCAGGTAATTACTCGCTGGACATTCGAATTAAATTTTCTTTTTTAATTGGTTAGTTAACATATCGTTGAAATTAACATTTTTGTAAGCCGCACAGCACAGTGCATACGAAAATGGAAAACTTTTTAATGCAATTTTCACCCATTTGTAGATCGATTTATTTTTCTTCTCTCCATTTTATTTGACGTATGTTTCTTTATTTAGATAATGCAGAAGTTAATGATAAAAATTTCCAACTTGTAATTCTGAATAAAAGCCCAGTCCATCCAGCCCAGTTATTTGGTGTGGTGAAATAATTAATTTTGGTAAAGAATTCCACAGCAATCTTCAGTGACGAGCGCCTGTTTTTTTTGTGCTTGAACAGTGTTTGATTTAGTCGAACAATTATTTGAATTTCAGCTTCTGAATCGTAGTGTCATGTAACAATGGATGAATTCAATTCCACGTATGATCCTTTATTATTTGAAATATGCACAGCTTTACATGAATAGTAGTTATTAATCAATGCTCTTCGAACGAATATTTAAATAATAGCTGTTAAATTATAATTGTAGAATACTATCATGGTAATGCAATGATAGTAGGGACTCCAATTACTCGTCATCTCAACTACTCGAGTATCGAGTATAAAAATGTAAAAATACTCGAGTACTCGAGTATACTCGAGTAGTTTCAGATGTACCAAAATATTCTTGACATAAAATCTCGTCATCATAAAGTTAAAGCCAACAAAACGGAAGACGCTTAAAAAAATATTACCTGATCGCAAAATCCACGGGTTCGGCAATGCAATGGTAAAATATTGTGTATATTTTTTTAAATAAGTAAATAAAATTTGGAAAGAGATGTTCATAAGCGACGAACGAGTATTACTCGAGTTTTTTTCAAAATACTCGAGTATCGAGTACATAAAAAATGGACGAGTATACTCGAGTATCGAGTACTCGATACTCGAATTGGAGTCTCTAAATGATAGTGACAAAATAGCTGATATAATAAAAATGGATTTCAAATTAACTAATTGTAATGTGTTTCTTTAATTGAAATTTCACATGGAATAATTTACATTTAAATAATACTAAAGATGTAAATAAGATTATATATTGATCTTCAAAGTTAGTATTATAAAGGTAAATAAATCCGATGTTAAAATGATGTCAAAAAAGAAGCTTCAGACATTTCTAGTACGCGGGTGAACTTGAAATGCATGAAGATGTTGAAAGGTGAAACTGTGTAGATAGTGAAAACGCTCTTAGAAAAATTTAAATTTCAAATGATTCAAACTTACTTACTACCTTACTTAATATTTTATATTATATCCAGGCCCAGTTTGGCTCGATGAAAGTTTTCATAAGTGAAAATGGTCTGATTACTCAGTTGAAGATAATTACGGCTGATTTTAATTATTTTAAAACGTTATTTTGCTAAATACTATCACAATTATAAAAAAGGTTTTCTTTTTGCAATGAAATTGTTTTAATTAATAAATTTATTTTTACTTTTCTTAATTTGTAAAAATTCTCATTTGTCGAAGAACAATAATGTTTTTGTTTTCTTTAAAATTGTATAATATTGATTGTAATTAAAAGATAAAAGCTCATAAAAAGGCTAATGGATTAATTAGCAAAAGGTTTAACAAACTTGATGGTGCTAAGCAGATTATACTTGAAGATGTTTTTTTTTAATAAAAAACAAAATATGCAGACGCGCGCTAATTAAATGAACGGCGATTGTTTTTTTGTTCATGTCTTTTCTTTTCAACGATTCTGCAATTTTCTTAAATTAAGAACAATTTTGTTTGATAAATAGTCTAGTACGGAAAATTTTTGGTCTGAATCGATATTTAAAGTTTTTTGTTTCGTTAGTCTACATACATAATTATCAATACAATGTTTCACTATACTATAATACTTTTTAATAAAGAAAATGCACCACTTTTCTCTGTAAAATCATATATTTAATATCAGATGTAAAACCAGCTGATGAAGTTGGTACCGTCACCTAATGTTCGCTGTTGAGATTTCGCATATCTCAGCTTCGGCAAATAAGACTGGTGGAAACATTCGTTTATTGATATCAATGCTATTTGTTGCAGTGTGAGATATATAAAAAAACGATGAATTAGAGCCCATAATTATATAATTGGTTTTGATAGTTCATTGAAAGTAATATTATACTTGTAATATAAAATTGATTTGAATTTTGTAGCAATCAGATATTGCACTTTTGAATTCCAAGATCATCGCATGCAAACAAAGCACCGTCACCTTGAGACGCAATGTGATTTTTTTTTCCATAATATTAACGGATGCGCCGTTGTTCGACCGATTGATCACTGCTCGTCAATCAATATTCATCGTCAAACGTGAAAGCGACATAGTTGCATTTTTGCACGGGCGTACAAAAAACAGTTAATAATTTCAATTGTTATCTCAATAATTCAGAAAAACTTATATTTATAACAAACTTAAATGTGGGTTATCATATGAATGGACAATATAAAATCGGCTATGAAAGCGTTGGTCATATGAATTGTCTCTCCAAAAATTTGAATGATTTGGTTTTGAAGACAACAAATAAAAATGAGAATCCTGAATTAAAAAATAAATAAATATTGCTATATTGTAATAAATCGGAAGCAAAGTCATCTTGGTAGTCAAAAAAATTGTTTTAGAAAAAAACAAGACGTGAAAATGGAGCATAGAATAGATTGCGATCAACAATCTGTCTTTTTTCGAAATATGAGCTTTCACTTCATTCTGGACAACACATGTAACAAATATTTGGTAATTTATATAGAAGTATAGACGATGGACCTTATCCCCCTCTTGCACATCACTGAAATGATTTCAGACAATGATTCCTGATACATGCATGGTGATGATGTCGGGTCACAGGCATCAAGTATTCCGGTGGTGATTTTGGATGGCATCGGGTACCGTTACGGTCGCCAGGTTCGCGTCCTAGGCGTGCGAAGGCCGATGGAAATTCGCATCATGAATACCAACCGAATTTACACGACGGTGACAAAGTCGCGAATCGTCGCGACATTATACGACGCCTGTCATACCTACCAATATGATGGTGGGAAGAAAATATATTACTTTCTCTTGTTTGACTTTTTTTTTAAATATATTTATAAATAATTTATATTATATTTATTCTTAAATATATCAGATTCAAACGTTTTGTCATTTATTTTGATGAGCATGTGGAATATTTTAATAGAATTACCAGAGACTTCAATCCCAACTTTAAAATTTTCAAGCAATGTCTTAATCGCATGAATAAAATGGCAAAATTTTAAGACTTTATAATATTATGTAGTGTTCAATATCAAATAGTTATTTCATATCAAGAGAGAAGAGAGAAGAGAGAAGAGAGATCAGATAACTACTAGTCCTCTCATGAATCCACCAAGACTCCCAACGTTAACACACACATTTTAATGAATGGCTTATATTAAAATTATCTTTCACTAGATATGCTCAGCTTTAGAAGTATACAAAACAAATAAAAAATGTCTTTTACGTGGTTTGACGAGATGCTTTTTGGCATTTATTTATTGCCATCTGATCTCATATGTACTCTTAATATTGCATATCTAAACGGACGTTGTTCTACTTTAACTGCTTGCTAGTCAATCAGATAAGCTCTATTTTTGGAGACAGTATAGGTCTAGAACTTTAGCACGGATTAGACTAGGATCTTATTATAATGGCGTTGATGTTAGTAAACAATAGTAATAAATTGCCACTATCCACGTTGACGCAATATTGTTTGCTTATCACATATTGCATGCGCTTTAAAATAATACTTCAAAGTTCATTCATAATTTAAATTCATTCTGAGCAATTCATTCTATCTACGTTCTTGGTCATGTATAATTGTATACGATCAACGTTCTATGATATCAGTCATTCACGATTATTAACTATGCACAAATGCATTTTTTATTTTGTATGGCACCTTTTCTGGCGCCGTGCATTTACGTTTGCGCTTTGTAATCAGTTATCACTTGATTATTCATAGTCGCTCATCCGGACTGAAGCGACCACCCAGCCACTCAAAAGCCATAATATATTTAAACCCTTGTGCCTGCACCACAAAACACGGTTATCTCAACGTGTCTGGACTCTCTTCGCTATTGCATCACGTATACATATGGGAAACATTAGCTAGAAGAAAGTGTACTAGGAAAAACTGATGGAATAATTACTTCACAGATAAAAACTACTGAAAGGGTAAAAGTTTCTCACAATCAAGTTGGCGCCTGTGATTTAATCTTGGTAATTAACGATTCTTCAGCATTCTTGAATTGTTTTCATTTGTACTTAAAAATATTCAATTACGTATCAATTCTCAAGAAATCTTGTCTGGGAATATTTGTTCAGTAAGCATGCATTGAACAACAATGTTTTTTGTACAATAATATAAAGAAATGATATCATGTCGCCTTTTAACTTGCACTGTGTAAAGTCTGCGTATGAAAATTAATAATATTTTTCTATTTATACATAAAAAAATCGTAATAATATAATTAATTGATACGAGATATATTTTTTACCCTGTATTATATAAATTTTCATTATTATTCCCTACTTTAAATCACACGAAGGGCTTATTGATTTCACATGTATATTTAAGAGGTCAGAATAAAGACGAAAAAACTCTTCTATTATAATATTCATAGTTTTTTTAAGCTACCGACTATTTTTACTATTTTGCGTAAATTTATGTTCAATATTTGAACAGAAAGTTATTCTGGTAATAAATTGGTGTGGTAGGATCAAACGTATTAAAGATAGATCGCAAAAAACTTTGTATCAATAAATTTAAATATTTATTTTATTGCAGTCTAACTGTCGTGCGCAGAGAGCTTTTATTGATATAATTTCTTAAGCTTGGACTTAATTAATCGTTGTAAATACAAATCTTAATATTGATTTTGTTAAAAGATGCTTCTAAAAAAGGCGACAAAAATTTAGTATATATTTTTTTTTGTATCATATTATGACAATATACATTGAACTTTTTTAAATGGAAGACTGATCGTAAAAAACTTGATACATTTCTTGCGAAGTGTATTAGGCGACATAAATATATTATTCTGTCAGAAGTTTATTATAAGCGTGTATGGAAAAGTTTCACTATCGGCTTCCACATAGACGTCCCCTGCGGACACTCCATCCTTCAATCAGATGAACATCACTTGAAATATGAATATCGACAGCCAAGCGCTGCCCCGCCGAGGGAATAGCCTGGCCGAAATCTTTTTACACGTTCGTGTATAGCTCTTATGGTCCAAAAATGATTGAACGCTCTTGATAAAGCTTCCCAAAGTTCAAGTGCATAAAACTTCCGCAATTTATATTCACAAAATAAATCATTTTGTTTTTTAATGCATAGAAAATATTGATACTGATCCTACATAATCTTACCAAATATAGCAGGATTAATTTTTAATTGGAACATTAAATTTAACACTACATGTATTTCTGAATCTTAAACACAAAAATATTTCCATTTTTTAATTGAAAGATATACCGAATAGGTTCAGATAATAATATATACAGTTGAATATGAATTGGAACAATACTTGAATGATATGATAATCAGAGGATATACACATGAATCAATTTTTGTTATTCATTTATTGAATTTAACCACCTCGATAATTCATTAGTGTTAGTTTTGTTTTAAAAAAAATAGGTAAACCACCAATCAACTTTTCTAAAAAAAAATCCAATACTTCCAATAGCTCACTATGTAAAAATCATTGCATTAAAAAAGACAATTAAAAATAGTAATATGTAAAAAAAATCTCAATTAGATGAAACGATAGCTTAAAACATTTTATTTATATTTTCTATATATTTATTTATACTAATCATACCTTTTGATTCATAACATTTAAAAAAATCAATAAGCAATTATGATAAACTATAATAAATAATTTACTTGTAGTATTTATATATATGCGTGTTTGATACGCACAGCACAACACAGCACGCATATACATAGAAACGCATGGAACAGCTGATTACTTATTTTAATAAAGATAAAGAATTGTTTGAGATTTTAAGGAACATTTCAGATAATTATATATGAGGCTACGTACCTATTTAATTGGAAGTATTATGAATAAAAATAAAATGTTTCATGGCTGAAATTGATTGACATAAGTTGAATATTATTTCTAAAAAGTGCTCAGTTTTTAGAATCAAGTGTATTCCTAAAAAATAAATAGTCATAAAAATATTTCTTTTATTCGTATCACATATTTCCTTCTTTAGATGCGTGAGTTATGCGAGAAGATTCTTAAATCTCCAGAAGGAAAGCTTTTGAATGTACTGAACAGAGAGATGACAGTTTTAAAAAGTTTTGAAATCTCTAAGCCCCGTATAAAGGCGTCTCTTTCAAAAAAGGAACCTCTTCGTAAAATAAACCAAATGGTTGGCTCGGTGTAAGCTGTCATAACTGATGTATAAAAATATTTTTATCAACACACTTGTTAGAGTTGTACAAAAAAAGGGCCAAAAATATATTTCATCAAATAGCTGTTCTGTTGGTGCCTGATTAATTTCACCTTCTTCTCATATATAATAAGAAAATAAGTAGAGTGCATATTTTTTTTTTTAGGACTTTTTGTCAGTTAAAGAAAAATCTATTGTCTTCCTTGCCGTTCATATTTGTTTGAATATATTCCAATTGGAATAACATTTAATATGATTTCAAATACTCTTGAGTAAAAAGAGTCTTAATTCCCAATACATTCATTATTTATATTAGATGCGGAGCCATAAAGAAAAGAAGAAGAAATAGATATTCCGTACTTTTATCAAATTTCCATCACTTGTACCGTATGGTACCGTAATTAAAGCATTAAAAAACGTAATTATCGCAAATAAAAATCAAAATCTTTTTTCATATATGTACGAAAGCTGTATGCTATCCGCTACAATTTTCAAAAAATTAATCATGCATCACGTTATTTTGTTTAGAGTTAATTTTTTTATCAAACTATGAAAACTAATTTTAATACGATCACGCCTTAGGGCCGTGTACTTTTTGGGTGCGATATTGTATCTGGCGGTCGTCTGGTGCGGCATAGTGTTGTTTTTCGCGATACAGAAATGAAAGGTGGATATGCTTTAGTGATTGAAATGGTTGGGAAAGCTCTCAAGTGAAATTTGAGGTAAAAATGATTGATGTCGAATGTTTTGCGGCGGGCCTATTGATATCCGATGCTCTAAAAGGTTTCTGCGGTGCTCGACTGCCAAAAACAAATTTTATGAACTATACATATTTATTTAAGCGAAAATTATATATTCGAAACAAACTCATGTGTGAATTTTTAAAGAACCAACAAATATTTTTGACAAACGGTTGTATATTTTGAGATGAAAATCAAGTTGAGGTGTAAGATATCACTACCAACACTGCACTAATTTAAAATGAAATATTGAATCCAACATAGTCATATTTTAAATAGAATTATGAATAATAGGAATTGATTCTGAGTATTCTGTGATTAATTATTATAAAATTGATCGGGGTGTCAAACAATCTTCTTATTTTTATTTTCAATGTGTAATTGAAACGTGGTTTTCTAATTTAATTAGAGAAAAATTTTCGTGTCCAATTATTTTTGTGTTAAATAATGATGTATCATGTGTTGTTATTAGCTGGGAATACTTTGACGCAATTCATGTAGCGAATAATTTGTTTTATTTCCAATTATGATAGCATTAATTTTACAGAATTCCTTTAGGCAATTTTTACAAAATAAGTCTCTATTTGTGATTATCTATCAATAGTGTACAGCAGTTCAAATCCTAATTCAATCAAAACTATCGATATTATAGTTACAGTTTCTACTTTTCCTGGACGGATAAAAGGTTTTAGTAAGTACATCATATAAATCCTTGTCGAGTAATGCATCTCTGACATGGAATATCCATCATACATAAAATATTCAATACAGCAATGTGTCAATGCAAATCGCCTTGGGACATGCAGTGCAAGGAAACTGGGGGAAAAGAAGTTGGCATAATCGATTGAAATCGATTGAAATCGATGGTCGAATATGCTTAAAAAAGTAACTAAACATAAAAACAGCTCATCGTAAAACAAAAGCTTACACTAAAACAAGAAAAATTTTGCTGCAGGAAATTGAAATATTTGTCCAATTCTGCAGCATGTATTAGTCGAATTAGACTCCAGATATTATTTTTTATTATCATCAGGATTGTTGTCAATATTGAAATATTTGAATCTTTATATAAACAACAAATAATCTCTTATATTTCAAAAAAAAAAACATTGAAATCGATTCAGAAATTACTCAGAGCACTAAAAGTCATGAATTTAATTTATTTATAACTTCTAAAATGTATGTTCAAATTTTACTCTATAAAATTTATATGTGTATTATAAATTTAGAAGCTGTTCATATACTGATTTACTTATCAATAAAAATCCAATTTGAGGCTCTAATATCTCTCAAAAATATAATATGACATATTATTGTTCTGTATTGTCGAGAAAGTAACATCAAAGCCAATCGACATTAAGTTATCAAAGCTTGCAAGAATTTATGACTGCCATAAAGGTATAATATCAATACCGACCGCCATACGAAACTATTGATTTCATATAAAAATATGGGCAGTGATAGAAAGGAGGAGAGTCGCATCTGCGTTGCCATACCTCGTGTGGGTGCACATGTAATAAAACTTCTGGCAACAAAAGTGAGCTGTCAAATCGTCGAATTTAGGAAGTATTTCACAGAGGGCCATTCACATAAATCTTTCAATAGTCTCCCCAAAACATCATAGCTGGCCAGGTACTGCAGCCCTCCCTCAAGTGCTTCGGCATTGGTTGTCAAGTTCATCATTTCAGAACTGTCATTATAAGCTCATTTACGGTATCTGATTTCTCTATAAAAATAGATCATACTTTTGCAGAATCTTTCTAATCGAGATAAATATTATATAATTGATATTGTCGATCACTTTTCCGAACAATTTTGAATTAAAAACAATTGAATACATAACGATGGCGTTGCTGTAACCATGCAGCCACAAGTTCTTGGACGTACGTTGCAGGGTTCATGGGCTCGAATCCTCTAGCAGTCTAACGCACACATCATGCTTTTATTGTGGATCGATTTATGGATGCGCGATAATAAGGATGGATTATTGCGATGCTTAGATTTCTTTCAGAGTTATCTTTTCTTAAAAATGAGGCACAATAAAAGCAAATAGTAGTAAATAAAAGTAAGCCAAAATCTTTTACAGGCTGTATCTGCATTTCTTCGTATTTAAAAAAATGAGAGGTTAAGAAACTGCCGTCGACACAAAAACATTTTATTTCGTGATGAATCATAAGGTGTTCACATAGTCCACATTTTGAAACGGGTAATATGATAAAAAATTACAATTGATAAAAATAAAAAAATAAAAAATCGCAGTAGGAATCATGTACTACCTACAGCTTTCCCGTATACCGAGATATATAGAGTAATCAATGAGAGTTTTTTTTAACATTATGGACAGTTTACAATCGGTCATCAGTCATCACTAAATAGCTTTTCCCTTTATAGTTTTAGCAGAGCATAAGTTAACCTTTGTTTGCAGTTGGTTCACAATGTGGTTGAAGCATCATGGGTGACTGTATTCAGCAAGGGGAGGATTGATCTTAGGGTGGTTTCCCTACGTATATGGCATTATATATTAAAACTAAAAGCAGTATCAATGTAACCAGCTGTTTTCTTTATACATACAGAATGAATCGCAGAATATCTGACCTGCATTGGTAAATCGATTTATCGGTTTTGTTGAGCCGGTAGGAAAGAGTCATACTTGTGTGTTGAAATAAGTTGGTGTACTGTCATGTTTAGTATTTTTTTACATGATTTTGTATTTTATTTAATATGATTCAGGTTTATTTTCCGCGATACATTGCTCTGAATAAGATTTTCTATATATTACAAGTTTCTAAATCAATATTGATGTGCAAAATGTATTTTTGATTAACAAATTATTGGGGTAAATTGGTAATAAAGATCTAGAAATATAAAATTATTAAGCTAATTGACGCAAATTGGTCTCGGTTGTTTGTATCATAATATCATCAAGAGAATTGTATGCAAAATAAAATTGGTAATTAAATAGTAAATACCTTATTGATCGTAGGCTTAAATTCTTAATGAAATATAATAACAGTATAAGTTTTTTTCTTACTCTTTATTTTTTACCATGTCCGCTCCCAACTTGGAGCATATGTAATCCTCGCGGAGTTTATCTCAAAATATGTTTTTTCTACGATATCTGCTTTTACTCAGATGCTCAACCTTTCTTTTAAGAGAGTAAGGATGGAAAGGATAAGAGGACTAGGACAGTACTTGTGGTTAGCACAGCCAATATGCGTCGCTCTTTGGGGTCGGAGAGGTGGGAAGGGATTTTTTACAACACAAACACCCATTTCCTCTGAGCAGAATCAATTTTTCTACTGAGAAAATCTGCTCGTACCGGGAATTGAGCCGGGCGGTCCGACACGGTAGCCATTGACTTTGACCACTGCACCACTGACCGGGACATCGGGTCTTTTTCACTTTATATTTATTTACGATCTTGGAGAATTTCTATCCGATGTATATTAACACTGTTCTCATTATGCTATTTTTTTTGAGATTGCTTGGTGCTGGCGACGGATGAAAATTGTTTTGATTGTACAAAATTGTGAAAAAAGATATTTTTTTTACAAATATAACACATTTTCATAAAAGATTGCCATTTAACACATTAAAAATTAAAACATTGAAAGGAAAATTTACTGCTTTCCAAAATAACGATATAAGCTTGTTGCCCAAAAGTGATCGACTTTCATGATCTTCAACAATGTTAAGATATCTGGAAAAATAAAAAAAAAAGCTCGATCTCTTCATTAGCCGCCAGACGTTCCATTCTCATGTCTCAATAATACGTGTGTCTTTCAGAGCTTTATTATCCTGTCAATATGAAACACACTTCCGATTAACACTATCTCCTGGGACAGACTGGGCATTAGCGGGGGATCATACTGGACGATGTGATTGAAGGTGGGGAAAGGAAAAGCTCTGAGCGCATCATACCTAGAAATTATACGTCACATATCAGACACCACATGCGAGTATATCCAAAAAACCTTAGTAGTATTTGAATTGAAATTATTTCCCAAAGTTTGCCCAGTATGTTGAATGATTTAATTTCAAACACATGAAAAGAGAAAGCGTGCTTAAAAGTGGGGGGAATGTATATCACCCCTCGCGTATTTAGATTTGATCACCTTGCATGGATCATTAAAAACATATCGACACCTTACTTTGAAAAGGTTATAACTGCTCTTGACACTGTTTTGAGATATGAGCGTTTAAAGTTTTGATTGATTTAAATTGATTTGTAACAATTAGCATGTAAAAATGTTTCAAATTTCTTATTTTAAGCATATTTTTTCACCACTTTTGCTGAGAAATAATGATCTTAAAGATTTAATGGTGGAAATAATCGTGACAATCTTAGAACTTTGTCAAATAAATTTAGTAAAAAAAGTCTGCAAATGCACAGTAACTACGGAATTATGCTAACTCCGTTCTTCAATCATAAATAATTCTAAAATTCGGATAGAATGCGGTAAATACAAGCCTTTCTGACCAAAAGGTCATTATAGGCAAAAATGTCAATTAAAACCTTTTCAAAGTAAGGTAACGATATTTTACGTAATATATAGTTAAAACTCATTTGTTTTTTTTAGGGCCTAGTTGTTTAGGTTTCGCTTATTAGTAAGCTGGTATTGTTTGAGGAAGAATTGTGGAATTCGATTTTCGTCGATGCTTAGAATTCTAGTGCTTTTTAACTGCTAATATCTTATTTTGTATTAAAAAAAACGCATTTACGTCAAATTATTTTCCAAAAATAAAATTGAGTTGTTAAATTAATACTGTAATAAAATTGACATTGCTGGATTTGATATCGTATTGTCGAAAATAATAATGACAGTTATAATAAAACTACATACAATGGACGAGGGTGTGATTGAATAAAGAATAACGAAGCATTAAGCCCGCTGGGGATTGATTGAGATTTTACTTTGATTTCCGGATATATTTCTGTAAAAGTAAGTAACGACAATTTCGTCAATTTATCGATCGAACAATCAAAATTGTTTTATAATATATCTGTAAGTAAGATTTTTCAAAAATTATCGGCTTGATAAAGAGTGTCAAATTATTGTAAAATATAAATATCTACTACATCGCTTTTAATTCCTAACTTTGCCTTGAATTCAGAACTAAGTACATACATATATACTGACAAAGTGAGTTGAAAATAGTAAATTTCATCTAGATTTATGGTTAATCATTCATAATGAAACTATCTACATTTTATAGCCCCATATTAAGCATTTAAAGACTAGTCACGACTGGAAGGTGACAGATAAAACCACAATAATATTTGCTTTCGGATTTTTACATAAGGTACAAACGTATTAATTATAAAAATACAATTTTATAAAAAATATACCAAATCAAACTTAATGAAATTCACTCCTAGCTCTTCTTTTTCACTCATAGAAACACTTTTACTCCTAGCAAACTGGTGCATCTCATCTGATCCAATACGAATGAATCCTATAAACACATATAAATAATGATAATAAAGCACCCTACAAGAGAATATAGCGAAAGTAAGTTTATGTTGTCATTGTGTTAAGTAAACTAATACTGAGTATGGTTTTAAATAAAATGAATTTCTTTAACTAACAAAGTAGTTACTTCGACGTATACACAAACTTACCGTGCAGCTAGGAAACAACTAGTTAACTTTTTTGATGAAAAAATTCAAATTAAATTTGAAAACTGCGATTTCACACATTCTGTTTTCCGTAAAATTCTGTAAAATTTAAATTTTCATTTAAATGAAATACTAAAAAGTCGCCGCTGGATACATCGCAAGTATTATTATTTGACGAAATTTTAGGATATACTTGGAAGACACATTGAGCGCAAATTTACCCTCTTCAAAGAAAAGTTATAATAACATTTGGAAAATTAATTAATTTGTGGAATGTTTTAAATACACCTCTGAAAACATTCTCTAATGAACCGAAGGAAAACTGTGAAATTGAACCATTAAAAGACTTCTAAACGTCTGTTAAAAGGGGAAGATTTGTAAACAAAAGAGCAAGGAATGGGAAGATACAGCTACTAGAAAGCTTTCTTTTATAAGTCTGCAATATGATTGATAAAGAAAGAAGCCGAGTTCACTTTTCATTTACACTAAATCAAAAGAAACTTTTAGATGTGCTTTTTTTGAAAGCTCTCTGGGTTTTTATCTCGAGTTTGCGGTGATGATACAAATCATGAAATGTAATACTACAGTTTAAAGTTTATTTTATAATTTAGGAAAAATATGCGGCTATAAGATAGCAAATTTTCTGATCCTTGAATACTTGATATTTTGATATTTGAAAATAACCAAGTCTCTTTACAAAAACTCACTTATAATCTCAAAACAAATTTAAATTTCGAATTTACGGAATCTTCACAAAATACTCAACATTGTATCCATCGAAGGGTTAAAGATTTATGTTAAGGCGACTATTGAATTTGTAATAAAACTATCGATACATATCATTATATGCACTGATGTGTGGCTTAATTTCATTCAATTATAACTTTATCATTATATTAAAGAAGTCAACTTCAAAAAAAGCAAAATAATTTAGAGTCATGGAATTTTTAATATTCTATACCGAATTCTTAATTGAAAATGTAAAAGCTACCGAGCAAAAATATGTTTTATCTATAGGCCTTCTTTCATTTTAATTGAAACTGAAGTCATTATTCGAAAAGGATAAGAGAAATCTACTTCCCTTGTAGAAGGGTGAATTAAATTTTTAGAGAACACGAGCAACAGCACGGCAGTCTTATGCAGCCTCATTCTCCCCTGACTTTTGATGAATGAAATACCGTATTTTTATGCTTGCGTACAAGTCAATTCATAGGGAAATAATTTGAGCGGGGTCGATTGGGGCTAATAAAGACAAGCAGGATTGAATGCGTCCCGATATAATATATTTAATACAATACAACGTTTTTAATATTGACTTGATTTGATAAATTATGATTATTTGATTTGAAGAGAAAATAAAATAAAATAAAGGAAAAGTTAAAAAAAAATGGTAGAGCGTAATCTGCGTAAATTGTAATCGTCATAATATACATATATTTAGCATTGTAATTTAGGTGAAATTTGGATGAATTTTTAACTATTGTATTTAAAATTTTAATGGTTTTTGCTAATATCAATAAAACTGAACTATATTGGGCTAACATCATTCTTCGTTGGGTGGAAAAGGACCTGATTGAAACGTTTACTCACATTGAATTCGAATCAATTCGTAGATTTGCCGGGAAATTTGTGAAATCCCGTGATATTGAAATCATTTCTCTGATTTTAGTGAAAAGTTGTTCTGAGTATATTTTTCATTGACATAATGCATACAAAGGTAATGTAAAATTTCCATAAACTATTTTATGAATTCATATTGTATATGAAATTAAAAAAAAAATGTAAAATCATTATGACGCTAATAAAAATGAAATAAACACATGCTATTGTGTAAAAGAAAATGCCCGATTCGGCACTGATGTCTGTATAGGGGCGGAAAATTAATCGAGAGTTAAATGACTCGTGTGCTAATTGAAAATATCAGATGGTAATCCATCTCAGACATCTTTCTCTTGAAAGCTTAGAAAACATGTATTATTTTTTTTTTACTGCTTTAAACATACTATGTTACATGAAATTGATATGGAAAGAAAAAAGCTCTAGAAGAACCCTTTATAAATATATATTATATATAAAATGGGTAGCAATACACTCTAATGGGGGATGTTGTTATTTAAATTCAATTTTATTACATTCTTAACAGAAATTTGGTATGGGTATTGGGTATATAAAGACGCTGTGATATTTATTTGTTGAAAAAAAAATTCAAATTAATATTTCGCAAAATTGAATAAATTCTTCTCATTGGCCATGCCCGCTTCCTATTTGATATCATATTACTGACCCGCACTCAAACAAGGTCAATTGCAGACTATTTTTGTAAGAATGAAATGTTTCTGTGAATAAATAGACTAAGTTTTTTCTATTTTTGACGAGTACGCAAGTGAGCATTTTACTTTTTGTACTGTGTTTAATGTATTGAATAATATATTACGCATAATTGCATAAATCAGTCTCAAAACAACATTTTCTCAATGAATATGTATTTTTATGGAATGATTCATAGACGGTATGAATCTATTAAAGTTTTATAATTTTGTCTGTAGCTTGGATAGTATTCAATAGTTTGATTTAGCTAAAATATAATGAATTTGTTGCTTTATTTATATTATTTCATAAACTTGATTGCGGTGAACATATTAAATATAATGGTAAACTAGAATCTGCGTTTCAGATATAATCGGTTAAAGTCAAAGAGCATTTAAAGCTTCGAAAAAACTATAGGCATCAAATTAAAACATAAAGGCATTGATTAAAAAGTAATATTATTAAGTGTAATCATCTTATCAGATTGGAAGGGGAAATTGCGACGGCGGAAAATATTTGATCCTCTTCTATGACAATTTAATGGCCGATTATGCGCGTTAAGTCTGATTTTAACCCTTCTTCGTTCGGAATCACAGACTGGATAATTATTTAATAACACTCCGTCTATACGGGAATGGGACCAGTATTTCTGTTTGCCTGACTATGAATTCGGATACATCTGCGTATGCGTGAAAGCTATTTGCCTTTATTGAAACACTGATATTATTATAAACAAAATAAAGTTGCTATTCCAAGTATAATGTAAAAAATATTGAAACGTGTTTCGCCTCTTTGAGAAGCATCTTCAGACTTACTATCAAAGGGTTACTTTATACTTACTATTTTTTATACGATACGTGGAATAATAAAGTTATCAAAATGATTTTATATTATAATGAACTTCCAGAAGGCTACCGTCGAATACTTTAAGTTCATCAGCCATACCTTGGTTAAATTATCAAGATTTTTCTTGGCCTAATTGGTAAAAAAAGTTTAAACCCCTTTTTTTTGTTTTTTTAATAACAATATTCAAAGAAAATCAAAACGAACACATTAAGAATCAACAACATATTTATACTGTAGGTAAACACCGTCAATCCTTGATGTTGGTTTTTCCCGAACTACCTTTCCTGAAAAATCGTTATCTTATTTTTCTTCAATTGAACGTCCATTGATGGTTTGAATTGGTTGATGCCAGTACTATAATAAAGATATTGATTTGTTTCACGCTTTCATTTCATGGTATTTAAACTTTAAAAATATATTTGTGGCTATAGAAAAATAGTGAATTAAGTTTTATGAATATAATAGAATTATTTTATTGTTTAATCATTACTCGAGAAAAATCTGATTTGTACTTTGGAAGTCCGGACGGCATTGAACGATCACCAATTTGTCAGTAAAATAAAAAAATATTTAACTAGTGTCATTAGTAACTCTTAATTTCATTTGCCAAGTTCAGCTCTGTCAGAGTTTTCTGTAAAACAGTCATATCAAATTATACATATTAATTCCGTAAGAAACCTTCCAAGAGTGGCAAGCTCGTTCGCCGTGGGGCTCCCTTGCGCGCGTGTCATAACATCCCGATATTTGGATTAAAATATCCTATTACTTACTCTCTGCCATTTATAATTCACATCTTGGAAGCTTTTAACATTTTCGTGTTATTATTTTTCATTTTTGAATAAATCCTTGAGGCAAAATAGCGAGGATGCTCTCCTGTCAGTGGTACGGGCTCTCCAATCTAACAGGAGGGAGTATATTTGTTATTTTTTTTTAAAGATACTGAAATAAATTATGAATACGATATAAGCTGAGATTGTACATTGATTGAATTGAAATGACATTTTATATGCTTATATTTTTTCAAATTGTAAAACATTGTTAATTTATTCAGATACAATTACAATAGATAAAAAAAAATGCAACGATTTTTAATGATAGAAAATCAAGGTTAAGTAAATATGTTTTATCAACAAAAACCATATTAATAAAATAAGCATCCTTTAAGTTAAATAGATGAGAATTTCTCTTTCAACCTCGAATATTTAAATAGTATCAAGCTAGTATGTTATGAAAGATACTATTGTACTACGGCACTATCCATATAAAAAAATATTATTTCTAACTATTAAAGACCTACGTCCAATATTCACGAGCTTTGAATTATGCGGATTCTTTTTATACATAATTTCTCCACCTTAAACACCAATAACTATTTTGTGTGACTGGATTAGCAGAATATTCTCAAGACATTTCATTGAAATATTATTTTTTCATATTGATTCCAACCTTATTGAAACAATTGAAACTTATTTTCAGCGTTTTAGTGATTGATAACTATCAAATGTATTTTATTTTCATTTTATCCAGCATGTAAAAATATTCGCACGCCACTTTCAAGAATATGATATAGTAATGATGTTATTCATTAGAGATTTCCGGTTCTTGGAAATGAATATTTTATAACGAGAGGGTTCTTAATTATTGTGCTCTTTTGTATATTTTTTGTTATTATGATTAAGAAAATAAACGAACTGTATTTCTAAGAGCTAAACATCTTATAACTTCAATAATTGGCGAAGTATGGTTTTGATTGGCATATTAAATTCTTTTTCATAATATCAACAATAAAAATTACAGTGTTTATTTTATATGAATACAATTACCTCAACATTTAAAGTCGTTTCCTTTATCCTAATTATGATTTAATTATTTTCAATGATGAGCAAATTTATTTTTACAGACAGTAAAAAGAAGAATTTTAGTCGACGGTTATTAATTTATTATTTTAGCATTGCAATCGGGTATATCAAATTAACATAAATTAAAACTACTCGACTCATTCGCGTCCACGAAGGCAATGTTATATCCCACTTAAATATATAACGTCTTGAAATGCTAACATACATTTAAAAAAAAACCCTTTGTTTGCTACCGTGAATTTACAATTTTAGCGTTTTACTGGTTTGTGAGTAGCAATTCCTTGTTGAAAACCGAGTGAGCACGTATAGTACTAAAACACCATCGATTAATTGTTTCATTAAAATTAAGATTGTGATGGCTGCGGCTACCACCAATCATAATGCATAACATGGCGTCTTCTCAAACTAATTAACTTACGTAAATATATCACGGAATCCTATATCTTTTTCGAAAAAATTCTCATATAGTATTTATAATTGTTTCACGAATGGAATATCAATGAAATAGTTATGAGGTATTCGTAACGAGTGAAATAATTTATGAGCTTCTTAAAATAGTGCGGTACTTGAATTCTTTTGAATTGTTTTGCATGTTTACGATCGTTTTTATGCAAACACAATTTCTTCTCGTCGTGGTCTAAATATAAAGTGAGACATCATGATGAATGTCTCGAGCCAATGAAAGAACTGTGAGAATCAGAAAATCTAGTTTTATTTATTCTATTGTGCCACTCGTTACGTATGTATTGAGAGTTCTGCATGGGATTAAACTGCTTAAAAATAATAATTGCTGAATATTAAGTTATTAGTATGGGACTAGCGTCAGTGATTCTCTTATCGTATCATGTTGCCCGTCTATTTGTGGCTGAAATATAATCTATATATATAAAAATGAATGTCTGTATGTATGTCCACTATGGACTACTAAACCGCTCGACCGATCGATGTGAAACTTTACAAATTTATTGAGTGCACCCCCGCGATGGTATCTGGCCTACCAACCCCTCCCCAACCACCCCCCAACCACCCCCCCCATTATTTTTTTTAACTTTACGAATTTTTCGAGTTCACTCCTTCGAAAGTTTCTGGCATACCCCCCCCATACGCTCCCCAAACCCCACCCCGCCAAACAACCCCCCTACCCCCAAAAATTATATCGAATTGAAACGAAAAGCTGCAATGTCACAATTTTTTTAAAATGAACGAAATCAATAAATTGACTCTAATTGAATTGAATATTTGTGTAATGTCTTTCCTTCAAATTTATTTTAGTTGCTGGCGTAGCAACGCGCGCAGGGTACAGCTAGTATATTTATAAAAATACAGTACAATTTTGAGTAATTATTTTGAAAAAATCCTTAAAAATTCTTTTCGGTTGAGCAGTTTAAGTGATAATTTTTTTTATCAGTTCGTAAACCATCTGATTTGACAAAAATATCCCTGTTCAATTGTTCTCAATCGATAATCCTCACTATTATTATAAAATCCTATAAAAGTACTAAAAATTGGGTTTTCCTTGCAAAACATGTTTTAAGCTTTTTATTCCATGCACCAAAGGATATCCATATTTTGAAATGGAATACAATGGGCAGTAGTCGAAAATTGAATTCAAAGATATTTTTGTTTTTTAAATACCTTTTCAAATATTTAATTAAGTACATAATTGAAAGGACAAGACATGCTTTATGGTGGACATTCAATAATATTCACTAAATTAAATGTGATTATTTTACTATGGAAAGTGAGTTAATGATTTTTTTCAATTTTAAGCTTCAGTAATCAAAAATACGTGCAGCACTCTTGTACATTATAGATTGTATAGTAATGTTATTTGTTACATGCTTATTTGAGAGCTGCAATTCTTTTCGTGACAATTTAAATCCCGCATGTGCCAATCTGTCAATTTTTATAAAGGAAGCTTCCTGTTGCATCGAGTGCTATAAATTCAAACAGCCAATTACTCAAATAGCACTCAAACAAACCGACTTTAATAGCAATTTGCTGGTATTATTTTATTTGTCACGGAGGGATCAATGTAAGCGTGTATTGCTATTATAGCATACCATCAAAATGCAAAATTGAATTAAAAATACACTTAACCCATTCAATGGCAAACATATAGTAGCATAAAAAAGGCATGATATCCGTTATAAAATACTCTTTATAGTTATTTCGGTATCAGGCCATTCTCAGTTTGCACCTTTTCACTAAAAACAATGGTTAATATACTAAGAATAAATGATTAAAAACATTGTTATTCCATTTATTGTGTTCCACCAACTTGAATAAAATAGGTCCAACTTACCATCATAGGCGGCCCTAATCAATATCTTCATCTCTACTCGGTCATCTGCTTTCCAATAACAGTCAAAATACGATGTCTATACAAAAAGAAATAATGACATTATTATAATTATGGGTAGGTAGGTATTGATGGGTTAAATAAACGTGTCCATCACAATAATATGGGCACTATGTACTATAGATGTTAGCATTGTTTATTTCTAATATTACTTTTAATTGAACGCTTCCTTCTTGGTGTACAGGTTAATTAATCATTTATTCGTTTTCATGTTAATATACATGAATTGTCAATGTACATAGTTGAATGATGCATATAATAATCTTTGTCTGTAATATTATCAACTCATTCCGTGACATTGTTGTATGTTTTTATTTCAGGGTCCCATACCATAGTAAATTCATCGAGTGCCAAACAACTTTTATGTCGTGTGAAAAATATGGTAAAATTGTATTTGTATTTCGAAATACTAATTATTGTTTATTGAAATAGCAGACGCAAAATTTGATTTAATTTAATCCAGATTGCCTGTATAATTTTACCGTATACCGCGATAGATTTATGATTCCAATGGGATACTTCTTATTTATCAATAAATAAGTAAGTAGCTTGTATTTTAAAATATGTTCAATAAGGACTTATTTACTTGTATCCAAAAATGCATCTGATAGTGAACTTTTTGGCATTGCGTTACGCTCTGCCGGCCAAACCTCTCGCTCCCTTGTCAGTAACCGTTCATGACGATGAGAAGAATCCAAAAAGCGGCGAATGCAAAATCTCTGCTGGACATAGCCGTACTCTAAAAATATCAAATAAAATTCAATATCAAGCAAGCGCTTCAAATAACATACTTGCACTATTAAATAGATATAACAGATGAGTTTAAAATTTTGTGGAAATCCATATTAATATAAAATTTCAATTTATAAATGTATTATTCCACTGTTTGTATAACTGGATGTGACACGTGTTCGTCACATTGAGTAACATCTTTAAAAATATCAAATAAAATTCAATATCAAGCAAGCGCTTCAAATAACATACTTGCACTATTAAATAGATATAACAGATGAGTTTAAAATTTTGTGGAAATCCATATTAATATAAAATTTCAATTTATAAATGTATTATTCCACTGTTTGTATAACTGGATGTGACACGTGTTCGTCACATTGAGTAACATCTTTAGAAGAATTTTGACGTCATAAAATATTTACATCGAAGACATTAATTTAATTCATATTAAATATCAGCTTTCAATTTCACTGAGCGGTAGAAATGGATAGATAAAAAAAAACATAAAAATTCTTGTCTTTGCATCAGATTTGAATCATTAAAATTTTGTAAATTTCCCTTAATTTTCAGTCTATTCAGATTTATCCTAACGGCATATCATACATTCGAATACACGGATGAGCTCAAGTCGACTCCAAGTGTAATATACCTCGAGATCTTCGTCAACAGAGGTTGATCATATGTTTATGACACACGTCTGTGATTAAGTGCCCCTTGGATTACAAACGAACGCCTTTGGCCCTATAGCTCTGTTTTGACCATCTTCCGATTTCAGATGTTGTCTGACGTGCGGAGAATGTTGGCAGGCCAGCCTTTTGTCCTGGGATGATATTCGCGTATGGAAATTGCAGTTTTGTAATGCGTTATGCGACAGCCCAAGAACAACGAGACAGATTTTAAGCTGTGATATGAGGTTGATTTTCGGTACACCGAGAGAAGCTCTTGCATTGATTTTGTTAAAAAAAATTTTTTACTTCAGTACTGAAACATAACATGAATTAAAAATAAATCATGTCTGCGATGACAGATATTTATTTTACCTTCTTTAAATTATGTAAAAATAATAATTAGTGATCAGTAACAAGCGTTTACTCAGGAATGAAATACAAGCTGTGATTTCACTGCTTTTTCAAGGATAATATTGACCTAAAGAATTACAAAAGCATTGTATTTTTTTATGCTCAAGTCATAACTGGTATTGCATTGCTCTCAATATATCGTTGAAATAGTCTCTTTACCCATTTAAATAGGTTTGTAACCAATATTACATTGTGCTATTCCAGAGTAATTTATCAAATTTTTATTAAGATTCTTTGCAAATATCAAAGATTAAATTAAGTGGCAATACAAAAAAAATATTTTAATATTTTACGAATCAAAATATATATTATATAACAACTCATATAAGTAGGTATTAAAGAGCACAATAAAAACACGTTATGAAAAATTTATTCAAAAAATATTTTGTGGATTCATGAAATTATTCTTTCAAAAACATGTTTTGGTGCTATTAATTGACTCGTTATAAATGTTATGAATATAAAATTAGCATTCAAATGGTAGTGACCAGTGTAATATTTGGATGTTCGACCTTACTTTCAATAGCACTCATAAATTCAATTTATATGCCTAAAAAGGCCTCAAATAGACAGCCACTAAGATGGTATCTCCATCGAAAATAATGGTGCAACACCTCTCGCGTCAACTTGCCCTGCGACACCTCAAGCCTTACAGCTGACACGTCGAACCTTCTTTCACTCATGAGGCAGCCATTTAAGCCAAGTCAAGTCTTCCAGTTAAAGAGTCGATGTCCTGCGGTTCCTTGAAGTTGTCACTTGACCAAGTGAAGGACAGGTAATTTTTATAAATGCATAAATTCATTTTTACGTTGCATTTCGACTAAAGTAGTATAATCAGAAAACGAAGAAACCATTTGTCGATAAACTAAAAGTACCGCTGATTGTTAATAAACCAAGGGCAAAATGTGAAATGTTTTCCAGATAATCATAAAAGCTGCCATATGATTTTGAAATCATGTCAGAAATAAAAATAATAGAATATACGTCATATATCAGTTCAAGTATTTTTTGAACGTATACATATTTTCGTGCTTTGAATTTTCTTCATATATTTATGATTAATCCCAAAGAAAATTGGATCAAATATATTGCTATTTTCCTGTATGTTACTAATTAATAGTTACTTGCTAATCACAAACAGCTGGCCGACAAACAGAAATAAAATAATTTATGTAAAACTTCGAATACTCTCGTAAGCTCTGTTGTCACAAATATCCAGAATAATACAAATGAATGTGAATAATTTTGCTCTCTACGTCTTCCCTTTTCCGAGTTATGAGTCGAAAATATATCAACAGGGGATGTATGTCTGTAATTCCCTTTTGTATTGTTGTTGTAAGTTCAAACAAACGAATTGATTTCGCTCGCGAAAGTTTCGACGGTAAATTTGTTTCGTTATCAATGTGTGTGTAGAACCTCCAATTACTCGAGTATCGAGTAGTACAAAAATTAAATCGAAACGGCGTATGTATGTCTGTGGGTCTGTAATTCCCTTTTGCATTGTTGGTCATTAAGTTGCCATAAAACGAATATGAAAGAAAATATGTTTGATTTTTTATCGGCGAAAACATTTAGTCAAAATGTAATAAATTAGTCTTCTACTGAACTTTTCCCGGCTTTTATTAATATAATAATGTTTTTATTTACGTGAAGGTATTATTTGACATTTCTTTGACAGCAAATTAGATTTTTTCCTTGAATTTGGACATTTTAATGGGCGAGAATGGGGCTGTCAATATATGAAAGGGACTGTGAAATGTCAATGCCAGTCTGAAATGTTCATTTTAATTCCATTTTAATTGACCTAGACTTTTGAATTTTGAAAAAAGTTTTTTCAACTTGGTCCGTATGAATTTACGCGCCGAGCTGAACATAACCCCAAACTGGTCCGAGCGAAGCCGGGTTCAAATACTAGTATAATATAATTTTAAATACGGGCTAGCCCCGGTCGGGTTGTAGGGTCAGGCAAATAAAAAACAATAACTGTATTAATATATCTGAATGTAAACTATAACCATAGTTCGAATTATTATTGTCAGTCCTGAAGTGTATAATTCGGTAATTTCATGAGTCCAGGTATTCAAACACAATATGTTTTGTAGTTGAAAAACAAAATTTAACGGACACTCAAAGAGGTGTATAATTTTCTCAACACTGCGAGTGACGTGTCGTTTTGTCATGACATAGAGGCTGCAGACGGACTAAACGTCATTCCCCATTCTCGCTGCATTCAAATAGATGCTACTCTATCATTCAATGACTTTATAAAGGTTTCCCAAGAAGAAGTAACGCGATATAAAAGATAGATTTAAAACAGCGACGCGTTTTTGATCGTCCGACTGTCAACTGTCTTCGCCGTTCGAAAAGCAGACTGTTTTTATATTTAATTCAAATTCAGAACATTCTTATTTTGAAGGTTACAAAAACAAATGCTTTTGCAATATTTTATTGAATACTTATTATTATGGAGAGTTTGATATAAATTCAATCCATAAACAATAATCGAATTTAAAAAAAGGTTTTTTTAAAGCAACTATGGTCGAAGCCAGTACCAACCGTTGATGTAACAGAAATCGCAAATATAATAGTTTACAAACTATTTTATGAGTTTCTATCTCTCACTTTTTTGAATCCACAACACAATTAATACTTTCTACTGCAAATCAACTAGATCGTTTCAAAAATATATTTTCAAAATATTTTCACTCCTTTCAGAAGAATATTTTAATTTTTTAAAGAAAAAACAAGGTTCAAGTAAGTATGAGAAAGTAAAATACGCCGTTTTCAGAATCGGAAAATGTGTTTGTTAAGTAATTTTTAATGTGTTTAATGTCATTTCTTAGTTGACACATCTTTTGTGCTATTTACTCATATAATTTTATGAAGATAAGGACCGGTTTCAATCATCGCGAGCATAGTCAACTGATCAAAATGTTGTCCAGATCTGTATAAAAAAATATTCGCAAGAAGCATAAAAAATTGCTTGCGAGGTATCAAAAATCTTACAGGTTTCTATATATATTTAGGTATAAAATAAATCGATTTAAAAATCAGTGTATAAAGGCGTGGTTCATTCGGAGCAAGATAAAAACGCCAATGCTCATAGACGATTACGGAACCGTCTGATTTTTTTAAACATTAAATCTAGCATCAATTTTAATTTACAGCATTCAATAAGCGCTATGTTCAAATTAATTTGTTTCAATTTATGATTCAATAATACAGCCACATCCGGCGATCGATTGCCGCTGTAAATCTATGGGGAGCCGTATTAAATTCATTTGCTCCTTCTCTGGCATTGTTAAACACCTAATTAAGAGCTGACATGACAACCAGATTATAAATTTTCATTCAGCACTTACCACAACTGCAGAATGCAGATTGCAAGTTGAATCAGTATAACGCCTCCTTCGTATTCAATGCCATGCATAATCGCATACTCTTATATGCCTACGATTAAACCCGGCGTTTAAAACATGTCTAAGGTCAAAAAAGTCCTCGATTATTCCTATAAAGAAGACGTTAATTATTTTTCAGAATCATACATAATTAAAAATAGCATTAAGTGCAATCCTTTACATACTTGGTTGATCCCGAAACCGAGTGGACGAGTGGAAAGGCTCGAATCTTTGAATGAAAACTATCTTTCAATAATCCTTCGACCGATTTATGTATTTTGATATATTCAATATCTTTATTCGTTTTCGCGCACCTCTATCTGATGTAGCGGGATCTATTAACTTACTGTTAGTCCATTTTATAACACAAAAATTAAAAATATTGTTATTTACAGTTCTGAATCCATTCAAAAATTTAGTATACGGACACTATTTGAACGTAAATTTTTTGCGGTCATTTTGTTTCCACCTTTTTTCTTTTCTTTTTTTTTGAAAATGGAATTCTTATATAAATTTATTATGATAGCAAAAATGACATGCTTAAAATATTATTTATTCATTTTACTTTCATCATTTTACACAGTTGAAAATTTCTTTCTTTCAAATGAGGAATAATGTAATTAAGTTTGGCGGGTACCTGCCATATAATAAACTTATTATATTTTATAAGTAATTAATAGATACGATGTATTTGTTGCTGGACAATAGTAACTGTGCAGTGGTCAACGTTGGTGGTTTCCGTGACGGATATCAATACGAGCAGAAATTCTTCAATCAATTTATCGATTCTGTTCGTTTCATGGGTGTATGTGATGTTAAAAAATCCTTCCCATCTTTACGATCTCAAAAGCGGTGCGTAGCGAGCGTGATTGACTAACCACTAGTCCTGTCTTAGTTTTTCCATCCTTTCAAACCCTACTCTCTTCGAAAAAGAAAAATTGAGCAACTTAATGACAAACGGTTCTCGTACAAAAACATATGTTGAGATAAACTCGATAACAATCTGATAAAAATAAATTATTGAATATTGTATAGAATTTAATTATATGAAATATATACAGTAAATATATAAAAAAAAGTAATATACATTTGTATATTTGTCAGTAGATAGCGAATCCTAAAAGTTAATGTGTGTGACATCTCAAGTTTTTTTAACAACTTAAAATATTTATAATGAACCATTCGAATCAATGACTAGTTAAATTAATAACGTTTTATAAATGATGGCAAGAAAATGATGGAACAAATGCACCTTTTTAATTTTAAATAAAACATTTAGCAGTATTGAATTTATACTTACTACATATTTATATTTACTAAAGATAGTAAAAATAATATAATAAAACTATTCAATTTTCATTACAAGTAATTTCGCAGATTGGTATGCGACTATAAATATTCATTCTAACCTTACTAAGTTAAAGCAACTTCGGTATGCAGACAATGCATTGTCTTCGATCTACGCAATGACGAGTATCCAATGAAATTTCGCTCACGAAACCAAACGGTACAAGAAACTTGCCTTTTAGAGTCATTTATATCTGAGACTAATAAGACGGCATTGTTAATAAAATGAATTTTTGGTCATTAAAGTTTTTGCTCCGATATTTTGCAGATTCATTTTCGACGACGCGCTCCCGACGTGCTGACAAGAATATTTCCAAGATATTATTTAACGTGCAGAAGACATACGGTGAGTGAGATAAAGGTTTTTTTCAATAGTAAAAATAATGAGTGCTATTATTTGTTATGATGGTATTGTTTCAAAATATTTCCGATTGTTAAGAAACCTTCATCGTAAGCCACTCCTTTATTCTTCAAAATCATACAAAGTTTTTCATGACAAACAAATCAATATCAAATAACTAGTTTTATCTTCATTTAATTTAAAAATAAAACTTATTTTGTTGTTTCTACCACAGTTCTTTTATTATAATAATCAAGAACGACTTTTCTCATCACGAGCTTTTTAAAACTGTTTATTTTTCATTAAATATTAGGTAATCCCGGAATTAATGTCGTTTTTTTAATATGCAACTTTGACTCAGTCTGTTGCCCAGTAAAGAAGACTTATGTTTTTCTCTTCTCTGTGATTCTTTACCTGTCTTTTAAACAAAAAAAACAATTCTACCCCATCTACAAAAAATGGCGGAGAGGTGTCCTTCGGAAACACATTTAAAATGCTGTATGCTGTTTTTGTTTCATTAAAAAAAATTGCAACAGAAGCAACGGAATCCATTTGTGAGATTTACGGTAATATACTGGACGTAAGGAAGTGCCAACGATGGTTCAGAAAATTTCGCTCGGGCAATCTCGATTTGAAAGATGAGCCTCGAAGTGGACTGCGCAGTCAAGTGGTTGAAGCAGCCCTGAAGGCGGAAATTGAAGCAGATCCGACGATGACCATCGATGAATTATCCAAGAAGGTCGGGACATCACGATCGAATACTCATCGCTATCTAGAGAAACTGGGGAAAGTTAAAAAAGAAGGCATTTGGGTTTCTCACGAGCTAACTGATCACAACAAAGCGCAGCGCCTCAACATATGCAAAATACTGCAAGAAAAGCAACGTTCTTCCCCGTTTCTCCATGACCTTATCACCGGAGACAAAAAATGGGTGTTGTATTACGACATTAAAAGAAAAAAACAATGGTTAAATCGTGGTCAAACACCAATTAGGGGGTACAAAAAAAGATTCAACTATTTTTCCGTACTACGGACAGCCAAAAATTCATAAGACTGGCACTCCGTTGGATTGCGAACATCTGAATTGAAAGTTTATGTTATAGTAGTGTTATAAAATACAATGAATAGGAAAGAACTCTTGCAAAAATAGTTGAATCTTTTTTTGTACTCCCTAATACTCTGTCACCAGCCGCCACTGGAAGGAATGTTATTCTTCAAAACTGTAAAAACGACATTAATTCCGGGATTACCTAATATAATCCTTTCCACTAAAAAATGAAAAGATTATATTATTTATTTAAGTTTTTCGAGGTTTATGAAATGATATTAATGCACAGTTTTTGATTTGTATATACATATATCAATATATTTGATTGGTATGCTAGTAGAGTATACATCTTTTTAACTATGCACTTTTTATTATATTAATACGCCTTGAGTATACGCAGAACGTGTAAGTGTATTGGTATGTATGAATTCCAAGATTGGTTGACGACTATCTGTTGGATACATTCAGTGCGCAACCGAGTGAAAAGTTATAAAGCGTATACTGTACACTCTACACTGTAGAGTCTACAGTGAAAGAATTATACTGAAGAACTCGGAATAACGTATAAAATTTTTGACTGATTAGAAGTTTCCTGAAAAGAAAAATATGGCAGTAAAAATAGAAAACCATTGGAATGGAATTTTTATAGAAATTGAAGTCTTTTATTATAAAATTCTTTTGAATACATTTAAATTAAGCATATACGCCAAAAAAAGTTGTTTGATGTGTATTAAATGAATAATGATAAATATGCGTCGAAGCCTGCTTTAAAAATTTCAAAGAAATCTCCGCTAGTGTATACTTCACACAATTTACCCAACACAAGTATTTAAAATATTGATCATTGTTACTCACTCCAAAGTTTCTTTGCTTTCACACATGAAGATCATGGGATGGATAAAAATGTAGAACAAAGCTCCGCCCGAAGCGAATGCATTTGCCGAAAGTCTTATAAGAAATATTGTAGCGTTTGTATGGGGTCATATAGGAGTTATTGTTTGGTCGGATTCACCATCTCACCCATATAAAAAGACCAACAAGGCATTTTTATATCTATAAATTGAGGGAAACAAAAAAATAGTTGGTCGATTCTCATACTATAGCTAGAGACCGTTTGAACTATTTCTTCACGTAGAATATTTAAATATAAGACATTTTATCGAAACTTGATCATATAACGCTTTTAAATATTAAAAATTGTGGATAACAGTCACTTTAAGTATCTCCCATTATAAGTTTGAATCTGTAATGATAATATATGAAAACCTATGGTTTTTAGATATGAATTGATAAATCGATTGAAAATTAAGCATCTACTTGAGTATTCAACCCCTTCCCTGATCACATAGCCGAGAAGGAGTAACGTCTTAATACTTCTATAACTACCACAATACCAGCATACGCCTGGTTTGAAAAATATCAATCTTATATATAAAACCGAAACGACGTATGTATGTATGTGGGTCTGTAATTCCCTTTTACATTGTTGTTCCTATTTCAAACGAACGAATTGATTTCGCTCGCGAAAGTTTCGACAGTAAATTTGTTTCGTTATCAATGTGTGTGTAGAGACTCCAATTACTCGAGTATCGAGTAGTACATTTTATAAAATACTCGAGTACTCGAGTAGTTTCATATGAACCAAAATATCTTATATATAAAACCGAAACGGCGTATGTATGTCTGTGGGTCTGTAATTCCCTTTTGCATTGTTGGTCATTAAGTTGCCAGTTGTTTCAACTTGGCCCGTCTGAATTTACGCGCCGAGGTGAACATAACCCCAAACTGGTCCGAGCGAAGCCGGGTTCGACTACTAGTAAGTTATAAATTTCAATTTCATTATTTTGATAACAGACAAATGAGTTGGTAAGTGTATTTTTATTAATTATGAAAATGTCTACCCAAGCTAAGTAATTACTGTATGTAGTAGGTTTAATAACACTTACTTAGAGGCGAAGGAGACTCGAAGAAATTTGACGACAACGCGCCTCAGAACTTAAAGATCTGTCAAAAAGATATATAATAACACTAGTAGGCATTAAAATCGAAAAGTTTTTTTTTATTGAATAGTAATCCAAAAAACTAACATCATTGATAACGTTATTTTGATGACATCATTTATTTAACACGATAATTTATCACAATCAAGATGGTTTCAGTTAAGTCTTACAAAAAGTATTTAAGTATTAGAAAAAATAGATTAACGAATAATAGCAATATTTTCGGTAATACAGCTCATTTTAACTGAGCTTAAGAATATGCAATAACGTAATACGCGAAGCCTATCTAGAAATCATATCAGGTTACTCCTTCCAATGTGTTGAAAATAAACTAAGTAGATATGTACGCTAAAACATTTAACCCTTATGACATTCTGATAGAAGTTGCAGTTTGCGTGCCGCAAATAACAAAGGCCTGAAACTTGCAAGTGAGACAACTGCAGCTACTGTGTTAACACATGTTAAATCAATTTTTATACTCTGCACTCCCTGCACATTTGTATTTGCGGAAAGTTTACATTTACAGGACTGACAAAAAACTTATCTTTTTCAAAGAGTGAAAAGAGCTTAAAATGCTGATACAAATTTCAGACGTTAGGGTTAAATAATACAATTGTAATGTTGTTGACTGGTTATCTTAGTTTACAAACATATTTCATTTTCCTATCATATATCCTTGAATATCGAATCAATGACAAGGAATGTGGACGTAAACTGCCGTGTGCAGGTTTGCTGAATTGACCACATGTTGGAAATGAAAGCCTTCAAAATACCACAAATCAATATAGAAAAGGTCTTTTAGAAGGGTGCAAAATTTCTTTTTGAGAGTGTAAAATTGCATAGAACATAATGAAGAAGTCCGCCCTAAATTAGAATCAATTGCTAATAAAAAAAAAATGGACGATAGAGGTTGGTATTATAGTACATGTATATCTAGATATCTAGATTGTTCTTTAATAAATAAGCCATATTTTTTGTACAACTTTCAAATATTTTGTAATTATTAGGACTAGTTGCGTTCATCATAAGCATTATCTACTGACGAAATACAAACAGGGATAATATAAAATAACTTATAATAAGTAACACAATACGTGGAATAATCAAAGTAATTTTATATTGAAATAAACTTCCGCAAAGTTACCGCCGAATCCATCGAGAGTATACAAACAAGGGATAGTTTTTATTCTTTTAACCAAGAACTGACCGTCAACACATTAAAAGTAACGTTGTTGCTATTGCATGTGTTGTATTCTCTACAAAATAAATTTGATTTTTAAAATGACTTATTGTTTGAAAATTATATATCTATGTAATTCCATTTTAAGTGTCAAAGACTTTAGAGAGAAAAAAAATTGGACATATTGCTTAGTTAAAACATTCTCACAAGTTCTTGATGATGACAAAATTATTTTATGCTCGGGTTGAATTATGTTCAATCCTAACTGAGAATTAAAGCTGATTTGGATTTGAAAATGTCCACTGGATATAATTCAATTTACGACACTATTCTTTTCGAAATTAAAACGTCAAATTTACTTATTTAAAATGCCAATAAATCAAAAAGACGTATCGTAATAATGTTGTTCATTTTCCATTATATAATTAATTCTTCTTTTTTGTACACGACTGGCGGTTTTATAGGTGTTATAAAATTTGACCGTATTTATTATTTTATAACAAGTATAGAGTCTTTGACAGAAAATTATAGTTGCTGGTCTTTTTTTACGAACAATATAAAAAGAAATTAATAAAATCTGTCGGCTGTAAAAAACTTGCATGACAAAAGCCGTAGAGTTCAAAATAACTAAAGAAGATAACTTTCAGCTCACTTTATCTTTGGATGATTCGTTATTTTGACATCTTTCAAAAGTTGTATTATACGGTTGTTTTTGAAAGATATTTTCAATTGTAGATCATATTGGTCCTTGATGGAATTTTTACTGAATGCAATAATTGTCACCTCAGCCATCTTTTTTGAGGGTAGTAAACCGCTTTAAGGTTTTCTCTCTTTTAAAAAAGATGATGTTCAGTAGATAAGACTTCATTAAGTTTTTTTTTACCATAGAGACATTAAAATATGTAAATCTTGAGTAACTTTAACAGATTTAATAAGGTAAGAAATTGTTTTATATTCCTGATCATCTCATTTCTTTCCAAACAATAAGTATGCTTTTAATGTTTGTGTAAAAGTGATAAATCTACGAAAGATATATAGTAACATCTCCATATATGTAAAAATTCTTAATATTTACGCATAAATATGTATGTATCTATGGAAATGGTGTTTGCTCAAACATGCCTACTTTCTTCTTATGAACACTGCTGAAGTATATTTAGAAACAAAATAACATCTAATCTTCGTTATGAAAAAAGAGATGTTTCATTAAAGTATCATTAGTATAGTTAGCGATATTTGGTTTTTGGAAAGCTCCTTGGATTCAATGTTTAATTTTGGCCCTCGAATCACGCATCTCACGACAAGTCGAGCCCGGTCCGCGGTGGAGTGGTCGAGAGCAATAAAGCTTCAGCCATTGTGTATACAGGATGTCTACATACAAAAGGCCTGATTATAAAATACAATATCTGCAATATATTCCATTATACGGGGTGTGTGCCGAGTGGCGGCCGCGTAAATAGTGGCCGACACGGAACAAACTTGTCAGCATAGCCACATAAGGTGTGCGCCGGTCTGCGCGCGCAGGTACCGAGCACTGCTCTTCGGCATCTGCGCGGGCGCATCATATTATAAACTGCACTTATCAGCGAATGCCGTGTGAAAAAAAGTGTCTGCCGTTCATTATCATCCAATTACGATTGAAATAACTTTTTATTAATTCAATCAATAACACTCCATCATAAATAAATGAAAAATACCAATGCATTTAGTTATAGCACATTTTGTCACACAACTTTATGTGTTACTAAATAATGATAGCGGTGTTTCTAATCAAATCATCTATAAAATCCAATCAACAATAATTATATATTCGTTAACAACCAAAGTTATGTTTCCCCCCTTTTAAGGATAATCAGTGAGGATTAGTATATGTATGCAGTTTCATCCGTAAAAAATGAGCCCATATCAATCATTGCAATGTAAATTTAACGAAAAAAAAGATTAGCGGTATCTATTTTATCTCGAAACAAATATATTTTACCTTTTCTTGGATACGTAAAAAATATTTAAAGTGCTTCGCTCTGGTTTACAAAAATAGTTTCGCTATTAAATTCAATTGGAAAACGCTGAATATTATTTTTGTTTGTTTTTAGTTTATTTCTATTTTAAGAAATTGAAAGAAAAAAAACCACTATCTAATTATTACTGTAGTACGTTTTTGGTAGTAGTAGATTTCGCACTCCGCTATGTTTATTGAGTAGATATTACGACAAATCATGTTGAATTGTACTTATTGGTTGCGCACTATTTCAATAAAGCCACAAGAGATAAAGCATTCCGTTATAAACAAATAAATAAAATAGTGAGCCGCTCACCTTGATCGTTGCAGATTCAAAGACGTTTTCACTAACAACACAAAATCTTATACGAGACCAATTTTCAATGGAACAGGGTGAGTTTTCGTACTCCACATATTTATTCATAATATATATTATTGTATTCATTAGAAATGAAAGATTTTATTGATGTTTTATTTGGATGTATTATGACTTGTATTTCTTTTATATTCAAATATGACAGAGGTTGTCAAAAATATTATTTATAAGCACCATTTACTGTATTACTTTAATTCTGATATACTCAGGAATAAAAATGAATTCAATTTTATTGGTCTAAAGATAATTTAAGATTAATGAAAGGTACGCGTTTAATAATAACATGCAAGATAATTTTGAATCAAAGAGACAACAATTTTAACGTTTCCTACGTCCAGTAAAATCTCTATGACGTATTTAACATCTTTGCTCTTTTAAGCTATAAAATATTGTTTATTTTGATTCCTGATCATTTCGACCAGTAATAAATGACACTGATAAATAAAGATCTTCCGCTTCTCGACCCTTCCAATGCAAGTATTGTACCAATCTTATAAGCTTCACACATCGATGAAATATTTAAAATACTTAACTACCTTAAATGTTCTCTAAAATGTTTGCACGTTGGCGTTAGTGTTACTGTTAAAATTACCATAGAGCTCCATAATAGAAAACACAATACATTATTGAATATTCTTAGTGCGGGAATACTGTTTCATCTGCTAGTTGTTCGCACAGTAATTCTTTTGTTTGGGATTCTGGCATTTTTGCTTGAATTCGTGACCTTTCTTTATCTACTGCGGTCAACTCTGCAAGCTTTCGTATTGCCGACTCTCATGCGTTCATATTAACACGTTAAAAGCAGAATCCACTCAGATGAACTTTTCCAAAAGATTATTCATACTTTTTTTATCATTATATATGATATAACCCCGTAGGTCTTGCCTAATTAAAAATTTGATTCTATTATATGTAAAATTGTATTCAGGGTTACATTATTCATTAAAAAAAATTCTAAGCCAAAGATCTCGTTATGTTTAATCATTTTGATTGATTTTTATAATTATTTTTAACAGACTATCAAATGCTCATTCAATGACTGAACTATTCATGCCAAAAAAGTTGTAGTAGAAGTTAAAGAAGTATTTTTTATTTCCATCAATTTTTCAAGGCTGATAACATTCCAAATAATCACGAATATAATAAATATTTATTGAAATTTAATATTTTTTTAAGCTTAACCCTTCAATGAGATTTTCAAATAAACATGAGAAGTCTGAGAATTTTATTATTGCCAAATGATGACATTAGTATACAATACAAATTATGTTTCACGGTGCTTATATTGTCGAATAAAAGTTTTCTGCGCTAATAATTATTTATGGCATCACCTTTTTGTCTCAGGCACCAGACAATTTTCAGGTAGGTATAATAATAGTTTCAACTCAATCTGAACAAACGCACCAATTAATTAGCAAGGCTAACCTTTTATTATATTAACAACTTGAGCAAAAAATATCCATCTCAAATTTCTAAAGCATATAACTTTTTTTTCCTTATAGATCCATATCAAGAATGATGAGTTGTCAGGCGATTATTTTTACTAGTTTTTAACAATGAAAGCTCCCAGAATTATTGTTTTATAGACATACATATATAATTTTAATTTAAAAAAAAATCTGGTGATACATACTTCTTACTTTCAATGATTGACTTAGGGACAAGTTACTGTCAATAAATAGTCGCCGCGAGCAATCCTTCACGTGAATATAGCTCCAAGGTAAATTGTATAACTCAGGGTTTCCTAAACTATTTCTTCGATGGAACACTGCGATGGCAAACCCGGAAATTTCAACAAAGCATTTATTTTTCATGTTCGATAATTCCTATATATCTCCCAATATTTCCAAGCTGTTTTTTTATCAGATTTAAAATTAATATTTACTAGCGCAAGTAACCGTTCTGTAAATCTTGGCAACTGTCGGCAAACTGACAAGACTTCTCAGCCGGTCAGCTCAACCAGTGATTAAAGATGGTCCTCCGCATGTACCTAGATACTTGGCGTCATAGACTCCAGTGGAAATTGATTATCACCTCTCAATTGTAAGTAAAAGTTATTTAAGTTGCAATGTATGGACCTTTCCATACAGTCGCGAAACATCTATTCAGATTTTGCGAAACGCTGGTGTTCTACGGAACATAGTTTGGGAAATCCTGGAATAAATTATTCATGCTCACTACGCATTTTATAAAAAAAAAACGACGGTGATATTTGCAGATATGTACCAGTTTACGATTTACCAATTAACCAATTCATAATATGCTATTTGAAAGGTATATTTAAAAAAAAATATTTGATGTAGATTCAGAAAGTCATTTTATACTGTTTTTGATAGTTGATACAGAAGGTTAACATTGTTTGGTACCGTAACATAACATCAAGAATTTTTCATACCCTATGAATTGGTGATTGTCAATTACTTGTTATATGAGGCACGTGCAAAAACGATTTACCTGTCAATAGAAAAACACGAAATAAGTCACCGATTACAAACCTAATTCACTTGACACGACGCGTCATAAAAACGCATTTCCGGTGTGAACGAATTGACTTCCCGCTGTTATAGCCCTCTTTCTATGACACTCTGGTATCAAGCATGCTATGAAATATTTCATGAAAGTAAGTCGATTTCTTTTATAACAATACCTAGCTACATATTGCAAATAGTTCATCACGTTTTGCAAACAACGAACATGTTTTTATTTTCGCAAATTAGATAATCAAATGAGAACGCCTCGTTTCCTTAAAAATGCACCCACATTTTTTTTTAAAACCATATCCGCTCCCAACTTGGAGCATATGGACTCCTCACGGATTTTAACACAAAATATGATTTTCTACGAGAACTGCTTGTTATCCAGTTGCTCAACCTCTCTTTTTAGAAGGGAGTAGGGATGGAAAGGATACGAGGACTAGGACAGTACTAGTGATTAGCCAACCTTTTTACTATGCGTCGCTCTTTGGGATCGGAAAGGTGGGAGAGGATTTTCAACAACACCTATGCCTTTGAACAGATTTATCGACTGAAAAAAAATCCGCTCGTACCGGGAATTGAACCCGGGCGGTTCGGCCGCAAGCCAAAAACGTTGACACTGCACCAACGGACCGGACTACATGTCATGTTAAAATTATAAAATTTAATACATATGGATTATCAATGAATGATTTTAATGAAATTTTACACAAAAAATAATCCATAACAAAGCTGCTGGCACAAAATAGATCATACAAATTTACTTAAAACTTCTGCAGTAGCACATAAATTTCAATTTAAATAATCTTTCAAGCTTTAAGAGATACAAAGTCGATCAAATTATTTATTTTGATTGCACCAAATCTTCACTAAGACGATGATTTAAAAAAAATATGTAACAAACACGGTAATGCATACTCAGATATCATTTTTGTATGATCAAGTTTTATTTATGTGTATTGGATTCAAACGTGATTTTTTTTATATTTAGTAAACCATTTTACTAAAAAATCTATCGCTTTAGTTTCGTGAGCCATATTTTTTATTGCAATAATAATTTTGGAGAGGGTGTTATTATTGTGATAATGGCACGCGACCTCACTCTGCACCCCTGTCAAAAAAGGGTGCGGAAATATTTTCATATTTATTTCTACTATTATTGCTTATTGTGTATGCCCATATTTACCCTTTCAAACAGATATTATGTTTGAAATTGGTTTCGTGTCAGTTATCATATTACTATCGTTTATGAAAGGAAATACTTATGACTGTCACTTTTGTTGGTTTCGGAAGACATACATTGATAAAAATAATTTAAAATTGAATATCTTATTAATTTGAACAAATAAAACCTTCCTTATTATGAAAGCATATTAAATTAATGGACAGAATAGTTATTACTTATATTATGTTTAACTAGTTTCAGTTGATTTCTGGCTCTCTATTTTACATATTAAATCATGTAAATTGTTAGAATGATATTATTTCTGACCATTTTGAGACAGCACAACTGTCTATGTAAATAAATTTATATATTTATACTAATCCAGATATTCCAGCGCACCTATTAAGACTTTAATTCGGTAAAGACTTAAACTAATTTATGTTTTCGTGAAACTTTAAAATTTCTTCCTTATTGGTATTTTTATCTAGTAAGATTGGTTAATAGTCGATTGTATCGTATGGTTTTATCGGGAGCGTGTGAAATGTAAAATGATTTCATTATTTGGCTTAGCAGTCATGCAAATTTAAGAAATTTACTAATAACAGTAAAATGCCATAAAATAGTGTGTAAAGTATAACACGAAATCATTTGATTCGAAGAAGTCAGCGATTAAATGGCAAAAGCACGTATGCCATTTGCATTCAATTTGCCATAGATTTCATATGAAAGTATGCCGTCTTTGAATACAACAGAACACGATAGCCAAATTAAAAGTAATATTACTCATTAAGTCACGTATGTCAATTGCAGGGTGATTCAAATAATATGTAACAATGTCTCTTCAAAGGTCATGTTTATTAGTAGCAGATATAGAAGTATGCACATCTGTGGGCCAAAATTCTGAATGTCTACGTGGCGAGAATTTAAATATTTCTGATAAAATGAATCTCCTTTTTTACAAATCCAGCGAAAGTATTGAATGTGTTGGACTGAAAAATAGTCATATTTAAGCAAAAAGTCTGGATATATAAATAACATTGTACGTATGCATTTCAGACAGGAGTAATGCGTCTTCATCAGAAAAGGAGTCAGAGAAATTTGTTAAGGGCGAAATAAATATATTTTAAGACCATAAAGCACAAAAACAGCCTCCTTAACATTGATATATTCTAGATCGTTCACACTGGTTTATTATAGTTATTAAGTAACAGTCGTTGTAAAGTGTAAACGATTAACTGAAATACAATATCAGACAAAAACTTTGAATGAGGATTCAAGCATTTGGTTTGACATTATATTACATTATAATTATCATTGTTCTATACTAAATTTGTAACACACACAAAGAGACAAGGAGTGTTCACAGGCTAAGATAAAGCATTATATTCTATGTTCGTATTTATCATATGTTTCGTGTGTAAGATAGTAACCAATATGTACGGTCACTGTGGCTGCCTTTTTATGATATCACGCTAGAAATATTCTCCCATAACTTGGTAGAATGATTATCTATGTCTTAAAATGCGATTGATTGATTGACATTTGAATATAACAGTGCATTACGGCAAACTGCCTTGTTTACCATTTCATACGACCAATAAAATCCTGCTATGTCCATATAAAGATGTCTTGTGTCTCTAACACTTGGGGCAGATTCTGGATTCAAATGCGAACTCTTTACATGCATATTAGTTAACGCCAACCATGACAGACGATAGTCAACATTATCATTGTATTTTTGGTTCTGGTAAGTATCGGAACAGGACAGTGTTGTACCCAATTTAATAATGCCCCAACTACCATGAATAGTGTACGCATACATCTGAAGAAAATTGAGACTTTATATTACATAAGAATCTTTGTGTTCAAAGTAACTATTACAATTTATATTTTTTTGGAACCTTAAATGATCGACTGGATATAAGTTAAACCAGAAATTAATCAAATTGAATTAAAACTCGTGCGTTCACATTACGTCATCTACATATTTTTTTCCCGAATTCTTTACGAAGTTAAATTACTTTCGTACCAATATCAAACGTAACCTTGTGCCCTCGAGGTTCAATACATGAGCGATAGTTCTCTGTCTTTGTTCAGATTGTTCGATTGTGTCAGCTTTTATGATGATCTGTATGTTTACAGTCAGCACCTCGTATGAATCATAACAGGTGTCGCTTTTATTTATTTAGTTACACATTTTTAAAGTCACACACGATTAAATTGAAAGTAACGGCTGCTGCTCCCACATAAACACATTAAAAACTTGACTTGGAGAATAGTTTTTAATGCATTTGGTGCATACAAGAACAAAAATTTTGTTTCGTTTTTTTATATATTGTGTTAATGTTTTACCAAGAATCATTATCAACTTAAATTATTATTCACGTTCATCCATCTAAGGCCTTAGTATTGGTAGTAGAATAAAATGATATGTCTACCGTTGAATTGCCAAAGAATGGATCATTTTAATGTCAAATTCCCTCATATCCAAACAAACAATCGGCTGTGAAAATATTGCTTACGATATTCTTATTCACCTCTCTCAATCGCATGTGAATTTGTGGAATCTTTCATACACAGAGCTTTTAGTCGATTTATGAATATGAGTACACATTTGTAAATATGCTGTCCTGCTTACCCGATCAAGAAAACTTTAAAAGCAGAGAGCGATGAATCAACTACCAGTCCATTAATACACTTAACAATATTATTCATCCTAAGCATGTGAAAATAAAAGTCTAGAAACTGGCCGATAACCTACGGTTTAAATGTTCTTTTTGGATGCAATAAGCTTCATATAAAAGTGAACATGATGTTAAACAATTTGACTTTAAAAAAATACTTGTTTGAAAAATTTAATTATTAGTTTATAATCATAGTATATTTTTTTCTTCTCCATTTAAGATTTAAAGATTCAATTTACTTAACATCGTCATATCGATAATGTGCATTAAAAGCAGTGCCATAAAATGAAACGTCTCATTCTTGTCTCGAAAGGTAAGCGCACAAATCGTGCCTCTTATAAAAATAATAGTCGAGATTGTACAGGATGTATAAATTGACCAATTTATATTTTCAGTCATTTCGATGGGGAGGGAAATAAACAAAGCATAAAAAGCGACCGTCCAAAAAACATATTTAGGACGGCAATAAATCGACGAGATGTCATTAATCCGAAACCCCTCCGACCAAGATATAAAGTGGGACACTCCTTTTCTGAGAGTATGCTCTCTTACTTGCGAGGGTTATTTATTAACACTTCGGGGGACAAAGCAGGTTTGGCTAGTAATTTTTTGCACCACCAATTATTCAAATTATAACGAAAGTTATGCGTACTTTCTTTTAGAGCTAAAGCTTTATACTTGTCGGTGCGCAATTTACTACCTCTTCGTTAATCGACATAATATATTATTTTTAAAATAGCGATTCCAAATTTTTTTTTTATTAATTAGTAAGAGAGAGGTTTTATGCTTGATAATCGTTGACAAAAATAAATTACCCAGTGATATGGAACGACCTCATTGACAATTGAGGGCCTATCATACATTTTAATAATATTGACTAGCTGTCATGGGCATATTAAATAACAGTGGATGAAAGTTAAATAATTTTATATATTCTATGTTTCTGATCAACTCATTTTATTTTTTTAAATAAAACAATATTTGCTTGTATTTGTGTAACATCAAATTACTATTGCATCCGTTAGGTCCAAATGAACCAATATCAAATTCTTTTTGAGTTTAATGTGTTAAATCTTGTATCTCAGAGGACAAACGTGCACCCGACAATTTATGGGAGTTTTTAAGAAAGAGTACTTCTTGTCGATTGAATACATAGGCGTACAATTAACGTAATTGTTGTGTTGTTAAATATTTACCTAGTGTATGTATATTGACACATTTAAATTTTAATACCTAAAAGGAAATTTGCAAACTACTAAAATTACGATATTAAACTGAGTATTCTAATAATACGTATTTTTGAGATATATTTATCATTCAAGTCTATGTGTATTGATTGACATTATACGGTTGTCTACAGTGAAAATAGCTTCGCAAAGTTATATGATAGTGTGATATATATATATTGACAATATTTGGCAGCTATGGTAGAGCAAGAATATCTTACTATATTGCTACTTTTAACGTTTTTAAAGTCTTATAATTAATTTTAATTTTTACAAATATTATCTATTGTATTAATCGAAAGAATGTTGTTATTTCAATGTTATGTTGCGTTACTACGCCAGCAATTGTAGTGGGAGGGGGGGTGTACGCCAGAAAGTTTCGCGGAAGTGTACTCGATAAATTTGTAAAAAAATCGTAAAGTTTCACATCGATCGGTCGAGCGGTTTAGTAGTCCATAGCGGACATACATACAGACATTCATTTATATATATATAGATTACATCATCAAAAAATTATCGTTATGTCGAATTTTTGATTTCTTATAAGATATTACTTAAATATTCTTATACTTATGTATTCTATAATTTTGGGATTTGAGCTCATTTTGAATGGTCAAATATCGAGTGCACATTTATTGCTGAGTCTTATTTTTATGATTAAAAGTTATTCTTTTTGATACAAAATAAAAATTGATCCCCCCGTTTGTAAACGTAAACCGCACCACTGCGTATATAGAAAAAAATATATTCTAGTCATTCTCAACGTCATGCCGAGATATGAAGAGAATATCGGCTGTCAATTAGTAACATTATAGTATGGAGGAAACCTTATGAGATATTCTGGTGAAATATGTTTCAATATTTAGATAAATCAGGCCATAGTAAAACTATTAAATTTAAAGTGTTTTTCTTTCTTGATACACTGACCGTGATAAATATTTTGTTTTAATGATATCATAATAAAATTCCAGCATTCGTGTTAATAAAGCAGGATTTTATATCCTTTATTATGTTGCTAGCCGAGTGATGTTTTAATAATAAAAATATTATAATTATTAACCGAGACTGTCATAAATACAATATTATATAACTGTTGTAAATCAAAGAATTCAAAACACTTCTAAAATATTAATGCGGATGCGATAAATAATGATGTCATAATAATCTTTTAATATTTGAAGCTGTCGTCATAAAATAAAAATCTTTATTAATTTGCATGTATTAAGTTGAAAATATATATGGTGTATCAATATTGTGTGATTTCATCAATAATAACTTGTGCTTATATTGCAATGAAAATATGTAATGGGTATTATTATTTAACGTGTTTTTCAAGTCTTCTGTATTTTAATGCAATGTTTATTATATATTTAATAAGCTTAAGATGAGTTATATTTATGTCTAAAAAAGCAAACACTCCAAAAAAATGTCAGCGCTTTATAATGTGTTAAGATTAGCGTGGCTACAAATTGCATGAGATTTATGTTTTTAGAGTTAAGAACAAAATCATTCTAAAATTAATTAATTGCAGTATAATAATTAATATCCACTAAATACTTTTTTCATAATATTGAAAAAAAAGACAATGATCATTTTAATTTGTTTTCAATCAAGGTGTCTGATGACAAAACTTTTGAATATTACAGAAAAATCATCATGATGATGCAGCCCTCAGTCGGTGGTCTTCCCCGGACTAAGACGGGACTGGTGAAGGAGGGTGAAGAGGAGACAACAAGTACTGGTTGCCGATACATTGGGCTTCTTAGTTTTAAAGCACAATCTTCTAAAGAACGCTTTATCGCCACATGAGTGTTACAACATGTGCTATAAATTTATGATAAAATAAATTATACCGCATTTTTATTTTAATAATCTTGCTTTAAAAAATATGCCAAAACTTGGCGATAGTTGCAGATATAAAAAAACACACGAAGACAAGTTTTTGAGATAATAATAACTCAAATGTTCAAAAATTCTCATCTAAAAATATAAACTATTAATAAAGCAAGGATTATTTTTAATGAGAAAATATATAATCTTTAGATTGCACGCTTCCAGTTTTTACCTACATGGTTGTAGCCAAGGCCAATCATTTTTTTTTGTCAGAACTTGTTTTTCGCATAGGTCTTTTAAGTCGCCAGTCTCAAGGGCTGTTCGGCTGATGATTGCACTGACTATTGAGGCTGGACTTCCTCAGGAGAGAACTTAGTATATTTTTTTTATATGCAATTAAAATGTTTCTGTTTCATAATTTGTTTAATGTTCTGTCTTTTGTTATATTATATTAATCATACTTGTCAAACGAATGGCGCATTGGCGTCAGCTGTATTGCCATGTATTGTATTTTTCTTTTTTCCAATAAATAAAAAAAATATTTATTATAAAATAAAATTACATCACATTTTTATATAAGTTATGTATATAATGTATTTATTTTGTGCTGTGTGGATAAAAATAATACCGAATTCCTAAGATGTCCGGAGCCCACATTATTAAATTAAGACCAGAACTGGACGGGATCTATTAGAAAAAATTTAATATCTTTGGTTGCAATTGATTAAAAAGCCGAAGCACATAATGAATATAAATAACGAAGTCAAAACCCGAACAATCAAAGGTACGTACCGCTAGAATACTGGAAGCTTTCAAGTTGGACTGTATTGGCTTAAAACGAAGATTTTATAGGCCACTTATATCACAAATGCACCAATAAGGCAAAAGATCTTATATCGACCACCAAGCGCAGAAAGCTGCATACTTCGGTCACACTTTCCACAAAATATAGGGCAGCTGAAGCGATGCAGTCGTAAAAATGGATTCCCTTGGCTACGATACCTGGTCGAATCGATTACAAACCTTTGATTTAAAACAACAAAAAAAGAACAAAATGAATTCATTTTTAATATGGAAAGAAAAATAGCAATAATTTATGTAGAATTAAAATACATTGTTATTTTTCTTTCCGTATTATAATGGAGTTCTACCAAGTAAATGCCTACTCAATCAATGAATTCATTTTTGTTTTTGTTTCTTCGAGGAGGTTAGACATGTTGGAGATTTTTTTAGCGGGTGACTCCTCTCTCCAATTTTTCAAATTTAATTTTTGTATGGACACTGGTGCCGTGTCGATACGCACCCACCGTGTTAGTCAGAAGTATCTACAGTTTCGTATTCAAATAATGCAGATATAAAGTTGGTGCACGTTTATTCTCGCCGACCAATGCAGCTGACAATCGGCCGATATCGAAAATGTACCACTCGCCCAGGGGGAGGTCGCTACCCACTTAACCTGTGGGTGAACATGTTATTAAAAGCCACTAGCTGTCTGTAGCGATCTTCGAGTTCACACTGCTCGGTGTGCGTAAGGTGGATTCGCACCTTGCCATTGCCAGTAATAATGATATTACAAGATCAGTGTGTTTGTGAAATAATAGCATACCATGTTAGATAACACATACATAATACAATCAAGTTTTGTTTAGATGTAAATAAATATATGTTAAGGAATATAGTATAATTACAGTGAGTCACTGTCGTCAAATTATTTAAGTCTTTTTTATAAATCTAGAGAAGAGTTTTTTGATGAAACAACAATATTTAATTTAATTGATACATTTGGATTTATGACCTACGTAAATTTGATGTTTAGCAACATTTTTTTATTTTATTAACACAATTTTTTTTACATTTGTGAATTTCAATATTTCAGTATAAACATGAAATCTAAAAAATTAAAATTGATAGTTTTGTTACAAATTTATCAATTTTTATTTAAGATTAAACATGAACTTCCAAGCAGTTACTGTCGAATCCATTGAAGTTTGAATATTTATACTATAAACTAAGTTTTTTTAAATTTCAAATCGAAATGAACTTCCACAAAGTTATCGCCGAATCCATCGAAAGCATGAATATTTATGTTTCTTCTTTTTTTTATTTACTCGCGTGATCCTTAAATATATTTTTTAATCATAGCATGTAAAGAATAGTAATTTTAATAATTATACGACAAATATAAACCAGCGTAATTTCAATAAAATCAAACCAGTTAATGTGAGACTAGTAAATATTTCTTATAAAAACGAATATAGTCCAAATACATATAATGCATATATCTGATATATAAGCTTCCCAATACAAAGACTCTGAATGCATTCATAAATTTCCATGCCGACTAGCCACGAAGTAATATCGCACTGCATTTTAATATAAGAGAGGACAGACGACCATGTCGGTCGATAACGATGGGACTTGAGCCGCGGCGCCTGGTGGCGCGTCGTGGGTCATTTCACCACCCTGCAGTGTTTACCGATTGCTCAAAATGTTAATGTAAATATAATAGCCACAATTATTATTAAAAACAAAGCTTTAAATGGAAACATTTTTTTTCATGTTGCATCACTCTTCTATTCTTAAGATAATATAAAATTTAGATTTATTCAATCTAATGTTCAAGAGTTTGGACATGTGAGATGTTTTTTTAGTTGATCTGGAGTGACTTCATAACTTTCAAAATTATTATAGAATATAAGTACATTGATAAATATTTAAAAGTTGTAATGTCAAATACTAATTTACTACACGCCTATAACAGAAATTGCAATAAGGTTAAATTGCTTAGTTTTATTTTTGCAATATTTTTTTTTATTTGCGGCAAATTTTTGAAAAGAACAATTAAATAAAAAACTTCATAAAATACTAGGATTTTTTTATTAGTATTTTTATATATAATTTAGTTTTATGTAACATATTATGTTAGCTTAAAAAAATTTACCGGTGTCATTTTGTAAAAATACGAATTGAATATGTATTATACTCACACAAATTCACAGTACCTATTATGTGTCGTAAAAGAAATAATGAAAATTGAAGATTTTTTGAAATACAAAACTATTTGTATGTAATATTGATAGATAACATTCCTTGTGGACTTAAAAAAATATAAATCATTTTTAAATAAACCTTTCAATAAATTTAAAAAAGAAGCTTCGATTGAAATAGCAAACTAACTATTTTTTCTAATCATTCACTTACATACTTCTAAAGCTTTTCCACGCCAATCGACCGCGTATTTGTAAATGTCTCATAAATAAAACGTTATTTCATTATTAATTAATACAATGCTTCTTTTGTCAACTAAACATTTATTTAACAAGAAATAAATAGCAAACTGTTATGCATTTTTTTCCAAGACATTATTTTTGTTAAGGACGTTCTCGAACACCATCATAGGATTTTTGAGTTTATCTTTTTGAGTTGATCAACGATTTCTGCATCAAGCGAAAAATAAAAAAAAATCTTAAAATTGGTTTCTAGAGTGGTTGAATATGTGAAACAATAGTGAGTACCTAGATATTAAGATACATACAAATATTACAATATCTAATAGTTTACCGATACTAATTCGGATTCCAGTGTACCGATAAAGCCCAAGCGCCATTATATTTATGTTTTGTTCCTTGCAGAAATAATTACACTTATGAGTTTGGATAGTAAGTACAAATGATTCAGTGGAGATATCAAATAATGATCTAACGATAGCATTGCGCATTCAATTACCTCTGGCAAACTGTTCTTGGACAAATATACTCCCCGGGATAATCAGCAGTTCGGTTGGCAATAATTTACTTCCAAGTTATCTTATCTGACATTAAAATCATACAGCCGAGTAATTGAAATGCACGAATAAATGTTAAATGCAGATAGTTACAACGCGCTCGGAGCTTTGGCAGAGTCTCGAACACGGGACTAGTAGTAACAAAGGTCAAATGATACACAGTAGCAAGTGAACAGGGAAAGCTCTACATTTGTATGAATATAGCTTTAATTAATGTCAACTGTGTGACTATCGGTCAGTCGCAATGCCTCAGCTGATTTTGTATGAGAATATGCACACAAATTTTCCAATTCAAACACTCTTTCACTTCAAATAAAATTTGCTAATTATCCAAAAGAACGGCAACTTCCTGCATTTACCTAATTAAAGGTTTTATAAAACATCATTGGACTTAAAATATTTTCTAATTGTATGTGTCAATATATTTCCATTATCAAATATCATAATGGAAGAGAAATAAGCAACAAAAGACTTTGTGTTAATCAATCGCTCATTCCCCAGTTTTACTGATAGTAAATCCCCCACGTTTATTTGAGCATCTTTCCCTCAAAATTTAAAAAATGAAACCAAGTTTTTGAAAATCTAGTTAGGTTACTGAGTACATGATATATCATTTGAAAAGAATTGATTGATTTAAACACTAAACGTAGAAATAAAGGAGACGGGGAAAACTTTGATGCTAACGCGCCTTAGAATTTGAATCTCCATAAAATAGATTCAATGTATATATTAATATGACAAAATCAATAGTTAACTAATGAAGGATATTTTACAATGTAATTTTTTGGTTTAAAGCCAAATAAACAACTGTTTTACAAATATGAAACAAGGTGTATTTTTGCATCTAAAACACCGCTAGCTAGTTTCATGTATATTTAACAGAAACTTGTATTAATGACCACTACAGTTTCTGTGGGAGAAATTTTCTCCCCAACCAAAATTAATTAACCCTTTCTACATTACAAGTTGATTTGTTGTATCGTGATTAGTGACAAATATATGGTTCAAATGCCGCGATATTTCAGTGATAGATTAATGACGCGGCCAACTGAACACTTCTTTGTCTAGTGGTTGTGTTAATTATTATTCGGTTCCATTACTCTGCCACTAGTAGAACTACACTATAATACCCCAGGTAGACTTCAATTACGAATAATTAAAATCAATTATGTATTATATTTAATGAACACTTTCTTTTTCTAGTTATTGTAGAATTCATAGAATTCAGGACTTCAACGAGTGTGGCACGACACCGAATGGGGCGTGATTTTCTTCTTGAAAATATTCATTATAATATTTTAGCATGCATGCCACTGAGAATATGATCAAATACTGACAAATAGATACTGAACTCAACTAATGAATTTAAAAAATACTTGGTAATAAGTATTGGCACATACTTAGTATAAGAAATATATTGTATTGTTTTATCTGAGCGATAGTTATAAGGAAAATCTACATGCAGTGCTCATATCATATCATACGAATCGTCAAAAACGTCAAGTTGAATTAAGTTTTACGATTTTACTGCGCAAAAGAGTGCATTTTTATCAAAATCGTTTTTTACATTTCTCGGTTTTTAAATCTCTGGGGAGCTTTTGTCATTCCATGCAAGCTCATCCACCTGTCATTTGCTATCCTGGCTGAAATACTTGCTCCCTCCCATATTCAATAAAGTGGAAAAAAGTTTACAATTCGTGACACTGATTCTGAGAAAAATAAGCTTATTAAAAGTAATGAACGATATAAAGTGAGTAGAAGTTAACTTTATTGTGATAAAACTTAAGTGACATTTAGTATAAACCAGTCGCGAACGATAAAAAAATATCGCATCATGAAAACGTCACCCTGAGAGAAGCAAATATATTTATATGAATTGTCAAGCCTCGTAGGGGAAACGCTAGCTATTTTTTTATAACAGTATTGCATTCAATGATTGACTTGGTCGATTGGTAATTAATTATAAACGCATCGAGACACATACATTGTATGTTACTGATAAATACTTTAAGACCGCAAGTTAATTTATTAAAAATGTATGTTGTGCAATAATGAATACAGATATACACAATCAAGCGAACATATGCATATTAACCAAATAAGTTAATTCAAATTGAATAAATAAAAAATGAAAATACTTAGTTAGCGAAAAGTAATAAGGTAAATATGATTTTTTTTTTTAATATTCAGCGGTTACTTAATGGAAATTAACTTCCATCGTTATATAAAGTAAAACAAGTTGTCACACAAAATAGATACATATAAACTTAAACAATATCTTATTTTAAATGTTTTAGTATTCCTTCATACTCACATACTGGGGGTATATTATTTCATTCTATTTGAACGATTTTGTATAATAGAACGCTATCAATTTCAAAGAACATTAAAGGTTTAAAATAATTAACATTAATTATACAAGCAAAATAAATTTCTCTGTCTTGATATTTAATTAACATAACAATAGGTATACCAAGTTATCCATTACCGCGGGCTTAAAATTTAAGACTCCAGAGAGGTGTTGTTTCTATGCATGTTAACCTGATAAATTACTGTACTAAAATTTAATTAATTATTTTGAATAATTAATTTTGTAGAAACGTACATATGTTAAATATATTTTGTTCGGTGTACTGTTTTTTGTTGAATCAGTCTGATTTATTTTCAACTGGTTATTTTGTAGTAATAGTTTTATTAAAAAGTTCTTTTTTTTTTGAATATTTTCGTTTTGTTATAGAGATAAGAGCAACATATTTTACTGATAGTAAGAAAAATGCATATATACTGTATTTTTGAACGATGGCTGGGTACCATCCATATAGTATGCTGACATGTTATGGATGTAATTAAAACTAATGTCGGGTGACAGACAATCACGGAGGGGCCCCGTGGTGGCCATATGCTCCACATATGGGGTGCGTATCATCGAATAATAGTGTATGTATACTGTATGAATTTAAGACTTATTGATAAAGCTAAATTGAAGCTTGCTTGTAGAATAAGACTCGCACTCATATAATTATGTAGCTCCATGAATAATTTACCTTTTATTTACGTGATATTCTTTTCTTGAGTGATTAATTGTTCTGAAAAAAGATTCAATATTCAATTTTCTGGAAACAAAGGATTAACCATTAAAAAATTGTAAGTAAACATGATATACTTATTACCTCTCGACATATTCCCTCATATTTAAAAAGCTGCCATGAATTTCAAAATACGCTTTGCTTCTCATAACATAATTAAATCGAAGATCATTCTTTTTGGGGCTTCCCGTAGTGCTTAATGGATCATTTTTGTACTCACTGTCCAATAATTGTAAACGTGTTGTTTCGGTGCAATTTAAATACGTTGATGTTCTTTTAGTAAATGTTTTAGTCTGGTATAGCTTTATATTGTAATTTCAAAAAAAATAATTGAAGAGTTTATGTGCATAGTATAAGTGAGAACAAGAATAATAATATTAAAAATTATATCCTTTTAGAGGGGTCGAGCGACTGATTAACAACGAGATCTTATTAAACCATTAGGAGTTAAAAAAACATATTGTATAGTACTAGGTACTTCTATATGTATTCTTTAAAAACCAAGACCTGTTTCGCTTATCGTGAGTGATATCAACCGATTGTCGATAATTCTCGCTATAAGCTAGAGATGACAAAGAGTGTTAAAATTATCATGCAGGTACATCGGTAAAACATTAATTAATGTTTACTTTTAAGGTGTTCACTGTCAATACTTGGTGGAAACGCATTAGAATAAAAATAGTAATACATGTTTAGTACGGTAAGAAAAATAACATGTTTAGTACTTTTTCCACATAAAATTTATTTGATCAAGACCGGTTTCGCTCATGGCGAGCATTGTCAAAATTTTATGTGGAAAAAGTACTAAAAATGTATTATTATTATTAATTAATGTGTCTGCTGTGTATCATAGAAATACAAATTAATGTGACTCGCCTAAACAATATCTTTTATCGTTCTTCCCTTAAAGTTTTTAAATACACTTTGCATTATTAAATTGATATAAATAGTATTTATTCAATACAGCAATACTGAGGTGCCTATTTCATCGTTCTGCTGTTTTTTTAACATCTTAACCAAACATTTTTTAATTTAATACATGCGATATAGGGAAACATGAACAGTAACGTTGAGAAAGATGCAAGTTAATAATATGGGAGAAAATAGCTAACAACAAAAATGTAATGTAAAATAAATTCCACGTGTACACATTTTAGTATTCGGTAACGCTGTGGTTGAAAGAAAAGTCCATTATCATTTTCATTCTGACGCACGTAGAATATATAAGTTTGATAATGTGAAAAGATTCTTATGTGTTTTAAAGGAACTACCGCCGTCCGAATGATTATATTAAATTTGCATTTTTTCAATCGCGTTCATTGCCGCGAGGGCAAATAAAAAAGCAAGAATAATACGGCAACATGTTTATGCCGCAGTTATAACCATATTATGCTTATAAACCATCGATCACTGGGCATGTTGCCCGTTATGGCCGGCCGTGAGGCAGCTTTTTGTTCACTTTTTGCAAATAAAACCATTTATTTGATTCGTTTGCGAGTAGCAAAATTCTCGTAGAAAAACATATTATTCCTATTAAATATAAAAATAAACTAAGTGCTTGCAATCCATTTGTGAAAAGCGTGCTTAAAACTTCTTCCTATCTTAAGAGATAGGGTGATCACAAAATTGTCAAAACAATTTGTGAATAGATCTGGATAATATTATTTTATTAAAAGATTAAAGTGCTACCAAACAAAGGTCACCTTAAATAATAATACTCATATTTTTTTTAATAAGAGCATAGAAATAATCAAATTTAAAATTTGTACTATGTATATCATACAATTTGTTCTTTAGGCATTTTAAGTGTACGTATGACCTTGAACTAACAGAAAAAGCCCAGGTTGTTAAAATCTCATAGAAAAGTAAAAAGCTATTACGATTTCAATTTGATATTGAAATGCTCAAAATCAAGCACCTTCAGTTGACATAACCACTGCGATAGACTAAAAATTTAATTTTGAAATATTCAGTCGACTGAAATGTTAAACATAAAAGCTAAGTGTAACTTATTTGTCACATACAAATTTCCATAACGCTAACAGTCGTTATTGAGTAAAATCTGTTTGTTAAAAGATGAAAAAGTCAAATGTCGGCTCCTGCAAACGATTTCTCAAATTTATTGATGATAAAAAATGGTGTCAATTTTGGTGTCGAATGTATATAATAGCAACAATGTATTCAAAAATGAGAGTAGAACGAGAAAAAATAAGAAAAATATCTTTCCTCTGGATACACACAATATCTATTAAGGAAATTATAAAATTCTGTAATTTCCTGGCGTAAAAATCAAAAGTTTTTTTTATTTTCCCCATACTTATCCATCACTGTGCTAATAATAAGCTTATAGACCTATATCGTGTGCTCATCCAAGCAGAACATTAGCTATAAAACATAAAAATGTATGCAAGGATTAAGCCTGCCGAATTCAATTTCCAGACTAACCCGGTGATAGCTGAAATGATTTTTTTTGAAATAGTTTCTTTTGGAAACCATTTGTTACTGAATGAATCGTGGTTAGAAAATGCTCCAGTTGATACTAATTACCAGACTAATGAACATGATTTCCCATATATAAAAATCACTTGGTTTTTTAATGATAACAAGTAAAATGAAATAGCAACACTATATATTAGTAACTACGCACTTGGTGAACAAACTGATTTATTTGTAAGAAACACAATACTTGGATGTCGTTATGTAGGTACTTGGATTTCGCTGAATTTAGTCATCATAGTGATGCATCTTGCATACAAATGTCATCACAACACCTTTTTAGCAAACTGCTAATCTATCATAAATAATTATTTTATTCTTCAGACGAGATAAAATTTCCTTACGTTTTATGGCTTTATGTTTGATTTTTATTTATTCTCTATAGGTATTCACCATTTAACAAAATCAATCATCCTGAACGGAATCATAATATTTGCCGCTATTGCTTTAATATTAAAATTCTTATTTCCTATGATATAATCGTATTTTAAAGCAATGCTAATGCTAAGTCAATATTTTCTACATGAAAATGTTATGTGTCAAAGCAATAATCATAAAAAATGCATAAACTTGACTGTAATATATTATAAATACCTGTGCATACTATAATGGCGTAACGTGCATCCAAATATTTAACAGTTAAATTCGTTAAAACGGCTATTAAAAAGTTGACTGACATCATAATAATATTATACGAAATGTGAAAAAGATAAATGAACGCTATTACAACAAAATATATTTGAAATTCGAAAATGTTTCGAAATATGCATAAAATAATTTTATACACCAGTTTTTTTTTTAATTTCAACGAAATGGTTGCATATAAATAGACGAATTATAATGTATATATAATCTTAAAAATAGTATGTCTATCACCACTTAAAACAAAAAAAAAAAAAATTTTGATTGGATCAATCTTTAATCTTACGGTAGACTAATCGAATACTTCAAAGTTAGTTAGTATCTTATTAAAAAAATGTTCCCATGGAAAATAATGATTTAAAAAGTGTTTTTATACACGGTTATGTCTTAAAAATGTATAATCTTGTTAAAAAATGATTTTGTCGCCAATTTTCCAGAATAGAAAGATTAAATTCTTTGAATGTATGATAAAATAATTGAACATTTAGCGTTTTTCGAATTCTTTTACATCGTTTATGAAACGTTAAATATTCAATCGTCAACGCAATGTTAATTATTTTAAAATATATGCATAGTTTAACAGTTAAATTGAAATATTTATACCTTTAATTAATATTTATTTTTATGTCTTTTTAATGAGGCAGAGTTCAGGTAAAGCAACGCTATAAATTCGTCTCGACATAACAAGAAAGCTTTTATATGAAAAAACACATCATATAATGTAATATTTATTTAAATATCTGTCAATAAAATAAATACTGAGCTTATCAGTAGCTGAGCATTATACGCCTCGGCAATGGCACCCCGTCGCGTTGACGATATTTTCATTCATTATTTTACGCGGTCTATTATATTTGTGTGTGAGTGAGCCGCGGCCGGCGAAGCTACTAATTATTATGGACTGGCTGGTGACTGCCTACCGGTATCTTTAGCTTAGTAGAAGGCTATACCTATCTTGCGAGACTATAAAGTATCCACTGAAGCCCCATATGGACGAAAGAAAGATTATTAAGCGCCTTTCTGGACCTTCTAAGAACCTACATAACGAGTTATAGTGTCAGACACATTAATTCAAAGTTATATTGACGATACTTTTAGAGAAATAGCTGATGGGTATGGATGGAGTGACATGCTAAGAAATTGTAATCAAAATAATTTGTCTTCTATTTACACTAAAAACCTTGAATCAATAATAATTGCATATAATAAAACCACAGATTTTCAGACGGTGAAAATTTTGTGTGAACTCGTAGCTTTTTGAATTTAGTCAACTTATTATTTGGCCTATTGATCATTATTTTTATATTGTTCTAAAATACAAGTCCCACCTTTTTATGTAAACTACTGCAATTACAATGAAAATATTTACCAACTTAGCGATACATTTTCTTGATGTTTTTTACTTTATATTTGTAAAATTTGGTATATATATAGGAAACAATATCAGTATAACTATATAATTCACAATTTAAGTCAATACTCATTTTTTTATTAAGCTACGATCTTGTCATATGTATTCATTGACACGGCAAATCTTATATTATTCACAAATTTTAAATATATCAGTAACAACATAAATTATTTAGATTGGTAAAATTTTTAACAATATTTTTTAAAGCATACTTATCTTTGTATTCTTAAAATTGTATTTTTAAACTACTTGTGGACCAACTCAGCAAAATCAGGACACTTCAGTTATTCGGTTCCACTCTTCAGCGAGGGTTATGATAACACTGGTAGTGGGTCAATGTCTTTCTCTACACCGCATATCACGATTAGCAGTTGAAAAAGAAGTCAATTCATTTTATGAAGGACCTTAATAAGAATATTAAAATTAAAGGATAACTGTGTTATTCCACAAAAATACTGTCAAAAGATAAAACCTGCGATTCAATTTATATACTGTTAGTGATTCCTGTCTCCTTGGATTTGATAAATATTGGCTTCAAGCAATTCTTTAAACGTGAAAATTATTTAAGTACTAAAGAAGAGGAAATAAAATTTGATTGGAGTGTTCAGTATTTTAACGTTGTAAGTTTTACATCAAATATAAATTATTCAAAATTTATTAAGTTTTAATTACAATATACGACACAATAAAATAAAAATAAGCGGTGTCTAAGATTTAAATTAAAATGATATTCACAGATTAAAAATAAATTTTTCTGTGGAAGCAATTTACGGCGTTAACCGATGGATTGTTTTATATAAATAAATATAATTTAGTATTAATAAAACGCAAAGTGATTATAAATTCAGTGGTTTAATCTTTAATGTAGTTTTCGAGTATTGAAAATTAAAATAAAACTGAAGTCAACTGTAATTATAATCCTCTCGACCTTATTGCAGAAAGAATCTTTTGAGAAAGCCGTCTGTGGTACTAAACTTAAATAAGCAAAGAATATAAAGTAAAGAGAACATGCAACAAACAATTGCAAGTATTTGAAGTCTGAATACCTTTTCCATACATGGGACAGCGTTTATTTGTTCGCAAGGACTGCCACTTGGTTAGCTGCGGTGATAAAGCAAACGAGGATCTCTCCAAAGACTAAGGACTGATGAGGATAATAGAATTTCGCGTGATGTCATTTTCGCCATGAAAATTTTTATTACTTTAATGTCATTGTGCTACACATTTTGATACATCAGAAAAGTCTTAATTGAATGAATGTATATATTTTTTTATCAATTTCGAATTCTTCCGTCTATGACTACAAAAATATATTTTAAATAAAAAAACGATATTGACCTTGACTTGAACCTAGATCTCCTGATTGCTCTCGGCAGTAGACCACGAAGGTCAATAATATGAAAAACCTATACAAATTTATATATATCCATAGTATCCCTAATCGTTGTTATAATATGCACGCTAATTAAAAGTATTATTTCAAAAAATAAGACATACGTCGTTTGTGAACGCATTACCTTATGCAACCCAATACTTGTACACAGTTAAAAAAAATTGTAAGTCACTCGTTCGCCTCTGTGGAAATATAAAACTTGATTTTCCACTCTATTACTGCTATTTCGGGACCAGAGAGAGAGAGAAAATGTCTCGTGGCGAATGCAAGGAAAATGTATTCATATGTTATTTGATTTGAAACTCTGAAACACATGAGCTTTGAGATGAGTATTCCTATATTACATTAAGATTATAATAGGTTAGGAGTATAGAGATATATATGTATATGTACGTGAAAACAGGATTTTAAAACGTTTACTACGTGGTGTTTATTTAGAAAGGAACAAATAGAAAGATTGAATTTTCGGTTAGATAAACGGTCAATATCAGGAATTACATTTGTAATCATTTCTAGTTATAGGCATCTAAAAATGTATATTCATATAAAATAAACTTAGAAAATTAAAAGAGATACAGCATTGCATGCAGCACATCGGAATTTCGTATTAATATAAACAAGACATTTTATTCTTGGGAAATCCATATTATTTTTAAAAATATTTGTGTAATGAATTCATCATTGCCCATTGATTGAAGATTCCATTTTTTATTGTTATAGTTATTACCCTTAATGATAACTGGTATTGAAAACAGATGACTCATATGGAAGGTGCATCAAATTGCATCAAGCTTATGTATGCGGTATTAAAAGTTCTGTAAAGGGTGCAGTGATTATACGATTATAAATGAGAAGAGAGTGATTGTAGATATTATTTTATAAATTGATAAAATTTAATTGACATGTTTTACTTGATCTTAAAAGAGTTTTACTCTCTGAAGTAATTGATAGGTGGAATGTCAGCATTTTAAATCGATGCATATTGAATTATAGTACAAACCCAGATGTAAATATAGTACATTAATTCGAAGGCTTAATGTCAAACAACACTATCTTCAAATATGTACCTTTACAGGAAACCAATTTTTTTATTTTATTAAAAAGTAGTTTATTTCAAACATAATGTTCATATTTATCAGTCACTGATGTTGTATTATATGATGCAAGTCTATCGATTTTGACTTTAATTTTTTTATCACAAAACTTACTTGGTTGGAATAGTAATTATTAAAAATATCACTCACTTACCACGGCACACAAAAATGTTAAAAATTCCTCTAAATTCCATGTTTCTGACATTTATTTGAAATTAGTTGATAAAACGTTTTTAGGCGTGGCAATTTGATTGTACAGATCAATACATAATTTATTATGAATGCAAATAAATTGTGATATAATTAATGAAGCTTCTATTTGTATTGACATGATTTCGTAATGTACATACGTTCATAGTTCAATATTTTTTAAAACAGTTTCAGATGTATTCATAAATGATTAATATTTCTTAATTACGCATGTATTTATAAATAGTAATATATAATCATTCGGTCAGGCTAATTGTAATGTGATGAGATTAATTATAATTTTTGTGGCGTACAATAAGTAAATCATTCACCTCTTATAATTCTAAAGGTATACTGCATTGGGCGCGTGCTCCTTTCAACTTTTTTCAGAACCTCCTTATGACAACTGTCGGGATGCCAAATATACACTTACTTCTGCAATTACGATAGTGCAAATTAACTGCAGCCTTTGTTAAATTACTCATATTTTGATTTTTATCTTATTTGTGATTTGATGATTTCTAAAATAAAAAATCACGATTGCTTATTTTTATTATTTTTACAGTCCTAACGTTTTAACCCGTAGTACAATAATGTATTCATTAGAAAAATTAGATTAGAAAAAAAACTATAAATAATCAGATGAATGAGTGACCCAGGTTTGATAGTTCCGCCAAATACGCCATTGCGATTAAGGGTTAGAATGTATTATAAAAATATTTTTAAAATGGTCAATCTTTAATTAAATTTGAATAGTATAGAGAAAACACTTAGCTTTAAGTGCTAATATTGTAATTTCATTTTTACTTTGACCATGCCTGCTTTCCAATAAAGAGAATGTGGAGTATGAGGGGAGCATGTGCTACCAGATTTTCTTATACAAGCACTGCTTGTTACTCAGTTGCCCAGAATTGAACCTGTGAGTACCATATCCGTCCAAGAACGTCAACTACTCGGCTTGTAACTCTCAAAAAGTAGTATATATTGTGCTTCATATTACGTATATCATCTTCTTGAAAAAAATCGCGGAACAAATAAAGTTTCACTAAGCGGCATGAAAATACTTTTTCTCCATGGACATTCCTAGGCACTAATGTTTGTCATGTTTTTTGTAAAACATCGTAATTATGAAAATATTTCTATAATAACCTTGATTTATCAAAATATTACAAAGAAACACAAATTTTAAGATTGATAAAAAGTTTTAGAGAAAATTCTCATTGAATATCTACATATTTCATGTTTTCAAAGATCTACAACGGGAGTTTTTTTTTTACTCTTTAATTTAATACACAAAAGTTTTTTCAGTCACTCAAGACCCCGATGCTGCTTTTTTTAATAGTTGCAGTAATTATTAGGATATTTTTTTTAAATACTTCATATTTAAGTGGTTACTTGTGCCAAGAATTGTACATATTTCTGCCGAGGTTTGTACTTGGTGATCTCCCGGGTATGTGCCATGGATACATTGGTAAAAACTTGGGTGGCTTTCTGATTTCAAATTGTCGGAAATGAACGCGAGATGTCGGGACTGAGATAGTGTTGCGCGTGCGCGTGTGTGAATGTGCTAATATGCGCGAACGACCACTGCGCACCGTTAGAATCACAGATTAGAAGATTAGATCATAAATGGTGTCAGTTAGTAGTAGCATGTAATATCTATGATATAACGCAGAAATCCACTTCGAGTATGTATTTATTACATTTTTAGCACGAGAATCTAATATAATATTTTATTCCATAGAATAAATACTCTTACTCTCAACACATAGCAATGCAATCTCTATGGCGTACACTGAAGTCATTTAATTGATAATTGATCATTTTTGGTTTGGTTTTGTTAAAAATGAAATCATACACTTAACATCTAAATGAATGCATAGTTAACAATCAATATATGCAACATATAATTTGTTATCCCTCGCTAATGATCGAGGATAGTTTAAAGCTTATCCGATTGAATTCATTATTCTAAATTGAAAGAAGCGTAGAACTACCAACTATATTTCATAATTATATGCCTAAGATCGTTCTCCCCTGACTCAACTGAACTCACTCGCCGATCGAAGCTGGCCCTGCTTATATTATAAGATTTCCAGATAGCTACATATGTATTACAATTACAAATAATCTTTCTTTAAACATTCAGTTTCAAAAAAACGACATTTAAATCAAAATTACCAGATGAGCGTTTAAATTCAGGGCTATCGAATGAAGCATGTATCGTAAAAAATGTCAAGTAATATTTTCACTCATTACCAAAATAAGCGTTTCAATTATCCTTTATCAAACTCATGCAGCTATAGATATGAGAATGAAATAATTATTTCTTACAAAACAAACTATAAGTATTAAAATTTTAATAAAGCTTTTCACTGTGGATCAATTTATGTTTATGCAGAATTTTAGTCGTTTGAATCTTCCTTTAGATTTGTCGCTAACCACCCGGGTTTCGCATTTCGAAACTTAGTGTAAAAGTATAAACTTCGAAATGATTCAAATTCCATCAAATTCCTACAGTCGAAATCCTAAATTATAAAATTACTGGTTAAAAATATATCGTTACCACATTCACATCTTTGTTAACCTAGTCATGACATTTCAATACAGTACCCCCTTGTTTATGTGACAGATAAAATAGTGGTTGCAGAGAATTATACTCGAATCAATTGTCTGGTGTGTACGAATGAATGTTTGTTGTAAAATATTGCTGTGTATGCGACATGACTAACTAATTTCGTCACTGTTTGTCGCACTAATTAGAGGGGAGGTAAAATGATGCTGATATCAACGGAAAAAGTATAATTAAATCACAAACACGAAGCTCTGGCGAAAATTTTAACATTTCATTTGGTCAAAAAAGGCACATTGGATGGTAAACGAAAGCTTACAGCTTATGTATAAATAGATTTAAAAGATATTTTCAATCTATAAACAACAATTTTGAGTAGAAAAACGGATTATTTATATAAATAACAAATACTTCTCTTACTAATTCTACAACTATCAGTATTGTATAACCTTAGTTATCACTAGTTTCGTTTGTCGCTAACATTCTCTACTGAATGAAAATCCTGGAAATGAATTTGAAAATCTCTCTAAAACCTCCATCGCCAACAACCTTTTATTTGTTTTTATGACCCTATCCTTCGAAAAATACCCAGATCTCAGTTGTCGCCTCAAATGTTTTTATATTAATTTACTTCATTGTGTTTTAATAATATACCATAATGTTTTTTTCCACCGAAACGTTTTTTTAAATGAATTTAATTTTTATAATGATGTCCAGTTATGTTTTGGTCTCTGTGGGCTTTCATTAATTTATAGCTTCATTCAGTGATTGGAAGATTACGAGCTCAAATTATGGTGAATTCGATATCAAATGATGATTTTATATTAACATCGGCAAGCTTCTTAAATTATTCTTAAAAAAGTTTTTTTTCATTTATTGAAATTATTAACAAAATAAAAAGATATCTTCATAATTAATTTTAAAAAAATATTGCCCGTTTATTTTAAACTCTAATCTTAAATTTTGTTTAAGCTTTCTTTATTTTAACTCACAATGCAGAGTTCAAAGACAATTGGTTGGGAATCAATCGCTCAACACCATTCGTTGAAAATTAAGGTGAGAAGAATATAAATGGGCAAGGACAAGTATTTGTCTTAGAAGTCATAATTTGTGATAATTTTCATGTAATATGTGCAGAGACTCCAATTCAAGTATCGAGTACTCGAAACTCGAGTATACTCGTCCATTTTGTAAGTACTCGATACTCGAGTAGTTTGAAAAATACTCGAGTAATACTCGTAATTAATAAATGAAGAATTTTCCAAATTTTATTTTGTTTTAAGCAACGGACAGAAAAACTAGATAGCACTATTTGATTGATTGTTAACTTTTAAACGGACGTTTTAACAGATAGAGTTTTTTCTACTGCAGGAGAAAAAAACAAAACTTTGAACCAAATTAAAATTTGAGACGTTTAATTATCTATTATTTTTGAAATACAGGTTTCATAATTTGAAATAAATGTATTATTGAAATAAAATAAGGTTATTTATTTGTTTATCATCTATTGATATACCCACATTTGAATAAATAATATATCTTATAGTTTATCTGAAACTACTCGAGTATACTTGAGTACTCAAGTATACTCGAGTACTCAAGTATTTTAAAATTTTAGTACTCGATACTCGAGTAGTTGAGATGTCGAGTAATTGGAGTCCCTAAATATGTGTATGTAATTTTATATGGACTTGAACCCGTGACGTCGAAATTAAGAGAATAAAGTCCAAGATTACTCAGCTGCCTGACAATCATCTTTGTTTATTGAAATAATAACAATAACGCTATGTGTATATTAAAGTTTAAAAATGAAACATTTATTTTGTTTCGTTTGAGTTTTCTTTCATAATGATGGGAAAAAAACAATGAGCGAATGAAAGATTTTCAAAAATTTGTCATCAGTAACTGATTTTTTTTATATTCCTTTAACGATGTCTTGTTATTTTATTTTCCCCCATCTGTTAAATGTACACGCTCATTAATTAACTCTCATTTTGACTCTTACTCTAAATTATTTTGGCCAGATTGTCTCTAAGCGCTGGAACAAATATTAAAGGCGCTCGGTCATCCTTGGGATCGTTATTTCTGTCTCCTTTTATCTCACCCGCCGTATGTGGCGCGTGAAAGAGGAAGCGATATCCTCCGATCATTACTCCTCACGGTGAAAGAATCTGAATAAAATGTAAGATGCTCATTATTAAATACCCCATAGCTCAGTCAAAACACTGCCCGTGTACTGGCCGCTATCACTGAATTAAATCAGGCCTGCATTGGAAAATATATATTTGACTCAGAAGTCTTACAATGAAATGAAAAAATCTGGAAAGAAACAGTGTTGCCAATTATTTTACAGAATAATGTTTAATTTAAATGTGTTCAAAAAATAAGTATTCAAAATACAAGATAATTTATTTTAAAAACAATGTCAGTAAATAGAAATGTTATTAATATAGTCTATTGAACAAGAATCTGTAGATAATAATGTATTTCTCATTTAAATATGGTAGAAAACAAAGCTACTAATTTGTTTTCCAGAAATATTCATTATGATACTGACGTTCAAATTTACTGGCGGGTTTTGTCCTAAAGAGATTATCATGTTTTGTTGATAGCAAGATCATGACATCATCCGAACCATAATAGCTTTTGATCTGAAAACATAGTTAACTGCCATATTCACCAGTCATTGTCGGACAAAAGACATAGTATTGTATGTATAAATTAATAAAATGGATTTCTACCAAGGAAATGGCAATCCCATCAAAAACACATTCATTTAAATATGTGTTTTGTTTTTTAATAAGCCAAATAAACCACCTGTAAATTTTACGATTCTCTGAAAGTAAACTCGATTCACGTGATATTTTCAGAAATTATTGAAACTAATGTTATTTTTGCTCACTAGTGTATTTAAATGTGGGCTTAATTTAAAATTTAGGATTCCCGTTATAGTTCCATTTGTAAGAAAATCATCAGCATTTTAATTATTGACAGTTGAATTCCACTTATATATTTAAAATTTTTGCTACATTTTTAAACCATTCAATTAATATATTATCTTGTTTTAGTTGGCTATAAATAACCTTGTTTCATCGTATATTTCATCAGTTTATAATGCTCGCGATGAACGAAATCGGTCCTGATCATAATCAAATTATATGCAAAAGAAATACTAAAAAATATGTTTTATTTATTTAAAACATATTTTAAAGTGGTATGTCGTAAGTGTTTCGAGTCCAGCCCTCGTCGAAATCTGTGCCCTTGCGAATTCTGCGCATTCAATGAGGAATAACATGCGCGCGATATATTTAAAATTTTATATAAGTATAAAAAGAACGAAGTGCACCCACAATCGTGAAATTGATAAGTGTCCCCTTTGTGTGGTGGCCTGCCTGCCCTTGAAATTTATGGGTTTCCAATGTGCCCGCAGATTGGCCCAGACGCTCAGTTCACATCGGCCACTTTTCTCCTTCTCTTCATAAATTCAAATTGATTGGACGTAATCTGATTTTTCCGCTGGTGACCGAGGGCTAAATGAACCCAGCACAAAGATTACGATGGAAATTTACATCAATATTTTATCACCACAATGGCAATTAAAACGGACGTGCATATGTATATATAAATAATTGTCTTAATTTATCCGTCACGCCTTGCTTAGTAATTACTGAAAAACGAGTAAATCTCATTATACGTGGCTGTGAAGTTAGCAATGACACTTTAAAATTAATCAACCACACTTTTTTGAAATCTGAGTCAATGTCATAGTTAAGCACTAACGTTCTCTTTTTAATTTTGTCAATATCTCCATTAAAAATAGCTGTTTTTTTTCATTAAATGTACTCAATCATCCGTACACGATCAAGAATTCAAATAAATTCACCCGTAACACTCATTTTACTATTTGAGACCAAAAATGTAACCACTGTACATTAAAAAAAACGATAGTCAACGAAAGCTTTGTGACTTACTTATGAAGATTTCAAATATGTATGTATATTCTGTTTTAAAAAAAATGTTCCTTCTAAAAAACAAAAGATTGATAAATTTTGACACGCTAGCTTTTCAGTTCATTTATTTATCTTTATCAATTGAAAATTCTGCGAAAAATCACTTTGCATATTGTGTGCTTAGTGCTATTTATTAAGTGTTATAAATGCACATTTGAGTGAGCACGATGTATCAAGACAAAGTTACTAAAATACGTGATGGCGAAAACAACAGGATATAAATAAATATGCATACAGTAAATGGCTGCATGATGTTCTCGGTAAGGTTTTGCCTAATAACTCTATAACGACGGCTGGATTGCTTGTACTAGTTCCTTTTCCGGACATTGGTCGGCATTTTCTGATTTCATCCCATAAGGGTAGCTGCTAGCCACGTGCAGCAAGAAGTCGAACTGCCTACAAACCATTCTAAGGAAAACTCTCATACTTAAATTAAGAATTCCTCGCAATACTACGTGACATATTTATTTTATGTTCGATATTCGTTTACATGGAGACTAATTAAATTGCTTTTAATTTAATGCATGAATGGTTATGCAGGTAGATACCTTTGATTTATCCAATATTGATTTATAAAAATTAAATAGATATCAAAAAGACAGTGTTTTTTATATTTAGCTGTAATTTCAAGAAAATTAAATAAAATCTTAAATATACTTAGTAATGAAATAATTAGAGAAGAAACAAAACACCGTACTGATATAAATTTCCTAAATTCGGAATCGATTGCAATAAGCTATTTTTACCACGAATTTAAAAATATGGTTATTCAAATGAATAGTAGTTTGATGACACAATATTAATTTCATATTCTTTCCAATATGTCTAGCAGATGGGAGACATTTACGCATTTTAACATGCTGGATTTAATCGATTTCACTATACTTTTTGAAGGCGTATTTCACTTGAAAGTAATAGCAATATCTCTTTTCCATTCATGCCAATAAAAAAATATTTTTCTGAATTTTTGTTATATATGTATCATCACCCTTTTTGATTTCGATGCTACAGAATTTAGTCTGGTTATAAAATAACTAGAAAAGCTTTCTAGGTAAAAAAAAATATGTTGAAACTCACTTATTGGTCTGATACCTTTTACTACATATGTAGTAAATGGAACTGTCGTCAGCTTAATTCGACTTGATCAAGGAAGGAAATGTTTAATGTAAAGCACGTATAAAAAAATCGCATCGCCTTCCACGAGCCGCCAATAGCGCTCCACTTGTCCACATCTCGATTTGACACAATCCTTTTGTAGGGGCTAATATGAATTCGCATTGGCGGGCTACATGTTCATAACGAGAAAAGTTTGTATTTTATTCCTAAATAAAGATTTTTTAGCATGACAAGTGTGGTAATTACGATTGTGATTCAGTCTTATATAAGAAAGATCGAGCAGCGTATGAAAATCAAGATTTTTTAAACATCTTAAGAATTAGGAATATTTTTTATTTGTTAAAGATATGCACGAGAAACATCTCATTTCCATAATTAAACTTAGAAATTTTATTTGTGCTCAGTTTATAAAATGTCTTCTTAAAACCCCGTCGTGTTATTCAAATGATACTCATTCAATACATGTATTTGACTCAAAAATATTGACGGTGAAACCTAAGCAGAATAATTTGTAAAATAATAAAATTAGCTAAAAAATCATTTTTGTATATAAACAAACAATAAGTCTGAATATAGTATGTGTATTTTATGCACGTTTGTGCACCAACATATTGGAGTTCTTTTCACTATTTCATACATCTCGGTAATTTAAAATTTATATTTTTACTAGTGATAATATAAATACTATAGTTACACAAGTATTTATTGATGAAATCTATATTGTTTATATATCATATTTTTTGATGTATGTACACATTTTATCATGCACAGTTTACAAGATAGTTATTATGAATTAGAGATCTTCTAATCAGAATACATTTCTTTTTCAGATAAATAATACGGTGTACAAAATTTTACAAAAGTCACAGAGTATGTACTATCTTGAACGGTGGAAATTAATACAATCAAAAATGTATTACTTGAAATCTTTGAAGGTTTTCCGTGCCATCTCCACCATTGCTATATTAAATTGAAAATACGTATGGCATGTGCGTACGACGCACCTGTGATACTGAATTGAAATAAGTGCACATTATGAAAATAATGATGCCGGCATATGACTTGGGCAGAATGTTGATGATTTGTTACCAGCAAATCGGCTCGTGTACTGAGATAGATTCTTCGCCGTGAGTAACATTTCTGTAGATTTTATTCCGTTATAAGTAGATATTAATTAAAATTCATTTATGACGTTTATATTACTTTCAACATAAGTGTTTATCGTGACGTGAAGTGGCACTATAGTTTGAACACTTTTCGTGCAAATGCAACATTTTTTTCAATAAGAATATTTTTTAAATAATAATTTATGCAGTTATTTCTTAGCGCTTAAGTATATTTTTGTAAATCATGTGTCGAAATCAATTATAAATCATTAAAATATGTAGCTAATTAGATTCAAAATTTTAAATAATATCCTTGGTGATCTAAAAATTAGCTTTGGCAACACAGAGATTTGGCCATGCTTTTTTGGATGTTTTACTTCTCGAATAGTTCAAAACTGGGAGTTTATTTCTGTAATATAATCAATCATTTCCTCATTTCGAAGTGTCTGTTGACCGACACTCCTTTTTTCAGTCAACACTATCACTACTCAGGAAAACCATCAAAATAATATTTTTAAACGTCAAAAAGTATTGTTTAAGAACATATACTCACATAATCTGATGAATTTTTCTCACTAAACAGTTTAATCAGATAATTTGGAGCTTTGCTTGTGATTGTCTCATGATTTAATTCTAAAAAATAAAAATTCATACACACATAGTGTTTTCAATGGATGTATTAATTGTCTTCTAAAAGTCCAAAAGTTGCCTGTGATACGTTTATTTCTACTCACAGTTGTCCTTATAAAACGGACAATTAAGAAAACGATAAGCTAAAAACACTGGACAAAGGGAGGGATTTAAAAAACCAACCAAAAACCGATGATCTTTGCTGAGATGTTTTATTAGGTATCCATATTACGATGGACATGGTCAGAAAACTTTAAAAAGTAATAAACACAATAAGCCAGCCAAACCTTTTATTGAGTTCACTTTATCAATGATATGCTTAGTAGCAAAAATGGAGCCGTAAAAGAATAAATTTCATTACTATCCCAGACCTTTCAGTAGATTTTTTTAATGACCTGATGATGTTCGCAAAGAAATTTATGATTACAGATTTTTATTAGCTATTTAATGCAACATTTAAAATTTATTATCCATACACATTGCTTTGTTTTCCGGTTCTTAAAGCCTCTTAATCATTTATTTCTCACGGTATTCTGCGATCGGTTCTCAGAATTTATTTCATCGACCAGCGATTCGGAACCATAATTCAATTTGCATATTTTGAATTATAGATGACGTTTGTTTTATGCTATCTGATGTTTTCTCGGAAATAATTCCCGAGGTCAGACACAAAATCCTGCGATGCGTAGTTCGCTAGGACAGGGAGCTGCATTCAAATAACTCGGAGGCATTCCGTCCGTTTTAAATAAAAACATGTGGGCTTGCCAATTATACGTTATGACAGAGGTAAGGAAACATTTAAATATTTTATATAGATATATATATATATACATTTATGTCGAAGTATTTTATATGTATAATGAAGAAATTAAAAAATGGTATTCTAATGAATGCAACGAATTATTTAAAAAAATGTTCAAACATTGAAAATGGGATCCATAGCAATTATATGATTAAAGCTAAAAGATATTCGATCAGAACCAACTATCGTATTCTCATGAAACAAAAAACATACTACATTTTACATAATCATTATGGAGTTCTACCAAGTACATGACTTTGACAAACAATTTGAAGCACTTATTTCATATCTTTAAACTATTATTTATCACTATTATCAGGTTCGATTTCGCTCACGAGAGATTCTAAATATTGTGTTATATTTTTGTGAATATAATTTTTTATCAACAGCTGTCAAAGTGAATACATATTATGATGTTGTATGTCTTTATTAGAGCTGCTTGTTTTAATCATCAATTTTTCGATAGTTATTATATATTTAATTACAAAATTAATTATACGGCTCTTATCAATTATTGGAGTAATTATAAGTTTGTTACATCTGTTGGGTGGATATGGGGGATAATTTTAGTTGGATTTTACACAAATATAAATTTTAGATATGACATTTTGCTTATTTTAAGGGATTATCAAATTAAAACATCTAAAGGTAAATCAGAGTCCTACTACCTACTATACCGAACCGTTTGAACTAACACTTATGCAAAATCCTATCATTTCGGGTAAAAATATTAGAATAAATTTCTATTATTGATTGTTCGATTTGTGTGTAGATGGTTTTTGACGACTGCTTTATGCGATGAATCAAATACGGAACGATAATATTTTATATAGACTTGTGTTTTCAAGCAGCATTTGTTGTATTGGGCAACTCACTAACAACCGTAACAAGATTTATATCTATTCATTGTTTAAACGTCAATTAATGAAAAAAATGCTCACCGTTGATTGATTGACAATGCTCTTTTCGAAAATTTATATCTTTTCTGATACATTTTTCGCCATATTATTTTATTCAAAAAAGCTTTCCGTGCCAGAGAAGAATATTTTCCGATTGGTTTATCTGAGAAATTCTGTCTCTCGATGTCTATGGTGTCCTTTTGATTTGCTGCTTTAACTCGTGTTGTGCTGTAGCAATGGAAATAATACATGTCAATTTAAATTTATCACTCTGAAAAGATTGTTTGTGGCACCGTCTGTTAGTTCATACAAACTGCTTTGACTTTCACAGAGCTTTACACTTGATATAATTTCACGTTTGCCGTTTAGCATCTAAAATATTGACAGCTGTGAGAGTGGTCTACTTTTATTTCAATTGAATGTATTTTTTTTATAATACTGACATATCCAAAAACCGGCAAATTATTTTCTTCGCTATACTTATAAGCTGCACACAAAATAATAAACACAACAAAATCATTGTTTATAAAAACATGTTTTTTGTTAACACGTCCAATCTTTCAATACTTATAAGTGCCAAATATATTTATCTAAAAACCAGATATTGTATGGACAAAATATTCAGACATTATTTTGTTGATATTTTTATAAAAATTAAGTAGTTTCAGCATAAAAAATTTTTTTTTGATTGTAGTCTGGAACTCCTCACGGAGTTTATCTCAACATATGTTTTTCTACGAGAACTGCTTGTTACTCAGTTGCTCAACCTCTCTTTCGAAGAGAGTAGAGGTGTAAAGGATACGAGGACTAGGACAGGACTAGTGATTAGCTAATCGCTGTCACTATGCGTCGCTCTTTGGGATCGGAAAAAGGTGGGAAGGGATTTTCAACAACACAAACACCCATGCCTTTGAACAGATACAAATCCGACTGAAAAAATCCGTTCGTACCGGGAATCGAACCCGGGCGGTCCGACACGCAAGTTAAAGCCGTTGCCACTGCACCACGGACCGGGCATATTGTATTACAATATTGCTTAGTGTTTATTTTGAAAATAATATAATCATTCATAGCGTATGAACCTTGATAAATAGTCTTGAAATATTAATAATCATTTATAAACAATTTTTCTTTTTACTTAACTAGAACATAAAATGTGGTTATGTATTTTGTAAAACATATTGGCAGATAGCTTGCGCAATTTTAAATGACATAAAAATGATATTGATTTAAAGCATTGTTATTTCACACTTCTATAGACACGCACACGTAACGCGAATTAAATATATTTGAATGAAATGATCCCTTCTTATGAAACGTCTTAAATTATCTACGTAGAAAAAGACATTAATCTACTCCTTTTCTAACTATAATACATAACTGCATTCGAATACATCTCTCTCTCTAGCGAGGCTCTAAAACGATAAAATGAAACATGAAAAAATGTTGTACAATAGTAGGCGCATTTTATTCCTACAAGCAAGTTATCGAAATATTTTATTGCAAAACAGTTTGTCAATCACATAGGCTCGTACTTCATAATTGATTAATTTTATATAATAGAATTGTTTACAATTAAGACAGCAATATATATTAAAGATATATTTTCATTTAATCTAAGAAGCAATTTTAATACTATTCTACGGTAAGAAAAATAACAATGTATTTTAATTCTACATAAATTATTTTATATATTTGTTGATAGCTATTTCGGCTTACGCCCTCGTCAGAACTATGTTTTAAACGTGTATTAGAGATAGCTTATATACCTAGGCTAGACATGGTACACTATACATACATCCTCTTCTCTGTTCCACCATCCCAACCTTATATGGAAAAAATATGTTATTGATTTGGTGTATTCCTGAAGTGAAAGCTAATCTGGGTATTTTTGGGCTTTTTTTTATTACGTGGGAACCAACGCAAAATTAGTAATGCATCGAGTGAATTTATTTTAAATTGCATTACTGTTTATTGTTTGTTAATGGCTTGAGAAGTGGTGATGTGTTGATTGTTATTTGTTCATTATGCCTACTCAATAAATAAAATCGGCGGTAACTTTGTGAAAATTCATCTGATATAATATATATATGTATATGTAATAATTAATGTTACGACATTGTTATGAGGGGATTTTTGCTGTGTTTTTAAAGTTTTCATACATTAAGCGTCTTTGAGAAAATAATATTTTTTGTCTCGTTTCGTTGATTGCTCTTTCCCTGCAAACCAATATTTTTGAAGAATAATAAATAATTGTAAAAGAATACTTATGTATTTTTGTTCAATTTGAAATTTATACTAAAAATATGGCACATCAAAAAAAATTACAGCGACCCAACATTAACGTCGAGTCTAGATTATATTTTTAAACTTGGTTGGAAAATTAATTTTTAATAACACTTATTTCAAAAATTGTATTTATTGGATTGTGTAAGCTAATGTTTTTAACATGTAATAATGTGGTGTATTTTTCGGTTTTCGTTTTACCATGCTAATAAATGTGCAAACCCTAATCAATTGCAATGTTACTTAATATAATATGCGAACTATCAAACAAAAACAGAATAACGCTCGATTTTTATTACTAAGTGCTAAAATCCATAATCTTATGTGGATGGCTTTTTTCACGTCCATCATTTCGATATTTGATATTTTATAATCTATTGAATGTGTTTATAACCTTTTTTCGCTGTATGTTCATATATCACACTTTCAGAATTTCCCATGCGCAGTTTGCATCGATAAATCGTATGGTAAAAATTTTCAAAGCTAACACTACTATAAAAAATATACTTATCTCTAAGACAATGGTCGCGTTAAGTCTTTGCGGTGGCAAAAATCATTTCATTTTTTCGTTTTGCAAAGGAACCTTGCGAACATTTCGCATTTGGAAAGGTGTCCGAGATCTCACGGCGGAGTGCATCTCTCGTCACATATTTTCATCGGCAAAAAAGTGCGCCTATAAATATAAATAAAAACAGCGGCGAAGAGGCTAAATAAAAATTGAAAAATATCGCCCGGCAAACATTCCTTCAAAAAACAAACCGGATTTGCGAAACTCCGACTCGCGATGTATTCGTTCCTTTTATATTCGGTGTTATTATTGAGTGGAAAACTGCCGGTATAAAAGTGCAGCCATCCCTTTCTTATGTGACTGACGTAGCCCTGCAAAGAAGACGAGAAAGCAATAGTTTTCCGAAATATGAAGTAAAACAAAGACGATTGAGACAATCGAGATGTCCAGGATCGAATCAAGTAAAAGAAAAGCTTTCAAAGTGTGTATATGTACATTAAAAATACATGGCATCAGATAAAATAACAATCTACATATTGAGAAGACCTTTATTCCGGCTCCCTCGTAAATCGAGAAGGAGCCTCCTATCCGACACTCAGGAGAGGGATTTTGGGGACTAGCATCCATTATTTAATTGTTTGTAGTTTACACAGACTTTACACACGGATTAAGCACAGATAGATTAACAATACACGTTACGTTCTACAACACATAATACACGACTATTATTATTATTATTATTGCGAAGGCGATATCAGGAATTTGACTCGAATTTAATTCTTAGGGTGAGGATTAGGCGCGTGCATTTTCAATGTAGTCCAATCTCTCACTGCTGTATGAAAACAAACGGTTACTTTAGAAAGAAAAAACAATGGCCGTTTCAAAAATCGTTAACACGTGCGCCCGCCGATAAGGGATTATTTATCGCCTAACGAACTTTTTATGAAGCAAATGCACTGTCGGGTGTCAAGAGATAAGAGAAATTGAAATAACTCTATATTGAATCGCTATAGATTTCAATATAGATTATTATAAGAATGAATTTATTTCCTGATATCGACTTAAACTCATAGACTGAGGTGAAAAATAGATCGTTCGAGAGAGTTCTGATGACCTACCACATAAGGCTGTGTCAATATATACCTATGCTAATATCAAATAACTAGAGATAAAACAAATTACAACTCGAGGATAAAGTACATCGCAAATACAAATGTCAGAGTGAAAATATTTCAAAAAATATAGTGTAGCTCAAAAAATTGGCAGAGCTATGGCGGTAGGAAAAAAAGTGGTTGAACAAAAATGACTTTTAGTCAATTGCTCAACCACTCTCTTCGGAGAGTCATTGGAAGGAGCCCTCTCTACGACCTGTATATTATCTGTATTTGTAGAAACCCTATATAAATTATCATTTTTCCAAACACAGGTTAATGGAATATCAAATAATTAAACTGTAATTGGCCCCGAAAAACTCCTGACACTGATTAGTTAATGTTTTATCAGCATATTAAAAGTTTAACGGATTTCAGTATATGATATCCGTAGCGGGTGTAAAATTTTATAAAGAAGATTGTAAAATATTTTTTAACTGTTACGTGTTGGTAAGAATTTATACATCCCGATAAAAAAAATATGAAATAATTTCCAAACTTAAAACTTGATAGAGAATATTAAAAATTCCTTAATTGGACAATTGATGTGCTGGTGAGCCTTTAAGGAAAGAACAAGATTATCAGTCTTTGGTGATTGCCAGTGTCATAAATCCTATACAAGGACTTATTAAAGACGGGACTTGAAATATGTGGGAATTGAGTAATGATAAATACTTAACGACGAATAAATGTCAAAAAAGTCCAAAATTTTCCAATTTATAATAAAATAATATAAATACTGTGTGAAATAATATATTCCTTCGAAGTTTCTTGTCTGGATCTGTAAAATATATGTATTCTAACCAGGGATGCCGCAATCATACAATGATAACTAAAAGTACGACCTCGCTACAAGAAGAGACTAAATAATTCATATCGCAGACGCTTCGAGGTGAGACCGGGAAGAAAAATAGATCTTCGGATTATTTTGATGGAAAAAAAATACCCATCAGCAATTCATATTTGAAGGTTATACCAAAGAACCGTGTGGCTTATATTATTATGGATTTATGTAGTTTTCTTGAATTTTTATTACCTTTTTCGTAAGTATGTTTTTATTATACATAATGGAAAATGTTGAATGACAAAGAATCAAAAGAGTATTAACTCAGTAAATTACTATGCATAAAAAGACTTTAGAGACCTATTATGTGTACTTTATTTAACGACAAGTGCCAAGTCCTATAATGGGCTACTTTCGTACATTTATTTCAATTTGGATATTTGTTAAAAAACTAATTACATAATAGAAACTATTGTTAATAATTTTGATGGATTCGGCGGTTACTTCGTGGAAATTTATTTTGATGTAAAATTAAAAATAGCTTTGTTTATTCCACGTATTGTGGAACCAAAAAGTAGAACAAACGAAGTATTTTATTGTTTCTATCTCCCAAAACCACAACATAGAACTCATTGACCAAATAGTGACAGCTTCTTTCAGGCGCTATTATTTGAGGAGAATAATGATTCAGGGCATTAAAGAAAATTATTGGTCCCTTATATTAATGAACATGTATCCAAAAACCTAATATATTGAAAGAACACACGGTATTGAAATCGTAGCTGAGTTTTTCCATGTTGAGCTCCATCTCGAACTATAAATTATTGAGAAAGAGAATTTTCCAGTTAAGAAATAAATTTCGTACGACATTCAAAATTTTAAATACTTGTTTTCGTTGGTTGATTTATCATCAACTAAAGTTAACATTCTTATCAAACTATATTAGTAAATGGATAAATATTTTCTGATGAAATTTTCAACCAAACATACTTTTTTATATAATTGGTTTCGAGATGACGTTATCAGTATATCTCTTACGCAGAACACACTCTCTCTACCAGCGCAAGTGTAAAGAGTGTGTTTGTGGCCGTAAGTAGTGGGTAAATTTTTAACGTACAGCACACACGAGTACACTCTCTATCTCTTTTCATCTACGCATATTCCTTCCAAGATTCACTGCCTTATGATAATTTTTTTCTGATATTTAAAAAAATATATTTACTGTCGATGGTTGTACATATATTTTTACAAATGTGATTCTCACATATATTTATATATTGCTCAACCATGGTAATGTTTTCTATATCTAGTTTGGCCGTGTCGGCACCTTGTCTCAACACGGCCAGAACAAATGTTCGGCTTCAAAACTCTCAAGTGTCACTATTCGCGGATTCCCCGATTGTGTTCTGTCTTCGCTATGCAACTCCTGACTATATTATACAACCGGGCAAGTTTACTTGGACCAACAATCGATTCTCGGATGAAATTAAATTCAAAATCAATTTGGAATAACGGTTCTTGATTTAAATTTAATATATGATTTAATCAACTGTTATTTTATATACCTGCTAAGTAAAAAAAAAGATTTTTCGTTCAATAACACGTAGTTACATGTAACTATATATGTATGTCTACATATCTCACGCCCATGGTTGGATTCTAGATGTTTTGCTTCGTTGTGTACGATAAATTCAAAGATTCAACTCAATTAATGCCAGACATGCTATCATCTGTCATATCTTTCATGTATTTATATAGTTGTATCAATTTCAATATAAATGCAGCGGAGAAATCCCTCGTCCTCCGATACAAGACTTAAAGATCTTGCGAACCATTGATTCAAAAAAAAAGTCATTCGATCCTGAAGTATTGACTAAGTACTCTGAAATTTTATCTAAACATCATTAATTTACTTTTTGATTGAAAATAAATGGTTACGTATACAAGAGATATTTTATCAACTATGACAACAAAATGAATATCATTTTTAAAAACAATATGTATATGACGTGCTACGTTAAGAAAACCTCTGATTTACATTATTATGTATGGTTAAAGATAAAGAATAATAACTACATTTTACATACATTTAAACTATTAATTATTATGGAAGAGAACCATGAATAAAGATTTTATTTGGTTCGAAACCTCTTCGCGCAATGTTTTTGACTATGTTGTAAATTGTAGTATATTATGTGAGTGTATTCAGAATTTTAAAATTCTTGATTCAAGTTACTTTCTCAGTATATCTTATCGATCAAGATACTTAAAATTTCAAAAATTGGTTGCCAGAATTCAAAAAGATTGATACCGCGGAATGCTATTAGGTATCAACTTTTTTACATAACAACACCACAGATATCGAGTCCTTTTGATAGGCCGACTTGAAGGGATATCAAATGCGTTGTATTGTAATGGGGAATTAATGGAAAAGACTGTGTATTCGTAAGCAGCTGTTGTGTGAGAATTCGAATGGTTTTTTAACACCATATGACTGCGTTTTATTCTCAATAGTTGACAATGTTCGTCTGTTATTATTTTTTCAAATTGTAGCTACAGCACTTAAAACATTACAATAAACGCATCTCAATAAAAAAATATGATGAAATAATTTGATAAATAAAACCAGTATTTGTCACATGCAAAAATATGAATTCTCGAAAGAAAATGACTAAGCATTCATGAAAATTCTAAAATTGTTTGGTAATAAGTGGCTCTACTTGAATCGGCATTAATTACTAAGGATTTATTTACAGAAGACTCATGTTTGACCACATCATATTCCAGCTCAGAATAGCTATCAAATATAAGTCGTGAATAAATATTATGCAATAGCTGACGTAATGTCTTATTGAGACTGGCGACAAAAGCTCTCTTACAGGTTCAGGACTTGAAATTTCAATATCAAATAATATTATTTCATAAAAATAATAATACATTTTTGTACTTTTTCCACATACAATTTATTTGATCTAAGACAGGGTTGGGCAAAGTGCGGCCCGCCATCGTATTTCTAATAAGAATATTTTTTTTATAAAAAAATATTAAAAATCGAATGAAATTTGAAGAATTGTTGTTTCGTTAATATACATATCATCTCAGATCTTGTTGAAATTAAAAAAGAATTTAAATTTGAGAAAATAAACTTATCTCGACGCACCGTAGTAAGAAGAATTGAAGTTATTGATAAAAAATTAAATGAGCAATCACAATCAATACTCGAATCGATAACATGGTACATACTCAAAAGTAACGATCAAACGGTTACCACAAAGTTATTAATTTTCAGGGTGTACCTCTAAATTTAAAATTTATAAGTAGCTTCTTTCCATGGAATCTCTTAAAGACCAAACAACAGGAGCTAATTATACTTGAAAAAGTTGAAAATTTTTTAACAAAATATAATAGTTAAAGAAAAATCTGGAGGAAATTTGCGAAAACTATGCTGATCACAATTTAATTAAAATTCGTTGTTTTATAAATCAACAAATAATTTTTAAAATGTTTTACAAGTTGGACACGTCACATCATGCAATCATATGCACACTTCATAAAACTCGTGAATTTAATACGATCGAGGGGCCTGAACGACAGACAAGTTTGTTTTCTTCAAGATATTGAGTGTAGTATACAGATATTCCTTTTCACAGTCAAATTCAATTGCTTTGCTTGGGAAAAGTGCTTCGAAGAGTTTGGGATATAAATGATTTCATTTTAATATTTTTGGAAATGAAGAATATTGCGGACTTTCCCGATACTGATAGTTACTGATAATTAGTTACTGATAGATAATTATGATAAGTTTGGCGCTAGTATGCGATTCATTTTCAATAGATATTGATTGATACTTTATCAAAAGAGCTACAACTTGAGATTATTTATCTGCAATGTAACACTGATTTAAGAGAATTTAACCGTCGCGAAGAAATCAGATAAATTCGACCAAATTAAAGATTTTGCACGAAAAATGTTGAAACAGACATTCTGATTCTATCTTCTTCTATGACCATTAACAAGCAGTTTTAAAAATATCAACTACAAAATTAACACCTGAATTTATAAAAATGTTGAAAATTTTCAAACTTTGAAATAGCTTCATTCTTCTTATAATTTTTCTTATGATAATAAATAGAGTATGTCCATTCGGTCCTCTTTTTTAACACAATTTTTTTCAGTGATTTTAATTTTACACGATTTTTGGAATACCGTTCAAACTTCCATCCGTTACTTTTTTACGATTTATTTGTAGCTACGAGATTTTTCTTTCTACAGGAAAAATAGTGTGCAAACTCATGCGATGTAATTGGTGACTCTGCTCTGAAAGTTATTTAAATACAATGCATTTATAAAATTCGTTGAATAGCACGTTTACCGGTCGTAAATTTTATCACAGAGAGTCACTATGTCAAATAAATACACTTCAGACGTCCAAATATTTTAAATGCACAATAGTAAATACTGACACCGCCTTATGTGGTAGGTCATCAGAACTCTCTCGAACGATCTATTGTTCACCTCAGTCGATGAGTCAGTCGATATCAGGAAATAAATTCATTCTTATAATAATCTATATTGCAATCTATAGCGGTGCAATGTAGAGTTATTTCAATTTCTCTTATCTCTTATCTCTTGACGCCCGACAATGCATGTGCTTCATAAAAAGTTCATAAGGCGATAAATCATCCCTTATCAGCGGGCGCATGTGTTAACGATTTTTGAAACGGCCATTGTTTTTCTTTCTAAAATAACCGTTTGTTTTCATACAGCAGTGAGAGATTGGACTGCATTGAGAATGCACGCGCCTAATCCTCTCCCTCAGAATTAAATTCGCGTCAAATTCCTGATATCTTCTTCGCTATCGTAATATTTGTGTGTTGTATAACGTTTGTGTAAACTATAAACAATTAAATAATGGATGCTAACCGCAACCACATAACGCTTTGAGATCGTCTTTTCTTTATAAGAGTGCCATGTTTCTCCTACTCCGTCCCCAAAATCCCTCTTCCTGAGTGTCGGATAGGAGGCTCCTTCTCGATTACGAGGGAGCCGGAATAAAGGTAGTCTCAATTGGCCCGTACAACGTGGAGCACTTGGCCCTAACGTCTAGTGCCTCAATTCTTAATTGTTGCCCACGACTAGGGCTAACGATGTTTGACAACATCGGAACTCACTCCCGCCCACTTCATGCTCTGAGGTCTCAAAGCGTCTAGGTTCGTATAACCTAGTGGCGCCCAGTGAATAGTAATAATTTTGTGTTTTATAAATAATTACGTAAATAATTTCGAGTGTTCCGAAAAAAAATAATATCTGTGCATCGTGCGGATAACGCGAAAGATCGCGAGTGCTCCGCGGGGCATCATTAATTACGAGTTAATAGTTGTCAATTAATAATATTTGTGTTTTGTTGAGACATGAGTATGTCGCAGAATTAATAATAATAATGTTTTTTTTTTTAATAATGCGAATTCTCGCACGTGCTTCACGGATAAGCGATAGTAATAATAGCAGTATTTTGTGTGTTCACTTAACCTTTGTTTACTTAATAACGTGTAATAATTAATAATAAATTTGTTTGTGTTGTTCGTAAACAACGTTGTCAAGGGTGCCGCCCACCAAACGCGCAGCTAAAATAAATTGATGCGATATCTACCGAATGCCGAGGGTAGTCAGCCACGTAGGTGACGAGGAGTGTACCAGGATGTGAGAGAGCACAATAGCATGGGGTTAAGCCATGCAGGACGATACAGCAACCTGGATGACTCACGAAGACGACTGGGGAGACGGCGTCTCCACCATACCGGTATGGCCGGAAGACAGTTGTCATCCGTGCCTACCGAGATGACCAAGAGTGGGCATAATGGAGCCAAGGACCGAGGGGACCAGCAGCCGCCTTCGAACCTGGAGTAGTGACGGCGAGACGTAGTGATCTACGTCCATCAGTGCCGGGCCTACTTCACCCTAGATCGCGTGAGCTTGCGTGGCGACCAGAGGTGCCGTGGCACCAGCATTTGGAATCCAGTCGTCCAGTCAGGGTCGTATCTCCTGCATGAGACCTAGCTTGCCACCACAGACCTTCACCGAAACCTCGCCAGCCAAAGGCGACACTCGCGTATTAGCTTTGTATCGCGACTTATTGCAGACCTCCGTGACATGATTGAAACAGCAAAAGGAACCGACGCGCCGATATCGCCGCGTTCAAGACGTTGTGTTATCGCGCAAGATAACGTGACAAATGTGCCGGCCGAAGCCAACGCACCCATTGTTCCTTTTTAACGACTCCGCTGTGTCGCTTATATGCTTTGTTTTATTCATGTGATTTTTTTAAATGAATATGTTTTTATTTACGAAAATACTTTAATATGTTTTCAAATCTAACTTCTTTTGATTCTTAATCAGGATTTGGAAATTTGATCATTAATGTATGTTTTCCTTTGATTTATCACTTGGTTTACGATTTTTTTGCTTTGATTTATGTTTTTACTTGTGATTTAGGCATTTAACTTGAGTAATGTTATACTCAAACTTTGCTTTGAAATTGGATGTATCCTTTCAACTTGATGTACCACGGTCCTTCAGACGGTAGTTGTGTTCTTTTGACTTGTATAAAAAAAAAAAAAAATTTTTTGGTATATTTTTGTATTTTTTTTGCTTGCGAAACCATTGATTGAGGAAGACGTCCGAGATAGTTGCTGATTATCAGAAGTAGGGGGATTTGACACCGCCTTATGTGGTAGGTCATCAGAACTCTCTCGAACGATCTATTGTTCACCTCAGTCGATGAGTCAGTCGATATCAGGAAATAAATTCATTCTTATAATAATCTATATTGCAATCTATAGCGGTGCAATGTAGAGTTATTTCAATTTCTCTTATCTCTTATCTCTTGACGCCCGACAATGCATGTGCTTCATAAAAAGTTCATAAGGCGATAAATCATCCCTTATCAGCGGGCGCATGTGTTAACGATTTTTGAAACGGCCATTGTTTTTCTTTCTAAAATAACCGTTTGTTTTCATACAGCAGTGAGAGATTGGACTGCATTGAGAATGCACGCGCCTAATCCTCTCCCTCAGAATTAAATTCGCGTCAAATTCCTGATATCTTCTTCGCTATCGTAATATTTGTGTGTTGTATAACGTTTGTGTAAACTATAAACAATTAAATAATGGATGCTAACCGCAACCACATAACGCTTTGAGATCGTCTTTTCTTTATAAGAGTGCCATGTTTCTCCTACTCCGTCCCCAAAATCCCTCTTCCTGAGTGTCGGATAGGAGGCTCCTTCTCGATTACGAGGGAGCCGGAATAAAGGTAGTCTCAATACGAACTGAAGATAGAAATATTATTTTTCAATGAAAATGAGAATGTTTTTGGTATATAAATTAAAAATTTTATGCAAGATTTTTTTGGTCGAATTTGAATTTAATTTTGTTTTTTTATTATATTTTGGATACTTTTTTCCACGATTTTATTATGTATGAAACCAATGTATACCGTAAAAAACAATCGGGCGTATATCTAAAAATGGTATTTTACTTGCGGCCCGCGGCTCATTTTGAATTATTGGAATTGGCCCTCCATCCGAAAAGATTGCCCCCCCTGATCTAAGAGGTCTTCAACATTTTATTTATAATCTATTTTTCTTGTAATTTGCTTCAATTTATTTGCTCAGTTGTTTTACCAATTGTTTGTCATACCTTGTTTTTCATATTTAAGTTTTGTATAAATATCACTGTTTTATTACATTCCTTATCAGTTGATAATGCTCGCCATGAGCGAAACCGGTCCTGATCAAATAAATTTTATGTGGAAAAAGTACTAAAATTTATTATTAGTTTTATTATAATGCCTTTCCACCAAGTATTGACAGTGAACACCTTTAAAATATTATTTCAATCTAATATGTTAAGATATTGAAATATTATAGATTTTGAAATATCTGGCAGTGAGTTTTAATGTAAATTATTTTTTGCTAATAAAAACCTTAAAGTATGTTGTATAATATAAAGACTGAAAGGATTTTACATAATCTTTCTTTATATACATTTTATGTATATCACATTTTACTACTGTCCATCAGCTTCACACTTGATCATAAAATACTTGATAAACAAACCACTAATATTGTAATGGCTTCATCCTTTTTCCTGATCTTCTCTTAAGAAAGATGTTGAACAATTGACGTACAAGCAATTCCCATTAAAACCATAGTGGAATTATTAATTTTAAAATTTTTGCTCCACGTTTATTATAGTAGCATTAAGTAAACTCCGCGTTAAGAGCAGATATTGCTTTAAAAATTGACTATATTGATGAATTCTCATTGTCAGCTTTACCATAGTTATCAACTGAATTAAAAATGACATTAGTTTTGAATTTTCTAAAAGATATATTTGTATCAGATTCAAGGTTTTTCATTAAGTAACGTATCAATTAATTGAAACATATTGTAAGTTCTAGTGAACATTCCCCACAATTACAAAAATATATGAATATCAATCATACATTCATTCAAGTCTTAAATGATTGATTTTAATTATGTGGATTTTGATTGTAACCATAACAAATAGAAACGATCATTTAGAAAATAAATTTTTATTTACGAAACATTTTCAAGGGACGGTAAAACCCCATAATATCCTGGTTCCAAAAAAATTTAGATAACCTATAATACAATTGATTTTAAAATAATCTCATAGTCAAATAGAATGCTGTAGCCCTAAATGATTATTCACCGCTTATAACACGTGTTCTTTGCAAAGAGCGCAGAGGCCAGACGATCTGTCTCCGCGGTACAATTTACTACCATTTGATATTGGTATCTGCTCGACGTCGTTTCCCGCGATTTTTTTTAACCTTTTTCACTACACCATGCCAGGTGGGAAAGTTCCCTAGAACGTGTATTCAATGGATATGATTCATGTATTATATTTAACAAAAACTTTGCCTTAAGACTGTCTGGTACGTTTGAGTATTGTCTACAATACTATTTGGGTATTGACCTACAATAACTATTCTATCGATATAGAATAAAATAGTTTGGACATTTCTGTAGCCTAATGTAAAAGTTGGCTGAACAAATACATGCCTGCACAAGTACGTTTGGTACGACCAATGATAGAATAACAAGCTTTGAATAACGTCGGATTTCTGCAGTGAGTAAGTAAGGAACAGTTGTAGCACTTGTAAAAAGCTTTGGTTCTTCGAATTCAGATTCCGAGCTTAACTTAAAACATCAAACACATGAACAAACGATATATTGTCTTTTTTTAACCTTAAACTTCTCTACTCTGTATCCTCAACTAGTCCTCGTTGGTTCATAAAAAGCTGACGACAATATTTCAATGGACCACTTATCACGCCTGTCAAATGTATCTCTGTGTGTATACATTCTAATGTGTATATGTACTTACAAACATAGATATTATGAGAAACTACGCAACAAGAAACATTAAAATTATAACCTCCAGTTTTCAATTGATGATATTTATTATATTAATTTTTAACTTATTGTATTGCATATATTGAAAAATTGGTACCCTCTATAGTATATAATATGGAATCTAGGTTTTGTAAGTCAAAATATCTTTTTTTTCGTATTCAGTCGAAGAAAATCTTACATGCACTGCACAGTGCACACCTACATCCATGTTTCTGGGAAATATTTTAGAAGCGATTATATAATAGTTAGTTAAACGATTTTTTTAACGTCAATCGAAAGTAGTATTACTTATAATTATAAGTATTTTACTTACCAAAATATGTATTAAAAAATCCGTCATGGCACGGAGGCTCCAAAAGCTCTGACGTATTTTCTTGCAAAACCTGAACGTGCACACTTCAAGAAAGTGGTTTGTTGGAGCAAATAAATATTTGTGAAATGTATTAATTACCAACAGTCATGCGTGCCTCGCACTCCTTTTTTGTACAGGAAGAAAATGCCACAATAAGGCGATCACTTTTACACGCAGGTATAGGAAATTAGCATTAACGATAACAGCTGATAATGTTTCAGATTTGTATGAAAAAACATAACTTAGTACATTGCTGATAGAATGGTTATAAGTCAAACAATCGTAACGTTATTTCCACGAAATATTATACGGTAAAATAATTTAATATGAGATTCTTCCGTGAAATTAGAGATTTGGTGATTTTTAGGCGTGTTCAAATATTGGTATATTTGAAAGAAAAAAAATCGATTATTGCATTGGTTCATTTGGACCAAAATTCACTTGTTTCCGAGCTCATCAATATCTCGTGTTTTTAAAAAATTGCAACTTAAAGAAGTTCTTAAATAATCACTGCAACTACTGAATCATTGTGATTTATTGAGAGCTGTATAAAATCGTAAAATTGGATATCCAATTGAACTTACATATATCTATTAAGTAATTCAATTTCAAAAAAACTAAAAAAAAATATTGATATACAGTCTAATTTTCATTTCCCAAGTAAAATGCATTATCACATTTAAGGTTAACTGTCACTTTTTGGTGGAAAGGCATTATTTTAAATAAATAAACTGCGTTTTTTGTACAATTTCTATATATTATTTTAGAAATACTGAGGCCAGTTTCGAGAAAAACTCGTCCTAACACTTATAAACTTATAAAAATGTGTTTTATTTTAATAAACTATTTTGATTCGGCAATTTTCTACTCATTGTGTTGTATTACACATTATTCAAAAAAAATGCAATGATCACAGCATGCTGAGAACATACGTATTGTTTGTACTTCTACGTCGATATTTTTGAATTTAGTGACTTGAGGTTCCGAATATGAAAGCCGTTCAATGAAATAAATGTATAATAATTCAATGTAATATTTATAATATTCCATCCGTTTTTGTCGCCATCTACCGACTCGAAACTGACTTTGGGCAGTCATCGTCAGTTGGAAGATTTCGGTTCTAATGATCGCGCGACAATACCGCAGTCCTCGACAGACACGGCCAAGGCACGCGGCTGCAAAAACGATGACATAAACAATATCATACGAGCGCGGGCGGGCTCCCTAACTGATCCGCAAGCCATTTTGACGAGCCATGCTAACATGTCGTCCGGACCACGACGGGCCTCAGTAAAAATTACTCGAAAAACTGAGCCACGAAAAGGCAGGGCTGCGTGTGCAGTCTCAGGTGTACACCATAAATACTAAGATTTTTTTATTCTCTGTGGGACTGCTCCCGAGATGAATGCCAAACGAGCTGAGCAGTTTGCTGCGGTCCGTCCTCATACGGGCCCAATAGGCCACGCTGACTTGATCTCAACCAAGGCCAATTTTTCGTTAAATTCGCAACATCATATGGGCAACGGGATACCCTTGATTCCTCTTCAGATTCAACGCGAAGTAGATTAAATTCCACGGATTATCAGTATACGGATACATAGGATACTTAATATCACTTTAACAAAGTGGCTGAACAAGTCACATTTTATTTTTTTCCTTTCTATTTTTCTTCTCTTTAAGCACTTTAGTGCATGGCTAAAAGATCAGTCCAGTGCAGCTCTGTCTCATACCAAGTAAGTGAGGAGTAAATTCGTATATTTTCTTGATCGTTTGGCGTCATGGAAGACGGCTGTGAAAAACGGCTGTACACAGATAATGGAAGGGTGGTGGGACAACCATCGTCTTCTTATAAATATATAGTATGAGGTCCAACATAAAGAAAAAATACAATAAAGAACATAATGAAACATAATGGAACATCTCAAGCTAGCCTGTGTTACGAGTAAAAAATGACCATATGTTTAATATTCGCTCTCTATATGCCTTCGATCCGTTTTTTTGAATCACACGAGAAGTGCGTAGACCGATATGACTACATTAAAGGCAGTCATTAGTGATGACCACCATATTGAAGGGGGGTGGATTTTGCCAAGGGCACCTGATTCTTTTTCTCATATTAGAACAGGGTGGAGACTAAGAAAATCATTAGTGACGAAACATATGAAGATAAATCTGTATTTCTTCGAAAAGCGTCAGTTATATGGAATAAATATATATGTAGGAGCAAGCAGAAAAGAATATTTTAATCGAATCTATTTATAAATTAAAAATAAAAGAAATATTTATATTAAATCTGCTGTAAAAACAAAATGTATCTTCTCGATTGCTATCCAAATACAGATGGTCGCATACAGTAACCTCCCGGTTAAGTACACAACAAAAATGTGGTACGCATCCCGGTTAAGTACGCATGAAAAATGGCAAAAAACTTGGATCAATATTTATTATGCAAAAAATTAAAGAAAACTGAACAGAATTATTTTATAAAATGGAAAACAGTTAAGATAACAATTAACTATTATACAAAGAGAAAAAAACAAATTTACATTTTTATTTAGGTACAAACATATCGTAAAGTGTCAACTGCACATTGTTTTTATTGTTTGATTTTTTGAAATTGATGCTATTTTTTTTTTTTTTAAGTTTTCAAAAGAGCATAGAAGATCGTTGTAATCAGCTCCTGCTGCATTTTTAACAACTGGGCATAAAAGATGATTTTCTATATTTATTGCCATTTCACACAAGTTGTCAAAGCCTTCAAACTTGACTAGACATTCATTGTTTTCCAGATCGGAATCGTCAGATAAGTGGCTTTCATCCGGTACTTCTTTCACATCTTCCAAAACATCGTCCACATCTTTGAGAATTTCCTGAACATATTCTTCAGTGTTTTCCTCGTCAATTCTTACTTTTGCAAACATTGAAATGATTTCATGGCTGTTTCCAGCTTGTGCAATTAGGTGGGAAAAATACAACCTCCACATTATCTCGTTTAAATGTCTCAAAATGTCCTGGTCATTGTCCATAAGCAAAAGAACTGGCCTTCCTGTTCTCTTTTTGATTTCGGGATAAAAAAAACTTCATTAAACCACTTCCAACAGGTTGCCACATCCATCCAAGCTCTTGATTGACTAAAATATTTAACCGGCCATTCTCGATTTTTGATGCATACTGGACGTTTTGGTTTCCCAATAATTGTGCAAGGGATTTTGTGAGTGCCTGTTGCATTAGCACATACCGTCAAAGAAATTCATCATATTTACCATATTGCAGCATATTTTTTAATGTAAGTGGGAGAGGTGCAGAAAAGAAAGGGGGCGGGCCTTAAAATACGTAAGTACGCACCTCCCGGTTAAGTACGCACAATACCCTTTGATTCAATATGCGTACTTAACCGGGAGGTTACTGTATTTTATTTTACAAACCACATGACAACCTGTTGGACATTTGCTAATACTTATCAATGGCGAACTAAATATTTTCTACTTAATCTATCCAATAGGTTGCCAATGCTTAGGTGACTGTAGTAAAATAAGGATACGAAAAATATTATTTTTAGCTTGATCAGTATAATCGTGTTCTGTTTTTATGGAACCAAATATAATGGTATCTTTACGGTAGATATTTTACTATTTTATAACAACCTGACGGAATTCCCTAATAAAAATACAAATATAATGTTTGATGATCTTATGAATATGAAGATTGTTTCAATATAGATAACTTCAAAATATAAGCATGCCCCAATTATCATTGTTAACTAATATCCTTTTTATACAAAAGAGTCTTTCAAAAATCAAAAATTTGAAAATTGTAAATTATTTGAAAAATATTTGGCAAGGCCCTATTTTACGGGTCTTCTTGATGATGCACTGACCTCAGCGTCGAAAGAAACCCGTCCATCTTCATTGTTGTGTTGTCTTGCTAACCCAAATAGGCACCCACTGCAACTGCACTGCACTCATAAAGAGAATAAATTGATTTCAAAAGTCATCCGACAGTTCGTAACCATATGCTTCTCTAAAAACTTAAACATTTAAAAGAAGAAAATAAAATATTGTTGTCTAGATAGTATTAATGTGACATTAAATTTAATACTCAACCTAAATATGTCCTAAGTATTTATTTATAATATATAGCCATGTCATTATTATACATAAGTCCGTTGTTATTAAAAATCAAATCTGGACGTAATAAATGAACTGTGCTATATTAATTATTTTGATGAATTCAACATATTGTATATATACATAAGTCCATACTGCCGTTTTAAGCAAGACGGTTAAAAGTGACTCAGATAAACTGTTGAGAACAATGACATAACATGGTTTTTTTGGTTTTAGTATATAGAATTTATAAAAAGCGGTTAATGCAAGAATGAACTATTTTCTTTGTAAACAAGTAGTATGTAGTTGCATTGACTGCTAAGAAAACTAAAGTTTCTGCTTTTTGACTAAGAAATTCTTATACTTTTAGCAGATGTCTCTTTTTCAAAGTGATTAAACTGCTATAAAAGTGGGCACCATATATGGCTTTCAAAAATGTTTAGTAAATGGCATTCATTCATCTATTGTATAGATAAGTCCAATTACTGCCCTTCTCATTGAAAGGGCAGTATAGTTTTATGCATATTTATTTTTTATTCAATGGTTTCTGATGAAAAGGTGGTGGATAATGCTAAAAATATAATTTACAATTTTTATGTGAATATTATTTAAGTTTTCATTTTCAATAATATTCTCATATTATGTTTTAATCCAAGAGCGAGGTAGTAATATGCAGCCTCTTATAACATCGAAGCGGTGATTGACTTTACTTTGGCACGAACAGCTATACATTATTAGACACTTAATCCCACCTTTGATATCCGTCGTCCTGAAAACCTTCTAATGCTTATCGATATTTTATAGGTACTCTACTTTATGAAAGTTAAATGGTTTACCAGGAAATGAATGGCATATTACTGTGACCATATACTCCAAATAGAGAGCGAACATGAACTCATATGAAAAAGAAGAATAATTACATACACATAATTAAAAGAAAACATTGAAATAATTTGTGTAAGCTTTTTACGGTGGCGTATTGTCTGAAATGTATTTCGACCACCACTGAAACGAGATATCGCACCGCGTCCATGTACAGAGGACTATATCGATTTTTTCCCTAGCCGCTTGAAGCAAAGATCTGCCAAAACATGGGTAGGCGAATGTTTGAGCAAAATTCAAATGCAACAAACAAGGACCGCCTGGAATGACATGTCAACGTGTATCAGACGAAGCTGACAATTTCGCTCACTTATCAGTTTACCACATCGACTTAATGAACTCGATTTAATGAGAAAAGATCAGACATACCTAATTTGATACACTTTTTCCTACGTGTGAAGATAAATTGACTTTAGAGTATTGGTTTTATTATGAACGTTGTCGCTATATATATATACCTTCATTGTACAAATGGTTAGTCCAACATCTTATTTAATTGGAAAACTATAACATGCCGTAATGATTGTCAAAAATAGATACTGATTACATACATTGTGTGATATTTAAATCAATCGAGTGATCAAAAAAGCACACATTTCTTTTATATTGACGAAGCTTTACCGTCGTTTTTTGTCACTTCACTTTGTTACAGAAAATATCAGTAGCGATTTTTTCCGCTACTTCACTAAATTTCATCTTCAAATAATTAACGGTTCCAATTAGACAGATTTACTGCCAGAAGATTTATGGATAAAAATTATTTCATTACTTTTTCTCTGTATAAAATGGAGCGCAATTTGTAGTACTCATTCGCTTTAAAGAAAATTAATATTTTTTTGTAAAGATTGCTAAGTTTAAGCTAAATAAATTAAATGACTGAGCGAGTATTTTCCCAAATCACGCAAATCTTATTTGCTTGTTATATTTTTATTAACAGTATAATTTTGTATTTATTGTACATATGTGTGTGTATATACTTTTTTGTATGTGAAAATGGTCAGGAAACATTTTTGGTGATTTGAAAATAATTAGAACTTTTTTTCGATCGATTCTGCAATTACTTTAGGCTTATAAGGTTTTTGATAAAAATTATAAAACAGTTTTCAAAATTCACTGATATCATGCTAATTTCCGCAACTAATATGAACTTAAGTTTAACAAGTTTGTATACATTTATATACCCACCTTAATTGAACGAGATGTGAAAAATTATTTGATTAAAAAGTAATTAATGAGTGAATGACTCAGAAAGTACTTGTGACCGATATTATGAAAAATTAAAGAAAGCAGTTATGAGAAAAAAAATATCTGCAAAATATTAACATCGCCATAGGGTATGATGGTTGTATTATTCATGACGATAAGTTGTAGAAGCAGACGAAGAAGGCTGTGCAGGCGACGTGAGGCTGTATTGCGTGTCGTTTAGCCATCCACAAAAACACATCTTTATCATAATAATGATCGCACCTGTGCTTAAGGAAAATAGAAGATTTTTCGAGTAATATATCGCACCGTAATGGTGGTGATTAAATATATATTCTCCCGTCTGAACGTTGTATTGCCATGTATAATAGTTAAACTTTTTCTTTCAAAGTACCAACACTACCGACTCATCAAAAATAATAATGTAATAATTCTTTTCTTATGTAAATAAATAAATCTTATTTTTATGTAATGTTTGACAATCGGCCATTCCCTTAAAATATGAGTACAGTGTAACCCCGATTCTACGTTTTTCAAAGGACCGTATAAAACCAACGATTAATGCGGGAAAGTTTTATTTATGAACTAAATGCCGGGACTATAGAAACTGAACGCACCACGCGGGAAAACGTATAATGCAAGAACGTAAGATCGGGGCTCCACTGTAATGTAATTTACAAAAAAACAAATCACCATGAATTATGTTTTGAATCAAAATAGTTAGTATACATTATTAATTATATGTAATTTCACCAACTGTGTTTTTGCAAAAAAATGATATTTAAAATAAAACTATCTAAAATTAGTTTATTAATCTGGTTTGGTTGGCGAAATGTATTTATCAGCCGACTAAAACCTTAGGTAATAAATATTCCTAATATTATAGATCTAAATTTTACATGTATTTTCAGTAAAAATATCTTATATTATTACCCTACCGAGAAGTGGTATGAACTGTTTTAAGCACACGCTCGCATTTTTACAAAGCTACACTTCAAGTAGAAGAGTTTTATATGATCTTTAGTGTGAATCCTGTCAGAAAAACTGTCGGATTCTAATAATGAAATAGTATTGGTTTGGAATTTTGTCCTGGCTGTGAGATTCTCTTGTAATATTCGCGACGTCTGAATTTTTCTGTATCGTGGATACGACAAAAAATTCACCAAATCGTTGAAAAATGTTTATTACAATGTTTGATGCGGTGGTTGGACCTTTGTAGAACGCGGTTTCTCTGCTCAAAAAACAGGACGGTCGCCCACTCGGCGTGAGGTTGAATTAATTTGAAACACCTTCAGAAATTCAATCTCATAGCCATTGCACATGCATTCGTGGCTTTTTTACTTATGTTTTCAAAAAGTCATCCAAAGATGGCAGACAAACTTATCCTTATAGCCAAAAGTTCTAACAGAAATAAATAAACAAAAAAAAATCAATCGGTCATGTTTTTATTTAACAATTTTTGATTAGTTCTTGGTTACCTCTCACACAGCTTACAAATGTTTTCGTATATTTTTAAAAGGTTGATGAACAATATTAGTTAATAATAGATTTAGTTTTGATGTTTCAGATGTGATCAGCTTTATTAATTGATGAATTTGATTTAGTGATACGTCAAATTATTTTTTTTAAAGAAATAACACACATCTTTATGAAAATATATTTGTCAGTAAAAAATATTGTTGAATATTATTTAAGCTGCCAATTTTGAGGGATGAATTTTTATAATGAAAGAATAATATTTTGAATTTTCAAATAACATCCTTTCAGTTAATTTCCTTGTTTGATTAAAAAATACATCACATGCCGGACTATTTCTACCGGAGACTTGTCTGGCTGGCTTGGGTAAAGTTAAAGTTTCCGTTGGATGTAACTTTTTTTGGATCTCTCTAGCGATTGGAATATTTTTCGAATGATACAATTTTAATATTTTGTAAATGTTGTTTTAATTATTCTTTTTAATTCACCATCACATATGTTACATTATAATAAAAAATTCCGTTATTTCACAGTTTTCAATCAATTTCCGTAGTTTTCGGAGTGATGATATAAGATGAAAAATTTTTATCAGTGACTATATGTATATGTTGTTTTGTAAAAAATCGTATTCCATATGAAATTGATAATAATTCATGACAAAATTCAGTAAATTTAGAGTACACGTATATTTGAATTAAGCCCCTGGGAGTTGTAGCTGTTCCAAATCTGCTTGAAGAGACAAAAGCATAAGGAGACATGCAAATGAGAAAGCGAGCATCTGACATTTTATTTATTTGAAAATTTATGTCAACTCTGACAGGACGTCACATGAAAAAACTGTCCAAATAAATATAGCAGAAGCATTTTACATACCTTCGCATTATGGCGCATGCAAAAAAGCCTTCCACGCATACATGTGTACTATAAACTGCTACAATTACAATTACACGTACGATTATTTCAACTCAGTGTCGTAGCATATTAAAATATCCAATCACACAAAAACCAAAAAAATGTAAGGTGCAACAGACGAAAAAAAATCGCTGTGAATTTTTGTCACACAACCAAAAAAAGATTTAATTAAGTCAATAAAAAATAAAAATACATTTCCATCGAAAAGTGACTGTTTACTCCTCAAAAATAGCCAATATGAATGAAAAAAAATGTTGAGTACCTCTTAATAAACATTACATTTTAATTTTTTTCCATGTTTATATACCTACTGAAAAAAATGTGGAACACGGAAAGCTAGTTTTCATTCCATTTCTGCATGCATTACTTGAGTGAATGTGTCATATCACTACATATTTCATGTTATTTTTTACACTATACCCAGTATGTATAATATAACGTTCAAGATATTGAGAAATAATTATTTTTATGAAATGTACGATGTCTGTTGGCTACACTATAATAATAATATAGAAAAAAGGTAAATGTACCAGTAGCTGACCGTTTAAGAGAAAATTTCAAAAAAAATAACGATTAAAGTTTAGCATTGTACCGAATGAAGACAAAGCAAGTATACTCATATTAGATCATATGTCTTAATTAATATTATGTAACAAAAATTACGAAAGGGCCTGTTGAAAAAAAGTTGTGTTAAATTATTTGAAATCATGTTTTTGTTTCGGATGACCATCTAACAAATTGAAAAATCTAGTAGTTCACCATGTCTAAACAGGGGGCTTTATGGTGAACTTTCTGTCAGAGTTGCTTCAAGGCTTTCTGTCACACCATTCTTGGTTGAATCAAGTAGCAATGGGTGGTTCAGGAACAAGGTACACACCGTTTCTAGATTGATCACTTAAGAAATTTGAAATAATACACTTTCCTCACTAGGTGTTGTTTTCAAATGGCCACCCTGGCACTCCATTGGCTATATAGTGATGTCTTAGTGGCACATTCCGACCACAGATGCCTTAAATTGTCTTAACTTTTCAATTTAGAGGAATCCAGCATCTGAATTTCTTATTTTGGGCCATTTTATTCTCAAAAGGTCAACTACTGGTACATGGTCAACGACTGGTACATATACCTTATCATTTATTAAATATTATGTAGCTTTCATTAATTAATTTACTACTACTAAGTTCTGACGAGGGCGTAAGCCGAAATAGCTATCAACAAATATAAAAATAATTTATGTAGAATTAAAATACATTGTTATTTTTCTTACCGTATTATAATGGAGTTCTACCAAGTAAATGCCTACTCAATCAATATATAACTAGTATTAAGGAAAATAAGGAGCTTGTGATATGACACTCAAATTATGACTGTATAATATAAAAAGTAATATGAGCGGTTAAGTTCGTACCACCAAACGCTAAAAATGTATAATACTGTGTGAGGTTTGTGTACAGAAATACATCAAGACAAGGAAACTGGCTTCCACCTAGTACGCCAATGGAAATATTCAAAGGGGGCTCTGTCATCCCGTTAGACGTACAAGCAGCGCATTTGTTGTCATTTCTCAGGGACTTGTGTCATTCTCTTTTTATTAAAATGCCCAAGCTTAATCTCTTTTTTGTTTGGCAATGTTGACGCAGCTTATATGACAGGGAGAGAAAAGTAGCGAACGCGAATCGAATTTGTTTTTAGCGAGCGTCCTCAACGCTCTACGCCACGGACCAAAGCTCTAATCTCAGCTTTGGGGAAGCTTTTTTACACGTCCGGTGGGATTTTACATAATAATCACTGCCCATCATGATATTTTTATAAGAAGAATTGTCGTGGGCTTTATATGACTACCTTAGTACAAAGCAGAAAATGTATCTTATCAAGAGAAATATGATGGCAATACTTATTTACATACATATATACTTTTATAATTGTTTTAAAAAATATTATTTATTTATTGGAAAAAATAAAATATAATACTTGGCATTACAGCTGACGCCAACGCGCCATGCATTTGACAATTATAATATAAGCATCACATAACGAATTACACACAATTAAAAAATATATATATATGAAACAGAACAAAAAACATAAAAAAAAACAAATCACCAAATTCACTGCCGAAGATGTCCACATCAACAGGCAGTGCATCATCAGCCAAACAGCCCTTGCGACTAGCGACTCAAAAGACCTACGTGACAAACAAGTTCCGACGAAGAAGATTGATTGGCCATGGCTACGACCTCGTAGGTAGAAACAGGGAGCAAGCAAGCTTAAAGTCTCAAGGATGTCAAGGTTATCAACTCGACCCCGAAGAAGAAGAGTAAAATGTTTCAATATTGAAATCGATCTTCGAGCTTCAAGAGAGTGAAACGAAAGCAATATACTCCATTAAAGAATTGTCATATGGAAAATAGTTAACTTTTTTGAAATAATAATAACTTCGTTCCAGTTGTGACTTATAGATTGATTGATATTGAGTAAAACTGTTGGACTGTTAGAATTAAATAAATTATAATTGTTCAATCTCTTTGGCTTTAACACCTTCATAACTGTGTCTTTTGCTGAGCTTCGCAGACCACCCTCGCTTTTAATTTCGAACAAGACATTATTCAAGAAAAGGTAAGACTATTGTAAAGGATTGCAGCATAAAAGAATATTTCCCGGTAAAAAACATTGTAAGTAACACACAGACAATAGGTCGCACACATAATTTGTATCTCTAAAATCATGAAGGGTTGAACATAAATCATTTATCATAGTTACAAAGTGGGTCATATTTGTTTAGATCCTTTTTAAAAATAGGATACGCTCTAAAAAAAGTATTATTGTCAAGTGAACTGTTCCTATTTGCCTTGTTGTAAAATTTTTGCAACCCCTTTTGATTTCTAAAGTACATACATAACTATAGTCTTTTCATCAGTATTTTTGAAGAAACTTTTTCCGTTTATGATCTGGCATAAATCATTTATTTCAATGATTTTTAAATGAAAAGATAATTTTAGTTTTATACACAAGATAATAAATACCAATGACACATGCCTTTCAAAAACTTGAATAAACATTCGACTGTTTCTTCTTATCATTCTATTAGCATTTTATAGCTGTCCGTACCTACATACTAATTCACATTCAAATGGTAAAGCTTATTTTTAACAGTATTTTACTCAATTGAAATTACAAAAAGATGAATTGAATGAAATAAAATAAAGGTTTCGGTATTTGAATTAAATTTGAGTGGCATAATATGCTGGAAACTAACCTTACCTAACGTGGGATATCTACTCTAAAATTGCCTAATTTATTGCTAAAGTTCCCTAGGTAAAATTCAATGAAGAAGAAAAACTTAAAAAGTTCTTTTTCAGTCTTGCCCTTGAATACACCTATATTGTGATTTATATTTTTTATAAAATTTGAATAGAATATTTTTTACTATAAATATAATAGCTATATTATTATAATTATTATATAATTAATATTTTTTATAAATAGCTGCGTTGGCTATGATCGAAGATGGTTTCGAAAATAATATAGGTATATCAATCACCTAGTAAAAGCAGATGACTATTTTTTATGGTAGAGTACGTATAACTAACTTACTTGGATAAATAAAATAGTAAATAGACAAATTAGGTTCCACTTTGAAACTGTTATTACAACAATGTCATTAGATTACATAGAGTCAATCTTAAGTACGGATTTTGTAGCATTTCTAACAGCAGGAATTTATGGGGACTGTTCGTGAGTAAATATACATTTATCGAGAATTTGTTTGTTTACCTATAACAAAATTGGAATATTTTAAAGATAGATTTTGAAATATTGATCAATTAATATTATTTAGCCGCTTTTACTAACTATTTATATTAAATAACAAAAAAATATCTCTCCTTGACTATGAGCTAATTTTAATAAGAAGTGAACATGAATAATACATCTCTCTTAAATTTTCATTGCGAAATATTGGCGTAGAACCTTAAAATCATTTTAGCTTATTTTTAGTTAAAACTATAAGATATAACAATTTTAGTTGCAATATAAGCATGTACAATAAAACTTTGCATTAAACATGTACATATAAGAATTGGCTGGAAAACCAATTTATTTCCTCGATAGATCGCATGAAAAAGTGTAAGCTTGCATTATTGTTCACGGGCTAGTATAGTAATAAAATGCACTTAACAATCATAATAGTTATCCCCCTCCGTTTTGGAATTGTTCTCACTCTTTCTTACCTCTCCTCGCTTCCCCTCGCGCGAGCCGGCGGGCGGCAACTACCCCCACTCTCGCGCCGAATGTCCCCCCACCAGATAATGGGTTTCGGAGCGCGATTCAACTCAGCTTGGCACAGCTTACAAATTATCAGCTGTTAGGTCAGTATTAACGGTTGGGAATTTTTATTGCATCGAAGTTAAGATATCGAGCTTTATCGATATATTAAATAACAATAAAACTTGTCAAACAAAATGAGCCAATGGATATACTAGCCATTAAAAAGAAAATGACAATCCTACTGGCGTTTTTACTTTCTGTAGACTGAATTTGTCTCTCTTTGCGTGAAACGCACTAAAAATAAAAGTTTATAACGTCATATAATGATGCGAACTTTCATGAAAATAATTACTTTAAAAACTATTCTTTCTTGAAGATACAAAACAAAATACTTAACGCAATCATTCATATATAACAACAAACGTTACTAAAAAGGTCAAAAATACTAGCTAGCAAAGCTTAAATTTTATTCAGATTACAGTTATACATACACAATTTATTTCCGATATGAAAATAAATGTCTACTATTTATGTATATTTTTTATATAATGCAATTGATCAATTTATCAACAACAAAAAAATACAAGCCGACAAATACGAAGATTAAGTTTTGTTTTATTTATCTGTGGTATCAATTAAATGCCATTCATCAGTGTGAACTAGGTGCCTGATGAATGTGATAAGTGGACGTATTGGAAGATATCTAATTATTAGAATTGAACACTGGCAATTCATTTAAAACCATAGCCAAACATGAACCCAATATCGAAGTAGATACACGCAAAACGGCATGAATTATTTATTTTCATTTCGTATTTTTACCTCAGACCGCGAATCGACTCGCTGCCGGGCCTCCGTTAATTTATCGTCAGGCGGTGCCAAAGTGGAGTAGGAGAGTTCCCACTCGACGGCCGGTTCCCCCGTCGCCGCCGCCACAGTGCTCCACTAACTGCGGGCTCGTCAACATCGTTGCGTCGCTGCACGAAACAACCCGAAAACAAAAACACAAAAAATCGAGCGAAAGCTCCCCCGCTTTGCGAAAAGTCTAAAGAGCAAGACGACGCCGAAAAACGGCACGAACTTTGATCCTCGCCGACAGAGCCTTGTCACGTCATGACAGCAGCTGTCAACTGGCTCATTTGAGAATATGAATGCAAAACAAACATCACCTACCCGATTTTCCTTTGACTTGTAGTGGTTTTTCCGGGTAAAAATTGTTAGTTATATTGACAGTATAATAAGACAGAAAGAGTGATTGTGAAACTTTCAAGAAAGTTTGAGTGTATCGCGATAATCAAAAGCGATCGGTTGTTTGTTGTCTTTGATAATATAATATCAATGTGTGTACTGTGTGTGGTTGAAGATATTAAGACTGAGTGATTGATTAAAAATAATTATTTAAATCCAAAAAATAAAACGAGAGATATTAATTTGCTCCAAATTGAAGGAGAATTGTCCTGTAAAATTCTGAATGGTACCGTGTTTAGGTGTCGACATTCTGATTAGCGCCGCTCGCCGGGCGGTAGTAGAAGCGTGAGGCGGCCCGCTGAAGAGGGCGGCTGTCATAACCGAATATTATGATTATGAATAGGGCGCGCCAATAGTTAGCGAGCGGGGCGGGGGCGGCGCGCAGGCGCGGACGTCACTCGCCGCCTGCCCATACCGCGGCGCGAAGCTGAACGTCTTCTTCCCTCGGGCAGAGCTTCCACGAGAGCACTGCGATTCGGAACTATTATAATACGACGTCCGTGCGACAGTCGAACGCCGGAATCGCAACGGCGCCGCTCGTTTCCGGATAGCCTCCTTCCGGTTCCGATTTTCGCCAACGCGCTGTCGTTATCGCCGGCTCGATTGACCGATTGACGGTCGCGGACATCGAATTTTCACCTGTCAAATGTGTTATTTATATGCAGCCCAAAAATTTTCCGATGCTGTCAGAAATTTGACAGTCAGAAATTTTATTAGTGAATACCAAAATAAATAACTATCTTATTAACAAACTTTTCTTTAAAATTACCCTTTTATAATAAATTTTGATAAAGACAATGGATAAGAGCTGTCAAAATTGAAATAGTGAGTGAATCAAAAATTCCTCAAGAGTGTTATTATAATATTCAATCACATTTAACTATACTCTAAACAGACTTTTATTTCAGCTAAGACAATCGTAATATTAATTATATACTTGGCGTGTAAAATTAACAACTCCTGGATACATTTGGTGGTACAAACTAATAAATCAAATATAAACAATATAAAAACAAAGTTTCGACCACATGTGACCGATAAAAATAATGAATGTCTTCCACCAACGGTTTGGACCGGTTCCACCGGGGCGACTTGGTGTCTGATGTAGAGGACCTGGTGCTGCGGAACCAGGAGCTTGTCTCGCACGAACTCTTCGGAATGGCGAGGTCTCAGGACAGCGGGGGGAACGGCGGGGGGATAGGGGGAATGTCGCGGAGGAAGCAAGCACGTCCTCTTCGACTCCTCGACGATGAGCCGCTACCGAATAATTCCATGATTACCGGTAAGCTATAACGCATCCTATCTCATCATTAAATACATCAACTAACCCCTACTAAGTCGGTGGCTTTAATTTTGGTACTAACCACCATGTTAAATATTGAATTGGAAATAGTTTCTTCAATAAAAGTAAGTATGAAAGTGACTAACTAAACTACATGTCAAAATATTGAGAGTAAAATATCATCTTAAATTGTCATTACTTAACAAATCACAAATCAAGCCTATTAAATTAGTTACTGGAATAGTTTTGAATGTATACCAAAACATAACAAATCATCAACATAACACCAGATGTATTTTAAGAATATTTTATAAATTAATCATACTCAACCTAAACTACAATACACATTATTTGTGTGTTTACTAAAAACATTTTAGAAATCAGTATCTTTTAGAAAGAATTTGCAAAAGTTTAGGTATTTATTAAATAAGTCGTGTTCATTACAAAAGCATTTTTCTATGCAATTTTAAAATAGAGCAACCGATATCATACTGTGAGAACGCATTGTGTGTTAAATCCACAGAAACAACAAAAAATCTTTTGATCTACGTTCCCATTACAGAATTTACCTTCAAAGAAACTTAACAGGTTAGTATTTCAAAAACGAGGGAGTGATTTATATTGGGGGTGTAAAATGACAATATGGAGTTTAACCCATTCAAAGGTAGTTCTGAGGAACATCTTCATGGTCCCATGGGAAAGGAGTTCTTTCATTGTTTTTAAGGTTTTTATCAACCATAAATAGGCCGTTAAAACGAGAACATAAAATATTTTTATTACTACGAAAATATGGACTTTTTATTTTTTATTTCGGCCCAAGATATATTTTTTATTATTCCTGACGCTGCTTTTTTGATGACTGCTGTAATTATATTATTTGATTAACCCACAATATAAGTTAATTTATGATATGGCTGGAAATAATCACTTGTCTGATCTCTGAAAATATCGCAAATCATTTGATTCATTTACAAAAAAATAAAAACACGTGGGACGCAACTGACTACCTACAACTGCAATAATTAAATATAAAAAAACCCATAAAGTATAATATTTACAATTATTCTTTGGTTATTATTGTTATAGGGTTTTAATAGAACTGTCTTGACATGGTTATAATAAGTTTGAGTAAGTCAGTTTGATACGACCATCAAACAATCTTACATCGTTTGTGAGTTTACTGCAAGTCAAACGGAAAACTTGATGCGATAAATTGACGAACGCCGTGTTTATAATATATTTCGAAAGAGTTTTCAATCCAAGCTCGTTATGTGGCGATAAAAAATAGCACTCACACAAAGGATAATCAAGCAATAAATCTGATGCTGAGGCATAAAACGAGCAAGTAACGACCTGATCCTTCCGCTTAGATGTCCTGTGTATGATGACCAGGCTGTAAACTTCTTCACTCGTCCGATCATAAAAATATCTACATAAGGAAGATCTATAGCGACCGAGTGGTTGTTGCAGTTTTCAAAGGCATCCCATGCGGCGAAATATTAAAAATCTTCGCAGTATTCAACATTTTATAATACAATAAAGTGATAAAACAAATATTTGAATATTGTAGCTCGAGAAAATTTTTTGCTTTTAATTGGGGTATTCATTTATGAGGATGCACAGTATTTTTAGTATGCGCCCTTCTATAAAATTGAATTGTAAATAATACGACTTCCTAATCATTTTTATAGCGGTGCAATATGAAATTCTTGTTCGATAAACAAAATTAATACTACAAAGTATTCTGACTGTGGCATGAAAATGCGATTCTCAAAGGGAGGAGATGAGCAGAATATTAAAAACCGCGTGAAGAACGGATTTGGATTTGGACGTAAATATGCACCGCAGGCAAATTTTTTTGAAATCTTCATCAATACCATCTAATCACTTTTAAGGTGTTCACTGTCAATACTTGGTGGAAAGGCATTATAATAAAAATATTAATACATTTTTAGTACTCTTTCCACATAAATTGTATCAATACCATCTAAGTATAAAATAATTTAACTTATCAATTTTCAGTCACTGTGGGTCACATCGGGTAGAGAGGAAGGGGACGGTGGGCTAGTTTTCATTGAATATTCTTACTTACTCGTCCTCTAAACACTTTTTATAATAAATAAAATATATTTGTTGGGTGATAATTGAATCCTTTCTTTAAAATGTAAGGAAACCCACTAATGTAAAATAGCTTCGCAAGTTTTTTTTAATTAAACCTACTATATATTTTCAATTTATTATACTTTATAATGTAATAGATAAACCACATTTTTCGTAATTATAGATTGTTGAATTTATTAATTACTTCTTATATCAATATTGCCTTAAATATTTTATATGGTTACATTTTAAAAAAAGCATCAAGCATCTCATGTTTTCTAGACCAAGTTGTCATATTGATTCAAGAGCATAAGGGATATTTTGTAAAGTAAATATAGCTGCGATCGAATAAAATACCGAATAGGGAATTGTAACGTAGCCGACGGGAACTCGATAAGCGGTGTACCGGTGTCTTTTGCCGAGCCATTCAGAAGCCGCCGGTGCCCTTCAATATCAAACCTCAAGCCACTATGTATATGTACTTATTTAACACAGTAAAATATATATATTAAATCATATAATACAAATGACTCATACATTGGCCATGTATAATTTACAATTATATACCATGGCAATAAAAACTAAAACCGTTAAAAACAGACGAAACTATATTATAACTATACTCAACAACTCTTCTTGGTAAAGGTGTATTTAGTTATTATCAGTTAGTACTTAATTAACTGACAACTACACAATTGTGTAGCTTATATTCAAATGATTAAAAACATATCAAAAACATTTATTTTCACTTTTTTTTTAGAAAATTAATCACCAATGCTTTAAGAATTAAATATTTTGACTGTGGCCTTTGAAGCAATGCGGTAAAAGCTCAGTTTTACGATCGAAAGGCTACTAGTTCCTGACCTCGCAATACAATAATAAAATTATTTAGATTTTTTCGAACATATGTACCTAACATGAATGCGTGTTTTTGCCGGGTTGATTTTGATTGAATATTGAATTCTAGCTGAATTTATCTTGGAAATTTGCGATGCCTTAATAAAGATTTTCATATGAATTATTCTAGCTATTGCTAAATTTTAATTAGTATTAATGAGAAACATTCAAAATTTAAGCCATTATAGTTTTTGTGCATTTATTTTATAGTACAATAAACCAATGGATTCAAGGTTATTGCGAAGATTTGAGCGAATTTCATAAGAATATAATGAGCATACTTATGGCCAAAAAACAATTAAAAGTTTCTACAAGCTAACGTGTTTTTTTTCATTTATTGTATAAGAAAACACCAAAATTTATAAAATAATTAATTCATTACAATTACCAGAGATTTCGACTTTTGTTGGATATTAAGCTTGCGAATGGTATAAAAAAACAGATTTATAATTCTGTTTTATCTTGAAAGTTCACAATGGATACCTGTAAATTGGGTTAATTTTGCGCTAATTGATAATACCTCGGAGAGTCTTGCCAAAAGATACCTTTTGATCTTACTATTTGAAAGTGCCTAGAAGTGTGCGAAGACAAGACACTGTCGTCTTTTCTCGCTATCATTTGACCGAATCTCTGAAGCTCAAGGCCTCCAGTTATTGATTTGTTAATTCTGAAAAGGTCCTATTCATTCACTTTATTGAAATGAAGGACATTTTAAGATTTTGTTATTCTTTATTTTCATTATACATATATTCAATTAGCATGTGCCGATGAATAAACTATTTTTTGATTTACTGATCACAAAATGAAATACAAAACGTAATAATTATTAACACTTAATCAACTTTTTTTCGAGCAATACCGAGATAAAAATAGAATATCTTCGACATATATATTCAATCAATTATATAAAATTAATACCTACGTACTTGTATATGTAATTTTACTTTTACTTGCGCTTTTAAAAAAATATATTAGAAGGCTCAGTTATTGTGATATAATAGTAACATTTGAATAAAATGATAGTATTTTTAACTTAAATATGATAAAGAACATTTTATTAATCCGCTTTCTTATATACAAGGGAATCAAAAGAGAGTACATTAATTTAAAGACAGCATAAATGCAATTTCCACAAATACATCTATGAAATTTTACTTCAAAAAATGTGTTTAAGTGTATGTCTAGTCGTCTGTCGGCACGCGTTAAAACTGCTGTAGCTGCGTAACAGCGCATTGTTTTAAGGGATTGGCTCGTAGAATTATGAATGAATAAAAAGATATTCGTGTCAATTGTCTAATTGTATGGAGTTCTTTGTACCGAGACTTAACTATATTTCAATATTTATTTTATTTCAAAAAAATACAAAATAGTCGATGAAACGATAGCCTGAAGACATCTTTCATGGTTAGTTTTCTCTTCTTTTAATCTCAATAAACGTATTCACATAAGTATTTAAACAGTATTTTTAGAAGAAAATCAATAATATTCGAAAATTATGTAGTCTAAAAATTAATGATACAAACATGAAAATTATTTTTTAAAATGACATACAATTCTTTTACTCTTTTACTAACAATCGATATTAAAAATAATTGTTGTATTGTTAAGGGCTGACGTAATATTTATCGTTGATTTGAAAGGGAATATAAAATACATATAACACTTTTCCATATTATTCAGTCCACGATACCTAAAGGCGTAATCATTTTCAGAAGAGTTCAGTGTACAATATCGATTCAATTGACAAGTACCGAAGTATAGCTCAATACGAATATAATATCATTCCTAAAATCTTTGAACAGCGGCCAAATGAATCTTTAAACTAAGGGAACTTTTAAGGTGCATGGTCCTCTAGGACCGACAATCTCGGAAAAGCACTAATTGTTAAATAACTTGGTCAATTTAGTTACGAAACCCAATGTACTATTTTTTATGTGATAACTTAAATTTTAAAATGCTTGAATTTTTACAGGATCGATGATAAAACATACAACAAGTCAGTTTAATAAATAATCTGTATCGCAAATCAGCCAAGCAAATTGCAAATTGATATTTAATGTTGTTTTATTTAAAAACCAAATCACCGTCATATCCGCACGTATATGTTTTTACGTAGCTTTCTAAAAAAGGTAATTTTCAAATAAGTATCAATCAAAAATAAATTTATTTCACATGCTGTCATAATTATTATGAAAACGATTCGACAATTTGAAAAATAATCTTTTTATTGGTGGTGAATCATTGCACCACCAAATTGCAATATTAAACCGACACTTTAACTTAAATTTAATTGTTTAATAACAATTCATTTCTTGTTTAGTATTTGACTTCATAATAACGTCCGTGTTATAAATCTACACTTATATGTGGTTCTGATTCTTTAAAATAATCTTCTATTGTGTGTTTGATCATAGGGAAGTCAGTCTCTTAGGATGCGGTGAGTAACGAAAAGACAGGAATAGTAACAATACGCGACGTTCGATCGGTCGCCTGTTAACGCTTCAATAATAGAATAGTTTCACACTTAGAATAGGTTAAATCAAATGATATTATTCGGCTCACTGACGTATTGGATTATTTTTTGCTTATTTTTTTCATCAACAAAAAGCTAGATTAACAACATAAAAAATGTCACCTGTTTTCTTGAACTTTCTTGAATTGCCAACATACCATTTTGATAAAATAAAAAAATTAAGATAGTGATCACTTTCAATTCTTAGTTGAAAGACTTCATATTTAAATAAATGAGACACATTTTTTCTTGCAAGTGTGATTTTCAGTTTGATTATTTAGCATGTTAAGCATTTTTTCCGATTAGATGCTTTGGTATTAATTAATACCTTACCGTCAAAAAAATCTTGAAAGAAAATCCAATTCGGTAATCTACCGTTTAATATAATATTCACATTTCTTCATAAAAACCAGATGTACCCCTTTCATCATTTTGTTTCTCTTAATATATGTGTACACATCAACTCTTAATGTTATTTTTTCTTCATGGTCAGTATTTTCATCACCTTTTTTAAAAATATCTCCAATTTTGACTATTTATATATTCAAAAGTATATAGCAATAAGTAGTGTTTTACGCCGTCATTTACGTTGATTTCTCTGTATGAATATATTATATTTTAATCTTATTGACGTATAATTTCTTATATAAATAAACGTAATTCATATAAAAGCTTAATTATAATTTGTCATTTATTCAATTGTATAAGTAAAGTTATTGTCGTCATATACCTAATAAATATTGATTTCTATTGAAATCAAAATTGGTTTTTTCAAGCAACACGAGTCATAATATTTTAATTGTATACAAACGACAAAGGTTAATTCAAAGATTTATTATTTCAATTTAATTAAATATATTTACAAAGGCGTTTTGATAATTGAAATCAGTCAATTTTCACGGGTATATCAATCATATGTGATAAAATAGTCTTAAATTAAGCGCATTTGTCACTGAAGGTGGATATATAATTTACAAAAAAGGTCAATCATCTAATTGGCTGTCTCAAAGTTCTCAAGCAGGGACGTTTTTAATAGCTTTTGGATTGCACAGTTGGTAACGCAAACACTGAAAGGTACGTAGCCGGGAAAATATTTTCCTTCTAAATGCCGTTTGAAGTATGCATAAAATGCATTAATTTTGTCAAACAACACGCTAAATACACAATTATTGGAACAACAAACACGCGGTACGGGTGAACTTGTGTAAACATCGCGCCGAGGCGGTAGGTGAGCCGGGAGCTTTCCCCCGAAGTGTAGAATTTCAAAAGTCCCGTAGACTAAAAGCTTTGACGAACTCCGACCCGGCTTAGTTTTAACCGAAGCAGGCGCCTCAAAAGCATTTTTCTTCTGAAACACTTTCACGTTTTCATGCGTCCTACTATTTTGTAAAGTCACGCAATTGTCTCACTGAATATAGACACCTACAATTTACTTTCATTCGATAAACTATCTAAATATATATGTACACGAAATATTTTACGACACTTTTCAATAGTTAACTTAGTCACCGTAATTAATAACGAAATATATAGATACATACATTCTTTTTGCATCGGAGATTTAGCGTTATAAAAGCGTTTATAAGATTATTTTGGAGTTGATAAGATCCAATGCATGTATGCATCTGATTAATTGTATCAATTAAAATCTCTATGAAGATAAAGATTTCATTGTCTATACACTCTAAGCTAAAAAAATCTGTAATAAGTTTACATGGCATAGAGCTTTTAGATTTCTAAAATCTCTCTGCCTTTTGGTCTAAGGTTGTCGACCAATTTCCAGTGCCTCACCAACAGCTTGGTTATTGAGCCACTTACAGAAGTTGCGTATCCGAGAAAATCTTTTTCTATCTGCACCGCTGCTGCCATCTATGTTTTTCTGGGTGACGAGATAGGAGTTTAAATATTTTTCATTGACAGTTTTTGTGTTCTTTGGTAATTTTAAGATGTATCGGTTTATTCAGTTGTCTTAAAATCTCCTAATTAAAATCGAGCGAAAACCGTTCTTCGTAAACTGATACAGCTTTATTTCAAAAATCTTTTGTATTCTGTTTTTATATAACGTATAGGCTAGGTATCTTGGAAGCTGCGCACGTGCGCGGCTGCGCAGTCGTTTTTAAGCGCCGCGCATCTCAGACTGAAAAATAATTAAGCGGTGAATTTGTTGGTTGGGCCTACTCAGCTTTTAAATTTCCCTCACATCTCTTCTTAAGTGGAACAATGCATAGAGTAAACTCGCTGTTTTGACTTTTCGTTAAAAAAACGTTTGAAATTTGACTGAAAATATTTTATTCCAATAAAATTTTACGGCCCAATTTTCTAAGAATTATAAAATCCTTCTGGTAGTACATATACAGTAGATGGCGATAATTACTGATTCAAACAGTATTTTCATGGTATTTAAGATATTTTTTTACATTTGAGAGGAGTTTTCTAATGCAATTTTATATTTAATCTTTACAAGTGACATTTATAATTACATGTCTTATTGATTTATTCAATGGAAATAAATAAAAGCTTAAAAATTGCATGAAAACCAAATGCATTTTAAAATAAGTTATATGATACTATAAAAATATTAACTCCAGCATTTGAATTCGTATGGATGGCGAAAAGCGAATACCGGATCTTTAGTGACAGAACATATGAAAGTGTTTAAAATCTCAATAATTCATAAATTATAAATAATATTACACACTAATACTTCATTCAATTATTTCCATTCTCAAAAATGCTCAAATGATTTTTTTTTAAATAAATAATTCATATTATATGTAGATATTACAAAACTGAAAGAGTTAATTTAAACGATAAATTTTGTTATTACTTTTTTATAAAGTTACGAAAGAGATTAAAATACATAACAAATTCTTTTTAATCGCTCCAAGATCTACCTGCATACCAAATAGCTCTTAGTTCTTATTAGCATATTAAGAATCAATACGTATAGTGTTTCCCTTTCTCTCGTTTGGCGATCATCTATGCGCTCTCTTTCTGCGGTGGAAGGATCAGATGGTAAATCATTAAGATAATGTCAATAATTCGTAATTAATTATATCGAGAGACAATCGGTAGTGTGGTATGAACGAACTGCGTGGGCAGGCTTCTCGATCTTCGAATAGGAAAACAGAAGCGTACGTCAGGTATAATTGGCAGAAATTGTATGAGAAAGGCCTCATTCAGAAAATGTAAATGTATCCGCCAACGAATAATGAAGAGTTAGCATAAGAGTCTTGAGTCATATTCTTGTATTTTTATTATTTAGCGCCACAATTGATTTAACAATGGCGCCGGATTCGGTTAAGTGTATTAGTATATTTAGAGCTCTCTTCATCGATATTTTTCGTAATTCAATAACGATAATATAATCTCAATTTATTCAAACAATTTTCATTTTATTTTCTTTGATAGGACCTAGAATAATATACTTTATATCAAAAAGGTACTATGATTCTTGATTGATCTCTTAAAGCCTAGTCAAATAACACAATTGTTGTGCATTAATTCTACGTATGTTTTTTTGACAGCTTTCTTGAGCATTTGAACTGATGGCTATTAATAGAAGTGTTATCAATTTAAATATAGATAATGGATTTGCACCAAGAATTAGCCGTTAACACCCTTAAGGGGTCTCTTTACTTTAAAAGTTTATTTTAAGCTTACTTACGACACCATCGTTGTAAAATAAGAGACTTTATAAAAGTTGAAACGGAGGAGGAATGTAATAACCATTGTGATATATTAAAATACCTACCAACTTTTCGTTACATATTTTTTCTAGCAGATAATAATTTTAAGTATTTGTACCGGACTACTGCAAAAGCCAAATAATAACTTAACTTACTTTTACCATTCATATCATTTTTGAGCACAAAATGTCATTTCATATTTTACCGTGTCTTCTAGTCATTTAAAAAAATGTAAGGACAGACACATAGGTTAGAAAAAATAGTAATCGTCAAGTCAAACATACGAATTTCAAAAATCATCGACATTCATACCATTGAATACGAATCCAAGGATGTATTAACTTGACTGAGAAACCGGATAAAACACATCCCATTTAACTACCACGAAAAGTCTGAAGTAAAAATACTAGATACGACTGTAAAAATATCCTACTCATATTCTACCAATAAGTATTACTAATCGTTTACATCCGAAGTATAAAGATTAAGAATGAAAATCAAAGTAATTAAATGCAATAAAACAAACAAAACGGAAATAAGTTAAACTTGTCCGCACCTCTGAAAGCAACAGTTTAACCTACGCACAAGTGGAGTTACCTGTTTATAGCGAATGCTCTCGTACGTTGCTAGTTACGCATTGTATACTTGCATATCTGGCAATAAATGATTGCCGGTGCAATGGCTTATATTTTATTGGCCAGTTATATTGCTAGAAACCTACTTTGAATTGAATATGATTATTTTTTTGACTCGATCATTCAAATGGTCAATGTGAACACTCTTATTAATAATTATTTTAACATAAATTGCTGCTTATATTCGTCGGAATATCCACTGTTTTATTTCTAAAACATATTCGGTTTTACTTTGCTAATATGGATTTTCAACTGTTTCAAATAGTAACATAAAAACTATTTTAAGCAGTATTGCTTCAGATGATGACATATTTCACATGGACGTGAGTGAGTTCAGCCGAGTACTATTTTGTATGTATAATAGTTGATTTTGTCGGACCTCACTCGCATGACTTCTTTGCCAATTTCCAATGTATTTTTTCTCTCTTATTTTTGTAAGCAATATGTTTTTTCCTAACAATATTTTAATCTTTTTTCACATTGAAAAATAAATAAACTTATAATTTGTGATTTTTGTAATGTTTGCTTATTAAAAGATAAATGAAAGAAAATGCATGACAGATTGGTGGATATATGGTTCCATATATTAATCCAATTTCTAATGAATCCATTGCTTAATGTGATTAATTTTACTATTGAGCTGATTTTAATGCTATAACAATTTCTTTTCTTGATTCATATTTAATGTGTTTATTTATAAATTATTAGGGTTAAAATATCTCTCGCCTTTTCTCAACGTTTCTTCATTTGATGTATTTATTGTTAAACCTTTTCAGGCATTCTATAATGACAGATTCCTGCTTTACACTATAAATGGATTCTGATCATATAAAACAAAATTTTCTAGATATATTTTTTCACTATACAATATCAAATAATATATAAGTAATAAATTATATCTAATTTTGTAATGCATCATGTGTACACCAACAAATATCACACATATTGCCGAACGATTTATTTGACTCATAACAACATCAATCACCAATAATCTCAATAAATTCTCATATATAATAGTAATAAAACAATTCTAACCTGCCAAATAAGGAAAATATCTGCGAGCGAAATCACGACGAGAATTCTGCATAAGAAGGTAGCTTAGTTCTCATAGAATTGTGAGACGGTACGTGCATTATCGAGGGTTGTTAGTCATAGAAGTGATGTGGCTGGTATCGATGAGGCATACGATAGCTTTTAAGACTTATACAGGCAAATGAGATTCGCTCGTCGATAAAGAAATGCAATGTTGGTTTGAATAGATCAACCATGGGAGGTAATCTATGAAAAACAAGATTGTAATAAAAATGTTTGCAGATATTCTTGTATAGTACTCAACCCGATTAAATTTGTGCATATGAAATTAGACGATTAATTAAAAAGATTATATCAATCACTATAAGTACCGTTTTAATGATAACGACAACATTGAAAGTTTTACGGAAGTAAAATTTGAATCTATCAGGACCGGTTTCGCTCATCGTGATCATTTTCAATTACAGTGGAACCCCAATCTTACGTTCTCGCATTATACGTTTTCCCGCGTGGTGCGCTCATTTTCTATAGTCCCGGCATTTAGTTAATATTTAAAACTTTCCCGCATTCATCGTTTCCCGCATTAATCGTTTGTTTTATACGGTCCCTTGATAATCGTAGAATCGGGGTTTCACTGTAATGAAAACGTTCCTGATCTTAATAAATTAATGGTGGAATAATTACAAAAAATATTTTATTATTTTTAAATGCAAAGCCTTTTCACCAAGTGAACAGATTAAAAGTGATCTAAACACATTGGCTACGGGGACGTGGAATACACGTCGTTTCTATGTGCTTTGATTTTTTCGTTCGATTTTTGGTTTTTTTAAATGAAATCGTAGTAAAATTTAAATATTTTTGCAATTACATAGTTCAAAATATATAAAATAAGAACTTTTGAAAATTACTCCAAATAAATAACTTTAAAAAACGATACAAAAAAAAATTTTGCGAACAACTAATGTACAGTTATTACTTTTAAAAAGAATTCAATTTATTTTTAAATATTAATAAAAATCTCTGGAATCAAACTTGCATACGATTACTCAAAAAACAGTACCATTTGTCGTCAATTATCTGATGGAAGGAAATTGCATATAATGTCGCAATAAAATGACAATACGGCTCGCGAGATAAAACCATAGATACTTCTTACATTTCTCTCTAGCGGCGATGATATCATAATAGGAAATTTGGAACAGAAGAACCTAAGCGACGTAGTCAAGCTTTCAAACGATTAACGTAAACATTTAGCATTACGACCGGTCAAATTAACAGTAACAACCTTGGGTACAGGCCTTGTGACAAAAATATTAAGTTTATAATATCTTATTTTGTATGCAATATTGATTTTAAATGAAGAAATAATGTCTTTTTTAAAATGATTAGTTGAATTCTATAGCAACATTGAAGAGTCGCTAAAGCTTTTTTGGTTCAGTATATCGGAAATGATTTCTTCCTTCTCAGCGAGCTTCCATTGTTTAGTTAATCTCTTCGCCAGATTACCTTATTATTTACAAGTTCCCGCAACTTAACAAAAAGGTACACAGTTTACAGGACCAGCTTAAGGATAGGGCGGTATTTGAAACCTGATCAAGAAGATTGTAGATGTGTGTAATTTTTATCGGTAGTTATTATTTATTATATAAAAATGAAACAGAAACTATTTTAGTCTCACTTAACATAAATGCTATTTAAATGCTATGTGTCAAAATAATATCTTTATACTTTATGTACATATGTATTAATGGAAATATACTGTAAATATGCGAGTTGAATAGCTCTGTTCCGTTCCGTGGCCAAGTGATCAACGTTGTTGGTTACGGATGCGGTGCTCATTGGCTCACCATTCCAGTATGGAAGGTTTTATAAGCATTTTTTCGAAGGCATGGATATCTGTGAAGTCTGAAATTTGGTCCCATCTCAACCTTATGATCCTATCGGAGCGTTGTTATTAGTTAACCACGAGTCCTTTGCTTGCCATATCGTTAAATTATTACTTTCTTTGAAAAAGAGAGATTGAGAAATTTAGTACTTAACAAAAGTAGACGAAATTTACTGCTGATATAAAAAAAAATTGCTCAGCTAAAACCATAAATTTTTAATACACTAAATCACTTCAAATGAACCGCTCCAAGTTTTCTTTTCCATTCATTTTGTACAGATTTTATTCATATTAATATTTTTTTTGACACATTTGCGGTCAAAATGATGCGAATATGACATTGCTATAAAAAGTCCGCGTAAATATAGAAAACATTAATGATTTCAACATAAATATTATTATTTAATGCAGGCATATGGCAAAAAAAATCTGAATGCCCACCTGTTCGTTAAGTCTCGTCTTTTGCGATTGCCGTATTCTTTATGTCCGAAGAAACGAGAAAATAATAATATTACAGTTGACAGTTTTAGATTTTCCCAAGATCATTTCTTACGAATGTTTATATATCCATTGCCGTTCAACATTATATTGTGATTTAATAGTCGGCCAACATCATATTTAATCTTTTAATTGACTTGTGGCTAACAATTTATGATTTATAAAAACAAGGAATTAAGCTGACGACCACAAATATCAAACAATCAGCATAAAACACATTCACATCAGCCTATTTTTAATGATAAAGTTTCGACTGTCTTTAAACTAATTTTTATATTATATAGGTGATTTAAAAAAAAGCATACTAGTAGCAAATCAAAGACTAGAGATATTTCAATAACACTGAGTGTTAAGTATGAATATAAGACATTAAAGGAGAAAAATATGTTAGCCTTTAAAGGAGCGAGGATGTTCTATTGGTTCACAGTAGAATGAATTGCATTAAATTTAAAATTCAAAATAACTTTGATTATTCCACGTATTGTGTTAGTTATTTTGACACGTGTTTCGCCACTTTCAGATGCATATTCGGACTTACTATCCCAAGGTTAGCTTAAGTAATAAATCAAGATTATTTTGAATTGCATTCAGTAAAGATCTATTCACTCCTTGAAAGGTTAAACAATGGCTTGATAATAATTAATAAAATGAGATGGGTAATGTTATGAAAAAAACACAATACAGGCTTATTCATTTTTATAAAAACATATTTTTTACTCCCTTATGACAGCAATTAGAATGGTTTATAAAATTGTGTATCGAGTTCAATTAAGATAATTTTAATAAATATCACGAGATCAAAAGTTAATATAAAGTGGATATGTATTGCCGAGTCCTAGATCTCCAAATTAATGATTATTGGAAAAATCGAAATCATCACTTTGATCATTGCTTATTCCAATATTAATGAAATATATTTTTTAATAATCATTTAAATTATTGATTTATTACGAGGACCCGTTGTCAACTAATATAACGACTATAGTGACACTTAATTGATAGTATGTTAAAATAGCAGTTGTATGTACTAAATACCAATCCTATCTAGGTCGTTTAAATGTATTATGTTTTCCTTTAAAAGTCACATTAAGAATAATTAAAATTAATTTCCGTATGAATAAAAAAAAATTGGCAATTATGTTACTTTATTTGCAATATTTTCCACCTACGTTCAACTGCTATGTTTAAATGGCAGCAATATAAAAGAAAATTCATTATTTGCTTTAAAGTTATTTACTTTTCACGATAGATGTCAGGTGAGTAAACTGTAGCCAAAGCTTGCTTAACGTCGTTAAGTTTAAATGAAATTGGTATAACTTAGCTATAATAGAAGTTTTTCCATTGCTTTATAAAAAAACCTTTTTTAATTAGCGAAATTGTTTCAATACCAATAAATTTTCACATCGAAAAATCCTTATTTTGCTTAGTACGTTTAATAGCCGTTTTTTATACTTTTGTTTCTACGATATTAAAAATGTTCTTTATTTGAATTTTTCTATAAATAAGTAGTTACTCTGATCAATAAATATCAAATCTTAAGTTTCAAAATTGCATTTTTTTCAATTCTTCCTTTTTGTCTTCTTGAAAACAAAAGTAATAATCTGTCATCATATCGATACAAAGAAGCATGACGTTGACACCTATCACCTTCTTGAAAGTTCATAATTTTGTTTTTTAATCAAATCAGTATACATTTTTCTAAAAATAAATCGCATCTACATACTCTCAGTTTGAAATAAAAATTCTATTTCTCACTTATTCGTTTCGCACAAGCTCATGTTAAAAGATGAATTAAATAATTTCAGTCGCATCGTAAATTTCACGATACGTGAACAAAAATATGAATACAGATTTAACGAAAAGCCTTTTTAAAATATTATTTTTTTCGGTCATTTTAAATTATAATTCATATATGTATGTTATATGATTCAATAAATTTATAGATATCTATCTATCTATGAAACTGGTATTCTTTTCACTGTCTTGGGGCGTAGCAATTCAATTTTCTGACAATAGTCCTGCGCTAATTCGTCATTTTTTAAGCTCCCCAAAAAGAAATGATTTGTGACTGACCTTCAACAAGTTGACATCAAACTCCTGACTAAAAATGCTAGCTAAATAATGTCATGTGCTGATATTGCATGGCATTAAATTTATAATTGCTAGCAATAAAAACTTACCGTTCACGTATTCTTACATAATTTTAGTGTAAAATGTTTGATAAGGTGAAATATGACAAGAGTGGCGTGTTAAAAGCTCATAGCGCATTGTTGATTTCAAAATTAGCTTTGTACAAATAAATACAAAGTGGAACAATCACGTAATACGTTATCTTCGCATTTGAAAATGTGAAGCGTAAAAAAGTGTTCGCTCATTCCTTACATGATTCACAATCAGGGGTTGCAGTCCCGGTCTATTTTCCCCGATATTTATGAATTTCATATTTCCCGGGAATAAACGTGCTAAATCCACATTTTGATGAAATGACCATGGCTGATTTAGTTCATCGCGAGCATTTCATCGACATAAGAAACGAAATATCAAATTAAACTTTACACATAAATACTTCATTAAGAGAATTAAAATACATTGTTATTTTTTTGACCGTATTATAATGGAGTTCTACGAAGTCAATGCCAATTCAATCATTATAGTATTTTTTAGTTGATTTCATATTTTTATTAAAATTCCAAATCAGCTTATTTGCTTTAATTTGAGACGATCGTAAAGAAAGATAATATTACTTATATTTATATACCATTAATTTCAATCATTAGCCAATTACCTACTTAGTTGAAGATTTGCAGATAGAAATGCACCGTATAAGGATCAGCGAATACTCGTTACATGAATGAAACATCTAAGTATTTTTTTATGACAATCGTTTTTCAATAGATAGGATAAAATAAAAAAACTACATCAATTTTTGTTTTTTTTCACGACGTCAAATTACAACATCCTGATGTTTAATATTTTACTCCGGTGCTTATCCAGATATTTTGGATAAAGAAAATCAGCCGGGATCCCGGAATTGAAAACCCTAATAACAACACAATTGCTTTCCGTATTTTATTTTGAACATTATTTATTATTTTCTTTTATTCTTTTCGTTTTCTGAAACGCAATCAGATTATTTTAATTACCATTCTGGTGCTTTGTAAAGAATTAAAATTTCTCACGCACCGGCTCCATAACTTATGTCAGGCGTAAAGGTACTAACGAACCAACTACCAACACAACACATTCTATTTGAAGTAGAAAACTGTGCTTATTTGTAGAGCTGTAATAATTGCTGGCTTTGAAGAATTTTATTGTTTTTTTTTCAAGATTTAGGATAATTAATATGCATTACCATATAAATGTTCCTATGCTTACCATATTAATGATACAATCACAGCGTGGTTAACTGTTTTATCGTTATTGTATATAATTATATTAAGGAAATGTGTACATTTCTTATTATATTCTGTGTAAACAATGAATTATACAGTCAAGCTAATTACTTTATCAAAATATTCTTACAAAAATACGTAGATTTAAAAATTCAAAGTTCGGAAAAAAAATGACAATTTCGTGAGAAGTTCAATAATCATCAATTCACTAATCTGCCATGTTCGCTGAATTATATTATATATATGAGTAAGATCAATATAAAATATTCAATTTTCAAAATTTAATAATTGTGCAGTAATAATATTCCAGAAAATAATCATAATAACTCATCACTATGACATATGATTTCCTTAAATTTTATTTCAATAAGTCATCTCTGTCACAAAGACTTCAATCACTTCTTTACAAATCAAGAACTTTCTTAAAAAAAAAATAACGTTTTAAAAGGAGTAGTTGCGAGAAAAGGGCCGAGCAAGCACTTGCATTTTATTTAACTGTTTTAAGGAGGAGTAGATAGCTTTTAGATATACATATGTACATAGATACCGATTTGTGGCGAAACAAATTCGCGATGTTGTTTTTTAATTATCTATTTAAGTGTGACGTTTTGTTCAACGATTGAAATGCACTTGCAAAATAAAAGCGGAAGCTCAAACAAAAAGTCTCTAATGAAGAAAAGAATAAATAAAAAAGAATGACTCGATACCACGTAGTAACTCCTGGGATGTGAACAAAAAAATGTCGGAAGCCATTTTATCGATTCATCCGTGAAGTTTGATTAATTTAATATCCTAATAAACGTTTCCATACAGCCGTAGCCTTGGCGGTCATCTGACCTATTCTACACAATCTTCAAAAACTTTTTGACTAGAGTAAACCATTACATATTATTTGTCGAAGGATATTGAAAACTCAAAACATTTTTCAAGAGCTAAAAATTTTACTTTTTATCATTTTATCCGCTCCAAATGTTGAGCATATGTATCCTTAATGGAGTAAATCACAACAGACAGTTTTTATACGACAACTGTTTGTTACTTAGTTGCGCAACCACTTTTTATCGAAGATAGGAATAACAGAACAAAGACTCGTGGTTAGATAATCACTTTCGCTTCGTCCCGTTTTACGGATCGTATGGGTGTGAGATGGAATTTTGGACAACACAAACATCCATGTCTCCACACAGAATTGAATAATTCGATTGAGAGATAAAACTACACGGACTGGGATTCGATTCCAAGCGCTCCGAAGCGCCAACGACGTTGGCATTCGACCATAGATCCAAAATGCTCACTAGCTGAAAAAATCAGCACATAGAACTGTAGAAGAATAACAAATCTATAATGATATTTTCGATGGTTTCGGCGGTAACTTTGTGGAAGTTCATTTTAATATAAAATTTAAAATAACTTTGATTATTCCACGTATTGTGTAACTAATTGTGACACGTGTTTCGCCTCTTTCAGAGGCATCTTCGAACTTACTATCGCAAAGTTTGCTTAAGTAATTACTTAAGCAAACTTTGCGATAGTAAGTCTGAAGATGCCTCTGAAAGAGGCGAAACACGTGTCACAATTAGTTACACAATACGTGGAATAATCAAAGTTATTTTAAATTTTATATTAAATCTATAATGTTTTATACTATTTATTATGTTTATAGTATTATAGTCGACAGATTATGACCATAGTTTTATATCAGTGATAAAATTTGATAATATTTCTGGAATAAATTAAAGTTTTCTCGAGTTTTCTATTGGCTTATTCCCGTCAAGTTTGGTCATAAATTGGGGAAACATGGAAACCCACAACATGCAACACGCCATAATTGCAAGTCTACTCCCTTTATAAAATGTTTGTTTTACCTCAAACAGCGGACAATAGCAAGAGTGTTGTTCCACTTTTTACTAAGGTAAAATAATCTATATAATTTAATAAATCATTGGTTATGTCAAGGGGCGACGGTTATACTATGTATATATTTATTAAAAAGAATTTTGGTTAATAAGAGTGGCTTATTTACCCACGTACATTGTTTTTAGTATGCGGAAGATTAAAACAATAAAAAATATAATTAATGAAAACCAAGAAAATGTACAGCAAAAATAGGCATATAGTTAAAAATAAATAATCTGAACATTTCTAAAAAAATAATGAGGATGGTGATCGAATAAATTATTGAAAGATACCAAAAACATAGCATTAGCAAAAAATATTTTATTGTTAAAATAAAAACTGTCGGATCCATGGTTGAATTTCAACGTCGTTGGCTTCGATTGCAGAGCGCAAGGAATCGATTCCTATTCCGGGCAGTTTTATTTTTCAATCGGATTATTGATTTCTTTTCGAAGATATGGATGCCTGAAATTTCCTCCCACAACCATTTGATTATAGAGATCTCTCCCAGTGAGAACACAACCAGTTGGGAAAAACTCCATTATAAGTATTTATATATGTTCCACGTTGGGAGCAGACATGAATAAAAAAAATCAGTGGACTATAATATTTTCAATATAACACTGCTTAAATAACTCAATGGTATATAGACAATTTAAATGCAAAATACTTGAGACGATGCATCATAGTTAACGTACATATATATACTACATTAAAATGTAAAATATCGTGCCTCGATTTGAAAATAAATGAAATCTTGAAAATTGGAATATAAATTAATAGGCAATAATGAAAGGCATCTAATAAACGGGTCAAATTTATGAAAAAAAAATTGTAAGCAAATTGATGATTTCGAGCTAAGTCACTGAGCCGAATGTTAATTTTGAGATTTAATAAAAATATAAAATTTCACAAAATATACACTTTATAAGAATGGAATTATTGTGTCTAATAAATTCAATAAAAATTCTTTTTCTATTCAATTTTTCTAATTGAAATTGTCGTTTCATCAAAATAAGTTGACATTCATATATTGAATAATAAAAAAATGTTTAATACTTACTTTAATTTTTACCTTTACCTAATTCGGCCGCTATAATCGGGGTACAATAGCCCGCGATCCCCCAGAGCGACCCCCTAATGAGAGTCTGCGCTCCCCGCTGTGCGCACGCGCCAACTATCAGCCCCCAATTTGCTACCGGGCCTCACTTTTAAGTCACAGATTGGAAACACCTCCAAATTATCACAGAGGCAATACGCGAAGATTATTTTTTCAACTTAATCCAACAAATGTGTTTGGATTATATTGTAGGATTAAAAACGAGATGTTTCTCGCCTCGCACAAACAATACGATTTATGTTGGTAAAACGTTATTTATATTTAAAATATGCAAAAAGATATATAAATTTAAGTTTCTTAATTCAAATAGAAATAAACATTTTTTATACATTCAAAATAAACCATATCCACTCCCAGCTTTGTGCATATAGACTCCTTGCGGAGTTTATCTCAACATGATTTTTCTACGACAATTGCCTGTTACTTAGTTGCACAACCACTTGTTTTGAAGATAGTATGGATTGAAAAGATACCAGGACTAGGAAAGGACTAGTGATTAATTAATCGCTCACACTAGGCACCGCTTTTTGGGATCGGAAATATGGGAAGGGAATATCAATATACTAATAAAAACAAATCCTATTAAATCCTTTCCGATCCCAAATAGCGACGCATAGTGACAGCGATTAGCTAATCACTAGTCCTGTCCTATTCCTCGTATTCTTTCCATCCCTTATCTCTTTGAAAAAGAGAGGTTTATCAACTGAGTAACAAGCAGTTCTTGTAGAAAAAGCATATGTCGAGATAAAATCCGTGGTTAAAAAAAAAATGAAATATTTTTACTGTAATAATTATAAGAATTGTTTTACAGCTACCATATTTTGAGCATAGTCCGATGGCCTACGCCGTTGGATGATATTCCCCTTTGGATGGGGAGGTCATGGGCTTTAATATTGGAATAGAAACATTCATCCATTGATTGTAATCAGAGCAAACCTATTTAATGATTGATCTGATCATATCGTACCCCCTTGAATTCAATCTGAAGTGACATCCTCTGCTGAAATTATCATCAGTCAATAATTATTTTATCCAGTCTCTATTAGTATGATAATATGTATTAATAATACTTTTCAATGTGGGCGTCAAACATATACTATCAAAATAAATTTTATATACTCTTAATCGGAGCCTGCAATAACTTAACTTGATAGGTACCTACAAGGGAATGGTCAGAATTTTTTCCGCAAAATATTTTAAGTGGACATTATTTTATAATATCCTTTCTTGGAAATTAAAGCTTATTTATTATGACATAAATAATTTTGAATCTTATAACATCTGATTTTGTTTTTAAAGTTTTATAGCAATTAAATTATCATTCACCATAAAAAAATTAATGAAATAAAATCACTACAACAAATAATTCTATGAATATACTTTATTCTTTATCTTCTTAATCGAAATTCCCTAAAACATTTTTTTAACGCAACATCCATAAGCTTTCCGAATCAATATGGGCACTTAAAAGTCTTCGTATTGAGATTAGAACTCTTCGTCAAATTTGAACCCTGAGAGTGTTCATTGACCACTCATCTACAGGACCGTTACAGTTAAAATAATGTTTTTAAAGATGCGATTAATTCTTTTGGATATAAATTAATAACAAAATAAACAAGTCGTATTGTAAGTGTGCCTGGTACGTAATGCATTGGTCAACGTCGTTTGCTACCGTGTCGGACCACCCGTGTTCGATTCCCGGTACGAGCAGATTTATTCAGTCGTTAAATCGATTCTGGTTAGAGGCAATGGGTGTGTGTGTTGTTCCCATCCCACCTTAACGACCCCACAGAGAGACGCATAGTGACAGCGATTAGCTGTCACTAGTCCTGCCCTAGTCCTTGTATCCTTTCCATCCCTACTCTTTTCGAAAAAGAGGGGTTGAGCAACTGAGTAACAAGCAGTTCTCGTAGAAAAAATGTATGCTGATATAAACTGCGTGAGGAGTCAATATGAACATATTATGTAGCACTAGTTATGTGACGATTATATGTATATTTTTGTAATTAATTATTTTATTTACATAATATAAAACGTATAGAGATTCGACGTTATTTTATAATTTACGAGAGGCTTTATACAATTAAACCTTACTCTACCCCGCCCTTAATATCCTCGTTCATTTATATTAAATTATGGCATTGGTCCAAAAGGTCCTTCGACCCAACGATGTCCAACATTGTACCTTGGCTATTATTTGGACATAAATTTGCCTAAGTATCACCCAGAATAATTGAAGATTTATGTTTTGTGCGCGTGGCCTTTGTGAGGACACTTCAATATCATTTAATCATTTATGATGCTTTGTTACAAAAATAAAACATTATTTAGTAGATTAATGTTGAAAAAAATTCAAAATAATATCACTCATTTGGAAGAATATTAACACATAAAAACCCGTATTTTAATTAAATAATGACAGATGAGAAATATTTCAATGAAAAACATCAGAGCTGTGGAGTCGGAGTCGGAGTCGTGTAGTCGGAGGTTTTTGGCTCGGAGTCGCGGAGCTTGGGCCGGAGTCGTACTCGAAGTCGGAAATTTTTAAAAGTTTGAACTTTTTATTTTTGTATACAATATGTCAAATTTGGCTATTGGCCGAATTGGTATGGTTGATATTCAATCAAATACACATAATAAGTAAAATTAGGAAAAAAAAGTGACGATATTAGACTTTTTTTAGTCGGAGTCGTGTTTTTGGTCAATGTTGGAGTCGGAGTCGGAGTCGTGGTTTTGGTAAATGCTGGAGTCGGAGTCGGAGTCTGAGTCGAGAGTTTTCACAGCCCTGTTAAACATTGTTAAAAAAATAATATTCTTTAAAAATAACGTATCATATTATAAAATTAGTTTTATGCATTTTTTGAAACATTTAAAACTTTTTCTACTCCAAAATTATTCAAGCCTGCTGATTCAGATGATCATAATTGTTATAACGAAATTTTAACTGAAAGGAATAATGTCTAGAACAATCATTTTGAGTTCAAATATACTAAAATTATTTCATGGTATAATTGAGAAATACTCTTCTCTTTGAAAAAAGTGGAAAACTGGGGTAGCATCATTCGTTAAATTATGTTTTTAAAATATTAATGTGATTAAATATGTGAATACATTTTGATGTATTTAATGCTACTCATAAAAATCTCCAACGTTTATATTGAACGGACATGTTGAAAAATTATTTTGAAATTAATTCTGTCGCTAAATTCTTCATGTTTTTTGACAAGGCAGGTAGGGTATGTCTACACGGTTATTGACAGCGTTCGCAGTGCGTGAGTGGCACAATTAAATTATTATTATGGCAGAAAAAATTAATGGGACTTATGTGATAGAATGTTCGAGGCCAAGCCAGTTCATCGCGTAGCCGCTTATATCAAATCTAAAATCTCTTCTGCCTAAGTATGTGAATATGATTTATTTATAGATGTACCTGCACCGTGTTATTGAAAGCAATATTCATAGAACTAATCACAGTTTGATTTATCAAAAAGACACCCACGTAACATCTTCGCCCAAGAAAAAGTCAGTACTAACTCAACATTATTTTGCTTTTTTAATGATAGCTTTTGGATCGGGTGTGGTAATGACGTAATAAATAGTTGGGGATCCTACTTATAGTACTAGATTGAATTTGGAGAAGAATAAAAAAAAACGACATAGAAGGTGGCAATTTACCTTCACCATCGAGTGTGTATAGTTACATCCAATGAGAAGGTATTAGTATAACGTAAATATTTAGAGCATATCCACTTTTTAAGCAGTTCCCGTTAGTATCAGCTCTCCCTATATTAATTCTAATATTATATGTAGATGGGATATATGGGATATGAAGCGACCACATAATTTATTTTCGAGTACTCTAAAATGTAAAAACGTGTCATATTTGACGTGGCATTCAGAAGAATAACAAAAAAAATTTCATCAATTCATAATTAGAAGCACTATTTACAACTATTTTTAAAAAGATCCGGGTCGGTTTTGTTTAAGGTGAGTATTATGAACTGATGAAATTGACACTAATGATAATAAAAGCGTGGAATTGTATTTTATTTCAATTTCATATATTCATGTTATTTTTAAATCAGACGTAGTTTCGTAAAAAACTTCTGTCTAGTAATATGAAATTACGGCCATTCCTTGGATATTCTAACAAATAATAGTGGATTCAATTCTCCACTAATGGAGTAAAAATGACTTGCCGTTATGATTGGAGAAAGAGTTTTCTTATCGGATTCCTGACAGGGTTATTAAATAAAATAATCTTCAATTACCGGCGACCCTTTCCCATATGTCATGGCGGCATCATCTTTGAAGACGATTGGTATGGGATGGTTGATAATATACCCATAGTACTTCGTACTCCACGGTTTTTCCTTCGCAATGTCGTGTTTCAGAGCAACTCGAAGAAATACTAGTCGATATTAAGACAATTACATATAATTTGACATGATTATAAAATATTTACAATCAAGTATAAAGCAGCAAAATAAATTTAATGAACGATTTTTCTGTATTGAATTTATGTGTTTCTTGGTGCGTTACCCTCGAGGTTCGTGGGCAAGTTATAAAAATATTTTAAATGCTTTATAATGATACTTTCGACGGATTCGGCTGTAACTTTGAGGATGATAATTTTTAAATAAAATTAAAAATAACTTTAATTATTCCACGTATTGTGACACATGTTTAGCTTCTTTCAGAGACATCTTCAGACTTACTATCGCAAAGTTTGCTTAAGTAATAAATCAAGATTGATTCTAATATTTTAAAATGATAAATTACAAAATGGAGCTTGGAATTTTCCTCTTTTACGGGAAGCAATGAACAAATATAAGTAGTATAATTGTTTGTTTATTTTTTAGATATAATACATCATTTATTTGAATAAACAAAAGTTTCTCGTGTTCTGGCGGTTAATAAATACTATTCTATCGCTTGGTTACTGACATAATTAATATCCTACAAATATATTTTTAAGTATTTATCCAAGAATTACCTAATGACAAATGATTTATATGAAGTAAAATGCAATTAAGTATTAATTAAGCTTAAGATTGGCATTACTATTTGCAGAATATCGAGTATTTATCCGACACACCGAACGTGCTCAGTGTTGCCATGTCATTTGTTATATTTTTTACCCGATAATTTGCGAGAAATGTCCGCGAGAAATCAAGCCACATAAATATGGTCATTACAGAGGCGATTAATTTTTTGTCATAAAATATTCAATACGTTGCAATCCTCGGTGCATCCGATACCGAGAGATTCGCTTTTAATATTCCCGAAGAGTTTGCTTATAGTGCTAAATTAATTGAAGCCAATAGTCGTCGGCCTGTTGGAAAAGTAAAACGTCACACTGCAATTAACGTTGTAATCTTTCGCATTCTTCGATCTTTATCAAACACTATTTACCGCGGCGTGGCTATCACGACCGATGGGAAAGATTGGTTTATATTCTGTATGACATATCGTCTTTTCGGAATGGTTTGTAGGAAGCAACAATTGTCATGTTTACTTACAAAATGAAATGATGAATGTATGAGTACAGATTTTTAAAAAGTATAAACTCAATCGTGTTTCATTGAGAATTTTGACTAGAAGGTGCGTAATGGAAATTGAATATCAAATTTGAATCATTAAAAGTTTGTACTTGTCCATGAGCATAAGCCGGGTTTCGTAATTCAGCAATCATCAGAAAATCAAGTGTACGAATGTTCTTGAACTGACACATAGTAAACAGTTTGTATCGTTTATAAACAAAATAAATGTAGAACACTAAGTTTAATATTTTGATATTTAAAGATATTTACAATACGTTTCATTTCATATGTATTATAATAAAATAATAAAAGGCTGCCAGAAATAAAATAAAAAATGATTTCTTAGGGATACTTTCATTTAAATAGTGCTAGTTCATTTGAAAACATCTTAACGAGTATTATATATTATTTATTGATAGGTATGTATGATTGGGGTTTTTTAAAAAAATATTCTCAGGATGAGTTTAAGAGAAAACATTCCATTCATAAAATTCAAAATCATGCCAATCTTGGTGTTTGGCATAGCGAGAATAGCTCATTTTGCACGCATAAATTCACTTTCCTTTGAAGCGAAAAAATATGGAAGATGTTCTACTTTTGATGGGCTAACGTGCACAAAATTAGTTCGCGCCTGACTGAAAACAAACGAATTATATCCAAAGAATCGTGAAAAACCCAATTTCATAAAAATTTGTATGTCATGATAAAGATTACGGTTGCAGTCAAGTATTATTTTGTCCAAAGTTAACAGTCATGGTCACCTCAGACGAAGTCTTACTTACACGGCAACAATATGGCCAACAGTTTTCCTTCCAAGAGCTTAGCTCATTCAAACATTGTCTATACACTCTTGAATTATTGTGTAGAAGATATCATCTACACAATCGCTTTTCAATCAATATTAATTGTATAATTGAAGCCATATTTTAATAATTCTTTTTCAAAATCTTGAACTTGGAAAAAGGTTAAAATGATTATAACCCACTTAATTTGAAAATGTGTTAAATGTCATAATGTTAAAATAACCAACCGCAATCGATAAACATTGTTTTATTGATTTTATAAGAATTTCCTTTGTAGAATTCTTTACTTTAGTGTTTTATTGCATTTTTTACTGATAATAATTTTAAGAATAGAATATTTACACTTTTCATTGAAATTTGACTAAAATAACTGTGAAATACAATGTTGGTTTGAACATATCTGATTTTGATAGTGATTGGTGGATTTGAATTTATAATATTTTGTTTTGGCAATACATTTTTTTTTCAATCGGCTGCAAAGCAACAATTTCACAAAAGTCACATAAAAAACAATAGGAAATATAATAACTTTTCAGTAAACAAGAGCTCAAAAGGAACTAATGACGATGACTTAGATGTGTGATTTAACCTTGTGGGACGGTCTCCATGGTGTCTGTAGATCTGTAGAAGGTGATTTCAAGAGCGGTTCCGCGTACAAAGGCCGCTAATAAAAAATGCCTTCCGATTTTATAAACGATTTGTCATCGTTCTTCGTCGTTTGGGAACTATAGAAATATTATACAAATGTTATAATAATAAGTAGCGAGACCAATCGGGCTTCAATACGACTGGATGCCAACAAGAACGCAGATATAAAAAATGTATATATACGTACAAAAAACCGACGGCTTTTATCAGATATGCCCTTCATGGTGCGTTAAATTGTTTGAAAACACAAAAATTGCTCCTGGTCATATTTTAACACCTGCAGCGTCAGACTTACTTGGAATTTAGAAATTGTATCACATTGAGATACTAAAATCGGTTTTTAAATGATTAGGGCAAGGCTCAAAAAAACCTTTAATATTTTTTTATTATCAAAAAATCATTGTTTTTATTATATTCGAATAAAATGCTATTTTGCCGATTGTTGAAGAAGAAGTGCTTCCCAAACTGAGTACCACGGACTCCTGAGTCGCACAAAACATGCTTCTTTATAAGGAGGGCCGCGGATTATTTTTTTTTCAGAAAGAAGGAGGCCGTTTCATGAAACAGTTTGGGAAAAACTGACTTGCGAATTCAATCTTTAAAATTTTATAATTTAAAACAGTCGATCTAAGTTTTTTCTTCGTTATAATCTTGCTTATATACCAATTATTTTATCTAATAAAATAAGTCTGTCGAATAATATTTGTAATAATGTATGTGCTTTTAAATGGATTAAAACACCAAGAAAGTATTGTTCAAGGTAAGAAAATTGTGTTGTTCGATTCTAAATGATAGCTTAGTGTTTTTGCGTAGCAAAGCTATACAGAAGAAGGATGTTAACAGTATTTAAAATAGAAACAATTACCTGATATGATAATACTATGCCTTCGTAGCAACTGATGAGTACCTAACAGTATCTATCCATATTGGGTTACTTTTTTTAGCTATTATGGAGTATTCACTTTTCCTCTACATGATTTTAAATACTCAATATTGGACATTTTCCATATTTCAACACATTTATATAACATAGAAAACTGTTAAAGTATATTTATAATCCCAAAAGGGAATTTCAACTTTAATTCCTTAAGCTGTGCTAGCCATTTCTCATGTGTTTTCTCATCTGGAAAGTTCGCCGACTACTTGACTAACAAAAAAGGGAGATAAGACTCGATAAAGATTGGGAATATGTGCAATAAAATAGCATGTTGGACTTAACGTGTCAAAATTGAAGTTCAATGTATCGGAACGACATATACATAGTTGGTGTGACTATGACATTGTTAAAAATATTATAACACATCGCCACCTAATTTAATTTTTATTTTATAATAATAAAAATAATACATTGGGCTTTTATTAGTATTAGATTACTTCGAAATCTATTGATGCAAACTGTGCACGGTGATTCATATAGCTGGGAGATAGACATAGTTAATTTATTTTCTCTTTGTTGCACAGTAGCGAAGATTATTTTTTACGCGCTGAGCAAATTGCGGGTTCTTTGAATTTTTACTGCCTTTTTATGGGAAGGTCACAAATTCATTTTAATTGGATCTAAATATGCGAAAGGAAAAATATAAGATATATTTTAATGTTTGAACATCCGCAGATAACGAAATTTTTGTAGGCTGCGGTTATATTATATAAAGACTCTTGAATAACAAATTTTAAATTGAGAATCATGATGCTGCAAATATTTTCATATCCAACAATGGTAGGTAGCACCTCAAGTGCTTCAGTTGTATTTAAAAAAAAATTATGGTTTGGTGTATTCATCCATTTATTAATATTCAATTTCGCTCATATTATGTGCCTGGACTCATTTTTCTTTGCGAATATTTTATAAACATGTGTTAAAAAATTTAAATTTTCTTTTCAACGTTTTATATGATATTCAAATTTGAACGTTTAATATATTCTATTCGTGCCGATTTTTTATTCGTGGGACCGAAAAAAAAAATTGCACTTTTATTACGGTTTTGTAATTTTGACGGTTGTCTTAATTTTTTCCGTTCAAACGTTTCAAATGCATATTTTGTAGAGATTTTTTTCAAATACAGAATCACGATGGCTTAATGGTAACTCTACCAAACATTGGCCACCATTTATATTTCCAGCTAACATACACAGTATTAACTTCATGGCAACACTTTCTCTAGCCTATGCCAGTTGTTTTTAATCGGTTACTGTAGTATAAATAAGAGGAAGTTTTGTCATAAAAGTCACAAATCGATGCAAACAGGCTGAATTAAACATCGCAAAGTAGTGCGCTCAAATGTCTTTTTGATCGAGTCTTCGGTAGACAAGTTTTTCATATTTGATTTTTCTTTCTCGGCGACTGGGAAACTGTTTGGCTTCGGTCCACCTACGGCCACGTTTTAGCCCATGCATCTTAATGTCCTTATAATTTGGTGGCGAATCAAAAAAACATTGAACAATAAATGAATAATTTTAAATGCAATTTTTTCAATGTTTTAAAGGATTTAAATTAGTTTAAAACAAAAAAAAAATCTTTCAGCTCGAATGAATAATATATTTCATTTCATGTGTTTTCCTTGGCTTAATACTAATATTTATAATAATTAACGTTTGACAAAAATAAGTATTTAATACAAAAGAATAATTTTTGATAGGTATGAGGTTAATTTATTTTATTTTATCTGATTCAATAATTCTATACTCTATACTTACTAACAAATATAAACAAATATCTAATACGGACCAAGCCGTTCACGCAAGCCTTAACTACCAAAGAGATGTCCATTGGACCAGCTAAATCATATGAGTTTAATGATAAATGGTACCCGACACCCTTTAGGCAGAGGTAACCCTCGCTTATTAATAATATCCCTCTAGAACAGCCCCTCTGGTAATTATCTTACAGACAACTCACGTCAACTTATGAAGTTAACTTTGTGATGGGCCGCACTTTCATACAGTGGCACCGATAGAAAAGAGGGATTTAGGTCAGATGTGTGATTTAAAAAATACTTTGAAATAATTTAATTTAATATAATATTTCATATTAATGTACGCGTAAAAACTCTCAATGATATGGGCTTGTAAACCTTATATATCTTTAAACATATTAAGTAAATAAATTCATGATTTCACCAATATTTCTTCCAGTACAATCTTAATAATGTGAATTGACGTAATATATAATTTACATTTGAGTGACGAATGACGTATCAATCCTGGTTCAAATAGCATGATTATATACATACCTATACACATTACCCATAAACATACAGAGAGAGAGTGTATGTGAGCTGCACTGCAGGCAGTTTGATAAATATAAACAAATAAACTTACCTTTATTGTTTTTTTTTATACTCGCCATCAAATACATACTTAAAATGTTATATTAGAATTAAGAAAGAGAAGAAAAACGACCCGAATTTAATCATATTGATTTTTTCCGATACGGCTATATTTTTACAAAGCTTTTGTTTCCGGACTGTATTTCATATCAACTCCTATCAATTCTACTAACTGTAGATTTATAAAATTTCAATTACGGAATGGTCAATACTCTTTGCGTTTACTTAGATGTAGTGCATAGAGTTCAAATCCCGAAAAAAGACCAAATTGGAAGCGAACAAGTAATACAAATCCTAAAAATACAGCTTTTCTATTTATTAGATGTTTCGGAACGTCACTGTAAAAATTTTACGTATGAAGTTATCCGACTTGTGACAGGAAGATACATGATGACATGTAACTACTATGAACATGTTACGCACGATGACATATTATGTTAGCTTATTGCGGTTTAAGATTCGTCAAAAGATTGTTCTTATTATTTAGCAAACGAGCTTTCAAGACTATATAAATGATCATTTTGACTAATGAACATGTTCCAGTTCATTAGTCAAAATGATCATTTATAAAATAGAATTGAAAATGATCACTCGATCTATCGATTGAATTTTAATTTTAAAACATCTTTACTTTACACACTATGCTCATGATTTTATGTCTTGATAATTTCTTGACCATATGATGCTCATTGTATTGCCTCGAACAGACAGCTTAAATTAAAAGTACTGCGAACAATTAATAGGCTATTTTTACATTCCTGCTGACATATGTACATTGATATTGCTAGTCTAGCTGGTTAATAAAAGGTAGGCAACATATTTAATAAATGTTTTATAACTTATTCACTTATCAACATACAATGATTAAAACAATTATACATAGCTTATTGCAATGCAATTTAAATATAAGTAGATATGGTATCGTTACGTTGCATTTCAATTGAGAAAATTTTCCATATCTGCGCATTTTTGTTTTAAATTATGATTTCATGTTTGGCTAAGAAAATGAAAAAGGCTTTCCTTATTAAATTGACCGGTTTAAAAAAACTGTTTTCGTTAAAGCTTACAATGCAGTCTATCACTTTGTGCGTCGCATATTTATTTTGTTATATAATACATTTGCGAAGCCTCCCAAAATATGGCTGCTATTTACATAATCCAATAATTGTATCGCCACCCTGGTGACATCAAAGGGTTAAAAGTAAACAAAAGGGTTGATGGTGGGAGACTGTAATGAGCATTCTACCATTTACCAAAGGGTTGATCTCGCATTAATTGCCTCAACCATATTTAGTCAGTGACGGAATTTTACGATGAACTTGGTCCACCAAAAAAACCAGATGATACCAACCCGCCTAAATACGGAAGAAAACAATGATTTTTATATAAAAGACTAGCTGTACCCTGCGCGCGTTGCTACGCCAGCAATTGTAGGGGGGATTGGGGGGGGTGGGGTTGGGGGAGGGGTGTACGCCAGAAAGTTTCACGGAAGTGTACTCGAGAAATTTGTAAAAATTCGATATCAATTTTTGGGGGGAAGGGGGGTTGTCTGGCGGGGTGGGGTTTGGGGGGTGTATAGGGCGGGTATGCCAAAAACCTTCGAAGGTGTGAACTCGTGAAGTTTAAAAAAAAAAAAAAGGGGAGGCGGAAGTTGGGGGCTGGTTGGGGGGAAGGGTTGGTAAGCCAGAAACCACTGCGGGAGTGTACTCAATAAATTTGTAAAGTTTCACATCGATCGGTCGAGCGGTTTAGTAGTCCATAGCGGACATACACACAGACATTCATTTTTATATATATAGAAGATTGATAACTGCACTTATTGTAAGCCAGTGGATTGATTCAATTGTCAGATTTATTTGCTTTTCCAGACCATTTTTTTCTGTCTAAAACCAGCTCAACATTTAATGTTCAGTTGATGGAGCAACGATACCGCAAGATATGTCGTAAGCATATATGTTTAACCTTATCTGCTTTCAATGACTAACATGCAAAATCTTAACGGAGCATCATCATTATTTACAAATGTTGCTACGAAACAATTGGTTGTAAAGTAGCACTCGACTTTTCTTTTCTAGAAGGGTTGATAAAAATGGATCTAATCGCTCAGTATATTGCTTATTTTTAGAATCAGATGGGTCAAATGAAAACAGCACAGAACTCCACTGAAAAGTGGTTCGCAAGATTTTTTAAACGTAGATATGCAATCATAGCAAAAAATAGTTAGACGAAACTCAATAACATTGACCACTCATCAATCGAAATTTGAAGAACAGAATGTCCTCTTATTAAATGATATTGAAATACAGAGTATACTCATCACTCAAAATTTCATCAAAAACTATTATATGTTTAAATTTGAATGGTTAGAATACTTGAACTGACAGTTCAAGTACATCCGTGCACTTGAAATGCCCGAAGATGCTGAAAGGCGAAACCCGGGTCGTTAGTGACAAAACTTATGGAAAAGTACAAAATTCAAACAATTCAAATTTGATATTGAAATTCCATCAAGCACCCTCAGTCGAAATCCTTAATTATTCTATACATATATGTACATATATATCTGCATAACGCTAAAGCTTTACATTTCAATTTTCCGATTCTATAAGGCGTACAATCCCACACAGTTTGGTCTATTATTTACATGCAATCATAAAAATATAATATGCTAATAATTTATATTATATGTATGTAAAATCTGCATGAAATTTTTATTACTGCTTCTTAAGAGATTGGGCACGCACAGAATACAACAAAGCAAACAGCACTGAATCGATTGTAATACATCCCTACGCGCTTTAAGAATGTAACCCCTTTTTATTATAGAGAGGAATAAATACCCAAATACGAATCAGCGAAACGCCCTGCAAATTAAAATATTCAAATTGTTTTTATTGAATATTACGATTTGGCCCCTAAGAAATATCCAAACACGTGACCTAAGCAATAAAAAGTACTTTACTGAAACCGTTTTCTAAAAAATAACATTAATTTTGTTTTGCCTAAACGTCCCCTAGGGAAACTGAATCCAATCTTGGAAATGCATTTCGATGCGGAGATTAATGTTATTGCTAGGATTATGCAAAACAATAAACGGAATAACTAGCTAGCTCATACTACTAAATAATTCAGTGAGAAAACAATCAAGAAAAATTCTCAATTTTATTTTTTTAACATATACTTATACATATGTACATATATACACATTTCGTATAAATGCAAGTGATTTTTTAGATTTTCTCATACTCCAAACTTTAACAGCATATTTAATAGCCATAGTTTTACGATATAGCTTTGAATCTTCATTGAAATGAATTCAAATCTTTTGACATAAATACATATTTTTTACTGATTGAACTTATTATATACACTTCTCAAACAATATAATTTTCTTTCTTTTCACAGGTAAGTCAAAGGCCGCACTCTCTCGTCACAATAGTCTAGGAAGGATGGTCGTATAATTTTTTTTATTACTTTGCTTGATAATGAAAATACAGGTAAGACTAAATTATTCTTTTGTTTATTATTGAAAAATCCTGTTTTTTATGCTACTTATTTCTAGTAGCAAAGAAAAATGTTTTTCCATCGGTTGAGAGATAAATTATAGCTATTCAATATTTTCAACTGTATTCGATTAGAAGTCTTCTAGTAACTAGTAAGTATTCTATAAAAGGTATACTAATGGTTGAATGAAGCTACTGTTAATGTACAACATACTGTCATATGAATTTAAAAAAATGCAACTCTCGTCAAAAGATAAACAAATAACCGTTTACAATTTTAAAATAGATGGTTTTTTTTTTTTGTTTATTTGATGCTATAAAATCAAATGCATATAAAAACGTTTTAGGTAACAGTCTCCAATAAATTCTATGAGTAACAAAAATTGGAGAGTAATATTATAATTTAACACTTTCCCACCCACTAACTGGTTCATGATTTCAGTATATTTTCCGTTGAACATTTTACTAAAAAAAAGATTCTAGACACGCATTGAGTCCACCGATACACTCTACAATGAGTAGTCTTCAAACCACAATCTGGATAGATTTACATGCTAATAACATTGGCAACAGTTGGAAATGGTGGAGTTTAAGGTAAAACCGTTAATTTACATATAATATCAAAATCAGAAAAGCAATATGGATTTACCTTAAGCCTTTTAAAATCACTAAAGAAGCGTTTGGCACAACATTGAATACATACATGTGCAGTTTTTTATACAATTTTTTTTAAATTGAATACGAAAGCTCTTTGTTCGACTAGTTTTGGCCTATTTGAAAATTGACTGAAACTCATACAAATATTTTTCTGAGAATGTATAATATCAAATTTAGAAAAAGGATTTTATTTATTCAAAACATGTCAGTTCACGTTTATTTGAGATCAATATCTTTGTCATGTAAACACTTTTGATTATATTCGCTTAGAAGGATCATAATGAAACGTATCTTCAGCAAGATGTTGAATTATTTATTAAAATGTTTCGCATGTATTTCTTTGTTTATAATAAAGAATTCTTTTTTAATTAGCTTCGACTCTCAATATATACGAATGACTAGCGGACAATGTCGAATCTCACTGTGTTAAATAGCGCAAAGACTCATCGTCTTTGGTAAATTTAGATAGCCGATTCGATGAATTTATGTCGGCGCATCCACTGTTGACATTTTACCGTCAGACAACAATGGGTCGCCATTAATGTCGGCAGTGTTTTACGAAAAATTATGGCCCCAATTGATCGCATGACATTTATTTTAATATAAAATAATTCAATGAATTGGATAATTGCTCGATTACTTCAAGTCACTTGAATTTAGATAAATCATTCGACCAGAAAACCACGTATGGCCGAATCGATGCAACGAAACAAAACAACCGATAGCAAATTAAAACCTAATATCATTTATTACGGAAAAAATCCCATCGTAAATTCAGCTGACACACGTTGTATTTGGTATTCATGTGAACTGAGCTTTTGAACATGCTTAGAATGAATAATAAATCGTTTACTATTTCGATTTTATTATATAAAATTTTAAGATGCCTGGACAACGTGGATTGATTGATAAAGCGATATTTATCGCCGCAAGATAAAACCCGGTAATAATATCTGGTGAATATTGTTATTTCACACTGAGAAGCAAGAAAACTATTGTTTTACATGCACGTCTGAAAACGCCATATCTTTTTTAATATCACTTTAATATCAAACAAGTAATTAATTTCTTGTCTGTATTATGACATAGAGTCAAGACTGCATTTAAATTAAAATTAAATAAATTTCATAAACAAACAATTAACATAAAGCAGTAATACACTCGGAATTTATAATTCGGATGTTGAGTCCTTGTTAATTTATGGATTGGAGGGGTAAGAATGTAGCGAGAGAATAATAGTGACATTCCCTTAAATAAGCCAAGTAATAATTAGCTGAGAAATATTTCATCTGATAAAATGCCTTTGTCATATTGTCTATTTTTCAATTCAAGATTGATTTCGTTTTGTGAAGTAACAAATACTTTTTTAATTGTCTTACGAAGATACCTGTAAGATCCTGGTATAGTGCTTGTTATTCAAATATGCAATAATTCAGAGAAGAAAATTCCAGCGACAGGGTAGTTCTTTTAAAATTTAATAACAATTCTATTAGTACGATAAAGTAATTATTTAGTTTATTTATATCTTGCTCTGTTTTTTAGAAAACAAACATCCTTTTTCCTTATCACTGTAGTTAAATCCAACACGAATAATCATATTCTCAATATGTAATTAAAACCCTTGAGAAGTAGATTTTAAGTGATCACCGCAAGATTTTTTTTGACTTCATCGCCGCATTAACAACTTCAAATGAACGGTGGGCCTCAAATAAAATGCTGTTATAAGTGACACATTAATAATAATCATGACAAAAGATTTCGACACCAATAAAAGTGATTCTCTAACATCTAAAAGAAAAATTGAGAGCAACGAGCTGTACAAAAATATGTACCTATCGGGTTACAGTTTTCCCAAGCATAGACATGGTGTGGTCTCAAAGTAATGACTTTTAAAGTTCAAAGCAACTAAACTATCATAAAACATCCAGTGCAACTCTGTAGGTCAATCATGTATTCCGGGCGTATATTCTTTATTACCAAACTATTAATAAATTCGTGAAATTGATATGGGGGTCATTTAAAAACATCAGGGCATGCCAATGCCGTGTCGCAGCACCTAAATTACACACCCGTCTATGCATTACCTCTATACTCAGCTCACAAACGGTACGAGGAATACGTGCGTGACATACAGGCCAGGGAATGCAAATCGTTTGATACGATCAATTGACTGTTATTTACTTATTGATTTCAACATATACATATATCATGATTGACAACAAACTTTTGCAAACGAAATTTGGCATTGAGATGATTTTACCAAAAAAACCCAACTATTGTTTTAGGTAGCAGATAAAAATAAAACCACATAAGAAAAAACTCTACGAAGGTTTCATTTAAAAATAAGAGTAAAATTCTTCCCCATTATCTCAACTGTAAAATATTTATATAATTATAATACAATCAATTGGAATATTTCCACTCGCAATGTGAATCATATGGACTCCTCATTGAGCTTCTCAACAGTTTTTCTTTTACGAGAACTGGTTTATGAAGAAGGCAAAGAATCTAAAATTTGGTACAGGTAAAGAGAAAAAAATATATTTTAGTTGGTCGCTCTCTTCAATCCCGTTTTATGATTGGTTTGGGTCGAGTAGAATTCTATACACTTTTAAAACAATATTTATATGTGTGCTTATTTATAGAGGGAAAGACTAAGGCACATAAATATGATTTTATGAATACAATTATAATATCAACATATTTTTAATATTCTGAAAACATTTTTTTTCGTAGTTTTCCCCATAGTCAGTCGAGCGACCTACAGAAATCAAAACCGCGGTCCCGGATCAATCGAAATTATTCATATTGTACCTGGTCGACCGTTATCTTCGCGAAACAATGATGGGAAATATTTTTCGAACACATCTTGGAAGCAATAGTGCGACGCAGTTTCGATTGATTGTGCACAACACGTTTTGAATTACATGGCATGTTGAGGTGTCTTGAGATTATTAAGTAACAACTAACATGTTAAAAGACATGCAAGAAATTTTTATCATACCTATTGATACATCTGTTGGCCTGGAATATAATACCGAATTCCGTGCATTTTTCTGACTCAATAAACGATACGTTTTATACCTACATACGTTGGCTTAATATTTTTTTTATTAAATACTAGCCGTTACCCAGCAACCGTTGCAATGCCACTCAAATTGGATGTTCGATATAGGAACGCATACGGGACATACAAAAAATCATTAATTTGTATATGTATAGATATATAAATAATTAAGAAACCTTCGTTGGCGTCTACACAACAAATCACCAAAGCTTTATCGCAATCAGATTAACGATTTGGCAACGCAAGAACCTTCCCGGGCGTCTACACAACAAATGATCAAAGTTTAATTACAATCGGATGAACCGTATTACAGCGCAAAGAGTACGAAAAAACAAACAAACAAATATTGTTTTTTATATACATATAAGAAGATACTTGACAAATTGATTTATTAAAATTAAACACATTCAAACCTCAGATTACTTTGTAATGTTTATGATCAATCTGGATGAAAGATTATAACGATACCGGACCCAGTCAATTGATAAATACTTAAATTAAAAATCATTTAATATAGTTTCCAACCGAATCAGTTGCTTATTATGGATAATGGCTCTAATTGTTCAAAGGGCTCATTACCGTCATAAGGTAAATAGTTCATTGCAATGCAAACCAATCGTCGATGAGGCCGGTTTCGATTAGATTTTCAATTGTCCTCAGTAATTATTCGAAACTGGCTCCGGCTGGACTCCGAAGCTTGCCTTTGTATGGTGGCATCATCATACCAAATGTATAATCTATCGCTCATCAGTACTAATGAGCACGAAACGTCACACATGTATGGAAGCATAGTATACCTCAATACGGAACGCCTACTACATTTTGCAGATATATTTCGTAAATTATTGAGTCTGTAAAAATGGTTTTTCCGAGCCCTGAAAACTATTATTTCGAATATCTATTTTAGTTCTTAATTAAATTTTCTTGTGTATGCTTCTCTTCTAATGATTTTATATCCTTAAAAGTTCAATGCTGAAACATTTAAAAACTTTGCGATAGTAAGTCCAAAAATGCATTTGAAAGAGACGAAACACGTGTCGCAATCAGTAACACAATACGTGAAATTATCAAAGTTATTTTTAATTTGATATTAAAATGAACTTCTACAAAGTTACCGCTGAATCCATCGAAAGTATTGAAATTCGTACATCGTACTGTAATTCCACGTGACCAATAATTATAAAAATATTTGCAAAGTGGATATAAAAGAAATATGTTTAATTAGGTATTTTAATATGAACTTGATGTGAATCTGACATTTTTATTCAACACAATATTTTTTAAACGTAGCAAAAAGGACACAATTAGTAATATACGTAGATTTCTAAATTTCATAAAAAAAATAAGAAAAATATTAAAATATTCACTGGTTAATCGTAGAAGTCTATGACACAGAATTCATGGACATATATTTATGTTTGCGTTGAACATATAAATAAAAAAACCTTCAAATTAATTTATTTATTTTATATGAAAAATGATAGTTATTCGTGTCGCTCTTTTATGGCTTTTATATAGCAGACAACGCTGTAATAAGGGGTAAAAATGATTTAGGTGTGCAATATAATTTAATTACATAATGTTACGGCGCATAATAAATTAACGCTGTCATAGTAATTAATTAAATTTGACGAAATATAACACGGTCGTGTCAGAAACGTTTGACAAATTAATATCAAATCGGCGGAAAACATTGTAAAACGTTAGGGTGAATACAATTCGTGGAATTTTATGCCAAAATATTTATATTTATGTTACACAATAAACAAACTGGTTTTATTCAGGAAAGCCTTAACCCCCCAATTAAAGGAGCGTAATAATAAAATGGTGAAGTGATGGCAACTGGTTGTTAACCCACTGCCCAAATATGATCTGGACATATGCCAAATTTGCTTCTTAAAATTATTTATCGAAGACAATATTAATTACATATCACGTGGCCAAATGGTTAATGCATTCGTGATACTCTCGGACGTTCAATGACTCGATATTTTATCGCCTATGTTAACAATATAATGTATTTTTATCCAAATGAATGGAATGTGATGATTTCGTCCTTTCCCGAGGACTCTTATCGACGAAGAAGGGGTAGGTAGCTTAGAGAGGAAGTTTTTAACTTTTATGTTGTATTTATCTCATCCTTATTACCACTGCCCATATTTAAACGAAAAATGAGGTGTAAATTATTGCAAAATATTTAAAGTAAGTCTGTTAAATACTTCATAAAAGGTTAATAAAATGCTCCATTTTAGCATTGGAAATAATTTAATATAGAACAAATATTAACACAATGATCACGGTGTACAAAATAATGTACACATGCTAGTTGGCCATCAAATGCGAAATAACAAGTCAATAACAAAAGTAACTAAAATTGATCGCAAAAAAATAGTTAAGAAGCACGCGTTTATTAGTAAAATACTGTATATTTTATGTTTCAATGTTTTAACATGAATCAATTTCATTTGAACTATCATAATATGTCTAATTTCTATATCACAAAAATGTAAATTTACTATTCGAGGAATAATCTTTCATTAATATCGCAATGAATAGTTCCGCGATAAAAATTAGATGTTATTTTGGCCACCCCGCGTGTATTATAAATGAGAATTAAATATTCCAAAGCCCTTTTAATATAAGTTAATTAAATTAAACGCTGACATCGCGGGTGGCGCTTGCGTTGTCCATTCACAAAAAGCAAGTCATATTTTCCGTCCAGCTGTAAAAATTTTGATGTGAACAAAATGCTAAATAAAAACGTCACCGCTTCAAGCTTGCGGGGTAACACAATATATTAACTAAATTTATTACAATCCAGCTGGCTGGGGCTATTTGTCATCACTTGACGCGAAGGAATTGATAATCCACCCTTTGCGGAAGTAAACAAAATAAATTTTAAATAATTCAAAATTCAAGACGTAAAAAAATGTAAAGTATGCCTTCTTCAATGGTTCCCAATTCAAATATTATTACTATTCTCTTGCAGCTGATACATTATTTTCTTTACATTGTTCACCTGATATAGAGAACAATCAATTTTCCTTGAATTTTTTTAATGTAATACGCAAAGCTTATTTATAAATGTATCTCCTTAAATATGTATCGACTCAACATCTCGATTCGAAAAATCTTGTTGTACGTATCATATTTTACTAAGTTCGATGAAATCAACGTTTACTTGTTGAAATTCGATTTTAGTAAACAATTAAAATTAATGGCTTTGTTGTTGACTTTGAAACTAGGTGCGACACGTGTAGAGGTGAGAAGCATCTGCATTTAAAATACGGAATACAAAATTATATCTCTCATTTATAAAATATACAAACTAGATTGGAGCTTAAAAATTAGCTGTAGTCTAGATGTAATTACTTGCTTCAAATGCCTTTAAAGTCATTATTTCCAACATACATATAGTACCTATACAGTCTCTAAATAGATAGCTTCAATGTACTGCATTGTTTTCATTTTAAAGCTATTAACAAAATGTTCTATTGAAAAAAGCTTCTTGGCAAATATCTTTTCAATGTTATTTCTATGGCAGAAATATAGGTCTCCTTTCTTTATTTGAATTTTTAACTTTGGGCTGAGCAGAATAAAAGTGAGTGAATAAATAATGTAAAAATATTGATCGATTTTTCGCCAGTATCAGAGCGACATTATTTTCGATTGATAGACATTACAAGGTCCACTCGAATGATTCATACGCTTCAATGTGCATAAATAAATTTTTTGTGCCCAATAATATTCGGACTTATATTTTTATCATTGTAACACATTAAAAAGGCAACCGAAGCCGATTTCCGATGGCGTGGTAAATATTTTTTCAAGTCTTATTCAGATTCTAAGCAATGACGACACCATTCTGGTATTTAAGATTTTAAATAATTATAATAATATGGTGTGTAAAACTGTGGTCGAGTGATCAACGTCGCAGGGTTCAGTTGCGGTGCTTGCGGACACGATTCCCGAAATCTATACGGAACGGATACGGAAAAAATCGTAAACTGATTTTTCAATCGATTTAAGGTTTTTTTTCGACAGCATGATTACATGGAATGGAAGAGCAAGAGCGATAAGCAAATCACTAGTCGTGTCAAACCCTATCTATCTATTCCTTGCAAAATTGAAATTGTAAATTATGAATTGCAGCAATTACCACCAAATATTAATGAAGATCAAATCACACATTTATTGTTGTTTTTTTAGGCTCAATCTACGGGATTTATTAATATTAAAAAAACATCTGTTAGTTTCGGAATTTCCTGATAAAAAATATCCATGCATTGAGTAAGTGCCCTCCCCTTTTAAAGCATACCTCAGTCCGTTACACATAACTCAATTACTCAAACAACCTTAATTGACGACAAAATATTACGAAAGTAATTTTTAATACGCTTACACTAATAGCACTTGAAATTGGTGGACATGTTTGCTTGATAATTATACAGGTATGTCTGTATGATAGATTTATGAATGTGTTAGTGTCATTCATGGCAATAATATAAAAACAGCTGTTTTTTATTCGATAGCATGCTGGCTTGATAATCATTATTCTCACAGTACATACGTTAAGTTATTCAATTAACGTAGGAATCAACAGATAATTTACGAATTTGGCGAATACGCTTTCAAAATTCAAGTAATGTGCATATATAACCGATGGGTAGCTGCTACTTTCAAATCCTCGAATGAACACATTTAAAAATATTTTTGTATCGGATTTATATAATTTTTCGAAAGTAATCGGTTTCTGCTCTATTTTAGGTCGATGAAGAAATAGCGATAATGTGACTTTAGTTTCCTAGACTTCTTAAAAAATATCTTCAAAACTGCAACAAAATGGTAAAAATTACAATATTTGTGCGGCTTAGGCCTACATCTATCTACACCAAATAACTATCAACTATATGTTATATAATTTTTGTAGAACTAAAATACTTTATTATTTTTTCACCGTGTTTTAATTTTTTATTGAATCAGTTCAAAGTTTTACTTATTCGCTTGTCTTCGATGTATTAATAGTAGGTATTTACAATAGAATTCTTAAGCGTCCCGTTTAACAAGAATGATTGAAATACTTTTTTACAATACAAACGACGAATTTAAAAATAATCTTAATTAATTACCGCTAGACGCTACCCGTTGACTTTTGTGTTATAAATTATTTTGTATGGAATTCAGTATTGACGTCCCAAAAGATGCTCAGCAATTAGTCATAGAACGCCCAAGTTGCCTCAGTCATGAAGATGATGAATATTCATCCAGAGGAATGTCGGGACAATTTTAAACTCCCCACATTTCTTTCCGCGTAATTATTTTTAATATCAACACAGACCGTATCTCGCCATAATTCAGTGGGTAGCAACATTGTAATTGAATTAAGTAAAAAATCAAGCATATTTAATTTCATAAATACAACGATAAAAAATACAAATCGATTTATTAGCAGGTCGTCGCCCAGACCTAAACACCCTTGAGCTTTCATTTTACTCGATGACGAAGTATTTAAATATACGAATAGACATACTGTTGGCCTATGTGGTCTAGTGGAAAAAGATATACCCGAGCGATAAGGTGCATCAGGCTTAAGTCAGGCAAGGTCAATTTAAAATATAAATTTAATAGTATTTATAAGCTCTGCCACTTGTGTTGTGATTTCATCTCGAGGTGATTTCGAAAGAATTCTCTTCGAGTTGATATCGTGTGATTCAAAAATGTCAAAGAATTTAATTATCGTTGTGTGTAAGGAGCAGGATGAGAAATATGATCAAACGTCAAATTTGTTTTCCGAACTCTATTCACATTTCCTAAATGGTTCTGAAATATATTTTCGGTTAATAAATAACAATATGGTGAAAAAGACAAAAATACGTAATTCTTTATTTTGTGAGAATAGATAGATATAAATGCAAGTATAAGTAAGTGAAATCATCAATGAAAAGATGGATTTGGATGTCAAAATTCATAACGGAATTATTAAGTCACCTGAGTAATATTTTGTGACAAATATGTTGTAAAATAGGAAACCGGTGGAGACAAAAAATATGGCATATCTTCAGATCTATTTTACAGTTTAAGCGGTACTTTACCTTGATTGCTGCCAATATTATGATAATCCACTACATTTGATACTTTTATTGTATGGTTATTTAGCTAGCGTGTTGCTGATCTTTTATGGCCTCGTTATAATCACTTTATTCTGTACAGTATACATTGTACATCAGGGATTTTTAAGCAAGTACAAAACGCAGAGAGATGTATCGTTTTTGAAATTGTATGTTTAATGTAGCTTCTTGATGTAATATAAAAATTTAACTTAACAATCATAATGATAGATATTTATTTAAACTTCTTATGGTTGCTGATGACTTGACGGCGTATGTTTATCACACTTAGTTTTTCATCTGCGTGTTATTAAAACATACAAAATCAGTAAATTAAGAAGTGAGCCAAAAGATGATCTAAAATATTTCAATCCGTAGCATAAGATATTTTCAGTATTCTGCTAAGACTATGTTAAATGTCAGTTTTTATTATTTTTTAATATCTGTTATATTTGAATCGGTTATGAAGCAAGTTTCTGGCAAGTTATTTATTTATTGATATAACTATGAAAAATAATTAAATTTTAATTTTCATTTGAGTCATAACTGAAAATAAAAAGAAGCAGAATGGTTTGGTCACGTTTTCTATATAGAGGTCTAAGTGAAATGACTTATTCAGTAGGCAAAATAAAAGCCATCATAAAAACATGAATTTTTAATGACCAACCACCAGCCGTCCACATGCATCCTATTACATATATATAATAATATAGTCCAATTTTGTATACTTCAGCGGTGATTCTTGTAATATGGAATCGTCCTACTTAAAAAGATTTTTGTATTTCAAATCGCCTATAAACCAAGTAAATTTGTAGTGTTTAATAAGGCAAGACATAACAAGATTTACTGTAACTTAAGTAATAAAAATAATAACACATTTTTAGTACTTTTTCCACATGAGATTTATTTCATCAGGACCGGTTTCGCTCATGGCGAGCATTATCAACTGATAAGGAATGCAATAAAACAGTGATATTTTTATACAAAAGTTAAATATGAAAAACAAGGTATGACAAACAATCGGTAAAACAACTGAGCAAATAAATTGAAGCAAATTACAAGAAAATGTTGAAGACCTCTTAGATCAGGGGGGGCAATCTTTCCAAATGGAGGGCCAATTCCAAGAATTCAAAATGAGCCGCGGGCCGCAAGTAAAATACAATTTATAGATATACGCCCGATTTTTTACGCGATACATTGGTTTCATACATAAAAAATCGTGGAAAAAAGTATCCAAAACAAAATTAAATTCAAATTCGACCAAAAAAATCTTGCATCAAATTTTTAATTTATATACCAAAAACTTTCTCATTTTCATTGAAAAATAATATTTATATCTTCAGTTCGTATTTACTATTGTGCATTTAAAATATTTGGACGTCTGAAGTGCATTTATTTGACATAGTGACTCTCTGTGATAAAATTTACGACAGGTAAACGTGCTATTCAACGAATTTTTTAAATGCATTGTATTTAATTAACTTTCAGAGCAGAGTCACCAATTACATCGCATGAGTTTGCACACTATTTTTCCTGTAGAAAGAAAAATCTCGTAGCTACAAATAAATCGTAAAAAAAGTAACGGATGAAAGTTTGAACGGTATTCCAAAAATCGAGTAAAATTAAAATCACTGAAAAAAATCGTGTTAAAAGAGGACCGAATGTACATACTCTATTATCACGAAGAAAAATTATAAGAAGAATGAAGCTATTTCAAAGTTTGAAAATTTTCAACATTTTTATAAATTCAGGTGTTAATTTTGTAGTTGATATTTTTAAAACTGCTTGTTAATGGTCATAGAAGAAGATAAAATACTAAAAATGTGTTATTATTTTTATTATAATGCCTTTCCACCAAGTATTGACAGTGAACACCTTAAAAGTGTAGCTTAAGTTTTGTTTTTTTAATAATATTTAATCTACACCATTGTAAAATCATTATAACTCTTTTATATTCTGATATATATCTCATATATATTACTTCTAAGATAATGTAAGCGCAATAATTTTCTCAAAAAAATCTCCCTTCTAATCGGTCACATTGCGTATGAAGAACTACGTCGGAAAAATTTGAATTTCAAAATACAACGGCTAGAGCTTAAATAAGGCTTTTTACAATGCGCTACCGTTTGCTTCCAGGGTAAAATCCATGCAATTTATAAAAAATACGTATTTAAATAATATTTTTTTTATGACATTCAATTTCATAACTGCACATAAATTGAATTTGAATTACATCGTAAATCGTAACCCGGGTAAAAATTAATAAGGAACAATTTAGTTTATCATTTTAAGATATGCACATTTATATACAATTTTGAATACATACATACTTTTATGTTTTTTTTTAAATTTATAGCTGTAAGCCTACAAGGGTCACATCTCGTATGGCAGTAACTAGTTCGAATGCCACCAGTATGTACAAGTATTTTTTTTATCAAACTTTGAGGCTTGAAAATGGAATGCAATAATAAAGAAGATTAAGTTAATTAAATCAGGTTAATATGTTATTAATCAACTAAAAATAATGATCACTATTTCATCAATTTCTGATTTAATGCAATATTTTACCATACTTCTTTTTTTTTATAAGAAGTAAACTCTAGCCCTGGTACACTGATCAACTCTGAGCTTTAATACACCGGATCAGACCACACATTAATAGTTTTTAATAAAAATAAAAATTAAACGCCATTGTTTACTTTCTAGAACAATAGTTGTGTTTTTATATTTATCACGAATCTCATGTGAGAATAGTTTATTATTTGGCAATAAAAAAAACCAACAGCTGCAAATGGTTTGTAGCCGTGTGCTCACAATAAGCGCAACTTAAATATTTGTATAACATATTTATGCGTTGTTTTATTTCTTTTTTGACTCTTGTTATTTCACAAATCATAAAATTTTCTCCGCCTACACTTTTAAAACTTGACGCATACAAATAAACACGAATCCGTATACATATATTTATGTTAACGTCACAATAAGAGAACTATGTAAAGCACATCTTCCAAATTTTATATTTTTTAATATAACGGATAAAGTCATCAAGTGCAGCGTTCGCCAACATTTCGGACATCGTGCATCACTGAACTTACAATTTCGAATCCCATGAGCCGATAATTTTTTTTCTGAAACGTGCAAACATACATCTAAATAAGCGATTATAATTTCTTATTTTTTGAAATTTTCATTTTATTTCTCCTATTTGTTACTGCATGATTAAAGTGCTTTTGGACTCTTTAGTGTAAAAACTTAATATAACAACTAAGCGGATTATCGATTGACGACTGCTTAAAAAGAAGCACGTTTCCGACTAATAATCTGTTTAATCAGCTGAAAATATTCATTAGCTGGGCGTGACGACAAGTCTTGTTTTTATATAATATATTATTAGGTCGATATGTTTTAGATATAGTAGGAATAATAAATATATACCTACAACAACAAATTATTATTATATCTTGTAGGTACATACTTAAATCAAGACAGATAGAATATAGATAATTTTTTTTTAGGATTCTCCTGCTTGATCTTTCAGAGATGTTTCAGTATAAATTTAGATACAAATCGATTAAAAATATCTACTACTTATTTCGACCACTTAAGACGATATTTATAAATAAAATTATGCACTCAAAAATTATTCAAAATCTATAAAACACTTTTGTGGAATGAGTATGTTTTCAGCATGAACCATTTGTATAAACTGTTTTTATCGTATTTAATAAATAGCGTCTTTAAAGATCCTTATATTGACAGATATATTATATATATAATTAAGTTAACCAAAAATGAAATAAAAAAATATTTATAATAAGACAGATAGTTTTCAATCGTAACATAATAGCCTGTTTCAAAATTAATTTAAGTATTCCACCAATTTTTATATGTATTAATCCATCAAAATTTATAGGGTTAATTATGGACTATTTTCTAGTCGATTTATCAAATTTCTGTGAACAGTTTTCCTAATTATTTACTACATTTATTTTCTGTCAAATTTTATGACTTACTGTCAGCTTATAAATCATAAACTTCATGTTCAGTTAATATTTCAAATATTTATACTGTAAGCTTACTGTGAAATAATCATAATTAATTTAAAGTGTGAAACTGGCATTTACACATACAAACAAATGAGCAAAATCCGCGTTTCCAAACAGTCGTAAGAGCCAATAATCTTTTTATTTCACATTAAATTTGTTAATCAAAAACCCGAGATTTATTTTAATCAGCGTTTGTGAATTCAGAGTCTCGGCCCAGTCTAAACGCCACTCAGTCATCGTGTATGACAAATGTAGAACAGTTATTAGCCAAATCGCTTGCGCCGCCCGTGCCAGAGTTAACACGAGATTAAAAATCTGTGTTTATAAAAAAAGATGAGTGTATTCCTGTCTGACACATAGTCATATTATAAATGAGTTGAAAAATGACTGAAAAAAATGAGGAAAAAATGCTAAAAAAACATGACCACACGGCTGGGTGCGGTGTGGTCCGGGAATCTAGGCGTAAATGAGACATTTTTCTTACTTGTTAAAATAAATGAATGTTTTTATCTGTCCATTATTTAAACTATATATTATGTACGTTAGATTGTTAAAAAAACAAGAATTTATTCGATTTTAACTATGTCTTCATCCATGGGTGCATCTGGATTATAAAAAAACAGCATTTCTTAAATACAATTTCAATGATTGTTCGTGTGTATTCATTTTAAAAAATACATTCTTAAATGTTCGATGTAGCAGTGCAGATCAAATTGGATTTTTTACATTCACTCTCAATTCTAAATATTGTTATTAGGACAAATATATATATTGATACTCAAAATTACTGAAAATTGCGCAAATGGCAGACGTGTACACAAAATAATTCACACTCGATTATATATTTTTTTTTAATAAACGTTCTCTACGCACACACTACATAAATATCTTGTTATAATTTTATAATGTTGTTGAATACCTTATAACTCCGTAAATCAGAAAATATTTACAGAATTCAATATAAAAAAGTCTTAAGTTTTAAATAAATATATAACAATATAAAAACGTCTTATTCTGTCATGCATCCTCACCACACTTGACTCAATCTGATAACCAACACATGCTATGGTTTACTGCTGAGGATCACCAAGTTATTTCCTCGTGTCACTATGTTTACTTATAAACACAACGGTTTTACTCATATCCGAACAAACAAATAGTAAAGGATGTCCCTCAGAAAATATTATATACACGCTTTTTAAAGCTCATGTAGAATGACCATGGTTTTAGATTTTAAAACATATTTGATCAGTGGCATATTTCATATTAATTTAAATAATACGATATAAATAATTTGTATTAATAGGATTTGCCATAGCAGAAATGTGTGTGTGGGTTTTAATTATGTATAGAAATAAGCTGATGTTTGGTTTATATTTAGATTCGATATCATAACCTTTTATTATTAACTGGTTTTATTTTTAACCTACAATCGATAGTAATTGAATTTCCTTTCACTTGGTAGAATTTCATTATAATAAAGTGAAAAAATATCAAATTATTTTAGTTCTACAAATATTATTTTATATATCGTTGATTTTTTTGAAACCGATATAGCTATCAATTATGCATAAAATATCATTTTTGCGCCTTATTATTTACTAAACGGCTTAGTTAATAATTTCCCAAATAAATTTCGTAGTTCGAAATTTTTAAAAAATATTTCATCTAAGAAAATACATAAAAATACAAAGATGAGTTATCAAATTGAAGAAAAATTGTGAAATGAGGTAATACTTTAAAAACAGCCCTTTGATATGTTTTTTATTGCCCAGCTCGATCAATATTTGAAAATCCTTATTTTTAATATTTTTTTGCAATTTATAAAATATTTTGAGGTATATTCTACCGTTTTTTTCATCAATACCTCTATATAAATATTTATGTCTGATTTTATCAACTGTGTACATATTTGTCAAAAGTCAATTGTTATTTTTTTAAATAATGGGTACTATTTGTCTCGAGTTTCAGTAATAAGAAATTGAAGCACTTCCAGATACTAAAACAATATAGTGTTTTTTATTTTTATTTTGTTTATTATTAAATAATATTTGATTGAATATTATTCAGTGCTTTAAATATTGGTCATCCTGTCTCTGTGCGATCTTGGAAACTTTTGAACTTTCATCTATTTTTGTAAAGAATTATTATGTCTACAGCGTAGACGCATAAATCGCACCAACAAATGATGGGGCTCATTACATATGACGCTGTGAAGAAAGAGATTCTCCTCGAGAAATTCTCCTCCAGATATTTTCCGACGTGATCATTTACTCACGACAACACTGTGTCATACTAATCAGTGGAGACTGGCATATTTAGGCAAATAAATAAAACTTTTATTCCGCTGTGACACGTTTCATTTGGCAATGACCGTCTGGACTCATTCTAACACCTCACAATAATAATATATTATTTTTAAGGGATGAATTAAACAGTCATTTATATTTTTTAATTTTCTAAGTTTAAACAAATATTCACAAGACTATTACGATGATTGGTAGAAAATGTAGACCAATATAGAAAATTGATAGTGATTTGAATAAACAATAAAAAATTAAACAAATTGTGTGTTCTAACCCTGAGATTGCGACCATCTTGGTCTTTTGACATGCGGCCATAATAATGATTACATAAATCAACATTTAAAGAAGCGAGTAAATCTATACTGAATCTAATTCAACATAATCTTTCTGTATTACTAATTACACTTTGCAATAGTAACTCCGAAGATGCATCTGAAAGAGGTGAAACACATGTCACAATAATTGAGTTTGAACCAAAAGTGCGTCCATACTCCTTCAAAGGTTAAGTCGGATTTCATATACACATAATTATATAACGAGATAAAAATCATTTTTGTTTTCAAAATGAAATATAAATGTATACCGAATTCTAAACGTTGTATTTATATTAAAATATATAAGTTACGAAATAAATATAATAAATGACTCTTATTTTTTGCCCACCATTCATATTCGCTATATTTAATATTAAACATATGACAACGCCCATAATATTCCGACACTATTTTCTGATGACGGGTGCCAAATATTTTCTTTCATGTTGGCATCAAAGTATCAGGCGGGCTAATTTTTATATTAAATTCGTGTTTTTTAAACGCGTTATTGATTTATGATAAATATGAAATATACATTAAGCTTCTCAAAATAACATAAATAATATTCTGCGGCCACTAAATGACGATTCGGTTATTTCTTCATACTTAATTTATCGCTGTCTACGTTCTGGAAAAATCGTTACGATTTAAAAAGTATCTTTTTCAGGCCTCTTTACTGTCTGGCGTACTTTACCTGTCAATATTTGGTACTACATATTTTCAAATGAATATTTACACTATATCATGTTTATTTTTACTAAACAGTTTTTCTCTCGAATATTAATGTACATTTATGCAAAAGGTAACCTTTCACAGATTAATAAAAAAAGATTTTTTTTATTAATATTGAGGCAGAAATATATATAAATATAAAATAAAAATACCTAAAATTTTCAGATACTATACATGTGCTTAACATGACAGAGTGTAGACATAAAACTATCAAAATAACTGACGTTAAGCCAAAAAGTAGCGGATTTCGCACTAACAAGATAAATTATCGTTTTTGCGATAATATAATTGCTATAGGCAAGCTTACTTGGTTTATATTAAAATTCTTAATGTTTCAAGTTACGGCCAATATTTTGTCAGATTATATTTTTGTGACTGTATTTTTACTTTTTTCATTATCTTGATGAAATTTGTATATGTAAAACATTAAAAAAATCGTGGTCGTTAAATATAATAGTTGTCAACTTAAAAAATAATATATTGTCATTTTATGAGCTATTTTAAGCTTCTTGTCTGTTTACAGATGTTTTTTTAATGTTTTTCGAGAATCAACTCAACGAAACACGCTTTGAGTTTTAATTATCTAGTTCCACAATATGTAATTATGAAAAAAACGTTACAGCTCGCGAGTCATTTTACGATTTTGGGCATTCAAAAGATGTATGAAAGAACTGTCTGTTTGTTGACTTCATAAGTATAATTTGAATTCAAAATAAAAAAATATATTGTTTCGTATATTTTTTTGTAATGATAACAACACTCTGCAAGTTTTATATTGAAAAGGCTGAGCTGAAGGCATCTCCATGCTTTTTTAACACTACAACGCTAATAGCGGCATACTCTTCACATAAGCATTTGTGACATAAACCAATTTACAGAATATTCGTGGTATTATTTACATGTAATTGAATACGTACTCCTTTTTTAACGCTATTCATATGTAAAACAAATACATAATTAGATAAATAAAAGACTCGCACGCAGTTTTCAAAAAACAAAAATCAGTTGCTCAAAAATATTCTGACGTCATCATAAATACAGTTTTTGCTACAACTATTATATATAAAAATCATATGGATTTATTATTTTGAATATACGTGAAAATTGTCTTCATCAATAATAAGGGAGCGACTATTGTTTCAAACAGGATTGATAATTATCCTTAACCCACCAGTTTCTATTTTTCCGTTTTGCCGTTTCTTAAGATACCTGTCTTTCCCAGGAATTAAAAATAAAATTAAAAAAATTCAAATGTTCTATAACAAATACATCTTGCAAATGGCTTCAAATCCACATTGTGCCTCTTATAATTTCACATAAAACGATCACTGTCACAAATCTCAAAGTAAATACACTAAAACCCAAACAAGTAAGTTATCATTTGTCATCACAATAAAACCACAAAGGCTTTGGCATGCTTTGAACTTTGTGAGATATCATTCTTTGTCTTGAGTAAGCATTTAGGCAGTTATTCCGCATACTTCAGACATATCCATTAAATATTAATTTAAACTTTCTCTGCATGGAGAATTTTTCATTTTCAAAATAAAGGGATACTTATTATTCAAATAATGATTGCAAGCTTTTCATATAAAATAGCAAAGAAGAAGCAGGCAGTAAAATATTGTATGAAAACAAAAAAGTATGCTTATTTTAGTATGACAAATATATGGAGTTTTAATAGTTTTATCAAATATTGAATAATGAATAATTGAATTCATTATAAAAGTGCTACCCATCACTTCTTGGTGGAACGTTATTCTTTTAAAAAAATAAAACTATTTTTTGAAATGTATTTAGCATTAGTGCTTTCATATATAATATTACTTATTGCGATATTTGACTTGTCATGACTTATCGAGATCATTATCAACTGACAGTTTATAATGATCGCGATGCTCAAAACTGGTCCATTATCAAATAATATGTGGAATTTCAAAAAAAATTGTTATCTTATTACTTAAAATAACTGTATTGACAATAAAATTTATTGTTTAACTCAACATTTACTTAGTAGAACAAAATAATGATACTTGTAACTACTACTTCGGCGCTTCTACACGCGTAATATGAGTAAGAAAATAATTGTATACTTAGCTGCATTCGTCGTGCTATATTATGGATAGGATCCATTATTAAAACAATAGCTAGAATTGTTTATTAAAACTTAATTTCGTTACGTTGTATTATTCTCGGTTGCACCTGGTGCGTAAAGACAGGTAGCCCGTATCTTGCATCTAAAAGTGGCAAAAGGCAATGATGACAGTGCTATCATTGCCAGTCTCGGGCAAGCGTGCATGCCTAATCACAGCCGCAACGCGCCGCGGAAGCCCGCCCACCTGTCCTGTCGAAAAAATCTCTATGTTGAACACAATTTACCTGAGTACCAGCCGAGGTAAACGTCCGCGTACATACGTTACGTCTTCACGGCTATCTGACAACGTCATTCACGCGCACACGGGATCGCTGCCATTTGCATAATGGCGATTTTCTTGTTTTATGCGATGTTTCATAGTTATGGTCCATGTAAATGTCAATCACAGACTCATTTAACGATACAATCTTTCAATTAACAAGACATTATTCTTTTATCAAACAAACACTGTCAGATTTTCGTACCATACTCAAAACGATATAAAGTCCCTCAAACTTCATACTGCTAACCACTAATCACAGCCCAACTCAAAAGAGTCATCAAAACGTCTGCAATCGAGACGATAATAAAATCTGATTATATAGATTTGTAAATCAATGAAAAAAACTATCTTATCTGATATTAATAATCCATATAAACAAAACACTTGATAAGTAAACTGCAGAAGAAAAAACAATCAACTTTAATTATTTCAAGACTTCAACAAAAAGGCAATGCTTCTTAATTCAAATATTATTTTCCTTGACACGAATACAGTTTTATAACAATTGCCTAGACATAATATCATTTATCAAATAGTTATTATATTACATTTAAAATGCTAATTTTTGTCCGGGCGGCGTTATTTAAATAAATAAAACACATAATAATGTACAATTTCTACGTACATTTTATTCTTATAAAGATAAAACCGATCCCAATCTGTTTCAGAATATGTGTAGAAATACTTTGTTTTTATTTATTTAAAAAAAAAATCTTTTCATGTACTTTTACTAAATATTTTTAAAAGAACACGACCGGTTGCATTATCCCGATTATAATCACCAAATAGTTAAAAAATTTTTTTCCATGAATTGTCAGTATTTTACATATTACATTAAAACAAATGTGTGTAATATTGCCGGTTTTTTGATTCCAAGAATTTTAATCGGACATCGTGGATCTTATCCAATTAAATATATAAATAGTCCTTTAGTCACTGGTGCTAATTTAAGAATCGTCTCCAAGGTCTTCCTGTCACTGAAGTATTTATAAACTGTAAAACCCGCCATCTTACGACTCTAGTCATCTGGACGCGTTATTTTTCCCGACAATAGAACGTTATTGTCGCGAATTTGTCAAATTTTCTTTTTGCCTCTCGCATCTGGAGCGTGTCGGCTATAGTTATCTGCCGCCGGAACGTTTGTCGGTGGAAAAAAAGACGTGAAAAAGATGACGATTAACGTTGTCAGACCCCGTGGCGATTGACGCGAATGACTCCATTGCAAGTGCAGACAATCAGAGACCGGAGGAAACCGGAACTGCTAGATAACTCCCGTATATATTAACGCAAATCAATCAATAATGTAAAAAATCACTTTTAATAATTTCTTAAATATTTGCATAAATATGATACTTTTTGAATGGAGTATAATTTTCTTCCTTCGAAATTGTTTGTCTTCGTCTTAAAAATTATAGACTCGCCGATAATGGCAGATAAAGGCATTTTTTTACTTATATGTAAAGACCTTCTAATAAACATTATGGTATATCCCTTTTATTTTATTTAAAAATAAATATATATTTGGCATTACAGCTTACGCCAATGCGCCAAATATTCTTAGTTGTGTAAGTCATACGAGATTAACTCGATGGTAAATAATGTATCAGTTGTGCACATAATCAACGATAAATAACATACACCCAGCCCAATATTTCTTTTTTCAATTGAAAAATTCTGACCTTGCCGGGGATTGAACCCGGGCCCCCTGATTGCTAGGACAAAGCTTTTGCCACTAGACCACAGGGACCGACTTTTAATGTGTTCATTGTAAAAACAATAAGACAATTTTTTGTGCGAAAGCGAAACCGGTCCTGATCCTAACAAATTTTATGCAGAGTAAGTACAAACAATGTCTTGATATTTTTTATCATTATGGTATTTAATAGTTTTGATTATTTCGATTGATAAAAAAATGTTTTGAAAGTCGTTATATAAACCTTGAAAATTTGTCCAGTGTATAATATCGTATTTTGAAACGATATATCAACATTATTTAATCAAACAGTAAACTGCAGTTTTCCACATTTTAAATGTGATATTGCCAACTACCGTTATATTCTTAATTTATATTTCAGTCATGGATTACGACCATCATTTTCAAAACAATAATTAATTAATAGTATCAATAAACTTACTGCACTTTCACTAATGTTTAACAGTGTATTTTAGATGCACATATACATACGATAATAATATTTTAATGCAAAGGGTTGTCAGCTGTCACTATGCCAAGCAATTAATCATTTTTTGCACGCGACATTAATTCATTTGTGAAAACACTTATGAGCAAAGGAAAGGTTTATTATATGGAATGGGCATTTAAAAAGAATTACACACATTCTGTGACGCTGTCTGTACGCCTGAGTCTGCCATTTATCTCTCGTTATGCATTTTTATCACAATCTTGTACGCTTTAAAATACAATATGTCAAATTTTGTCCAAGCTCAGAGAATATTAATTATATATATTTCCAGTTAACAAAGTTTCATTAATCATTTCTGTCCCCCTGCATTTTACAAAATACTTCATAATAAAACCACACTTAAAATGGTAGTTGGTAGTAATTATGAATATAACCCGAATTTCTTTCTCATATTCTGAAGATATTAAGTATAATATAGTAATAATTAACAGATTTATTTTGCATCTGATTAAATTAAATAAATATTAATGTTCGAAAAAAAAATAATACTGGAATTAATTTAATTTCTTTTTTAAATCTGCCTTCCATACCATGATTCAAATGCAAACGACTTTATTGGTTGGATTGACATTTACTTATTAGCACTCCATTATAACACGGTGAAAAAAAGCAATGTATTTTAGTTCTACAGCAATTATTTGATATATGGTTCATAGCTATTTTGGCTTATGCCATTGTCAGAACTAGTTCTTAGCTTAGTTAGTTAGCTATCAACAATACTTCATATAATTTCTGTAGAACTAAAATACATTGACATTTTTTCACTGTGTGGCAAACGAAGATTTTTTTTGATGTTCTTCAATGTTCTATTTATGTAAAGATCTTCCACAAAAATCAAAAGAGAAATATTTGTTGACACAAATGCATTTTATCTAATGCTTCATACAACATTAACAAATTAATGATACTGTTATCGGCCAAGAATAAAATGTAAAATTTATTGTTGATGTTTAGAATTGATAGCTGGTTGGCTAATGCCAACTAATTTTTGCGACATATCGACTAATTGTCAAAACGTATGGCAGATGCGGGCTGCCAAATGATGCTTACCATTTCACAATTAAATGAATGATACCGCAGTAAAAAGGCAAATTATTTAATTTGTGGAACGCAAAGCCGCCCAATAACAGCGATCGATTGCTGCTTTAAATTGGATCGGAACACATTGACATATTACTAGAATGACGCATACATTTCAGGATTACAATTAAAACGTTTTAAGGGCATACGATACATTCATATTTGTATGATAAATATATGAGAAGTACATGTTTTTCAATCTGATTCATTGTCACTTAAAAATATTGTTGTATTTTTTTTTATTTTATTTAATATAATTAAATTTCAGTTTATTATTAATCAACTCATATTGTATTGCCATATGACTTCTAAGCTATTTTTTATTCACTTGTGGTCCTAACGGATTGTTTTGATATCATTTTCTGTGTATATACATTTTACATCGACATAACCAAATAGAATATAATTGATTATTTAAAACACATTATTTGAGATTAGGAAAATTTTAAAAATATGTACAATAATTATAATCTTCTCATACAAATAATTGTTTTAATTCCGTTTGTGTACTATTGGGGTAGCAAAATAAATGTTTTTTTTTTATTCATCTTTTTTAAAGCTTCTATATCGAAGCCATTTTCAGGCTGACGTAAAATAGCTTCGAAAGAATTATTTTGAAAAAATGAAAATAATAAAACATATTTAGTACTTTTTCGACATAAAATTTATTGGATCAGGATTGTCAACTGATGATTGACAATGCTCAGTTGACAATGCTCGCCATGAGCGAAACCGGTCCTGCTCCAATACATTTTATCTGGTAAATGTACTTAAAATGTTTTGTTATTTTTATTATAATGCCATTCCACCAAGTATTGACAGTGAACAACTTAAAAGTGATATGTGAAAATATTAAAACAGAAAAACTTTAATAATGTTTATTAAAGACAATTTTTTTTATCTTCTTACGTATCGTGCATGTAATTTTCAGCGTCAATTTGGGGCAGCGTTTCGCACGAAACACTCGTCATGAGATGTCGCACTCTGCGTGACCTTGACGCCACGCACCGTCTACAACCGACGCCGTATTTACCAAACAATCCGACGCCCACGCGTATCGCGTCTTCTCGTTTTACTATCAAGACGCTAAGGACTGGTTTTTCACAGAGCATTTTGCCGGCTAATGTTTTTGGATGTCTGTATCAAGTTCCCAAGTGGATCTGCTAATATCCAATTCTGTATCGATTATATCAAACCATACTGATATCTTATATACATACTAACATATGATTTTATAATATATATAAATTGATAATACTTCATATGATCATTGAACATTAATAAATGTTCTGATATTAAATGGTTGGAATTTATAACTTTGTAGTTATTTACTAAAGATAAAATCAAATTAATAAATATATGAAATAAAACAATCAATTCGCTACAAACATTTTATGACAAGAATGAAACTGTTTTTAGGCAATTCTTTAAATTTTAATGGTATTTTCTATATATACCACAATAAAATTCATTGATCTATCTATCACTTGTAATGTATTCACTGGCCACTTTTGGTATTATAATATGATCAGGACCCGTTACACTCATAGGGAGAATTTTCAATTGATGAAAAATAAATTCCATACAATTTGAAGATATAAAATTATGTATAAAAGTTATGAAAATTTTACTAATAAAGTTCATTCTCCGATTCAATTTATGCAATTTTATAATAGTGGTAATAAATATATAACAAACATTTCTCATAGAACTGTAAAATTTGAAAGCCTATCAATTTTGTTGGCGCCTACTGTAAAAAATGAAAAAAAAATAATTTAAAAAACTTGCCATAGACAAGAATAGCTACTTATTAGAAACGAAGGTTTTTCTTGATATCGTGCTAGTGATACAACAATATAACGGTGTTTTATTAGTATCAAATATTAAGTAAACATTATCATTGTCAGATTTCTTTGTAGCATAAAATTGTAAGGGGAAGTCGTCGACTGCGAGTAAATCAATAGCCTAATATCTCAACGGGGAATACAGGAAGGAAAATGCCTCAAAATTCACATCTGATATCCAATAATCATAAATAAATGGACGAGGTAACAGTGAGGGAAGAAGTGTGAGTTATAATGTGAGGGAACGAACGGATATTTCCAAATAAGGTGTTTAAAAAATATTTGAGACGCTTTTTAAAAAAATATATAATTTATAAAATACAATTCGATATATGTATATATGTATACCTATATTATTGCGAATTTCGGAAGTAACCTCAATTGTTTAGTTGTTAATTGGTCGTTTCTTTGTTAGCAACCATTGAACTTTTAAAGTAAATATTGAAATATATTACTAAGCTAAAAACTTTTTTTGTAGTTATTCAAATATGTAATATTAACCTTAATAAATTATTCATGTTTGAAAGTTATTAATAACTACTGTTTTTAAAATATTACAGTATAATGTGTTGATGTTTATAAGTATGTAAATATAATACAGTGATTTCCAAAATTCAAAAATAAAACTGCAAACTCGTCTTGTTGGATTGCTTAAATATATTTACATGTATACTTCTTAAATATGTAAGAAGCATTAAGTATGTAAAATAAGAATAGACCGCGAATCTTTTTTACAGAATATTCATGAAAATATATTATTTACTTAAATTATACTCTAATTTATTGAGAAATTAATTTTAATTACAAGCGTTTGTTTTATTTTAAATATATAAAACCATTACTTTAAATATATGATACGTTAATTAAAGCAAGGACTTTAGTCGACGAGTCAACGTTGCTGGCTAAGTTTATAGTACTCACAGATTCTAATCCTAGTACAAACAGTTTCGTTAATTTATTAATCAAACGATTTTGGTTCAAAGGCATGTCTGTCCAAACGATACTTTCTTACCCATTCTATCTTAAGGATGTTTTGAAACGGGAGCGGTTATCAAACCACTAGTTTTGCCTTAGCCCTATGCTTACTCTCTTCTTAGTAAAAAGCAGTTGTCTTTTTACGACGGTTTAAAAAATACCTCTTATTAAAGCCGTACAAAGTCACCTGAAAAAATCTCTTTTCATCCCAAAAGCCATTGTGGATAAACATAAGTCTCAGTTGTTGCGATAATATGATATTAACATGGTATCATTTTCTAGCTGAATATCGGTTTTTCATGACTAAGCAAGTGTTTTCATATCACCGAACTGATACATTTCTGTAATATTACGAAATAGGGTGTGTTTCATGTTGCAGTAAGGTCCTTCTACTGGACGGCAAAATATCACTCCACATATTAATACCTTGGGGGTCATTACAATCTGACGGATAGTAAATTTTGCTATTACACGTTATGAGTTATGAACATTCTATATGGACAGGGTAAATGTTTATCAGCTTTAACGAATGAAGAACATAAAAATAACTATTTGTAGATTACACATATTTTTGAAATAAAGCATCACATTTTTTTTTTAAATAATGCTTGATTCAACGTGGGTACAAAAAAAGGAATTATGGAATGAGCATTATTATCTATGAATAATAATGATAAGTATAGAAATGTCACATGAAGTGTGAAATCAAACATTATATCAAGAACTTAGTTCACACTATAAAATATAGCATTTTAGGGACGATTTTGCCCAGCAAATAAACCGACTTCATTTGTACATGAATGGCTCAATATGGTAGTGACCAAGTTATCATAATTATTTCGGATACGAATGTTTTTTTTGTTGCTTTAATGAAAATATTTTCTTGATTGAATTTCAATATAATGAGGTAATAGTAGATTTAATCCACTTTGTTCTTCTCTCTTTACAACAATTTTTGTTTTTTTTTAATAAAGATATGAGTAATAATAACTTTTTTGGAGTCGGTGCACACGACAATAAATAATTCCATTTAGGGCTTGATATATTTTCCCTAGTCACAAAATTGTAGTTCTATCATTTTGAGAAATATTTCATCACGATAATACCATACCATTTGTTTATATGCGTTTGAAAATATTTTTATTTCCAAATTCATCGATGCAAGAGAAATTTCAAACGTAATAAATGATTCGAAAGTATTGTTTGCGATACGATTTATTTTTGCCCATTCATGCAAATTCTTGTTCTTTTTATTTCCATTTTATCACCCGTAAACAAATTCATATGATAACAGTTTGCCTTTTGTTTCTTTGGTTTAAAGTAGCCAAAACCAGAAGCAGTGTATCTCTTTTTGCTGAAGGGTATAGTTCCACGAAGAAAAAGGAAACCGTAAGAAGACGGCGAAGAATATTATATCAATATATTAGAAATTTATATGGGAAAATGGAATATACGAAGAAGCAAACAGAAATACATATCATCATAAATGGGACTGTAAAAACTTTTTAACTGCAGTCTCAATATGTTTATAGCTATTACAATAAGTAAATTGTATTATATTTTCAATCTTTGATGAAAACATATCTTCGCATATCCAGAAGGGCAATAAAATAACATTACTTTGTGTATCAGGTAAACAGATTTATTCGCCGTATAAACATCGCATTAAAATTATTTGAAAGTATTTATGGAGGTGATAAAATTTTTCGTAAAATAATATATCTTGGTACAGATAAAGTGTAAAAATTATTTCATATATAATGTTAGTAACTTTAGTATTTGTTCATGCTGTGAAAATTTTTTACATATATCATTATAATATATTGCAACAACACAGAAACACCGCAATTGTAAAACTGATGCAATTTTATAATTATTCAGTATTATTGTTCTCTCTAAGACTAAAGCAACGAAATAAATGTTGCGTTTTTAGAACAATTATTTTAAGCTTAATAGTTTATCACGTATTCTTCAATTTCTTCCAGTACATTGGCCATTTTGTATTGTGTGAAGTGCACGTGAAGTCCAAATTCTTAAATTAAAAAGTAAACAAGTGATGTAAAGTGCAAGAAATTTTATATAACGCAAACTCCTTTGTTGTATATACACTATATTTAGAAATAATTGAAATTATACCGATTACCGATCTAGTCACTATTGAATAAGATCATATATCAAGTAATATTTTGTCAGCCAATTTGTTAATTTTAAGCTCATTAAGGGTGGTTAATTTCACAGTTTGAGAGTTAATCACACTTTGAGTTATATCAGCCTAAAACACGAGGACCATGTAACAAAATATGTATGTAGTTTCAAAGTACACTAACCGCTATGAAGAACCCTTTCAAAACGTTATCATTTTATACTTGAAGAAGGGGTAGCTCACGTACTATCATATTTCATAGGAATGGGGGAAGACGGATGGAGGATCCGGCAGTGGTGCGAGAAAAACAGGCCGAGATAGCGACCGACCTCCCCAGTGAATCTTTCCCGGAAGCTTTATACTAATAATTTTACACCCCATTACTCCGTTCATCTTGCATATTATTGGGGCGGCTGTGATGTCTTTCTTGCTCGACGCCCGACTGCTTTTATAGCGTCCTCACTGTGCTTAAACCAGATGCTGGCAACATTTTTGAGAGCGTGGTTCACTGCAGATCACAATCAATATTCACTCTTTATCTATAATTGCATTGATTGTTCCAAATTCTAAAGCCTCAGTTTTTATATTTCCACATGCCCCGATTCTTTTCCCGGTAAGGAAAATCTTACATATAATATTTTCTCTCGTGTCTAACAACCTACATATTTATATGAATATATCATTTTAAATGATATATAGAAGGCATAAATGAACACCAAAATCATTTGATAACACAATAATTTTGTTCTGTTTCATAAATTGTTATTTTTAGAGTGATTTTGATTGTTAGCGTTTGTTTACACGTTAACACTTTTTCTAAAAATAACGTCGATTATTTCTCTAAACCACTTCTCTTCATTTTAAAAATATTAATATATTTATAAACATTTATGATTGTATTTGCTGTAAGCCAGTTAATGTATCGATTTTAGCACAACAACGGTTTTCCGAACAGTTTTCAATATGTACTATGATTTCGGTAGCTGAAAAATAGTTTTTCAAATTCAATCTGTAGAGAATTAAATTGTTATACAGTTATTATTTAAATATTAGCCATGATCTCTCAAATATGTTTTATATTTTATATTCCAACATTTTATTAAGTACCTTTATCTTTGTTATGAATTAACTGTTATGATTTAAGCGCGTAGTTGCGAATCGCTGCATTAAGATCCCAGGCCCGTGGCGTGCATAAAAAAGGGGTGATGATTTTCCCAAAACCGAATTGAAAATCCCAATTTTATGCCATTCGATATGCCGCTACATATTTTCCGAGTTTATATCGCAGCGCTCACGTTCTTGGGGATGTAAAATCATACGTTATTTTATATTCTCTGGTTTCATTCTGTTTGACGGCGGCGCATCTCAGCCAAATCTCTTTGTTTATGTTACGTTTGCCCCGCGAATAAATCGTGGGAGAAAATGATAAAACAGAAAAACGAGAGCGGAGGAAATTTTCTATTTCGCATATTGTGTACAAAATCGTAAAGTTTATTTCTCTGTGATTCAGTTTTTACGTCCGTCTTACGCGGAATGGCGGCGTATCCGACTGTTTTGTTTTTCACGCAGTTTTTCTTTTTTATTTGCATTAGCTGAAAATGCGAATTTTCTACGATCGCTTATACCGAAAATATGTCATCCCCGAAATCTCCATGGTTTATTTCCCATCCCTCTCCCGCGTCGCATCGATTATGTCCTCAAGTCCTACCAACATCAAAATATTATTACATTGAAGACTTCCATATATTATTATGATTTTTTTTAATTTTTTAATTATACCTAACGTGATAATTGTATCGTTTATTTGATAAATAACGGAACTTGAAACATTGGTTGTATGCGAAAATCTTCTTCTCAAACAAGCTTATTTGACCATGCCTGCTCTCAATTATGAACATCTCAAGTAAATCGCTAAGTTTTTTTCTTTCGGAGAGACAGAACAGTAAATAAAAAAAAAGATTTGGCGATAAATTTGTGGAAACTTATTTTTAAATAAAATTTCAGGTAACTTAGTTTATTCAACGTAGTGTGTGAGTCACAAAATACGTTTAATAAAGTTTTTTTTAATTTATATATTATTTTTTACATATTTACTTTATCTATGGGCTGTGAAGAATCGGATAAAAAGAAAGGAAATCTATTCAAACCTCTGGTTACAAATCTATGTATCGATTGAAAGTGCATTGTTATAAATTGTCCATTCTAGGTTATAAACCCTATACCATACAACCGAGTAGATCAAAATTTTAACAAACTCGGCCACGGAGAAAATAACACGTATTATTTATTTAAAAAACATGCAAATGTTGAGCAGAGTAAGGAAAAATATTTAAAATAACATAATTTTTCTTTTCAACAGCTGTAAAAATTTATAAAGTTATATCAAAATATTCTAGTACCTAACAATTTTACAATATCGCATAATAAAATGCAATATATATCTATACTGTATATTTCCACAGCAAAATATTTACCTCATGGTGCGTAGATATAGAAATATGTACACAAGAAGTAGGTACATATTTCACGGCTTTAATATAAAATATTTTCCTCTGAAATTCGCGCTCTAGTATATTCACCCCACCAAACAAATATGAGATCCGATATCGAGATTCGAAATTCAAATAACCATATGCGATATTATTATTTGTGTGGAGAGGTGGCGATAAGTCAATGTTGACAGAGCCAAAATAAATAATATCTTTTGGAAAAGGATCCTATGTTACAAAGGCGAAAAGTAATATTTAATATATCATTTCTAAGCATTTCACAACTCAGTATTGTTCTTCAGATATAATTCAATATTAAAATAATTTTAATATTAAGGCACGGCAACAATTACCTGTTTACCATGCCACGTGTAGTAAATGGTCCATCAAGTTAATGGTTGAATTTTTTACATGAATAAGTAAAAAGCATACAATTATTATAATAGAGTAAACATGGTAATATTTCATATACAGTTGTATAAGTAATGTCAATCATAAATTGTATCGTACCAATGTTTTATATACTTTATATATCTTCTAATTGAGTATACAGTTTTAGTGAGTTTTGGTGAAGTTTTAGTGACGATATTGTGATATTTAATATTTGAAAAATCATCATGAACTGTTGCTCAAAAATAATGTAGGTCACTAAATTTTGTATTAAACCTCCATTGATTCTAAGGAATATATATTTTTTTATAATGCAAATCAATATTAAATTTTATGCACCATCATCGATTTTACTTCTCACACATGAATTTAAAGCTGACAATTTCCGAAACGCAGAGACAATATATCTCGATTTTCATCAGTTTACGACTTGTAAGTATACAAACAAACTAATGAAATTATCTAATATATTTATCCTTTTCTCCACTCTTGAAATATCATAAACTATCGAAACGTTTTTTTGTATGAATTCTATAATTATAACGATGGAAATATTTTATAGTAAGATTCATTAATATTGCTATATAAATCTTAAATTTATGGCAATATACCTTTCAGTTATAGAAATAAAATCGGAAGTTAGAGACGTGTGCGCTGTCAACGGAGTCAACGGCAGCTAATACATCCGCCGGAAGGGGGCAGTTTGGTCCTCATAATAAGCCAAAATAAACAGCGGGGAATCCCCTTTCGCGTATGCCGTTCATCTGTCGTTAATATTATTCTATTTCATTTTAATTACACTTCTTTCATTAAAATTTCATCACAATTAAAAACCAGTGTCAATCAAAGAGATTTTAAAGATTTGAAGTTTTAAAAAAGGTAGAAAACAAAAGAACGGCTGGACTACTTATGCATTCAGGAAACAATTCACGACAAATTAGTGAATATAAACGTCATGACATTAGCTTAAATTATATAATAGTGTCTAGTTTCGATAACTCTTCCTTAATGAGCTACATCGGGCCTGATTATTGTAATTTAAAAAATGTGCAATAAGTACTACAAATGGTGTTTATGATTACACAATCTTTAATAGGTATAGTTCGTTATTATTTTTTATAATTATGTATGTATTCGTTTATATAATGGATCAGGTAAACCAACTCGATCAATAAATATCATGAAACACTTGTTGAGGTTTATCGATATTATTTTGATATATTGAAAATCGGAGATATTTATGTAATCGGAGATAATAAAGGAATATTTCAATATTAAATTAAAAATAACTTTGGATCATTCCACGTATTGTGTGACTATAGGTGACACGTTTTTCATCAGACAGCATCATCAGACTAACTATCGCAAAGATACTACGTTCTAAAGTTACTAAGAGTATAAAAGTCTCTAAAAGAGATAAAACACGTGTCACTGATAGTCACACAATACGTGGAATAATATAAGCTATTTTTAATTTTATATTTAAATGAGCGCCCACAAAGATACCGCCGAATCCATCTAAAATAAGCAATGAAGAGTAGGCTTATCTAAATTAGTTTTGAATATTTAAAAATAATGACTCTCTTATTCGTGTTTGGTGTAAGTCATATCAACGTTTCATAGAAAAGCAACATCACTCAATAAACCCGCAATGAAAACCCACCCCGCGTTGTATTGTTTCACCTTTGACGTATTTAACAGCGGAGTGGTGTGAAATGTCCTGAAGCAATAACATTGGCTGAATAAATATTTGCTGCACCAGGCGATGCAGCAGTAGCAGAGCTCTGCAATATTGAATATTTGAGTTGACACAAGAAGTTGTGAATATATTATTATATGTACTCAAAAAGAAATAAAAAATTCACAGCTCAGCTCTACAAACTAGGGTGCAGTCAAATATTTTTGCGGAAATGGAATACAAAATGCGATACAAAAAGATTTATCATTTATATATCACTCAGCATAAAAAAGTATAATGTAAGATATTTATAGAGTGACGCCTCTTCACATATGCATGGATTCGGCGGTAACTTTGTGAAAGCTCAGTATAATTTTAAATAACTGTTTCACGTATTGCACGTATTTCGCCTAACTATTGCATGGTCGCACAGTAATCGTGGGATATGTAACCTGATGATGTCTTTGAAAGTGGCGAAACACGTTTCACGTATATTCACACAATACGTGGAATAATCTAAGATATTTAAAATTTTATATTGCCTTTTGACAGTTCTGAAATAAACATTTAATAGTGATATATGTTGCATTCCCTTAGTACTGGTATTTATATACTAACTAAACTAAACATATTTTATAATACTACTTCCACAATTATTTTGATAAACAACAAAACCGGCTTCGCTTATCACAGGCATTATCAACTGATGATAATACTCGCCATTGTAGTAGTAGCACAGTAAAATGTGAATTATTTATTTAGAATAATGCCTTTCCATCAAAACATGACCTTTAACATCTTAAAAGTGAAAATATATTATCTGACAAGATTAGGCAGCTTTCTCTTAATTTTTTATGTTGGCTTCCCTTCAATAATGGTCTATAAATCTTTCAAAATGGAAAAGAGTAGATTATTTGATTTTTTTCAAATTTCCAGTGTAACATAGTTTCATAAAATATCTCCACCAATTTCTGCTACTTCTCTTGTTAATAGTAATCACCACCGTGATAATCACACCATCCATGTTTGTATTTTTCCTGATAAATATTGTGCTTAAAATGCTACGGGCATGATATTTTTGATTGTTTTTATTTATACTGCAGAGAATTATTTTGACTGCTCTTGTCAGTGAGTTCTCGCTGCGCTCCGAAATCCCGCCAAATTTCTTTTTAGCGCTCTTTTGTTATTTCGCCACGTCATCCGGGCGTAAAAAGTTATGACCGGTGAATATTTTGTTCCCAACCAGATAGAAACGATAAGCCGTAAAACGCGAAAACATGACCGCAGTCCCAAAAGGGCCTTCCTACCACTGTCCTCCGTTTATTCGCATATCCATTTCGGTTATGACCGTATGACAACTTCTGTATATTTCGCAGGCTGCTATGTGAGATTCTCGGCAGTGGCGTACGCAACAAGCCCTGCAATACACATTACCAGGGGTGGGGAAAATTTTAAAATGCATTTTACTTTTCAAAAATCTTACAATTCTACTAATTTAAATGTTGCATAATAAATACTCTGTGGTTTTATATATGACAAATAAAGTGATCGGCTTTTTAATAAGACTTTTTCCAAAATTCAAAATCAAAGATCTTGCAGTATCTTACCGTATGTGCAATGCTTTAACTAACCGTTTAATAAATTTTAAGGTGTTCACTGTCAATACTTGGTGGAATGACATTATAATAAAAATAATAATACATTTTTAGTACTTTTTCCACATAAAATTTATTTGATCAGGACCGGTATCGCTCATGGCGAGCATTGTCAACTATTCCTTATAACAGTTGAAAATGCTCGCCATGAGCGAAACCGGTCCTGATCAAATAAATTTTATGTGGAAAAAGTACTAAAAATGTATTATTATTAATCGTTTAATTATTGCCATTCGATTATGGAAGTTATATTATATTCTCTTGCTTTATGACGTTTTTTGGCACTTTGAAAGTTTAACCACGCAACTAAATAGGTCGACAGCCCAAAGGCGTTGTCCACACGGCTACAAGCTCAAAAATAGCTATATTTTTCTTATACTATTTATTTATAATAATTTACACATAACCATCTGAAATGTATTTTGAAAAGCCTGCGGCGCTGAATGCGAATTCTCTGCTACACTAGTAGCTAGACTCAATAATGTTTTTAACAGAAATAAACTATCGGAATCAATGATGTTGCTTATCACTTTAAATGTGTACACATTCAATATTTAGTGGAATGGCATTATGTATATTAAAATAATAAAACGTTTTCAATACTTATTCAACATTCAATTTATTAGATCAGGATCGGTTTACCTCATAGAGAGAATTATCAACTGATGACTGGTGAACTGATGGAACTGGTCATAATCTAATCAATTTAATGTGGATAGTAATATGTGTTCTTATTTTTATTATTAATGTTGCTTATATTTCAATAAATTGGCTGAATCATAACCACGAACGAGATGATTATTTCTCATGTATTTATTGAAGTAAGTATAATTTTATCGTAAAATGTGCACCACTGTTTTCCCCAAATTTCAAAACGGGGAATTGTTGAGTGTATTATCCGTATCGAATAAAACCTTCTGTATTGACGTTGCAAAATATGATCTTCAATAGGTTTAGTGCATGAAGCGTTTACTGGTATATCTTTGATGGGTATGTTATGTCCGGCGTTGGGCGTTATGTTCAGGAATCCCCGGAGGCTCGTTCCGTTGCGGCCACTCTGGATTACAGCTCGAGGAAGAGAGCGCCAAATCATCCCGCTCGATCCTGCTACGTGTCATACTCATAAAAATATCCCCATAGAACTGGACGATGTCCATACATACCAAGTGTCAGCTATCAAAAAGTGATGTGGATATTTTTACAGGACACAACAAAACAAAAAATACGACAAGTATCCAAAAACAGAGTTTATTAAAAACGGTGAACAATGTAATACAAAGCCAATCATTCATATACATTTGATAGTTTAAATAATGTTTTTGTTTTGTATATTTTTCGAACACTTAAAAAACGTATAGCAAATCAATTTCCATCTGATTTATAAAATACTAGTATTGCGGCGTCGCTCGGACTAAGCGACCAATAATTATTCAATGTTATATCATTCGACATAATTATATCACAAAATCTAACATCCAAAATAGAGCAAAAATAAAATCACAAACTTTATTTAATTTGATGACAGCCCCATTCTCGCCCATTAAAATGTCCAAATTCTAGGAAAAAATCTAATTTGCTGTCAAAGAAATGTCAAATAATACCTTCACATAAATAATAAACATTATTATATTAATAAAAGCCGGAAAAAGTTCAGTAGAAGACTAATTTATTACATTTTGACTAAATGTCTTCGCCGATAAAAATTCAAACATATTTTCTTTCATATTCGTTTTTATAGCAACTTAATGACCAAACAATGCAAAAGGGAATTACAGACATACATACGCCGTTTCGGTTTTATATATAAGATATTCCAAATTTCTATACAGTGATACGTCTAGCTGTAATTCATACGTTTTTAAATAATGAAGTGCAGTTTTATGTTGATTATTAACAGTTTTATCAATATAAAAAGTTTCAACATGAAATTATTTTAATATATTATGAGTTTTTTAATAAATATTATTCAAGTTAACGTTGTAGTCGTCCAAATTCTTTTTATAAGAACATGGTTATGCCAGAGTGCCGGACATAGTTAACTGTAGCATAATCAGGCCGCACATTATGCCGTCCATTGCCACGCGAGTTTCCTATCCTTGTATCGAGCTATTTATTGTGCTCTTTTTTGGTGGTCAATATTCTTCTATTCCCAGAACACCTTTCGGAAAAATAATGATGCTTTATTAAAGCTGTTCATAATGAGATCTGATGCGCCGCGACAAAGCCATTCCACTTGATATGTTTAATAAAAGCATACTTCTAAAATCTCTTTGCTTCCGCATTCCTGACTTTTCATGTATTTTTTATAGCGTTGTAAAATTACCACGCTTCGGTGACAAGAACTTTTCTTTAAATTGTGAATAATAGCCGCCCAAGTTATCGTTCACGTTTCTTGTCAACAAAATAATATAAAAAGCAGATGTGAGCCGGTCGGTAGTCGTGAACGACTCTTCTTTGATTATGCTAAAAATATCATTAAACAAAATTCCAGAGTGCATGCCTCGATAGTCATAAATGCATGAAAGAGTTATTGTGGTCGGCACGAGCCATAGGTTAAATGTATGATAAACAAGCCACAGGGTTGATCGTATCATAATGACATCAAGGTTTTATGGCTTACAGAATTGTTTATAACTCAGTAAAAGTAGACAAAGTAGTCAAAGAGATAGACTGCCCGTCTTGAAAATAAATAAACATGCAATAGCTCTTTTTATAATTCAAACAAGATCAGTGTCTAAAAAAAGTTATCTTTTGAGAATTCTTAAATATTAAAAATAAGGTTCTGCAACCAGTTTTCACGTCCGCCGACTTCAAACGTTATCGAGGTAAAAAAGAAGACTGCTCAAATTGTTGCCCTCAAAAGAGCTGCATGGGACTGATTTTTCATCTTTTGTAAAAGCATAACATATTAAATAAAATAAATTCTAAGCTGTTCATTGTCACTTCTTGGTGGAAAAGCATTATTTTCCAAACACAATTTTACAAAGGTCAGGACCAGTTTCGTTTATCACATTAAAAAATTTGCAATGGTGTGAAACAGGTTCTGATCATTTTAAAATTATATCTGTGGAATAAGTACAAGAAAATGTGTTTTATTCATTTAAAAAAAATAGTATGTGTACGTCCCGTTATCACAAACACTGGGACCAATACGTATTATCATGAAAATAAATTTTAAAAAAACTGTTAGTAATATGTACACTATTTTCTTTAACCGATCAAGTTAGATATTTAAATTTAAATAGAGATCAAGTTAACTACGACATTTTCATTCGCAACAAATTGAATTTTGTAAATATCAATGATGCTTGCCAAATTTTATAAATACAAATATAATATGTCGTCCACGAGAAAAAAACAACAATAGACGTGTCAAAACTTGGCAACAGTCTAATAAAAAAATCCGCTTTGTTTTATAATTTGAAACATTTAACAGCCCTACGCATTCAGATATAATTATTAATAATAAAAAAGAAGAGACGGCGTGTTAAGCTTTTAAATGTGAATTATGATATCTCGAGAGAAAGGTTGGCTAATAGCCAACAAGACCACGAGGCTGCGTGAGGAAAAGCGGAGGAGAAGGCGAAATTCAACTCAGACATCGGTGTTAATAGCTCTACAATTATTCGGAATGTTTTCATATCTCATTTTAACTACACAGTTAAAATAAAAGAAACTAGCATGGCCGTGTCATAATTTTATTGGATGCAATTTTGAGACTTTCGTGGAAAACTTATCTGAATATAAACTATGCCACGGCTTGAAATTTTGTCAGTATAATTCTAATATTTATTGTGTTGAATATTTTATGAACATAGTGAATGAGTATTGGTTTTCTGATATATTATACTTTACTGAGAAACTACAGTATAAAATAAAATAGCTTGCGTTTACACTTATATAATAGTGATTTCTTAAAGATGTCAGAACTGAAAATTGTTTGCAAGTTTTTGCATTCAATAAAAACATTGGCCCGAAAGATGAAGAATTGGATTGTCAAAACGACGAAACTCGTGTCACACTTTCTTTAAACAATAAATGGTACAAGTATTGAGATACCAATTTAAATTTTATATTATTTATATTAAATGGTCTCATTTAAAAATACGTGTACGACATTTCTCTTTTTATTTATCATTTTTTAAGTCACTTTATCACTTATAATATAAATTGAGAAAAACATATTTACATATATTATTATATGCCAATGTTCCAGGTTGTCAACTTCCAGACAAGCTCAGGGCAAACGCAATTTGATTTATTAGGTTAACTTGGTCTTAGCAGTTGAACAAAACATTTGGAATTAATAATTTAAATAATTATAAAAAATAATCGGAGCTATTAATCTTAATACAAATTGTTTCACCTGTCAATCATCAAATGGAACTTTTTAAACTGTAGTTATAGTATCTTTATGTCAATGTGAAATATCTGACTTTTTAATAAAAAGTAATACTAATATAATTAGTTTATTACTCGTGTTGTATGTATAAATTATTCATTGAAAACATTGAAATCTCATTCTAAGCTGTACATGCATTATATTTATGAGGCTTTACGTGTACGCCTTGAATATGAGACCTGTTAATTATTACAACTAAATAAAACAATCATGTTAAACAAAGCTGCACTCTAATTAATTGTTGAATTAATGTGTGATTTTCTTTTCAGGTAAGCCTCGCTAGAAACAAGCATTTGATTAATATGCGCTACGCCAAACAAATTCTCCATCGGTAAGTCAGTAATTACGTTCTCCATATTTGAGAGATAACTGTTTAATTTACGACCGGTGTCTTAAAATTATGCGATATATATTCACTGATCGATCTTCCGGACAAAAAATGTCGGCCAGAAAAATAAATTAATTAAGTCACATATCGTAATTAATACTCGTTATCTGGACAATATTATTGTATTCAGCCATAAATCAAAGGTAAATTATTCAATTCCTGAAGTAGCTATACGATTAGCCTCGATCCAATGAATGTCGGTTTGTGTGTATCGGAGGAATCGTAAAACTGGAGATTGACGGACGTCGTTTAGAGCGAAGCAAGTGATAAGCTCAGGCGTCGGTAGGCTAACAGTAACGGATTGGTTTATTAAATTAAAGTACATGAAAAGTAACTTTATTCAAATTATATAATTACTTAAAATAAAATTTGAAAAAAATGATAAAACGGTTTACACGGAATCAATAAGGCACTTCAATTTGTTAGTTTTACAAAGCATGACATGGATTAGGCGATAGCTTTGTGGAACTTCATTTTAATATACAATTTTTCTTGTCGGACAGTTTAGTAAAGAACGCACGTAAAGTGTAAATAGTTAAAGAGCCGTGTGATAGTAGGTCTGAAGATATTTCTTAAAAAGACGACATACGTGTCACTATTTGTCACATAAAACGTGGAATAAATAAAGTTGTATTAAATTTTTACTCTATATCAAATCTCAATAATAATGATAAGTTAACCATTGAAATATTTCAGATTGCTACGTTAAAATTTGCTATAAATTAAATTTATAGCATTTTAATCAGTTACTCCAAGTGACACCATTAGTGTATTTGAACTTTTTCCGCTTCTCGAGAAAGAAGTAATAAAGACATAAGCTTAAGATATTTGTGATTATTTGCCTACCGATTTTATAATGACAAAGATACGGTGCTTGTTAATAAGGCGCGTCATATATTATATATGGTATCAGATTTTAAAAAAAATGATTATGGTTTAATTTTTATATATATATTTTTTACATTCATTAACTTTATTATAATAAAGATGAAATATTCGCATGAACAAATTGAAAGGTAATGCGTTTCTCTTCAATTTTCTTAGACACTTTTTTCACTAAGCAATCGATATTATTGTTCCTTATCTTATCAAATGATAAAGTTGTTTTAAATCAGCATAATTTAATCATTGAATGTAACCAACCGCCCCTGTCGGCAAGGTAAGGACGTCGGTCGGCGTCGTTATCACGGATATAGGGCAGGGGCACGCAATCGCCCATCCTATAATTAGATGACAACGCCATCGGTCCGATATGGACGATGACGAAAATAAATCAACTCACTCGTGCTTCGTATACCAGCTGATAAAAATCCCATTTACTGAGATTAATCGGAATGACAGCGTTATAGCATCGTTATCCCGAGTAATCCGCATTTAATAATAATTTGACCCGCCTTGCTCTTAAGCACTAGATCAGCACATTTTATTTTTATTCAAATTATTTCTATGAATCACAATTAAGACTTTATGTTGACTTTAATTGTCCTATTTATTTTTGTAACTCAGTTTTTGTTTTCTATTAAGGAGAAAATGAGGAACCATTTCCACGCACAATGTATGATATGGAATCGATTCATTCCCCAATGAAAACTAATCAACATTCTCAAAAAATCGCATTCTCTACGTCCCGTTTTCATAATGTCATTGTTTGAATGGTGAGAAATGGAAAAATTGCAGACATCCATATGTTTCAATAAAAGTCTATTAACCATTGAAATATCTGTATTTTCTATTACAGCGTGGCCTCGTAGCGAGTGGGATAAATACCCAAAAGCTTCGGTATCTGACCTTGATAATTTGAGAAGAACTCTTTGATAATAATCTCATTTCAGCTTGGTTGTATGTACAAAAATTAAATCAATTATCATTGTTCAAAAACTAAGCTGTGAAAAATCCAAAAATTAGAAAATATTAATGACTTTTGTCTTGATTTGTATACGAACAAAAAACAATACATCGAACCATAAATAATTTGTAACCAATGTATTTTAATATCGTATGATATTCAAAAGAACTACACTATAAAACGTTTTGCTATAAAGTTTAAGGAAATATATTCAAATTAAACTTCAGCACTATTTACCCTAAGGTGTTCGGTCAAGCACGGTCGCTTTCAACTTCTCAGCTGTAATTAATGATTTCTCTTCACGGGCAGCTAAATTTAGACATTAATTTCCTGGCCGCAACGGGCGAGACTGATATGTACATCATGTTAGCCCCCCGCGGCGTGCAAGGGGTTGAAATTAAAAATATGCAGGCCTTGAGGTAAGCTGAGGAGTTGCGCATATTATTTTTATCTTATGACTTTTAACGTGTTGGGTGCGCGCTTTATCTTACATATATACATCCGCAAAAATTAACCTGAACCATAAATGTTAAATTATGCGCGATGGTTATCTTGATTTGACTTGCTTAAATATGCAGAAAAAAATCACAATGTGCATGTTTTTTTATTTTGAAAAATACTACTTTTTATTTTCAGCATTTCATATTACATGACCCCCTTAAGGCTCGGATTAAGCGACATTAATGAGCAACTTTTCGAGTAAATTTTCAATAGTTACGATTGGTGTGATATTTTGCTCATACAAATAAAAACATAGTTAAACATAATTTTTTCATCAATTAATAAGAAATTAAATTCTTTAATTTAAAAACAGCGTAATTCATGTGTTTAATGCTAACATATTTATACTTTTGTACATAAATGTATCAATATTTGTAAGGGGTTATTTACTTGGCCAACCACCTGCCAGATTAACTAATTCAGTGGTAAGCAAGAATACACGCGTACAGGGATAAAAAAAGACGTTTATACAAATTTGACAATAAACTAAAATCGTGCATTGCAGGCTTTTCTAATAAATTCCAGCTGGTATAAAAAATATAAAGCCAAATAAATACCAAATCGCAAATGATTTTTTTCACGCCATAAGATACAGTCACTCAAGAAGTTTCACACTGTTTAATTAATATAAATTTTGTATTTTTAGCATAATAAATATTTTGCTTAGAGAAATGATTTTAAAATTGATGATTATTTTATTCATTATATATTTTAATTAGCAACACCATTGCTAGAACTGGTTGACCTTAAAGCACGATAGAAACGATTCTGGAAATTAACAATTCAGTTTTTAGAAGTATACTGAGTGAAGTGTTGATAGTTCGGGTTCAGGACAAAACAATGATAGCACGTGTGGGTAACTTGAGACATTTATCGTAGGCGTCGACATGGAAAAGTGTAATCGCTAATTGCTCATAAAGTCGAAATTTTTCCATATATCCGTGTGAATTTGTTAATATACATTATAATAACAACCACCTCTTTGGACACGCTACAGTTATTTTACGAAATATGGCAGAGGCCGATAACAAATGGAGCTGTACTTCATTATTTTTACCAAATAATCAGAAGAGAACACATTTCAATTACTATGATATATTTTTTTTAAATTCTACTCTAATAATATTTAACCATGAAAATTGTCATTTCCACGTGATAAATGATATTGACCTTTCCAAGCCAAAAAAACGTTAGTGAGAAATCGCTACTTTTCAGGAGAGCAAAAAGAGTGAATAAATAAATACAATTGTGTCAATTAGAATTACTTATAATTGACACCACACACACTTTCCATGTATCGGAGTTTTTTTAGAACAACATTTTGGCAGTCTCTGTGCATATTATTTTTGTGAATCTTACTTCATATTTAACTCCACCAAAATTGTAATAACCGCTTTTGGCTTAGTAAGACAGAATTTTCATAATAGAATTAGTGGCAATAACGGATTACAAATATAACATATTTCACCTATACAGTTGTAATAATGAAATAACTTTACAGCGATGATTATTTGGATAAAAAATATTGCAATTCTTAGTGTGCTCATTTCCTATGTTGTATTGGCTAAAGAAAAATACGCATTTCTTTTAAAATGTTCTATTGAGTTTTGCAACGTAAACGCCGCCAATTTTTCCTGCGTAATATAGCTTAAATTATCAGTTGATAGCATACGTATGAGATAACTTAGTCTAGCAAAAAGTAGAGCATTTAAATAAAAATCATCCAAAGTTATTTGTCGAAAGTTTAACGTAGCATACATTCAAGCAACATTTATTATTCTTGAGTGTTTTAATATTTCAATAGTATTCAGGGGCTTTTTTTTAATAAACCATTCTGTTCGTGAGTTTATGTATTATGTTATAATTCCACGTATTTTAAAATTTGCCTCGTTTCAAATAAAACATTTCAATTTATTGTCTTTTTGATGTAACGTTACGCTTATTTACTTAATACAAACATTTCATTAAAATAACAAAACCCAGATCCCAATATTTGCTCAATAATTTATATGATGGTGTGTTATTTCTGTTTTATTTCAACTGAGGCATTGTTCACAAATTAACTGGGCATATTCTGTTTATGTATTTTGTGTGGCTATCTAAACAATGCTAATTTCATACATGAAACAAATTATTTGAAAGGCGTACTATTCATCGCTACTTTACGTTATTTTTTTGTCTTTTAACGTCCATTGACGTCCTTTTCCAACATTCAAAGTTTGTTTTATATTTTTTTGCTGTCATTCCTTTCAACTATGGACTCCAATTCGAGTATCGAGTACTCGATACTAGTCTAAATACACGCTTTTTTCATACAATCAAATAATTCATGTTTTGGGTGTTTTTTCTCTTGAGGTTCATGTCTTCTCAATGATTTCGTCACGTATCATATTAAATTTTGAAATATCTTACGTTTTCACTAATCGTTAATGCGAAATCGAACAATGCTAGTTTTAAGTGCAAAAATGTGTCTCGTCAAACAAGAAAATACTATCACAACAGGTTTTAGTGAATTAGTAATGATCGAAGTAATATTGAATGTATAAAATAGCAACATAATGGAAAATACGCCGTTTCCATAATAAGCGTATAGTAATATATATAATTTTATCAAACGACAATTTAAAAATGGAATACATTTTGGCTTATCAATAAATAATAATCGGGAGGAAGAGAATTTTTTGAAATCATCGTTAATATTTAAATTTGTATATAAGTAGTTTTTAATTACTCGTAAGGTGTTAACTGCCAATTATTCTTTGGGGTGAATTATTTTTATATGTTGTACATTTTTTTAGGTTTACTTATTCTAAAATTTTATAACCGGGATCGGTTTCGGTCATTCGAAAAGAAGTGATTTTATTGTGAAAATTTTGTATTTGACGTTAGTTATATCATTCAAAAATCAACGCATTGTGTGATTACGGTAATGTAGAAAAATAACCAATCATTTTTCACAGCATAAAGGATAAATGTAAAATATTCCTTAAATCCTTACTTACATAATATGTTAAAGAGATATTTATTTGATAAATAATACGTTTTAAAAATAATGTTTTTTTTTTTTTTAATTCGTTGTTAGGTAAATTGATTTTAAAATGTATAAACTTAAGTTAATTTTAGTATCTTAATACGATACAAATAAATAAAACATATTTTTCTGTACTACCTTTTCATGCATTGTGTAAAGATCAATATCGGTTTCGCTCATCGCGAGCATTGCCAACCGATACGAATTTATATTAAATGTGTTTTTTTTATTTAAATCCCAATCAATAAATGACTTTTAACATCTTAAAATTAATCTTAAACATATTCATAAAGCTTTCATCATTTTACTCTTGTGTACGACATCTACGCCACTGCTTCATGAAATCGCGACCGCACCATAACCGACTAGATCTGAAATAATTAATATGACAAATAAACAAAACACGGCTTTAACACGTATTTGCTCTGTCTGGTTGGTTATTCTGTCTGCCCCCTACGAGCACCCCACCCCCTTAACAGTTTGTTGCTATAGCACCAAAGTTATTTCTGTTATTTCCGCGATAAAAAATAAAAAAACCCTTAAAATAAGAATAAATAATGATAAAAATCAGCATCGTTGACCAGTCAGCTATCGAGCTGACACAAAAACAATCGATATCGTGATCAATTTTACGATTTAGAATATTCGGCAATCCATGTTATTTTGTTGTTTAAGTCCTTCCATAGATACAAGCTACAAGGTCGTAAAAAAATGATCAGACATTTTATAATGAAAAGGTAAGAATATCATTATCATATTGCAATTTGTTAATTGAATCCTCCTCTTTGGTCGTTTACATCATATTAAAACTGAATCTCATATTAACCTGAACGTAAAAAAGGTGTAAAACTTCCATTTGAATAATTTTATCATTCTCGACATGAAAATTATCATGTAAATTTTCGTTTCCGGCGTTTTATGACCACGTTTTCAGTTTTATGATCCAATTTTCAAAATGGCGACATGCTACTTTCATCAATCGAAAGCGTTCATGTTTCCCGCTCTTAATAACATGTTATAAGTACGTACGCCATTTTACTGGTCAATGCTTTATGGTGTATTATTTTTTTATCGGTATCACATAAAAGTCTCTTTATTTACATAAGAGTCTATATCTAATTCGTCTTCATAGTAAATAAATTTATACAGTATCTTATCGAAACATTCTGTAAATATGTAGTTTTAACAGGAATTATGTTTTTAGTCGTTCACTTTATTAAGCGGTTCATTATTGTAATATAAAGGTTAGTACCTATTTAGGGCTTTCATTAATTAACAATAGTAAAAACAACGACACATTCCTACTGATTGAATAAGGCTTCTTTTAAATGAATATTTTTTTTGTATTAGTTTATCATATCTACAATATAATTATGTCATTATAGTTATTATCAAAATGATGAAACAAAACAATAGTACGTCGGCATTAATCCGTAGAACATTTAGGATCAGTTATGTAGTCTTGTTATCAACGCTTTTCCTATTCCGATAGGATTTTTAATAGTTAAAATCTCCTTAGGTACAATTTTACTGATTGATTTTATAATAAATCAAACGAATTGTTTTCAAATGCATATATTCCTATGATATTAACAATCCCTCCATCTCACTGTCCTGAAAACGAGGCGAAGCGAGAATTTATAGGAAAAGAAGAGACTGGGTAATTCGCTAGCAGTCAAATTTCATAAATTCACATTCTTCAAGAATTCTTCATCAGGAGTAATTATGCTCATATTGTGAGCGGCCACGGTAAAACAATGATTCTTGTAGAACCTTGTTATAGTACTGTTTTGTCGCTGAAAGTATTAAATTACTTCTTACTCAACTCATTTCAATTATCTAATTGTTTATGTTTATAGAAAAACATGAAAAAGTTTTCATTTTAATGAGCCATATATGTATGTAATGTTTTGTACACTGTCAAATATAATAATAGGACAACTTCTTTGAGCTGATTTGAATATAGTCATATCGTGTTCAATGAATATAGTTTCAACAAAGATACATAATTTATAAACCGTGAAATACAATGACACAAACATATTATCGCCTTTTATAATATTTGGGTACGTTCATTTAAATTAAAATTACAGTATTCATGTGTTATCGTTGCGGAAATACGTAAGGCATAAATTATGTTTTATTTTCTTACTGCTGCTTAAAATTTGTTTTTGTCTCATTTACATTTATTAAGTCTGGCGTACCAGGTATACAATTCTTATGTCAAATATTAGTCATTTATTAAGCACGCTCGCTACTGATATGTAGGCTCTGATAAGCCGAATTATATTGTTCGCAGCGTGAGGCCAGCGCTTTATTCCGTAAAAAGGTGAAAAATATTCAATTGAAACATTATATGCGTTATCGTTGTCACACATAAATTTAATTCACAATACTGTTATAAACTTTAATTAAATTTTTTAATTTCATTTATTTTTAAGCAGTGATGAAATAAATTTAAGCCATGAATTTTATACATTCAATCTAATTCTCCGAACGTATTTTTAGATACATTTCATAGTTGATTCAAAAAAGGAATTTAATTTGGTAAAAATAATACAGTATGTACATTGAAAGCTGTTTTTAAAGTATGCCACAGTCAGATAATATGATAGTTCTGACGATTTCACATAATTCTTGTAAACTAATTATTTTTATTAATTGGTTTATTGGTGCATTTACCTAACTGTAGTACGTTATATTTGAACTATAATATAACCATCCAAAATTATTCACTCATTTGTCTGAATTGTGAACATATTATCTACCATGGTAAGAAATTTAAATACAATCGCCGTTTCTTTACACCTAGTAGCCCTGCGGGGATAGTTTTCATGAGAGATAATTCATCGCGTAAACCAGAAAAGTAATTTATTTTTCCCTATCATATAAGTTTTATGGCTGCTTTTTACGCCTTCGGTTTTCATAATGTGTCTTTCAGGTGTTGAAAACAAATTTTATTTACATTAAAATATTTTAATTATCCTTGCTAATTGGACTTATGAAATTCTATAAAAGAGATCCAACCCACAAAATGACCAAAATTGATTTATCTTTACCACCCCGTACGGAATTTTTTACTTTATATTCTGAAAAAGATTGAAGATGTGTGACATTTCCACTAAAATAAATATTCTTCAGACTGGTAAAACCGAATGGCAATCAAACACAGTTTGCAGTATTCCTGTCATTTTCACATTCATTGTTTAATATATCAGAATTCGTGTCTCACCCGACGCATGATGACGTGTATTGGAAGGCTACTTTCTCAAAGCTCTTATTCTATCAATATACCTTGATGCAAGCTAGTTTTCAAAATTTGAGCTTCCGTTAGAGTCTTATTTCACAACTTTAAGGTGTCACTGTTACTACAGGCCCTGAATAGCTGGTACATAGTTTTACTCGATTATAGATATGAGCCATAGGCATTTCATATAGACTTAAATTCCGATGAGGATAGCGGGCACTTATTACGAAGTAACATCTCAAGTCTCAAGTATCTAGAACTGTCAACATTCTCGGTATTTTATCATTCAGGAGCTGGTCTATATTGAGACAGGTGTGATTACTTGAAAAGTTCGTCGTTTTAACATTTTTTTAAAGCCAACGCGCAAAGAACTACATTACACTTTTAAGGTGTTCACTGTCAATACTTGGTGGAAAGGCATTATAATAAAAATAATAATACATTTTTAGTACTTTTTCCACATAATTTTTTTTTTGATCATTACCGGTTTCGCTCATGGCGAGCATTGACAACTGTCAGTTGACAATGCTCGCCATGAGCGAAACTGGTCCTGATCAAATAAATTTTATATGGAAAAATTACTAAAAATTTATTATTATTTTTAACTACATTACAGGTCACGGCAGCGCTATCAATTGATATCCGTAGTAAAAAAGCTATCATATATTACTATATAATATATTGTATAGAATAAAATCGACGAACAAGAATCATGTCAGAGTTTGGTCCAATAATGACACAATAATATTTTCATTTTTAACGTCATTCAAAAAAAAAATAAAAATGGTGTATTTGTTTCGTTTTTACACCTTTATGGGTGAACTCCCATGGGTCCCTTATGGGTGCACCCATGAACTTTAGTAAAAGTGAATATGATACATGTTCTACTTTAACCATATCATTTTGGATGTTTTTTTAAATAGCTATGTACTCAAGATTTAGTTTATACTTTATTAGTTTCATTACCATTGATTATGTGAGTCTTTGAAGCCGTGTAATAAGTATTTTACGAAATATATTATTTTCATACGTATTGATTGATTTCAAGTAAATAGTGGAAGATTGTAGGTTTTCCACTACCCCTGCAAGTCACTTACAGGAGTGTCAGTTTTTCGTAGAAAACATCACCCCGATATGAACGCTTTACGGCGCTGATTACGAAATGACACTTGAACCTTTCGCCTCGCAAACGAAAAGAGGACGTCGGTGCGGGTGATTTAGTGCAGGAGAAATTTCAAAATTAACTGGCAAGTGTGTTAAATTTGTAGCTTTTATGTGTTTCACGCCATGTCAGGCAACACCGTTTCGTTACGAATCAGGAGGCACCTGCTTTACATATTTGTATACATACACAAATGAATGTATAACAGATATAAATATATTATTAAACTTACCTGCCTTGAACTACATAGGTATTCTGAATATTACACGTGGCCTGTTCTATATCAGTATTATTTGTGAAATACAAAAACAAAGCTTCTATTTGTTCTCGTCCATTAAATCCGACCAATTGCGGAGAGTATAATCAACGTATAAATTTGGGTATTGATAATGAGATAAAAGTCTTGAAGGTTTGCTGAGGAAAGTTTTTCTACAATACTATTATATATGAATACATAATATCTATGAATTTAAATATCATGTCGGCATACGTAGACATTTTATTTTATTGGGTGAACTTTTCCATTTACAACGAAAGAGATTAGGCGAGTTTTTTTTAAGATCGAGCCACTCCAGAAATTTTGGAAAAATGACACAAAATATATAGGTACATTTTTTAAGTGTTCACTGTCAATACTTGGTGGAATGGCATTATAATAAAACATTTTTAGTACTTATTCCACATAAAATTTATTGGATCAGGACCGGTTTCACTCATGGCGAGCATTGTCAACTGACATCATTAGCGAAACCGGTCCTGATCCAATACATTTTATATGGAATAAGTACTAAAAATGTTTTCTTATTTTTATTATATAGGTACATGGTTTGGGTTATTTAAAACAAAATCAAATAGACTCACACAAATTTGAATCGCTTGAATATTTATGAGCTTTTTGCTAGTGAGGGTTTCGCCTTTTGGCATCTTCAGTCATTTCAAGTAGACTTATGAAAGGCGAAACTCGGGTTTTCAGCGGCAAAATCTCACGGAAAAGTAAAAAAATCACATGATTCATATTTGATATAGAAATTCCACCAAGCACATTTCATGAAAATTCTTAAAGACTCTAAATTATCATTGATTTACTTATATCCACAGGCATAATGTATGTTGCTATTTTGTTAAGACACTGTGATGAATGGTGCTTATCACTTGACATTTCGAAACCATGTACGTAATTTACTTTGACTTTTTCACCAGACCATCGATGATACAGTTGTTTTAAATACAATCAAACAATACCAATTGATTTTTATACAAAGAAAATATTCACGTAGAGCGCTTTCTATTTTCTATTTGCGCGTATTGGTATCACGGTTCATACCTAAGTATGTAGGTATAATATCCCGCGTAGAGCCCCTCTCTTTCACACCAGGCAGCGTTAGCCCAAGAATATTAATTACAAGTATTATCAGCGCGTACATCTCGCGGTGCTGCAATCGCATTTGCATAATCCGCCGTGTGGGAGGCGGCCTGCTTCAGACAAAGCCATATCATTTCAAATTAAAACGGTATCATTTTTGATAGTAGAAAATTTATCTCACCTCTTTACTATTTCAATATACTGTTTTGCTATTATTTACGGTCCGGTCCGTGGCGCAGTGGCAACGGCTTTGACTTGCGTGCCGGACCGCCCGGGTTCGATTCCCAGTACGAGCGGATTTTTTCAGTCGATAAATCTTTTCAAAGGCATAAGTGTTTGTGTTGTTGAAAATCCCTTTCCACCTTTCCGATCCTAAAGAGTGACGCATAGTGACAGCGATTAGCTAATCACTAGTCCTGTCCTAGTCCTCGTATCTTTTCCACCCCTACTCTCTTCGAAAAAGAGAGGTTGAGCAACTGAGTAACAAGCAGTTCTCGTAGAAAAAACATATGTTGAGATAAACCCCGTGAGGAGTCCACATGCTCCAAGTTGGGAGCGGACATGGTTAAAAAAAATAATATATATATATATTTAGCGCCATAACGCACTCACTTACAGTACATACTTATATTCTTAAAAAAATCAAAGTGCTTAAAATAATTCTTCATACAATAATATTTTGTTTTGTACTAATTTCACATAGCGTATAACGATCAGAACCGGTTTCGCGATGAGTGAAATCTTGATCAATACAAAATATATTTAATAAATAAAAATAAAATTACATTTATTTAAATAAAGTCGTCGGGTCCGTGGTGCAGTGGACAACGTCACTGGCTTCCGTGACGGACCTCACAGATCAAGTCCCAGTACAAGTAGCATTTTTTTCAGTAGAGTTATCGATTTTATTAGGTATCTGTGTTTTTAATGAATAAGATTTTAGCTGGACACTTGTCCTATTATAGTTTTATCTTTTCTATACCTACTCTCTTCGAACTCAATTATTGCTTGAGCAACTTAGTAACAAGCAGCTCATATATGTATATTATAAATTGGGGGCGGATATGATTCAAAATAATTTTGCGGAAAATTTTTGGTAAAATATTCTCTTGGTATCGTCGTATATTGTAATATTGTTCTTTGCATAATTTCGCTGAAACAGACTTACATAAAATAGTATTATAAACATACATGCTATCTATTTAGTGCAAAACTAATTTCGTCCATTTTAACATTTAATGATAACAAATCGAAAGCAACAAAATAAAATTACCCAATATAATAATTTGTGTACATTTAAAATAATGGTTCATTTTGATACCATGCCACAATTGAGGTAAACTTCCAACTACAATAAAAATGCAAAACGGAAAACATTTATTTTAACACCAATAAAATTTTGTCCACCAGGCGATTTTAATGTTAAATATCATTTGTACTCGTAAAACGTTGTGCATGCAATATTATTTGAAACAAAATTGTTTCAATTTTAAATGACCAAATATGGAAGCTCGTCCGATTGGTAAATTATACGGAATGCCACAGTTAAACTACTCTGCAATAATGATACCCGTAAAATCATTTAAATATTACGATACGAATAAAAACCTTCAGTGCGTATACAGACTGCGTCCTGAAAGGTAATTTTACGGATATTTAAATGATTTAATAGTACCGAATACACGGTGTTTACAATACAACGTTAGAATCGTTTCGTGACGTAGAAATATAGTTATTTATAACTGACGTAATACATATAGTAACTGCTTTAAATCTTTTTTGTGTTCGATGGTCAAAAAACGCATATAAACATGAATGTAATACAAAGTAAGTCGGTTGTTTTTATACATAATATCTTTGGCCTAGACCTAGAGTGCAAGGCTCGAAACTCAGTGACAAAGATTAATCGGTGAAATGCCACTTTGGTGATTATTTTATTGCTTAAATTAATTTTATTCTGAACATGCACAAATTTAAAAAAAAAAGTATATGACCACATATAAGTTTTTACATCATCTTTGAGATAAAAAAAATAACACTGTACTCGCTTCTGTAAATTTTAGTTATGAAGATTTATATGTGAGCTAATTATATGTTAAAATAATATATGTACAAATGTATGTGTGTGTGTATAAAATAACGATGTTTTATAATACATGGTTTATGTCTAGACCACTATTATAGTCAGAGCTTACAGTCCTCCGTCGGTAAAAGCCTCTTCCAAAACGTTTTTTTACTCAATGGAAGTTTGCATTGTCTCTTGCGAGGCGTTGTCGAATCCCATGTGACCAGAGCCATGGAGTTAAACTTAAAGTCAAATCCAGGGCATCGTTTGCTTAGAAGAATTGTATTGATAAATAGATTTTTCTTTCGCAGCTAAATATTGACGTGACCAACCCTTGGATTCCGGATCCTTATTTATATGTCACATTATAATTTCTTACTGATACACATTCATTATTCTGATGCATGTTCTTTTTGTTAGTTGATTCTGCCGTCTGCACAGGTAAGCATATAGTTCAATCAGAAATATATTTATTGTAAAAATGAAAAAGTAAAAAACATACAAACCACCCGTTTTTTTAAAGGCAATAAAACATTTTACAAAAAACAGAATTTTAAATAAACGATGTGTATACAAATATTTATGCTATGTATTGTCATTTATAATTGGATGAAATTTTACAAACTTCCTTATTCAAATAATTATTTGATATAAATTTTATTTCGTTGATAAAGTAGAAGCATGTAGCAAAACCACTCTGTAGTAGGTATATCTTGACTATCTTACAATTCCACTTGTTTTCGGATATAATGCGCTAAATTTATTGCCGTAAGTGGGGAATAATTACCCATTTCGAATACGATGAAGTTCTTGGATAATCGGTGGTTGCACACACCAGTATACGCCCTCTACGCGTATGTTTGCTCAAATGCTACAAAAATGTTGAGAGTTTTCCACATAACGAATGAGTTATTTAATTCGCTAATTTATGATCAATTATCGTTTTGTGAATACCGTTTATTTTTCGAAAAAACGTGTTTTATTTATTGTTATATCCTTTTCAATATTGCAACGACATTGAATTTTTGGCGTCGAGAGTGAAATTTTTGTCGCTTGTATGTTTGAATATCGTTTAAAATATTATCATTATTCTGAAAGAAGTTTATGTATAAAAAAATACGCTGATTCGCAATAATATTCTTTGATATCAAAACATTCTCTTGAATAAAACAGTACTTATATATACCAGTTTGGCAAAAACAGCAAGTAGTATTTATACATTAATAAAGATTTATAGACAGTAAATTGATTGTCTCTGTCAACTTATTAATCCCTTCACTAATTTGACGCGTCGGAAAAAATCCAAATTATCTTAGTTACATTAAATATTGAGAATAGCTTAAGGTTAAAAGCGAAAATTTTCGCTGGCTGTAAATTTAAACTCAAAACTGACATTTGGTCTCAAATTTAATAAAAAAATGTTTTTTTATAAAACATAACTGGAGTTTTTAACCGTTTCCTCGCCCCAGCGTGGAGTATAAGGATTTCTTATGTAAAGTCAACAGCCATATACAACATCTTCTTTACACTTTCTCATGAATAACCTGATCATTTGATTATTCACTCACTTTGTTCTAAATGGCCAAATCAAGTTTTTCTCCAAAAACGAAAAAAAAACCGTGAAGATTTACTCAATATGAAAATTATTATTAATTTGTATTTCCCAGAGCAAATGAAGCACAGTTATTATTAAATATGTATAACTTACTAAGCGACTAGAATGAATGACTTCTTATCCATTTATCAGATCAATTCCAATATCTCGTTATGAACTAACCTGCCATCTCCATGACCACGCCTAGGGGTAAACAAACAATAAGACATTAACGTCATTTGTTCAACTCTGACAAATATTAATGGTCGTTTTTCCCGCCCACAGAGACAGTATAATAAGACGATTGCCCAGTTATTAAGTAACCCGCACTTATCATCGTCGCGAGGGCGTCTAACATGGACATAACAATTCGTAAACTTGTGGAAAATTATTAAGTTAAAGACGTATTCTTTTCAAATGAATGACTTTTGTTTCTGTTCCCGAGTGGCTCTGTTTTATTCTTATGATAAGAAATTATAATACAACACATTTTTTTCTCAATTTTTCACACTAGTAATAGCTTTGCTTTAAAATGAAACAATTTTAGGTACTCAATTAAAATACGATTCATCCGCGGAGTTTGATTTCTTCGAATAAAAGATAATTCGCAAAAAAAATATAATAAAATTTCCAGTAACTAGTTACTACGGCCACATTTTTTACAACGAGGAAAACTAATTAATTACTAAGTCTCAACTGCAAGGGAAAATAAGGGGCTTTTTTATTTAGACAAGGGTTTTTCAGTAGGTCCATGACACCGACCGGTTTACTCATATGACTGGCTCTGGAAATTATACAATATATGTACAGCATTTCATCGCTTAATTTTCAAATGGAAAACAACACGGAATGAAAAAAAATGACAGTTTTTACAAATATGTTTACAACGATTTTTAGTAACGGTTATCCTAATCCAAATTTTTATACTTTCCAGGCTTTTGGTATGTATATTTTTATTTTTATGTTTTTAACGTTTTTTTGTATTTGGTTTAATACAATTGTTTGATTGAATGATCAAATGATTGATAGCTTTTTTTATTTATTTACAATGTTCAAATAACGCTAGCACTTTGGTGGGCGGTGTCCTAAACCAAAAACCTTTCTCGTAAGTAAATTACAACTGTATAAAAAGGTCCGCATTTGTTCCGGGATTTTTGATGGTAACCTTTCTATCCAAATCCGAGAGAGGAAAAAGTGCGAATGAAAAAAGTTGTCAACAGACTTAATTTTAGCACCGGCGTGAGATTGTCATAGAACCGCTAATCGTTTTCGATTTCACACTGTAGTGAATTCAATTTACATGCCCGACAGAATCGACGGACTTAAAATAATGTATTCTCTTTAAATCAAACCGAAAAAAATACATCTCCAACTTTAACTAATCGTAATATAACGGCACGCGGCTCAATCAATATCAAGATCATTGATTTCGATGGGCCTTTTAACAACTTTATCATGCACATCGTTGTCAAGTTGGAGTTAAAATACTAGCTCAAACCTCCGAAATAATAACAGATTTTTTTATTACGTGCTGAAATAAAAAAAAAACATTTAAAATTTCAAAACTATTACTCGATTCGTAAACATTCATTTTATAACGGCTCGTATTTTAACGGTCATAATAGTAATACAGTTGTGGTCTGAATTTATAATAACATGGTCAGAATCTTTATTACAGTGGTCTGAATTTATATTAAATGGTCATAATGTATTGGTTAGAATACAGAGGGCAGAATAAATTATGAATGGTCAGTATTTAAACAAATTGATCAGAATTTAAATATCATTGGGCAGAATTTAATCGAAATTGGTAATATTTAATATTATTTAGACATATTTATTTTGACATCTGTCAGAATTTTTTTTGGAGATCGAATAGCGTTTCTATTGGTGCAAAGTGATGTCATACGACAAATGGTCCAATGGGCGGTAGATACTACTAGCGTCGCGGCCATTGAATAAATCACTAGTATTTACGTTAATTTGACAGCTGTCAACATAGATATTTTCTCTAAATATTAAAAATTAAATATCAAAATGAGGAAAATTCAGAATTTTAATTTTAACAAATCGGCTTCTCAAAAATGCAAAAATCAGAAATAATGTTCATATTGCACAATATATAAATTAGTATGGGAAGGGATGCCCGTTATTGTTCTTGGAACCACAGATATGGATACAGTTCTATCCAAGGGGAATGGCTGTGTGCTCTGGTGAGAACACACGCAATTATGAGATTATAAATATATGAACCCAAACCTTTACCGAATTTTATTCTGACTTTTTGTTTTTATTTACCATTTCAAACCGAAATTGTTACAAATTCTGATCATTTTATAATTTTATTCAGACCGCTAAATAATTTTATTCCGACCGTTTAATAATTTTATTCTGACAATCATTAATTTTATTCAGACCGTTATTATTTCTTTTCTGACCTTATATTGAATTGTATTCTGACCAAGGAAAACATTTTTATTCTGACCGAAACATCATTTTAATTCTGACCATTTATTTTGTTGCCTTTTATAACATAAGCATTGATGACACAATACAGAGGTCTCCTGAATCAGACAAAAGTATTTATATTAATTTTGTAGTGAAGTTTTATCACTTTAATGACTCCGTATTGTGTGAAAGAATAACAAATATTACCCATCACATACAGGATTAAACGTCAGAATGAAAAAGTATACGTTTATATAATTCTTTAGTTTTTGTTTAATTTAAATATCAATTCACACCTGCCAAAAGAACAAAATAATAAAGAAGCAAAAGGCAAACTGAACATCCGTTCATTTACGACCATAGGAACCAGGTGTCGTCCATGCAATCTGGACAACAATATACATCGAGAATAATAATTCACCGCAAAACGATATTATCATATTGCTCTTTTGCACATGTCTCGCGAGAAGCATTTTAATATTAAAACAAAGATTGACTGACTAATTTCCATGTAGATGTGTATATGATATTTAATTCTTCTGTTCTATAATAAGCCATAACTAATTAGATTCCCACCAGATAAAATCCAAAGATCATTTTTTTCATAAATTAAAACACTTTTATTTCTTAATTTTACTAAGAATAGATATTACTAAAATGGCCATACAATAAATATAAAATCTCAGCATGAAGAAGTTGTTGATATTTAATTGCAACAAAGCATTTTTAATAAAAATACTTTATAAATATTTAATGTTATTATAAATTATTACACGTATACGTAAAATAGAATTAATTTTTTTGTCCATATTTCACAATTTGATAATGACCGAGACCGGTTTGGCTCAATAAGTGAGTTTAATGAATGAATGCCTAAGCGGGGACATTTGTTCAAATAAAAAATGTATCATCAGGATATGTATAGAAAACAATTTTCATTTGACGATGAAATGATTTTTATATGTAACTGAACGAATTATAAAGAGATGATAGTTTTTAATTAAATATTAAAAACGTCAGATCAGATCGCGCCACTTCGGATGTTCATAGTAGCCCAGATGACAATCCTATACAGAAATGAGAATTCTAAACATTCTGAGACTCACAGCGTGTACTGTGTGTGTTTAATACTATGATTAAAACTACTACTAAATCGTTTCTTAATCTTGAAAAATTGCACTCAACATTTACTATCTAAAGCCGGTGTAGTTTTCTCATTGTAACTGTCACGCAGCGTATTATAACCATGATTCTATTCGCCATTTGTTAAAATTTCTGAGTAAGTACACACACAACAGTCCAATAGTGACAATGAGTATGAATTTATTCTATCAGTGGCGATCAATTAAAAGACTTGAGTAATCGAAGACAATTAATTTAATGACGCAAGATGTATTATTTGGTTAATTTTATTGCGTATCCAAGAATGCTTTACGTCATATGAAGTTAACAGTTTTTTTTTGTATTGTCTACACAATGAACATTAAAATCTTTAAATGCCTTTATCTTTTACGTTTGCCGACATATATTCATATATATATAAATTTAATTATGCATATTTTATGCATTCATAATATGTTGCTTATAAAAACCACTTTATCTTGTATCATATTTCTTAAATTGTATGTCTATTGTGTATTTGTCATTTTATAATTGGTTTATCAAAATTCTTGCAGTTTTTAAAGGTTAATATTCACGCCATTTATTTAAATAAACAGTATTTGTCTTCAGTCATATAAAATCAACATCGTGGGCACTCATGACATGTTTATTGTATAAAGAATAATTAAAATAATAAAAAATATCTCTTATAGTTTTAAGTTATTGTTTTTTAAGGATTAAAGCTAGTCTGAATGCGACGAAATTAAAATTTGCAAATTTCCATAATATTAATTCGCTTAAGATTTTCAAACCATCATACTAATTATCAAGGTTAACCCCAAAGCCGGTTTTGATTATTACATACGTTTGTGGAATAAGTATTATTGTTTTATTATTACCATACATATCCAATTATAGTTGACAGTTTAACCCCTTAAGATTGACAACATCATGTGTTAATATTATTATATTAATTCCAACCCGATATCTAAGTCGCGGATCATATGACAATATCAATGCAGTCAAAAGTGTAACAAGCAGGACCAGCGTGCGATGCCGCGTTTAACGGTATATATAGTTTAAGAAAATAAATCTTTTGTTGATAATTATTTAATGTTCTGCGCGTGGATTTTGTATTGACAAATTTCAATAAATAATTTACGCAAATAGTTGATGTTTTTAATACCGTATCAAACACCCTCATTAAAACTTTTAACACCGCAATTGTTCCGAGTGGATTAATTCTGACCTGTCAGTGGGCAGATGTTTGTATTGAATTAAGGGAATCCCCGGGCCTTAAACCGTTGAGTAAGCTGCGCACGCGCATAGCCCGCAGGTAGATTGTTCCGAATTTAAAATATATCCTTTTGTGCGCCCTACCTGATATGCATATCTCGTACATCATCTAATTTCACCTCGGGTACTAGGATGTAGGATAAGGTGTTTTACGCAGCGGCGGTTACGGTTAAATTTATTATATTCTTATTTCCGCTTTCATGACGTATGCTTCAGTATGTATCAAAAAAATTTCGCCAAAGCTTATAATGATGTACTCAAGATGAAGGCCGATATGTTTGAGTATTGTTATTTCAGAGATAAATTTAAGTTTGCCACGAGCCACACTAAGCTCGACTAACTTACTGGTTGCGTAGGTATAACATTCTATATGTTCTATGTCAGTGGTTCTCACGGAAAACTGCACTGTGGCCGCATCGTCAACATAAATGGTCCTAAGGAAATGTCTGGTGGCCGCACGAAATATTTGTTTTGAGTTTGTTGTGTGTAAGGCATGTCAAATGGACCTATTCATGCTTTTCAATTTACTATAAGTATTAATTGCGTCCGAAATATTCAATAAGAGTCTTTGTTGACAAATTAACTTGTGAAACCACATAATTTTAAATATCAATACTTTATATGAAGCTGTTGTTGGTGGCCGCAACCGTGGCCGCACATGAGAACCACTGTTCTATGGTAGAACGCCGAGACCACAAATGGCATTATATCATTTCTATACAAATGTTTTTTTGAAGATTCCTTTTAAAGTTACTTTTAAAGTTTTTATTTTATCTTTTAAATCATTTTTTATCACAGATAGCTTGACTGAATCGGCATTTATTATTATGTTTAAAAACTCGGTGCCATCGAACACGCCGGGTGTGAAGTAGATTATTCATAATATTGGCATTAATATTAAATTCGTACATTTTAAGCGACATTTTTTTGACACATTCAAAAGAAGTATAAATTTATGATCTTACCATTTGTTTATAAATTAATAAAGAATTTATGATGTGAAAAATATACAACGTAAATTTTAAAAAACAAATGTTACGATAGGTATAGAATTGTTTGGTCACCAATTATTACATTGCATTCTATTACTAATCAGTATTTAAGAATAATTTATAACTGTCAATCTATGGCAATACGAAAGAAAGATATCACACATAAAACAGCATCAAATCGGGATTGTAACCGACAAGTTACGAAGCCTTCGTGCGTTTTTTTGTACCATTGCGCTATATAATCTCACATTATCCATTGACATAATGCAACAAGTGATTCAAATGAACTGGTCAACATCGGACTTACGACTGTTATGAATATAACTGATATTTTATTGGCATATATTATTACGAAACATACGACCGCCTTAAAATGACTTATTATGAATTTACTTATTCCGCTCAGAGACTTAACGACGATATATCGGATATAATTTAATGATCCATATTTTATTTATAATGACCATTGAAACGGGGCTATAAATTATTGCGCTGTACTCATATCTTTTATATTCACAATTTATGATTCGATTATTTATAGCCATTACGTGGAATAGAGGTAAACTAGACTGATTGATTTCCTTGAGGGAGTCTTTGTTTCTACAGCAAAAACGCTCATGTTTTTATGTAACTCCTGACATTTTAAGTTCAAAACAAAAAAAAAATATCAGCTAGGTATTTTAGTCAATAGATCTATATTTATAATAATCGACAAAATATGTCTCTTCTTGTTTATAGGCGCGGAAGGTTTTTTTATTACAATTCTTAATAATTATCAATTAATAAACAAATTATGGATAATACATTATACAATGTTTCAATTGATTCTTTGAAGAGATTTATATTTGATTAAACTGAATATAATTTAGTATTTTCCTAGTGTTCCAACATCAAGAATGTTCACTTTGAACATACAGATTAACAAATCTACCTTAAATATAATTTATTAGCATGTAAATGCTAATTTAACATTTAAAAAGTCAATATTACTATATACTTTATCTGATAATAATAATAATTTTCCATAATCTTCTTATTCCTTTTTGCAGCTCAAAAATCTATTATTCGTATTTCATTATACATATGTACATGCATGTTATACAATTATTTATGTAGCGTACATATTATGTATCTATAATTCACGTATCAATATCTTTTTGAAAAATTACTTTTTTTTAATTTCAATTTGAATTGCACACTCTTTTTGGCTTATTTTCACATATTTCATAAAGATTAAGGCTAATTTTGACCATCGCAAGTATTATGAATGAATCTTTATAAAATATGTGTAACTACAACAAAAAAAAAGTTTTATTTTAAATATACTGCCTTTCCACCGCGAAATGCAATTGTAGCTTTATAAGTTCATATTTTAAATCGGTTCTCCTAACTTTTATTAGAGCTGGGAAGGATTGGAGAATGAGGATACGAAATAAAATAAAACTGTTATATCTATTAATCACTCATTTTCAGCATCAAATGTGGTTTATACTTTTGAATGACAACTGATATCTAATAATGAGATTTTGAAATAGACATTTGATTTCATTCTTATTCTTCCCAGTGCACTGAAATAACAACAAATTTTAGATACAAAATATCTTATTTCGTATATAGTGATATGAAAAAAAACCACGGATACAGGATATTACATATCGAGTGTATTGGGTACTGGAAGTCGGAATAAAGAGATATGCAAATCCATTTTGTAAATATGAACTGGTTGGAAAGATCGCGGTCGTTGGACCACCGCCATATCAACTAATTGGACATATGCCTGTCATGAAGCACTCACAGTACACACTTGCCGAGGATCTTTTTGAATAAATATTAATGTTAATCATACAGCTTTGTTACATCTGGTGATGGTATTCTTGTCCTAGTGAATGTAAATATTGTAAATACGTATACATGTCCCATTATAGAACATTCCCTTGACATTGTTTAGTGAATAAATAAAAATATCGTATTTTATCAATATAATAACCGAGACACGAATGATTTATCTATAATAATTACTATCATCGTAAATGTATGATTCCGTAAACACCTATTTATTTTTTTTTAAATTCATTCGGTTGGCTGTAATCAGCCGACATATTGTAACTGTTTGAAAAAATTATAAAAATACATACTTTCTTACTTGTGTGAACAATTAATTACCGCCCTGACCGATTTATATCTTATCGTTATATTTTTAACAAATCCATAATTTTACATGGACTTGTATGTTATATTGAAAAGAGATGAAATTTCAAAAATCGTACTGAATTTATCCGGTAGTAAATGGTTTGTCAACAGCCGAGAAACCAGATTGACGTTCCTTTATTTCTATAAAAAAAATGAAAATCTGTTTTATACATGATTTGTATTTATTTACGATCCTTTATAGTTTAAAAAACAGTATATCGATGATAGGCACTCACTTTCTCATACTAAGGTAGGAGGATAAAATAAAAGAATTTCTCATTACAGAGAACTGTACTTTCAAAGAGGGCTCGAAGTTTTAAGCCGGTTGAAGCCTGTGCAAATTGCAAAATGTTAAAAAAAAGAATATGGAGGGATATAAACTAGCTACGTTCTTCTGTTTCCATACCTACACTTGTACGTACATTCACGTGAATTTCACACATTTTATGGGCGTACTCGATGCGAGTACATCGCTTCGTTTATACGACGCATAGTTTGTTTCGAACGTGAGTTATAAACGCCGCCTCCAGAGAAACTGGGAAAGTTTTTATTATTATGAACGTAGTGTACTTTACAAGTTCAAATATAAGAGGAAAATTTTACAGCGCGCACCTCTATGCTGAACGTATAAACCTACGTAGAGCGGTATCGCCTTACGAAGCTCCTGCTCTGCTGGTCGGCCGGCTTTATTGCACTCAGAGCTTTTAGCAGAGAAGCTTTTCTGAAAACATACTTATTCAAGTTAGCTATCTTTGCAAGAAATTTTCACATTTTTTGAAATCTTTATTTATTTAATTGAGTTTAGTTACATTTTTTAATTTTACAGCGATAATTGAATATTGTTGAATGCTTTTGACAATTCTTTACACCCAATTAGGTTGCAGTTATAATAAGTCAATTCCATTTCAATCAATCTTTAATAAACATTTCTTGCTACATTGAATTTCTTTTTTAATATTATCTATTTAGTTTGTTTATCTAATGAACTCTTTTTAAACGTCAAAATGATCAGTCAATCATAGCAATGCTCTTCAGTATGTATGCAACCAAGTTAATCGGTCATTTGTAATGACAATACGAGCTAGGTTAAACATATCCTTTTTTGTACAATGATTTCTTACGAAGGTACTGTAAAAATAATAATTCACCTTCAATGTGAATACTTCTTTCATTTAATATGGTTTATTTGTATTAAGTCATAAGCATGATGGCTAAATTATTGAAACATTTGGTATTATAATTCTTTTTAAAAAGATGCAGTAAAACTTTGACTCGAAACTATGTATCTGCACACGTTATAAAAAAATATTAAATATTTTCAGTGTCGCTTAATTAAAGAAAATACTCTCGAAGAAAATTTGTAGTCTTCGAGCAAAATAAACAAACACGTCCGGTCTTTTCAAGGAAATAAACCCATCTCGCTAAGGGGGTAAAAGGTTCTAAAAATCCACACAACCACGAACTGGGAGAATTCACACCCTACCTACATAAATACGCTCGTTCGAAACTTTGTGACTGTGCACTTTCTTCTTAGTTCTGTTGCAGTGGTGATCGCAGGAATGAAAATGAAACAAAAAATGTGTCAGTATTATGTTAAAAAATACATTTTAATCAATTAAATAGGATTTATTTCGCCAAAAAATTTAATAGACTAACTAACGTTCCAAAAATGGCACCATAAGCAATTATTTTAGTCAGCTCTTTTTTCTTATAAAGCACCATAATCTTCAAAATTGCAATAGGAGGAGGGACGTAGAGCATCAAAACGCATTTAATTGATTGTGTGACATTGTAATCATCGTCAAAATATTGCTTGTGATCCCATACCAAGTGCCTTGGTAAATATCATTTTAAGTTTCCACTGCTTTGCCATTGGATTGATACTAAATATTTTTTTTAAAAGCCCGTCATTTCATTCGAGAGACAATATAAAATATTGTTTCGTCCACCGTGGTATGTTTTGCAATCTTATTTATAATGCGAGGCTATTTTCGAAAGTCTCGGTTTACTCTGATTCAAAGAACAACTGACACGAGTTATTAATTGCGACATTGTGGATAGCTATCGTACAATACGTCATCTTCATGAGACTTTTTATAATATAATCTCCCTGTCTGAGTTGTAAGTGCCTCAGAATTAAGCCAGACATGTCCAATGAACGAAATTTAAAATATGTATACCATTAACATTAGAACAATAGGTATATTAAAAGAGAAAATACTGTGCTTTATTTTCTTAATGAACACAATTTTAAGCAGCTCAATATTATTTTTAATACATCTTAATGCCAAAAGTAACGTCTTCAATTCACTGTGGAAAAACGATGTAAGGTAAATGTACCAGTAGCTGACCATTTAAGAGAAAATTTAGACAACAATAACGATTAAGGTTTCGCATTGTACCGAATGATGGCAAAGTAAGTATACTCATATTGGATCATACATATGTCTTAATTAATATTATGTAACAAAAATTACGAAAGGGCCTGTTTAAAAAAAGTTCTGTTAAATTATTTTAAGCCATGTTCCTGTTTCAGTAGTTGACCATCTCACATATTGAAAAATCCAGTAGCTGACTATGTATAATCAGGGGGCTTTATAGTGAACTTTATGTCAGAGTTGCTTTAAGGCTTTCTGTCACACCACTCTTGGTTGAATCAAGTAGCAATGGGTGGTTCAGGAACAAGGTACACACCGTTTCTAGATTGATCGCTTAATAAATTTGAAATAATACACTTTCCTCACTAGGTGTTGTTTTCAAATGGCCACCCTGGCACTATATTGGCTATATGGTGATGTGTTAGTGGCTCATTCCGACAACGGATGTCTTAACTTGTCTGAGCTTTACAATTTAGAGCAATCCCGCATGTGCAGTTCTTATTTTGGGCCATTTTATTCTCAAAAGGACAACTACTGGTACATGGTCAACTACTAGTACATTTACCTTCTGTCCCGAATACATTTTTGTACAGAACCATGAAATTCGAAAATGATTTTTTTTTATTTTGTTATAATATTAATATAGTTTCATACATTGTTTTATGTTTCCAATGTTAAATTTGTGATATTTTTTTGATCAGTTAAGTGAGTGCAAAATTGAAAGCCAACAAAAGCACATAGGGATTATAAAGTGCCAGTACCAGAGGTTTTCAAAAAATATTTACCGTTATTTCATATACCTAATATGAAATATCAAATAAGTTATGTAATAATTAGTTAATTAATTAATAAGTTCCAGAATAAAGTCACATCTAAAAATATTCTCTGTACATGACTTTGGCGGATAATATTTATTATAAAGCAAGATATAATACCTAATGATGATGATTTGTGCATGCAGTAATAATTCACTATTCCATTAAAGTAAACTTTGAGAAGAGCTGATTATTATCTATTTTGGGTAATTATTTATACGAAATACAGTTAAATATGTTGACTAACGTTGAAAATATTATTTTATAGTCTGTAGCGTGCAGCAGACAATAAAGCAAGCCAATGTCGCTCGCATTATTATTATTGCCATTTGGTTTATGGGTTCTTATTACTTGCATCGAAAATTGTACCATACACTCAAAGACCACACAAAGTACGTGGCTTGATCCTTCGTCTCAAATTATCAAAATCACACAAAACGAAAATGCATACAGTATGCGAAACCGACACTAGTACTCAATTTTAAAATTGAACTTTCATAATAAATTCTTATTCTGAAAATCAAGTTTTTTTTCAACTATATGCATTTTCAATAAGTTGTTGAAAATATAAAGTGTTTAAAGGAATCTTTATTTAGCATAGATTAAATTAATGCTGATATTTCTGATATCTGGTTTCCTTTGTTTGTAACAATTATTGATATGGTCTCGTTAATCGATTCACAGATTCTCTAACGATCGTTTGACTGGAGTATTCTTCCCTGGCTTTGCTCGTCTCATTACAGATTACGGACATTAAGATTTATTACCTATTTATTTAATGCACTTACTTGTGGTCTTTACATGGTTAATGATCATTCATACTTTATTTATTTTTGATATTACTGCTTATTTAAGCTAAGAGGTCTTCAATTTTAATTATAGAATATTTTTTTTTTATTTCGCTTCGATTTATTTGCTTAGTTGTATTACCAATTGTTTGTCATACCTTGTAATTCTTGCTTATCGCTGTATCGTTGTATTTCTTATCAGTCGATAATGCTCGCCATGAACTAAACCGGACTTGATCCAATAAATTGAATGTGGAATAAGTACTAAAAATGTGTTAAAAAATATATATTATTTCACCGACGGCGCAATCTGTATTAATTCGACGCTACAAGAGCGCCGGTGTGTATTATGATCGCAAGAAATTCGATTGTGTGTAGCGTAAATATTAAAGTTAAGAGCGAAGAGTGGTCTCTCCTGCTCATTAGCTTACACATGGAAACCAAAATAAGATTACAAGTTAAATAACAATCAGGAGCAGCATAAGCAGTTATATATTCTCCTAATCGCGATCGGAATGACGTTTCGTGCAAAAGGGGCCAGTACGTCTGGATATTTCGGATCTAGTTTGTTTTCCATCGTTGTATTCAAATTGATACAGCTTCTATGCCAATGTCACAGGTCAACACAAAATCATCTTCTATCGTAGCGCATTTTTAGCGCATTTTTAGCCGCAAAGTCGTTGTCTGGGTTTTTTTGTTAAGTTACGTTACATTATTACGATTGAAAACACATTTCTTTTAGTTCAAATTCGATCCAATGTTTTTCAAAGTGGCGCCAAAAATAATTCTTTTGATGAAATTACTTATCGTATTCTTTAGAGTTTTAAAATTAAAGCCTTTGATGCACCTTTACTTAACGGCGTAGAAGGTGTATCATCAAAAGATTGATCTTATTACCGATATTTTTGCCTAGATATTTCAATCGACTATTAGCGAAACATCTCCGTCAGGGGGATTGATCAATCGATAACAATATCAGTATCGAAGACGCCTCGTGCCACGACCCGAGCCTGACTATGGGATTCCAATGAATAGTAATTCTGGCTCGAGATCTCGAGACTTGCTGCAATCAGATACGCTGGCATAATTAAAAGTGCTGTCGTGAGATCACGGATTTTTCTGCCATACCAATGTACCAATAAATCGAACGATAAGTGCCTGCCGCAAGGATACTTAATTAAATACCATATGTAGCAATGAACTCTTTGCATCAAAATACAAGTAATACAACATTATCAATGTTTTTTAAACGACAAGAGAAAAAAAATAAAATTATGTTTGCTAGAAATATTCACTGTTTATCTTTGTAAATAAAGGATGCAACATTTCAATGAAACATATATTTATAAAAAAGGCATTCTCTTTAAGAAAAGCTCCAGTTGTAAATGCCAATCACCAAAACGGGTCCAAGAAGTTTCAAAGATGTGAGATATCCATCTTTATTTAATATGTATAACTTTTGATTTTTCGTAAGTAGCCTTGTTTAATTGTGATCTTATATGAGCTGAAAACTCTCAATCGCTAACTGTAACAACACATTATTTTCTTTGAAATAGGTTTGTTTGTTATTAATCCTGTCATATATTAAAAGGATATGTAGTTTCGTTACAAAAAAACCTTTACTCATATTTGACAGAAGCTATATTATGTCGAGTATTTATCCATTCCGCTTCAACTATATATGTAGGTAACATAAAACTGTCTGATCATGACTCAAATCAATCTTTTTGCTTAGATTTTATATGGCTCATATTTTCTGTATACGATTGGATACTGCTTATTGCACATTTTAAGCAATACTAAAATTATACAAATTAACTTGAATTTGTAAAAGTCACCTTATACATTAGGTATGTGACTTTTAATTGTATCAACTCGCTCTAATTATTAACTGTTATCTCCATATCGCACAGTGTCGCCTCACGTTTATTTCGCTCTCAGCGCCCTCCTTTGTAAGAAAAAACAACATTTTCCCATCGTACCCTTATTCGTATGATCCTAACATGACCATTATAAAAGAAGGCTTAAGGAACTGAGACTCAAAAATCGTGATAAATACAATACATTTATTGAGTAGGCATTTACTTGGTAGAACTCCATTATAATACGGTAAGAAAAATAACAATGTATTTTAGTTCTACATAAATTATTTTATATATTTGTTGATAACTATTTTGGCTTACGCCTTCGTCAGAACTATAGTTCCGTATAAATACAACATCGTTTTTTCGATACATAAATGATTCAGAATATCAATTTACAAACTTTTGCAACTAATTGCATTCCAATCTGCATTGATCATAAATAATTATTTCAGTATGTAACACAAATAATGAGGGTGCTTGATAGAATTTCGAACGATAAACTGACGTGCTTTGCATTTCGGCTTTTTCATGTCGATTGAAGTTCATCCATAGAAAAAAGACAATAGTTTGAGCAATTGAGGAAGGACTGATGGCTGGATAGTAGTAACTCATATTTTTGGAAAAGTGGAGTTGATATGGACCAATGGCTGCTTAAAAACAACAAAACTTTTATTTAGAACCACCAATATGGAAATCTAACAAATATATTTGCACAGTGAAAACCAATTGTCTCAATTGATCACAGTTTCGCGAGTGATCTGACAGTAAAAGCCTAAATATTATACAATATTTAAATCAATTCCGTATTACTTTGTAATTGTCACTGTAATTGAAAGTGATATGTCAATTGAATTTTAAATTTGCTTAAAGTGTTATAATGTACAATGATATTAATGTGTGTCTTTAAAATAATCAAAACGCGATTTAATAATCATTCTTCAAATACTGAAGTAAATATAATGAAATAATTATGAATATAAATCAAAATCGATTTCAAGAGAATTGCTTTAAAAGGTCTCTTAATGAGAGATGATTTTTTGATACCAAATTAGAAGTTACGCAAAAGAAGAATAGTTATTTTACGCTGCTATTTATTGTTATAAAACCAATATGCTTATCTAATCTGAAAAATGTTTAAAATGAATGCGCAGAAATGAATTGTAAACATTTCTTTTCGTCTTTAATTTAGTCGGATGGTGTCCCTTTTCTATTTAAAATGACCAAATTTGTGCAAATTGTCGATGGTTATCGTTGCGACAAGTTTGTAGAGCAAAAAACACATCATTGTCATTTATAAAGCGGCACAGCTTGCCACGGTAAGTAATCTCAATCAAATTGTCATTGTTTTAAACACTGTCTTATTTTTAACGCTTTTCTTGCTATTATTTTTTGGGCATTATAACATTGGTCGACTTTGATAAATATTTAAATCCGGAAAATTTTGCCTTCCGACCGTTCCGATAAAAAAAATATTACGAACTGAGCGCGCTACGTCTATCGGTAAAACATGGAGGATTTCCTAGTATTTGAAGCAAATTATTATAGCAGGCGTTATATTTTGCGTCAATTTATTTAAATGCTTATTACTGAATTTTTATCGCTTTTTTTAAATTTATTTTTAATTCCTGTCAATTTAAATCTAAAAACAGCACCTTACTGTGACAGCAATTATTATTTTCTGCATTAAATGTTTTCTTGTACTACAAAAAGGTAATAAATATTCAATGATGGACTTATAATAAAATTTATCAAAAAATGAGATTTATTCAGAGAATTGTCATTTAATTCGTATAAATCATTTATAATACGTTAAAAATATCGGGTGCAGTGTCAACGTCGTTGGTTGGGGTTGTGGATGGCATGGACTAGAATCCTATTCCGGGTAACTTAATTTTTCAATCGAATTATTGACTTCTGTATAATCATGTCTTGTATATAATTCCTTCCCACGCCCATCCGATCGTAAAAATGGAACGTAGCGCGAGCTATAAGCTCACCTCTAGCTCTGTTCCAGACCTATTCTTTCTATCCATCCCATCGAAAAGTTTAGGTTGAGCAATTGGGTAACAAAGAGTTCTCGTAGGAAAATTTGTGTAAATAAAATCCGTTATAACTCGATATTTTTCTCATTGAGAGCGGACATGCTAAAGAAATAAATCAAGTTCCGATACAATTAAGGAATTACTAGCCGTTTCGGTATCACGCCATAATCCATATGGGTGGCATAAAAAAAATCAATATCGATATCACGACACGACGTATCAATATTTCATGATACGAAAAATTGACACGTCGTCATCTTAGCATCAAATCGAACTATATCACCAATAAACAAATATATTTTGCAAAGATGTTCATCAATAATATTTTTGAACATAAAAGAATGATCTCAAAAAAATACTTAATACATTATTTTCATTAAAAACATAATATGGTTGATGGCTGACATTGTTGTATTCCTTCCAAGAGTGGCGGTTGTGTTTTTGCCTATATGTATAACTTGATTACTTTTGCTTTGTTTATTTTGTATACCTATTTTTGAAATGATATTTAGCCACGCTTCACTTCTGTTTACCCATAGTGTGGAAAAATCAGCTCAATGGATTGATTTGAAAAACACAAATCATCAATTTCATTTTAATTTATTTTCTCCATTTGTCATTTGGTTACAATTCAATAAAAATTGAATGTCATCGCAGCTGACAATCTATCTGTCGGTAGTAATTCCAGTTCGCTCAGGCTTCAACGATGCCAGGGCTGCATTGAGAACAAGTTGCCGCATATTTTTTTTATTATTTCGAAACAGATTTACTTTTCATATACTTTACATGCAATGATGTGTGATACATAACTTGTCAAATCCTAGTGCATTCAATGTAATTGTTAGTTGAATTATTTTATTTTTGTTCAGAGTCATTGGAGTCGTTTAAAATTCCCTTCCAAATCCATCCGATCCTCAAACGAGATAAAGCAAAAGTGATTGGTTTACCACAAGTCATGTTTACGTCCTATCCTATATATCATTTTGAAAAAGAGAATCTGAGTAACAAGCATTTCTCGTAGAAAAAAATATATATTGAGATAAATCCCATTAAAAGTCCATATGCTCCACACTGTGAGAAGACATCGTATAAAAAAATATTTTATCTGGTGGATAGTGTGGTGTATGAATTAATTGTTGATTTTTAAAATATGTACACGTGTTTCGTACAGAGCAAACTCATCGTTAGTTTTTCAGGTTATAAAATTCAAAACACTTGTATGAGTTCATAAAGTCAGGAGTATTTTTGATTGGCTGCGAAGGGTCTTTGTCCCGTTCCGGCTCTTCTAAAAAACGCGCCAGGAACATTAGCAAAGCAGTGGTTCCGCTAGTTATAAGAATACCCTTGTTCTTACTGTAGATATTCGTAGTACATATAGCCATATATCAATAGAGTCCCTGTATATATTGGTTTGACGATGCCTAACCGCAGTCATTTATTTATTCACATTTTTTATTCATTATATCATGCTCGGATCAACTATTTGTTTGCCTAACGGAAATCTACAAAAAAATCTAATTTATTTTTTAAATAAATACAGAAATAATAATATATATTTTGTTGCTGTGAATGATCAATGTTAATGGGATTGAGAAGCGTACGATGGATAGGTAATGATTGTTCTTTTGTCAACAATGTTCTACCCTCTTCATTGAAAATATTCTTCGGATGGATAATTTTAAAACGGAAATAAGAACCTTAAGTTTTTTTGAAGCTTTATACATTTTACACCATCCTTTTTAGATTCTTCTATTTAAAAAATCGTATTACATCAAATCCAATATATAAAAATATCAATGTTTGTTGGCATACTGTTCATCCGATTGCGATAAAACTTTGACAATTGTTTTGCTTGCACTTGCGCTGGAGTTTTCGGCATAGTAAAATTAGCTTACTGTATGCATTTTACACTTCCTTTCTTTGAGTGGCATTGCAACGCTTGCCGGGTACCGGCTAGTTAATTATTAAATAAAAATTGAAAATAAGCCGAAACCGCTTTCAAACGGTTACTTTGTTGGGTTGACTTGATTGATGATATATTGTATGGCAATTGCATAGGCACAGTGTACACATCATTTTATAATTTATTTAAATATATTATGACACGTATTCAATATAATATGCATTCTCACATATATATATATAACACCGTAGATTATAATCTTTTCTACATTAATTCAATGACCATGGTTCTAATTTTTTGTTTTTATTAATTACACAACGTATCATATAATAGTATGGGTGCATGTTCCATTATTATTTATTTATTCGATTAAGATTATCGATTCATATAACTTTAAGGGACATCTAAAGAAAGTATGTACTTATCCAGTATTTTTAATTAAACGTATTTAAATGACCGCAACGAGTTATTACCATTATGAAAAATCAATAAAACTGGTTTTACATCGAGAACTCAGAAAACTTTCATTAATTCATCGCCGTTGTGGTGTATACTAATAATGTGAGTAGGATTTTTAAAACGTCGTATTTCTCAAGATATCTGATAGTTTATTAGCTTCAATACTAATGCTCTTATAATGTTTTATTGATTTGAATATTTATGAAAACTAAATATTACATAGCAAATAACAATAAATTACGAACGAATAATAATTATTATTGTTTTATTGACAGTTATTATGTTTTCAAAACGGCAGTTTATCACCGGCTTTGTAAAATTTTGTGTTTAATATTAAATTACCAAATGACGAATTTTTATTTAACAGAATCAAATATGTATTTACTTTTTATATGATTACACGAAACCCATTGTTAAAATATTTTTTTGTCCTTTTGGTTTTTTTAAACAACATCTCCATTCCACTGTTGTGTAATGAAATTGTCATGACGATTCATGGTAAAGATGTAATAATAAACATACAAAAACATGTGATGTTTCATTTTTACTCATTCGTTTTATTTGTTTAAAAGTTTTCACATAAGTTTGCGCGTGCTATATTGTGGATCTGCTTGATTTTAGAAAGCATGGCTATATTCTTTAATTTTACATAAAACCATAATTCGTAAAAAAAAGATTAGCAAAATATACTGATCAGAGATAGATCCGATCATTTTAATAATGGATAAAAAGTGTATATATACGGATGTTGAAAACAAAGATATTAGACCGATAATTTTTGTTTTTCTTCCACGGTTGTAAATGTGTTTCCATCGACATTTTTTTGCGGGCTTTTCAGTCTACTAATCTAGTAATGTCAGATATGTTTATTTTTATATGCAATTGCAGTCGTCATTTCAATAAAAAAAATGACAAATGTAGGTATTTTTGTAATGAGTCAAATTTGATCCATTTCCATTGGTTGGCAAATACAATATACAAAAAATCTTCGAAATCAACTTTATGGTTTACCGCCTATCAATTATATTTCCAGAAGGTTTCCAATATATTTTTAAATCACATTATCATATGGCTAGCAGTTTAATCCAACTGATAAATAAATTAAATCTCAGTTCTAGTCCCAAATTCATTGTTATGTTAAATGAAAGAGGTATTAAAAAGGCGTTGGTAAATTAAAATGGCACGATGTTCATTAGTGTACAAATAGCTCTTATTGGTTAATAAATGAGACTAGACTTAACTCTCGACCCGTGTGTAAAAGCTAATAAAGAAGGCATTAAATGACCCACGAATAAAATTAAATAAACAGTTTATTGCCTCGCGAGATTGTAAAACAAGTAAAATGAATAGTTAACTCTTATTATTTTCGACCAATTCGAGCCGAACTCTCATGCTCATCATGATATACAATAACTTAAATACGAGTATATTATACCTACATCATAAAATCGTGAATTTAAAATACAGGTGTTGCATTCGGAGTCGTATATTTTCTCATAATGAGATCATCCAATTTTTTCCTTACGATTATACCAGTGCAATCGTTTAATCACACCAGTATTGTACAATTAAAAAGTTTATGATTTTACTGCAAACAAATTTCGAATGCAGACATAAAGATCCTATCAATTGTTTGTAGATCGTAAGTAGTAAATAAATAATCAAGTATCTAAATGAACATTTGCTCAAGTCCGTTTTTATTTCCCAAATTCGAATGCGTATAACACTTACATTTGTATAAAAAGATACTTCTACCAGAATAAGTTATACAAACTGATTTAATGGTCTCGATACAAACTCAACGTATTAAATATGATACTAACAATTATAACGTCAGCACAGTGACTACTGCCGCTGATAACTTGGGCTTGAATCTCAACAACTAAATTGTCATTATAATAACATGAGGCCCATCACCCTGTCTGCAGCAACACGTGTTTTGCATTTAATATATTGATCCACTAAGAAAAAATAAAAAATTAAGAGTAAATCACTCTTGCTTTATTACTTAAGCAACCGTGCTAAAAAAGGTAGGAGGCGAAACACATGTCTCTATTAGTCACACAATAAGTTAAAATTGTATATTTAAATGATGATTCATTAAGCCGCTAATAATAAGAGTGCTTTGTTATAAATCGATTCCTATTTATTTTTAATTACAGCTCGAATAATTTTTATTTTTTTTCCGATATCCGCTCCCTATTCGGAGCAAATGGCCGCCACACGGTGCCTCCAAGATTCTCTGTCTCCCGCCAACCTCCTCGCATCTTCCCAGGTCATCCCGGCGTCCCTTAGCTCCCCTGAGTACATCCTATGGATGGTCATCAGAGGCCTTCTTCGGCGTCGGGATCCATCAAGCTGATAAAAGAGGCAGGCAGGATTCAGGCTCTCCTGGGTCATCCGCAGCACATATCCAAGCCAGGTCCATCGTCGCCTCTTAATAAATAATAAAAATAAAAATATTAATAATCAAATAATAAAAAAACCTGTAAATTGCTTGCAAATTGTAATGCGTTGTATATATGTTAAGCGTTTTCCTTTTGTTTGAGCTTTAAAACATAATTTATAATGTTTCGAACTACACAGTATTGTATAGATAGCGTATACGTTAAATCGCTAAACTCGCGTGACGTCACCAGCTAATATAAGCTAAATTCGTTTACATGATAGATGATAAACAAGGCAGTAAAGCACGAAACTTGAGCCTTCGGTTCGTGCCTCGGCATATCGTGGATCATTGGAAGCGGTGGCAGTCTCGCTGCTACCCGCTACTCTCATCGCTCTAATCGCCGCTCCAATCACTGCGACACTGGAGCGCCGCAATTAATTGCGACAACCTTTAGCCGCAGGCTGTGTAGTAGCTAAATACACGCCGCTAATGTCCCCTGTCTTTCAGACGCTAACGTCCGCCGTTTTATTTCGAAAATATTTGTTTTCTTTATATTAATACAGATGCCACCAACAAACGTTTCAAGTAGCAGTATTACAACATTCTTGGGCATGTAGCCGTGTTGTCAATGCACGTGAACGTGCGCATATTTGATTCGGTTGCGGTGTCCACTGGTTGAAATCCTCATTCGAATGATCTCACAAATTGGTTTTTCAATCAATTTATGGAGATTCTTTTGTGATTTTTTAAAAATAGTTTACAGCTGATTTTAATCAATAAAAAAAATAATTTAAGGTAAAGTGAGCATTATTAAAATATAAATTTTACCAGAGTAAATATTCGAGTAAAAAATCTTTTAGTTACTATCGTCACGTACAAGAATATTTTTTGAGACATACCCAGCTACTTAATTATAAGTTTCGTATGCTCTTTGCCTTACTTGAAACACTTATGTAGTTGTATGGTGCTAACTGTCACTTCTTGATGGATAGGATGAATATGTGTTATGTTAAATAAACATAACACATATTTTTGTACTACTTTCACATATAATTTTATAGAGATCAGGACCGGCTTCGCCCTTCGCGAGCATTATCAATAATCATCAATTTAAAACATGTTTTAGTGACGCTTCGTTATTTAGACATACAATTTAAAGCTATTGCTGACTTCATGAAATGTATGAATTCATTCTAGTTCTTTATTTTACAGAACTGAATGTTACTACTGTATTATTGTTTAATACAATACTTTTAAACGTATGGTGCTCATAATTTATTTATGAAGTGCCCATCAGTGAATAATAAAAGCGACGTGCTTGAAATGAGCATTACGTTAGTCAAATTTCTCTTCACACATAATAAATCTTTCTCGATCGACAATGTTGCATATTGAACTTGAGAATTGATTAAATAAATATTTGCATTATATCCCACATGGAGTGGATTGCATCGATTAAATAGTTAAACCACTACCAAGTGGGTTGCAAACACCTGCTCTATTTAAAATGCCACAATGCATCCAATACATTTGATTACAGGTGGATATGGATTGTTAGTTGTGAACAGAGCGCCTACTACCTTCGTTCGCTCTGAACTCGACCGGGGTCGTGAAATTGTTTCAAGATCCTTGACTCAAAACTATGGGAGTAATTAGTTTATTCGCTGAAGGCGTGCGATGTATCTTTACGTGGAAATGTAGCAGAATGTAATTAATACTAACGATTGGCGGCTCGCGGTGCAACTTCATATTCTATTCAGTGTGAATGACACATACATATTATAAGGGGTCAATTAGCTATTTGTTAATATCACTTCTCAGGTGTTGGGGTCTCAGCTTAGCTTAATTTTTGGTCGATATGTAATATATTACTTCGACAGTGTGTTTTCATGATCAGGACCGGTTTCGCTCAATAACAATTTTTCACTGATTCGTGTATATTCTCTCGATGAATCAAACTGGTCGTCACCATCAAATACTAAAAATTATGTATATTAAAGAAACAAAAACATTCAAATATGTTTAGCTAATTTCTCAAGCAATTGAATTTTAATCATTATCTCATTATACTCAACGTTTCAACCACCACCAACCGCTATGGCATTGAACTTTTTTAAACAACGCCACTCCACATATACTGCAGTAAAGCTACGTTACGTAAGTACTTTCGAATTTGTTGATGTATATTACTTGAGTTGATAATAATTAGAAGTGCGAAAGCTTCTTAGGGGGTTAATAGTTAGTATTTACTTATTCTTTGTACAAGCACAGCACAATAAAATTACCAATAAAATAAATATTGTTACCAGTTTAAGCTGGCCCAAATGATAATCTGAATTGATAGCTGAATTATTTAATTTTCCCCGTGAATAAATGTGTAAGATTACCGAATTTTCAAACCAAAATAACGGCTTCATTAAAATAAGTCGCGATGTATATAAAAAAAACTTTTAAAATATAAAAAGTGATTCGTACGTTTTGGAATATAAATGTTATAAAATCTTTATGCTGGCGTGTGACGCTTTTAAGAATAAACTATGAACATACATTGTATTAGTTGTATAGTCAAAACATGAAAATCAACATGCAGTGGTTTTAATATGTTTAAACTTGCGTGGACACTGAAGGCATATGTTTGTAATCGAATTTATTATTTATCCACGTCGTTATCATCGTAGCTTTAGTTTAGTCGTAAATCCGCATCAAATTTATGTGTTTTCAAGTTGAAAATCATAAAACGTGGGCCAGCCGACGTTGAAAAAACCACTATGCAAATTTCCATCATAACATATGTCAATGTTTATCATAAAAATATAGAATATTTCGTCATCATAAAAACAAAAATATATGTTTATCACAATGTTAAATATTCACATTTATTAAGATTTTATTTAATATTAGTAATAAATAGTGTGACATTTACTCTGAATAGCCATTAATCTGTCATACATTTTAACATAAATATCTCGATTTTATGACAGAAGATAAAAGTATAAAATTGTATTCAATCAAAAATTGTACGACAATTAATGTCACCGATTTTTCTAGGTTCTATTACCAACAATTCTTTTATTATACATATATGACAACGTTATTATGTTTTATTAGTTCTAAGCCGATTGAGATAGCTATTTGACTATATTTGTAATCTTTTTTATGCTCTACATTATCACAAGTTCTTACAAATTCATATTTTTGTCTCCAACCTGATATTTAACTTTATTTGCGTATATTCAATAAAACTTTAAATTATATGATTAATAAACAAACATGATGGTTTCCGATATTTCCGAATGGAAACATTCTTTAAAAGTAGGTGAGAACTATAAAATAATATTTTTTTATAAATAACTTAACGGCAGTTAATATTCAAAATTAATTCACCAGCAGAGTAAAATGTGATAAAATGAATCATTAATTGAAGTGCTTTTGGTAATTATGTTTTATTTATGTGTTATAAAACTACTTGACAAAAAATACCAATCAACAGGTAGCTAGAACCTTTTTATACTAAGTTGTATTAAAATATGATTACGTTTTTCTTAATGTACGATTTCTAAATAATTAAAATCACGTATTACGAAAATAACACACTATTTTATTATAATGTGGAAATATTTGTTAATTATTTATGATTTTAACTTTAAAAACTCATTTAAGTTGATAATAATTAACACACCATAAAATTTTATAAGCAAAATTGTATGAAATTATAATAAAATTATCAAATGATAATTTAAAAATGATGGTAAATTTATTCTTCTCCTTGATATTTGATTTCCTTAATTACCTTCTTGACACATTTATAATAATTATAACGCATTTTTAAACTGAGAATTTGAAAGAAAAATCTACTATAATTTTTTTGATGAATAATCTTAATTAGTGTCATAATATATATACAGATTTTTCTTATTGGGAAATAAACCCTTGAAGATAGCATGAATTTGGTTAATCCTATTAACCATTATTTAAAACTAATTAAGGTATACATAAACGAAATTTTATTACTGTTGAAGTAATGCCAGGTTTTATGATATTTAAACGATATATTATTTTATTCTATACAAATGCTAATATAATACTTCTGATATTTAGAATAGCCAGTCTTGGTTTATTTTCTTCACGAGTTCTTACTGTGAAAAAATACTAATGTTTAATAGGTGTGCTTCATTTTTATGATTTTCCATGTTCGTTGTCTAAAAACTAATTAAAATTAACTGTTGATTTTTTAACTATCAACAATTATGCCGAATGGTTTTTTAATATTAAAATAAATAATTGATAACGAATTCATATTAATTAAATGCACCGAATCTCTTCATGTCAATGAATACGAGTATTTATCCTAAGTAAAGAACTGCTTCCAAAGTGGTCAGACGGGATTTCTAGATGCTTGCCTACTTAACGATACGGTCCAATCGTTATGATTAATGCCACTTGATATATTATATTTATTGTATTTGTTTTTACAAAATACGAGCTTACTTTGTCATGCCATTTAATTTTAACGATTCATTAAAAATAATATTCGTAATATCATTAAAAATATTTACCTAAAAAATACCGGATATCGAATAAAAATATACCAAAGCACGAATCTTTATTCAAATACCATAGTGTTGGTTACAAATTAATTTATTTTTTTAATATTTATTCGTAAACACAATTTAATAATATATACTTGCTATTACTTTTTTAATTGGAAACTTATTTTTACCTCATGTATTAAATAAACATTAACACATAGTCACTAAAAATATTATTCTGTGAGAAATTAATATTTTGACCATAAAAAATCCATCAACACGACCCATTTTTGGAATACTAAGTTATATTTTTGTTTGGCTCAAGCTATGACAATCGTAATACACATACAGGCTGTCGCAAAAAAAATGTAAATACATCTTGTGCGCCTCTAAATAATATAATACATATTATTTTGTAATAATTGAGTAAAATCAAAAAAAAATACTTAAAATATATCGTAAATGTCGTTTGAAATTTCATTGTGGATATACTTAACTTATAATGCCACTGGGAAAAGCTTTAGTGATTTTTAACGAAATTGCTTCGGATGTCGACATATTTCACATGGACATGAGTGAGTTCAGTAGAGTACTATTTTTTATGTTTAATAGTTGATTTTGTCGGAACTCACTCGGTTGACTTCTTTGCCAATTTCCAATGTATTATTTTTTTTTTTTCACTGTAAACTATGTATTTTTTCATTCAATGTTTTCATCTTTTTTCACATTGCAAAAGCAATCTTCTATATCTATATATATAAAAATGAATGTCTGTATGTATGTCCGCTATGGACTACTAAACCGCTCGACCGATCGATGTGAAACTTTACAAATTTATTGAGTGCACCCCCGCGATGGTTTCTGGCCTACCAACCCTAAACTACCTACGGAAAAACCTAAATTACTTAGATGATTCATTTATCGTCAGCTTAAAATGCTAAGCTTGGAACAAAGGGTGGTATTAAGGAAGTTTCATCGTAAAATTCCAAAAGACATATTATCATTTTGTGATAAATAAGCATACGTTATTTTTTCATGAACAAAAATATATGAGAAATGATTAATGTGTGTAATTACACTATTTAAAAAAGAAATAAGCTACTTACATAATATGCTAGAAACTATGGAGAAAAATTTGATTTTACTCGGTTGAGACTGTGTGTAGAGATGTGGTCAGGTGGGAGCCGCATATCGAGGAATATGACGTCATAAATCTCACAGGTAACGGACAAAGTTTAGTACTCCTGTACCGCATTGCTATATTACCACCCGCCGAGCGTTTAAACCAACATTCCATCCCCTAATTTTAACTACTTACCTTCGTTCACTTTTCATCTCCCGCTTTATAACATTAAGTTGGCCAAAATAGTTAATATTTGGTATAATGAATGAAATTATTTTCTCTACCAGCCGTTTAGTCACGGCAGCAAGTTATATGGCATTCATATTTTCGATGGTTTCGGCGGTAACTTTGTAAAGTTCATTTAAGTATAAAATTTAAAATAACTTTGATTATTCCACGTATCAATACGTATCAATAACGTGGAATTCCACGTATCAATACGTGGAATAATCAAAGTTATTTTTAATTTTATATTATATGGCATTCATAATCGCTTACTATAATAGTAATAGCTAAAGTAAGTGTGCCCGGTCCGTGGTACAGTGGTAACGTTGTTTGCTACCGTTTCGGACCACCCGTGCTCGATTCCTGGTACGAGCAGATTTTTTCAGTCGATAAATCGATTCTCTTCGGAGGTAATGGGTATTTGTGATAAAAATCTCTTCCCACCTTTCCGATCTCAAGGAGCGATGCATAGTGACAGCGAATAGCTAATCACCAGTCCTGTCCTCGTCCTCGTATCCTTTCCATCCCAACTATCTTAGAAATAGAAGTTTGAGGAACTGAGTAGTAACAAGCAGTTCTCGTGGATAAATATATGTTGAGATAAACTCCGTGAGGATATCCGTCCATATACTTCAAGTTGGAGGCGGACATGGTAAAAAAATATATGAAAATAATTTTAAAGCCTATACTTAAGCATCAAAATGTATGTATATGTTTTTTCAAATTATATGATTACAACTTCTAATGATAAAATACATACCAGATGCAAAACCGTCACAAATATTAATTTTATTTTCAAGTATGTAAATGGATTTAAAATAAATGTTTTTTTTTAATACAACTCAATGAGAGTCATACTGTTGACCGATAGGTTTTAAAAATTCTTTATTCAAAAAATAAAGTCATCGATATCTTATATTATATCACAGTTTGTACTTGTGTCAATATTTCCCAAATAATGGTCCGTGGACCGGTGCCGTTTCATCAAAATCTTCCGTCGGTATTCAGCAATATTTTATACATTGCAGTTGTTAAAAGATTGGGAAACACTTGTATAGTACAGTCTAGCTAATTTATACACTTGAGCATAATTTACCATGTATTTTTTGCAACATGAATAATATTTATATGCCTTTTAATTTCACTCTAAAAGATTTCTACAACATTTGATAATGAGGTCATATCCGCTACCTAGTTGAAACATAATGCGGTCTTCTAATTAAATGTAGAAGGTACAAAGACTACTTTTTATTATGTGTTATTTTCTCGCGCATTGTATTATATTATTATACGTCCCAGCGCGTTATGTCATTCGCGATACGTATAAAGCGTTACCTAACAGATATCGACTGTGAGTTAATTACCAGCGGGTGGTGAACCCATAATACTTTTAATTTGTAGCAAAATGATTTTTAATTTCGAATTAAAATCCTTTTAGAACGAACCGTCATGAGGTTCCAGTATCAAACTAATTTTCCTTATTGGATATTTGTAAATCTTATATATAAAACCGAAACGGCGTATGTATGTCTGTAATTCCCTTTTGCATTGTTGTTGCAAGTTGCCATTAAAACGAATATGAAAGAAAATATGTTTGAATTTTTATCGGCGAAGACATTTAGTCAAAATGTAATAAATTAGTCTTCTACCAACTCTTTCCCGGTTTTTATTAATATAATAATGTTTATTATTTACGTGAAGGTATTATTTGACATGTCTTTGACAGCAAATTAGATTTTTTCCTTGAATTTGGACATTTAAATGGGCGAGAATGGGGCTGTCATCAAATTAAATAAAGTTTGTGATTTTATTTTAACTCTATTTTGGATGTTAGATTTTGTGATATAATTATGTCGAATGATATAACATTAAATAATTATTGGTCGCTTAGTCCGAGCGACGCCGGGTAGCAATACTAGTAATATATAATTTTCAACATTTTGTATAATTAACTGTGTGTTTTTTTTAATAATCGTAGTGTACATCATTTACTCAAAAATGAGTGATTGTAACATTTAATTTATATTGATGACTACATTAATTTTAATTCTTCACACATAAGAACAAAGAATTTTATATTATAACTAGCCGGTACCCGGCAAGAGTTGCAATGCCACTCAAAGAAAGAAAGTGTTTATTGAAGTGCTTCCGGATGCAAAATATTGTAGATAAATAATTTCATTTCATTAATAACATTGATCGGTATCGATGACATTTGCTGTTTGTCTTTTGCCGATTGTCTAAGGTACGACAAACGCGCTACCTACTGAAAGTTAATTGTACTATGCCTATAACCTTTGCGCAAGTGCAACAATAAGTTGTCAAAATTAACGGTATGTCAGCGCATAAAATATGAAAAACATTGATTTTTATATATGTAAGACCTACTGTAAGTTACTATGCCAAAAACATCCGCGAAAGTGCAAGCAAAAATTTTGTCAAAGTTTCATTGCGATCGGATGAATGGTATGGCACCGCATAAGGTGCGAACAAACAAACAAATATTGATTTTTATATATTAGATTTTTAAACTGGTTAACTATAATGCTTTTTGAGTCCATTCAAAAGTTGCGCGCCTTAAATATATAGTGACAAGAATCGATCGTTAAAAAAATTCAAACCCTCAAGAACTCACCACTCGAAATCATCAACATCAACCCAACTTATAAATATCATCAATCTAACTGACAAAAAGGATGAGATTCTAAGTCATAGCACATCTTCAAGGGTGAAAGACAAACATCATCACCTAACACGGCAATAATTTATAATGTTCATGCAATCCTAATGAAAATCTTGAAAAGCAGAAACCAAAACTTTTACAAGTAATATTTTTCACACTTTGTTCTTTTTCTTGTATAAAAATAATCTTACAATTACTTAAAAAACGACTGGAAATAATAAAGTTATTGTAAACGAAGCCACAACACTTGGCTGAGGTTTCATATATTCAAGAATTGTTTGGTCCTACAATAAGTAAGATAAACAAATATCGTCATTTTTTAAAAAATATCGCATATCGAGGCCAAACTTTACTGTAATATAACTTTTGATTTCAATAACAATGATTATAAATATGCTATTAATGAGTCTGATATCACAGTAGAAAGATCACTTGAATATCTGAACTAGCATATTGATTTACTAAATCAACATAAATACATAAATTATTTGATTGTTTTATGTAAGAGATTAACTATCAAGAAGTTTTGAAATGTATAATGATGCACCTTGAAATTAAATTTTAGTATCCTTTTCTACTGAGCCAATTCAATAAAAATATATTTCAATGGTTCTTATTTCATTTTATTTATACCACCCTCTGTTCATACCCAATGTTGTAAGATCATTTTATTTCCATTGCTACGCTCAAATAATACAGTATCTTTAATATAAAATCAATTTAATTTTTGTTTTACAATAAAGCAAAGCTACGTTTAATATATTTTCTTCACATTAAAATCAAGGAATCAAAATTTATCAAAGGAAAAATTAAATTGATTTTGAAATCATATTTTCTAAGAAGCTTTTAAATGGCGTTCTTTTTCATTCCGATGAATTCATATTATAAACAACAGTTTATCTCTCTCTAGCGGCATTTTAAATGCTTTGCGAGAAAGCAGGGTGGAGATTCACTCGCTTTATCATATAAATTCATAATAATCTAATTAGTAAATGGAGCAGAGCTCGCTCAAAGCCACGGGGGTGAAGCCAGGCGATCATAATGAAATAATGCAACTGGTTTTTCTCTGATATAAGTCTGAATAGAAAACTACACGATATAAATATTAAATAATGTTTTTCTTTATAAGCAAACAGCTGAATATTTTTTCAAAAACGTTTTAGTTAATTAATCTCACGTCTGACAATTCTCAGTTACTTGTAATTGCCAAATAAAATATAAACGATCAATATATATCATTGAATTGGTAAAGATTTGAAAACAAAGTCTTTGTTCTTAGAATTTTAAAATAAAATAATATGAAATGAAGATATATTTCATCCATTAATAATCGAGGAATACTGTCATGATTGAAATAGACGAGCATCGAATTTAGATTTTTGAACAAGTATTTAATATCAATGGTGCAAATAAATGATAGAGCTTCCTATCATCCGTCCTTCATTAGTCATTGTCCTTCATTAGTCAATGAGACCTCTAAAATTATAAAATTAATTCTTGTCAAAACTCAATATTAATATATATATTTATTCAATGCATAGAAATTCATAAGACACACAAATGTTTTTACTTAATCAGATTTATACAGATATATATTTAAGTTCATATTATAGAAAATCTGCATGGATTTACATCATAGGTTCCCAAAGTGGGCCATAGAAGGCCCCGGGGGAGTAGGGGAGCCCTGAATTAAAAAAATCCGTTATTAAACAATGTGCATATGTACGTATCTAATTTGATATATACCAAAAGTTTTTGATAAAATCACCATAAAATAAATATCATCTATGATTTTGGGATGTTTCATATGCGTACACATGTAGTACATGATACAAACGAAAGCTGTTATTTCTTCGTTTGTGTCAAAAATAATGTTATATAAACGCAATTTAGGACGTAAACAATTTTATCAATTCCCGAATCTTTCATCAGTGGAAAATGTGATGATGACAATTTGATTTTATTGCAACGAAAAAAATGCAAAATATTTTTAAAATATTGTACATCAGATTCGTCTTTCTCATTGGGATTATCTAATAAATATAAGTTAATCAAAATTTAAGTATTAACGTATCTTTTTTATTTATAACACTATAAGTAAGCATATAAATATATAAGTTCGCTACATTTTTTTTTTATTTAATTTAAAAAAGGGAAATTTCCAGGGGGGCCGTGTGTAATTTTGTGTCTGAAAGAGGGGCATTGGTCAAATAAGCTTGGGAACCTATGATCTAATTAAAACAATACTTAAACGTATTCTACTTAGACGTCATGATTTTCTACCATATCTCATAAATACGCGAAGGCAACATGTCTGTAAGTGATACATTCATAACAAACATTGATAGCTTTTTGGTTTGATGTGAGCAATAAATAACCGTCCATTTTTGACGTCCGACCGGCGGTGGAACGACGCCCGAAGTGGCCGTTGGAGCGGGCGGCAGTGGGCGGCTGGACGGCCGGTATGAGGTTGCGATATGGACCAAATATTTTATTCTCTTTAATGCCCTGCCGTCTGCTAAAACATCCCGCCTAAGTTCAGACGCTGCTAGAGCGGTAAGGAAAATACTTGACTGGTTATACGAAAGCTATCTAGCGGGTACCTGCACGGTTTTACCGTATTGATGAATTTATCGTCTTCAAATAAGAACGCGGAAGAGAATCATTTGATACATTTTTCGCTAGTAATTTTAGATTCCTATATTTTTTTTCATGAACATTTCAGTTATTTACCACAAAAATATTAAAACCCTATTAAGAATTTCCCAAAACTGATTTCTATTTTAGATACGTCTATATTTTTGTTTGATATTATCTTTCAATCAGGATTCAATAGCACTCAACATCTTTACATATTCTTTAATACTAATTGTTTTTCAGCAGTACATATAGCATGATGACTTCATTGAACGTGTCAGGGCGAGCTTGCGCAAACTATGTGTATCATGCTTACTCTTGCATATTTTATGTATACATAGATCAAAGAGATTATTTTTAAAAAAATCAACACTTATATGTTTTATTCTCACAATTTATATCATCCAGTAACAATATAATAAACTAATTTAAAATTACTTTGATTATTCCATGTCGTGTGCTACTCCTTGTGACACGTGTTTCACCTCTTTCAGAGGCATCTTCGAACTGATTATCGCAAAAGTTGCCTTAGTAATAAAGCAAGTTTGACTTTAATATTCGAAACACGTGTCACAACGTGTGTGGAATAATCAAAGATATTTCAAATTTTATATTGCTTTATAATATTTAATCAGAAATAATAAGACAAGCGTTTAGTTACTATTTGGCTTATTGAAGCTTCATAATAATCAGAGGCAAAGCTAAAAAAGTAAGCAAGTATGTACCTCCTTTTTATTCGATGACGTCATAGTCAGTGAAAACCTCGTTTAACTGTGCCCATATAAGCATTCGCATTGCCACCGATTCAAATGTTCTAAGTACTAATAATTCCGAGAAACTTATTTACACACGAAACATTTTGTTCAATACAATATCATATTAATATAAATAAACTTGTATTTCCTAATAGAGTTTTATTATGATCATTAACGGCCTCTTTGAAGATATCAGTTTTAATTATATCACGTTTTTTGCTCATTAAATATAAATAATAACTATCCAACAGTAGTTCATTTAAAACCCTTGCGACGTTTATATTTCTACACAAAAAAACACATAGGTTTATAAAAGCTGATTGATAATTTCTGTCGGTCATAAATTTCGTTTCATATTTGAAAACTATAAAAAAGGAATGCTGCTTAGATATTCAGTAATTAATTTAAATACATGAATGATTTGGTCGTTTCTTATGGCATTTGGGATAACTTACGATTTTTTTTTGGCTATCAAATCAGCTTTTTATATTGATCTTAAATATAAATTATTTTTTATTAGGTCTATCATATTAAAATTTAAATTAAACTTCAATCCGACAAAGGAAACCGCGCATTAATGATTTATGATACAATTTTCAGAGTAATGTATCCTAAATTCATATTAATTATTTCAATTGAAAATTATGAAATACAAATAATGATTGGGCCGCGTGATACAAATTGTTAGGTCCCTTTAAAGAAACTAGCGCTTAATTGATAAACATGTATTTAAAAGTATGCCACCTAATATTTTCAACCTTTGATACCTTAAAACTCATATTTCTTTATGAAATAAGTATTGACAGGAAAGGGGTTGTCCATAATTGACATTACGCTATTTTGGGTATTTTGACCCCCCCTCACAATATCACATGTTGACACAAAATCTTACACATATCTGGATAAATACTGTCAAATCTATTAACTTTCTTATTTCCTGTAGGTATAGAATAAGCTCACGAAATATTTAACCTTTTTTCATTCACCTTCACTCATTGTTTCTCTTACCACACAATGTAATAAGGCTATAACCTTTTTAATTTGAAAACACCAAAACCCTTCATATTTATAAATTTGATTTGTTCCACTTAACAGTTACAGATAGTTACATGACAATTAAATTTTTTAAACACCTTACGGTCAAGTAATTTTTTGTCAAATCATATTTAGAATCTTATCTAATCTCGTAGTTATATTGGAATTATACTCAGTTATATTAAATTGGTTGACCTTGGCTTTCAATTGTTTTTTTTTAACTATAAATGATAATATTTGGTAGACGGAAACGAATACAGCCCTGGCCTCAAACAAACATGGAAGGCCGTATGAAATATTCTCAATGGCGTGAAATTGCAAACCATATTTGAATTATGGATATAGATTTGAAAATAGCTATATCCAATATAGAATTAACCATTTTAATATCGAAAGTCTTATAAATCAATTGAAAGATCGATATTATCTACGACATCTATTAAGTGCTAAATAATAATTTAAATTAGACAAATTTATGTCTTTCCATATGCTTACAAATATTGTATCCATCATATAACCATACCGTCGGTCCCTGTGGTCTAGTGGCAAGAGCTTTGTCCTAGCGATCAGGGGACCCGAACTCAATTCTCGGCAAGGCTAGATTTTTTCAATTGAAAAAAGAGATCTTGGGCTGGGTGTATGTTATTTATCGTTGATTTTGTGCACAACTGATTCATTATGTATCATCGAGTTAATCTCGTATGACTATGACTTTCACAATTAAGAATATTTGGAATATTTATATTAAAAATAATAATAAAAAAAAAATATTTACCAAACAATTTAAATCTAAAAAAAAATGCACACATTTGCTATCTATGCCCAAGATATTTTAATCAAATAATGAGCACTACCGTCATACGGAAGAAGACAGTTAAATACATAAAACCTTTTAAACGAAAAATCTCCAATCCGTATACATAATTACATATCTCTGATATGAGAACTTACATCAAAAATAAAAGTTAAAAAGTGAAAGCAGTCAATATTATATAAGATCCACCGACTTTCATTCAAATGATATAAATGTGTTTCATTAATATTATTATAAGTTTAACAACTTGAAGTGCTTTCTTCTTCCATTTAACAAAATATATTATTTTAATTACTTGCGTGAGAGCTATCAAAGTAAAGCGTGCTATACACAGTGTGTGCTTACTTAGTTTTCCGTGTAAGCCTAACTCAAGGCTATTTTAAACCGGAATAGAACACTTTGTTAATAAAGTAAAGTAATAAAACCTGGAGAGATAACCTATCTAGGTCATATACTAAAAGGCCAGCGTTTTCTTGTTAAAACAGATAAACCCAACCGAATAAATGTTTTATAGGCACAATATTTACTTCAATTAGAGAAATTTTAGACAATAAACAATGGAACATATTGTATTGCTTTCTATATTATCATATTGTAGTTATATAATGTCTGTAATTGTGTGCTTAAAAAATACAAGAACCTTAAGAAAAATATGTATTTTATTATTTATTTTCACGGCACCAGCGAGCGGTACGACTGTAACAAATTGAGTAAATATTCAAAAATAATCAAGTGCTGCCAGCTTCTTTATTTAAATTCAAAATTTTTCATTTCACAAAACAATTGAACATTTGTTTACGCTTGACAAGTAAACATAATTTAGTGATAATGCAATTTAGGCTAAGTCTATCTACATACGTATAATAAATGTATTAGAATGATAAAAGTAATTGAATGCATATAAACACACTTCCACATGAAAACATTGCAACACACAGATATATTTTTTGTTATATATTGTGTACCAACTTTATAATATTTGTCAAATGCATGACGCATTGGCGTCGGCTGATATTCATTTACAGATTTTCAAATCAATTGGTGAATTAAAATTATTTTTTTTACCAGAAATTCGTCCACAGTAAATAAATATGTCTATTATTATATACAATTGTTTGTTTGAATGTATTAAATTGTGGTTATAAGTTATAACATAAACTCATATTATGTAAAATTTGTCGAAGTGTACACGCTGGAATGTATTTTTGTGTCTACTGAGTCTGTAAAGTTCAACCCGTTCAACAGTTTTGATTAATCTTTTTAACCTTCGACGCCAACCAATGTTTATTCGGACACACTCAATTTCAACAAAAATTAGCTGAATATAAAATGAATTACTTCCAAGTGGCTACCTTACAAAAACCTCGTGCCTATAAATAAAGAACACTGATTTATTCATTTTGAATAGACGCACATAAATAAAACATCTGTGAACCATTTCTTTAAATATATCGACTGTCCAATCAAATATGAGTTTTATTTTATATATTATAAGACTGACTTTTGTTAAATTAATTGAATAAAGCATGGATATTTTATTTATCTATTATACTGGTCGTATAGTATTGGAATTTTATAATTAATATTTGATTTAAACCCGCAAAAAAAATTATCAATGAGGCAAACAAGTCTTATTTTCAAAATGAATAAAAATGTTTTTCAATGTGCATAACAATAAAAATCGGCGACAAAGATTAGATCGATAATCTGAACGTTAAAATTGGTATTTGCTTTCCAGCTACAGATTAAATAAAAATAATATTTGCTTACTGTTATGGAAAAAATAATAAAATTTTATATTATCACTCTTTGACATTTTAAAATGCCTCACTTAATTTAAGGTATGCACATAAAAGAAATCAAGTTTGAGGCTACTGGTTGAAGATATTTCATAATGAGGGGGGGAGAGGGAAATATATCAGCCGAGCAAAATCTTTCTTTATATTTGGCCATAAAAAGCTTATTCATAAACTTGATTGGATTTTTTGAAAATAACAATAATTTTTAAATTAAATAAATTTAACAAATTATCAAACATCTTACTTTCTTTAAAGAAGGATTTGGGTGTAGTCGATTCCGTTTGATCGTGACACCTTGGGCTCAAACAAACAGATGGCCCTAATAAATGTTTGAGGAAAAATAAAAAATAAATGCCCTTTACATTTAATTATTGACAAAGTATTAAAATTAATAAACTAAATATAAATTCAAAAACAAACGAAATTAAGTGATCACATGTATTATACTATTTTAAGCCCCTTTCCTGGTACAATAACTATCCACGTAGACATACTTAACTATATATCTAATGATGTTATGTATTATAATATACGTAAAAGTTATACTCTCAAATTTCAAGCTCACTTACAAGAATTGTTTTTGCTTTTTTTTCAATTGACAAAATTAAACATAATGGTGTCTAAGTTAATCGTATTAAATTATTATGATTGTCTTTTGGTTTCTTTTCTTTAGAATTTGTCCCAAAAAACTGGCTGCCCCAATTAAAAAAATACAGAATCCCGCGGAATCAAATGTATCTACTAATAAGAACGTTATTCGTTTATTTCATATCTCACTCCATAAGTCTGTTTGGGCTTGAAAAGTTTTATTGAATATTTTAATGGAATATTATTTAATGGCTTAAAAATTTTGACGTAACAATCGTAAATCTCGTTAAAATACGTTACCTACTGTTCACGGGCAAGTTTTTGTTAATGAAAGGCTTAAGATAAGGTGTTGCCTGGTTACATAACGTCCATTTGATTTATTTTTTGTCCGTTCGACCTGTTTAGTGTCATCGATATATTAAAATTGAGACGGCTATGACAATATTTTATACACGCTATCAAAAACAGTTGCTTTTATAGCATTTCAAATGACTATATTATTATTTATCAGTGTTTTGTGCTACAAAGAACAAATTTATTTCTCAAGCTTATTATACTCATAAATTCATATTTTATGTGCGTGATTTTTCATTAACGTGTTTTAAAATTTGCACACTCTTTCGGGCCATCACTTTTGTAAGTATTTTGACATTTTGGAGCGGTTTTTGAATAAATATATCCGTTTTCCATAAACGCCTACATATCTATGATACTTCGACAGATTCCGTCAATAAATTTCGTGTAGTCACTGTTATGAAGAATATCTTAAGATTAAAAGTCTGACATGCATACCAACCACCAATTTTTAAAGATATTTATTATTCAATTTGAATGAACGATGCCAGCGACTATTAATTTTGATTATTGGTGATGATTTTTTATATCAATGATCTTTTATTAATCATAAAACACATGATTAAAATATACTTATTAATATTTTTCGGTTTACAAAATAACAACTGCATTATCACACCGAAATAAGGAAAGACAGTCAAAGTTTCAGCCAGTTTCCGTTCATCCCTGGCCTTGTATGAATGTCTTTTGTTAAATGGAAATGAAAGAATTTTTAAGATTGCTCGATTTTATGATTCGACAATCAAATTTATAAATGAGCTAAAAAATATTGAATAGAAAAATGTAGGTTCTTGGTCTTTCGTGGCTATTATCTTTGTGCGTCACCGTCACCGTTTTGTGAATGGTGTTAATCAGCTGACGTTACCAAACCGTTCAACACACTTCTAAAGATGCAACCTGTTACGGTTTTGAAACGTCGAGTAATAATCAGTATGATGGTGTATTTTAGAGTTAATATCCATATCTTTAATGAAGTAAACGTGTTGTAAAAAAATCATATGTTTTATTCAAACAATGTGTTCAGAATCACTGACGTCTAAGCCTAAGCATGACATGCATTGAAGTATTCATTAGGACTATGCCACAGGTATGCGAGAAGTTCGGTGTATCCCGTTTATTTTTGTGTCACTCAGTTATTAACTTCGAAATATCATACGACGTGTCGACGCCCGTTGCCGATTTTTCATTTCTTAATATTGTGTCACGACATAAAGTCGACGGTAATTTGGGCGGGCGACGAAAGCTGAGAACGCCATTTGCAGTGTTAATTGCACGGTTAAAAAGAAACGAGCGCGTGAAAACTATATTTCAAAAGTTTGTTTTTAAAGTCTAATAAAATCAAAATTTATCATACGCCTGTCGTCGCGGAGAAAATATGGATACTCTCTCACTGGATGTTTGGTCTCTTTTTTTAAAATATATGCAAGAATTTCTTACGGAAAATTCGTTTCTGTTTGTCAACAGTCCAATTAATGTTTTCATTCAAATTCAGAAAAATTAAATAAGCTAAGTACTTTACTCATCTTGACAAAAGTAATGACAAAAATAAAATGAAAATTTTTAAATTATCAAGTAAAAAATAGCTGTTTCTTTTTAAAATTCAGACATCTTTGATTAAAAATGACATTTTATATAAAACATTGATCTTCTTTAACCTAAATCTGGAATTTAATATTAGGAGTAACAATCAAATACAAAGAAAATAAATATTTTAAAATAATAGTTCAAGGAAAAAAAACGGTTGAATTTTTTAATAATTATTAAGAAGCATTTGACATTAACTTAGCAGACAATTAAATTTTTGAATATTGTCTGAATTAATTTCAAATGTTTCATAGATGACGGCTTCACTTGGTATCAAATAAACACACTTATTTCTGAAGGTCATCTTTTAGTGAAAATAAATTTACCAAGATTTTAATCTAAATTATTCCAGTTTTTTAAGCCAACCAACAAATTTTTTTTCGATTCAAATCGTTAATGTTAAACATTAAATACATATCATATTTTTCTGACAGAAATGTCAAACATCCAATCCATATTAACATAATATATATGAGAATGGCATTCCTAGATGAGAAACGACAAAAGCATTGAATCGTTAACACTGTCATAAAAAACACATAATGATAATTTATATTAATTTCCATAATAAATAAAAATTTCATGCAAATACGAAAAAAATAAACCGGATTGTCATCGAGCAGAAGATAATATTTCAATTTTATAGACATTACTTTTATTCTAACCTCCGTAGGAGAACACTTCAAAAAAAGGAGTATTTTTTCCAAAATAATATATTTGCATTTTATTAAATTTAATGTAATTATTCATATATGTAGTTCTATTTAACACTATACGAACAAAATTTCATTTTGAATAATATTTATTTTACTGTCCTGCTCTATCGATCTAATTAAGCGTAGTTAATTATTTTATATATTATCCCAGTAGCCACTTAAATTATAATATATCAAAGTGAAAATTTTTAAAAATACATAATTAATAAAATGTGTTCATTTGAATTTATAAAATTATTTGACTTAAAGGTGACAAGTTTTTTTTTATTTTTACGAAATTTTGTGATAATTTTTTTTTTATCAGTCGATCATGGATATTATTGAAGTAAACGAGAAGTTAAGTAACAAAGCTTCACATAACGGTCTATAATATTTCATTTAATCATCACCATCAACAAACTGAATCATATCAACTTCCAATAGGTTTTTCAAAGACTGCTCTCAGTCAGTATTGATACATATCATATATTTATTAATAAAGTATTAAGGTAAATGTACCAGTAGCTGACCGTTTAAGAGAATATTTCAACAAAAATAACGATTAAGGTTTAGCATTGTACCGAATGATGGCAAAGCAAGTATACTCATATTGGATCATATGTATTAAATAATATTATGTAACAAAAATTACGAAAGGGTCTGGTTAAAAAAGTTGTGTTAAATTATTTAAAGCCATGTTCCTGTTTCAGTAGTTGACCATGTCTAATCAGGGTGCTTTATAGTGAACTTTCTGTCGGAGTTGCCTCAGGGCTTTCTGTCACACCACTCTTGGTTGAATCAAGTAGCAATGGGTGGTTCAGGAACAAGGTACACACCGTTTCTAGATTGATCGCTTAAGAAATTTGAAATAATACACTTTCCTCACTAGGTTTTGATTTAAATGGCCACCCTGGCACTCCATTGGCTATATGGTGATGTGTTAGTGGCTCATTCCGACCACAGATGCCTTAACTTGTCTGAACTTTCAATTTAAACTAATCCCGCATCTGCATTTCTTATTTTGGGCCATTTTATTCTCAAAAGGTCAACTACTGATACATGGTCAACTACTAGGTAATTTACCTTACTGTTTGTACATAAATAAATCTTTTTCTTTAAATAATTATCTTACATACATGAAAAGCGATAAGAGAATGTAAAAATAAAATTAGAATATCACTTGTGTGTAAATTTTTGTATAGACCTGCTTTTTGGGAGAATTTCAATAGATTAACGATAGTAAATATTTAAACGCCAAGTTCATAAAAAATGAAAGCATTAATATTTTTATGTCACATTCGGTTATCTTTTGGCTACTGCTGAGGAAGGATGTATCTGCCAACACTATACGGCGTCATTTTCTTCGAATGATATTTTGACGCACGGATGTCGCTATTAGTGAGCAATAAGTCACCCGAACGTTAAAATCACTGGGATTCAATCTTATAAACACAATCTTTCCCATAGTATTGATAAACAATATTTATTTTCAAATAAAGATATTAAATAATCGATTTCAATTGAAAAGAAGCGTAGTGAGTTTTTTTCAGTGATTTTAAAGATTTATTAAGTTAACTTAAAACACAAACACTTGATCAAGTGAATAATTTCCACAAAATAGAAAAGTTATCCTGCGGCGCTGATATATTAGGTTTGCCGCTATGTAAATATTTTTACTATTTACTCGCATGATATTTCATATCACTAGCAAACATGGTAAAAATACGTTCATACTATTTGTTTTTTTCCGATTCCAAAAATTTGGTAAATTAATTCATTTTTGCGACATAGAAACAGAAGCATAAATAAAAAAAATGCTTTTGTAAGCAGTAGCATAACTAATTTAATTAGGTACGTCATGCAATCATTTAAATTATTATTTTTCGAGCAGACAAAATGCTGAATTATAATTTCGGCTTTGAATTGTTATGCAATGAATTTTACTTATTATCTTGTTTTAAATAGTTATTTATTTACCTACTGACATAATGCTTAAAATATGCATTTAATTTTGTCACAATATTACTAATAACCCAAAGATCCGTTTGCTTTTAATGTCAATTAACGTTCAGATTTTAATAGCTGCGCGGTTATATTATTTTTGATAGAGATCTTATCTCTTGTCATAAATTTTTCAAACGCTAACATTTTTTGAAAGTTTTTATGTAAATTTGTTAGCTGGAAACTAATATGCTGGCCAGTCAATTATTTATGTGCGAAGAATCTTTGAATTATAAGCGAAGCTTCATCTTCAACAACGCATTAATTTGTTTCTTAGATCAATAGTCATCGACGAGTTGGGGGCTACTGAAGCTTTGAATAAAACCTCACTGTCTGACCAGCTCCTGTGCTGCTTTATACTTATAATCTTACTTAAAATCAATTTGGTATTTATACGTATTCTTGTTTTAACTTATCAGATATTCGACTGTAGTTAACAAGCTTTCATTTACAAACATTCGAAAAAAAAGAAATTTCAATTTTTTTTTCATCATTGACTGGGGTTTATGTCTGGTTGATTACTTTTTAGTCATATTTATATAGATACACTAGGTACACCAAACATAACCCGATATATCACATTATCTATATAAATAGGATGGTATCAATGTACATTTTTGCCTCGACTTACAGCTAGAGACTCCAATTCGAGTATCGAGTACTCGATACTCGAGTATACTCGTCCATTTTTCAAGTACTCGATACTCGAGTAATTTGAAAAATACCCGAGTAATACTCGTAATATATAAATGAAGATTTAATTCCAAATTTTACTTTGTTTTAAACAGCGGACAGAAAAACTAGATAACACAATTAAATTGATTGTTAACTTTTAAGCCGAAGTCCACAGCCACAGAGAGAGTTTTTTCTACTGCTGGAATAAAAAAACAAATCTTCGAACCAAATTAAAATTTGAGACGCTTAATTCTCTATTATTTTTGAAATATATATTTCATAAATTGAAATAAATGTAATAATAAAATAAAATATGCTTATTTATTTATGTATCATCTATTTATAGACACAAATTTGAATTAATAAAATATATTTCGGTACATCTGAAACTACTCGAGTATACTCGAGTACTCGAGTATTTTGAAATTTTACTACTCGATACTCGAGTAGTTGAGATGTCGAGTAATTGGAGTCCCTACTTACAGCCATGTTGATATCGTAAAAAAGTTATGTAATTCAAATCATTTTATTATATACTAGACGGTACCCGGCAAACGTTGCAATGCCACTCAAATAAAGAAAGTGAGTTTATTGAAATGCTTTCGGATGCACAATATTTGAGATAGATAATTTCGATTTAATTTCATTAACGTTGATCGGTATCGATGACATTTACCGTTTCTACGACATATGTATGTCTATGGTTACGACACACGTGGCACCTACTAAAAGTTAATTCAAATATACCTATAAACTTTGCGCAAGTGCAACAATAAGTTGTCAAAATGAACGGTATGGCAGCGTATAAAATATGAAAAAACATATATTTTTATATAAAAGACTTACTGTAAGTTGACTGTATGCTCATAACATTTGCAAGCAATAAGTTGACAAAGTTTTTTCGCAATCATATGAACGGTATGGCAACTCATAAAATACGATCAAACAAACAAACATTGATTTTTATATATTAGATATAAACATATGTAAATATATCGCATAATTTTAATTTCTTAACTATTTGAAAATGTGTAGAAAGAAACCAGTGGCTATACGAGTGGGATCACAATCACAATGAAATACGGAATCAATGTATTTAAAATAAATGTTTTACAAAGCCATTTTCAACGACAGTCAAAAGTCATGTCAACAAAATTTTTGTGTCAAACGTTGTCCCGTTGCATCAACCTTGACATTAGCGTCACTCAGCAGCGGAAGTGTAAAGCCAGAAATCAATTCTCCATGCAATTTTTCTTTTGCTATTTTTTAGCAATTCATAAACACCGTCCGGCCATGTCAATAAATAAATACGTAACTACAAAACTTCAGCCGTGAACAGCTGCTTCGGAAAAAAATGAATATAGTGCATATTTTGCTTGAAATATGTTTCAATACCTACATACACAAATCAAATATTTTCGTACACGTATCACACAGTAAAAATACAGCGTCTTAAATAAGTTTTCTTATCTATTCATTATTTGGTAAATATTTAACGAAAACAGAAAGGAAAAAATTACTAATTATAATCGAGTGTCGAAGAAAGAATGAATTAGGTAAGCCTCTACTGATATTTTAAATATAGTATGCTTGCTAAGTAACACACAAACATGTTTTCTTAATTTAAGTAAGTTTAAATCATTCTAGGAATAGTTTCTATTTACGCGGACTCGAATTTTGCGTCGATTTTTAAGAACTTCTTACCGCGCTAATTGATGGAGAATCGTGAGTGATAATATTCTCAACAAGACAAGCCAAGCTGACTTGATAGTTTTAGCTTTTTGTTCTAAAATTAAATGATTGAATGTATTCGAATTGTGCATTGTACATTAGTTGTTTTCAAAAAAGTATTTCTGCACATAATTACTTACTTCATAGAATAACAAGCCCGTTAAAATAGGCAATTTTTACAGTTAGACATCTGAAGTGACCGCAAATCAACTTCATTAATATGAAGTAATGTGACTAAGACATTTTTATAATATTTTATAACACTTAATAACGAAAGATAAATAATCATGTATTTCAACAAACATGCTATGCAACGGCTGCGGTACTGTTTTTTTTTAAATAACTTAATATTTTGATGTCAAATAAATTCATTTGATAAGTGGTTTCTTTTTAATAAAATTAAGCAAAAAGTTCAAAGTAATATTACAAATATATGAAAATGTATTTAATAAGAAATTCGATAATAAATTGAGCCGTTATGCAAAGCAAAAAAAGCATAGTGCTGTTCTGTTTGCTTATTAAATATTTTGTTGATAATGTTGCCACTTATATTGATTGCACCGTCAAGCGTAAAAAATATATTATTTATTGACACACAATAATATCAAAAAGTTCCACTCTAATTAAATTTGTTGCGTTTTCTTTATTTGCGACACGTTTTTCGTAGTAAGATGAACAAACTATATATTTCGATATTAAAATAGAAATCAATAATTTTAAATGCTTCAATGTAATATATTTAATGCATCTTTGCAATACTTAGTTGATACTGTTTCGGCTACCAAGAAACGAAAACAAACATAGCCAGACAAATAAGTCGTCTACATTTGAAATAGAATTTGTTTCGAATTACCCACGCTAACAATTCAATTAAACTTCTAGTTTTTGAGTTAGTCACAATAATATATGATTTAATTTGAATTGTTTGATTTTTTTCATTTCAAGTGCACGCACGTTCAACTCCATGCATGCACTTGAAATGTCGAAAAATGCCAAAAGGCAAAATCTTTAACGTTAGTGAAAAAGTTAATGGAATAAGGAACGTAAGAATACGTATTCATTTATTAATTAAATGAACAATGAAGACACATTTGAATTATTAATGAAAATAAAATACGATGTACCCCGATATTACAGATTGATATGCTGAGATCAGGAATGGTTTAATATCGTGTAAGTTCACTGACCAATTGTTTCATATGCCTTGATTTATTCGCTTAATTTAAAATTGTATAATTTTTATCTACTAATTTCTAACATGACAATGTAAGCAAAAATTCCAAATGTATACCTATATTGCATATAATTTAATGTCTGTGAGGAGGATATAGCAACTGATGATGATAAATAGCTGTGAGCTATAATTTATAAGCTTCATAAGAACCCCCGTTTCCGTAATAAAGTCATTTAAAACTTTATGGGTTATGGGTTATTGAGGTCCAGCTGCTGTTTGATAATGTGGGGCGGAAAAAGTACTTTAGCTTTAGGGGTAGCAGACGCGTGCGCAGGACGACAACTCGACAATGAATGACCCTTGCCGGACACCCTATGTCTACTACAATAATAATTCAATGTAGCCAATTTTTCCCGGTTCAGTTTTCTTTTGTGTTCTAACATAAAGGTTAAACTAATAAAGGGATAGGTGATCAATAGATCAATGATTATTTAAGGGATGATGTTATAATACAATAAACGTTGGAGTACTTCATGTTGACAGTTTTTGCATGTATAATGTGAAAATATTTATAAAATTTACGTAAATATAACTAACAATAATATTTAAATACGGATATCATTTGCATGAATCATTCACTTAAAACGCAATAAATTTGTTATGTGTTTAAAATAATTGAGGGAAATTTATAGTTAGCTTTGAATGGGGGTGACCAAAAATGCCTTTTGTCAGTTGAAATAATAGGCTTAAATTAATGATTATTTTAAAAAGTCGGTTTTGTATCATTTTTTTATGTCATCGTAAAAATATCAAAGGAATCGTTATAAATTGACAAATTAAAAATTCAGATAATCTTTTTCTGTTGATTCTGAATTATAATGTAAGATTATTTAACGCGTTATCATGAAACATATAATAAATAAAAAATATTCGTTCAAATAACGTCTAGATTCTTTTTAAAAAGATATTATTGCCTAAATATTAACAAATTCATCTGTCGAAAGTGATCATAGTGAAAACCTGGCCATGTCATTTTATAGAATGATGAAATCGTTAGTTTATGGAGTAAAATTATCAAAGCGGTGTTTAAGCATTTAAAAATAGACGGTAAACATGTAAACTGTTTATTTAATATAATTAAAAAGAATATTAAGAAAAAAATAATCTTCATTGAATAAAGGTACTAACCATAAAATTTTATCGTGCATCCATAATTTTATTTTAAATTAACTTTTGTTCATTTCACTGCGTTACTATAAAATATTATTCACCAAACCATAGTTTAATTGAAAGATTATTATAACGGAATGAAAACGATAAAATTTCGTATTATATCAAGAAACGAACTAGTTTAATGCCTAAATAGTTCACCGTTTAATGATTATGAAAGTCAAATTTAAAACGCCGTTGCGGAGATAATAGTTTTTTTGAGCGTTTGACAAAAATAACTTAAACTGAGAAATTTTATGCATCTGGTTTTAACCGGATTCCATTTTCATTTCCACGAAGCGAAGAGAAACATCGAATAATGAATTCACGGTCTCCAACAGTAGCGTGCCGGGCATGCTAAGTACGTACGTCAACATAGTTCATTTCTCAAAAAAAAAACATTTAGGCTATTATTTGAACTACCCATCATGGGATAAAGCTTATTTTGGGTATTTTTATAAATGGGATGACATCATTATGATTCACATCCTTTATAAAAATAAACAATATACAACATGGAATTGGAAATAACATGTGTGAGTATCAGATTATCTTATATTATCTTTTCCTGGTCAATAAGGTATTATGTGTTAGTAAATATTTTATTCAACACACGAGACAATATTTCATTTAAAAAGGTGCCGATGTTTACTTGGAGTTTTATAACAAAACTTATGGTAAACTATTCGCCGAGGAATATTTATTTGTATTGAGATTATTTTGATTGTTCTTACATCTTGTTACCATTAGTTCAAACTTGGTTGGAAACAATTCCAGAATCCTAGTTTCAAACTGAATCAACATAATAACTAGCATTCTCGTTCGTTTTTCAAAAAAGATGAACAAAATATTTCTTGTGGAACTTTATTGAACTTGTTACATTAGTTATTTATGTTTCATTCGAGATTATCTTTATATTATACTAGTATTGCTAACCCGGCGTCGCTCGGACTAAGCGACCAATAATTATTTAATGTTATATCATTCGACATAATTATATCACAAAATCTAACATCCAAAATATAGTTAAAATAAAATCACAAACATTATTTAATTTGATGACACATTCTCGCCCATTAAAATGTCCAAATTCAAGGAAAAAATCTAATTTGCTGTCAAAGAAATGTCAAATAATACCTTCAAGTAAATAATAAACATTATTATATTAATAAAAGCCGGGAAAAGTTCAGTAGAAGACTAATTTATTACATTTTGACTAAATGTCTTCGCCGATAAAAATTCAAACATATTTTCTTTCATATTCGTTTTTATGGCAACTTAATGACCAACAATGCAATAGGGAATTACAGACCCACAGACATACATACGCCGTTTCGGTTTAAGATATAAGATTATGTACGAAAAATCATTTAATAAACATTTAAGTGAAATATTTTTTTATTGCATGCCTTTTAGGTTCATGTCGATTATCCAGTATATATATTTTGAAATAAAAACGTTAAACATGTTTATAGCTTTGTATGATCTTAAAACTATTTCAAGGCTCAGAACACGAACGATAAATAGGTCGAATCATTTTTAAGGAACATATTATCATTAAAAGCAGTACATCATTACTTTAACCTTACTTGTAGGTATACAATAAAAATAATAAAATATTTTTAGTACTGGTTTCACATAAAATTTATTAGATGCGGCCCGGTTTCGCTCATGGCGAGCATTATCAAATAAATGGGTGGCAGGTTGTAGGTATACGGCTATATTTAAGTCTTATTTTAAATTGAACAAATTGTCTTTAAAGTTCAAAGTATTATCAACCAGTATTCAACAACCTTATTGGTTATTGTGGCATAACATCCTCTTAACACTGGTTCTCAAATTTAAGCCAGTATTGGCCCACTGAGTTGATGCACTAAAATCAGTCTAGTGATACTTAAATGGCCCATGCCAGTCACGCGCAACTTACAATATATTAATAGTTATATCAGCAAATTTAGAAACGGTTGTATTTTTCAAAGAATCTTCACTAGTCCACCTGCTGCTTTTAAGAATATTTTATCAATAAAACAACACGAAATCTTGCCTCTTGTTGTGGTAAGTATTCAATTTAATTGATTCGCGTCACAAATTTTTATAGCATTATTATATCTCCTCCGACACACTTTTTGTGGTGAAAATAATTCAAAATAGTTTTTTTATCATGTTTCTTCTACCAAATTACTTTTTTCGATGCATTTTATGTATTTTATCGCTATTTTCATGCAAATATTTTTTCAATAATTCATTTTTCAAAAATATGTTGTAAATCAATTTATAAACTGGCTGTTGTTATTACAAACACATTCAGTCAAATTTTTATTCAAAAATATAATAATATTTCACAGTTCAATAATCCTGTTAATCTAGATAATAAAGATTGAACTCCAAGCGTGACATTTTCATTCTTGTTTGTATAATTAATTCATTTCCAACATAGTTTCGGGGGCTACGTTGCTTTTTTTAACAATCTCCGGTCCCAATGTGGAGAATATGTGCCTATTAAGGTATTTTTCTCAACATAAGTTTTTGTTACAAATGCTTGTTATTCAGTTTTTCTGTCTCTAATTTTACGGAAAGATGGAAAGATTACGGGCATAACAGAACAACTGTTCAGCTAATCGCTCTTGTTTTGCTTCATTTTAAGAACAAGAGGGTTGGAGACGTGTGATTCAGACATCTCTGCCTTCGACCAGATATTTATTTATTTATTGGAAAAAATAAAATATAAACCATAGAATTACAGCTGACGCCAATGCGCCATGCATTTGACCAATAAAATAAAAAAATATCACAAAGTATATTACCACATCAATAGGCAGTGCATTCATCAGCCGAACGGCCCTTGCGACTGGCGACTCAAAAGACCTACGCGACAAACAAGTATTGACAAAGAAAATTGATTAGCTTTGGTTACGACCACGTTGGTAGAAATTGGGAACATGCAAGCTTGAAGTCTTAAGGATGTCAGGGTTCTCAACTCGGCCCCGAAGAAGAAGAGAAAAACGTTTCAATATTGAAATCGATCTTCGAGCTTCAAGAGAGTGAAACGAAAGCATTCCTAAAAGAAATTTGGTTGGATAATACTCCAATAATAATAATAATACATATACAATAACTATTCGAAAAATAAATTTATAAAACTTTTCTTACTAGGATACAGTCCACCACGGATTGACAGATCACCTTTTAATAATGAAAAATGGCACTGTCATAGACTTGCGGTGTTGTGCAGTGTATTGGCTTAGTCGCTTATTATAAACGTGTGATATGTGATTTTATAAATAAAGCTACTTACATTACCAACATGTAACATATCTTTTACACCTGCCACGTTACCTGGGGCGAGCAGACAATGAACCCGCCATCATGCCGTCAAAAAGATGAGATCAATGTTTAATGACGCACTCAGCAATACAAGAGGACATGACAGACCCTTAGACGTGGTGATTCTGGTGAGGTGTCGCTGCAACACGTGTAGGAGTTTGTTCTTATCGACCCTCGTCTTCATCAGCCCCCCCTACAACAATATGAATTATTCCTGATCGAACTGCCCGACCCTTTTTCTAGTGTAAAACAAATTATTATAAAGGGTAACCTTGTAAGAAACAAACCGAAATGCCGTTCAATATATTTTTTATCTCAGGTCTTTCTTCAACGTTGATAAAATTTATAAAGAATTTTACATATTTTACAATATGCAATTACTTTCTTAGTATCTATTCAATAGCAAAAATGTAAGTGAATTAAATTATATTTTTTAAGAAAACTGTCTAGTTTAATTAATTTTAAAGTGTTGTATTGCCAAATCCCGACCGTTCAAAATCCAAATATCTTTAATTCGATAAATAATATATTTATTTAATAAAAAAATATTTTAAAAATCTGTGTGAAATTCAATTTAAAATTCAAAATACCTTCCTAGAACTTGAGTAATACTCTAAAGTCACTTAAGTTATGATAAAAAAGGAGAACTCATTATAAATTTTCGCGCAACATTTTATTGCATCGAAATTGAGATGCATTATATCGATTCATTTAAGTATAATAGACGTTGAGAATCAAAATAATCCGCATTATATCTATTCATATAACTCAGTAGAGAGAGATTCCTGGAATATATCAATGGTGCTTGGTTCTTGTACTGCTATTTTGGTGGGACAGTTATCAAATGTTGTAAAAAATGAGTCCGGAGCGGTGTAAAAGTCTTTGAGGTTTAAACTGATATAATAATCACCAATAACACGCCTATTAAATATACATCGTGACTAGATTGAAAAGCTTGGATCAAATCAACGGTGACATTGCTTCTAATGACCCCTGAAAGAGGTGATAATAGGTTTTCAGATATTCTCTTTGCTGAGTAATTTTTGTGTGACATCTTGGGAATTTGAATTATAACATTTTTTTAGCTGTTTTTTTATGATTATTTACTCAACTAGCATTTAATAGATCAAATGTTTTCTAGAAACCTGAGGTAACACTTTCCAAGTTTATGGTTAAAGCAAGCCATACTTTACTTTAAGACATACTAAAATTCAATGGATTTATAATATATAACATGATTATTTTATGTTGTATGAATTATTTTAGATTCTTTGTATTTTTTTTCTTTCTTTGGCGTAGCTACAATTTGTACAGATCTATAATAACAAGGGCAAAATAAAGCGGGGCCAAAATTTCCAATTTTAGTAGTAATCGAATTGTATTTCGCGTTTAAATTATGAGCTATGTAGGTATATCAATTTTTTCCGAAGTTTTGTATTTTAACAATTAAGATAAGTATTTCTTTTTTTTATGCCAGGCAGCCTCTCATTGCAATAAACATGACCGAAATAAAATTGAACCTAATATAGATGAGTTTATAGATGTTCTTGTGTGTTATTTACGAGCCATGGGGAAGCGTTGGAACATTATTATTTTTCGTATGCTCTTATCGATTTTTGATCAAATTATACATCATTACACATTATATGAAATGGTTTATGGTATATGTACGAAGATTTTTCCTAGAATTTAACAAAATATTTACTCTAAAATAGCTCAACTCAATTCCCTATTGATTTTTCTTCCAATAATTTAACGTATTAGCTGCTTATATTTTCAAGTACACCGTACATGAATTGTATACAACGCACATAATATCAAATACTTCCCGTGTATCATCTTTTAATGAATTACATTTCATCAATTACGAAAACTGTTCAATACCTAACCCGTTTTTAATGAAATTAATATGTTGAATAACATTAGACACGGCAACGTCTGGCTAAGGTCGCATTAATTACTTCCTATTCCGACGTAATATCTGATAATTGCAGCGTTACCGTTCAGTTTCCGTCACCCGTTGAAAGACATCTTTAGCTCGAGTCAAACATCCAAGTATCGACTTTTTGTGTATTGCCAAGATCCTTGTACCACGTTTAGTGATGATGGATGAGGAGGTAGATTCACGAGCGCATCTGTCGACTGAGATGATACTTCTGTGTTCTGTTGTCTCGCGCGGCAAAGCGAGCATGACCCCACTAAATATTTTAAGGAGACCAGTTGTTTAGCTATTCAAAACACAGTTTACTTACCAATTATTTGCAGTGGCGTCACCGTATATAAATTTATATAAATAAAATATTATTATTTCACACAGCAAAAGCAACGAATGCATATTTTTTTGCTCTTTCAGATTATTACAATTTTAAGCCATGAACAATATCAGTGTTCCAAACAATTTGAATTTTGAATTACGTCATTGGAATGGGTGTTTCGCTAGTTAATGATTATAAATTCGGCCATTGACCTTAATAAGCCACCAACTATTAAATTATAAATTTATTTGTCTTACTTTATTCTAATTGAGTATTGATTAAATAAGTCGGAGAAAAGAGTTTTTAGTGACAAAATAAAATTAATATATTTAAAAGATTTCAACCTGTGTCTCAAGTAAATTGTCTCTTCAAATGTATTCAAGATGCATAAGAAAAATATGGAAAAAATAAATTAGTATCTGAATATTGATCAAACTACCATCTTAAGCTGGCACTGTGTGTGTTTTAATTAATCGATGGTATATTTTTGCGTAGTATTACTATCATTTTACTCGAGTAAGTTTAACAGTGCATTCATAATAAAAGCTGCATTATGTATAGCGACTGTAATGAAAAACGTTACATATTTCTTTATAATGATGCTTATAAATATGGCACTCAAACAAATTTCCTTTTAATAATATGTATTCTTAGATAGAGTCAAAACATAAATATAAATTTTCCAATCTTAATTGAATTCTTATCAAAATAATAAAGACAGCTGCGAGCCGTCCATGTGACCAGGGGTCGTAGCCAGCAGTCAAATGTCATAACCTCCCGCCCGCTGACTCTTGGCTGTCACCCCCGCCTACGACATCAACCCCTGCGACTAAAATTAACCTTGGGCTTCGGCCGCCGCCCCAACTAAACTTAAACGAGGCGAGAAGAACGTTTGCAGCGAGTTACAGCGGCACACGCACCACTATCGGTACAGTGGTATTTTTTTTTGATTTTCAAATCTTTATTGTCTATATCGACGAACTAATTTTGATATATTGGTTCATTGTCAATATTTAAATGTATCAATTATTGGATTATTTATTTTACAAGAAAGTTAACATATGTATGGTTTAGTAATCGTTTAATAATAAACTGAATATCATAATAATCTCACATATGAAGTGCAGAATCAAACAACATTTCATTGGTGTGAATCTAATTTTGAACATACTTGTATACATATCTTTGATATATTTAAAAAAAATATGAATGATCAATCAATGCATATAAATGTGTCCTGTGATAGCATGACCGGTCGGTTAAGTATTAAAGGTATAAAGATTCTAAGCTAAAAATTGGAAATATATTACTAAATATACGGAAATAAATACGTTTTAATTATTTCAGTAATTTTAAAAAATATCATTTTACATACTTTACTTTTGTGTTGTTTAATAACTACTCTATAGAGAGAATTCTTTCATTGTCCACTTTTTATAGTGGTAAACAAGTATTGATAATTTACTTTTAGTTTGATAATATTTTGTTTATTTGAATTCGATACGAAAAAAATATTTTGTTCCCAACCAAACATATAAACAAAGAAACAAAAGCTTAATTACTATTTTAAATGTTGCATGAGATAATGTTATAGTCCCAAAACATCCGTTGTCATGTACATTACGTACATATTCCAGAGACAATCTAATAGGGGAGTCAGAAATGGGATTTTTGACACCAAAAATTTCGCGTTTCCGGGATTTGTTTATATTACTCAGTCTAAATATAGAATGTCAAAAATTTTACTTGCTTTGCTATGGTTTTTTCTGTAGGAGCAGACGTGCGCATGCGTTCGCAGATAATGCACAGGAAGTAGTAAATCATTGATGTAATATTTAGAAATGTGTTATTGTTTCTTTTTTGTTTAAATAAAAGCTCGCTCGGGGGTTGATTTAAAAGCAGATTGCAACTCAACTGCAGTTCAGAGGGTGCAATAATAATTATCTATAAATATACTCTATTTTAGTAGAAAAGAACACAAAATTCACAATACTGACTTCAATTCTTTAACATTAACAGTTTAAAGTCATCATTTTTCATGAATTGTATAGCTTTATAAATAAGGCTTTGAAGAGGCTTGTTAACTCTTTTACGGCCAGAATTTAATTTAAGACATTTGGCAAAATAGCCAAGCAGTATTTATTGATTTGCAAAAACTTATAATGATTAGAGATAATACGGAAAGAAAAATAACAATGTATTTTAATTCTACATAAATTATTTTATATATTTGTTGATAGCTATTTCGGCTTACGCCTTCGTCAGAACTATAAAATAATTTATGTAGAATTATAATACATTGTTATTTTTCTTTCCGTATTATAATGGATTTCTACCAAGTAAATGCCTACTCAATCAATACAATGATTAGAGATCTTAATTATTTTCTTTGTAATTCTTTTCTTAACAGTTGTTAGTGTTGTTACACAATGCCTTGCTCAGTATTTTTTTTCTTTCGAGAACCACCTGAAAACCTGAGACGAAGCGAAAATTCATCACGCGATTGTTTCGCACAAGCACCGCGCGATGATTTTTCGCTATGCGGTCGTATAAAGAGGTAAAGTCACTTTATTATCCGTTTTCTTAATTTATCAGTCTATCCGAAACACAGATAGTACACATACACGCTCTCTCTCTCTCTCCGTTAGCGTATTCATATCGTGAGAACTTTTTAGCTATTAACGCACAACACACATACAAACACTTTCACTTTCTATGGCTGCAAAACTTTCGTAAGCATATTGAATCATATCTTAGTTTAATATTTATTTTAATTAAAAAAGAATCTTAAAGAAGCATTTATCAATTTTCCATGTGACCAAATTTCGTATATAAGCGATCGTTTTCGTTTCAAATTTCAACATAATACTTTGTAGTTGTCTATTTAACGCTAGTTGGACGTGAATCGTGGGGCGACCCCGAGACCGGGACTTACGCGTTATCCGACACCAGTCGCGTGCGTCTAGCGACCGGCCGATCATTAGGAGGATCCGGTGTCATAATCCTTGATGATGAGCCAGCAATGAGGCTCTCTTACTAATGGGTGATGGTTTTAATCCTTTCGAAGGGCTCATTCGGAAGCATCTGCCATCAAGTTTTCTCAATATACCACATCGGTATTTTAAAGTTTTGTATATAACTAACACATCGAAGCATTATTTCACATAAACTTTGAAACAAATAAATGGTTATATAAAATACTATAGAAAATTTTGACTTATCTATTACTCGACATTTGAGTTAAATATCTGAGTTCGCAAATAGATATTTATGAGAGCAACTATTTTTAGAATGAAAAACAAAAATCTCTCAATGGACAAGATGTATGTATGTATGTGATTTACTTAACGTTGTTGAAAATGGTGCCTAGTGTTTAGATGGCTTTGTGTGATGCTGTATTATGTAAATATTTTCGATTTTAATTTGAAAAAATTGAAAACACATCAACCCAACCTTATGACTCAAGATTTTCAATTAATGATTAATTAAAATAATAAAACATTTTTAGTACTTTTTCCAAAAATTCTCACCATTAGCGAAACCGGTTCTGATCCAATAAATTTTATGTGGGAAAAGTATTAAAAATGTTTTGTTATTTTTATTATAATGCCATTCCACCAAGTATTGACAGTGAACACCTTGAAAGTGATTAATTTGGTAAGAAATTGTTTTAATTAGCAATGTAACAATCGCTTTTATATAGATCCCAAAAAACGATATTAAGAGATTTCATTTACCTTTAATAATTTATAAACCTCATACTTTAATAAAGTATTTAGTGTAATATATACACATAAATTATAATATTAATAATAAAGCAAAAACACCAAAATATTGTAACCTCTCGGCACAATGATTTGCAAGATTTTTAGGAGAATGATTTATAAAATTCTCAAGGTTTACACCTTGGCTAAGTGGAAGTAATGAATTGTGTCTATGAATTTCATACAAAAAAATCTATGATCGATTAATAAAAACAAACAAGTGGAACCTATTGTCATTTGATTAATCCAACCCAGCGCGATACACAGCCCACTGATGGACGGGAATAAAAAGAATTTTCTAAGATATTTTTCAATTGTACGGTAGTTATTTTGTCTATATCCTTAATGTATACAACTTCCGCGATAAAAAATATTATTTTTCAATTCTTTGCTACTGCGCATTTCGCCTAATCCTATATCGTGCGATTAAATTAAACGGTTATTATAGACAACTTATTCTTGGATTTACCTTGCATTTTTTTAATTGACCGCGAAATCTTACAGAAAGATTTGCGTTTTATTGATTAAATTTTATTTGGGTAATAACTATCGAAAATATTTTTTTACTATACAAATTGAAACACTTATAATAGAGTTGACTTTGTGGTCTTGAAATTTATACTCTAAATAAAATTCGTAACGGTCTATGTAATGCTTTAAAACAATGACATTTAATCTATGTTTCCAATCAGTATTTATTAATCGCAATGAAACGGCTAGAATTAAAAAAATGCTCCGACTGAGGAAATATCAAAGAACAGCTGAATTACTAAATGATCAATTTACATAACATTTTGTATGTTAACCTACCTATTTCGTTTTCGTCATGTTTTTTTATACCTATTTGATGGAACTTAAAGTCCGATATACTCTTCCTGTCTCCTCCGTCTCTGAGTTATGTTTTCATATTAAATTTGCATTTGTTTCCCATCGTTACTGACGTGAAGGCATGATCTTTGTATAAGTGAGGAATCCATGGTGAAGCCAGTACACGAGGTTAGCTTATGTATTATAATATATTATGTACAATACATACTATGCATATAAGTGAATGAGTTGTTAACAAATTTAAAAGACCGATCAAATATTTAGATTGTTTAATATAATAAAACAACTTATACAGATTATTAATAACAACAAATGAAAAATAACAGCGATTAATTTAACAACTTAGCTCGCATTCAAATAATTGTTTTTATTTTGGGAAGAAGCCGTGGCGTGGTTTGGTTAGCGATACTCCCGTGATATTTCGAAACCACTTTAGGTCCAATTATCAAATGTAGTAATTTAAAAAAATACAATAGCTAAAATATAATCAATACTATGAAAAAAAAAGTATTTATTCTTGAATAGACGCTGTAAAAAATATTTAGAAAGAACTTCACAAAAAAAATGTTCATAAAATGGAAACTCATCAATTTCGCGTTGATAACACGGGAACGGACACGTTGAAACGATGGAAGCATTTTTTTACAACGTGCGACGAATTCGGTCAAATGTGTTCGCCGGTCGACGAAATGAAGCGACTTGACCTTAGAGACTTATTCACGATGACTCTTTTTCTATACAATCAGAGATCACATAACAAAACAATGTCAGAGATCTTACTCCACAAGTTCAATAATTATTACAAAATATCAGCATCTCTCAGTACCGTATCAATCAAGATGATATTATTTGTATAACTTAAATTTGTCTAAGGGAAAAAAATCATCGCAATTAAAAAAACACTCAATTTATATTTATTTTCAAAGACATACGTAACATGGCTTACTTTTTTTATAGCAACTTTGCAATGAAATTTTTAGTAAATATACGAATTATAAAAGGTGTATTCCGATAAGATTTCAACAAAATCTCTTTTACAAGTTTAATAGCACAATTTTCTAAGTCTCTCAGGTAGTATGTTTTAATTATGGTGAAGATCTTCTGAGTGGTATCACTATTGGCAGAGTTTTTCTTCATTTTTAATTTATATTATTCAAATAATGACCACTTCTAAATAATTAAGAGCACTTAAAGAAGACAGATTTTTTGAAATTTGTAATGGTAATTCTTGTTCGTCTTTCTGTAACTGTAAGTATCCTAACCTCATGAAACATCTTATATGCTATGTAGAATGTGATAGCTTAACCGCAAATAATAAAACGAATACCCACTAGCGAAATGGAATAAATATTTAAGGCTTTAGTGTGATTGCCATCAGTGCGAGGCGAATTTGACATATTGCTTTTAGATGAGCAGGTTGTCAATCGACCCGCGAATCGACTTCGATGATCGATAGCAGCTGTCAAAAACAATCATCCATAGCTTTTTTTGTAAATTCTAAAATAACAAATTTATGTCACAAAAAAACCAGCACTACGACGTTGTACATACGACGATTAAATATATTGGATTTTCAATTGATTCGCTTTTGATGTTTTCTGACACTCTTTATTTTTAATAAAAGGAAAGTGTCGTTCATATATTTTTATAAAATGATTATTTCACACAATAAGTCGCATTATAAATCACTTTTTTATCATTTTTCTTTTCTATAAAATTTCAATTAATAACCTTGTTATTCTACTGAGGCGAAACACTTGTCATTTTTTATAAAAAAACAATAGAATAACAGAGTTATCGTATTAAACTTTGCATTAAAATATTAGAATCAAATTCCAAAAAGATACCTTCGAATCCATCGGGAATATATTTGTATTCATTCATAAACGGGTCGAGTTCATTTGTCATGTCTTGATATCCAAAAAGACATCAGCAATAATTACAGAAGGGATTTTTTTTAACCATGATAAATATGCAATATATAATTAAATACGTCAAGAATGATCGTTATTACAGTTTCAATTTTATTCGGATAAATATAATTTTCAATAAACTATATAATTAAAAATTATCCATTAAAAAATAAGTCGCAAGATTTTACACTGCTATTTGCTATGGACGATAATAATATTAATACCTTTCCAATTGTCTGTTCTCGTATCATCCGGCCGTATTTTTTGAATAAAAAAAAAATTAGTTGGTAAAAATATTATTAAGATGTTTTAATTATAATGAGTTGCTTCTAACGGTTAAATACAAGCCGTTATAGATAGATTGCTTTGGATATTCTTTGCAAACAATAGTTCAATGCTCCCATTATTTTTCAAATATTTTATGTGTCAATTATTCAAACTTTCTTTTTATTAATTCTTTACCAATAATATGTTCCGCTTCAGTAGTGTTAAAACAATTCCGATATTTGCAATTGTTTGATTTTTATACAAATTCGAATTGTAGGATCGACGTTCAACAAAGCATGAAAATTAAACGACATTGTGCTTTTTCACGCTCTTAATTAATTTATTATTTATATCATCTGGAAATACGGATAAATTAAACAATAAGTTTTTATAGGAATAATGCTTAATTATGCTGCATTTTCTTATAAATTATTCTGAAGAGAAATACGCAGAACTCTATCTTTCCTAACAGGGATATTTGACATCAAGAATATTGAATATATGTACTTATAATAATACAGCGGTGTGCAGTTGTAAGTACATATTGATGGTCCTAAGGATGTTTAATTTTGCACTTATTGGCAATTTTCTGCCTATTTTAATTTAGCGATTTTAGTAAAAAATATGTTTCTTCGGTGTATTTTAAATTGCTGAAAAATTGCTGCATGATCAACTGATGTGTCAAATTAATAAAATAGATTAAATATTATTATATTTAACTAAAGCGAATTTATATCGACCTCATTTCATTACCTTATTTCATTTTCTACCGTCAAATATGAAACCAGCAAAATTATTACAAATATGTACACATGATATGTGAAAATGTGCGACCAACGACCAACTTTCGATTAAACCGTTCTCTCCATCATTTAGTGTAGACCCCAAAACCAGGGCTGTGGAGTTGGTAAAAAAAAGTTCGACTCCGACTCCGACTCCAGAATTTACCATAACAACGACTCCGACTCCGACTAAAAAAGTGTAATATCGTAATTTTTTTGCCTAATTTTTCTATTTATGTGTATTCAATTAAATATCAACCCTACCAATCCGGCCAATAGCCAAATTTGAAATGCAAAAAAAAAAAGTTCAAACTTTTCAAAATTTCTCCGAGTGCGACTCCGGCCAAATCGCCACGACGACTCCGACTCCGACTCCACAGCTCTGCCCAAAACTAATTAAAATGGATCAAGATTGTCGCGTTGATTCCAACCAATTACAAGAATTTTATAAGTAGATAATCGAACTAATATTTTCACATATAACCTGTAAGCATATACTTGAAATGGATTCACATAAATTTAATCGAAGAGTCTCTTGACTGATTCAATGTTCATTGGTCCAGGCGTGATTGTGTAGCAACATTTACGGGCAATACTTAGTCATGTCTTTTCCCGGACATATTGTGGTAGATTCCGCAGTCCGCAGTCCAACCTTTGAGGTATCCATTGCTCGCCATAACGACATTATCGTTAAGAAGTTTAACGATTCTTGTTACACTATCCAAGCATCGATTATTGCTCGTGTACATAGTGAAGGTTTGATAGTATCATATAATCGTTACTTTGGAATCGTTATGAAAGAACCGGTTCTTTACGGTTATACACAGTAAATTAAATCTACTACACAAATCACCGATATTCAATTGACTGCGTACTAAAAATGACAGAAATGATTTTTTTACTATATTTATACGTTTTAATAAAGTTTTTTATTATGATTTGAATTCTCATGAATTCTCATATTTACATGCATAAAACATATTTTTTATAGACTTTCTATAAACATGATTAAACACTTTTTCTATCTGGAACTCATATGCAACATTGAGTGAATGGTTGACAATCAAGGCGGTAAAAATTACAATCTATATTACTCCAAGACTTTTTTGTCAATTAGTTATACCAACACAATAATTAATCAATCTTGAGAAAAAACAAAATAAGAACACGTGAATTTTGAAATATTGGTGTTAAGTTTTCTTTGCATTTTGACTATTCAGTGTTGTTTTAAGTGGTTATTTTAATGAAAAAAAACTGTGAATTTAAAAGGAACTGGATGCTATTTATCATTCTGACCACGACTTTCAACTGATAGACTATTGATTATTGAACGTCAACAGAGAGAAATTGTGTTTATTTTAATTGTTTTTTGTCAAAAATTATCATTTAGTATCAATGAAAGTTATAAATAAGCGAATTAATACTACAGTATAATTATATCGATTGATATCGCATCCTTATTTTCATATGGTGCCCACCTCGATGACGATGTCTCAGAGAGCAATAAAAAACGAAATTGTGATAAGAATATTGTTGTTTCTTTCTCACCCTGCTTAACAGAGCGAAAGCTTTTCGCAGGTTGAGTAGTGTGTTATATGCTTAAACATGCAAAAGTTACGAAAGGGTTAACAAGACAAATGTTGCTCATTTAGAAACACAGTGACTCCCCTCAAACTTTTATCTTTAACTGATATCTCAAAAAAACCCCGAAAAAATCTCAAATATATTATTCTACAATCTATGCACGAAAGTTATAATGATTCACATTTTATTACACACTAAAGATATGCTAAATTTTATTTCATAGATTTGTAAAAATGTCAACATCACAGGGGCTAAAGAACTTTTCTTGATAAAAGTACGTCACGTTGTTTTAAATTGCTATTTCTCCATTGCTTTTTTTTCAAATATTACTTTGGACTAATTTTGATAGTGTGATACTGGTTATTTAAGCAAATATATGTAAATGAAGCACTATCTTCAGATAAAGAGATCATATCAATACAAGCCAGGTGTCCACCGAAGGATATCGAGCACGTGAAGAAGAACTGCATATCTATTGATAGATATTTGTTTTAAAAATTGCACTCATATATATTTATATATTGGCTTATTTCTAAACATAAATTTAAAACAATATTTTGCGTTTTAGCAACCTCTAGAGTCTAGACTCTAGAATAACAACATTCAGCGATAATAAGTACTCAATCTTTTATACAATACAGTCATTTCGTAGTTATTTCATTCCATTTATTACGCGTTGCGATTAAAAAAATAACAGCATTCGCGCAGTTTTGGCATCTATCGCTTTACTAGTGAACCTATGACCCGGCACGGCACTGAAAAGACATGACAGGAATGTATGAAGGTCGTATTGCTCTTCAATGATCGCACTTGATACAGCGATTGGGATTATGGGAATTGATTTCCAGATAGAAGATGAAAAAAACTAACAAGATTCTAAAGGTCAATAATCATGGAACAAGATCTATTTTTTTTATTAATATTGGCGCCGTATTATATTTTTAAGACGGGCGGATCAGTTTATTGTGATTGTAAATCTTGACTCCATTTATAGCGATTTTATCACGATTTTGAAAACGTTCATGATATATTATCGTTGGAGTTGAACGACTCAATGATTTGATTGATTTAGGCTGTCTGAAGTTTTTAATTGATTTTATTTATCTTTGACTCAAGCATCAATTAGCATTGAAAAGAAACGAAACACTAGTTTCCTGTTTTATTCAAACGCTCATATGTCTAAATTATTGGTTTATCGAGAAATAATAAGTGGTATTTAATCTAAGTAAAAGTCGGATTAAATACAAAAATTAATAATACATATATTTATATATGTATATCATAGTTTTTGGTTTACTTAGGTGGAGGTTTTGATGGGGAAAATCAAAATTGCTTAAGCTGCTGATTGTGGCGTCACGCAATTTACAATCTTTTGTAGATGAAAAATTCTTGTGTTATACGAATTTTAAAGCCACTAAAATAAAAAGGCTACTTTTTTTATTCAATTTTCTTTTAATGTATTTAAAATTTAATAATTGATTTAATTGGCATTTACTTGACAGAACTTCATTGTAGTACGGTAAAAATGTCGGAATATTTCATTATGAAATAAAAAGGTATTAAAATATTATATTTAATATTTTTTGCAGAATTTAACACATTATTTTGTTTTATCGTATTTTCATATTGATACCATGTCATTTTTGCCATTTCATTCCTAACATTAAGCATTCGTGGTGCTTAAAACATAAACAGGTCTGAAATCATCCCTATGAACTTAATTATCAATCGAGAATTTATACATATAACTGATTTCAACGTATGAATTCAAAATAGTAAATCATAACACGGTAAGAAAAATAACAATGTATTTTAGTTCTATATAAATTATTTTATATATTTGTTGATAGCTATTTCGGCTTACGCCTTCGTCAGAACTATGTTACCACCATACATCCCCTCTCTGCTCAACCATCCCAACGCCACATGGAAAAAATTTAAATAAGTTATTGATCTGGCGTAATCCTGAAGTGAAGATTAATCTGGGTATTTTTGGGTTATTTTTATCGTGTGAACAACTCAAAATCCGCAATGTCTCGAGTGAATCCATTTTAAATTGTTTTTAGCTTGCTGCTCGTTAAAGGCTTTAGAAGTGGTGATGTGTTGATTGTATTCTGTTCATTAAGAATGTCATTGAATTGATTATACCTATTAATTTCTAGCTGTTCCAATGCATATAGCTTAAGGCCATTATTACAGGAATGAAAACAAATCGGGACCGAATTTGGGTCATGTGATTTCTCTATGAGGTGGTTTGCATATTGTGAATCAGTTTTTTTATTATTAAAGGATTTAAAATGTTCATTTACTCGAATCGAAATATTTCTTCCGGTCTGCCCGACATATACTAAATCACATGTACCGCAAGACATCTTATATATACCGCTTCTATCAAGTTTATTAATCCTATCTTTACTATTTTTAAGGTGTGTGCCTAAATTATTATTAACTTTAAATGCCACATTACTGAATCTTTAATCTCGTGGTGAATTTTTTCACTAATACTCCCTAAATAGTTAATTGATTTAAAAAATCGGTTTTCTTGTATTAGGTTAGGGTAAATAAGTTTTCTAGCTAGTTTTAATCGTTTTTTATATAATAAGATGGTTATCACCGTTTTCTCGTAGCCATTACTAGGCGCTATTTGTTCTATAGTGTGTAGTTTGTTAATATAATATATCTGACTCATAGGTACAGCTAGCAATCTGTGTATCATAGAATTGTATGCTGAGAGCTTGTGGTTCCAAGAATGGAGCGACTTGGCGTGAATCGTAGTGTCACATCATCATCGTGTCGTAGTGTCATCATCGAATCGTAGTGTCATCAGTTAATCATAACAATAGATAATTGAAATTTGACTAAAGTTATGACGTTAGCATAGAACTAAGTTACAATAGATTCGCCTATAGCGGAGTTGTCGAAATTAAGCGATTCAACCAAATTCGGTCGTTCTCTAACAGGGTTGTAAAACTGAAATTCGTGGCTCATTTGAGTGCGGCCGGCAGCTTTTAGCCGAGTGCCGCGATGTAATAAAGCCAGGAAATATGTTCATCATGCAAGCGAACGCGCGGAAAGAGAGCTTATTTACGGATTCGCACGCCTCATGTAACATTTACCTTCTATGCAACATTACCTTCCTTCATCCACTACACCGTTTTTTGTTCTTGTATATAAATAAATATAAATAAATTTACCTGAGATATAGTGGTAATGGGTGGTCGAGAAAAATATTTGCTTAAAATCATTTCTGTTTAAGGACTAATTAAATACAACAAATTAATTTCGCATTGATATCAATGTTATCACGTATCTCAGCTTCTTTTTATTAACAACTAGCTGACCTGGTGAACTTCGTACCGCCTTAGAATCAATAGATGGTGTGTAAACTTATAAGCTGAATTAAATTCGGTTTTTTATTAAGTTAAAATGAATACTCAATATGAATTTCGCTAAGCTTAATAAATATGCAAAAATCAAAATGAAAATTTAAAAGAAGTATGACGGTAACAAAGCCAGAAAATTAAAGATCATCAAAATCGGTCCAGCCGTTCTCGATTTATAGATGGTGTAACTAACATGACTTTGTTTTATATATATAGACAATAAACAGTGAAAAATATATTTTTTGAGCTTTTTGAGTTTATGATATTAAAATGCTGCTATTTTTTTTTTATACAAAACGATCATTCTCTCTTTTTGATAAAATTAAGGATGCAAGATATGACTTGTGTTAAGCTAGTTTCTCTTGCTACGGTCTGTTTTTAGGATCGGATAGGTGAAAAGGAATACAAAACATAACATGTAGACAGCCACTCTTCAAACACTTATCATTTCATTCAATAGTTAATTTTTTATATCATTAATATAGTTTTTACAATCAATTTAACCCAAAAGTTTACTACTAAACTCCACCTCTAGATCTTTTATGTACGACGGTACAGGTTGCAGATACAACTTATAACTATTATTTTTAAAAGGATATGCACATTTGTGTTTTCATGTTATACCTAATTAATCAATGTCACAGGTGGCATCAAGGCAAAATATCAAAACTGCACGCGACATATGCGCGAATCATCCACACGCCATATCTCGCAGGCCCACCCATTACACGGCGTGCTTACCGGCGATGGCAGCCAACGTGTATAAATTAGGATTGCATCCATCTGAAGGGATAGCCGACCCACAGTTTATGCTATCGTAAAGATTGCAAACACGAGATAACTTAGTCTGCCTCCCCCCTTGACCACCCCACTGCTACCCGACGACCATTTTGAACGTATACTCTGAAATACAACAGGGGTAGCTTAGCATCAATTCAAGATAACAACCTTAAAGTAATTTAATATTATTAAATAACTACTTTACTGCACTTACAACATGGCCATAAAATTTGTTATCAAAATTCAACATAAATCATACCTTAATTTATTACAGTCCTGATTACACGACATTGCGAAACCATTTTATACTAAAAATATTTTTTACTCGTAAACACAATCCATTTTGTAAATTTGTAATTATAGTGTGTTTGATCCAAATAAACAACTGAGATTTCATACAAAATATTTTATCTTTTTCGCTTATATGTATATATTGTTTTTTGTTTGGTGATCTCTGGATAATAATATTCCAGCTCGTATCTATTTATCAAATGGCCTTGACTGATTTAGATACTCCGAACATTTGGTAAGAGAATTGCACGCAATTTGCGAGACATTCTCACATCCAATCAAAATGACGGTGCTCTAAATTATTGCGTATATCTTTCTTATATTCAAACACATAACTTTGTTAACTGATTTTTTTAAATAAGTCTTATCAATTATGTATTCAAAACTTCAGCGATAATAATATAATTATATATTTACGCAAAGAATGAAAGAATTAATAAATAGAATCTAACGACTTTTTACTAAACAAACAATGAAACATCTTGTTTTTTCAATTCGCCTAGCTATAATAAATCTCTAAGCAGTCGATAATAATAGATCTCTGAACTACAATTTTGTATAAGATATTAAGATATTTTCAATGCAATTTTAAAGATACAGTTTTTTTTATAAAAGAAAAATTTAAACAAACAATAAAATTTCTTTATTCTGCGTCATTTGTGAAGCTTTTTATTGCAATTCTGTAACATTTAGGAAGTTTGTTTGATGCTAATTTCAAGAAATACGCAATTGCAAAACTAATTATTTTTCCTATAAAGTAAAACACTATAATTGTATTGTTAAAGTCTGGATAAAATATGAGAAAAAAATCTAACTGAAATAGAATACATTGCTAGTGTGAGCAATCATGCTACGAAATTAAATTCTAATTGATTTTGTACAAAGTGATTCATTAGAACCACAGACATCATCTATTTATATGTATGCCTGCAAGAATTAATTTCGAGACAGATATTGCACGAATTAGATTCGGTTCCGAAAGAGTGAACTTTTTAAAAAAATATGTGGTTTAATCAATGAACGCAAGGGTTGACAGTTTTTTAAGACAAATATTCAAATAAAATAGTATTGGCTATTTTTCCGTAAATGAATCATGCAGAAGAATGAGATTGAATATTTTCGGTATTAGATGCTGTTTTATCTGAAAAAAGATTGAATCTGAAAGAAATACATTTTGCTATATTTATGGATATCTTTAAAGTATGATTTTTATTTTAAAAAATAAGCTTGTACACCGGTATATTTTTTTTATTTGTGTATATTATTTTTTGTAATTTCTCACAGCTTTCCCCATGGCTTTTCTTACGTTTTATAATAAAATTTCAAATATGGTCGATCCCCTTACATGATCGCGAGTAAAAATTGTACAATGAACCAAAATTGTGGCAGTTGACTATTGTTTTTCAAATTCATAAATTAATTAAGACTACTTTATTTTAAATGTCTGTTAAATATGTTAAGATAAAATTTGAAAAAGAAATACTGTCACATTAATTTGCCAGAAAAATCATTTGCATATCTTATTATTATCTTGTATAAAGCATCTGCCTAATCGACAGTACCGATTTCAGTAGACGTGGTGTGAAGAATGCGGCTAGCATTCCGCACAGCGTAGTCACTAGTCACTAAACTTGCGACGTCGATATTCGATTTCGCATCTCGAAGTCCGTGATGCGCGACGTCGGTTTCTTTGGGCGTCGCGTGTAACAGATGACGTCATATTAAAATCGTTGTTTAGCATGTGTTCTGATGTCACTTGTCGTGTAAATTTTACACAATCGCATGGGAATCGAATTAATAAACCAAATATACATCCTGGTTACATCTTTAATTCTAATCTGGTATCATTGTTTATGTATTTATTTTGATCAAATCAATCAATATCAACCACAAAAATGCATTTATTCGGTATTTAATTTTCAGTAAAAATAATAAAACTCTTTTAGTATTTATTCCAAATAAAATTTAAATTTAATTTTGGTGTAATGTTGAAAATCAAAATCGTTCAATGATCTTAAATCATGAAAGTCGCTACAATTGTACATTGCTAAAAATACTAAGTCAAAAATTCATTTATTTATAGATCAGCTAAAAAATGAACACAGATGATCTGTCCATCGGCCAGTTTTATCACTGGTCAGAAAAACTATTCAGATGACAATCAAATTGGCCAGCCACTACCATTTGGGAAGCTCGCTTGACATTATTTTTTCTGCGCGCGGCCAATCATCCGCGGAGTCATTCAACGTAGATAGGTAAAGTGGGAAATCCCGCACCTTTTCTCGCCACTGACTCTCAACATCACGTTCTCAATTATTATCGTCGGCATTGATCAGTTTTCTGATTGAAAATTATGCATACAATATGACAGAACAGGACTGTATCAGTTTATTTGCAATAACAATTCATAAAATGAATCTATGTAAGTTTTGACCTTTACTACTATGCAATATAACGCGCTGTATTGGATGATTTTTATTGTAGTGTTTTACGATATATACTCCGTTTCCGCTTATATTATGAAGGTTCTATGGACTCCTCATGGAGCTTACTTCAACACAAGTTTGTAAACGAGAACTGATTGTAACTCAATTTCTAAACCACAGGAAGGAGAAATATAAGGATAAGATTATAACAGGGATGGTGGTTAACTTATCGATTTTTCTGGGCTCTCTTATTGAGAGCGAATACGCAGAAGGGATTTTTAGACATCAAAAACATCCATGCCCATAAATCAATAAATGGATTGGAAAAATGTTCCTCCTGAGATTTTATTTTGACTTATATTTGTATTCCACGAAATCTCTGAAAAAAATATATTCTTTCACGGCCCATTAAACTTACTTTGGAGCCATCCATATTTTCTTGAAAAAAGAGTAAAAAAAAGAGTTTTTTTGCTTACGCATTGGTAGCGAAAAGAAAAAAAAATTAAAATATTCCACCGATTTACTCGAGTAAACTAGATTCGGCCCTGAGTGCGCTAGTGTTACGTCTTTGACTCTTTCTCTCTCTAAATGAAACGCTAGCGATCTGAAAATAGCGTGGTACACAAGCATTTTTTTGGATATTTTGAAAAAAGCGTGACTTATTTCCTACTTTGTTTTTTTTATCAAAAGTTATCATTAAAACTTGCTTTAACTTTAACTATGAATAAACCAACATTGAAGTTAAAAAATAATTTATAATTTTGGAGTGGATGCCATTTCAACAGATTTTTTTGCTAATTTTAAAAATGTATTTTTTTATATTCTGTTATTTATTTAATTTTATTTGTGCTATAACACACAATTTTTTATGAAAATACATTATGTTAGATGTGTAAATGGTTCTTAAGTTCGTCGTTCTTTATCGTTTCTAAAGCTGTTGCTTTGAACTGTTTTAATTTTTGCAAATAATTTAAACAATCTTGCAATTAAGTTTACTGTTCAAAAATGTAGGAATAAAAAAGACTCTTGTGAGACATATAGGTGTTTAAGGAAGATGCAAAACAATATAAATGCATCCCGATTCCAATTCGTAGCTTTTAAGAGTGACGCGTATCGAAATGTTCAATTTGAAGAAGAGCTTTCAAGCTCTGACGAATAGCCGTGGCAAATGGCAACTGTAGATTCATTTGCTTGACGAACGCTCACAAACTGTATTGATAATTAAAACGTAAATTGGCTAAGTCGAATCGCGCATAATGGCAATCGTTAAATACATTTATGAAATGCAGAACGATTATAACAAACTACTGCATATCATTACTAAAAAAATAAAACTATTTAAACGACTGAAATTATAGCGTGAAACACATATAACTATTTTAGCTTGACCAACATAATTTAAATAAAGATATTAAAAATTCAGTACCATTATGATTTCAAAACTAACAGGTATTTTACGAAGGGATGTTTTCTTATACTGTCCAAGCTACACTTTTTATTATAATATTTAAAGAAATAATTTCCAAATGCCGTAACGTAGCATAATATTTTTCTTTTTCATTGGAAAAAACATATCTTTAACAATAAAACAAGTAACATCAGTACAAATCACATGTTAAATAATGGTCTTGGTATTTTTTATATTGAATATATTTAGCATGAATGCTTCAAAATTATTTAACGATTTCAATAAACAATACACCGTATCAATCTTTATTGTATACACTGGCCAAGAAATACACTTGGTTAAATACCATGCTTCTTTCGGCGTATCCTAAGACAAAATGAAAATTCTACAACCTTAAAGATCAAATTATATGAAAAAGAGTTTTTCTCTCTCAAAATGAAGAACAAACTTAGCAATGGTGGTTTGACGGGGAAGTGGGTTTAATGTAGAATTATTTAAATAAATTGCTAAGGATATTGGCATATCTTTTCATCAATGCAATAGTAGGACAATCTGAAAATCTTATTTTCGAGATGATTGTTTAGCGTTATGAAAAAACTTGTTTTGTTATACAACTTGAAAAACTTAACAAACAACTTAAAAAAAACTTAGCACATACGAGTGACACTGTCAGGGGACGTCTATATGGGTCGTTTGTCAAAGTAACAGAATAAAATTAAGCCTTAGTATTGGATTCTTCATTATATTTCTTTAAAATCGCAATTACTTATTTACAGATATTTTCCACTTTGCTTTGCACATCCCGAGATTTATTTTTATCATTGCATAATATAAACAAATGACCCTTAGGGCATTGCTCCGCAAAATATACTGAAGTGATCATTTGGAATCTGATATTTGTAAAGTGCCAAGTGTGTCAGTCTATATAACCCCGGATCGATCTGTATCCACGCGGGTAGGAAGATGACAAGAATCGATGCTCCCATTTCTTTCTAAATGTTACTTACAGAAAGTATTCAAAAGTGTTCGCTGATATATTTATATAATGCCAAACACTTTCGCCAACCGACTTTAGCTCCGATGAATACTTCCATACATAAATGCTTATGTTGCATTGTTCCTCATACAAATTCTGTGCATCGATTAATTGGCTGCGACTAATTAATGATCGATGTAATGTGAGCGGTCGTTAATGCATCCAAGATTCGATTTCAGTTTGCATTTATTTAAAACAATTTCAAGCTCATGACATAAAAACTGTTTAATTAAGTATAAAATCACTGACGTATGACATACATATCTGGGATAATTTGGTAACACAAATCTACGCATACACGTGTGATTTTATGACGGGGGAAAACCATCTATTTTTTTTGTACTTTATTCTTACTATTTCTATGTCCTGTTTTGAACAGATCATCTTGAAAAAATAAATATTTGACAGGAGCTGGGAAGTTAAACAGATTAAGGATAACAATATATAATATTTAGAAAATTGCTATCTACTGTCATTGTCGAAAAGAAGCTAGGTAGCGTTGTATGAAAACATAACATGCAAAACACGTCATAAAAAAAATTTAAATATTGAAAGATCCAATGTAGGTATATGAATGTTTTCATTGGAGAATTCAAGCCTATAGGCTTTAAATGTCTTGGAAAAAAAATTAATTGAAACATAACGAACCACACTTAATTAAAAATCGATTTCAACAATGATCACATTTGAAAGTAAATCATTAAAAATAATGAGATGTGTAAAAGTGAAAAAAAGATAAAATAAAATGTCGTACCAAAATAACGCATTGTTACCGCGAAAACTATTTTTCACATTTAAAAAAATACAACTGCAAACTAGCGAATAAATCTAAATATTTATCGAGACTGCTCATTCAAGTAGTGGATAAAATATATAACACATAAACACTCACACTCGTAGAATCAATCGTTGATAGCAATGGACAGCTGCCCTCGACGACGCGACATCTCGAAAATTGTCTATCACCTGTAATAGTACACATCAATCTTAAGGACTCGTCCGATACCTTTTCATCCTATTCAACAAAAGTACAGCTAACCATATCAAGGCTTATGGTTAGTTTATAGGGAGTAGCCGTTTAAAAGGATTGTATTCAATCACTATTAACTCTACTTAGAGACAGTAAAATTTAAGCATACAAAAAATGTCGCACTAAACAATTTAAGGCTTTTAATTATGTAATTAATCATATTGCCTGTTAAAGTTGTGATATTTATTATATACAATCATTTCAATGTAACACAACATACCAGATGAAAAACTATTCATAGTATGCAAAAAAAATAATCGAAAAATGTTTGATCATTCGGTACTATTAAGAGATTTTTCACTTTCCGTTAACCTAGCCCAGTGGTCGGCAAACTTATTCGCCAATGAGCCAAATTTCTCTATTACTTCAATACACGTTTAGTATAATTTCAGACCTTGATTAGTTATATATTTAGTATTTGATTAGTTATTCATTATAATATTTTATTGATTTATATATTATATTTATAAAAAAATAATATGAAAGAAAGGTATCCTTAATTTAAATTTAACATAATAATTACTGACAAACACTTAATGCGAACAATGTCCATGCATCTCCTAGGAAAGTTTGAGTTAGTCAGGTTTGTAGGTTGTTGTTTTTTAATTTTAGGCACGATTCCAGGTTCTCATCAATAAGATGACTTCTGAACTTACTCTTGATAAAATTCTTGCTTGAAAATTCCTTGTTTTTAAATCCAGCAATTGAATTTCAAATTTACCAATGTCGATGCCAAAAGGAGGACTTGCGCGCCCTAAGTGGATATTTGTATTTTTATTATTATTTATGTCTGAGCCGCACTTTAGGAGCCAAAGAGCCGCATGTGGCTCCGGAGCTGCACTTTGCCGACCACTGACTTAGCCCAAGGAAAGAGTTATTATAAGGCCAACCTATTAAAAATTTACTTCAAATATACTGCTAGTTTTTACTTCGAATATAAAACGGAAACAAATATTCAGTAATTTTAGTTTACATGTTTGTTCCAAATTTAACGTATCTTAAGTAATAGTTATACTACTTTCAAATCGATTTCATTTCAACAATAGACTAACATGTTAAAACAAAGTTTGGCCTAGGCCTTGAAACTTTTCGATGCATAGCTGTTCAACCCCTATCGGACGCATCTCACTCTTCGATGTGTGGAAAGTCAGTAAATATCTATCAATTGTCAGTAGCGTCAAGAATATCGTAAAAAGACATTTCGAATACATTAATATTATAATATATTTTAATATTACTTTAAATCTATAAACAATTTTTATACATTAAATAGTTATGTTGGGTTAGGACTTCTTTCTGAGCATTGCACCAGCAGGTGTCTTTAGTATTTGTTAAGAGACACGTGAATAACCAAAGTCAGTAAAGAACGAGTTGATCGCCAATCGCTGTATTTCTAGGTTTAAATCAGCGAACTAGGCTGTAAGGGATAAGAATATTGATTCCACCCTATATGGTAGGTCATCAGAACTCTCTCGAACGACCTATTAATCACCTCAGTCTATGATTTTAAGTTGGGAAGGAAGTAAATTCAATCTAATAATACTCTATATTGAAATCTATAGCGATTCAATATAGAGTAATTTCAAATTTTGTAAAAGAGACATTTAGGCGCAACGTCTCCAAGTCGGAGCAGAGCCCACCGCCTCGCTCTAAATGTCTCCGACTCTTTCACGCCCTGAGTGCATGAGATACGAGGTATTTCATGCAGAGTTCGATGGACCATAAAAAATGGATCATCGGGCGCATCTTTTAACGGTTTTTAACGGTTTTGCTCCGTTAATATGACAATAAGTGGGGCAAACCCCGCTAAATACGGGTGATAATGAGCTTATAGGAAGAGCTTTTTTACGTAATAAATCAGTGAGAAATTAGCGAGCCTTAAGTGAGCACTTCAAGATCTGGATAAGCCTTACGAGTTGGTCAAGGAAAACCTCCCAAGTGATAGCCACGGAAAGCAGCCTTCAAGCTCCTAATGCTCCCCCTAAAGATAAATTCTTAGTTAAATTCCTGATATCTTCTTCGTTATTGTAATAGTTGTGTTTTGCCTTTGAATTTAAATTCAGTGTATTATGTTATGTAACGTGTGTAAAATCTGTGTATAACTTTTAAATAAATAAATTGTGTGTGCTAATTGCACTATAGTATTAACGCTTTGAGATCGTGTTCCATTAAGAGCATCCTGTTTCTCATACTTCGTTCCCTAAATTCCTCTTCCCGAGTGTCGGACCGGAGGCTCCCTCTCATTTAACGAGAGAGCCGAGATCAAGGTCGTCTCAATACTATAACTATCTCAATAACTATAAATAACAGTATCATAATGTTTAAGCCATAGGTTGCACAACCGATTATCAAGAAAACTTTAGGGCGTAGCCGCTCGACTACAGGTTCAATCAATAGAAGCAATTGTCAAATAAGCTAAAGTTGTTTTCTTTAAAACTTCTTGTTACTCAGTTGGTCCCGTTTTAGGATAAAAGGAATGTTTAAATTACTCACTAGTAAATAGAATTATACTTTCTACTCACTTACTCATTACTTACTAGTATATAATCTCCATACATAGTTTTGGTTGCAAATGTTGCAAATGTCAACAATTTTAATAATTCAGTTCTATTTCATGGTACTCGTAATTAACTGCTATTTTTTAACCTTTGTTAATTTAGAAACGATTTTTTTTTTGTAGTAGGTATAAAAACTATCGCTCGGACACTGTCAATTCTTTGGTGGATGGGAAATACATTTTTTTAAAAGTATATTACCGTTTTTTCCTACTTCTGTAAATTACCGACGCCAATGGTGAAGATTGCCTACTTATATAGCATCTCGCAAGCTAAATATTACGCTTTCACACTAATATAAAATCAGTCGTGAAAACGTGAGCAGACCATAAGCATTATGCATGCGGTAAATCGTCTCGGCTGCCAATATCAATGGCGTTGTGAGAAAAATCGTCCGCCGACTGAGCGCGAGGACCAGAGACTGCCTCCTCACTGGCGAGTCAGAAACAATGCAGATCTGAATTAGGCGGGAAACAAAACACTTTTTTTCGTTATTTAAAAACAGTACGTTATATTTTAAAATCTTTTAGTATACTTTTTTCATTCTGTTTCATGCACTGGATTAATAACATCGGCGCCCCCATGAATCTCTGCATTCGACGTGAAGAGTTAATCTGAAGACTGTCATAATATCACCCGGTGCACCTGCATAATGGGCGGTGGTGGTACAACTTAAATGTATAAAAAAAAATTTTGAAAATGCCCAGGTGCTGAGCGTCATTCAGAAGCAACTTGTTTATTATACGTTATTTTTCAAAATATATTTTTATATCTACAATAAAACAAATAAGCTTTTTAATACGCAATATAGCATTTGAATTTATTGTGATAATCTTTCCATTAAATTTATATATTTTTGATATTAAAATAAAAAAACGTTTTCACAAAATATAAAAAAACCACTTTGCTAATTATTGATTTGGAATTGTTTCATTTCTTACCCATTAAGATTATAAATTACATAATAGTACCTGCTTTAATATGTTGCTATCAGGAAATACTTTTTTTACGATCGATACGATTTAATTTAAATATAATTGTTTTTTTAATAAAATAATATTTCATTTAGGTAAATAATAACATAAAGTATTTTCGCGTATCTCTTGCTTTATCCGTGCAGAAGCGATTTTCAGATTAAACATTGGTTAACATTAACCAAATGGTATTGGTCACTCAGTATTTTATATAGTATGTTTTCTTTTACAAAATAATATATATATTACTTCAAAATATTAAATTTTTCTCATTAAATTATCAATTTAAGATTGCTTAGATCTTGGCCTTAGCATGTTAAAAAAGATACAGATAGGCCAGCTGAAATATTTCTAAGAGACAAGTATTATTAATAATTCAGAGCTAGACCAAACTTATGACCATGATTATTTGAATATAGCGCGCAATATCAGTAGTTTTACATCGACAAAATTTCGTTCAAACTATCTGTACGACTCTTGCCATTCAGAAATAATTGTCTATGGTGACAAAGCCCGTATTGGAAATCAATTTGTCAGTGAATTTTTTTTAAATGCCACACGCCCGAGTGCAACTCTGTCGAAATGATAAAGGGACAACACTAATACGTGAATTAGCGCTACCACCGCATGCATATTATAATAAAGGTGTGTTGCCACAACACAACACACAGACAATAGAAGAAGAAGAAGAAGCTGTATTGTGTGGACCTACTCAACGACATTTCAGAATAATAACCACCGACTTTATCAGCATGCTTTACATGAGCGCTGAAACAAATGTAAACGTTTATTATTATTTATAACAATGGAGAACATAGCTTGATCAATTCTATTATTCGATGCTTTGAGAAAACATGACCGAGTGTAAATATACGTGGTTACACTTTACGGAGTTTAACTTACACTTTTTAAAGCTCAGTATGTATTTAATATGTTCGAAAACTTAAATAATCTGTCAGTGTCATAGAATAATAAATCGCAGTAACTAGATATTGCACGTTTTTTTACTACTTCCACAACTGCATATCCCTACATAATAATTTTATTATGACGTCAATACAGTTTTAAAAAAGTATGCTTTATTTTCATCAAATAATGCCTTTCATTTAATACAATTAAAGAAGGTATACGTGCCTATTATATTATACAAATGATCTGTTACTTATACAAAACAGTTAGTATTTCAATTTAAGAGTCATAAATACAAAAAAAAGTTTCAAACTTGTCACCTCGGTACCAAGGTACTAACAAACAATAATGATTTATTCGTATTTATAATAGTTTCCGATCTAACAAGTTTCCAACCAAATTGACCTACCAATTATTATCCGGGCTATTTTTTTCATATGACACATTATTGACAATATTTTATTAACACTCATTTTTTCTTTTGTTTCAGGAGGTGAGTTTCGACGACCAAAAGTAATAATTATCTATTGAAGAAATAATGACCAGCCACAAAACAATATAACCAACAGCAAGTATCTTATGTCTACATTAATATTATAATCTCTTCTAACAAATTAATAATGCAAAATTAGCATGCATAATTTGCCGCCTCGTGTTTAAAATATTTAATTAGATCTGATTAATGATAAAACTAATCTCAATGTTTTAGAATATTTTGAATCAATTAACCCGCTTCTATAAAGTAATCGACTATGTAGTCCGGATTACACATGAAAATATCACGCTTGGCGCTCATAGTGGCTTCGTGAGACAGTTTAAAAATATAACCTTTTTGTATCTCATGTTAGGCAAAAAAGAGAAAAAATATTTTAGAATAAGACAATGGAAAAAATAAGTTCTTTTGATAGTCACATATCTGACTCAAATAAGCAAATCATCATAAAGCATGGAATAAATTTCAAATCCAAGAAGTGACGTTTTAACAAATTTTGGCAAAGATGAAAAACCAAATAGCTATCTATAATGATTCGATTGTTATATTACTGTGAATAGCAACAGACAAACACATATGCATCACGGTTTTTTAAATCGTAATAAAATCTCAAATTATCTATAATATACTATTAATTAATCTGTCTTTTATTTAATCAACCAAATTTAAAATAAAGGAGAAATTATATTTTATAAATCTTCGTATGTTAGAAAAATCATATTTATAAATCTTCTTTTGGCCAACTTTTTGAACTATTTAAGTCAATTTAATTGAGGAATACAAGAAATATCAGAATATAGGTGAAATAACGCTCAACCGATCAATAATTTAGTAATATTTATATCCTTACAAATTAGTTTAATATAAACACGGTGAGTTATGTTGTATATAAATTTGTATTATTTGTTCAAGAATATTGCTGATACTTATATTGTAGGCGGGCGCCAAACTGTGATGGATAAATCAATAAGTATACGAATTGCATCTGTTCGCATACGGATCCAAGACTGAATTAGGTAGCATTGTTCAAATCAAGCATGAACCCTAATGTCGCCCACGAGAAGTAAGATAGGATTGCAGTCAGCAAAAGAATAAAAAAAAACACATACCAAATGAATAAGAGAAATAAGAAATGGCCCCAGCGAGTCAAGTTTAATTGGTATAAGAGAGAGAGGTAGCCAGCGGCGGCAGGTGCGGGGTCATTTCGTATTCATTCTGCTTTTTTTTCAAATGCCTCTTTTTTCATCCCGGAAATTTACAATAAATGCGTGTTTTTAATGGGATACCATCCGTTATATTCGGAATTGATACTTTGTTATTTAAATGGCTTAATCAGCATATTGTCAACATCTTAAGAAGGTACATTAATCTTAGTATACAAAAAACATGTTTGCAAAAAAATATTCCTACGATACATAAATGGGACCCATTTCAATTAATTTATAATCGTCCAGTAAAAAATAAAATGCATACATACCAAATACGGTCAAAAATAATAAATCAATTCACTTCGATTCAATAGCAATGCCTATGTGTGCTTTAGTACGACGCAGCTCTACCAAGTAATAGATAATTCGATCAACAAATTTCTTTATGCAACTTGGTCTAGCTTGCACACCTGCTTTGCGTATTAAGCGTCTATAAATAAAAATAACCTTTCGTGATACATAGAATACATTTTGGTATTCAAAATAACATGTTTATAGAATATTCATAGATTCAAGAAATCAAGATAATCCAGTTCTTAAAATAGCACGATATCGGATAATATCCACCATTTTTAATTGTTAGGCTAACCCGTGTTATGAGTTTCATAACCACCTTTCGATGATATATTAAAAAGACATGGAAATTTTGTGCATGCCATTACTTATCTAATTGATTTAAAGACTATCATTGGGTTATTAATTCAGATAACTAACAATAACCATTTAACTTGGGGATGTTACTTGTATTAATATAAATGAAGTTCATTCGTGAACTTGAAAGGCCTGAAGATGCTAAAAGGTGAAACCTGGGTCGTGAGTGACAAAACACTCACATATTTCAAACGATTCAAATTTTCTTTGATGGAAAACTTATAGCTGTATAAAAAATGATGTAGGTACCTACGTTTGTGAAGATTGAATAAAGCATTTACCTGGATACCGTGAAAAAAATACTGAATTAGGTGTAATCCTAAATAATTTATGGTCAAGATGCATGATTTCTACGCACAAATATGACGTGATATGTGTTCACACAACGTTGAAAAACAAATTATATTACTGTGATATTGGAAATCAAAGTCGATTTTAAGCACCGATTCGGAGATACTTTACTGGAGATTTCATATATTAAATCTTATTTTATAGGATCGGCAGACATGTCATAAATCTTGTAGGGTATTTTGAACAAAGCGGTAGGGTAATTAATTTGCGGTTTACGCAGTAAAGGCTTTCACGGCGCCTCTGGTCGTCGCTATGCAGATGAGCCTCCACGTCCGCGGTCCGCACATAAATACTCGACCTCACAATATAATAAAAGATGCAGAGACAACGCTATACGCTATCAATCCCACCGTAAGGAGAACTCACCTGCGTTTACCTTGCGGGGGCGGAGCCCGATGCGCTCGCCCAATCACAGCCAGCCCGGGAATACATATTCATAACTATATTTACATCATTCATACCTCTTTTCATATCATAAATCATAACCCTTTTCAAACCGCGCCACTGCCTTTTCTCTGTCTCTCACCCTCGTTTGCAACGCAACAAAATGAGACAGACTATTGTGAGAAGGAACGAATCTGGGACGAGTATATTTCATATCTCGCTTCTGGCCAGTTATGAGTGGCGATTAATAATAGAAATATGTATTCAATGTTTATCATTCCAAAACGGCGTATATTTCACGTGGAACTTTCACGAGAAAATCGTTTTTATTCCAAATCATTAAGACATCAAAAGAATATCATAGTTAAATTATTAAATATGAAACACGGCCGTGTTTAAGTATTGTAATCGCGTGGCAGAGTAAAACTAAAAATACACTATTTCTTTAATATCACTTAAGACTTTTGAGTTAAGCCGATATTCTTGATGCGTGGGCTTTTAAATATGATTGAGGTGCCAGAAAATAATTATTTCGGTATTTTCAGTTCGTTTCATTATTTTAAGTTGAGCGCTACGTTTCTATATTTCATTCCAAGCATTCATCGAAAGTATTTTTCATGTAGTATTTTTTTATTTTTCTACCCATTATTAATTAGGTATTTCAAATCTTAACTCAAATACTTTTACCGCATTAGAATTAATTGATAAGTTTGATAATATACACATTAATGTACCACAATTAATAAAGATACCATAAGAATGAAAAGCATAACCCAATACTGGTGAAACCAAATAAGTGCAGTTCTATAATAGGTAAATACCAAGAGTTATGTTTATATATCCTACACTATTTGTTAATGTAACGAAAGATAATTCCTATATTGTTTGTATATATACATACCTTAATAGAAGCCGTATTTAAATTAATCGGCTATATTTACTTGGTTGAAATAAGGGAAAATTGTATTACATTTTTAATAAGGCTGTGGTGGTATACTGAGATCGATTTGACCTCAGCTGATAAAAGTACAACTGTCTGTTTATTCAATCAAACTTCAGTGTATAGAAACCAAATCTAAGGTACACAACTGGAAATTATTTCATGCAGTAATTACTTCTAATCCGCAGCAAGGAAAATGTGGTGCAATGTTGTAGGTAATCGTATTTGATATTAATTATTATTGAACTTGTAAAGATATTTGTTTTCTTAATTAAAAAATGAATATATGTAGTCATACAATCTATTAATTAATTACAGCATTCATTCATTATGAAGAAGCATCATCTGTGGCGTAAGTAGATGAAAATTTCCAGCGTCGTTCTTAATTAGGGATAAGACACCTACGCGCGTTTCGTTTAAGACAGTGAAATAGCGTAAAAATTCCGAGAATCTTTTTTTATACCCGTTTGTCTATGAACGTTGAATAATTGAATCAACGGCTTCATCTGTTCGGTTGGCAGCAATGGCGGCCATCATCTCAGCATCCACATGGCCAGGTACGAGATGTTATATTCTAAACTGTTTATCACAGCGTTATTCTGTCTACGAATGTTTTAATTATTGTATTTTTACGACACGATTGTTTCCAATATGATGTAAATACACGGTACGTGGAAAGTTAATTGATGTTTTCGGGCGGCTCGGTTTTGTTGATAACGAGTTTTTCAACGCCAGACTAATATTATTCTAATTTCAGATAGTTACAAATGATTACAATGTTACGCTTAAATGCTGTTTCATAATAAAGTCAAGTTGAAAAAAAAAAATATATATATTGACCGATATATTGACTTTTTTTTTACTATCTTATTATTTCGTTACAATGTCAATTAAAACCCTTTTATACACAGATTATAGTATCTTATTTTTTTAGAAATATCTTTGCTGTCTACTTAGATATTATGCTACTTTCCATACAACTTGTCGCGCATTTTTTTATTGGCCATTTTTACCGATTACAAGAAATTACTTTTTTATTAAATCACTAACTGTTTCGGTCAGTTAGTGAATATTTTCTTCTGAATTTGTCAGTTATTAAAACCTCTCCTGTTTTTTAATACAAAATGTGGAATATGTAATGACCTGGTCCTACATCAAATCACTCTACTCTTACACATGGTAAAATACCTTCAATATTTTCAAAATTCTACACGTAGATCAACGACACCGGCGCCGCGTCGCTATCCAGTAGATACTGTTGAAATGACAATTTTATATTTCTCAGATCTTTTTTTGTTGCTTCTTTATTATTTCACAATATAAAAGATCACTATTTTAGAACAGGCTGATGTATAAAATGAATATTTGTCGATGTGATATACAAATGTTTATAGATTTCTGTTCTCATGAGCAAATTTTGAGGGGCGCTGTATAAATTTAAGGCAGATAATATGCAAAGAAGTATGCTCGTTTCACTTTTTAGAGTCTTCAGTAAATTTGAATAAGTTTCTTTTGCCGGAAAAGCAGATGTGTTCCTCAACGTGCATTTTGAAATAATGATTTTTACAAGTCTCAAATTGTTAACGAAGCCATCGCACAAATTATCCAGCGAACACGGTGAAATGAAAATAAAAAATAAGCACTGCAATTTGCAAAGTTTATGGTATGTATGAAAAGTGAGAAACTCGTAGGCGTTTTTGGCTTGTAAGACCGCGGCTGCAATCACTATAAAATGTAAAGCATTATCAGATCATAATCAGGGATTCCAAATATTTGTGAAAACCCAATGTTCGAATAATGTCAAGTATTAATTTCATCATCAATCTATATTAATTAAATTTTCATATTTCTGGGACGACGTATTAATTGCTAACACAAACAAGTAGCCTGTCTTGAGTGAGTATTATGGTATTTGAATGAACAAAATAGTATATCAATAAATAAAGCGATGACGAATGATATGTTTTGCTAACTCATTGGTTTAATATACTAGATTCTTATTGAACAATATATATCAAATATTCTACAATACAAGCAATAATCCGTACATTTTTAATGAAAAAAATTGTTTCATATAATTACCTACTATGTAAACTCAACGAAGATATTGCGATATTAAAAATGACAGTAAATATTTTTTATATATTGAAGATAAAACGAAATCATCTTAAGTGCGTGTTATACATTGTATGTTAAACAAATAGCCTAACATATCTGGACATTCCCCGAAGGAAAAACACATTTATTAATCGTATTAAGCTAATTATTATTATATATTCTCAATAATTCTCATTTTTCAACGGTGGTTATATCTGTATCACTCCGTTTAGAATAGCAGTTTTTGTAGAATTAATTTAGTACATTGCTTACTTTCGTAGTGAATTATTGGTGTAAAGGCACTATACTTAAATAAATTTTAAAAAATGTTGCACTTATATCCTAAAGATCGAGTAAAAATCAGAAATGGTTTCGTTCATTGTACAAAATAAGTATTTTATTTATGTATTCCTCCTAAATAAACAGCAATGAAAATCAATTATTCAGAAAAAAAAATCGATAGTTGTCTATCAATTATTTGTGGTATTAAACTATAGCTGAAATTTTTCTTTCCATTTTTCATACTTCGCAGAAATAATTTTCGTGTGTACCATTTTTTGACTTCGGCTATTTTTTGATACCCCTGAAATTTTCGAATCCGTCTCGACATTTTGCTGTGATTATAAACAATAATTTTCTTCAGTTGTGACGAATAAGACAGCTTTCGTATGCAATTGAGTGACCGCGCATAATATAGTGCGACTGATGACAGAAATGCTGACTACCATGAGCGTACATATTTTTTGGCCCAGCTCCAACTCTCTAAGTGGCTGAAATCGGAGAATAATGCGTTCAAACGGAAAGAAAAAGACGCCTGACGCGTCGGCGCCTGATCTGATTTTCGAATTTCAAAATCATGCATATTTAAATACCTACCCCACATAAACATCAGAAGAGTGTGTATCAGATACACGCTATTAAAAAAAACCTGAAATTATCTCATCAGTTTTAAATTATACTTATTATAAATGGTAAGTATGTATACAGCTATGATACTATATTAAGCGATCAGCTATCGGCCAAAACGGTCAGTATCTAGAATATAATCTATGTTTTTTACTGATCGCCGACAAAATAAATAGATCCAATAAAATATGATTGGACAGTCATATTAAATATATACACTTAACTATTTCAGCAAAAAGAATATATTATGACGCATTTTTCTTGTAGTTTTCAGTAATTATCCGAAAAGCGAAGAATTCTCAATTAATTGAATGAGTTTCTGGAAACTTAAAATCATTTTCATTCAAAGAAAAAGCATTTGTAACGCGACATATCGTTAATTATAAATAAACAGATACCCGATGTTATCCTATATGGTTATTGTTTATGAAAATAATGATTATGGTATGATATGGTAAACTGTTTGTGCGATTTCCATACCTAGTGTACTTCTTTAAGTAGCTTTTTAATTTGATTGTTTTACAAGGAATAAGGTAAACATTAAGTTAATAATAGTTACGCTTGAGAATTAGTCGAATGCCAAAACGGTAAAAATGTAAGACTTACATGCAGCGTATAAACGATTATTAAAGAACTTCAGAAATGTAGCGTACACATTATGAATTATCAGGTTAAATCAATAAAAAATGTACCGATGTGTGACAAATATTTTACTTTGCTTACTATATTGAGTTTGGTAAAAAGTAAAAATTTACACAATGCAGCCGATGTTAATCGATTTAAAAAAAAATCATTGACATGTTTGTTTCCAATTGTATTACTACTCGAACAATCCTTAGATAATTATTATGAAAGTATTAAATAAATATCAATCAAAACGAGTGCAGTACATGGCAAGTTTATAAACATGAAGACAATTTTCCAGCAGTTCCTCGAACCTAAACAGTTCACCGAATCATTTCGGTAATTCAATGTCAAGAATGAAGAAAGATGATTCCCTGAAATTTCATTATAGCAATTTTAAATCACGAAATATGTATAACAGAAGTTGCAAATCGTGTGAAGCCAGTAACGTAACGAAGAGATTGGTAATTTACTAAAAATATTTGAGTCACAAAAAATATATTCTTAGCTTATTGAATTCAGGAACAATTGTGGGTTTTCTAAAAGCTACACCACTCATAAAGTCGGTTCCTACTGACTTTTATAAAGTGATTTTAGAAATGATTATTATCCGGTCTCGTAGCACAGTGGAAATCGATATGAGGTACTTTCGTTTCCTCAGTCGCGTGGTTAAGGTTTCCCAACCACCTTATATCTTCATTCTTTCTCACCCACCTATCCTTAATTGAAAAATGCGATTAATTTATGATTCTTTGAATATTTTTTCTCACGTAAAAAAGACTGAATGACTTATTTACGTCATATAAGACTTATTATCATCTTTTATTTAGATGTTCCATTAAAGTCTTGTAAAGATATATTGACAAAGAGAAATATCTTGTACAAAAAAGAAAAAAAACAATTAGCAATTCTATTTCTAAAAATTACAACCACATCATTCTTCAATAGTAATTTTATGTTATGCTTAATTTTCAATAAAAAGATTTTAAGTTCACTTTTACATCCTTAGCGATTGTCCAAATATTCTGCACACCCAACCATGTATATGCCACGGGGTCGTTAGTATCGCTACGGCCAATTCCCCCGCATAGTGATCTTTTTCATAAAGCGTGCCAAATGAAGTTATTAACAACAGAGTAAGTCTGACTTATGCGATACATTAAACGAGACAAAATTTCTTTTCGTAATCTCACACAACCCGTGATAAACATCTGCGCGCTTTTGTTTTGGCGACTGATTTTCTTACATGCCATGTATTTCTACCGGGTTACTATCGTATTGTTGTGATCATAACTGTACGTCTTCTTTTTTATGCCACATTCTGTGATAGTGTATCTAAATTATGTGACAGTTAGATTCCATGAAAAATACGATGGAATTATTAAAAGACATAGTATTGCCTTTGTTGCTCACATTTCTCACGCATTTCTAATCATTTTATTGTCTTTAATTTCAAATAGGATTTGAAATTAAAAACTATTTTCTCTTTTATTATTTAAAAATACCAGTTTTTGATAAATGAAAAAATATTATCTTCAACTGGTTTTTCAATTTCAATCTTCAGTTATGTTAATAGTCAAATATTTCTGTGAATAGTCTTTAAAAGATTTTTTAACTCGTATGTGAAATCAAATTTCCGTCAAATAATTTCAAAAATCATTTGTAAAAAATTTACTCAAAATAATATGAAAACATATTTGACAATCATTGCTATACTGTCATTCAATGTAATTGTATCCTTTGTAGATGGATTTCTATCACGTTTCAATTCAATCGATAAAATAAGTTTTCGATCACGTACCTTTTATATGAATGTGTAGCTAATTTTTTAATGGGAATATATCTCTTCATTTATCTATTTTTACCATTTTTGAATTATGATTGAGGTTCAATTTCTATTAGACCTGAAGATAATGTAGAAATATTTTGAAATGAAATAATGGAAGATATTATAGATATTCAATTTCGCAAATAGGTGTTTCATTCCAATAGTTTTTGTTCATTAATTACGAAGGTGACTTCAGAGGTATTGCCGGTATGCGTACCTTTAAATTTGCCCTGAGAAATATGTATATTCTTAAGAGCAACCGAAGGCTTTTCCCATATCCACCTTGAAAGCCTTCCTTAGTATGGATATATCTTACGGACGTCTGCATGCGCACGCGCACTCAAAGCTTCGACTCTTGGACAATTTTATTTGGACACATAACACCGCCCATTGTTTCGGGCGGCCCGCTCAAAGATGGCGACCTGCACCCCGCACCCCCCGCACCCCCTTTTCAATTTATTTATTTTACTTATTTTGCGAGAAAAAAATTCCGTCACAAGTTTTACGCGACGCGGTAGTAACGCGACACGAAAATTGCAGGCGCCCGAATTTATTATTTGACTGTTCTTTACGCATTTTATGCTTAAGAGCTTTATTTCCCACATGATATTTATGGGCATGGTAAGTATGGCTACATTAACATCGCTTAGCATACTAACGAATGTTTATACATTTGATATGAAGCGTTATGATTAACAGTTTGCCTACCATACACAACTTAAAATGAATTGATGAGAAAAACATAATTTACAACTCTCATTTACAAAACTGATAAAATTACAAATTGAATTTATTCTTATTAAAAGAATCTAATACATAAAAAATACAACAATTCCACTGAGTTGTCGGAACGCAATTAATGTTGTCTTCTGCTATAGATACTTTTGAGCATCAAAGCTATTTCTAATTCAAGGTAGTTCCAGCAGGCTAAGGTACTATTTTACAATGTGTCTTAGTCTCCTGCGTGGTGCAACTTGTTACCTAAATAAATTTTTAAATAACTTTTTAAGCTTAATAATACCAAATTAAAAGTGTCTTTGTTTTCTACATACCCTCCGTGACTCACAATCCTGCATGTGACATGTTTAATATAATATATTAGAATGGATATTTTAACAGTATTGGGAGAAACATTTCATTGGTTATAATACAATAAATCAATAGCTATCAGATTATTAGCTTGATATTATGTCACATATTTTTCCCAAGTCTGCGAGTTCTCTTACAAGTTCCCTCATTAGCCTGGCTGGTCGATTGTTTCAAAAAGAGATTTAGGTGATGTTTTTTAATACGGAGAATCTTCGCTACCTACCCACCGCATGTTGGTAGTTGAAATTGCATCTTATTTCGATTTTTCAGTATGTTTATATTGATATATTGGAGCACGGAATCGCTAATTAAGGCAATCTGTTACCGCGAAGTCTTTTGGCGCGTTATATTTAGCATTAGTAGTGGGCGAAGCACATTTCGATATTCGATATCAATTAATTCTATTCGATGATCGTGCACCGGTGCAATGTTGCGAATTCAAAAACAAACAATTGAAATCCCATTTATGCGGTCATTATTATCGCGTTTTTTCTTACTGAGATAACATACCTTCATAAATATTAATATCGAAACCAAAGGTCAGACACCAAATTATTATTAAGCTAAATCGATGACAAACAGTTTTTAATTGATAACATTAATTGCAAAATCGACCGCTTAGTATATTTTATTGATCAGTGTTGTTTAAGATAAATTCTGTACATAAACAAATTTATTCCTAATAATATTTTGACTGAGATCCTATTTTGCAGTGGGTATCGAGTACATCAATAAATTAAAAAATGAAGATATTTAATTTTGTTCAGTAAATTAACTGTTTGATAAGCTTTTGAACTTTGAACGCAGTTAAAATACAAGTAAAAACAACATCTGATTATTTTAACCAATCAATGCATTCTCACATTTCAACAAATTCTTCAGGTAATGGCTTAATTTTATTCAATGATTTTCAAGAAGCATAAACTTCAAGTAATTGAATATGTTACTTTAATTTTTATAAATAGTCATCAAAGGTTTTTAGCAGGTACATCAAGAATACATTTATTAACTAAAACAATTTCAAAACTATAAATACTCTGAAATAATCACTTTTTAGTTACAGTGAAACCCCGATTCTACGTTTTTCAAGGGACCATATAAAATAAACGATTAATGCGGGAAACGATGAATGCGGGAAAGTTTTAAATATGAACTAAATGCCGGGACTATAGAAAATGAACGCACCACGCGGGAAAACGTAAGATCGGGGTTCGACTGTATTTGCAAAAGAAATACAGTACAGATTTAAGCTAACGACATTTTAGTTCCCTTACCACATATTTTGAGCATTTATCAAAATAACCATGAAATTTGTTCAAAATGAAAAGAAGCTGAAAGATGTATTTTAAAGAATGTATAATTTGTCTTCTGGTAATAAGAAGGGGAGTCATAAGACAAACGTGTCACTACAAATTATATTAACTGTCAAATCAATTTTAGTTACCGCCATTATTGATCATCCTACTGTCACAATTTTAAGTGATCTCAAGAGTTTGAAAATGTCATTTAGTTAAACTGGAAAATAGGTATTTCTACATCTGAAAATCACTTTTCAACGCTTGAGTCAACATAACCACGAAGTCATATTTCCGATAAGCAATTATTGGTCATTATTAAAAATAAAACATATACTTAATGATAAAACTTGTCCGATAAATATTTCATGAATTGTATTCGAAACATAGGACCGAACCTGGTCCTGTGTTTTAAGCCATTAGAATTTAAACATAGTATTTGACAATATGCTCAATAAAAATTGATTGAATTGATATTTACTTTGTAGATATCCATTATAACATAATGAAAAAATAGCAATGTATTTAGGCTGTACAAACATTACATATTATATAATTCTGACGAGGGCGTAAGTTAAAATAGCTATCAACAACATAATATTACAAATTTTTGTGGAACTACATTGCTTTTTTTTCACCGTTTTACAATAAAATACACCAATATTATCTGCAAAAAATATAGTACTGTATATGTGGCTCTGGCATTCGAACTTTTTGAGAATTTGAAGCTGGCTGGATGAAATAAATAAAATACGATTTTTCACGAGTTGTCGCTTTCCTATAAGCTATAGTATAGACACTAAAGTTTTTAACATTATTTTTATTCGAATAAATCAGTTTTAATCAAATTAATAATCTTTCATGTCGAACTATGTATGTACAGGTTACTAAACTTTCAACAATGTGCCAAATTACACGTGTAAAAAAATAACTGAATGATGTTGGTTTTTTTTAATAATTGCAGTCCCATTTCTCAGTCTGGACATTTTTTTACTTTCATTCTTTATAGCTTACAGATTCTGCCAGAAATAAATCATTCATCACGACGAGGAATATAAAAAAAATAATTTAAAGTCTTCGAACCGACAGAGTATTTCAAATATTCCTCAGTGGAGTGAACATCGCTAGGTCCGCAATAAATTCATTGTCGCTTGCAGATGCTCGCCTCCAACATACTCTGGCGGCTTTTAGCTTCTCTTTGTTGGCTGCATTGTTTCGGCCATTTGTTTTTATTTTGAAGTCACTGATAAAAAATAATCTCAGCATTCAAATTTTTACTCTGTATTTTTTAAAAGTATGCAGGCAAAAAAAACTTACTCACCTAAATAGACTAGGAATCATATCAAAAACTTGAATTTCATTACACTCCACTTAACATTCCGAAAAACAATCATAAAGAATATTTTTTTAATTTATAGCCAATAGAATACAAAAGTTAGTTTACGAAATGATTTCTGGTTTATCTTATACTTGCGGGCACTTAAATACATGTTATACGTACATATTATGTCTAGGGCACAGTTACATTGTGTGATATGTTTTATTAATTTAAATTTTTAACAGTGAAATCATTTGGTAGAGTTAAATTGGTCCAAAACTGATACGAAACATAAGAGCTTACAAAAAACATATTTCATTTTATGATTTTCAACGAAGAGAAACTTTTGTATTTTGCAATCAAAGTAAAACTCTTTTCATATAAAAACCATTTATGTCTATAAAAAAATATGTTTCCACCACGATACGGCTTAACCACATCATAAATAGTTACATGTATTATATAGTTTTTGGGTGTTTTCAATCATTCTTTTACATTCTTGATTGTTTTTTCATGCCTAATTATGATAGAAATAAAACATTTTTCATTAAATCTAAACTCAGGGAATAGACAAATAAAACTTTATTTTTGTTTCGGGAATATGAAGCACTTAAAGCATACAAATCATTTCAAGGTGTGTGCCACGAAAAGCCATAAGTTGCGAAATGCAAATGTATACCATTCATAATGCAACATTCATCTTTATAAATAACAAGTAAATAGTTTCAACCGTACTGTTTAATATTCTAAAAGTATTTATACTTACTAAAGTTTGTTTTACGGCGTCAAACAGAGGGGTTGAAAATACCTTAAATGGCACCCCATCGCTCTTCTTTCGGCGGAAATAATAATTTTAAATAATATTACTTTTGAATGCTACATTTTTGACGCGGGCTGTAAATGCAAATTATTGACAGGCTATAAATCACGATGGCATTAACCAGAACATTCAGAAGAAAGAGTAAAACAAACGCAAAAGAGTTGCCAAGCGAAAGTTTACTTCATGTTATTGATTATTAATACGGAGTCATAACTCATTCTTGACTTACAAAACGATGTTTTTCTTTTCATCTTGCTATCTTTCATTTTTTTATTGTTTGGCATTATTGTTCTTTCATTGGAATAATTGAAATGTTTTTGTTTGAGTTGTAGCATATAACAAAGCTAATGACATTTCAGAATTATATTCGTGTTATTTCACTCAGGTATTATCAAATATTATAAATAGGATTTTTTAGGACATTACTATTTGTTATTATTTACTGTTATGTACGATGAATAACTCAAATAAGTGGTAAATATAACTGTAGCTTTCAGCTTTAAATCAACACATATTTTTAGAATTTATAGTATACTAGTATTGCTACCCGGCGTCGCTCGGACTAAGCGACCAATAATTAATTAATGTAATATCATTCGACATAATTATATCACAAAATATAACATCCAAAATAGAGTTAAAATAAAATCACAACCTTTATTTAATTTGATGACAGCCCCATTCTCGCCCATTAAAATGTCCAAATTCAAGGAAAAAATCTAATTTGCTGTCAAAGAAATGTCAAATAATACCTTCACGTAAATAATAAACATTATTATTAATAATAAAAGCCGGGAAAAGTTCAGTAGAAGACTAATTTATTACATTTTGACTAAATGTCTTCGCCGATAAAAATTTAAACATATTTTCTTTCATATTCGTTTTTATGGCAACTTAATGACCAACAATGCAAAAGGGAATTACAGACCCACAGACATACATACGCCGTTTCGGTTTTATATATCATTATATATAAAATATCATCATTATTATAATATAAGTTTATATAGTTTTATAGATAAGTAATAGACTATTTACAGTGCTTGCTTACGCAATATTCAGTAATGTAATTATTATACAAAGTAAGCCGCTCTGGAAACTCTCCACTGAGCACATATATTATCATATCAATCAATTACCAAAAGACATTTTTACTACAAACCATGTATTTACTTTTGGGTCTCCTTCGAGTCTCCGAGTATAACTGCTTATATAAATATTATTTATATGAATCATAAACAAACTAAATAGTTTGATGTACCCGCCAGGGTAATAGTAAACTAAGTGTTTTCTATAATAACCACGTGAGGCCTAATTGGCTCGCTAATCATTTTTTTTCTATGCAGCCATTCAGATATTATACATCAATAATACTAGTGCAAATGTATCAGTTAAATGCTCAAGTTTTTTACCAAGAAAAATCGCACGATACTTGAGAAGTATACCGTCAGTATAGAAAACTTGAATGTTAATAAAGCTCATTAATTGTGTAGATGTAAGCTTTAATTACACAAAGGTAGGTAGTAAAAAGCCTACCCGCAGAGATATTTTAACGAATCGTAACCGCAAAGGTCGGCGTAATGAATGAACCGGGTATACATTCAAACAACAAAACGGCATTAAAAAAATATCTCCCTCCATCTCGAGAAGACATCTCCATCTCGCCGAAATTAGAGAGCTACGTAAATCTTACCTTTGTTTCCCGTTCGGAGACGAATAATGACTATCTACCTACCTCAACGTTTATTTTTACCCACGGGACACCCCCTCCTAGGCCATTGTGTCGTTCCCTTCTAATGCGCAAGCGTGCATTATCGTGATTTTTTTTCTGTGAAAATTTTGAAGATAACAAAGACTGTGTCTCACAGGTAATTATTTGAAAAATAAGCTTATTTAAATAAAGAATTTCAAAATTGCGGGTATGAAAACCGCTATGGTAACGTTTTAGTTAAATTTGTTTTTTTTTTTAATTAACCCTTTCATTTACTTAAACGATCTTTAATAGTTTGCAATCATGCCAATAATCAAACGTATCGTTACTAATGCAATGTTTCCAAAAAAAGTGTTTTTATCAAAAGAGTAATATTTTCAATTGACTTAACATATTTTTTGGTTATATTCGCTTAAAATTTGAATTGGATAGATATAACTAGAAAGGCACGGTAGTACCGTTACCAGAGTCCAAGCTTAAATTATGATTTTAGCAACATTAGTTCGCTAATGATATAAATCCCATAATTGAACTACTCAAATGCATTTTAGATGTATACAAAACTAGCAGTTTCTCATTTTCTAGCGTGACTAAATTTCACCTGTATCAAAAGCCGTGTGGCAGATGCTTTCCATTCTTACATTGCGTACGATTTCCCGAAATAGTTTTAACACGTGCGTAGCCCAGCGTGCGTCTGCGCAATGCGTTCGACTGTTCACCTCAGCGCGGTGTTGTGCTTTTGGTTTCAGTAGCCGCGGCGGTTTCACGGCTAATTTGGCTTAATTTAAAACGTTACGTAATTCCTTTACGGCCATTGTGACGTTTAGCACGGCGCCCTCTGAAGTCCGATTTGTGCGCCTCGCTAATGAGACGCGGGTAAATGGCACCGCGGCGACTCTATGGAAAATCTTCGCGCCACACGATTTGAATTGAGAACGTGTCCCGTTTTAGCATTCTGTGATATCTAAGAAGACATGTGACAAAGCAGGTTTCCGAATAATCACGACTAAAAATATTTACTCTCTATTAATGAAATTGTCACATAGCCGTGAAGCAAAAACGATAGCATGTTCTTAGTTGCCTACTGGCTTAATTAAAAAAAAAATGAAAATACAATAAATATACGCTACTTTTGAATTGATATCACGAATAGCCGTTTAAAAAATAATATAAGCTAAATAAATACAAAAAAATATGAATTTTAAGACTGTTACTTTAATAAAACCTACATCAACAATTCTCTGATACGCCTGATCTTTGAAACTTTTGATACATCAATCTGATAGTGACCATAGGTTAGCAAAAATAATTCTCGACGCATATCAATCTTTACTACGAAAATTTAATTATAAGTACTACCCAACTTATTATAGAGCTCGTCAATCGGTCGATTTACTTTACTTTGAGCTTGACTAACATAATAAATAAGTTGTTTCAATGTTTACTGATCATATGAAATACTAGTCGACAAACGGATTATTTTGTTTTGGAGCTATTCAAATTATCTAGCCCCTTAAATGAAGCGAACTTATACTGACACAATCATTCATCTCAGTCAATGGAATATACTCACACAATATACATATATCCACTCAAAGGCGCGATAATAATAATTTTAAATCACGTTTACCCTCTCGCATCCCCTGATCGTCACCAGCCCCATCACCCGTCCCCTTCTCCTTTGCCCTCCGCGGCGGCTATCGAAACATGAACACGTAAAGGGTTGGCCCAATCTAACGTAAACCATGTCATACGCTGCGATACAGATATAAAGGAATACACAGGCCCTGAACAAACTGGTTCCAGGTATGGGTTTTGTAGTTTGTGCCACTACATGAGAGTGATCGACAAAACGAACTTATTGACTCAATACTCAATGATAGTTAAAGACAGATACCTACAAAAAACCAAACATTGTTCAACTGGTTTAAGATTTAATTTGAAAGAAATTCTAGTCATATTTGAATAATGAAGAAAAAAATACACCTATTGATTTAATTAAACAGTATACAAATTATAATATATACCATTTTTTTACAACGATCGATAAATATTTTTCAGCATTTGATTTGATATACATGATTATCACTCAACTATTGAATGATCAACCTCTTGTGTATTTATTTGAATATGGGCGCACGGATAGCACCAGTCGACATATTCATAAAGCAAGGACTGGCACACCCTCGCACCCTTTCACCCTCTGACTGGTCTCCCATTCCTGGAGTCGAACCTGAGCCTCCCAGCCACGATCATGAACCTATTTAATACCTAATCGGAATCAAAATAGCTGCCAAATGATAACCACCCTTATATTGTAACTTTAAGTCCGTAATTTTCTTTGTTGTAATCTAATTTATTGGATAAATTTAAATTATTTCTAATGATTTAAATCAGAAATTATCAATTTATATTGATAATCTACTACAAAGATAAGCCAACTTTTTTAAAATAAATATATCATGTTTTTGTTCTTCTTTTATATATCATATAACTATAAATATCTGAACCGGTTTCGCTCCTCGCATGCATTCAAATATCTTTCCAACAATAAGTAAGAGTTAAAGCCCTCAAAGTGAATAAACAGACATACTGCTTCAAATTGAGTAAAACTTTATATTATATTTAACCCAAATGGGGTTCTTAAAATTCACCAATTTCAAAAGTACATGTGATCTAGAATTTTTTTTTAAATTTATGTTGGTTTGAAATTTACCGCCTGAATTGTTTTCGTCCTTCTTGCATGTTTCAATTATGGTGGTAGAGGGGTTGAATAAGATATAAATAAGAGTGGCAGTACAATATTTTTGTGAATACTTATGACAATTTCAAAGTTAGGTTAGAAATTCACAGCTTCATTCGTGGACGATTTTTATCGATTACATTTTGTTTCGGAACATAGCTTTAATAATATTATATGTAAGCTCAAAAAAGTACACAGTAAAATAGTCATCCAAAAAAATATTAAACTATCCCAAATTAATTATGCATTGATTATTTCATTTAACTACATTAATCGAGAGAAATGACTCAGTTTCTTTTCAAACGTGAGAAATATAAGCAAAAACGTCTTGAATGTCCCTGGACAGGTGAAAACAACGCGTAGGATGATGCCATAAAATTTATGTAGTATATTAAACGTATTTTTTGTGAATGAACGAATTGTTTATAGAAACACATTAACACTAAATGTAAAACCTTATTTTATAAGCAATTTACAACGATACCATTAAACTTTTCTTTTGTTAGAAACCTATCCTTTTATTATGCCTTTAAATTATTTTATATTTTGATGAAAACTTGGTGTAAGGATAAAACATTCGAATAAATGCATCTACTGCTCACTTAAGAGTGTATGGAATTAAACCTCATTTTATAGTACTACTTCCACGTATTTATCTTCTGATCATGACCGGTTTCGCTCATCACAACAACATGAGTTTTATTTGTTTTAAAAAATTCACCAAGAAGTGACAGTTAACACCTTAAAAGTGATTATTATGAAACTGTTTCAATCTATATTTATTGATTGTTATCTATCTCAAGATAAAAATATCTAAAGTTCCTGCAAAAGAAAACTTACTTTTAATATAATTAACTATCCAAAGTATACTCGGAAACTTTTGAGGTATTTTAATAAGCAAATGGACCACAATCATTATTGAAGTGAAGCTAAAAGATATGAACTAGTAGTTGGTATTTATTTTTTAAATGACACCAAAACTACACGGCTTATTTAAATTGTGTATCTATCACTAAATATACAAATGCTTTCCTTTTTATCTAAACTTACAATCAATTTGTGTACCGAATGAAAAAATCTACCATGACACCTTTTTAATAAACACACGCCGCGCAGCTTCTACGGCTTGAAAATTCCTTTAAATTGAATATTTATTTTGATCGTTTTCCTTGCTAACACTTTCAAATCCTTTTAAAATGAGACAATTTTCAATATTTCATTTAAAATACTAAGTTAATTAAATAAGTCTCACGTCACACTGGAAAACATGAATGAAATTTTGAAAAAAGAATAACAAGAATTATACAGATGGAAGGTGCGTAATTTAGGGTAAGAATATATTTCTCTCAATATTACATAATAACTTTTAATGCTTTTTATTTATTCTTCAAGCCACGTAAACATTATATTCAAACATTTTATTATAAACATCTTTAATTATTTATGGAATACTAATAAAAAAATTCTTTCTTTGTAAATTTACAACGAACAAATAAATTTTAGTTATAATTTCTAGTATTTTCCCAACAAAAAATCGCAGCCCAACGTAAAACTGATGACACCGACACACGACATTTTTAATGTGACTTTTTATGCAGCTTTTTTAATCCATTATAATGGTAATACATCCAGTTTTCTCCACGAACACCTGTTACTATACTATCTCAACAGCTGCAGACATTTATTAAATGTAAAAATTATGAATATAATGACGAGAAGAGTTGAAACTATCCGTTAGTTAATTGCTACCACAAACGCTCCGTTTACATTATTGGATATGATGAATGAGGAATTCAAACAACATTGACAGTATGAGCACCCATGTCATTAACACAAATTAAATCTTAACTAGAATACCAGGATAATAAATATGTATTTATAATTCACCCAACCTGTATGGTTTAAATATTCAATTGATAATTTCGACAATTCTGAAGCCTGTCACTTCAAACATAGAAGGCATTCAAATGTTATTTCCACTTAATCGATTCCTTTAACAATTCATATTAAAATTATAATTATGAAGCGTGGGTATATTATTCAGTTTTTCGCCTACGCCATTGAAATTAAGAGTCCGAGTCCTTTATCGCGGACCGTAATCTTGCCCAAAAATATTACGATCCGAAACCTCAAACGCGAGAACGTCGTCGGCCTTTTGTTTTTAACAAAAAACGGCCGTCCTTCCCGCGCCTATAAATATCAATATTCGGCATTCATAAATCTCAACACCTGTCCTGGGAGAGAACAGAAAAACCTACACAACACAAAGTGGTCAATATCTTATAACAGGGCGACTACAAAACATAAATCCTTGGCATTTTCCACAAAGAAGACCATTTTTCACGTACTGAAATCATATTTAACACAGTGTGTTATATTAAATTTTATCATATTTTTTTCCACTAAGCAACACAAGCTAATTGAACCCGTTACACGTCACCCTAACATTAACTTGTCAAACCATGGAGTAGCCTTTGTCGACCACATTGAAGATATTATAAAAGACCAATTTAAGAATGGAACAAATATTATCTTGGAATGTTGTTATGCTTGGAAACATAGGTATGGGGTCATTTTCACCTTTTTTTTTAATTAATATCATCAACTCAATCAATCACTACTACTGCATGACTAAACCAGTGTAAGCACTTTCATATTTCCTGCTATTAATGAAACATTTCGTATACAGTTGAAACTTCTCTGTTTTTAACCATGTTTCCTCCCTTCCTTGAGGTAATTGCGTTTTACAAGAACTCATTTTATGACGGTCACTAAGTTGGACAAATATTAGGATCGGGATAGGAAATGACTAACAGTTGGCTAATCGTGCCCGTAAATCGTGATTGGAGGAGTGGATTGTTATGAAAAGATGCATTTGGACACACATTCGCAAAGCAATATTTTGTGAACGTCACTCATTATGAGCAATTAATAACTATTATAAACAATCAATATTTATCATATTTTCAAATACATTTAATGAAATACTATTATACATTTCCCAAACAAGTAAAAATGAATTTAAACTTTAGATATGTCTTGAAAAGATTTATTACATAAGGATATAATGAGTTTTTTTATTGATTAAACGACGATTCGGAATCAGTTTTTTCGTTCACCCAGTGTGAAAAAAATATCACGAAATTCACTCTCATCGAAAAAGAGCTCGTTCGTCTGGGAAACCGAGTGTTAAAACCGCTGTGTTTGCTTGTGTCAATGGTTAAATGTGAATAATGATTTTGTCATGTAATAAGATTTATTTATTTGTATTAAATGTTTTAATATCTTTTAGTTTAATAAAGCCGCCGCTCAAATGCATGGCATAGATTTATTATTTTTTCCGGTGAATGTTTTAATCACACCTAATGCGCCATTTATCAATCAAATATGGTACGCCGGATTGTTTATTAACTATAAATATTATGTTGCTAATAATCAAATAAAAACTATATTTATCTACCTACGGTTATTCAAACAAGCTGTAAAACATATTGACGTAAAACTGTTTGAAGCCAAAAAATATTTGATTTTTTTACATGAGATTCTATACAGAGTAGAAATAAATAATTATACTAGCGAATACATATTTCATCAGTGTTGATGCATAAACATTCCACATACGTAATGAATATCAAAGAAAATAATCACTTCTTTGTAAAAAATAAAAAAGAGACACAAGAAGAAAATTAAATATCAATAAATAGAGACGTTACAGCAAACTGTCAATTTTCCAGATAATTTAAAATAACTAACAGAATTTTAACGAGATCACTTTCTATCAACCCAAAGGAAAACAATCATATGTCCACACATGTCCAATTGATTGATCATCTAAGTGGAGTTCGTCATTTTTTTTCAGCAACCTACTTTTCACTGTATAATATCAAGTTATATCCATCATTATAATTACCAAAACCATGCAATGATAATGTGATAAGTAATCACTGAAGATTTCCATGCAAATCGTTGGTTAAAATGTCATTTTCCATCAATTATTTAAGCCAATTAGTTGAAGACTATTACGATACGGCATGGCCCTTCTTAAATCATTATTTGCTGGACAAGGTGATTATTTGGATATAATATTCTTATATTTTACTCGGAATTATAATTATCAAAACACATATAATGAGGTACGTCTGGATTAGTTTTATATTTCCAATCAAAAATCATCTAGATTTGAGGAAAGATTATTTGTAATGTATCATACATTATGTGTGTAGATTATATAATATTTTTCAATTTGCTATATTGTAGTTGATCTTGCATCGTATTGGTGATTTTGTTATATTTAAATAAAGCAGACAAGGTAAATTATCTGCATATCAGATGCCATAAATTCTGACTTACTCTTGCATTGTCGCAGTGTGACTAAAATGTACACAAAGAACCTCCCTTCATGCGTTCTAAATGCGATATCTGATTGATGCATCCTACGGGATCGCATACAAAAAAGTCTCGTATACGTCTCAGCTAATTGGCAGACACGGTATAATTTCAAAAAACCTCCGATCGCGATGAAATTTTCGAACATACAACGCAAATAACTCTCAGTTGTCGTAAGAGGGATCTTTTCAGCGGCGCGACTGATCAAAATATTTTTGGGATGTACACTTAAGTATCAAATACAGTAAAACTTTTGTAACACATGCGGATTTTTTCCTACAGCACGTATTTAGTAATATTGCAGCAGTAAGGGACGCAAATAAAAAATACCTAACGTTTTCAATAGAAAAGATTTATAGATAATATGTTTAATCAAAACAATCAAAGTCGGTTGGTCAAAAATTCGAAATATGTCAAATCAGAAATTGTATTTGGAAATCTTTAGCTTTTACAAATAAGGAATCTTTATCCATGGAATAGGAGAGTTGACTCTACACGATTCAATAATCAAACCATAACTCTTAATATTATCAAGTATTCATCTTAAATATTTATATAATATCAAAATTCATTGTAACAGGCTATTTCTTGAGTTAAATCTATCACAATAGAAAGGGTTAAACAGGGAAACTTATAAATTAAAAATGTTAAGCTGATGGCATTGGTGCATGGCTTAAAACTAAATGAATTGCAGCCCTAAATCATAATTAAAATTCCTTCATGTTAATTTGAATGGAAATTCCAACATTCAAAATAGCAAATGATCTAAGCCAACATCAATAATAAATAGTTCAATAATGAAGGGGAAATATTTTCATTTCATCACATAACATGATATAAGTTATGGTCACTATTATTTAAGGTACATAAACATTGAATTTCAGTTTAGAATACAGTTTTATTAAAGACAGACAAAATACAAAATTCTTTCTTGAAGTGCATTTTATATTTTTAAAAAATGTTATATATATTTGACTTTGGTTGATTTTTAAAGATTAAGAGCCTGCAACAAAATTTGTTTGCACGCTACTTGAAATTTTGTAGTGGAATACGACACCACTTCTGGCGAACCTCAATTGATTTGAGGATTTTCTTTCATTCATTCGAATTGATTCTAGTTTTTGGTTTTTTTTTCCAACATAATATTTTTATGAATGATCAAAGTTCTTTTAGAAAACAAAATTTATTACAATATGTTTCTTTTTATAAATATTCTGTTTATTTAACAGACAATATATCTTGAAATAACGACCGGAGTTTGATCATTTCATGAACCCTTGGCAATTTAAGAACTTTATTTTATCGATTTGAATTATTTGTATTTACAATGAACATGTACAGATTTACATACATCGACTCGCAAGTGAGTACCTAACACTTGTGTCTTGTGTATAGATTATACATATGTATGAAACATATTATTATATGCTTGAGACACGCTCGGCCGAGTCGGGTTTTCATTAAGATCTTATATTAATTGCATTCCACATGCAAGTAAGTGAGTCCACTTCATGTCACCTACCTCACCTGCAATTTACTTCACGCTAAAGATTGAAGAAGCTACTTCTGATATGAATGAATCATTTGACTTGAATTTATCGGTATCGTGTATCATTTACCTTTACATCGTCTACAAGTTGTCTATAACAATTTGAAATTGAAATAACATTGATAGTTATTTATAAGACCCGAATCGAGGAATTTTAATAAATTAACGACGTAGGCAAAACTATTATATGTAAAAAATTGTCTTTCTAGAATATTTTTTCTGTAATAAGTATACAAAACGAATTCAAATAATCCTTAGGAAAAAAATTCAGTTTTAAAAAATTATCTTTTCTATTCAAAAATACTGAAGCTTTCTTTTGATTAAAAACAAAAGTGTTTTGTGGTTTTATGTATGACTTTAAGTCGCAGCATGTTTAATCTAAGAAACTGGCGCATGTCTTTTAGGAAGTTTAAAATACGAAAACTGCATATTTGAGAAACTGCCGACTATCTACGGTTTTATAGGTTGTTCAGAATCTTATTGTTAATCGAAATTCACAAAATATGTGCTAAATTTGAGCAAGATTTCGAAAATATTTAAATATGAATCGATTTATTCGGGTAAATAGTTCCGGGACAAAATAATAATAAAACAATATTATTTTTTGGAAAAACATTTTTCTAAAAAAAATATTACATGAAACTGAAGAAGTCAATCTTTGATTCATCGTAAAAGAAGCTACATATAAGAATTATCATCAAAAATTGAAGAGTGAATATTTGCGAGTCTTATAGTGTTACAAAGATGAAAGCAAATGCATTTGACATCGAAAGTTTAGTTAAGTGTCCTGCGGTTTTAAATTTGTTTTGACACGATCGAGTTGTCTTCGCACTTTTCAGAAGTCCTTTAACACGCACAGGCAACGAATTTTAATATATATGTATACACTTTCTTAAATAATTCATAATGTTATACATAGGCATTTGACTGACTTCAAAATTTAAGTAACCATAAAATTAACTTTTTTGAGCAATTTATTGACAGGAAATTTTCTGGAGATTTTATTCTAATGGTCACTAAATAGTTTCGTCTATATTTTTTATAGTTTTAAATAACAGCGATAATTATTATCTAAAATACACAGAAATTCAATACAGAATGCGGCAGTTAAAATGATCAGATTTCATCGCATCGTTATTTTAGTTTTTTGAGTGCTTCAATTTTAAAATTCAAAAAAAGCATTCGAACAAATGTAATAATGTATTCTTTTAATGATGCATTCGAACAAACACTATGAAAAAAAATTAACTATCAAAAAAAATATTATTCTACATTAGACTCGGACTTGATTGAGATCAAAAAAGGTTTTATTCCATAAAGCATACGCCCACTCGAGGCTTTATCAGAGGAAATTGTAACAATTTATACCTAAATTATAAGTAACTTGAGGTATTTTTAGAGATAACATTAATGCGTCAGTTTGAATTCTAAATAACCTCAATGAATATCGGTAAAATATCCTTTGCCTTGGTGAGGAAAAATATTGAATTCATTAACACTCTGTTGAATTATTGGGGTCCTTACTATAAATGTAGGAGTAGAGTATATGAATGGTTTTTTTATTTGAAGACAGTCCCGACATGTCATTTTATCTCTTTCGAATCTATACGCACGTGAATACGGGCATCTTTTATTATAATATAATCCATGCCCATTATACAAAGGTGATGTATAGCACTGACAAACAACCATGGGTGCTCGTAACTATATGCTATCATTCCAATTTTAAATTTAAATTAAATAATTTCTTTTGCATGCATAAAAGTGATTTATATTTATTCTTCGTTTTATATTAGTTTATTGGAAATAGCACAGTTTTTTGCCGATAATATTTTGACATAATCGCATTATTTGTTAAGTAAGATTTTACTTTTTTCGGTACGATTACCGTGTACTGAAAAAATATCTACGTCGTTCATATCTAAGAAAGATATATTTCTGTCATAGTTATACAATAAAACAAATATGAAAAAGTGAGCTAAATAGATTTGAGACGTACATTTTTTTTTATATATTTACATGGCGTATCAAGCATGGTTCAGAGAAAAAAAAATATCGACCAATATTGATATTCTGATAATTTAATACAAACCGTTGTCACCCAACAAAACGTTGTTACATTATAATGAAATCAATATAAATATGTTAAATCAACCTTGAAATGGTAAAAAAAAATTGAATGGTGACTTATGTACATACAAAATGACAATGAATAATAAATAAGCACCTGAAACTCGTAAATAAATTCGTAATATAATTCCTAATATGGATATTGGATATCAATTTATCAATTTCTTTATAAAGAAAGAGATTTTGTTTAATTAAAATTAATATCAAACAAAGGTTTCGCGCCTCTTTATGAACGACAAAAAAAGGGTTGGGGATCAAGAGTTCCAAAATTAAAATTTATTTTTATGATGGCGTCCATTTGACAGTACACGCTTTTTTATTGGCTTGGTGAGTATAGGTGTATTTTGGTTATGTATATTTTTTAGGCACACCGGGACTTAGGTGTAATGAGGGAACAAACCGGTCGCTTTGTCGATACCTACCCACCTATTTACGTTTTTCAAAGGGATCATTCAAATAATCGAGACTTCGATTATTTATAATAGACGTGTTCGAAAGATATAAAAAGATTCGTCTGTGTTGATACCTGTGTACGTACACGCTACACATCCATTTTCTGATTATTTTGTGTATTTACTAAGTTTGATGATGATGGCGAGAAGGATTATCGCTAAATAAGACTTGCTTTAAATGATTAGCGAGTATTAGAACAAACAGATATATCGATTCAAAAATCAATATCCCAATTAGCACAGTTCGGAAAGCGATCTACAAACGAACGGTAGCCAAAATAATTTACGATTAGCCTTGTTGTCTCTGCCTTCGTAAAACTGTATCTTTCTTCTTCTCTCTTCTTCGTACTGAATATAAAAATAATATTAAGTATTTTTTCCATTATAATGGTCATTTTCAGTATAAGATAATTGTCACAAGTAAAATTCATGAAACAAATTGTAAATTGGCTAAAAAGTTGTCGACTATAAAAGGGTGAAAGCAACTCAAATCTTCATATTTCATGATGAGATTTAAATATTAATACCAATTTTTAATACCATTTTGCCTGCTAATTCAAACTTTTCGAGGCGTAAAAATATCTAATATTTACCCTTTTACACTAATCTAATACACATTATAAACCTATGCAAAAAACTCTTTCTCCCCTTTAAAAGCCACGATTCAATTAATCCACAGAGACACACGTGTCTCTCTCACTCTGTCGCAGTTGATATTCGCCACATAAATAAGAGACAAAGATAATATTCGTACCAGGTATTTGACGTCAAAATTGCATCGTTAATCTGCGTCAGTTATGCGCCCGAGAGACCAAATAATTTAAGCCAGCTATTACGAACGCCCCGCGTAGCATTAACAATGCACTATTACAAAATATTTTACTGCTCTTGCGTTTTGTATCTTTATTTTATTTATGTTATCCTACCGCTGACAGTATGACCATTATTTATAGACCAAAAAACGCGGAAAACTTCCTCGTAATACCTAACACCGCAATAGATCTATATGGCTCCTATAGATAGTAAATTTACACCAGGTCAGAACGGCGTAACCAATATCAGATTATTTATTTCAATCGTATATTTTTGTTTATTTTGATCTTGGGATATTTCATATTAAATGTGACACGCAGTAAATATTGGCACAAATATCCTTAGTGAACTACTAATTAAAATACTAATGCATCATCACAGCATTAAGGCATGTAGCCGAGGGGTCAACACCGTACTTTTCGGTTGTTGGTTCAAATCCCAGTACGGACACTTTCATAAATTGTTTTTGACTAGTAATTTTTCGAATGCAAATCGCTTCCTCCGATCCAATCCGCTATTGATATCGATTAGCTAAATACTCGTAATTTCCTAGCCCCGTAGTATTTATTATCAACCATTTCTCGTGTAATAATCCTATATGCTATACATGTGGAGAGAAAATGTTTTTTTTTAATTAAAAAAAAAACACTTGTAGTTTCAAATCTTCTATTCCACAGTTTGCACGTGAGCAATTCACGTCAAAGTTTGTATCACTCTGTTTTAATGAATTTGCTCAGATGGTTTGAGCACTATTTCCATGTTTTTAAAATTAATCACAGTGAATATAAAGTACGTAGCCATCGTCATTTTTCGAGCTGCTGTTAATATAAATTCGATGTTACTAAACTGGACAGCTATAAAATTCATATAGAAAAACAAGTCGTTTCCGTTGTACAATGACGATTTTACTTCTTCTCTTTGATTGCGATTTATGGTCTCAAATTCTTTTACAGTTAACACGAGTGATAAATAAAAATAAAACAAGTGTTTCAAAAAACTCCTAATACCTAAAAATATTGAACCCTCTACAAATACCTCTTTCTTCCGAATAATATTGGAAATTAAATATATGTACATATTCAATCAATTTATCTTAATATCCAGATTTTTACTTAAAAATCACACGTAGGGAACAAGTCCGTATGTTCAGTTTGCTAGGCATTCAGTTCCTTCAGACCAAAGACGAAACATACAATAATTATTATCTTTTCAACAATACGTGGTGCAATTATTATATTATATCGAATTGTATTATGTAGCCAATAGGTACGTGCTTCTTGTTCTTAAAAATATCGCTATGACAAAATTTTGTTGACATGAGAGCTGTTGTCACTTCGAATCAGTCACACTGTATAATCAGCGACCGTAAAATGTGTGCGACAATATACCTACTCACCGCACTGTAGGACTCAAGCCGCACAAAATGTCCATTTGTATACTCCTTAAGTTTCTTGGTCAAATTTTACATTTATTTTTATTTTTTTACAGTTATTCAAGATGATGTACCAATTGAAAATTTGTAAAATATACTAAATATGATATTAAATTCGATATCTTTATTCACTGACGATCACAAAAATTGTTTCAGTACTTGGAAAATCATCTTCAATCTGAAGATTTATTTCCAAACTATTTTAAATTGAAATTCCACAAAACCACTTACAAATCCTTGGAATGAATTAGAAATCATTCGTTTGGACATATGAGGCTGGCCCTGTTAGTCGGAGTGGTTTGCACATTGTAATGCATTGTTTTTCATAAATTTGTATTTATAAATTCAAACAAATTTATTTTCATGATATCAGAATGATTATCTAACGACAAGTCTGTTCCTACTCTCACTGTTATAAACTATCTCCGTGGAAAAGAGATGTTGAGGAAATAATCGATAGCGGTCATATCAGAAATGGTTACTCAAGGAGACCCCATCATCGTTTTTGTCTATATGGTCTATTTATGGCACATTAGTATGATTGCCAATCAAGTATTTTTCGTGCTGTAAAAATATATTTATGGATAAGCTGTTTTTTCATTTTCGTTCCCATTGTGCGGCGACCTGAAATCTGAAACACAATACGCCGTTACACTGTCAAATCGTGTATCTTATGCAAAAAAAGTTAATCTCTCTACCGGTATTATTGGCATTATTTTCATTTCGGGGACATTCATTCTTTTTATAGGGGAAACTGCTGTGTAAATATCCCATTGTGCGACAGTTACTTCTATGATGCGATCTGAAATCAGCGGACAATAAATACTATTGCATAGGGCAATTATTATTATTTCATCGAAAAATAATACTTTTAATGATAGAATACGGCAAGAAATATTTTTTTATAAATGGTTGAATATTAACAATCTTCAAAACATTGTGTTTTGGTTTTTGAGATAATATGTTTTTTTTATAACCCACCCTTTTTTTCATTTAATGATTATTTTCGTTTGAAAAAAAATACATCAAAATAATACTCATGTATGAAAATATATTTCTCTCACTGAAGAAAACTTCAGTCATAATCAATTACGTATTTTCTCTACTTTGAAATATATGATAATCCACGTAATTATAAGTTACATTATGTGATACTTTTGGAATTTCTATCTTTGTTTTATCACTTTATTTAGATTAGCTGGTAAGATTTACGACTACATAACATAACCATTACTTTTAAATATTGTATATTGCAAAATGTAATGTAAACCTTATTCTACAACTTTATTTTAATCTCAATACCAGAATCATTCAACAAGTGATTATTTGGAGTATTTGGACTTAGCCCATCTTAATAATAAAAGAAATTAATATTTTATTTTTTGTGTTGAATGTTGACATCATTTATTAATAACACAATGACATATTTTTGGCTTATTTTGAAAGCTTAGTATTTTTTTTAAATGCATGCAATTTAATATTATACCAGCTTAAAATCGTGAACTCCAACTCATCATAAATAAAATCGATTCATGAGGCTCGCAATTATTCAGTTTTTGTGATTTAGTATGGATCGTTTGTTCTTAAAGAATGTCATACTAACCATTTAAATATATGTACTTGATCCGTTGTCATGTCTCGATGTCATTTCATGTGCATGCACGTGGAAATAATGAACAAGTTTTTTTACGCATAATTTTATATTGACAAAAATATACCTTTATATTAGTTTTTCAATAATAATTTCTGTTCATTCATATAAAATAATACGCGGCACAAATAACAAAACCACTCATGTAACTCGATATGTTTGTCATATGCATGTATATTTTTCATAATGGATGCTTGACAAATGGCATGTATAATCGCTGGAGGGCCGGATTCTCTTTTTTTGTCGAATGACAAACGCAAGTAGTATTTCGACCGCAATATGCTTCCACTGAAGTGAGTTATTAAATATGTTTGTACAAGAAACGTACACGTTTCGAGCGCGCCCCTATAACATTATTGTCGGAACATTTTTATTGAGGTATGTCAACCTATTTTTGAGGACAGTTCAAACAATTGTACAGTATGACTGTAAAACACCATCGATATTTTTCATTTTACTTATAGGCATTATGAACAAATTTGCCTTTTTACTGATACAATAAAGTTTAATTATACATATATTTTTGAGACTTATTGACAAGCTTTATGGTACAAATCTTAAATTATGCCTTCTTAATATCTTCTATTTTTAGAATAATGTATTTTAAGTATTGAATCATCGGTAAATTTATTATGTATTAAGTAAAAAATGAGAAAAACTATAATAACGTTTAAATGACTTCATAATCCTCAATCAGTTTTGTAGGTGACTCCATCATAGTAATACAATTTATTATAATAATATCAAAAACAAGACAAAAATCAATTTCACAGACAACAAAAAAACATTGTTAAAAGACTTGTACAGCGAAACAATTATTACACCAGGGATATCTAAATATCGTTCATTTACAAGGGAGGATTGATCAGTAAATATACAAAAACAGATAAATATGAAACGGCATATCAGGAAGATAGCATTCATATGACTATCCATAGCAACTGATGTGCGTCAATTTGTTTATATTTAATTTCAATTTTCAAAAATTATTATCATTTTTATAAGAAAATCAATGTTTTAAGTTAAAGATATGAACAATTGCTTTCTGTGCATCCGTTACTTGAAGAGAAACATGCAAAATCTCAGAGTAGTAAGAATTAGTCCTTGGTATCGTGGATTGTGGGGGATGAAAGAGGATATTTATAAACTCTGTTTGAGTGGATGACAAAAAGTAAACATAATATGGCAGAACAAATTTTTGACGACATGAAAAGGGCAATAAAAAAACTTTTGATAATGCTCTTCTGCACAACAGTATTACGTCATACTTGAACATAACTCGCGTACTACAAAACTATTTGATATATTAGAAAGCTCCGGAAATCGAAAAAGCTACTTATTGAAAATAAACTTTTTGTTGTATTTTGATTGCAATACAAATATTTTCTTTAAGAATTAGTTAACAAACAGGCATGAATAAACAGTTACTATATTCGCTTTATTTGTTTGCAATTGTTATTGAATAAAAGTTTATATTGTCAAATAAATATTCGATGACAGTCAGTAATAATTATTATCTGTATCTTTTTTTTAACATAGAAAAAATACACATTGAAATCAAATATTACCTCTATATGTGAAATTACAATATACGTATATTTATGCATACATACATTTTTTTAATTTAGCTTAAAGAAACCTTTATAAGTAATATATTTATATTAATATGACTTTTTAAGGTAATAAAATCGATATAGCTATTGATCAATTCATATCAAATATTCACATAGGTAAAAACTATTTAATATTTTTACCTCGTTAATATTAATTCCATAAGAACTAACTTCATTTTTAACCACAAATCCTCTTGGTCCGTACCCGAAAATAAAATTCATATATCTCGTGCACGGTATATTACTCCCACATTTGCCCACCGTACTTTAATAGTTTTGGAGACAAAGTTGGGTTTTTTGTTTGAAATCGGTGATGTATGAACATTGAAGAGTCTTGTTATTTGTCATTTTCTAGAAACGGGATAATATAAGGAACATAAAAGAAGCTTGTCCAACATGCCGCAATGTATTTTTTCTTTACAAATTTTGCAATATTTAGGCTATTACATTTCTTTGAACGGGGTTCTTTTCGTTGAAAACGAATTTTTCATAATTACTCGGACAGAGTAATTATGATTTTTTTAAGATAAAAGAAATGTTGGTTTGGACCATGGCCTGATTTAAAGACTTGATCGCAATATATAAAACATATCAATGTTTTTGTTTTTCATATAATATATATGGTTAAATTGGGCGATTCTCGTCAATAAAAATGCATACACTTGTATTATATATAATGGCATATTATTTTTGGTCTTAATCTTTTTATTGAGCGAAATCCACAAGTTAACACCACTATTCTCACTATGTTGACAATGCTATCATCCTATATTTTATTCAATCAACAATTTTAATCAGGAGCCCATATAAACCGAAATTAATTGTTACTATTTTTTGATCTGTATTTAAAATATATTCTCGACTCCAGATCAAATAAAATTGATAACTTTGTTATCCTAAGCTTGTAGATAACAAGTGAAAAAACGTAAAATACGAATTTGGATCTACTATCATTATCGATATAGTCCTAGATAACTTTTACCATACCAAATCAAAACATACAGATACAATAAATACTATGTTGACTGTAGTAAAATAAAATGTTGAATATGCTGAATGAACATACCTACATACAGCTAAAACATTTGTTCTGCTTTGCGTTATTTATGATTCACATTATTCACGATTTTCATACCAACGATCAGTAAAATGGCTGTCAGTGAATAAGCGCTTCCCACAAGTGAAAAAGTACAAATTTTATGCCGTTCGGTATCATCTTTTTCGTCGGCCCAATTTTTTCGGCACATCTCCCCGCGGTGAAACGATTTTGATTGAATGCCGTCGTAATTTGTTTGCACAACGTAAAACACACGATTGCTCTTTTGCCTTTTTTGATATTCGTTTGTTTGTATACCTTTTTGTTATTGTTTTTTTTCTTTACGGGTACTACACATTTTTTGCCATCAGCTGCCACTGTCCAATTCGTGAAAGGTATTTTTTGCCAGCTTGACGATTTCAAATAAACGGATAACCAATCCAACAGATAATCGATTAGACTAGAGTGTTTTGCATTCGTTCATTTTTTGCGTGTTATATTACAGATATTCAAATTTTATTAGTATTACAATATTGATTGAAATTGTACGGTGATTTCATAGATAATTTCACACAACAAGATTTCCATTTTCCCCGTACAAACCAGTCATCCCAGAGATATTTTTTAGTATCGCAATCTTTTTTTTTTTATTCAAGAAACATAAATACTTCAATAAAGCTAATGTACTTAAAGCTATTAAATTGTATATATATTGCAAACAAACTAACCACACGAATAAGGTATTTGATTCCCTGTTGTAAATTATTGATCGTATTTCTAATCAAAATGTCGATTCACATCATGTGGTCAATCTTGTCGCTCGAAATAAAACTATGCGTCAAACTAATTTTAACATAACAGTCCTACATTTCAGACAAAACAATCTATCAAATCAGTTTTACCAATCTGCAACGGTATTATGCTGAAAAACACCGGGCACTCGATCAATTCGTGTAAATCCTTTGACGAATAGACCTATGCACGAAGTGTGAATAACATACCGCCTTAATACAGAGTAACTTTTAGTTTTATATTTAAAAAAATGAGTTTCCACCATGTTACCGCTGAATCCATCGAAATTATGGAAATATACTTCCTTGTTATTTTATAATGTATTTAACTAAACTCTTGTAACACGCGATCTCAGATTGTTACAATGAGGTTATGATGCAATACACTTACGAAGCAAAAATATTTTACATTGTTAGGTCATTTAAAATTTCATATTAACATCATGAAGATAAGGAATCGTTACTTGGGAACACATCCATTGAAATCAAAATCATCTAAGTAAATTTGAAAAAATTAGAAAGCATTTTATATTCAAGAGAATAATTAAATACAAAATAATATTTTGACGCAGCTCTGATCTCTTCAATTGAACTACGTTTACTTATTTCCTATCATTAACGGAATAAACCAAATAAGCATCACCTTAACCGTATAATATTTTATACATGTATTTGTTTAATAATCCACCCCTGTAGATTAACACCCTCAGCTGTTCATAATATCTGCAAGACGCATTGACATCATCATCATTTTTATATAGCCCAAATGACCACATGTTTGTTCTCAAAACCAAAAAAATGTTTCTTAATGCTCACTGATGACTGATTATCACATAAAAGATAGCGTATATAAAATAATATTATATAAAACTGTTTAAAACCATAATATCTAATTGGTGTCACTGGTGACTATTTCTGTCTCGACACACCTGTTAATGCTATGATTTGATTAGAGTATTCTTTGTTGAAAATAGGTAACCACTTCAGCATCCGTATAGTTTTACATTTTTACTTGACCCTGTTCATCCATCTCGTTCGCGGTCGGTCAATAACTCTTTTAGCGTAGTTATACCTTGACGCTCAGCTTCATAACATAGTATCTTTATAAAATCTAAAAAACATATCAAACCGCTTTTGCATAGAGAAAAATTAACATAATTACAAAAGTAAATGTTTGTTTGATAGAATTTACTAATTAAAATCTCATAAAAAATAAAATTATCCGGATGTTTTTTTTAAAAAACCCAATAGTCAATTTATCATCGATATAACTTCATGTTTAAAAAATTTTTAAACTCTAAATCATAATTCATGAGAAAGTTAAACTCTTACATTCCTTTGTGGAATATAATAAATTACTATTATAAAGTAATTACTAAGCATTGTGTGTTGAATACGTACATCTTAATATTGTTTAAGAAATATTTCAATTTGAAATATTCCCTGTAGCCACCTTCCGTTTGCTCATAGGGGGGAACACAATAACACGGAATCCTAAAATTGTTCGAATGATAAATTGGTTTAAAACCACACAGGGCTGGCACTTGAAAGAACGGGGTTGGCGACAGTAATAACTGCACAAAAGATCGAGGTCAAATGGCGTCATTAGGCTCAGAAAGGGCCACAGCTCCGAGTATTCATCGGACACGGTCTACTGTAACAAAAACCTATTATATTACGCTAAATATGAGTCCCGCTTACAGGTTTACGGCACGTTCGTGAAATCCCATTATTACTTTGGCGAAATCGCTTCAATTCCGAAGTTTTCGCCTTTTTTGTTTTGCCCATTGAAAGTGTTGAATAGATAAATCGTGCACAATGTTAACAATGAACAAACTAGTGCAGTTGTCCTTAAATTTGAAAAATTATAACCATAAAATCATTTTCCATACACAATTCTTGAACATTATTTTAGATCGTTGTACAACAACAAGCAGTCGTTTATGCTTTATTTTCTTCCTCAAGTTTTCAATCGATTTCTTTCTAAATCGGTATTTATACAGTTGAGTAAACACAAATGACGCGAATTTTAGCACGAGATTAAGGAAAATTTAAATTATTACCTCACACGAGAATAGGTATGAGGGAAGGCATGTCAAACATCCAAGTTCAAAACATCAAATATGAAATTTCATATTTTCCCATCTAGAAAATCATCGCTATCGTTTGCTAAGTTCGTTTGCACACTACGGCTTCTAGCCCGACGATGAATTTTGATGGTTTACAATCATTTATCGTAAACTAAATTTTCGTAACACTTGGACTATCAAAATTCAAAGAACACATTGCTTTTTTGTTGATCTGAAAATAAAACACAAAATCATTCCACTAATGTTTCTTTGTTCATATATTATGGCATTGCATTTGCACGCTTATAAAATCACTTGAAATTAAATTGATTGTTTAAATATATAAAGGATGAAAAATAATCGTCTGAATTCTTTCAATACAGCTTTATTAAATATTATCGAATAAATAAAACTGGCAAAATAAATTAGGACGATATTTTATAATTTCAATTGGTACAATTTGAGGAACTGTGGTCCGTGACGACATGAAACTCTAAACAACGAGCCCGTAACTGAATCACAATAATAATAGTAATAATTTACTTTGAAATACATTATAAAGTTATAGGGTTAGGTTACAGTCTATAGCTGACCACTCTGTGGGGGTGGGGGTGGACCAACAATGACACCTCTGCCTGCCGCGCCGCCTCAAATGAATTATGTGGCGTGTGCGGGGGTTCGTAGCAGTGCCATCTCGTGGAGGGAGGCATACAAATAAGTTTTGTTTCTTATTTCTTTAGCTATTTTCCTGCAACCGAGGCATAGCAAACTTATTGAATCTTTAACGAATAAATAACGTATTTTTTTGCTTCAGTACAGAAATGAAAAATACCAGTGAACGGACACGTTTATTAATTAATAATTATGTAGCGACACTGAATGAATATATTTATTTATCCATGGTAAATTTAAGTTTAATTGAAAAATGTTCACATTTATTACTTGTATAACTTTCAAAAACATTTTCATGGATAAATAATAAGCACAAATGATTTTGAGTTGACTTTAAGTAATGAAAGATCTGTTTTAGGCCCGGTCCGTGGTGCAGGGGTCAACGTCGTTGACAAACGTGTCAGACCACCCGGGTTCGATCCCGGTACGAGCAAATTTTTTCAGTCGATAAATCGATTCTCCTCAGAGGCAATGGGTGTTTGTGTTTTTAAATCCCTTCCCACCTTTCCGATCCCAAAGAGTGACGCATAGTGACAGTGATTAGATAATCACTAGTCATGTCCTAGTCCTCGTATCCTTCCCGTCCCTACTCTCTTCGAAAATGAGAGGTTGAGCAACTGAATTTTTTTTTTTTTTTAATAACTAGCAGATCTCGTAGAAAAACATATGTTGAGATACTCCGTGAGGAGTCTATATGCTCCAAATCGGGAGCGGACATTGTATGACATGGGGACAAAAAAATTAAAGATATCCTCCGTGCAAAAATATGATCGTGTGTGTTCATATTTAGAAAGACACAATTTTATGATTGGTCAAACTTTTCAGGTATCTTAGTCAGGGGGTGAGAAAATTTATCAACAATCATACATAGCTCGGCGTTTCCTACAAATGATATCATGAAACATCGACGTTCAAAAATATATATTATTTAATAATAATATATTATATGTTTACGAGCCGCCTTTGAGATTTATGGTATGGGCAGTCAAGGTAGCCTATAGACCAGTGTAATACAACTAAGTGCTTTGCCAAATAATGACGGTTTTATGACACCCCGGCAGATGCATCCGACGTCCGCAACTCGAGCTCGAAAAAATAACATATTTCATTTTATTTAGTGCTTTAGAAAAATTACCTGAATTTTGTTCAAAAAGACAATTGATTGGTAGCGTGCCAGCAGCTTGTTATATGAATTACCTCAATAATTTGGAAAGCACTATATTTGATGGAACGTAACTACAGTCATAATTTTAAAACAATATGCAGATTTATTGATTAAGTAGGCATTTACTTGGTAGAACTCCATTATAATACGGAAAGAAAAATAACAATGTATTTTAGTTCTACATAAATTTATGTAGAACTAAAATACATTGTTATTTTTCTTTCCGTATTAATATGCAGATTGATGGAAATTTCTCAATATTGTTAGTTATCTTTATTGCTTGGTACAAAATGGAAAGCAACTATTTTTTGATTTCAATGATAAAATGCGGAGGCTATTTATATTTTATTTTTTAAATTTGTCGTTACAAAAAATATTTATAATCGTTTATAACGTAGGTATATAATAGTTAAATATTACTCAAGCATTAAGTACTTCATAAGAATATAAAATTTAGAACGAAACCATGAAAACTAAATTCTACGCTTGTTAAACTGTCTCAATTAATGTTGCTAATGTCAACGTGCTTAAAAAACAAATTAACTATTATACTTTTATGTAAAATATATTTACTATTATATCTTATCTTCTTTATTAAGCGAGTGAAAAAATAAATCAAAATACCTGAATATCGGTCAAATCCGTAAATATTTGACGTTATTTTAAAAATATATTTTTAAACTTCTGTATAAATTTAAAAGATCTCTTCAACACAGCAGCTAAAATAATAGAATCACGATAAATTATTTTGTTCTTATCTTAATTCCAAATTTGAATACCTGCTATTTTATTTGGATATTAAGCTGATAAAAATGAATAATAATGGAAAATTATTTCCTTATATTTTTAAATTTAAAAAATAAATCTTCATCTTTAGATAACTAAGTTTTTTCTCACTATCATAATATATTCTTATTTTATAAGTAAACACGTGTTACTATAATATGTATAAAATATGAGCTGTTTGCAACCAAAATTTGTAACGGCTCATCCTTTTGAAAATAGGCTGCATTAAACGTTTCCATATTGTAGTGAAGTAATCACAAGATTTGTTATTGCATAATGCTCCAACATTACAATATTATGCAATATTTCATAAGCTCTGAAAGGAGATGGCACAAAAGGTGGCAGAAGGATTTAGGAATAAGGAGCTCTTTTCACGCAAACAAATATCTTGAAGGTGGTCAGATGTACACACTGCGCAGACGTGATTTTTGAATGGGATAATATGACAGAGTCGAATTAGCAAACGATTTATTTTCTATTTTTATATTTCACGAAAATTACTTTTGACGAAAACTATCCGTAATAATAGGTAAGAAAAACTATCAATCAATCGACTGACTACAAACTGTACGTCCTGATTTTATGATTCAATATGTGATGAATGGGAAAAGAAACTTAAAAAAATACTATAAATATACAGTTAATACGTTTAGAAGAAAATCAATAAATCAGGACATGACTAGTGGTTAGCTAATCCCTGTCATTTCGTTCCTTTTTTCGAATCGGAAGGGTGTGGGAGGAATGTATACATTCTAAATATTCCTACAGAAATATAAAACTAATCAATATATTTGTTTTTAATACACGTATTGTGTGAATTGTGTGACAAATACTAACATGTAATAACTAACACCTCTTTTGGTCTGGAGTTGATTCTATTTTTTTTGAATTTGTACGAAAATAAACATCCACAAAGCTATAGCTGAATCCATCGTAAGTAAGAGTTGTTATATATGTGATACATTTAATTTTGTGTATATTGTAAATTAAAAAGCTTTCGAACAAATTGATTTGCGGCACATATTTTTTTCAAATTCAGCTCTGTATTTACAATAATTCATCCTTAGAACGCATGTCCAAAATGTGTTCACGTTATGACCGTTACTTGGTATTTATTATTTATGGCCAAATCCTTCCGATTGTTGAACTAAAGTTTTTTTTCTAAAGCTATTATTAAAAGGAAACTTTCGTTTCTAACGGCTTCACTATTACTTCGGACAGTAAAAACGTCATAATCTCTAAGTAAGTAGCATTTAAGATAATTGGAATGGACGTTACAGTTTTTTAATACAAATGTCAAAATGGACTGAGTGATTTACAGTCGATTTCACTACAGAATATAATATTGCGTAGTTATAGAGTTAAATTACCTAAATCACTTTTGTCGTATAATGTAACCATCCAGGTAAAATATTAATACAAATATTTCGTACGTAAAAAATAAAACAACTCCCACTGTGTATTTTTATTAATATTTAGTTTATTGCCGATGCAGCCTTGAAATTAAAAATTTTGGAGCTCCTTTCACATGCGATGAAATTCTAATACGCAATTGTTTATGGACTTATCTATTTTCTGCTATAAAAAAATAAAAAAGAAGCAACATGCATTCACGCAAACACGTCCTCGCACAGTTAGGGGTGTCGATTGTTACATATCTACAAAAAATTTGGTACAAACTTTTACGGCGAATATTAAATTATTTGGTAAACTTTTGGCCACCCAATTGCTGTTAGGTCGTTCTGATCAGCCTATGAATTTGAGGAATAGATTTTTTTGCTGTGGAAGGCGGCCGGTGGTGGTGGGAAACCAACTTGGTTGTACATCACATTGGTTTGCAAGGGAATTTGAGCAAAAGTGGTAAACCGTTGTACTTCATATGTGTAAGCTTTCAAAGTTATTATCGGTGATTCATTAGAGTTTACTATCAGCAATAGAATAATTGACTACAATATTATTCGTAGCACTTTTACAGAAAAAATAGAAGTAATAGGAAAGGAAGCTTGTGTCCAAAGCGTGCATAAAGCTATACAATCTATCCATGCAGAAGTACTTACGTTTTAAGAGAGCCTTAGCTTAGCTTCAGTGTGGTAAATTATCCATTTAATCTATGACGTTAATGTCTTGGCAGGCTGACATACAATATACGTAATGATTGATTCATTTCATGGCATCAACAACTGCCTACATTGTTTATCGTGCATCCTCATTATTTAAGCCTACCATTAATAATTTTCAATTATATTATCTGCTAAATTATAAAATAAATAACTAGTATCACAAATAAATTATATTGAACATTCGTAGTGATTATAAACAGAACATAAAAAAATTAACCCTATTTCAAATATGTACAGTTACATAAATTTATACATATTAGCTATCCGTATAAGAATCAGATACCTTTCAGTAAAAATCTTTGTGCACACCTTTGTTCTCAATTTGCCATTTTGGGAATATTTATCAAAAATGTTATTTCTTCTATGGTTTGGAAGATTGGTTTTCATATCTGGTAAAGATATAGTAGAAACCAATATGTAAGAAAACTAGCTTTTTTATAGTTTCATTATTCGCTAAATCAAAAGTTTTCGGTAATTGTTTTTTTGTATTCATTATAAGCATTAAATTATGTTTTTATCTTCTTCGACTCAAAGCTTGGCAATGTAAAGAAGAAGCGTGCTTAAAATAGTTACGCCAATCCGACTTCGTCAGGCACAATAAAGTGAGAAAATTTTATGATACGATTTATGATTATGGCTCACCGCTTCAGAGTTTTTGAGATTGGACAAATTACCTATGAGTATTTTTTGTTAAATATAATTTGTTATAGGTACGCAATTGGAATTGTTTTGTTAATCATAAGGATAATATAGACACGGTTAATTAAGACATTTATAAGTAATCACTTAAACATTCAAACAAATCATATAAACACAACAATATCCTACATAAAGTCGGTGCAAGTGTCTCGTAATAATATTATACAAAAACATAACACAATTCAAAAATAGTGGAACACGAATCATCTACTGGAATATATAATCTATCACCATCACGTATATTTTCATGTTTTAAAGATTCGTATATTTCTTTAAATAAGCGCATGCAGTATATAAACGAGTTACGTTAATATGGTAGGTCACCTAATAGCGCGTTATTTTGAATCACATAACAACATAACTCGTAAACTATAATGAATTCAAATTGATTCTTATCCAATACTCTGGTGCAGCGCGTGGTGCGCAAAGCTATAAATACATATTGTATGAAGAAAGGACAAGGTGTCAAAGTTTTATTTTACGGTCCGAATATAATCTATAAGATTTATGCTAGTAGGTATATATTATACTAAAGAAAGGCTTACCTATATTTTTTGTTCCCCTCCAGCAACTTGCAACGGTATGCAAGCTAAAAATAACAGTACTGATTTGTAATAAAGCTGTTTCAAATATGCTTTCATAAACAATAGACCATAGACTCATAGAGTTCAATAAGAAAACCCAATTCAAGTTTGAGACGACTAAGTTATTAAGCGATGTCGTGTTTCATATGACAACGTTGCTTGACTGCCGTTAATACAAAGTGGAGAAACATGATTTTTCTTGGATTACCGCAATCCATAAATATATATTCGTTTCTGGCAGTACAGTCCTAGTAAACCTTGGTCGCCTCCATCAGTCTTCTCTGATGCTAACCTCCAGCACAGTGCTGTGGCACCATCCATCCAGAAATATCGCGATGATCAAAGATTTCGTCTTCTTTCACTATTTTAATTAATGTTATTTGAGGTGTTTACTCATACCTGCGTGCATTTCCAGCCCAGCGTAGGCGTTGAGTTTTAAAATAATTTCTGGTTTACCGAAGAGTTATTAAACTAATGGCTAAGTTGAAAATTTTTTCTCTAAAAAACTTGCAACTTCTGAGATTCATTAGAACTAAGTGACCGTCAATCCAATCAATACGTTAGAGCTGGTTTTATTTTTAAAAAAATGAGGGAACTGTTTAATAAGACCTCTAACGGTGTAAAAGTTTTTCATACGTCATTCTGAGCACTGACTCTACCATCAACGCGTTTCATCCTTGAAATCACCAAACATATGAAATGTGTCAACATAATATTCTCTAAGTTTTTCTAAGATTTGTCTCAGCTATTGTGGTGGACAGTCTACGCATAAAATCTACACCGACAATCGAGTTGACGTACGGAGTTAGTCTATCATAAATATACTCCATAAGAAAGTACTGTGTATCCCACTGTAACAATTTCGATTTACCGGTAGCTTTCACATAGGAGCGGGTCGCCTTTATTATGTATTGGGCATACAACTCCCCTGTTCCGATCGTTTGGTATAACACCTTCAAATATTTTTTGTATAAATTGAAGATTTTTGCTGAAATATCTGATTATAAATTACATGCTTTGTATAAATTTCATGTCACGCATTTAAATCAATCTCAATCGCTTCTTTTTGGATTATTCATAATTTAACTGTGCGTATCGTACGTCTCATCATTCTTTTCTGTGTTTTCTTTCACAATGAAGGATTTCAGAAACTAGTCTATATCGGTTTTATCCTTTTCGTAATTTGTTAACCTCTTAATTGAATATATTATACGTATTTCAACAATACATTGTTATGTGTTTTTTCAAAGAACTATTAACAATTATGCAAATACTTATATATTTTATACGACAGGTATGACGGAATTTTGACGTTATGTAATGTTATGGTGTCGAAAGATTTACAAGAAACTGGATTGGATCATATTTATCACTCTATTAAATATAATAAAAATCATCTCACGAATGGACTAATTCTTTATTTTTTCTTTCGTTGCTACATTTATTATCTATGCGAAATATTTATTTTTTGATTTAAATTCCCATACGCTTTGCGGAATAGTAAAAATAGAGTACAAAAAAACTCAAGAAATTAGCACTGGTACAAAAAAGTAACACTGTTGTGTGTGTTGTGTTAATTCATGGAGGAAATATTGAGTCATCCGATTTTCGATAAACAGACCACGTTAAATGCTTTATTATTTTTAAAAAAAGTTGTTTTTTTGCATCATCTTAACAGTTATAAATAGCGTGTGCTCATAAACTGAAATTATCCGTGGCCGATGAAACTCAATTACGAAAAAAATACATTTTTTTTTAATCGAATAAGTACCAATAATTGGCTTTCATAAAGATGATTTCTCTCCGTCAATAGCGAACAGTCTCTACCATAAAATTGATAGTAAATATTCCTTGTTTGTTATGAATATCCAATCTTCTATTTATACTTTTAGTATGGACTTCACAAAGCATCAAATGAATACAAAAGTTAATCAATATTTTTTCAATAATCTGTTCAAATGAGTATTCCAATAGCTACAAATTTGAGTTCAATACAAATTGCCATTACTCAATGACGATAGATAATACAGTAACTATCTACTTATTAATTGAGTAAAGTTTGGCTATTACGCATCAAAATGGTGATTTTTATAAAATTATAAACATTCAGAACGTATTCTGATTACTGAATTCACTCAATGACGATTATCTTGATTATTGTAATCATGTTGCGACACCACTTTGGATATTTATGAATAATATCGATCTCGGTATACGAAGTACTTACATTTATTATGCTATCTGCTTATATAAGTGCAGATAAATCGCATGAAATTCGTCATTTTGGATGTCTACATTGACGCGACAAGAACAATAGAAGACCTAACGTTCCAAAATATGTACATTTTAAGTAATAGAAAAACATTTTCAAGTGCCAGTGACATCTATTGATAAAATAAAATAGTAAAAATAATTTCACTGCACAATCCTACGCTTGATAAAATATAGATTGTAAATATTTTAAAAACTTATTTTTGATTTAGGAATTCTTTTTAACTGTAGTTCTATTCTACTACCCATCTGGTATTTGATAAGGCACTAACGGTATCTACTTTAGTCTGAATAAAATAGATCTGATATTTTTTACTAAAATGCCATGGTTTAATTAGAAATGTATCAAACACACACAAAACAATATCATTATTTAATGACGCCAATTGTACAACTACGCTACACAATAGAAGTTAATCGGTTGGCGCTATAAGAAAAACTTAAATCTACTTTTCGAGACGTTTTCGAAATGACAACAAACTAAATTCTGTGAAATATCACAAAAATCTTCAGTAAATTGTTTTCATTGATAGTTGTCATTGACAAAAAAAGCTTCGAAATTTACCCTTACCAACAATAAATATTTTATCAAAGAAATCTGTTTAACTAATTGTTGTGCTAATTTTAATAACGAAAATCTTCCACAGCGTGTTCTCGATGTTAGTTAAATGTTTGTATGAAGACAAATTAATTTGGATACAGAAAATTAATTGTTTTTCAGAGTATGAAATAAACAGTAGCACTTGTGTTTATCGTACATAACCCATTTCGTGCGCCACCAGCCAAACATTCTGAATAATCTAAATAAACATATTGCCTGGTGATACGTGCATGTATTTGGTACATATTATGTACGTATTTCGTTTATACTATTTCTATGAATAAACAATTTAGATTTATGAAATGCGCTACTACAACGTTGGTTGTATGGGCACACACGTTTGTCTTATTTATGTACCTGTATAATGTCAGTTGCACCTGACTAAAATGTATATTCTTCTTCTTACAGGATAACATACTCTTAATAATTAAATTTCTATAAAAAAATAATTAGACGTCTCGAATCCCTTTTCAAAAAATATCTCATATAATTGAGAATTGTCTATTACGTTTTATTTAATTGAATTTATTAATTAAATTAAAACACATACATAAGTAGACGTATTATATCTTTTCGGGTCATATTTGTTCCAAGTGTGGATCATATGCCTTTCCTATCGAGGATCTCACCATATTGCGAACTTGTTATAAGTCAATCGCTTATCATAACTCTTCGAAGATGGTACGGAAAACAGATTGCTTGTAAAAGAGTAACACAAAGCTAAAATATATGTTTGCCTACCACTTACATAATTGAAATGTGAAATGACATTGTTTTGTTTTTTTAATAGTATTTTTAACACCAATCATTTTCGATTCACTGAGTGACTAGAAAATTTACAGCTCTTTAAAGGGAAACATCCGAAGAGCTTAATTAGAATTATCCGATGGAATCTTGCATAACCTTGATTATTAAATTTAAATACACTATTTATTTGAGCAACCTCTTTTCCATCTTCATTCCAAACTTTGTTTACTGCTTCCAAATATTTTATAATGATCATGACTGGTTTCGCTCGTCATAAGCATTTTCAACCTGACGTTTATCGCGATGAGTGAAGTCGGCCGCTATTATTATATTATAAGTGTTTATAAAGTTATTTAAGTAAAATAACTTTCCGCCAAGAATTGACAGTGAACAACTTTCAAGTGAAGATATGAAAATGTTTGAACCAACTACGAGAATTATTTTTAAATAATACAATTTTTATATTATCTTCTGATTGTTACAACGAGCTAGTAATTTTATGAAAACCCTCACAAGTTTACAGTGATTTAGAATTTAACATCACTATAAGTATTATTTTATCCATAAAATGCTTTTCGACAGTTTTACGCTAACTGAAGTGGGTATAATAATATCGCATTTACGTTATTCCGCATTTTATAATCTCGTTAGCGATTAGAAACATCGACATATTTTCATACTTGTATTTTTCTGGTATCGCGGCTATGGCGCATGTTAAGTTTATTAGCGTTACCAATAACACAGCGTCCAGTGGCGTCCTGGGTTATGATCTTGGATTCATATAAAAGCTGAAAGTAAGAAAGCTTATATTTTGTTTATTAGCCCGTGTAAAGCCATTTCAAAAAACCCTGATATCAGTAACATTAATCTACAGTTTTAGACTGTCATAATGTAATGATAATGTTGCTACGCTCGGTAATATATGCATGAATTCATTTTAAGCGGTTTTTAACCAGTTTTTACCGGTTTTATGTGTTTTGCAAAAACGAATTCAAATTAGAGATCTTAATTATTTTATTGCTACGTTTTTCTTTCAAATTTGTTACAAAATGCCTTACACATAACAATCATTTTCTTATTTTTTAATAACGAGCATAGCCTGAAAACCTGGAGTCAATTACAAGGAGTGTTAACGGACGAAGTCAAAAATCATAGGGGATCGTTTTCACACAAGCACCGGGCAATGATTTTTCGCTCCGCGGTCGCGAGTGTTAACTGACCATCGCATGGCTAATCAAGAATTAAACAGTATGCGACTGGTTAATTAATAACTATGCATATCATCTCAGACAGTTTGCACGGCTAATGGCTCTAAATCGATACAACAATTCAAATGAGTGAATATATCTGCTTTTTGGCAATAAAACTTTGACATTGACCAGAAATATTATTGCAGTCTCAGTGGTATAATTTTTATTTATAGAATTTTTTCAACTGTCACTGGCCACTACCGCCCTGAGCCGTGAACAAGTTGTACGGATTCCCCAACCGGGTGGACTTTTATATCCGTGCCTCGATATAATAATAGATCCGCGGATCAAAATTCATTTTATTGTGATATAAACCGCACTGCGAAAGATATCATCGGCTCATTTTATCGCCACAATAAAAGCTTATGTAAAAATCGTAAGCCTGGTCTGACTTTATGATTTATTGCGTGAGGTTTTTAATTGTTAACGTTAATTATGACTTTTTTATGTCTTTGTTTACTATATAAATATAACTATATATATTATAGAATCATTTTTAGCTACATCCGCTACCAATATGAAGCTTTTGGACTCATAATGCAGCACCCTAAAGAAGATACGAATATTGGTTTAAAATCAGTAGCTCAACGTTGCTCTTCGAATACGCTAGTAAGATCGGGTTAGGACTAGTAGTTCGCTAATCGCTCTAACCGTATCCCGTTTGTTTTTTATCAAGTATAAAGTGGGTGGGGATAGATACAGAAATCACTAATGGATCTACGTATAACAATGCACTGCCTGAAACAATTCTATAAAACCATTATAAATCCAATTTATTTACGCTATCATTTCGGGATCTCACCCACGACCAGTGGCGGCTAGTGACAGAGTATTAGGGAGTACAAAAAAAGATTCAACTATTTTTGCAAGAGTTCTTTCCTATTCATTGGATTTTAAAACACTTCTATAACATGTACTTTCAATTCAGATGTTCGCAATGCCAACGGAGTGCCAGTCTTATGAATTTTTGGCTGTCCGTAGTACGAAAAAACAGTTGAATCATTTTTTGTACTCCCTAATACTCTGTCGCCAGCTGCCACTGCCCACGACCGAAAAATAGAAAAGCCAACAACATTAGCAATTGTGCCACAGGACTGGGAAATGATTAAAAATAGTACATAATTGAATAATTATTTCTCGAAATTATCATTATTTGATTAATTATAGATTTAAATTATCATTGCACTATATCTTATATAATTCGCCTTAATAAGCTTTAAAATTTTTTGGTAAGTAGTTATAATATTATTTATATACATACTTTGCCACTAGCAAAGTATGTCCTGAAGCACGCGTTGGCTGAAGTGTGTATGTTTTTAGTGTGAAACCGAGGGATGGTTTTTTTGTTGATATAATTATTATTTTACAGCGTTGGGTAGCTGAGCTGAATAAAAACAGAAGCGCACGCGCTCTCGTCTATTTATTGAGTATCATATGACGGGATAGGAAGCATGTGATTTTTAGGCATTTTATTCGTAATTAAAATGTGGAATGTTTCCAAAACGAGTAAAGTACCTTTTCGAAATCAGATTCGTTCTTATATTTAGAATAAGGACGCCCAGAAAATGATTTCTCTTGTGGAAGATTTCACAATTGTATGTATTCGATTAAAAAGGTCAGCTTAACATACAAGTTCATTTTAACCATTCTATTACGGAATCAAAACTGCTTAAACTTTCATTGCGTACTCACTAATGAAGCTTATACTATCACAGGTCCGAATAATTCTTTTAATATAATTGTCCTGCAGTTATGCTGACGCATATAAGAATCATATAATATAATAGAGGATTTCTACTGAAGGTGCTTGATGTAATTTAAACATACAGTTTGAATCGTTTCATTTTTTAAATTTACAACGAAAGATCCATAGCTACAACAGTACGAGCCTAATACGGACAAAATGAATGGACAAAATTTATGTTGAAGTTATCAGTATTTATATACATAGATATTTATAATTAAATGTTCATAAAAAGTGTATTGTATCGTTTTAAAGGTTAATTATCCAACGATGGCAGGTGTGGTTTGGGAGTCTGTTAAATACTCATTTAAAATGCTTCAACTGTTAAAAGTATGCGTAACATAGTTGCTGTAAACATTAAGTCGCATATTATTTTTTATTTGGTAAAACCATAAGGCACGAGATACAATAATATTTTCTTCGCGGGCACGAGACATCGTATAGTCTACGCTGAGCGTTTGTTTAATTTATTGACTAGAAACCATATGTCGGGTGTAATGCGATACACGCGTACCAGCCCTTCAATATTATACTACACTGTAAATAAATACCGAACGTATTTTATAACGTCGTCTATATTGCATATTATAATAATATACTTGTTATGATTGGGCATTGTAATTTTAACATATTTTTTAACCACGTCCGCGCCCGATGATTATGGATTACTAATTGAGTATGTTCACAGAAGTTGTTGAGCGACAACTGACTGACCCTAAAATCATTCAGTCATTACATATCTTGTCCCTAAAATGATAATAAATACAATATGAAGTAAATGACCAATTAATCACTACGTAATCATTCTACAATATAAGCCTATGTTTTCTTTATCTTTGTGTGTGGAGTTTCTTTTTCGGTTTTACGGTTCCCGAACGGATACTATATTGCAATGTTTCTTATCGAATTTCGACATCCGCGTGGAATTTAATAATAAACATTTAAATAATTGATTTTGTATTCAAAACAATTCATTTTGTAACACAGTATGTTAATATAACAATATTTAAGTATATAAAAATAGACAGTAACAACTCTTCATCTCTGATCTCTCAACATCTTCGCGAACCACCGGTTAAGAAGCTATGCCATTATACATATATGTATATTTTTTTGTCGAAAAGTATCAATTTCTGTTATGATTTTGACGATCCTGCTCATTATCGCTCCTGACAAATGGATGTAGTCAGTAGACAACTACAACTTAATGTCATAAACCACCCCCTCAGAAAATAAATTAATTGTGCTCGCAGTCAGTCAAAGTGACGAAGAAAATTCCGTCTTAAATTCTCATATTGTCTATTTGATATAAGCCATCTACATACATATTTTTGATTACTCTCGGAAACGTTATAGTACTTAAACGCGCCGATAATGAATGTCGTCATTATTTATCATTAATGACTGTGAAGGCAATTTCTTTAAAGACTATATTAACACGATCCAATGTAAATCGATAACCCTTCGCAGGCGAGTGCTTTAAGTGTAAAATAAAAACGTCATTTAATTTAGGGTTAATGTTATCTGTTAATTTGTCACACTATTTTATGACACGTTCTAGAGTGTTTATGACTGTTCGAAAGTCACGACGCGGATAGGTAATATTTTTTGCAATACCTGCAATTCCCTGAGCATTGCTCCGAGAAGGGAGACATATTATTGCAACCGGCTTTGAAATAACATCCGTGCTATAAATTGGCCCATTTTACGCTTACATAACATCTGATATTTTTAAGAGTTGAAAGTTTATTAATAAAACGTTATAATTAGATGCCTTTTTTGTTAGTGAAATGATATAAGCAAAATTTAATAGGTACTTGAACAATTATCGATCTGAACATTGCAAGATTTGCAATGAAAAAGGTCGTAATTTTTATTCACAAGAAAATATATTTACCTACTGTTGATGTTGCCAGGAATTGAGCTCGGTGTCTTCTATGCGGAGTTCTTATTAAAAACTCTGTTAATAGGTACTAACAGGACAATGAAAAATGGCTACTTTTTCTATTGCGCATACATTATCATTAATACGCTCATCTGAATTCAACACGTGGTAAAAAATCTCGTATGCAGGTAATCTCATAATCCCTAACGTAACTTTTTTATGCTGAATTCCAAAGTGTATTATATATAATATATTATGTAGTAATATGTCATTAATACGATTGTATGACTTTTACGTAAAATATTGAAATAATAATTTCCATGTCTTTGATTGTAAATCTTAAATATGTTATTGGTTTTAATATTTTCAAATTATCTTATGTATTTTTAAACTGGCTTATACACTATTTAGTTGTATTGACGCGTATTATACGTAGAGATACCGAAAATATTATTATAAACTATGACTAATATTAGAGTAAATGGACGACATGTTTTTTATCAGAGCAACTATTCCAAACACCCTGTTAAAAAGATCTAATATAGAAACTTCTAGATGTTGGTATCGTTGGTGGTAATGATTCTAAAATATTTTCAAAGCACCAAAACTGTATGCTTTTATTGCCACAATCCGCGTCTTGATATTGCAGCGAATTCAGTCGAAATGCGGACCGCCATATTCCCCCACCGTATCGCATCCCCACATAAATCAACCCCGACTCCTTCATTTTTTATGAAGTGAGGCTCGGGACTTGAGGGGTTAGTCGGAAGCTCATAGAAGGAGGCTGAAAGGATAGTGATACAAAAAAAAATTCAAGTAAACGCTGATCCCACCCATTACTCGCATTTAACTAATCTTATCAATTTACTTAGACACCACTGACCCGTCAATTCATCACAGGATTCTGACGAGATCTATTTTAATAAGCTAAAAAATATCAAAGTAAATTTAGCCTTTCATGAGTACACAACGTTACACTTTGACCTCGTCATAAGTTATCACATTTTATTTACATATTAGTAGATGTGTGGTTTCGCTTTTTTAAATGACATGAAATACTAAACGAGATTTTTATCGTCTACCAGTTATAGGAAAATAATTTTATGAGCTTCACTTTAGGATTGGATAATTTTTATAGCAAAGATACATGCGTCAAATATTTGAATATTTAAAATAGCTTAAAATATACTCGTCTTCAAGAGAAATATAAACGTCCATGCAAATGATGTCATATTTTTTTTAATTTGGAGAAATGCATTAAGATTTTTAATTTAGCTAATTCGTCGATGAATCTTCTAATCTTAAGTGTCTATATTTTATATTCTCTTATTATACTTTGTGGTTTTTCATTTATTGGATTCAGATGAATTCATAATGGTATTCTTTTGAAATCAACAAGTAGTCGGCACCTAATCAAATAGAACATTAATCAAAAATACACACATTCCCATCGCACCTGTCCGCGCAGTGAGCGTCGCGACGTTGATGGAAAACAGCGTTGGCGTCCGCTGTGATTTGCTCGGGCGCCACCCGGCGACGAGCCCCGCGTCGCAAACTCGAAACTATGCGACAATCTCGAAGCGCGCCGTCTGCCTCAACTATTAGAAATTATTATAAGCGTCGGTGCCACCCCAACTACACCCGCCTCCGTGATTTACTGCGGCGGAACTTAGGAACCACCCGGGAACCTCAAACTCCCTAACTAACCCCCGCCCTGGGCCTAAGGGTAGCATGGATTTTCTCTAGGGCGTGCATACACACGTGGCTTTGTAAAATCTTTAGCGAATGTCACACAATTTCTACCATAAATGTTTCAGGGGAAAACTTTCCAGACTTCAACAAGAATTTTCACTAAACCTGTTATAACACCCCTTAAAGTTAAAATAAGATTGTATTTTTAATTAATTAACTTGACACATTGGAATATCGTGGACATGCTGTGCTATTTATTTATATTCAATATTAAATGCAATGATAACAGAGCTTGCTGCAATTGTTATACAAAATATATTAAAAAAAAATTAAAAACCTCAAATATACAGATTACATTTTTAATCCTTATCAATCTACTTAGATAATTAAAATGAGTGGAGTATATCAACTACTTACATGTGAGATATCTTATATTTCATTTTAATTAATAGCAAAAAAATACGTTTCCGTAAAAGAAATGTTATCAATGTAATATATGTTTTTCAATTCTAATTACCAGGGCTGTGGAGTCGGTAAAAAAAAGTCTGACTTCGACTCCATCATTTACCAAAACCACGACTCCGACTCCGACATTGACCAAAAACACGACTCTGACTCCGGCTAAAAAAAAGGTTTATATCGTAACGTTTTTTTCCATAATCTTCCTATTTATGTGTATTCAATTAAATATCAACCCTATCAATGCGGCCAAAAGCTAAATTTGACATATTAAATGCAAAAATAAAAAATTCAAACTTTTCAAATTTTCCGACTCCGAGTACGACTCCGGCCAAAACGCCGCGACGACTCCGACTCCGGCCAAAAAGCTCCGACTCCACGACTCCGACTCCGACTCCACAGCACTGCTAATTACATATCTACGTACAGTGGCGGCTGGTGACAGACTATTAGGGAGTACAAAAAAAAGATTCAACTATTTTTGCAAGAGTTCTTTCCTATTCATTGGATTTTAAAACACTTCTATAACATGGACTTACAATTCAGATGTTCGCAATACCAACGGAGTGCCAGTCTTATGAATTTTTGGCTGTCCGTAGTACGGAAAAATAGTTGAAACTTTTGTTGTACTCCCTAATACTCTGTCGCCAGCCGTCACTGTCTACGTATATTATGATATATAATAAGTGCAATATTATTCTTTGAGCTTTGTTGTAGCCATCACAATCTCATGTCAGCTTTTCGGGGCGTGAAATATTAGTTAGTTTATTTAATTTATATTAATTATTAACGACCCTGCACTGGCTTGCACATCCCCCCACTATACATTAATATAACAAGACAATGATTTAGAGACGCGCTAAGGGCGAAATTATTGCAGGCGACTCACTTTTGTAAGGTAAACACTGGAAATTTGCATAGCCTTATGGCGTCTGCAAAGCTTAGGAACAGGAACTCTGCCTTGCATTTTGCACGTTCATACAAATAAGCACTAGTACATAAGCAAAGTACAAAACTAGTATTAACTTAAACAACTTAGGTTTTGTTTATTTTACCATTTTATTAACATTGTACGTAATGTTAATAAGATTGAGATTTTTTTGAAACTATGCCTGAAATCCATACCCAATATGGAAAATAAAGACTCCAAATGAAGCTTACCTCAATAGAGCTTGTTCTACGAGAACTGATTGCTTCTCAGTCTATTCAACCTCTTTATTTTTGATAGAGCAAATAGAAAGAAAAATAAATTTGTGGCATCAATAGCGGTTAGCTAATCTACCTCTTTTACGCCCGTTTTGTGGGATCGGATGGGTCGGAGAGAACTGAGACATTAAATATATCCCTCCATACATCGATTGAACTGTCAATTTATTAAATTGTCTCTATTGGAGTTAAACTTTTTGAACTCCGCAACCGAACGTCATTTACAAATTACGATTAAAATTAGTGTGATATAGGGAGAAAAGGTTGTCATGCAATGAAATAATATCAAAACTCGCCGGAAATTAATTGAATAATATTACATACAAATAAAAGCTCGGTACTTTTAGAATCAGATACATATTAACCTAATTAATTAATATGGTATTGAAATATTTCTTTCACTTACTCGCAAGTTAGATAGTCAATTAAACTCCTCATAGCAACGGCATATAAAATTATTGAAAGTACACCTATCGAAAATTGTATCTACACTATCACTGCATTGATATTAAAGATTGCTGTATAGTACAATGTTATTATTTTAAAAGTATATTAATATATATGACTTAGTATTTAAAAAAATATATACTTTTAATTTATTTATTAACACTATACCAATTGAATTTGGGAGCTAGTTAATGAATTATTATGAATTTAATTACTAATTTAGCTATTAATATTTGTTTCTTTGAATTTAGTTTTAGTGCTTTTAATGCAGTGCGGTAAATACATGGGTTCACGTTAAACCCTTGACAGTGTGGTTCAAAAATAAGTATTCCTTCGGATAACGGGCATTGCTCTAGCGGCCGTGAACATTAACGTAAAAATAGAGAAATTTGTGTTCTTGTAACACTAAACCTTAAATACACATCAATAAATATGTCAAATGCGCCTCGCGGACGTCTGTTTGCTGTTTCAAAAAAGACCGCATCGTGGAAAAATAAAATATTGACTATTTTTTTATTTATTCACAAGATTTTTGTTTACATTCATGAAAATATTCCCTTTTGGTATTCTCTAATTTGAAAGCATTTATTTGACAGCTTGATTAAGGAGTTTCCCTGCTAGGTAAAAATACTACCAGCTTTATTATTTCAAGCGTACAAACTTTTTTATCGTATTTTAACATTAATTATATTTGCTAGGATTAATGAGAAGTATAACTAAAAGATTTTATATTGTGATAATTTACTTTGAATCAATCGCTATATTCCTCAATTTTAAGGAATGAGTAAGATACGATGGTTCTTATGTCTTAATTGATTTTGACCATGTACCTACCTATACATAGCATATTCTGTTTGACTGAATGATTTCTAAACAAGTATTCGAGACCAATAATATTAAAAGATAACACTACATTTTTATCACATTATAAATAGTTTTATTTAGACTTGACATGTCAAATTGACTTCCAGCAGTCAACTGTGAGTGTCAACGCTGTCAACGTGTGAGAGATTCAAACACTCGAATTCCTAATAGGACTGGATATTATCACTGTACGTCACGTCACGTATTGGGTATAAAATTTGTATAATGTTAATAAAATTTAAGTAAATCATCGCCCAGATGTGTTTTGGAACCTTGAGCTGTAATAAAAAATGGAATAACATAGTGATACCATTCAGCCACATAATCGGCGAAGTAATATGGAATACATTTTCCTTAAATTATGACATGATAATTTGAATTATATGATAAAGAAATCTAACTTACCAATAAATAAAAAATTCAATAAATAACGCAGATTTCAATTTTGAAATTAGAATCTTATTTATAAAACAAAGATCTACGTGTTTATAATTCATTTCTGATTGGATGCCATCGAATTCATCTATGATTGGCTGTGGTTAAATATTCCTTTTTCGTTTGATTCAAATAAATACAATAAAAACAAATGAATTTAGTTTTTATTTATGTACACCATGGCAGAATAATTAGGAATTTGTGTTCGTAGAAATGTGATTTTAATATGTATTAATTACAATAACCAACCAATGGCGGGTGTTAGACCACTGTTATCCAATAAAAACACGAACGTGCAAAAACAATAAAACATATTCGTTCGCATTTGTTTACCACCTTTTAATAATTATAGTATGATATGTTTTTGACAATCCTGTGAATTTCGTTCACATGGTTCGACTGATTTGTGGTTACAGGGTCATTGAACTTTTTTTAATACGCTGTTTGATGTATGTATTCCGTATGGCAACACTGCATATTTATTTTAAGTAGATATTATTATTATTGAGGAAGATTACTTAATGAAATATAGCGTGATGATGCGCAATCATCGAATCAAATCAATCCGACATTTTTTTTGGAGCGATCAATCTTTCATATCACGCAATACGGACGCTGAATACCAGTGGCTCCCTAACTGTAACACGGTGCGTATTTTTATTGTTTCTGAAAAACAACAGTGGCCAGTCTCTGACAAAAATAACTAAGAATTACCGAATTATATACATTGTGGAATGTATATATTTGAAAATGCCAAAGTGAAAACAGATTATAATATATTGAAACAAGTTTTCATACGTAGACTACACTGTTTTGAAAAACTAAGACGGCACCGATTTCTTTCCGAGAGTGGAATATTTTTATTATTTTCTATGAAAATAAATCTTCTTTTTTTGTAAATTCAACATTTTTTTTTAAATCAGAGTTGCTTACCAGACATGAGAAAATTTAGTCAAGAGTGGAGAAGGTTAAAAATGCTCGCAATGAGCGAAACCGGTACTGATTAAAATAAATTTAATGTGGAATAGGTACAAGAAACGTTTTATTATTTTTTAATATAAAGCCATTCCACACAAATATTAACAGTGGTCGTGCATTTTTTTTCAATTTTAAGCTACTTCTAAATATTTTGATAAGCAAGAAATATAGCTGGATTTTTTTTACTGTACGTTAAAAGATAATATTAAGTATCTTTAATTAAGCGGCCCTGAAATGTGTGAATCGATTGAAAAATATTTTATTAGTTACTTTCATTAGTAAAAAAAATATGTTTTTTTTTTTTTTTAAAAACAAAAGTCGGTACACACTTCGTTTATTATAGATTCTATATTTGATTGAATAGTCCACGTGTTGACCACCAGTGGCGTTATGTGTATCTACAATATGATAGTGTGAGCAACTGAACATTTTTATAAGCGAGTTAGTATTATGTATTTATATCTACTTACTTATAACGCGAGGGATAGTAGTTATTATGAACAGTGAGACGCGAGGCGCTTCACAGAGAGTGTGGACGAAGTTTTTTTTATGGGTCTACCAGAATAAACATAGCGCATTCGTTATGTTATAAGTTGTAAGACTCCAGACAGCGTTTTATTTAACCATAAATTTCAAATTTACACACCTTCTTATTGCTCAGCTTTTCATCTAGTTGGTGAGAACAGACGACTATTCATCATCTCTTTCTAGGTATACAGAATCAGTTTGAATTTACATTCATTGAAATATAAAATTCAAAAAAAGAATCTTTTTCAAATTATATTTTTGATATAATCACATTATTATAATTTTCTTTTTCACTTTGACGTCAATCAGTTCACAGTGTTCTTACAAATATATATTTTTATTCCACTTTTTTTTCTTATCGTTACACGTATATCGCTAATTTCATAAGTGTTTTCTGAAAAAAAAATATACAATCGTTTAGTTATTTGATTTGTAAAGATAAGAAGGATCCTCTTTCAATACCAGGAAAGATGAAGATTTTGGTGATGAATTTTCTCTCCAATAATTATTCTCCTTGAGAATATCTTATCTTGAACTATTTATAAATAACTGGCGCGTTGGCCAAGATGAATTGTCAAATATTTCAAGTTCATCATTAATTCTTGTACCTACATATATACTTACTTCTAATGCGAAATTACAACGGATAACATCAAATGAAAAATGAATATTAACCCAAAAAGATGCATCAAGAAATAAATGAGTAGGTAGGTATAATTTGATATCATCTTATATATAAAACCGAAACGGCGTATGTATGTATGTCTGTAATTCCCTTTTGCATTGTTGGTCATTAAGTTGCCATAAAAACGAATATGAATGAAAATATGTTTGAATTTTTATCGGCGAAGATATTTAGTCAAAATGTAATAAATTCTAATTGAACTTTTCCCGGCTTTTATTAATATAATAATGTTTATTATTTATGTGAAGGTATTATTTGACATTTCTTTGACAGCAAATTAGATTTTTTCCTTGAATTTTGACATTTTAATGGGCGAGAATGGGGGAGAATAACATTAAATAATTATTGGTCGCTTAGTCCGAGCGACGCCGGGTAGCAATACTAGTAATTTATAATTCTTCTATAATTTCCTTTAGATGACATTTATTGCGATTGTATGTATAATAGTTACGTTATTCTTTATGTGCATATCCAGTTAAAGAAGCTACTTGAATATTTAACAAACGACAGATGTATTAAAGATAAAAGGGAGGTTATATTTAGTATGGATGCCCAAGATACTATAACGCATTGTTAGTGACAAAATAGTGTGATGGAAATAAATTCGGAATTTTTCTATTAGACGTCAAAAATGTTTACCCACTCGAGAAAATAAATGCACCGTATGGTGGAGTGCAGTTAGATGCTTTCAAAAAATGCTCTCGTAAGGAATCTATTTTCGTAGAATTAGTCAATTTCACGCTCAAATCTAAATGTTTATTTACTTACCAGAAACAGAGTTTTGTGATTTAGTGTGTGAGCGTGTATTTATTTAAAACGTGCGAGATTTGTATTGTTCTTACATGTTTCATCATACATATTATATCGAAACGTATTTTAAAATATTCGTTGTTTAAAACGTTGTGTCCGCTCATAATGGTTAGCATAAAATATGCTCTTTTTATACGAGAACTCATTGCTATTTAGTGGCTCAACCAGTTTTTTATCTGCAAAAGTAAGAAAGAGAAGAAGGATAAACTGAGAAATGTTTTTTAGGATTTGAAGTGTGAGGAGATACTATGCAATATATTAAGTCAAATATAATCTCCCAGATGTAAATACTTCGCCACATTTCATGCAATTTTAACTATTATTTTATATTATTCATAGCAGTGGAACATTGTCGAATCTCCCAAAATAATTGTGAAGAAATTTAGAACAATCCATTGCTTGGCAAAATATATTATTTATTAATAAAATGAACAGTGTATTCTGCAAGGATTCTTTAAATTAATCTTCGCCAAATCGTTGTGAAAAGCATTTTTTCGTAGCCAAATAAGTTGGTTTCCTGTTCAAATAATAAAAAAATTAAGTATTATGATGTATATAGGCTGTTATTAAATAATTGATATTCGTATCTTAAAAATTTTCATGTGGTGTCACCATGTTCAATTTTAATTTCCGAGGGAAATGGTTTATGTTTCCGAAATAAAGTGCTATGTCATAATATTGGGCACCTCTAAATTTGGCAGCCGAGAGTTCATTATACGAACGAAAGAAAGCTCTCAGACGTGAATTTATCGCGGGCGATAAATTTGAAATCGGAACGTCGAGGCAGGCGGGCGATGCGCGCGCCGCTCGTTCACTCCGCGCCGATATGAAAAGATGAAAAGCTGGCACAAATTTATTATTAATGCACCGGCGGTTATGAAAATGTAAATATGCCCCGCCCCGGATATGGAAAGAGGCGGGCCGTTATGATTGGCGGGCGAGCGGAACGGACAATGTTTGTGATTTATGATTGGCCGAGGCTCCGCCCGCTGTCATAACCGTCGCTCTCCGGGGGCGGGAGGGGCGCCCCGCGGGGCTCGGAGGCAGCTGCGCGGGAAGGCGCTCAGTCGCGGTGCGGACGGCGAACGGTTCGGGTCGTGCCATGTCATTATTGTATCCGCCACCCTCGCGCCGGTCGGACGTGTCCCGACACATCGTCGCGCATTTTCCTTTCAAAACAAATAAATAGACGTGACGCAAAAGCGATACCCAAAATCAGTGACATAAACCACGCGGAAATAAAAATATAAACATTTATAACAGAAAAATTTACGACAATCGAATCAGTGCGTGATACAGAAGACATCAACAATCTCTAGAGACGTTTTAGTTTGTAACTTTTAGTAAATTTTCGTACGTAACTATACACTAGTAAAATTAAGAAAAACCTTACAATTTAGGTTGATAAAGAATATCAAACTGTTTTAATCGCAGAAAATATTTATTTTTGTTTTGTGACATTTGGCGGTTGTAATTCGAATTGGTCGCCGTCAAATCGATATAATGATTTCAGCTGTAAAGTTACAGCACGCATTTCGTAAGAACGGAACATGTTTTGTGAACTTTACGAATCTGCGGCATTGATGGACTGACGAGAGCTACGTTTGACTTTTAACAAGTGCGATAGTAAATATTTTTGAATGAGAGAATACATGGATATTCCCGTTGGTGTCAAAATGATACAATTCGGAACAATTAAGTATGGGATACAGTTCAGAGCTAGCAATAAAGACAAAAGCAAACATCACAGAGGTAAGCGATACAAAAATAGTTCAACAAATATAAATACAAATCTACATATATGTTCAAGTGATTTTTATTAAGAATATTGATAGTTAAAACATCGTTTTGGGCTTAAATTAAATACTTATATTCATTGATACAAGTGAGAACCAACAGTAAATCTATTTTGATAGCACTTCAAGATTTAGAAAATACATGTTTTATTTGGTCAACGTTAAATTGTTGACATAGATTTTAACAAATACCGAATCAAATATTATAACCTCCGTGTTGTATTTATATCCAAAAGATTTGTGTTTTTTTTATGTCAATGTTTCAGAAATCTTACAATAATAATATACATACATAGGTTTATTTAAAAAGTATCAAAATATATTTCATTCTTTAGCTTTAAGATCAATGCTAGTTTTTTTTTCAAGGTACAATACCTTGAAAAAAAAATTTATATAAATTTACATTAATTATCATTCAATGAGTTAATTTGTGGCGTACGATTAACTTATTCATTTTTGACAAAATTACAAATGTATGTCACTTAACAATGATGAATATTTATGCCGAATTATCGCCAATTTTTATCAACGAAGTAATTTATATTTCCTGAGTTTCGTACTTACATAATTTAGAAAATAATAAGTGTTGGTTTTTTTTTGATTGGTGCAAAAATTTCAAAGTACTATTGTCACGATAATGAATATTCTAAATGATATACAATAGTAAAAAAGCCATACACTATTTTATAAAGTGAATTTTTTAATGTTTCACAAGTTGGTTCTGAAACACTTGAAAGATTTATTATTTTCATGTCAGGCTTTTTGTTGCAAAATTAAAAGTTGTTTTACTAATTAAACACATTCCGATTGAAATACAATGATAGATTATTTTCTTTTAAAATGAAACAGGTGATTATTAACATGTCACATATAAATTTTAGTTGTTAAGACCAAGTCACTGAAAAACCCACATAATTTTTACTAAGCCCGTTAAATAATTTTAAATACTAATTCATTTGTTAGTATTGACAATAAAAATTAAGTATAATGTATTATTTCTGTGGCAGTTTATTTTGTGGTCGATTAATTTGTGGCTGGTAAACAGATATAAAATAAATGAACCTTATGTATCTACAATTAGCTATATTTTAAATTTTGAGTGACTGCACAAAATTCAATCTATGTTCAAGTTTATTGATGTTATAAATATTCGCGTCTTCAAATAATTCATTGTGTTATTTCAAAAATTTGACTGATTTTTAGATGAATTTGTTTTGAAATATTTTTTTAGTAAAATATATCAAGAATGTGGAATAAAATGAACTTCAAGCTATATTAAAGCAAGCTTTCTATTTAGGAAAACTTTCTATCAGTTACGATAGTAAAAAATATTCTTTATTTAACTGATTCATTTAAAATTCACGTTTATTTGAGTATAATAAAATCTTTAAGTTGTGGAATTGTGAGGAAGTGATATGTCTTTATTAAAATAATCAGTCCTGTTGATAGAATCAAATATTTCTTAAAGTTTTACCTTATTCAATAAATTGTGATATGATTATAAATCAAGAACTACATAAATTGTGCATTCATATTCAGACATCAGTGGTTATATTAAATTTAGTTGAACGGTTGTGTTGAGAATAAACCCTAAATATTTAATAAATTATAGGAATAAGTTAATAATTTCTGTTAGAACAGATAAAATTTAAGACGAAAATGAGTTTAAAAACCTAAAATTACCGCTTGGTTTTCTTTCTGTCCAATTGAAATTATCGATTTTTAATAATGTTATCATAGTACGCATAGAAAATATTAGATTAATTAATTTCACATTCAGTGTTTTTTTTCATTTAAAATGAATTTCATCACAATGAAACTAAAATTCAAAGATATCTGATATTCTAATCTTATATCAATGTCTAGTTAAATTGGCATGAGCCAATTTAAGAGAACTAAAAAGTTATCTTTTGCATAAAACATAATATATATCATCAATGGAAAATTTTATGTTATACACACTTTGTATTTCTATCAAAAATTCATCAGTCCATAATAAAATTTTCCAGATTCGACCTAAATTATAGACCATTCGCAATTTACATAAATAATTAACATTAATTTACTAACACCAACATTGAAAAAAATATCTGTTTGGACAAATTCAAATTAAGAAGGCGAATTCGTGTTGTTTGTATCTGTTTTGAAAGTAACCAAAAATATTTCGTTAATAAAAAGTCTAATATCTTTTTTATTTGAAAAGCATTTATAAGGCCGACCTTTGTTTAATTTTGAATATTCACGTTTATGATAATTATTATGCCACATGTCAATTTATCATGTGTGTCGGAAATTATACGAATATAAAAAGTATTTTAATAAAATTAACTGATCTAAAGATTAAAAAGTAATATAATAAAATATGTTCGACGGATTTTGTCACATCCAATGATATAAATATAAAATTAATTAAGCAGCCCGTCAAATCGTTTTTTTATATTTTGATTTTATCACCATATATGTATGTATAACAGGTAAATATTTATATTTTATTCATTTTGCTTTTGTATTCTATACCTCCTCCGTCACGTAGGAATATTAACAAAACTGCAAACACTCATATAAATGTTATTACATATACGTATAAATAACGTAGCTTTGTCATATTTCCTATTCATAGGTACAGCATATCGTTGTTACGATAAAAATATGTTGTTGCGATAAAAAAAATCTTTTTAAAAATACCAGTTATATATAACCGTATATTCACATTGTAAGCATAAAATAAATCAATCTATTATCATGTTATATGAACAAAACATATTTCAGGGGACTAACCTTACAACAAGATCTAAATTTTAATTCACGATAATACATCTATAGAAAACAAATTTGATAAATCTTTCAATAAAAATAATGGTAATGCCATATTACTAAATACTAGATTATTCAGAATATAATTTTCGCTCTTTGCTTAAATAAATGAAAATCATCAAAATTAAAATAGAAAAATTAGCAATTACGACAAATTTTGTGAGAGCAGGCCAGTTTAGTCAATACGCTGCTTCACCTCCGTCGGTGAAGCGTATTGAAAAAACCTTTTTGCGTCTGAGTTAAAATAAACGAAAAAAAATCTTCACTCCTGTGTATAATTAATTTTTAACGGTAATAATATTAAGCCGTCACTTATATAATAGAGAATAATTTGAAATCGGTAGAAAAGGTGTATTTATTTTATTTCATACTCAGAAATGTTTACTAGCAACGCCATCTGTGTTCGAATAGCTATACTAACCCGTGGATTCCCACCACTTTGCAATATGAATATTTTTCTCTATTTTAATTAAATATTGGATGATACGAATATATCATTTTTTCAAACGTTTAATTTTCATCATATTTTTCTCCAGCTTTTTCATAAAAATATATCAAATTAGTATGTATGAACCATCAATTATTATAACATATCGTTCGAAATTCGATTTGGATGGTATATTTAAATTTGCTACTGCTATTATATTAATCACCGATATATATATACTAAGTACTTAATAAAAATAGTCTCGTTAAAATTTTAAACAATATATAACGGAATATATTGCTTACATCATAGTTGAATATGAGGTTTCATTGTTCCCAAATGTTATTATCGTAAAAATAACTAGAAACTACAAATTACGCCTACAAATTTCCATTTTCATTATTTAATAAAAGCGTTCAAGGGTATTCTATTGAATTTAATAGAGTAATTATCTGCATTATCGAATCGATAAGGAAAAAAAAATCAATCGTTAAATTTATATTTTTACATAATATTTTTTTAAATGGTGTACGGGTTTCTTAAAATATTTTTAGCAGTCATTACTCTCACATTATTTTACTCAATTTATAGATGATTTTTACTATATTGTCAAAATACTAACTTCATATTTCTTTTTTTCCCAGGTGAAAGCTCTGGATCGGGATCAGAAGAAGAAAGTATCAGAACGAGTAGTGAACTTCCCGCATACATGCAGCATCAGCACAGACTGCAGCAGGAGTGCGATGACGCTCCTGTTGTCGACAGCTTGGAGGAAGAGGCGATGCCTTCTGACCCGGAAGACATGATCGTCTCCGGCGACGAGGACATGGATGAACCCGAACCTGACGGTGACGGTGACGGAGAAGCGGATGGAGAGTGCGACGCGGGGGGTAAACGGCTCGAGCAAGTTCGCAGACATAGGCAGGATGCAGAGAATAATAACAGTCTCGAAGAGGGTGACGCGGACACGCCACCTGGACCGAATGTACCTTTCCCGTTTCCTGCTGCGAGCCATGTTACTCTTGAAGCTCTACAGAATACCAAAGTAGCCGTTGCACAATTCGCCGCCACCACAATGGCAAACAACTCTGATAACGAAGCCGCTCTACAGGAGCTCGCTGTTTTGCAAAGCACTCTGTTTACATTGCAGCATCAACAAGTATTCCAGCTGCAACTCATTCAGCAGCTGCAGAATCAACTCTCTCTGAATAGACCAAAAGACGACGGACCCCCGACTCCACCCCCAGCGGAAGCGCCGACGATCGCTCTCGTCCCGCGACTTTTGCCTCCTCCACCGCCGACGCCTTCGCCGCCGAGGAGCCAAATACCCACCAGGGAGCCGACGCCTGTCAGATTTGACGCCCTTCCGTCCTTGCCGGCGTCGCAGGCGGTCCCTCCGTCGCACCCGCACCCGCACCCGCACCCCGTTCCTGTAAAATTGGAACCGATCTCGATACCGAAGCCTCCGACGCCTACTCCCCTTCGATGTCAGCACACCCGTACAGCTCGATTTCTTCGTCTTTCTCTTCGACAATCATCACAAATAATGATCCTCATCCATCTCCGAACGAACCAAATACCTTTGGAGATGTTGCAGAGACGAGCGCAGGAAGTACTCGATAATGCTTCGCAGGGCCTGCTGGCCAACAATTTGGCCGACGAACTTGCCTTCCGAAAATCTGGAAAGATGTCTCCGTACGATGGCAAATCAGGCGGAAGAAACGAGCCTTTTTTCAAGCACAGATGTCGCTACTGCGGCAAGGTGTTCGGCAGCGATTCCGCTCTGCAGATCCACATCCGCTCCCACACAGGTGAACGACCTTTTAAATGTAACGTCTGTGGCTCACGATTCACCACAAAGGGCAACCTCAAGGTGCACTTTCAGCGTCACACGGCTAAGTTCCCGCACGTAAAGATGAATCCTAACCCGATACCGGAACATTTAGATAAATACCATCCCCCGCTGTTGGCCCAGTTGTCACCGGGGCCGATGCCCGGAATGCCTCCCCACCCGATGCCCTTCCCGCCCGGTGGAGCGCCTTTCCCACCCGGCCTGCCGCTGTACCGGCCGCCTCCCGCGACCTCGTTCCACCGCGACCCTTAGCCGATAAACCTACACCGTTACATCCGCTGTTTGCCCTTCGGGACGAGCAAGATCTACCCGCTGACCTCAGTAAACCCCCGCCATCAAGTCCACCGAGAATGCCCTCCGAAGATCGATTCAAGATGGAACCGCGGGATGATGAGCGACCGCGGGAGAGAAGCTTCGACGAGAGCGACCGAGTAACGCCGAAACAAGAACCGGAGATGGAACGAGAACCGTCGGAGCCCGACCGGGAGCCGGAGAGATTTCCCTCCCCTTCCCCGTACGACGAGTGCAGCACCGACTCTAAATACAGCAGCGAGGATATGCAAGGAAGGGAGAGTCCTGATGAAAAGCGCGACCCCGATCAGCCGGAGAACCTTTCAAGTAAGACATCATCGATAGCAGGATCTTTTTCGATACCGGCAGGGCGGCGTTTGCCGCTTTCTTTTCCGTTCCCTTATAACGCCTCCCCTCCCAGTAGTGCTTCATCAGGAAGCTTTTCCGTTTTTCACGCCCCTGGCCTGCCCGGACACATCGAGGCGGACCCGACGAAGGACCCAATCGTCTATAACTCCCTCCTTCCCCGCCCGGGAAGCAACGACAATTCGTGGGAAAGCTTAATAGAGGTGACTAAAACGTCTGAAACCAGTAAATTGCAACAGATGGTCGACAATATTGAAAACAAATTGACTGATCCAAACCAGTGCGTCATATGCCAAAGGATTTTATCATGTAAAAGCGCTCTTCAAATGCATTACAGAACACACACCGGAGAGAGACCGTTTAGATGCAGAATATGCGGAAGAGCATTCACAACTAAAGGTAATCTGAAAACGCACATGGGAGTTCATCGGATGAAACCGCCGATGCGAGTACTTCACCAATGCCCAGTTTGTCATAAGAAGTTTACAAATGCCCTCGTATTGCAACAACATATCAGGCTGCATACGGGAGAGCCGACCGGATCTCACACCCGAACAGATACAGGCGGCTGAGATAAGAGATTCGCCTGGGTTAGGCGGCTTCCAAGGACACCCCTTGCATCCTTTTTTATCACACGGTTTCCCGATGCCGGGTCGGCCGCCACATGGTTTTCCTGAATTAGACGAAGATTTTAGCGAGGATGGAGTAACGGACAGGGATGATTTCGACGACGATTCCGATCGACAGGGTTCGATCGATCCCGGCGAAGGAGATACGCCGTCATTCTCAACTTCACTGGCGGCACTAGAAAACCAAGTGCGAACAATAACAACCATGGCATCGCACTTATCGGCGTCTGACGTTAGTTTGTCATCTGAGAACCCGCGGACATCCACCCCCGTGCCTGGTCCCCAGTCACCCAGAGGATCGACTCCTTCGACTCCGCCGCCGGCCCTAGATTTGACGCCGCGGCCGCAGATGTTTGCCGACTTCCCGCCGTTCTCCTCCCCGATGTCACCGCAAGCGATGTCCGGAACGGGGGGCGCTCTCGGCTCTCTGACGAACTCCATGCTGAGCGGAGCTCCTTTCGGCCCGCTCGGCCTGGCGACGGGCCCCGCAGGTAGGCGATACCGGAGCGCCTGCCCGACCCGAACCGACCTCTTCGGGGTTCGCGGGGTCCGAGCGCCCCCACGATAAGCGGCTCGCGGCCCGACGGGGTCGGTTGCAAACCTCAAGACACCGGGCAGGCCTCGATCCTTCCCCGTCCTCCCCATTCAACATCCCTAAAAGCATTTTTACATGTAAGATTTAGTTTGTCTTCGACGAGATGAGAAGAAATGTTTCTTTCTGGTAAAAAAAAAACGGTTTTCGTCGATTCTAAGTACAGATTAGATTAATTTTGTCACATTATCGTCATCCTAAACATTTGACGAAAAATTAAACACTTAGAGTAAATGATGTATTCTTAACAATCATAAAATCAACATTTGTATTTTTTTGCATCATAAATATAAATGTGAATCATAGTTCTGATTCCAAGATCAAATGATAATTAAGGTTACGATATTAATTAAATTAAATTACCGGACCGCCGTTAGTTAATATTAATTGTCATCGTAATTAAATTTGTAAATTTATTTGACCGCCGCATAGCAAATGGGCCTACTATTGTGTTTTTTAAAAGTGCACGAGGAATCTTTCGCGCATTGTGATTGTGTTGACTAACAAGTTGGATCCGTCGGCGCGAAAATAAATGGGAATAAAAATAGTCGGCGGCAGAGGCGGCAGGAAGGAAAGCACAATCGGAACTTGGTAGTCGGGCTTGTTGCCGCTGGCAAACCACCAAATATCACATCGATTGGTCATAATAATAATGTGCCAATGTAAAACATTTCTCGGACGCCATCTTGGCTTTTCTTCCAATAAAGATCCACACTAATTCATCAACACGCTCATACTTATATTGCAGTTGACAGCTATAATAAATTCAAATTCAAACCTTAACTTGTACCTACTTTGCAAATGAATATGTTTAGGCAAAGTATTTTTGTAACAGCCGCTTAAATTTGACTATGAAAAATTTTAATCGATTTTCCCGCTTATTTCGCAGATTATCTTTGATCTTTTGAATATTCGAATTCTAGAGTATTGATACGTATGGTACGTGCAGTTAAAATAATGGGTGTTCTTAACTGTCACGTTGTTATTTTAATGACCAAAATAAGTGTAGGTATACACTGGGTACTTGTACCAAACAATGAAAAATGGCTTGAAAGAATCAAGCGAATACGTCTTGAATCGTCCGGCATTTTAGCAAAAAATCTTAAACTTGTCCACTGTTTCAAATCGTCATCCATTACATGCGCAAGGAACGTCAATTACCGACACTGAAAAACTCTATTAACGAACATGTACAACGTAGCTCGCATTTTCCTTCACATTAATCGCGTTCCCAAATATTTTTTATTAACTATCATTCTTGTAAGGCGTTAAACGGTGATTAAAATATTTCCAAGTCATAAGAACCATAAACATTCTGAATAATATCAACCCGAATCGATAATAAAATTTACGCCGAGGTAATAATAATTAAGGGATAATTTTTTTGTAAAACTTTAAAATCTGCAATGTCGCTCGAGCCTAACATGACTCAGTTACATTATTTTATCGGTGTTAATTTTGTTTACGTAACAATTTACGCATAATTATTACATACATTACGAATTATTTTATTTTTAAGATGCGTTTTAACTCTAAATTAAGAATACTCAATCATTTGTCTGTTTTCTTTCGTTAACACTAGTTCTATTAAGAATCACAATAGAATATTATATTTACGGTACACTGAAAGAAACATTTCTTCGTTTGACTAGACCTTTCTGAAATAACTTAGATAAAAAGATTTTAACTTTGATAGCTTCTTTGTGTATTTATTCAATTAATATTTAAGTATACATACTATTTATAAGTCAAGTTTAGTTTTAATTAGTCTTATAGTTCAGAACAATATCTAACTAAATAATAACTTTTCTGTAAACTTCAATTGCTTGATTTTATATTTTGCAAAATTAGATTTGAAAAAGTCTAGAATGTTTTTCTCGAAAATGTGGCTAATTTTGGTTTTCTTTATTTTGTGGTACAGTGCGCGGCAACACAACGTGCAACATCTGCTACAAGACTTTCGCCTGCCATTCCGCCTTAGAGATCCACTACCGAAGTCACACCAAAGAACGACCTTTCAAGTGCAATGTTTGTGACCGAGGATTTTCCACAAAGGTATGTTGATTCTCCGCCAATCATTATTAAGCTGTAAAATATTGACGAGTCATAAATAATGCGCCAAGTATTGGCAATTTCACAAATATCATTAATTATGTGTAAAAACTGACAATATCTTTTTTCGGTGTTTCCGATCCGATATGTATTCGCGATCGGTTTGAATAGTATAATACAATCTGTTTTTCCACCATGTTACTATACAGAGTCAATATTTCTGCTTATCAAACCTATTCATCATGTCCCCAATAATTAAATTCTTCACAAAACATTGAAATAAAAAATTGAACATTCTATTAGTGATAAAAATAATAACACATTTTAAGTACTTATTCCAAAATCCAGCGTTATTTATAGAAAAGCTAAGCAAGACTTAATAAGGTATCATTCTTATCAGTTGATAATGATCGTGATGAGCGAAACCGGTTCTGATCTCAATAAATTCAATGAGGAATAAATACTTAAAATGTGCTATTATTTTTAGACCTAGGGATTTTACTAGTGGATTATTGAAATTGAGCTGATGGAAAAGTCAAAATATAGCATCGCCAATTTATACTCAAATCGTTATGTTGATATTGTTATGGAAGTAACGAAAATAATATTCGTATTACAGATTCTGAAAAGCAGGAATCTGTATATTAGTATACTCTCTTTCAATAAACACGAACGATTTGAAGAAAACAGTAGCTTAGCATAAATAAATTATTTCAGAATGCACTTTATGACTCGCCTTCATTGATGTTTTGTCGAGCAATATCTTCAGTCATTAAAGTATTTAAATCTTGAAAATCAATATTTATACATAAATTTTATACCATCAAAAAGAAACTCGTATTTCATTAAAATAATATTAGGATAAAAGCGTTTATAACTTAATTAGAAATAATATTACGGGATATGAGTTTCTGGAACGTATAAAGTGTACACGGTAGACATTTTTTTATCAAATTTTTGATACCAAAATTGTGCTAATTATGGAATATTTTTATTTTAACCAGATTCATTTTTTTTGTTGAATGTCCATATACATTATAGTCGTATTTGAGTTCTAAGACTTAGACGGTTTGTTGTTTTGTCATAGTTGAAATATGTTTAATATTTTTAGTCTAAGTGTATATTTGTTATAATTAAGAATTTCGCGTCAAATGATGCATTCGAAAAAATAAAAATGTGTTATCATAATAAACGTTGATGCTTAATTCTTTATACTCGTCGGTACATTGACAATATTTATTGTCAAGAATGTCACATTACGTACAATAAACATTTCACAAACATTAAATATTAAAAAAAATATGTATGAAAATTAATTTCATCAAGTTCCTCAAAATATTTCGATATTGTCTATTTTTGATACATTCCCTGCTTGATTTATTTTGTATATTTTCTTGTTCACCCGAAATGCGAAATCTTTTCGTGGTAAACACCGTTTGTTTCATGTTAAATCAGTTGACAGAAAATAATTTTTCACGTTAAAGGTTTTCGTTTAAACGATTTCCACCGTGGATAGATACTGCGTGGATCAAATTAGTGATTTTAGTTATCCATGTATACTATCTGCCAAAAGGCACAGATGTTAATAAGAGCTACAACAATTACAATAATATTATAATTTTTATAATTCGAATGATTGCAATTGTTTAAAACAATCGAATTTAGAATTGTTTAAAAAATATATCAAATAACTTAAGCCGTCGGCGACTGTGATATTACAGCGAATCGTATAATGATAGAATTTATTTAATAATCTATGTATAATAGTTAGTATTCGATTTCTGCTATTTATAAAAATAATACGACCATACTCCATCATATTAAACGACTAAGTTTCAATTATTTCAATAGAAGATTACAAAAAGTATTGCTTTTCAAATGTCGACATAAACCAGGCGCTAGAAATATAGAATTATTGTACCTAATACAATCTGATATGGTCCATTCCTGAGGGTGGTTCATTTTAACTTCTGTTCGCTTTGCAATAATAATATCTACAGTAATGAAATTTATTTGAGGGGTCAAATCTTTAAGCCAGACTACCAATTACTCCAGGTGTCTTGATGTTCAGAGGACATTAAAATTTTATGGAGCAATTTCAAAATGCACTTGTCTGGAGCGGCCAGTGTTGCTCGCAAACAGAAAATTACTTCTGACAGGCGGGTGACATAGTGAGATTTTTTAAATCTAATAGAAACAAAGAAACGCTACAATGAAAGTAATCATTGAAAAAACATAACGAAGACAAATGCGTTTGATAAAATGTTTATTTTATACAAATATTCGTACCTACTTTAACTGACTTATTGAACTGCCACTATAGTACTAAATATAAATTATTTTAATTCATTAAAATTAAATTAACCGCATCATATTTATACATTACCGTTGAATAGAAGATAATTGCCACCTTCCATCGAAATATAACCAATACAGTGGCAAAACTTATTTCTTTGGCTATTATTTTGAGTGGTCCGTTTTGTTTTCATATTAAAAATTTCAATGAAGGTGTAAAAAATATTATTTATAATTTATCGATTTATCCCGATGTTAAACAACTACATATGTTCAATGGCAATTTTTTTAGTCACACCCCTCTAACCCCTCCCCCACTTTTGTGAGCGTGAGTAGCCAATCAAAAATTTGACTTCGTATGTTATTAACATTTAGAGTTGTAAAATACGTTCGAAATCAAAAGAAAACTTTCTAATAAGAATCGAATAGGAACATCTAAATATATGAGAAACGATTTTTATGTCTGAGGTCGTTCTCGTGATAAGAAATAAATACTGTTTTTGAGCACGTATAAACATACTTATCGTATTATAAATTATAAGATGCACGTATATACCCGTATAATTTTATTTTTAAACGAACAGGTGTTAATCTGATACAACGAAAATAATAACCTGTATAATATTCTTGTGTAATGATTGATATAAGTATGTAGTTCTAATCCATTTTGTAGTGAGTAGCTATTATAGTAGTGTTTTTGAGTATTGATTAAAACTAAATGTTTGTTGTTGTTTTCCTCGTTTCAGAGCAGTGGCGGCGGATGCTTGTGCCAGGGGCGAACCGGTGCCCCAAGACGCCCCTCCAAGCCGCAGTTCGCCACTGCTTTGAACCAATGGAGCCCCTTCTCTTTCCCGGTAAGGTTCAGTCCTTGCCGACCAAAAATAATATATACGGAATACTCTATTCCCTTCCCGGGGAAATACTGACGTATGTGCCAATCTCTGATTACAGGGAAACATGAAGCAGCACATGCTGACGCACAAGATTCGGGAGTCGGGAGAGCCCATCGATGCCGATATCCAAGACCAACCGCCCAAGAGATCGCCCCCTGAAATCGACCTACCCTTGCCCAAACGACCCTCGAGTGAGTTCTTATCATTCCTGTCATGTTGTATATGCTTTTAACTGTCATCTCATCGATACATTATAAAATATTTAATCGAAAGCTTCATTAACACACTATTAAAAAAAATCTACTGAAGGTGCTTTGGTGGATCTGTAAAATACATGTAGAGTTTGAAAATTAAACGTGAGGCACTGTTGTGTTGAAGTCATTCAGACAAATCAGCAAGTAAAAAAATTTCATTCTACAAATGAATAGTGCCAATGTTTAACTTTCATTCATAGTCTGGCTTTATTAACCCTTCATTCTGGCCGAACGCTGATCGCTTTCATCGCGGCGCATTCGCGCAGTCCTATCAAGGGACGCAGCAGCGCAGACTAACTAAAACCGCGTGTGTGTATTGCAGACGGGCCTCCGATGGGGGTGGTAGCGGCGCCCCCTCAGCACGCGCCTCCGCCCCCGCCCCTCCCCGTGGGGCCCCCTGGTGCGCCGCCCCTGTCTACCAAACACCTGTGCGGGGTGTGCCGCAAGAACTTCTCGTCCAGTTCGGCCCTGCAGATTCATATGAGAACGCACACCGGCGACAAGCCTTTCAGATGCTCCGTGTGCCAAAAAGCCTTCACCACCAAAGGCAACCTGAAGGTACGCCACTGACCGTCTCCGTGACACAACTTCGACACAATATACAATCTGATAATGCTTCGAAATGTTTCGTAGAATGTTGCTATTTACTAATGCTTTGCCACATTGCTTCACTTACATACATATTACATCTCCTAATTTTCATATTACCATAATCTACTTCCGTCATCGTTTTACTTGTGTATGATTCTTAACGAAAGCCATTTAGGCGTTAGATTTAGTAAAATATCATAAAAGGATAAACAATATGGAGTGACTGCTATAATGAGTTGGACGGCTATAGTTATTGGACACTTCAACTTTAACCATCCAAAATATAAAATTCTAAACAATTTAATATTTTGTATGCTTAAAGTTGAAGTGTCCAATAACTACAGTCATAGACTTAGGGCCCAAACGGAAATTTTCCATACTATTTAGCAGTTCTCTATGTATTTTAAACTGGATTATTTCAATTAAATTAGATACTTGGTTAATGTTGCAATTATTACTTTTTTTGCCAAAAGATATCACTAGCAGGAGAGCTTTAGTGTAGCCAGTAAAAAAAATATTACCATATATAAATTACTGCTCATGTATCGGGGTATATAATAATTCATGTAATTTTTTTTAAATTTCCACCGAGAGTAACTAAATATTATATCATAAATTTTATCAATATTATATTTATTTGATTGGGGTGAAATTTTCAAAATTTCTATACCTATAGCAGCAATGAATTGAAAAAAAACATCTTTTCATGATTTCATTTTTTTTTAGGTGCATATGGGTACCCACATGTGGTCGAACGGGGCGTCGCGGCGAGGTCGGCGCATGTCTCTGGAGCTACCTCCGCGCCCCCTGCCCCTCAGCCCCCAGGACTCGGACTTCCTCCAGCGGCGGCCGGATCTTTTCTATCCATACCTTCCGGCACCCTTCCTTAATGGAATGCAGCAAAAGGTGAGACTCCCTCAGAAGATCAACATAAAATAGAATTTATAGCTAATACCTTGTGCTTTCAGTGACCAACTATTTCTTCAAATTTTAAATGTTCACTGCCAAGTAAAGGCACAATTATAGTGTCAAAAAATATTGATTCAATCACTCAGCGCTAAGAAACTATTACATATTCAGGATAAGCATAATTTCACATGCCAGTGTTCTGGAACCCTTAAAATGACACTTATAACAGTTATTAAGCATCAGGCAACTAGCACAAATCAAAACACAGATTTCATCTCTTAATGGTTTGTCAATATTAATGTTATCCATTTTCTATAGCTGAACGAGATCTCCGTAATTCAACAGGGCGCCGTCCAGAATGGACTAACATCACCGGGTGCCAAATTCCCCGGGTCTCTTCTCGGTTTCGGCCCCTTCCCTCCGCCGCCTCCTCTGTCGCAGCCGGGCTCGCCCCTCAGCGATAAGCCTCCTTCATCGTTGAGCTCGCCTCCGCCGGACAGAGACCAAGAAATGGAAGAGCGAAGGCGGGATGCTGAAGGAGTCTGGGAGATGCACTACGAGAGGGCAGCGGCGGCAGCTGCCGCTGCTGCTGCGGCCGCAGCAGACGGCGAAGGTCCCCTGCCTCTTCTCGGTCCACCACCAAGAGGCGAAGGCCTGGCCGCGTGACCGCACTTTTACCGAACGCACATCGGCCCGGTTGCGTTTCATAACGAATAGACGCAGCTACCGGAAAGAACAATACACCTTTTCCATACGTGCCATCAGTTAATGTCCTTTCAAAAATTACCATCACAACAGACAGTTGTTTCATAGTCAAAATTTGTTTTGAAACTGAAGTAAAATCATCAAGAGACCTGTTCTGAGCAATCGACGCCTCCTTACCATTCAATTTAATTTGGTTACTGACCTAATGCATTTATGTGCACATCTGTTATTATGAGTCCTATCCTAGATATGAAATAACGACAGTTTGTGTAAGGTTATAACTAAGAAATTGCTCAATTTGGTGATGGTAATTTTTAATAGTCGATGTTGCAATGTGCAGATTTTTTCGAAATCATTTTGTAGTTTGATCTAATTCGAAGTGTGCAAAACAGTTGCATTTTAGTGATTCATATTTGTTCTGCGTTGAGAATTGAATTTGATGCGATAGCGATATAGACAATGTGGGTAAAAAATATCTGATTACACTGTCTTTCCTGTCGCAGTCCTTGATATTATCGGCAGACTGGCAAATATGAACTCGAATGTAACGTTCCTATTTTTAAACTAGTCTGTAAAAAATACATAAACGATAAATTAAAAACATATTTACGAAACCGCCAAATGGGGCTATATAAAATAAACGTGAAAGAACACTATTCTAGGTCTGCGAAAATTAAGTTCGTCGCAAGTTATTATCAAACTTGCCTTCGACATTATTAAGTGCATTCATTGATACATTCTAATTTGATTTGTCCTTATGCAGTATCTATTTATAAAAAATATCATAATAAACAAACAAAAAGTAGAAATACCTAGTGTGACCATAGTATTATAATAAAAAAAACAGTTGAGATAATTTTAGGATGTTCGTCACATTTATTCGCATTATAAGTAGGTATGACTTAACTGCGCAATGCAGTATATGAACCCAGTGTATAATTTAACATAATGGACTCGTTTAATCTGTCATTTGAAGCCAGGTGAGCATTTGTGTGCCAGGGCACATCGTCTTTAGTATTTAAGTGTATTTTTAAGTGAAACTAGTGTAGAATCGGGCCTGAGGCAATGATCTGTGAAGCTGTGATACACGCCCGAGCCAACGGAGGGCTGCTTTCTTTTTTATTTATTAATTCAAATTATCGATTGACATATACGATTCGTATATAAGTCCATATCAATTTTTAAAAAGCCACTCATCCGGTTCAATCAAATTATATTAAATTATCATCGCGATTATTCATATTCCATATTATATATTGTATTAAAAACATTTTCAGAATGTTATATAGTAAAAACAAAATCACTCGCTTCTATCGCTTGAGTTGCGAAAAGATGTATGTTTTTTTTTTAAATTATTTTATCTAAATTATAGTCTAATATAAATATAGCATGGTGAAATCGAAATCGTTTAATTTATTTGTCGTATTATAAAAGAATATGTAAAACGCGGGCGAGTCCCAAGCTGTAAATGATCTACATTATAATTTAACATTGCATTATATTTTTATGAAGCATCTTCAATAAAGTTATATCAAATATCACATCTTTTAAGTATTTAATTATACACTTATTATAAAATAATATTAAATATATCCCCTATCATCTAAAAGTGACTGTAATAGGTATCTTCTGGTGTAAAATACGTTTCGAAGTATTATTAATGTGGATTACATGCATGTTGATAAAATCAAAAGAACTGTGAAATCTAGATTTGATACATTTATATTTAAGTTTGAGATTATTCAAATATTCAGTTCGAACTATGTTTCCGCCCGAGACACGTCTCATTTATATGTAATAAGTTTAATTAAAATTGTTTTTTTAATATGAATATTATTATTGTTACCTTTAAAGCGAGACTTTTATTATTTTGCATCAACACTCATGTGTATGTGTGGCATTATATTATCATATATTGTATTTGTACATAAGTATTATTAGATATGAAATAATATTATAGAAATATTTTATCTATTACTGTAATGTATTATCTATCAGTGACTGCCTAAATGATATTGTAACCAGATTGAAAATATCAACAAAAGGAAGATGAATAAATAAATGTGTGCTTAATTGAAGATACCATGTCCTCTTATTTCAAAAACCAAATATGTTCGAGATGCATTCAAAATCCATAATGGCATTTTAGTGGACTTATTGAAAGTTGATGACACCTGGGTATACAAGGTACTTTCTGATGGTTTTGCCATTATAGATTTAGGTCAGATGACAAGAACATTTTACAAAAAACTCACTGACAAAATATCTGTATGCAACAAAAAATAAAATTTAAATACAATATTCAGTTGAGAATTAGAATCCCGATACGGACTTTCATGAATCAATCGACAGAATTATTTTGAAGGCAAAAATCAAGATCTGACTATAAGTAGATAACTTCTATAAATATATAACAAAAAGATTTACAACCCTTTTACTCCCATTACTCTATTGGCATGCCAAAACTGCGTTACAATTAAAAAACTTAAACAACTGACCACCTGTAGACTTAGGGTGTGTATCTGTACGCTATACCATTTTATTTATTTTCTCATAGCAGGAAATTATTAAAAGATGGTGGGCATATATTGAGAGCATGTACACACTGACTCATTAAATAGGAACATAATTTCATTAAATAATAATGCAACCGTTGCCAAAGAATAAACTCGATCTATCTTATCTTAAATGTCACCGTCATAGGCGTTTGTGACTGAAGACGCTTAAAAGCTTTGTATTGAGAGACCATATCCTGCAAAAAATCTGACTATTCTATAAAAAAAAAAAGTTATTACAAGCAGTCAAGAGCAAAATGAGTCCGACGATACCCGAAATGCTCTTACAGAGTTGTATCAGGTAAATGGTAGATTTTCCGTCAACCAATAATTTAAATGAATATGGCAGATGATGTCATCATGTCATCATATGTTGCATACTACATAATTTTGCAAGAAAGCAAGGCAGGTACAATTTTGATGACACTGTTATGCCCCCTGGAGAGTAATCCTGCTTACGGAACAAAGGGAAGTGAAAGTGGTGAAATAAGCATGGTCAGCTGAAGGTTAATATTAAAAAATTTGCCTTCGTTCCTACAATTTTTTAAACCAAGTTCGCTCTCAATGAGGAATGAGTGAACTACTAAAGAAAGGCTCTACAGTTGGCAATTTGTAATTCATAAACATATACAGTAAAAGTCCGTTAATTAGAACAACGATAATTCGCAATTCGAAATTTTCATAATTTGCTCGTCCCAATATTGACTTTTCATAGTAAAATGTACCGTTAATTCGAAATATCGCTTAATTCGTAATTCGTAATTTTTTTCGCCAAAATGTACATACGATTTCTTGTAATTCGAAATTTTGACAGTTCAACAATTTCGAAATTTTGATAATTTCGCAGTTTGTTAGGTTAAAAGTTAGTCAACACATTGTTTTGAAGAGTAAAGCTTATGTAAACCATTAGTGTAAGTGAGACATCTATATTAAGTGAAGTATCGTATGTCAAAATCGAATTCGAGCATTTATAACATTGGTGGAAATAAATATTAGTATGAACCTAACTTCACTACAATGGTACATTTTTATAAGTATGTATATACCTACCTAAACGTCATTCTATTTTACGCGCGAATACCTTAAATATAAGTGACTAAAAATCAAATATGTTAACTGTTTTTTATTCATGTGAAATGCCTGTCCATAAAAAAATCGAAAAATGGCCGCGAAAATTCATTTTTTAGTGTTCGCGTAATTCGTAAATCGATTTTTTTGGTCTATAAAAATCGAAAAAATTGCCGCGATGTTCCAGGCTGTCTACAATTGCCGCGAAAAATTCATTTTTTAGTGATCGCGTAAATCGTAATTCGATTTTGATCCATAAAAAAAATCGAAAAATGGCCGCGATGTTCAAAGCCGTCGACAATTCCCGCGAAAATTTCTTTTTTTAGTGATTGCGTAATTTGAATTTATTTGGTCCAAAAAATCGAAAAAATGGCAACGATGTTCCAAGCCGTCGACAATTGCCGCGAAAATTCAATTTTTCATACTGATCCCGTAATTTTTTCGAATTTTTTGAAAATAACCCGTTTTCAATTAACGGACTTTTACTGTATAGTAATTTTTGCATCCCAACATCCCTCAATAAAGCAAATTCCATAGACATTTCCATTCAGTATAAGTGTACTTAAATATTAAAAACGAAACATGCTAAGATGAATCTTAATCTCTCAACAGTAATGGCCCTAGTCTATTCTTTGAATGTGTTATTTATGAATATTTTTTTGATTGCTTTTTTTTAAATTCAAATCAAATAACATACCAATAAAACTGTAACCAAAATTTTCGAATAGGTTATAATTCCCAAATAATGTGTTGGCATATAACGGAAACCATCTACCATGCTAGTGGGGGATGTACTGTATCATATTTTTGGATTGCATAGAAAAAAGTATGGACAAAAACAACTCATTACCAAACATAGGTATTTTATTAGATGGGTTAATATTTCTTCAACAGAGACATCTTCCGTTAAAGACAATTACAATGACAAAATTAGAAAACATAAACTAAAGCTTTTGAAATGTAAATGATGAAAATCAAAAATCATCTCATAATAATTGAATACATATAAATCGAATTTGATCTAAAAGTTAATAACACTAGCCAATTTCTTAACGCGATTAAGGAGTAAATCTCCTTCCCTGATGGTCGCCTGATAAAGTGCACCACGGTCAGATGCTCCGGTGGAAGTTCCACTCGCGCTGCCAACAACAGCCGTTCCGTTACCAGCTCCAGTCACCACACAACCATTCACAGCATCAATGCGACACTTCAAACGACCTGCTGCGGTAAATCTGAAAAATATTTTTTTTTGTTTAATGATTTTTTTATAAATAAAATATTAACAGCACTTCAATTCAGTGTTCCAAAGCAAAAAGTGGTCTATTTTGGGCAATGGGTTTATATACTGAGAAAGATGATATAAATTAAAAGTTTCGATATATAATAAGTATATTTATTTACTTCACTCACTTTCTGATGTAAACAAAAAATATATCAAGGTAAACTATTTATTTATTTATTTAAGAAAAAAAGCAAATCATGGCATTACAGCTGACACCAATGCGCCATGGATTTAACAAATATAAATACATGCATTTATATATATATACATACATACATGTAAATATATAATAAAAATCACAAATTAATTAAAAATTAAAAATAAGATGAAAATTACAATAGTCATAAAAAACAGAGAGGAAAAATTATTATTAATATCACATTAGAAATTTTCAAAGTAGTCAACCGAGTGAGTTCTGACAAAATCAACTTTTATTCATAAAATATAGTATTCGTCTGAACTCACTCACGCCAATATGAAATACGCCGACATCCAAAGCAATGCCGTTTAAAATTGTTAAAGCTCTTCCCAGTGACATTCCCATAGGCAGATTGGTTCTACCCCTTGGAAGAACAAACAACTCATGTTCACGATTCCTCAAAAAATTATCAGGGACATTCAATTTAACATTCTCAAGAATGGTGGAATTCTCATTTTAGCCTCGGATAAGTCGAAAGAAATATGTGGAATAAACTAATAATATTTGTAATGTTAACTTATTTATATTGTAAAATTTATTACTTTTAAGGTGTTCACTGTCAATACTTGGTGGAAAGGCATTATAATAAAAATAATAATACATTTTTAGTACTTTTTCCACATAAAATTTATTTGATCAGGACCGGTTTCGCTCATGGCGAGCATTGTCAAACTAGTTTGCATTGCTAAGAGGTCTTCAACATTTTATTTATAGTCTGTTTTTCTTGTAATTTGCTTCAATTTATTTGCTTAGTTGTTTTACCAATTGTTTGTCATACCTTGTTTTTCATACTTAACTTTTGTATAAATATTACTGTTTTATTGTATTCCTTATCAGTTGAAAATGCTCGCCATGAGCGAAACCGGTCCTTACCAAATAAATTTTATGTGGAAAAAGTACTAAAAATGTATTATTATTTTTAGTAAAATTTATTGTTCAGATAACGTAATATAAATGACATGTGTTTAGAAGACTAAATAATGAAAAGTCAAAGGCACCCATTTGTAGACAAAATAAGTTTCTCTATACCTTGAGATTTCATCTTCAATATATTCCCTGGTGAGGCCAAATGTTGTAGCAATATTGTTAAGGCTGAGACTGCGGTAAGCTCGGAGCAGCCATTCGTAGGCTTTGATGCGCATCTCACGAACATAGTGGTGGTAATGCGGGAAGAAGACGGGATCTGTACAGATTTGAGTTTCAACCTAAAAGGGTAAAATAAAAACAAACATAATGCAAGGTCGATAAATATTTACATAGGCTGTTATTGGAATAAACTTTATAACTAGCTGTATACATATTTTCGATGGTTTCGGCGGTAACTTTGTGGAAGTTCATTTTAATATAAAATTAATTACTTAAGCAGAACTTTCAACGATAGTAAAATGAAGATGCATAATGCAAAGAGGCGAAACACGTGTCACAGTTAGTTACACAATTAATGGAATAATCAAAGTTATTTTAAATTTTAGCTGTATACATCTTTACTCATTTTACCGGCAGAAAATAAAATATCACTTGTAACTATGATTTATTTTAGCTTTTTCAATAATATAAATAGCTTACCCATGCAAGACTTTTCATGAAGTCAGCGTATCTACATTCATGGAGCGCTTCAACAAACTCTCTGAGTTCTGGAAATTGACAACGCAATGCTTGCACAGTTGCGCCTTGCTTTTGCAATGTGGTCTGAAGTTCATGTCTGGCCAACGCAATCATGCATGCCAATACACAGTATTGAACGATTGTACCTAATATAAGAAAGGAAAAAAAACATTCAATATCGTAATCATTGAAAACATACATTGTAGAACACTGAAATTTTGTGTACAAGATTTTTCGATATTACGCATGACAGCTTCCAATGTTGATTGCATGTCAGTTCAAAGGATAAATTGAACAGAAAATATTTTGACAAAAAGTGGTGGTGAGTCAGTCATCGGGCAACTTATTATTTTATTTTTTAAATATTACAAAGAAGAATTAAATTTTACTAAAATTGTGGAAATAATATCTTTGAATGTATTTCTAAAAATATGCCTAGGAAAAATATGAATTAATGCAGAACATCTCTTACCAAAGTCCACCAACTCATATGATTCAAACGTTGAGACACAGTCAATGAAAAGCTCAGCTGCATGCGTGTAGTCTCTGACGGATAGACAGTATAACGCTTCGTATGCCTTGAGTTTGTTACGGGAACGCCAGTCACCACCGCGGTCAACAAGCTCGTGGGCCTAACAAAATTATAACGCATTCGATAAGAGCCAGTCGCCGTTTACAGTCATGCCAGTCGTTACGTGCCATGAGTTGGCAGAAAGCTAAGAAATTGGTGAGGGACAGTGAATCTCAGAGTCAACGTACGGTGGCCAAATGCTTGGAATAGTATATGTAGTAATGCTCTCAAAATGGCCAAGGTTAAATAGGGAGGCATGATCATATACACCAAGAGCAACCTTGCTATTGATCTATATTGAAACAAAGCCCCATCTTCATAATATTAATCACTTCTTTAAAAATACATAACAGTATTTTTGTGTTGAGAACGTAACTGATAAAGAAGAAACAAGGATATGAAAAATATTTTTGATTTCAATTCCCCATTTGATTTTTAAGCAACATAACCAAACCACTGTGTGCTCGTAAATACACAATTTAAAAACGAAATCAAGTTAACATGTTAATTAAATAGGGTAGATTGAGCTAATAGAACTTAACTTTTAAAAAACTTAACCTTTTTTTTTTCTAGAACATTGCAATAATGAATTCTGATTCTTCATATTTTACAGTTCATAACACAATGTCAAATAGCGCAAGCTTGTACTGAAACAACAATAAACCACAAATCCTTACTTTATGAATAGCTTTTCCCATCTCTTTCACGTTGCATCCATGGAAATATGCAATCCTAAAAAGGGCAAAGATAGCTTCTAATCGCCTATTTGTAGTTAGTGTTGTGTCTTCATGTTTACTTATCGCAAGGGCAGTAGCCTCTTTTTGGTCTCCGATGGAACAGAGGTAATCCAATCTGAAATTATTTATGCTATATAGTAACTAAAAAAATAAAATAGTGAACTGATCTTGTAACAGAGAATGTTACATACAACAAGAAAACCATATACAAAATCATTTCTAACATTTTCGAATGCTCATAAAAGTCAAGGCAGTTTAACACTATTGTGATTGATTTTTTCATCAAACTTAATACAATTCAACAACAATTTAGGATATAATAATAAATAATTGACCTGCTCTAATAGTAATTATTTTAAATAAGCAGTGATAAGTAAAGACATCCTAAGAAATGAGGCGTAAACTAAGGTAACAAAGTTGGCACATTTTAATCACAGATTTAATTAACAGGATCATAATGACTCCAAATAATAAATAAGATTTTGTAAAAAGAAATTCCAAGGCTGATAGTTATCACAGTTTATGGTTTGATTGCTCAAATTACAGATTTTTGTCCTCTTTAGGATTGCAATCACAGAAAAATTTATGGCAATTAATAATAAGATTTGGGTTTGTAAATTTCATGTGTAATGTGAAATTTTCTGACTATGTGAAACCTTTCTTCCAAGATTCGGGAAAAGGATAATGTCAACAAATATTTCGACCTTTCTCTCAGAATCTGTCATTAAATATAATTATCAAATATTACACCAATAGTAATACGATGACAAGCGATGGAAAAGCTGTTAAAATTTGTATTGTACAGCTGTGATATTTCCGGTAATTTTCTTTTCTTGCAATTAATATGGGACATGCAAATTCAGTTTTTACTATTATTATAGTTTTATAGTGAACTAAATTTTGGATTTTATGACCTAGATCCTACATCCACAACACAAACAAAAGTTAGCAGGGATAAAATAGTAAAAACAATATATTAGGTTTGAAAGTGTCCACGACTACTGTTTGAGAAAACTCTTCCGAATAGAGGTTTGTGATATATACTGTCGACAGATACCAAATTTTGGAAAGCTTACAGTAGCAACAACGATATCCTTAGAATAGCGTTGTTTGAAACAGTAAAATTGTCGAGTTAAAACTAACCTGTCTTGCCACACTGGGGTTTCAGAATCATCTTCTTCGAAATTGGCTAGTCTTCTTTCATTTTCTTTTGACATATCATCGAAAAGCTTTTGATTGAATTCCCATCCTAAATCAGTGCATACTTCGCGATAATAAGGAGCCATATTATCGGCTTTGATACCTTGTAATAACCGCTCTTTGAGTTCTTTGTCATTTTTCAATTTGGGCAAACTGAGTTTAAACTTGACCGAAGCAAGTAGCATGAAATCAGGCGTTTTTCCTTCTGCGGACAGCTCCATGTTGTTTATGAAATGGAATTAAACTTGATATACAATTAACGAGTAACAGCAATTTAGTAAGACCGTGACACTTGTCAATGGAAATTGTAAAGCCAAGATGAGAATGCAATTAACTGTGACTAACTTCGGGTCATTGTATAAAATATCGTTTTAGCATAATATAGTAAAAAGAGATTCAAATATTACTAGATATATTTTATTTCAATATTAAATTAAATAAATCATGTTTTGGAATTCTCCTACTAATTATCTAAAAGATTTTTTTCAATTTCTTTTACATATTTTGTAAAAATCAGAAGTCAGGATTAGTTTTGCTAGTATGATAATTTTAAACATTCATATAGAAATATAAAAAGTTTGCTTTATTAATTTAAATTAGATGCTTTTCCACTGAGAATTAGCAGTCAGCACATTAAACGTGATAATTTGATCATGATGAGTTTTAGCATCATAACTATATAATACATAATATATTCATTATGTATCATATTTTAATTGGTCAAAAAAATTATTTTTCTATTTAAAAATAATTTATTCCGAAATAATAAGTCACGATGATCATGAAAAATTTAAAGAAAATTTCTGTTGTGAATTCACTTATCAATAATTATAATATTTTATGATTTTGCCAATAATTTACTTTTAACTTTATGATATTGGTATACGAGTTCAAAATATAGTGCTACACGTCCGTACTATATGCACGATAATCTTTCATTTTTATGGTTTCTCAGTCGATGATTTAAGTATCTACATTTCTGAAGGTATGCGATCAGTAATCTACGAAGAGACTTTCAATTGACACTGACAAAATTCAACAGTAAAAATGATGTTTAAAAATATATTTTTTTGGATATTTTTGTTGGCAAATTATGGATCGCTATCTAACGTAAGTTCCAAAAATATTTATTTTATTTTTTCATATAATATATATTTTAATAAAAGGCTTGCATGTGAGTATGATTAATTATATCGATTTTTTTTTGATCTTAAGGCGGAACATTTCAAAGTGACCGATCAAGTATATTTTGATATAAGCAAAAATGGTGAACCTCTTGGAAGAATGATAATTGGACTTTTTGGAGAAATTGCACCCAAAACGGTGGAAAATTTCAAGCATATCGCGACTGAAGGAATAGATGGGAAAACTTATGCAGGCACAAGATTTCATCGAGTAATAAAACGATTTATGATTCAAGGTATGAACAGGGTTTCATCATCTTTTATATTTTTTAAATAACAGTCAAAGAAAAATCAAGCGATACGCTTTTTCCTGCAATTGCTAGTTAATTTTAAGATTTGGCCAGGGTGTGGGAAAGGCTTTGTATTTTTAATTAACAAATCAATATATGTAGGACGCTTGCAAATTACATACATTAAAATTATTGGATGATGAAAACTTTATATTACTTCTTATAATACTTAGGCTATAGTTTTTTAACGGTGACGTAAATCTTGCATAACTTGCATTCTTCATAATAATGTATATAAATATATTACGTCTAAAATAGAATAGTTAATAATATTGCTTTTACGTAGCGCATATATTTTTATAAATTTAATATTCTAACCATATTTTAAGAACAGTTTGATGGTTTGGCTTATATTCCACTCAATTTTAATACACGATATGCTGTTGAATATTATTATAATTATAATGCAGTGCTGCACTTCGTCACCAATTTTGTAGATAATAATATACGACAACTTACTTTTTGTACGATACCCAACACATTTTTTCGAACTGTACCGCAACTTAAGCAATAATTGCTGATCAATTGGATGTTTTTTAATTTGACTTTTAAGCATTCTGTTTTTGTCTGATTTTTGATTGACTTAAATAAAGATAGTAGACGATTTCTACAAAAAATAGAGTATATTACGTCCACCCTTTACTAGAGCACTGGATATATGACAAACACAGGGCTTTTTTTTGAAAAGAAAGGTGCCGGAACTCACTTCGTGTAAAGCTTTTTACTAAACAAAATTATATTCACATATCATTTAAGTAAAATTTGTCTAATTGATTTCGAAATATGTGGAAAAGGGTGCCGGAACGCCGTTCCACCACGTTAAATGGAAAAAAGCCCTGGACAAACATATCATATATTATGTAATTTACTTGATTGATCATAAAACTTAATTCAGATAATTTCAAGTATGCTTTAAATCAGTGATGCACAACCTGCGGCCCTCAGTGACATTTCATGCGGCCCAATATGACAAATATTAACACATTTTTTCTTCAGAACTTTTTACGGACTATAGAAGAATAGTATAAAAAGCTGGCCATTCTCCCAAAATGGTTGTGCATCATTGCTTTAAAAAAACTTTAATACGAATAAATAACATAATAGGTGGAGATATAATAAACAATGACGGCCGGGGTACTATAAGTATTTACGGGCCAAATTTTGAAGACGAAAACTTAGAGACTGAATACCGAATATCAGGATTAATCTCTATGGCAAATAAAGGTTTGAATGATACTTCCGCAAAATATATATAATATAATATGGACTAAATCATTTAATGTAAATGCATCAAATTGTTTTATAGGTACAGACACGAATGGATGTCAATTCTTTATTAACACCATCCCGACACCGTGGCTAAACGGACAACATACAATCTTTGGAAAGGTAATAATGAAAATTCTTCGGAATAGATAGTAAGAATTTATTGATTATAACTTATAATCAAGTACGAAAGGTAGGTGCTGTATTAAAAATCTACTGTCTATTTACCATATTATGTATGGTCTAAATCAGAAGTTACCGCCGAATCCATCGAGAGTGTTCATAGATTTCCTTAAAATGTACGAGGAAAGTTTCAATTTTTTCCATTAATCTGGGTTTCAATTTATTTTTAGGTTGTGGAAGGCCAAGATTTTGTTCACATTATAGAGCATATTTCAACAGATATCGATGACCATCCAACTCGTGAAGTAATAATAGAGGGATGTGGTTTAATTGAAACACCAGCGCCATTTTTTGTATCAGATGAGCCATATGAGTATGCATGATATAGTTATTGATCGTGTTACTGTGCATTTAAAAAAATATATTTATAAATCAACGACTACAATGATCAATAAAAATAAAAAAATTTCATTTTCAGCATTTGGGCGTGGTTGCGTGCTTCTGCGGTTCCATTAACGATGTCGTTTTCAATCTTGGGAGCATTTCACTGGATGATTAGAAAAATGGAAATATAGTCAATCTCTATTTCTTGTTTAATTATTGAAATCTTTTCCAAATGAAAAGTTTTTTTTATTATGTTGGTTGATAATTGAGGCAGGCGATACATTAATGTGTTCTTCTGATTTATTTTGTAATCTTTAGTCATTGAGAAATTAAAAAAAAATGTAGGTAGTGAAATTTTACGTTTTATGACTAAATAAATAATATGCCATTTGATGTTTGCGTTTTTTTTACTGTAGGTGCCCACATTCAGCTAAAATAAAAAAGATAGGTTTTGTTGAAATCGTGATGTGACATTAATTACACTTTTATTTTATGGATTTTACCCAAATCTTATATAAGATTTTACGAAATAGCTGATGCTCGTTAAATAATTATTTAAATATTACAGACAACTACCACTGTATTATTTGTGTTTTCTTGAAGCAGTGGCTTTCAAACTTTATTAATTTTATTTCATATACAAATTAAAGTGTTTTTTTATCATGTGCACTTGATTGTTTGATATTTTTTTTGCGGCTCCCCTAGCACATTCCCACGCCTCCTGGCTTGAAGACCACTGTTCTGGAGAGAAATCATTTCAAATATTGAGAATGTATGATTATTTTGCCGCTAGATTATTGATTGCTTAAGAAATATAGGGCAGATTTTGATATAACTTTATACAATAGATAACAATAAAATTATTTAAAAAAATCAAAATTCATCACACTAAACATTCATTACATTTTATAATAAACTATTTGCTCAATGAGTTTGTGGGTAGGTAGGTGTATTGAGTACAATATATGGGGAAAAATATAAGATGATACTAGAACACTAATAGCATTCCTACCAACCTACAGACAACATATTATGTTTATTTTTGGACGTAGTCCATTAATCGTGCCTTTTGTATAGAATAGAAATTGGGAGTTAAAAATGACTATAAAGCATAAATAAAACAAAAACTTTATGGGATTTTCCCTGTACACTGTGATGCTTTTAATGTGAGTGTCTTATCAACTTATTTTACATAAATGAAGTGTCGATTCTATTGGAATAGTAAAAAATACACTGACAGATTTTCGATTAACACAAAATAGAGTATTGTGTATTAACTATTTCTTGTTATCAGTTCTATTAGATTTTTCCTTGTATATAGTCTTTTAAAGTTTGGTTCATTATTTAGAACTTATGCATTGGAAGTAAGTATCATGCTACCATAGGTTTGATGATTATTATGACATACGATTAAAAAATTGGAAATTTGTCGCATTAAGTAATCATTGCACCCACCAATGTAATAATTAAAAAATATTTATTGTCAAAATATAAATACGCAAATGAAATTATAAAAAATACCGTCCATATAAGTTCAACTCTGGGTAGATTACTCTCAGTGGAAAAAGTACTACTTAAAAATTTGAAGGCTACGCCTACCATCATTACCAAGAATATTTTATTTTCGTGGGACAATGTTAGCAATTAATTACGTAGTATATTTGTATTTCAAGAAAGATAATTCGTAGTATGTTTTAATTGTGTGCCAAGTCTAGATCCTTCTTTCAATCTCTACTGCTCAGAAATACTATTGAATTTATTAATTTAACTAAATAATTGATGTTGTCTAGCTGCTCCACACAACAATGATTTTGGAGATTACTGAACTTGCAATTTAAAATATGCAACATTTGTGTGTGCATTTTTCTGTCAATTAGATGAACTATACCTTTTTAGATGAGAACTAATATTCACATCCACTAGAAAGAAAATATTTCCATATTTGGTGTTTGTATCCGTTTCCATTATTTGATGTCAAATGTTACATTGAATCATTAGTAATCTAACATTTTTTAATTTGGTGTTTTGGCAGACTTCCAAATAGAGCTGAATATTTGAGTCATAGTTTGCCAAGAATGCTAATAATTATTCCTTGATGTCAATGTATTTTTTAAAACATATCAGTTTCAATGTTGTCAATTAAAATAGCAAACACTAACGTTTAAACGATTATTGTAACTCACATAAGACTCTTTCATCGATAAAAACGTTATATATTTCCATTAATGTGTCCTCATTTTAACAATGAGGAATTTAAAAAAAATTGCTTCTCTTTATGCTATGTGCATAACCAGACATATTTTTAATTTCAATTAGTTTTCAGATCGCATTCAAACGAGACCGATACTTTTCTGTAATACCAATACAATCCTTAAAAAGATAGTGACGTAAAATATTTTTTATGATAAATTAACATGGCTAATATTTAATTAATATGAAAATTACTGACCAAAAAAAATATTCTAATTCCCGGGATTGATTTATTTCAATCCCGGGATCAAAATTTTGGTCCAGGACTGGAAACCCTAATTGTATTACATTATAGTGAAGGAGTCTTTGTTTGAATTATTTTATATATGTGAACCTCTATTGTATCATCTGCAATTCCAAAAAATACCGAACACATGCTAGGATGTACATATGTATTATATTTATAAATAAACTTGACTCATTTCTCACTCTCTGTTTTAAACTTGTTTACCAGAGATTGAATATAATAATGCACTGCCATTGTTTTTGATAATTATTTAATGTTTCTTTTATTAAAAATATTTCTTTTGTGTTTCAGATTTTTAGATTATTTTATAGCCATACCTGAACGGTAATATAAATTGGTGATTAACCTGCCCTTCAAAAAATATGGCGACCGATTCAAGCCTTGTACAAGCTATTTACACATTTAAAGGAAAGAACAATGACGAGTTGTGCTTCCAAAAAAGGGAGACATCATAACAGTTTCCCAACGAGAAGAAGGTGGATGGTGGGAAGGAACTCTTGGGGAAACGACCGGCTGGTTTCCCAGTAATTATGTTAAAGAATATAAAGGTATTTTATAAACAAAAATCATGTTATTAAGTCTGCTGTTTTAACTGTTATTTTTAAAATAAAAAAATGCAACTACTGTTACTAAGAGTAAGGTGTTCAAAATTCATAAGTTTCTCTTGAGAAAATAAATCCATAAGCTGATTTCATGAAATTTACATTTATATTGTTAATTAATAATCTGAAGTATAAAATATAAAATACTCGCATATTTCTGAAACCTATAATATTGCAAACAGTGATTTGACAGTTTACAGTTTATTGTGCTTGAAAAATTCAGAACTACATATGTGACTATTGTCATATTGCGATTATTTCTCAATTATGCTTTATTATGAAATGAAATAGTTGACAACTTTTCCTGTGACTCGATATTGCACTTTAAATGTGTTGAATAACATAAATAAGATTGAACTCGAATTATTGGTGAATGTTTTGTCAACAGATTCAGGCGGATCAGCAGCCACTTCCCCTGTTCGTGCTCCATCAGAAATACAAGCTTTCAGAAATGTAGTTTTAAAAGATATAATTGACTCAGAGAAAGCTCACGTAGCGGAGCTGCAAGGCCTTGTTACAAACTTTTTACTCCCATTAGAAAAAAGTGATCTGTAAGTTAATTTTACTATGAGTTTTCAGAAGAATTGATGTCAGGTTAAAAAATAACATGGTATCCCAACCTCTATTAGCACTCTAAAGTTTCATTTGAATTTTAACTTATTGTCTTTATAAATTCTGAATACCATTACTTGATATTGAATGAAGTGTGAGTATAGTGGGTGTAAAAATTAACATTATAATACTTAATTATATACTGGTTTTCCTTGACCACAAATTCAAATCAAGGCTAAATATACATTTAATGTAGTTGGTAATAGTTCCCGTATACACTTTGTCTGATTAAAGTTATTTAAAAAATGTAAGTGTTCTAAATAACACAATTTTTCTTTTCTCAAATACCAACAGTAAAAATTGTGAATTAAACTCATGTTAACTATGTAATTGTATTGATAATGCCCCTTTTCTTTACCATAAATAATGACATTTAGTACAATAAAGCTTCATTTTGCTTTCATTGCAATTTTTTTCATATATTATCTCCCCTCCACATTCTCTAGATCAGTGGTCCCCAAACTTTAACTCGCAAGCACCAGTAGCTTGTCGTGGTATTAAAAACTATGTATGATACATAATGTAGTGAAATAATGTACGTGCGGCATAATTTACCTCCAAAAAATTGATGGCTGTAAAAAAATAATATATACAAAAACTATGTATGTTAGACTCCTTCCCCTTATTATTTTGTTAATTCTAGGGCACTCATTTGATCTCCATGTAATTTAAATATCTTCAAATCAAAACCAATTGAGTTTGGTTGGTGAGTTTGGGGACCAGTGCTGCAAGATTAAGTATTTTGATGATAATGTTATGATTGCGTGTTTATCTTTTAGATAAATAGAATGCGTTATCTTTTGTGTTTTTCAGTGTCACTCGAGATGAGTTCAAACAGCTCACAGGGAATATCTTGGAGGTTTTACAAACCCACGAAGAACTAGTCGCTTTGGTCGAAGAATGTGGCACCAAAAGTGGATCGGATCAGAGAGTCGGCGGACTATTTCTACAGTGGGCACCAAAAATAAAAGCCGTACACCAGACCTATTGTGCTTCACATCCGAGGGCTGTGTGTATTTTAGACAAGTACAAGTATGTTTCACATGTTAATAATATTTTTTTTATGCCTACAACAAAAACTGAATGAAAATCTGCTCCTCACTTTGCCAAAAATCTTTACCCTGTATCAGCATTATTTTGAGGGGATTAGTCTTTTTTTTGATCGGCTGTTGTTCAATAGAGCCATTGTCTGGGGCTGCCGTAATATTATATTAATATGTAGAGCTTAAGGAGATTAATTGCACTCTTGAGATCTCAGTCACAAAGCAGTGTATTCTTCCCTGAGCTAAAAAGTTCTGCGTTCCCTGGCACTTGTACCTGTGGTGCTGCATTGCTTGGAGGTTGTGACAGGCAGGCCAATAAATAGGGATTTTCGAATTTTTGTGAGATCACATCAATGGTATGAACGCGTCCACACCAACAAAAAAATATTTTTTCTTTATCTAAATCTACATAAAGCTTATCATTTCATGACAAAAAGTATAAAACTCTTTATTAAGAAATGTTATATGGCTTATTATTGAACACTAGAGACGAGTTAAACGCCTTCATGGAACGCCATGGAGCAGTGTGTCCCGGCTTATTAGTGTTGACTACCGGACTCAGCAAACCATTTCGCCGCCTTCATAAATATGCGGCAATGCTTCAAGAGCTCGGCAGACATGTGGTGGAATCTCATCCTGATAGAGGGGACACGCATCGAGCCGTAGTTGTGTACAAAGACATTGCAGTGAGTAGATTTAAATATTTTGTGCATGTGTATTACTGATTTATTTTTGTTTTCATTAGCAATGAATTCTGCGAAAAGCCACTGTGATTTGCTGAAAGTAAAGCGTCACAGCTTATGAATTTATAAATATTAAATATTTTATTTGAAGATTTTAATTTATTGTTTATCTTGTATCTCTTAACATGTATGTTTTATGTAGATATTTTGTAATTTTTACGTGAAATAGTCAACGTGTGCTGCAACTAGACGTCAAAAAGAATTAGAACTGCAAGTAGTCACCGGAGCGGTTCGGGGATGGCGGGGTGGCGATCTGGCTTCTTTAGGTGAAGTCCTTCATATGGGAGGAGTCGCGCTTGGAGACACTCATGCTGATCGTTACTTTGTACTGTTTCCTGCCGAGCTTCTCATTCTATCCGTCAGTCGAAGAATGAGTGCTTTCGTTTATGAGGTCAGTTTTAAGATAATGATTATTGTAATTCATTTGTCTATTAGGTATTTTATTTATCTTCAATATATAATATAATACAAATACCATGTTAATTATTGGAATGATTTTTTATAATGATGAAGACTAGTTTAGTTCATTGTGATCAACATCAAATGACGAAATATAAAGCAGGATTATTAGGTATATCGAACAATTGGTGTAAGAAATATAAATAACTATAAGTTAGGCAAGCGTTACAATACCACTCAAAGAAAGAAAGTGTTTGTTTTTATTGAAGTGCTTTGGAATGCACAATATTTTTGATGAATAATTTCACTAACATTGATCGGTATCGATGACATTGGCTGTTTGTCTTTTGCCGATTGTCTATGGTACGACACACACGCCACCTACTGAAAGTTAATTGTACTATGCGTATAACCTTTGTGCAAGTGCAACAATAAGTTTTCAATGTTTTATCGTAATCGGATGAACGGTATGGCAACGCATAAAATACGAACAAACAAACATTGATTTTTATATATTAGATGACAGATAATGAAATCAAATTCTACATAAATGCTCTTCCATCAAGAATTGACAGTTAACACATATAGAGTTAAATTGCTTTTTTAATCAAAAAAATAATCTCACTTTAAGATCAGTCCGTTATCTAATCAATTGGTTTACTACATTGGTAAATAAATTATATTATAGCCTTGTTATTGAAATCATTGATTAATTATTATGTTTCCATCTTTATTTGATAAAATTCAGATTTATTTATATAAAAAAAAATTATACCCACATTGAAGTTATTTAAAAAATTATATAAAGATAAATTACCTAACAGTGCAAATTGATGCATGATAGTTTTATATCAGTCGCATTTTCTTTGACCTTCACTACCGCTATAATAAATTGCTAATGTAATAGAAAATATCTTATATATAAAACCGAAACGGCGTATGTATGTATGTGGGTCTGTAATTCCCTTTTGCATTGTTGCAAGTTGCAATATAATAATGTTTATTATTTACGTGAAGGTATTATTTGATATTTCTTTGACAGCAAATTAGATTTTTTCCTTGAATTTGGACGTTTTTATGGGTGAGAATGGGGCTGTCATCAAATTAAATAAAGTTTATGATTTTATTTTAACTCTATTTTGGATGTTAGATTTTGTGATATAATTATGTCGAATGATATAACATTAAATAATTATTGGTCGCTTAGTCCGAGCGACGCCGGGTAGCAATACTAGTTTGTAATAAATGTGTGTAGGAGTTTCGGAAAGTCGATTTAAATTAAATACCATTGAACGCAAAAGGGTATCTTATAAACACAGTTCAGCTGTTTCAACATTTTTTGTGAATTGTGTTTAGTGAAAATTCCAATGCAGATTTTACTCATGTTTATTTGAGCTAAAGAGAAGCAAAAAAAGTTTCTAATATTGCATTAGAATCATTGAAATTAATTATAAAAATATTCTTAATTTTGACAATATTCTAGGGAAGTTTACATTTGTCCGGTATAAATGTATCCAAATTAGATGATAACGAAACGAGAAAGAACGCCTTCGAAATCACTGGCCCGCTAATCGAAACCATTGTGGCCGTCTGTCAAAGCAACGCTGATGCACAAAAGTGGGTTAGTCTTCTTCAGCAACACTCCAATTCTGAACACATCGTTCTCACCGGTAGAAGTCAACCGCAGTCTCCTTCACATGTGAGTTGATGCAAAATTTTATTTATAATTAATTTTTAAGTCCATACAAAACTATACTATGTTACTGAAACACAGTCAGTCTTAAAAGTTGCAGCATAATATATAATCTGAAAGCAATACTGTGATTCAGTAAAATATACTGAATAGAGATCTAAATAGAAATACAATAGTAATGATTCTTTTTTATTATTTTAATGCTGAGGGTGCTTTGTGGTTCTTCAAAATCAAATTTTAACCATTCAAATTTTGTACACTTCTATAAGTTTTGTCACTAACAACCTAGGGCTAGTTTGAGTTCATCCATACACATAAATGCCTGACAATACTTACTGAAATGTATTTGAATCATTCAAATTTGAATAAAGGTATTTTGATTTATGAATATATTGTTGGAAAAATGCACTAAATTCGCTAATTATCTTTTTTTAACTATTTCAATTGAACTGATTTTGATTTTGGCATGTTTAGTGGTTTAAAAAACTGTTTTTTATATAAGGAGGTACTTTCAATATTTCTTCATGTTTACTTAAAATGTGGGTTTTTGGATAGCAGGAGTCAATCTGCTCATCCGGCCGAGGGTCGTTGACTCTTCCCAAGGCGAGAAATCCTCGAGATAGTCTTTACCATGTGACAATGCCTCCTTCGACATATCCTTCGGCCTCTCCTTATGCGGCTCTCTCGAAATACTTTGCAAAGCTCGTCAGGTTGAGAATAATAACTAGAGCGATACTCAAACAATTGTTGTACATACACGCGGGAGATCCGCCTGATATGACCACTGTAAAGTTTCGACACCGACACACGACCCAAGTTAAGTTGCGGATCAATGAGCATGGAGGACTTGAAAGCGACGATTCAGATACAGATAGTGAAGACGAGAGTGAAAGTTCTGTCAGCAGCAGAGAATATCTTCTATCTGAACCTGAAGTATCCGCTAATGGAAAAATGGAACGACAAGATGCTATCGACCTAGGCAGCAACAAAAGTATTTCATCGGCGGACGGTACCCGTAAAAGCAATCCATTCGGGTACATAAGATACTATAACACGACTTCTGATGCATACGCAAATGAAAAAAGTGATATCCCGAGTGACATTCGAATCGTTGACTGCACTCATGAAATATTTATGGGAGTCGATCAAATAAAAGAACAGTTCTCACCGGACGTTCAAGATATCCCTCGTCCCTTGATACGAATAATGCAAGATGTTTCCGTTGACAGCGCCGATGGCAAATCACTAAGAACCCCTTTAGCATTTATTAATCAATATTCGGAGTGCTCAGATAACTCGAGCTTCGATTGTACCAGTTCAAAGCCTTACATGGGGTGTGAAGATTTGGTAAATTTAGATCAAAATTTGGCAATAGAGTCAATGGGATATGAAAAGTTCAGTCATGTCAATCTATTGAGGCAAAGTTGTCCCACGAAATTCGTCGCCGATAGGTTTAATGATTCTTCTTTAACTTCAGTATGCACACCCAGCTGGCAATCTTGCAGTGATACTTCTCTATCTAAACCTAGCGATAACGAAGAGGCCACAGTATCAGATGCTCAAAATTTATGTGCTTCGAATCCTCTCAGAAATGTTTTAAGCAGGGACCCTGGGTCATTTTCAATAGGTGGTTGTGAAATAACTCCAAATGTTTTAACAGCTCTAGAACCACCGAACCAATTTTTACACGCTCTTTCCACATCTGAATCTACATGTAGTGATGTTAGTCAAGAAACTGTAATAAGGATGATTTTAGATCCTCCGCCGATGTTTCAAAATGATAATTCTGAGATAGATAAAATTAACATACCTTTGCGAAAATCTCGTTTTGAAAGGCATTCCATCAACTCTGATAAAAAAATTCGCCGGTCATCATCAAAATGTGTAGAAATTGCTCAAGTAAAAGAGCATTCGAATCCTTCCGCAGAAAGTCCAACTGTGAATTCTGAATTGAGGAATTGTGTCAGTTGTCATTATATGAATGCTCCGGAAGCAGATTTCGATAGCAGCGGAGCTAATTGTGCCTGTTGTAATAGATCGAGATGTCACAGTCCTAGGTCGTCAGACTCGGGAGTGGCGGGCAGTTGTAATCTCGCATCGCCAGAAAATAATAACAGAACCGATTCACTTTATTCTCCATCTGAAACTCAGTCACTGAATGGGGCGTCATTTTCTCAGAATCTGTTCAATGATTACAGTATGTCGACTGGTGAATTAAGCAAATTGAGTTACATGAGAAATAAACTTACTCTTTCTGAAGCGGAGGCAGCTAATTTTGAAGATCAATGTCCGTGTACATCTCCCTTCTCAACTCCCCGAACGTCTTGCCAACCTAGCATCACCTCGGAAAATATGACAACGGGTAACTTAGACTCTGTCCATACCTCTGTCACTCCGAGCTTTATAGATACAATTCCGTATCCTCCTATGTCATTGAAATGCAAACAACTGCATAATTTGGACGCTGCAACGATGAGTAATTATGCAAATGAGAAACCACAACTATATAGAAAACCAAGCAAGCACAACGGGGATCCCCGAAATGTTCGGTTGGCAGCTGTAAATCACGGTTGTAGTACTCCCGATATAAGTATTTTAAATAGATCCAAACCTAGTAAGCATTATCATATGAGAATTTATCGAGAAGATCCCAGTCCAGAAGGAGACCAAGGTCAAAATAAAAGGCTGAGCAGGAACACCGAGAAGAGCCGCAACAAGGATCCGCAGGTAGAGTCAGCGAACGTGGCGATGAGGCAAAAGTCCGGAGACTTGACGCACGCCGAAAGAAGGGCCAGGTCTAAAAGTGAAGATTTGGCCAAAAAGTACTCGGCGAAGAACGCCACTGCGGGTCATGTAGTGTACCGGTCCGATCTGTATGCCCATTGGTGGATGAAAGCCAAGTTGCCCATAACTGTCATCACTTCAGGCAAGGATACATTTTCACAAGCACTGTGTTTGTTTTATACTGACAAATTTTACCTGTCGCAAATTTATTGCGAGTTTGTACATATTTAAGTAATTATTTTGTTTGCAGCATTAATTGAATTCAGTGCTTTTGTTGTTTGATCATCCTTGCCTGACATTTTTACCTTACTAACATTAAATAATGTCTCCTAAAATCCCATATGCAACCATCTTATGACAAATATTAGCGAGCTCAACTATATTATTTAACATATTTGAGATTTTTGATATTCTATCAAAACTTCAAATAATTGTATAAATATATTTGTATATACATTGTGTTGTATGTTGCTGTCATGGAACTAATAATTATTTCCAGTCATTTAACTTGTTTATCATTATTTATTACTCAAAAATAATATTAGATATCCCTCATACGAAACGCTAAGATGAAAATAGCTTCAGATATATTATTCTTTCCACAACTTACCTACCTGGAAGTGACAATGTTGTTTTGAGAGTATAAAGTATTGCTCAATATATGTGACTGTGTTGGCTATGCAATATCGCTGTGTTTTAATTGCAATTTGTATATTTTAACAATACTATGATCATTTGCTTCCAGCCTAAGCCATATAAATTATAGTATCCTCCTCCAATATGTATTTTCAAGTCAAGGAAAAATATTTTTTTAATACACTAAGCAGTTAGCATTTTTCTCTGGAAATATTTGGATATGAGCAGGTACATACTATTGATGAGCGATTGTTAGGTATTGATTTTAAATTTATATGAAAATTTAAAAAAAAAATAGAGATTTTATTAGGGACTAGATCGGAGATTAGGTAACAGACCTGGAACCACTCTGTTACGTCTGTAGTCTTGAAAATACGTTAGAACTGACTGGATACTATCCAATGGCGTATTAAGTAGAACTAAGGTTGCTTGTATGCTATGGGAGAAAGCATAGCTATTTACAATTGACAAGGATTCGTGAAGGGGTATAAAGTGGATGTGGCCGAATTTTTTATTATAAGATAATAGTATGTATAATGGTCAATCAATAATATAGTACATATAATGAAAATCTGGTAAATGTTACTTGCTTTTAATTTTTCCGCAATGTAATATAAATTACCTTAAAATTTGTTGCTTCTGATTTTATTTAAAAGTTTATTTGAATTGACAGATGACGACAGAAATGACAGTAAACAACATAGGGGGAGGCGTGGCGACCAATCATAAGAGATCTCACTCTTTCAACAACCATCTTAGCTACACTCAACTCTCGCAACAACATCATCAACAGAGAAATCAGCAAAGCGAAAGCTCGAACTGGCATCAGTCCTCCTGCGATGCTCTAACCGCCCACAATATACCGCCGGTCGGCCCATCTAGACTTACATCAGCATCATCTATACCCCCCAATATAACCGCTTTTGAGTTTGTTGAGCGATTCAATATGAATAAAAAGTTTGAAGGTAAAACATCGAATTCTTCTACAAGACTTTAGCATTTCACTGTCCATTTATAAGCCATTGAGTAGGAATTACTGGAATTCAAGTCGTATTGAACTTCAACTTTTTGTATACTTTTCAAAAGTATTTCTACATAATAATTCCTTTCAAATATTGGGATGGAGTAAAAATCTGAAATAGGGAATCATACTGATATATCAAATATTATTTTTTGTAAGAAAACAATGTTAGTTGTCGAGTACAGTGAAACCCCGATTCTACGTTTTTCAAGGGACCGTATAAAACAAACGATTAATGCGGGAAACGATGAATGCGGGAAAGCTTTATATATGAACTAAATGCCGGGACTATAGAAAATGAACGCATCACGCGGGAAAACGTATAATGCGAGAACGTAAGATCGGGGTTCCACTGTATTTTATTTTCACATTGAATAGTATGGAAATGTCCGTATTTTACATTTGTGCCATATATGTATTGAATTTGCGAAATAATGAATATTCAGAATTGAAAGATTACCCCAGGATTGCAATCCCTAGTTTTGAGCGGGAATGTACACAATACAGTCAAACCTCCGAAAACACCACTCCGTAAAACACGCTGGCCGAAAATATTCCGCGCAAATACCCCGATGTGTATGGTCGCATTCTATTGCCATTGCTAGGTGACGTTCCTGCTCGGACGTTAAAAAAATAAGTCCGCTGTGACCGATACACACACACAGCCAAACGGCTGGCCGTCTCTACGGTGCTTACTCTCGCATACACTCAACAACACGTGCTAGACCACACATGACGCTCTTACTGACATCCTGTTTGCATTGTATCACCTAGAAACCAAATATTTACGTAAATATTTCGTTCATATATTTTTTTTTGCAAAATCATATATAATCTTAGTTTGCATTTTTCGCGGAAAAAGACGAAGTCCCTAATTTTGTATGAGATTCACGCCCCGTTTTACACTACTTCATATACCACGGTCCCGATAATAGTGTTAGCGGGGGTTTAACTGTATTATGTTTGACATGGTGAAATTAATGTCATTTATATATTATATAATAGCGAATTTTATTGTTATACATGGATATCACATCATATTATATTTCATATTAACATCTTGACTGCGTAAATATATCGCATTGCTTACAGAGAACCTGAAAAATACTCGAAATCAATAATATAAATATATTTCAGGCAATTAATTATTTGGTCAGTTTCTAAATCTAAACGGTCAGTAAAATATAATAAATGGTCAGTTAAAAATTATAAATGGTCAGTGTTTTACTGTAAAATTAACAGTAATTGTCTGTAAAAGGGTCAGTAGATATCTATAATCGAGGGATATATGTTTTATTATATCATATAACACCATAAAGATATGGTGTTCATAACCTCGCTGTGATAAGTAATGTGGTGAGAGGGAAACAGCACCGAAACGACTTGGGTGTACTTTACCACTAAAAAAAATACTTTTTTTCCATATATTAGCCTATAATAACGTTATTCTTTTTATTTTAAACAAATAATAAATTTATGTGACTATCTGTATAATATTATTAGTTAGTATTTTATGGTTGCACCTTTGCTCCTCTACATTAAAACAACTCGATGTCATACTTAATGTTACAAAGTATTCTTTGGTATCTTCTGTAATATATATTTCTATAGTAATTCTAACAATTAAAGACGAAACATTTAAAAAAAAATCGTAAATGAATAAATCATGAAAAATGATTAATTTGAACTGTAACTTTATATGTTATATCAACCAATTGCAGGTTGGAATGTAAAAAATCTAAGACCGGCTGCTCCTTTACGTCCGCTCCCGTCAAATGTGTTTGGCGGAAACGAAGAGGGAACAGGTCCCGCTCATCCCTATTCACCTGTCCAAAGGAAAGCCAACTCTTACGAGGAAGACGGTCTCATTTTGCGAGTCATCGAAGCTTACTGCACTTCTGTACGGTCGCGCAATACGGTCAACTCCGGTGAGTCGAGAATGTAGTTAATACATCAATACTTTTTAGACACATGTTCATACATATTTAAGGTGTTTGACATATTTTTATCTGTTATAGATTTCATTACCGTTTTGAGATGTTTACTCAAATATACCAATGTCTTACCATCTGAACCTTCGGATCATATTTTTTTTTTTGTTACCGCTCTGTGCCTTACTGATGTATACAGGGATATTAGAAAACTATAATAATTTTGTCGTCAATATCTTTCGCACTACATATATTACAATACATATATTGAAATTTACTTTTTCTTGTCACTAAAAATACTTATTATAAAATACATATCTACTGAAACAGAATAATTTCCAGCTTATATCTAAGTAAGGATACCGTTGAATTATTAATAAAACATTTCACGATAAAATTATTTTAGCTAAGAAATCACAACTCCTATATATTTTATTATAAAAATTCTTGTTAAATTTTATAGGTATTTGTTTATTTAACTATTTTTTGGGGTGTATTGTTTTTTTTTTTTTTGAGTGGTTTGGTTGAATATTATTGTATTTGTATTTGGGTTGTTCCGATGACAGGTGAAACACTGGGTATACATATTAGTTTGCTGTCGTTCTTGAATGTCGGGTGATGGAATATACAGTTATCACATTGCACACCTAATAAAAGCTATTACTCTTCATTCTGAGACTCCAAATTATTAATTTTATACATGTACCCAGTGAAGTTTAAGTATTGATATACATAGCTGCTAACTCAGAATTAATAAATTATTTATCGATTGTGCCGGGAATATTATTCTTAAAAATCTCAACTTAAATATTAAATGAAATTTATGAAGAAATAATCATTTTGTGAATTCCCACAATCATAGTATTTGACAAGTAGGGATTTATAGTGTGTTTATTCTGTGTACAATATAAGATGTTTTCTAACCCTTCTAACAAAAACACTTCCACTATTACTTTATTAAGTTTTAAATAGTTTTTTGCTAGGTGTGCAATATATTTAATTTTTGTCACAGCTTTATATTATTGATAATCTGCACAAATATCAGTACACCTTTTTATTCGATTTGTGATTTTTGAGAAATATTAATTTTTGAAAATTAATTGTCTAAGAAATCACAGTTTAGTGTTCCTTAAAATTCACATATTTCAAAGAGATTCTTAGATTCATCCACAGTGCTGTAGGCAATAATTTTGTTGAAATCATAACAGCCATGCCGCTTCCGGATTTTAAGTATGTTTGAATAGACTGTACTAACATTTTTTATTGGGTAAAATAGTTCCAAATATCCCCCTGGAAGTATTGGAGTCGGCGAGACGGCGTCACAGCAAATCAAGACATGGAATTTTCAGTTGGTTTCTCGAATGATCATCGCATCGCCGATTGAAACATCGACAACAATAAACTAGTCAACGACTGAGCGAGAGAATTCATTTTACGGCGATGTCCGTGCGCTGCGCCCGGAATATTTTATTTGATGTATAATATTTTCACAGAACGCTACAGGCGTGTTAGGTTTCTTTCGAAATCAGGAAACAAAAGAATTGAACTCGAATTGTTTTGTTCCATGCGGCGGTTCTCGATGCCCTTGGCAGCGGACCGGGGCCGGCTGTCGTCGTGTAACGTACCAACACACGCACACATCACTAATAATCCTCACGCTAATTTTCATTCGAAGCGCATTTCGGAGTCGGACGTGTGCTACCATCTGAAACCCCTGAATGTGAAGAGCGAGGGGGGCCGCAAGGTGCGTCGCAACCGCAGCGCTCTCCCCGCAGATTACGTGTGTGCCCACCGTGTCCCCGAGACTAAAAAGCTTTTAACAGAACGCAAATTAAACCGCTCTAACCCATCCGTGGCGGAGCTGGGCCGCTGCGACAGCGACAGTCCTCTCCGGCGGTCGGCTCCCCTTTTGGACGTAACCCCTTCCAGGAGAGCCTCTAGCCCCTTTTTGGGTGGAAACGGCGACGGGCACCGCGGGGGCAGGGGAGCCGTGTTACTCCCTCTCAGGGCGCCTTCTCTGCCTTCCGCCTCGGCTTGGTGCTGCGGCTCCTTCGTCAAACAGCTCAGAAAGACTCATCACTTCGATTAGCTTCCGTTACCCCTTTTTTGTACGTGTGCGCTCGGTTTTGGTTTTTGTGGTCTGGGTTTTCCTTTTTGCCATTATAAAACTGTGTCGCCTCGGTGTGCTTGAAAGTGGTGTGCGTAGAATTTCCCTTGACGATTTTCCTCCTTCGCCCTTGTGTGGTTTGTTTGATCTTAATCTAACAGTATTATTTTAGTTTCTAATTTTGTGGAGAGCATGCTTATTGTGATGCCGTGTTACGTTTAATTTTCCTAATAACCGTTTTTCGACTGACCCCTTGTGCCGTTTTGGAAACTAACAATTCTAGATATTAACAGTATAACAGCCGCGAGGCGCGTATCTCTTGTATATTATTTTTTATTTATTTATTGAGAAGGATTCTTTAGACGAGAATATTTTTTAAACATTTATTTGGCTAAACGCTGCGCGGGTTGAAGTCCCGCCCTCCCGACTTCTGACATTGCGAATTCAGATAAATGACGTGCCAAAAAGTAAGCCTTATTTACTGTTAGACTGTTTACGTGACGAGTAATACATATTATATTTTTTCATTGTAATATTATGTAGCGAGCTGGTGATTTAATAGCTATTTATATTATTGGAGATTATTATAGAGAACTTAATAGTTATAGCTTTCATAATAATATATTGTTGATTTGAAAGTAAATTTGAGATAGCTTTGTTTTACAGATAAGCTTTTAAGACAGTGTTGATGTTTTCGAATATATTTCAAAAGATAAATTATTTTGTGAACATGTAAAATATTACATCTGTCTCAAGTGAGTGCAGATATTTCGAACTGATGTTCAAAATCGAGTTAACTATTTTCATCTAGTCCAATGACTGTTTATTTGTTATATAGTAATGAAACATATGTCATACTATTTCAGCAGGTCTCTTTTGTATTGAGATCTTTGTATTATAATATTCTTTATCAAATGAATAATTATTATTGTTATTATTCATTATTGATTAAGTTTTATTTTTACTCTCTGTCTATGTACTTTAATTTTCACATATATTATATTGTGTAGAGAAATTAACATTCAATAAAGTACTGTTATAATTACATACTGTCTTTAAATTGATGCATGAAAGCTTATGTCCTCTTCCTATTGCTTCCGGGCTTCATTCTTGTAGACAAATGGTATTGGTAAACGTTTCGTCACTTTTCGAATGCTAGCTAAAGAAAGTTCGTCAAATATTGATGTGCCAGTATTGTGGGATCGAATAATTTTATTGTAAATTGTTGTATTCGGTACATCTTATTTGTTTTTCAAATTAGTATTTCAGGAGACTTCTGTCATCCATTTTCAGCATGAGTAGCAGTCGTCAAAATTTTTTTTCAGAAATTTTATTTATAAAGGGGAGTGTCACGCTGAGTTTATGTGATAGTGACAATCTATTGATGAGAATAATTTCTTATTGAAAATTATTTGAATTGCAAAGTGTAAAGTGTTTTGATTGCTAGAATCCAGTTGAATTTAGTGCTGGTAACGTTTTAGTTGATTAAGGCACCACTGGCAATACTATTTCTCCCATTTTAGGGTAGTGAACAAACACTATCCTTATTATTAAGAACATTACAAGTATTTCTAGGATATCTTATTTGAATTCAATTTCTTAGATTCTTAAGATATTTCATAAGGTGTTTTCAATAATTCAAGAAAACCACTGTCAAATCGAGCTTCACTCATTTACAACGATATAATATAATATTATTTGGAGTTTTTTTTGATTATAATAATATTGTTGAAATAGTTAAAATGTATGTAACTTTTATAGGAAAACATTCATCTGTACTGTGGCTGTAAGAAGCATTATTAGTCATCTCAAAATCAACTAAGCGTTAACCAACATTTTAGGAAGCTCAATTTTATCAATTGTTCAATAATAATAACAAATTGTTCTAATCAATTGATTATCACTATTTCAGAAGTTTCAGCACCCCTTTAATTGGATTTACAAACATAAATATGTATGTAAGTGTGAGCTTGACATTTTATGGACAAAATCAAACTTAGCTGATTAAATGATACACTGTACATAAAGCTACATAGAATCAATACATTCCTGGGAGAAGGGGTTCCAGAAAATATGTTACGGTATGCAGTGGAAAATATTTCAGATGAAACTATGAATTTAAATATTATATGCATAATCTTGTAACATTTTTTTATAAACAACAAAAATTATATTAGAATTTCAAACTATAGCATGTTTTCGAAAACATCTTGTCGACCTGTATTTTAGATACAAAATATAAATATGTATATTATGAAGTCATTGTCTATGGATTTGCTCGATGTTTAATACTAATATTGGTATTTGGGAAGCGGTGATGGAATTATTTTATTCAGCTTAAAAATAATACCCTAAACACAAAAGTAACTAATTTTTGTGTTATGGATCTTTGATTTTTTAACTTTTGTTAATGTGGTGTGGGGCAGATTTTGAGGATGAATTGATTGGAGGAACTGAAAAGTGGCTGGTCCGATCGCCGTCTCTACCGCTGCAAAATGCGGCCCGAGGTCATCCGAGCCCCTGGCCGATTGTATTTCAACTAAGAGAAGACGTTCAGCTGTTGAGAGGGGAGATGCGAATACTACAGTCCCAACTGGACGAAGAGAGGCAAGAGAGGACTCTAAGTATGGCAGCGTTGCAGCCCAACAGCGCAATCCTGCGGAATGCCAAAGAAAGCAATTGCTAATATTATTTTAATTTTGCCATTTGTAACATTTTTTGGTAACACAATCGTGTATGATTATTTCATTAAAAAAACGGTTGTTTAATTGGTATTTGTATAAAGATGAACGTAACTGTTTTAAAATATTAAGAGAGACTGATGTTTTGTTGTTTTATGGCGAAATCATTGATTATTGTATATCCTTTACTATGAAATATGTATTACATGCGAAACTTGATATGCATAAGATTCTTTATCTTGCATGATTAGGTAATATATATGTGACACATGTACAAAGTCCTTGCAAATGTTGGAGGTCATATTTCTTATAACAGATTAAATTCATCACAAAATATAATTTTAAGTTAAGAAATAAGCTTTATTATGAATGTTACATTATGATAATTATTCAAAAGCTGTTGAACAAAATGTACATTAAAATTTTTGGGAAAACAAAATTGATATGCATTACTGTTTCTTATATTTTACGTACAAAATTGTACATCACTAACTGTTTAAAATCAGCTTCTTTTATTCCAAATTAAGGGTTTTTTTACGAATATCTTTATAACCAGTTGTCATGTTCTTATTCTGCAGTAAATGCTTATCAAGATAAACATAGTAGACAATATGGCCAAACGTTAGATACATAAGTGTCTTCAAAGTATTTCCGATATTCTCATTTCAAAAACTTTCTTCTATCTTATTGCTAAAATGTATGAAATCAAATGCTGCATGTCTTAATTTACAAAAGTTAATATTTTAATTGAGTGTATTAAGAAAGGTTGTTAAGCTTAAAATTGTTGATAAAGGTTTTGCAGTTATTTTTTTTATCGATCAAACAAAATGCAAAGTAAGTTTGACTGAATATACTCATCGGCAGCCATTTTGATAATTAAGTTTTAATATTATTTATTTAAGCAGTTAAACCAAAAATAATAATTATATTATGATATAGGGTAATAATTGAATACATTTTATATTATAAAAATTGTATTTTATTTTCAACTGGAATAAATTACAAAGAATTTTTTATTAACAAATATTGTGAAAATAATTTTAGTCTATGATTCTGTGAAATTTTTCGCATATAGCGAAATCAAATAAAACATAATGCATAAACATTTATCTTCATTGTGTATGTGCATCATTGCATGATTATTTAATTATGTTCTTAATTCCCTGCTGCTTAATCTGCCATTTTTGAACAGCCACTTTGACTAGAGTTATCTGTTCTGCGTAAGTCCTGCAGCATCCACCGATGTATCGAACTCCGAGATTCAACCAATCTTCTACAAACGTTTCCAAAGGTGGAACATCATCTTGCGCTTGCCAACTAAAAGAAGACATTATTTATAACATTGCCTTTGAGACTTTAATGAGATTTAATGACACCCAAATCTTTTTTATTAATAAAAAAACCAATGCTGTATTTAAAAAGTGAACCTCTCATTTTCATGATCAAATTTTTTTGATTTAGAATCATGGTCTGCAAATTTTTAAAGGTCAATGAAAGGAATGATAACTAATGTAAATATTCAAATCGTTTCCTATTTTTAATATTCCTGAAATGACCAATTGCCGGTATAATAAAAATAAATATCCAATATATATGCAATTGTCCACAATGAGATATCTTTTACTGCTTTTCGAGACCTTCCCTTAACACGTTCATAACAAAGATGTAATCGCGAATATTCACGGGGCGCTGAAAAAATAGGAATTTTTAAAACCCAAGAACTATACATAAAATACGAAATAATAACATTTTGTTTCTGGGTATGCTGGAAGAAACTGTCCTCTTTGTGTTAAACAATTGCGCATAGAGTTCATTGACACCTGCTTCGAGATAAGCCCGGATACACAAGACCCTTCGAGATGAGTTAAGCTGAACTTCCACTCGCTCTATTTTTTATACTCACTTCGTGAAATTTTATCAAAATCATTATTCAGTACTTAATTTTTTTCTTTCAAGTTTTATTTGACGGCCAGTAGTTTTTCTTGTTTTGTTGATATTACGTATGCTTGAAATTAAATTGGAAAAAATAATCACGTTCCCATAAACACTAAAAATTCAAATCACGTGTCCATTACACATTGAAACACACAATCACCAATTTCACTAATTATACTTTTGGAAGTCTAAAGACAAAATCTAGGTTTGTTGGAACATTCCTTGCTGCAATAAATAAAGTCTTTGCTCTTCTTTCTTTTTGTGTTGCTTTTGGCATCTTTATCAAATAAAGCCAGAAGTGTATTTTATTTCTCGGCAGTGGAAGAGATGTTGATAGAGGGTCACCAAGTAATGCGTCGATCACAGATATTCTAAAATCGTACATAGTCACTTTTTTGTCTTTATTTGTATTATATAAATAACGGGCATTCAGAAAGATTGTCTGGAATATATACATCCCGAGTTTTTTATACCAACAGAGCGTCTTGCGCTCACATGGATAATACGACAGCATTTGGTCGTGAAAGTCAATGCCACTCATATATTTATTGTATTCGATGATCATATTGGGCTTTATGACCAATCTTCCATGGTGGTTTGTTGTTTCTGACAACTGACCATCGAATTCCGACGATATCGCCAACACTTTGTAACACATACTCCGCGATCTGTATTGACTCACTGATTCTCCGGGTTTTAGTTTTTTTTTTATTTTTGACATCTAAATGATAGTCTTTTCTGTTACTTTGGAGTGTGCCAGTGACGTATGTGGATTTGCTAAGTAAATCGTCAACCAGAGGAACACTATTGTAATAGTTGTCCATAAACAATGCATGGCCGCCTCCAGTCTTTTTGTCCATAAGTTTATGGGTAACCTTATTTGTGTGGTCTTTCCCACCTAATTCTTTGTCAGCGGCACCACCATATATCACTAGATTTAACGCCAAGCCACTCGATTCTCCCAGCATAAGTATATATTTTAATTCCATATTTCGCCTTCTTCCCTTTGATATGCTGGTGGAATAAAAAAGTCGATCGGTTTGCTGTCTGCCATGTCTATTTTAAGACCGGAAGTACCCGAAAATGGAATATTTATAGCTGGTTTCCGTAAATCTTACCATTGCCTTATGTCAGAAGATGTTGACGGTGTGTTTTCAAACTGACTTTGTTCCTTCCTCGGTGTTGAAAGTCGGTCTCTTGATGGTCGTATTGACCCAGAATAAGAAATATTTTCGTGATCACTTTCAGAGTCACTGTCTGTATCACTTCCAATTCCAAAACCACAACTTAATTTGAAGTTACTGTTATCACTAAAATCTGAAAATTCAATACCATAACAATTTGAATCTTCACTATCACTAATTTCTTCAACCATTTTTGCTCGTTTAGAGCTTGAAGGGTGGTCCATATTGGGTAAAAAGTAAAAAATAGCAATATTCCGAGCAAAGTTGGTTACTCAAACAATAAAAAAAACTTTTACTACTACGAATCAAAAAAAGAATAAAAGGAAATTTCGCAACAAAACACGGATAGTAAAGCATAAGCAAAGCACTGACATCAAAACATGAAGATTCAAAAAAAAATATAAAAATTATCAACAGTATTATTGTTCAGTGTAAGCTCAGCTTTAGGACCAAAATTTTGAAATAATGCTTTCGCAACCGTTTTGACAGACGTTTATAAGCACACTGACATGAAAAAGTGTATCGAGACTGTTTTCATGAAGTTTCAATTACGCATCGATAATTTTAGACAAAAGTATGTAAGAAAAGGAGTCGTTCGCGCCTGGCGCGTATTCCGGCCCGTAGGATATGTCGGCTGTACGCCCCAAGCGCGTACTCCGGCACCAACGAGTTAAGTATGATTTTGCATGATAAGTATTTGGTAATACAAGACAATTAAAACATACCCTTTATCTTCAACAACATATTTTTCACCACTGTTAGGATATACAACAAGTGGAATCATATCAAGTTCACTATCTTTGTTTATTCCATCAAACAGATTGTGTACATAAGTTGGATTGATGCAGTTAACACCAACACCTATAATTTGTTGAGGATTCATATTGTAACAATGAATTGCAACATCTTGAAAATTTTCTCCATGCACCAATGATTTATCATCCTGGAAATAATAACTCAAAATTGATTTCTATGTAGTCTTTGTGATTGAATATCTATATTAATTAACTATAATAAATCCATTTTAAAATCAACTGTAGTGTGATATTAAGAACATGCTATGAATGAAAGCACCACTTATAAAAATTTGAAAGGAGTATTCATATCTACTTATAAATGTGTAACAAGAACACTAGAAAGCATAGATTTTTTTTTAACCATGTCCCTCCCAACTAGGAGCATATGGACTCTTCACGGAGTTTATCTCAAGAAATGTTTTTTTTCTAAAAGAACTGCTTGTTACTCAGTTGCTCAACCTCTCTTTTTTGAAGAGAGTAAGGATAGAAAGGATATGAGGACAGGACTAGTGATTAGATAATCGCTATCATTATGCGTCGCTCTCTGGGATCGGAAAGGTTGGAAGGGATTTAACAACACAAACACCCATCGCCTCTGAGCAGAATCGATTTATCGAGTGAAAAAATCTGCTCATACCGGGAATTGAACCCAGGCAGTCCAACACGGTAGCCAACGATGATGACCACTGCACCACGGACCAGGCTTAGATTATTTAATATATTTTTATGGGTGCATTCACATGACATAATGTAAATTTAGCGGCACAAGACAGCACAGTATTTGAATTAGTTCTATAGTTATGATTTATTTTTTATTCACCTTACAGCTGAAAGAAAGCCAAGCTTTAATTTTGGGGTATTCTTTCAGTATAGACGCTAGTGCTTCACCTTCCTTTAGACAAGGGATTGTTTCAAATGCAAATGTTGTTATACCAGCATTTACCAATTCTTCAATACGTGGTTTGTGCCATTCTACCAACTCCTGAAAATTGTGATTTTAAAAATTGTGTTATCACTTATGTAAAACAATATAGATAAACAATAAGAAAAAGAAATTTAATATAGTCTCACATAGGAAATATTCTACAGTAAAGTATATCCAAATATAACCATTTTTTATACAATATATTTGAAATTTCCTCGAATTATATATTCATCTATTTTGAGTTGATAAACGTTATAGTTATTGTATCACAACTTGTAAAATTTTGATTGAAAAATAATCATATGTATTTTTCTTTAGAGATTTTGGTCACATGAAATATGGTAGGAACATAAATAATTATTATTTCACCTGTATTGATATTTTTTCTGCATAGTTGCCAGTGTATTCTGATCCATCATGAAGAACAGCTCCATAAGGACCAATAGATCCAACAATGATAGGTTTGGCATCTGATTTTAAGATTTATGGAAAAAAATCAGTTATTCAATTAAAATAACAAATGAAATATTGCCTCAGGGAAATTGTAATATTATTATGAAGCTGTGACTTTTGATAATAGAATTTACGCTTACTCAAAGCAATATACAAATTTAATTTAAATACTGAGCAAAATCGAAAAAATATTTATATCTTGAGGTAAGTTTCGATTACCTACTGTGAAATATTTGCACTCACCTGGGAATTCGGCCAAGTAAGTATCTTTGGCCCTGATTGCCAGCTCTGCAGCCTTCCTTATAAGTAAAAGTGAATCTTCTTTGGAAATATTCAGATATTTCATAAATCCGCTGATGGATGCTTGATAAGTACAGGTTTCTATCATGTCAGAACCACCTAAGAATATACGGCAGCAGTAACATTATAAGAATGTCCACAAAATAAATTTCGTTGGTTATATATTAAAAACATTTGAATCTCTCGAGAATGCCGCGTTTGTATATGTCTGGATTTACCTTTTAAAAAGTCTAGGTGAGTTTTATATATTGCTTCTGGGTCGGTATCCAAAAATCTAGCTGTCCAAAGAGGATCTCCGTCAACTCGATCGCCGACATAACGAGTTAATTGAGTTGAAAACCCTCCGTCCAATATTTTGATGTCAATATACATCTGGGAGCCAACCGACCAATTCCGAAAGAAAATACACGACGAATGTTGAGAGAAAAAAATATATTTATAAAAACATGTAGGTAGGTTATGTTATCGCTTGATATAGCATAAGTTCAAAATGTATTAATACCGAAACCTTTAACCTCTAACAAATATTATTCAAAACATACGAACGAAATGAATCAAAATTTGAACAGCTGTAAGTAGGGATGTGCTTGATACTTCTATACCAAAAAATCAACGACTTATCATTGACAAAAAGAAATTCAAAAAATCCAACGGGTTGAAATGGTTATAAAAAGTTTTTTAATACAAAAATTTCATATAATAAATAAAATTATATTTAGTTCAATATGTACGTACAGATTAGAGGTCTGCACGGGATCGGGTTTGGCCTGCGGGTCTAACCCGGCCCGGCCCGCGGACCGGGTAACGAAGGTTTGCATTCGGGCCTGGGCCGGGCTCGGACGCAAACATACAACAAAATATATCAAAAATTTGGCCATTTCCGAATGAAATCACCATTATCGTAAATCTTAATTTAATACTATAATAAACTTCACATACTCGTATTAGTCATCTTTTCGACGCCTTGTTCGTTATTTAAAAACATTCTCTCATGAACACCCATTCGAAAGAACAAGATGCATTGTTATTAACTTAATGACTTTTTCGCCATTATTTTAGTATTTTTTTAATGATGTCTGCTTCATCGGCGTTCGTACAATACGCATAATGAATTTCAATCTATGATCTTACCTTCAGTATGTCTTATATGGTATTTCGATCGGTCGCAATTCGATTTGTTAGGTTGATTTTTTTTAAATTTACCGTCAAGAAATGGGCTTCGAAAATATTAAGATAAAACCGAATATATTTCTTCAGTTAAAACCCATGGGAAAAATGTAGTGTGGAAATCATAGAGGTACCTACAAACAAAAAAGTTGGATACGTGTATAAAATGTAAATGCATTTTCAGCTTTTCTAGTTCAAAAACTTCTCACTTGAGTCGTCATTCCTGTAAAGTGTAAAACAAATAAAAACTAATTCTAATTAGGAAGAAATGTATTTTGCACAATTGCACACACACTATCGTGTGCGTGCGTGCGTGTGTTGGTGACACAATTTTTAATTTTTATTTGAAAAAAAAAAATCTTTTTTCAGGCATGGTTTAAAAATGTCGGGCTCGGGTCGGGGATTTAAGTCAAAGAGTTGAACCGCGACATCCCTACCCGTAAAAAATGTGCTGCCAGTCTTAAATTTATGATTTCCATACTCAAAATTATATTGTACACTAAAGTGACTAAAATAATTATAATAAATGTAACTGCTTTTTTTACGGTGGAATTTTTAAAATAAAGTCTCATAAGAAGAAAAATATTATTTTTTATCATCATTAACTCGCATATAATATTGGAGATACATATTTTCAAATGTTTATGAAAATCTAATTAAACCTAATGAGAATGCAGCAAAGGAATTCAGTAAATCAAATTGTTTCTTTGAACAAATAAACTACGTATTTAATTTCACTATTAGGAATTTAGATGACTAGGCTTCCCCCAGGATGAAGCCCCAGAATAAATAAATTAAGAAAAAGAAAAAAATAACATACAAATCAGTGAAAATAATATTTTTATTGAACACATATATAAATGTCATTGTACATTTTTGATCGAATACAAACATATTATTTTTTGCTTTTATTCAAACAATTTAATTCTGATGAAAAGCAGATTCTCAGCATAACGTCTGCTAAGAAATAACTCTGAAGTCACTTGTTAACTACTTTCGTACAGTCTCATACTCTGGAGAATTGGTTTCTTTTATCAATTCAGAGATTAATTATATATTGATACACATTTACATCCATTAAATTGTCAATGTCAAGTGGGTGAGTGAAGTAAACAAATATTTATTTATATTTATCCAATATGACTAAAATTTCAAATCAGCATAATATGCACTTTTATTTTTAATTCAATATCTTTAAACCTTAAATAACGTGTTACAACAATATCATTAAAAACTTCAAGTATTTCAGTTCAAGTTAAATGCTATCATAATATATATTTTTTTACATACATAGGTACATACAATTATGTAGACTTTTTTTGTGATGTTGCCTTGCTTCAAATCTTCAAATTGAGAAATATTTTCATACAATTATATCAAAAATATATTTGCAAAAAAAGATCTACAAAATATTTACGAACAACGGTTTTTTAATAGAATATAATTATACAACATTGTATATACAATTCATTAAATAAGGCATGAAGCTCTTGAATAGTTTTTTTATGTATATTTTTTTTATAAAACGATACTGAAATTATAAAATTATGTTGGTGTCTTAGAGTCAAAATCTTGTATCTCCAATGTCGGTCTTCAACGAGGTGAGAAATGAAAAGTATCAAAACAACCTATATTTTTATGTTATAGAATATAATGTCTCTTAAATTTTAGCATTTTAAATATTTATAAAAATTACAATGCAAATCCTATAGGCAATATTTTTATGAGCGTTTGCTCATTTTCTATTTCAGTTTTATCGATATAATAATTTATGGAGATGCAATATTTTAGCTCGAAGTCATCACTTTAACAGTTATGAATATATAATATCCTATAGAGATTTATTATGTCAGTCAACATATGATTTATTGTAGCGTTTGTTTGTCCACTTGAGCACTTGATATCGTATCCTTGAAACATCAGCAGCGTACGTCCTGCAGCAGCCTCCGACATAAGTAACACCAAGGTCAAGCCATTCGTGAATAAAATCTTCAACAGGCTCGCATTTGTCTCGATCTATCCACCTAAAAAATGTCTTTCATTAAAAAAAATCGAAAAAGTTATGAATTCATACACCTACTTTATCTTGAAAAATCTTTATAAAATATAAATCCTTAGTCTAAAAGTCCAAGGCTTGCGGCCATTTTGTGTACTACATATTTTGTTTGAATATATGTATCTCAGAAGTCACCATCACACGGCAGATGATTGACGAATAAGACCCGCTACGGTTTAAGTTTAGAATGAAAATCAAAACACTATTTGGAATGAATTTTTGTGATATATGACATATATATTTTTAATTGAAATAACAATTACACAAAAATTGGGGTTGGTGGTTACCAAGGTGCCGAGCCGATTGATAGAATTTTCACAGCACATCACTGCCTATATATATTTATAATATCTATCAATTACGAGAAATTATCAGCAGATACTTAAAAACTTACTATGCACATAATATCATGATTAATACATTTTATTTGAAACACGGAAAATTTCATCATAAAAATTGTAATGGCGATTTTTATTTCGTTTTTACGCAAGGGTCGCGTTTTATGTGTGGCGCATATATGCAAACAAAAAAGATTTCGTTATAAACGCTAAGTATCTAATAGCCTCTATAATGTATATAAAGCCAAGATAAAAACTTTTCCTCTCAACTATCAACGTATCAGGTATTATAACAATATTAAGTGGCTTACCCAATTTGTGGATTATACTTTTCGCCGCTATTTGGATAAACGATAAGAGGGATTTTATTATTTTCCCGGCCTCTATTGATTCCGGTGATAAGGTTCTTCACGCTTCTTGGACTCAGGCAGTTGACTCCGATGGCTACTAGCTGTTCTGGGTTTCTATCCCAACATTTCTTAGCCACCTTTTGAAACCTTTCACCGTGCGCTATACTCTGATCATCCTGAAATATTAAACAATAATATTTTTTAATTTAAGCCAATGCTTTCCCGGTAAATTAAATTATTACAATGACTTTTTCAACACCATTCGTATAAATATTTATATCGTAATTATTTTTTACAATCCAGTTTAAATAAATCATAATGATGAGAGAAATATGAATAAATAAAATAATAAATCATTGGTAATTTTACTTTCAAACATGATGTTTCATTTATTTCCTGATTTTCGCAATTAATTTAGAGATACGAATTGGAAAATTTCGTCTCAATATAAAACGTGAATAAAGTATGGTGATTGATTTTACGATTTTCAATTAAATACATACATATTAGAGGTCTGCACGGGCCGAAATTTTAAAATATCACCCAGCCTGAACTCGAAGACCTGTGACCCGGCCCGGCCCGGGCCCGAGGCTCATTTCTAAAAATCTTACCCGAACCTGACCCGAGCCCGACATTTTTCAACCTTGCCCGAAAAACATCCGATTTTTTTTTCTAATAAAAATTAAAAATTGACTCACCAACTATCGTTTGTGTGCAGTTGTGCGAAATACATTTTTTTTCCCTAATCAGAATTAGTTTTTGATTGTTTTACAGGAATGACGATTCATTTGAAAAGTTCCTGTTTTTGAACTAGAAAAGCTGAAAATGCATTTACATTTTATACACTCAACGTATCCAACTTTTTTTTTGTAGCCACCTCTATGATTTCACTAAATGATTTCCACACTTCACTTTTCCCATGGGTTTTTACTTAAGAAATATATTCTCCACTCTTCAGTTTTGTCTTAATATTTTCGAAGCCCATTTTTTGACGGTAAATTTAAAAAAAATCAACCTAACAAATCGAATTGCGACCGATCGAAATAACCAAATAAGAAATACTGAAGTCAGGATCATATTAAGAAATTCATTATGCGTATTGTACAAACCCCTATGAAGCAGACATCATTAAAAAATACTAACATTATGGTGTGATAAAATTAAGAACATTGCATCATAAGAGAAGGTTTTTAAATAACGAACAAAGCGTCGAAAAGAGGACTAATACGAGTGTAAGTGAAATTTATTATAGTACTAGCTGTACCCTGCGCGCGTTGCTACGCCAGCAACTAAAATAAAATTGAAGGAAAGACATTACACAATTATTCAATTTAATTTTTGGGGGAGAGGGGGGCTGTTTGGCGGGGTGGGGTTTGGGGGGAGTATGGGGGGGGTATGCCAGAAACCTTCGAAGAAGTGAACTCAAAAATTCGTAAAGTTTAAAAAAAAAATGGGGGGGTGGTTGGGGCGAGGGGTTGGTAGGCCAGAAACCATTGCGAGAGTGTACTCAATAAATTTGGAAAGGTTCACATCGATCGGTTGAGCGGTTTAGTAGTCCATAGCGGACATACATACAGACATTCATTTTTATATATATAGAAGATTAAATTTAGATTTACGATAATGGCGAGCTCATTCGGAAATAGCCCGATTTTTGTTATATTTTGTTGTGTGCTTGCGTCCGAGCCCGGCCCGGGCCCAAATCCAAACCTTCGTTACCCGGCCCGTGGGCTGGGCCAAACCCGTGCCCGTGCAGACCACTAATACGTATGTGTGTAAAGAGTTTATTTTTTCATTTGACATTTCACTCTTTTTTATTATGAGGAATATTTTAAGGAAAACATTCTCTTGTTGAAATCCATTAAAAAATGTTTCTTACTTAAGGCTAAGATGTACGTTTGGTAAATAGTGATGGAAATGTAAAAAAAACCTTGCAACTGAAAGCCAGCCATGCTTTTACGGACGGATATTCTTTGATTAGTTCCACCAGCATTTCAGCTTCTTCTTTACACGGTATTGTCTCTAAGGCTAGCAGGTCAACTCCAGCAGCAACCAATGCAGCGACTCGAGGCCTGTGCCATTCTCTCATCACCTAATGAAATATGAACACACAAAAAAATATTAATTGAAGCCAACCCTATAATTTTATGTTCAAATAGGAAACTTTAAATTCTAATGAAAAATATATATCACTTTAATGCTAATATGATACTCCTACACGATATAAACTTGGTATTTTTTATATTGTAACATTTAATACACAATATGATCATAATCCGCTTACAGAAAAAACTAAATTAGTGCCGTCAATTAGAGCTATTATCCAGAACGCATCAGTAGTTGGTTAGAAATAGGAAAATAATTCTACCGAGAGAAAAAGAATTTTATTTAGATTGCTTAATTATTGTAAAAATTTAAATATTTATTCTATGACATTGTGTTTATCGAAGATGCGGATGCACACTGACAAAAGAGTTCACTTAGCAGCCAAGATAATTATGAAACCACCTATTAGTGAAAATCTAAAATTTAAAATGTTCCCGTGACCTATTTCAAAGCCATTAACAAAGATTGATATTTGAAACACCGAAAAGAGATTTTTAATAAATATTCGTGCCACATTGGAATTATTTAATTATTAATATTTTGTAAGCAGGTATTTTCTTTAAGAAATCATTTTCTTTTTATCCATTTTCAGAACAGCACAAGAAGCATGCGTCTTAATAGTGCTGATGGAGACTCACATTTAAATGCTGTAAATATTTCATTAGTTCTATAGAACACCATCTGTGTCTGTAATAACAGATAGAATGTATGGCACGCGAGAATTTTATTTGCGAACAATTGTATTTCGATACTTATTATGAATGAATGAAATAAAAATGGCCATATGAGCAACCTCATCAAAAAATACCTTGGGCCTTTACCAAGATTTTAGTTGTATATAATAATGAAATATTTAAACCGGTATATTTTCTTGACCGACGTCTAAGTGAATAAAAAAATGAGTAATGGAAAATGAACTTCCACAAAGTTACCGCCGAAACCATCGAAAGTATGAAAATGATTTCGCTTATTTATGTTAAACATAAGAGTTTTATTGTTTTATTTCCCATAATTTATCGTTTTAACTGTTAGTATTATCTCATAATAGGAAGCACATATAAGTGAAGATGAGCGATAGTTGCATTGGGTCTTATTGCTCCTGTTCCACACCACTAAGTAATTTTCAATGAGTTAGTAAGATTACAATGTAACTACTAATATGAATAGGCTTATTCAGGCTAGAAACGCAATGCTTAACTTGTGTGAATTTATGTGGTAATGTAACAAATTATATTATATATAAGGAAAGATAATTCCCATTCAAACAAACCATTCGATAAACTCACCACTACTCCTGCCCTTATCCAATAATTAAATCTTTACTATCGCCGAAAAAAAAAGTTGAACAAATAAGTACAAGTTGTAAGATTTGACGAAAACCATTGTATTAGCAGATACAGCGATTTATCGCTTGTCTATGATATTTTCTGTAATGAATACAAAATAAAAAAATTTTATGTACTCTGCCAACCTAAGGGATATGTAGTGTACCTATATTTTATGCTATAAAGTTTTTATATTTATTTCTACAAATAAAGTCATAGTAAACTTAAGGCGAGACATAATCGATTTGCCGCAAATAACAATCTGTAGTAAATCCTCTTTCTATCTATGCAGTTAAGTAACTATCTGATTACGGACGCCCTACCCTCGTCAACGATGGTTCACTGGTAGAAACTTCCCGAATCAGGAATGGGTATGCGTCCCGGATCAAGAAATTCCAGGTTAAAATACCGCACAAGTCTATACTGGTCTATGCGGTAAATATACATACGGATACCATAGACGGAACAACATAGATTGCATTCTTTTTAATCGAATGACGTTTTTTATAATGAAAACCATTATGAATGTATACATATTGCGTGTAAATTTCCACAACTATATTGTTTGTGTTATTTTGGTCAACATATTTAAAAAGCGCGATAATTCGATGACAAACGACATTAAATAGCAAACATTGATTATAAAATCATAGTGATATTTTCATAATAATTAATAGTACATACTGAAAAATATTTTAGATCAGAAATCCTTTAACAACTGTAAATTTGAATATAAATCTTGTATAACATGATTTATAATCAATGAACATATTATCGTACTTAATAAAATTACATATTCAAGGTAAAGATTGACTATTTTAAGTTGAATGTATAGAGAGGGCTCTAGTGTTACGGGAGTAGTATGGTCATACTTTACCTGTTATAGTCACCACGTTATTCGCCGATGGATTGAAATTATCAATTATTTTTTGAGGCCCCGTATACCAATGATTGACATCTTCTATTGTATTAATTACTACAACATTCCTAATTGAAACAGTTTTAATGGCAGTCGTGAGCTTACCTTTGACAGCTACGACGAGCTCTACGACTAGTTCCGTTTTCCGTCGGCGGACAAATTATAATGGTAGATCAATATATTAGTAAAACAATCTTTTATCATTTTTTTCGAACTACTTCCACTCACCTCACCTCTACTGAAGTGGTATCCGCGTACCTTCCATCATATTCAGAGCCATCGTGAAGGTGTGCTCCATATGGGCCAATTGAACCAACCACCTGGGGCACGCTTTCTGTAAAGGTAATCAACGTGAAATATCACACTCATAATTTCCTCCTCAGAGTGAGAATCTTGTATACCGTTTGTAGAATTAAACAGAGGTATTGTAAGTATGACACATATGATGGAACTCTATAGAGAAAAATCTGACGACAGTGCAATATCGATAAATGAAACTGACGAGGTTTTGTCAAAGTGTAGACATGATTTATTTGTTCAGTTAGCGCCCCCAAGTCAGGAAATCCATCGTGACGTAAGATTGATAGGCAAAAAAAAGACAAATTTACGGTAATATAGTACATAAATAATAAACCAGAAACAAATATTTTCGTATAACATATGCTCTTAGTTTGATGAAAGATAGGCATAAGCTGAACTTTTCATAAATACACATATAATTTAAAACGGCATTATTCGCTGAGGTGATTATGTTTTTTGTAACTTAAGACATACAAAGTATCTTTCTGGAGAGTAAGCTGTAAGTGAGTAAAATGACTCAATCACAAAAACAAACATGGTTGTATCGTAAAACATGTCTCAAGTATAATATATCACCTCTATTTACTTTATAGAAATAACTTGTTAAGACCAATGCTCATTTTTTTTTATTTCATTGATCGTAAGATAACGGAAAGTCTTGATTTCAGAAGTTTCAACAGAAGAATTTCGACAAGATTTGTTTTAAATAATAACTTGTTACTTCCATTCGTTCAACCTCTCTTTTTCGGAGAGGAGAGGGACATAAAGATAAGGCTAAGAGAGGACTAGTATTTAGACAATTTCTCTTGCTGTATCCCGCTTATTAGGACCAATTTAGTAGTTTGGGGAAATAAACTGCAATGAAAAATTTATTTGTATTTTTAAAAAGATAAAATGGTTGAATAATCAATTTATGAAATTTTCTGTACCAGGGAAAAACAGCATAATAGGACGAACGCCCAACAACGTTGATGGTTGAAACTTACTAAATTAAATTCAGCAATATAATGTGTTATTTAATCAAGATTTTTATCGGCCTTTTTATACTTAACTTAACTTAACTTAAGAAGCAATTATAAATTAGCTTATATTGCGTAAGATGTTATAGTGCTTAAAAATGTGCACTTAAAAGTAAAGGCACAGTAATTCTATTTTGTCTGCACTGTGAGAATTAGAATCTATGATGGAGCTTAATTAAAGTATGGAATAAAGTATACTCGGTGGTTTAAAATTACTTTAAAATGCTGCTATGTTTTGGCTTAGTATTATATTATCTATGTTTTTAATTCACTTATAAGTGTGACAATGAAATTACATTTACTCTCGGTGGTAAATATACGAAGTATTGAAATTTGAATAACAACACAACTGCAATTTCTGCTTTAATTTTGATTAGAGGATGGGCCCCATTCACTAATGTTCAGAATAATAGTCCTCCATTCCCAAAGTAGTCTTACTATAACTCAACATGTAAATACTTCAAATAATATGCATATTTGTAATATTGAATATCTATAATATACGATAGCTTATTAATTCTTTTCCCGAGAGGAGTACCCCACTGATTGGGAGCCCTTAGATTAGAGTGTGCCAAAGTGAAAATGGATATTATTTTCGATACAGTCAATTCGGGTAACTTTGGACTTCAATATAACATTGGACAAGTTGAGCAAGTACCGCTTATTTATTTTTCTGCTGACTAGTAATCGTGATCATTCCTGCGATTGATGAATATAACAAATCGATCTTTTGTCTTATACGTGGTCAACAAAAAGAGCCACGTTCACCACTTAAATCATGTTTATCTTTTTATGATATTTTGTGAAATAAACCAAAAAAACTATGAAAATATACAACTTTTTTTATTTTTTCGAAACAGGTTCACTTAAGCCAGGTGTTACGAATAGAGAATGGGAAAAAAGTTGTAATTTTTTTAATATTTTCCATTGAATAAAAGTTCAACTCAATGTCACTAAGCTGGATGATTCAGCTAAAATTCGCTCATCAAAAGTGGTGGTGTCCAATGTTACCCAATAATAAATTTAGCATTGGACTGCCTGTAAAAGCAGTTTTAAGTTATTTTTTCTTGTATTTTCATAATATTTGAATTCAAAATTATATAAAGGAAGTGGTAAGAACACATAATAGTCTAAAAATGCAATTTACTATATCTGAAAATAGAAATATCATATAACAAAACCTGCAGAGTGTCCAAAGTTACCCGAATTGACTGTATCTCAGTTATATTATAGACGGCATTGTTGTTTACCAATGATATCATAAAAAAATAAAATAAAATACAATTATTTTTTTTATTGTCCGTGAATGTTTATTACGATAACCACATACGTGATGCATTCATTAACCCGAGAAAAAGTGATTGGTTAATTGAAGGATAGCGGAAGTTTTGGTTTCCAAATTTTCAAGGATTCGTTTAATCTGTTTGATATTTATATTCATCACATTGAAAAAGAATTGTTGATAACACGTTTCATTGCTTACGTAATGATTATGCAAACTGTTTTGATTTGACTGCGTATTTAAGCGGAAGTACATTGTAATGAATATTTGAATTTATTACAACATGACTTTAAATTCGACCTAAAATAAATTTCCTGATAGTAATGCGGTTTCCAAATATCGTGAACGAGCGATGACGATCGGCAACAAATAGGCCTGGAAAATATTTAGAATTGTTTCCTCTGGCAATATATAATACAATATTACGACATCGACTGCGGAATTTAATAATTCCAAAAGTACACTTCGTTACTTTTCTACTTCCAAACAAAAGAAAATGTTTTTGGGAATTGTTAAGTTCCGCTTGATAGGTAAATTTGGAAGTTTTTTTGGTCTCAAAATTTTCCCTTATACAGAGTTAACCTGTTTGCCAATTATTTAATCATTATAAAGTAATCCATTCTCACATGACAATGAGTTTGAAAAATTCACTACACATGTGTTGTCACATCAAAAAACTTAATATTGACAAAAATGCATTTATGGAGCCGTTTATTTATGACTTCAGGTATGGCAATGGCAATACGTTTGCATAAAGTGTAAAGTCACAAAATATTTATTCATTTTTAATAGAATAACATATATGGTGAAACCATTGCTATATTACACATACATATGTGTAGTATTGTGACGTAATTCAGTTAGAGCCTAAAACATTTCCTACCGAAATGTAACTAACTATACAAGAATCGGTGGCTAAACATACCCATCATTTTGTATCGCCATTTATAGACAACTCCTATGGGCCTGTTAATCTTAATATACTGGTAGTAAGGTAATATAAATTTGTTTCTCGATTACCTTATCAAGACATATCGATCCGCATTTACTCGCTATATTGGAGATAGAAGAATCTTATTGGTTATTTAACTTATCTGATAATTATGTGAAGCGTTTGTTATATTTAAACAGACATTCCAAACGTACCTGCATCTGGATATTCGTCAACGAAAATGTCCCGTGCTTGTTTGGCAAGTTCGACAGCTTTATACATAAGTGATATGCCCTCTTCTGGACTTATTCCTAGGTATTGTACAAATCCTTGTATAGATGCCTGGTAAGTATTTGTGATAATTAGATCCGCACCAGCTTAAACAAAAAAAAAATTCTTAATTAAGGAAAAAAAAGCATCTTGTTTTTTTTTGTATTTTATCTATCAACGTTTGGTGTAATTAGTAAAGATGACTTCAAAGTATATTAATATTATATAGTATAGATTAATATTATTTTTCGATGAATAATCCATATTATTTTTCCGTACAACAGACATTATTGTGCAAGATTTTTTACTAATTCAATAAAAATTAACACGATCAAAAATTGTCGTCAGCATTATGAAAAAAGTTGTGTGGCGAGCAATTTAGACCAAAATGTTTCATTATTCGATATTTTCTATAGTCTGTAAAAATACAAAAAATCATTCAATTTCACATTATTGTTAAAATACAAATTGTGTCAATTCTTTTTACGATAACCGATAAAAGTTTAATTTGATGTGATTAAACACACAAAATATTCAACATCGATATACTGAAAACCAGTAATTCCAACTTTTTTAAAAACGATTTCAACACAAGTAAAAATCAGCTAAAGACAAAAAAAATATTCTGAACGATGAAACCTTGACTGTGTTTTTGTCTCTGTATTTATTTAGACAAAATTTTGAGTCAAGATGATATCGTAAATCAAATAGTTCATTAAACTGTGCTAAATATTCAATGTTGATTTTCGATTCACTTAGGACACCATTTGTTTAAAAATAGTGTTATTTTTATATTATGGCGAATAATGCGAAAGGTTTGCGAATAACTTATACTATCATAAAATAATTTTCAATATTATTGTATGAAACAATCTCAACTTTATAATTCAATGACAAAATCGACTGCATTAATTTTACATTACTTATAGCTTATATCATTGAATATATGCCATCTCATTCTGATAAATATTTCAGTACCCCGAGATTATTATTTTATAATGGTGTATGTGTTTAAAGAAAAAAAGTTCTTTTGTCTGTGATCAAAGTTCTAAATTCAAAAAGGTATTCTGTTTTATAAAATTAGTTCAATCTTTTCCTTTGATGATAATTTTTACGCGCAAAATCGATCATCGAATAGGTAAACTTTTCTTCGTGCACCTTTTCGCAAACAATCAAAATGAATATTATATTATGCAAACATAACGTTGTGTGCCGATTTCATTATGTTGGTAAGTCTTATCGAGTTTACAGTGAATTGTTTTTTTTTATTTTTTCGCCTCTCCCAGACACAACGGTGAATAAACTAACACAAAAAATACACAAAATATTCCTTCGGTATATCAATCGCCTTATTATCCCGAATCGGAATGAAAAAAGTTTTCATGAATGTGAATAAATTGGATCTAATAGAAATAAACAAAGTTATTTTCTTTTACATTTGAATTTGAATAATGTGGAATATGTACGGTATATCTTATTTTTTTCAATTATTTTTGACACCACAATATTTAATTACTATATTTTTTATTATTATAATGTGACTGAAAAAAATATCTAAAATATATTTTCTGTTTGTATTAAAAACAAAAACTTTTCAATACGGCTTAAAACAAGTTTTTTTTAATCTCTTAGTTAATATTTCAATAATGATGACTGAATACTGTCCATACTCTTGGTTGCGTAAGTGATCTGACGACCTTGTTACCATTATTTCATAGTAAATTAATTTATTATAACCTTTATGATGCATGCCCAAAATGTCTAGCTTGTAATTTTATTTTATAATATTGACGATTTCTATACTCTTTTCTTATTTTGAGAATAAAGGTCAGTCTCAATTTGTCGTTCTAAATTAATAATCATTTCTTAATTTAAGAAAAAATGTTACAGTTTTTTTGGCATAACGCAAATATTTTATGAGTATTCATTTGAAGCAATGAATGTACATATTGAACAGCATTGGGAATACATCCGATATAATGCTTGCTACTTGCTACTGATTAACAACAGGGTTGCCTTCACTATTCGAGTCAAAGATGTAAATATTTCGAATGCTCTAACTATTTAAGTTGATCTTGGTCGTCATATGGGTAATTTTGAATATTATTATATTTTAAGCACAATAAAACAGGCATTAAAAAAAATACATACATGCAAGGGGCGTGTGTCTTTTGAATACAAATTATGTTTTTGTAAACATATTGCTGATTCTATTATAAGACAAACAGTCGTAAAGATTTGTCTCTGTATGCAAGTTATCTGTGTACATTAATAAAGACAGAGAACGAGATAACAAATCGGCTTTACTTACCACTAACTCATTAGCTAATGTTTCGAAGCAACACGTGTTGTGTTTCTAATGCTTCTTTTTTGTGCATTCTCTTCAAAATTTGTTACAAACAACACCATTTGAAGCGATACGAATAAAAGTTTATTTAAAAAGGTGTTATCTAGAATATGTCATCATATATCGTCTATCAAAATATTCAATTGTATATACATATATTTAAATATATCGTCTGGAACAGCATGAAGATTCATTTAAATTCAAAAAAAGTCTTTTTTCAAACATATCTTTCAAAATAATATGCAAATACAATTGAAATTATAAATAAACTAGGGTGAAATTATATTTTAATGAAACATGTAATATTGACCAACTGTACGAAAACCGAAAATATAAACGGTATAGTGAATGTATATTATATTATTTATTTCTGTTGTATCAGTAGAGAAATTATCTTATCTTTGTAGCCGATCACGCATGATCTCCACCGACTAACTTAACACTGAGATAGCAAAAGCATTACGTGTTACACTTTAAAATTCTATTTACTATTGAAAACTTTGATATTCCGCTTGCTGCATACCTAAACATGACACGTACGTCACTTTTGTGAGTAGCATCTTCAAGCGAAATGCTCCATTATATTTTATTTATTATAAATAGTCTATCGCAGTAACGATTTCAACATCTAAATTGTTTAAGAACTCTGAATAATTATTCACCGTTGACCAGGTATAGAAGGTGGGATGAAGACTTGAAATAAAATCGACTATCAATCATAATTTTATTTCGAAAACAGATTTAACAAAGAATCCATCGCAAAAAAAATATACAGTGTTTCGCCTGTTCACCTGGACTGATGTTAGCTAGCCATGATATACTTGTATTGAATACAAATAAATGAATATATTTTATTTTATAAAAATATGTTAATAGAAAATTTGTTTCAGCACTATTGAGTAATTCGGAAAACACCTTTTGAGAAAAGGGCTTAGATTTTTACCCCCGCAACCCAGCTCTGAAATACAGCTATCATGAAAGATATGGCACGTGATGTGATCGAATTTTGCAAATTCGATTGAGCGTGTGCTCATAATCTTTTGAGAATTTCACTATGAACCTTCATAAAGGTCTATTATGTTCCATTCACCCACGCATTTCAGGTTAGTTCTCATGCTTTTTTACATAGGATTAACTCGTCTCTTTCAAATTAGATTGATGGTTAAAGCGTGATAGCTTACATAATATTATAATTTATGACTATTTTATTGTGTTATCGTTGAATATGGTCACATTAAATACTGCTCTAAAGAAGGAAGCGACACTTGGTGAAGGGTTAACGAAAATAAAACTGATTGAAATTTAATGACTTATTTTAATAATACTCTTAGAAACAATTTAATGAACCAATTATTTTTTTAAAACCAACCTTTCCTCAATATAACACACTCGTAAATCATGAAATTGGTAATAATTAGCAAATAATATCCTTCTATCCTAAACCTTCCTGAAATGAGATGTTTAAAGACTGATTTCAAACGAGTTTTCGTAGAACAACTTTCGTTGAAAAAATTAAATACATATTTGAGTAAATAAAAGTACCAAAACCTTTGGTTTCACGTTATTGTTTTGAGCAAAGTATTAAAAATAGATTTGAAGTAGTTTTGATTCCGTTATTAAAATATTTTCCGCTCCATTTCTACGTAATAGGAAACACGAGAATTTTCACATAATTTCCAAGACGAGTATTGAATATTAGGCAATATTTTTACGTGGGCTGTCTTTAGTAAATCACTCAAGCCCACCTTCAAACAATATTTGACGGAACAATGGAAATCATTGGATCGCAAAACAAGTTGTGAATCGATACAGCGCTCAATTTTATAAAAAGGGATGAGGTAGAAATTACCGAAAACAGCGAAAACGACGCAAATGGGAATAAGTAAGATTTTTGTAAAATTAATAAATGTCGATTTAAGAATGTGCAAATCAAACAACTTTAATCATCACAATTCAGCTAAACAATGTTGTTGTTGATTAAAGAACGCCGAGAAATACATATGATTCGAAACAGCATGCATATACAATAATTATTCGCTCTTAATATACTAAACTCATCTAGATGGTTGGATACAGTGAAAAAGAGTTTTGCTTGCTATTCTATAATAATATACATATATCATATTTTCGTTTCCATATCAACAGTAAAGAACGATAAGAAAATTAGTCACGTCAAACATACAGCGATATAACCTGTCAGAATGTATGAACATATTATAAATACCTATGCCATTTGAATTACGCGGAATAGTTTGATTAAAGACATGTACAAATATCTTTTTTGAAAACTTGTAATGGTTTACTCGTCACAAGCCACAACAAACACTACTGTATCATTAAATAATGATTACTTCTGATTACAAGAATACAATAAAATTACTGTACTATTTAGAAAACACTTTCCATTCAGAAGTTTAATGTAGCTTTACTTTGGAAGTAACTGTAACATTGAGAAGAATACTTTCTTCGAATCGGTATTATAAACCATTGTATTATGTGATCATCATAATATAAACAGATGATTTAATATGATAGTCAAGATCTATCGATGCAATCCTTTCACTATGTGAGTTTAGTAAGACCAAAGTATATAAGTGTTTGAGTTAAGCTTTAGAGCTTAGAGTGAAAGTTTTCTTTTTCATTCAATAGACTGAACCCTCATAAAAGATTTTAGTCATCTTATTTACCGATTGAACTTTCTTAACATATATTTTAAATAGTAAAGTACTTATTAATATAGCGGTTATGTGAAACACGGCAAGAAGAGCGACAAGTTTATTTCTCAAAATTGATAAATACGATTTATTTCAATTTAAAGAGACCGACATAGCAAATTTACATTATAACAACAAAGCGATACAATTTTAGGCATAATACAAAAGATATCAATATTGACTATTCAGCTATGTGTTGCTTATCATGAAACATACATCCAAGGCTATGTATAAGTTTCGCAAATGGGAAAAGTACCAATGACGAAAAAAGAAGGTATATACTGGCTTTCAATGCAAGAAGACAGTAAGTGACTCTGACAAACTTTTGAGAAAAATTACATGATGTGTTATTGACGTTTTAGTATTTAGAATTTCTAAAAAAACGGTCGGTGCGAAAATGAACAAATTTCTTCTTTGTAAATACGCAGTAATTAGTCGAACTGACTGTCTATTTGCTAAGAAAACTAGAGTTTATGTACTTTTAGTAGATCTTCATTGTTTCACAAACAAAATAAATAAAAAAATGTTTTTGAGTATATAGCTTCCAAATATATTAAGCAAATGGCATTCATAACTAAATTTCACAAATTTTGCGAGTAACTGCCTTCTTCTTTGGAATGGCAGTATACAACCAATAAGAAGAGTATGAAAGGCTGCGAAAGTAAACATTTAAGTTTTTTTTTGTCATTCTTAGTTCGTTTAAAAGTTTACTACAATCTATAAACTGTTTTTTTGGATATTCAAAAAAAAAGTTTCGTTAAAAGAAAAGTTTTTGAAAGTTTCAGAGAAGACTGCCTTTATACTCGACGACCTCTACGCCATCTACGATAGAACAAAATGTTTGTTTTTTTTCTACAATTTCAGTACGGCAGTATCTATCTAAAGTGTTTGGCTGTGTTATGCAAAACCGTCTAATGCTTGCTTATACCGCTACAGAGATGCTTACGTTTACGTGTCAAAATGGATAAACAACGGATGTTTGCATCGTGCATATGTTTTTCAACGACAGTTTAATGTTGTATCACATTCTATGTAATCAAAATATTGTTTTGCTTATGCAATCAAATACATTGGTTTCGTCGGATAAAGTTTCTGCTGGTGGACAAAATTGTTGTCTGCGCCAAAGTCTAAATTAAGCCCACCATAAAGTTATTATTTTTAGATTATTGCATATAAATTTGTATTCCCCTTAATTCAAATTTGGTAATTGGTGTTTTGTATTGCGATTAATTCAAATAACGACTCACATATTATGTACATCCACCCAATAATTGAATTTTGATCCGAATTATAATATGTACTTAATGACTATTTTCTTTTAAACCTTTTGTTGGACAACAATTTAATTTTAGAATCCATCACTCGTCTAATCAACTTCATTGGAAAAATAGGGTATTAAGTTTACCTAACGTTTAGTCCTCGTGAAGTAATCCATCATACATAGAATGATTAAACTCATATTTTATTGGAATTGATATGCTTACCTGTTATGATTTATTTATTCATTGAAGAAGTTTGGTCAATATTATGTGTTTTTTGTGACTAAATTAAAACCGGTCCTGGTCTCAATTCAATGAAACTTGTGCCAATAGTAGCGTGCTACTTTGTTCGTAAAAATATTTGTCTACTAAATAATATCAGAGGAAATGTATTTTTGCTTAGCAGAGCTGGTTAACATTTAGAAGAGTCCATTAAAGATTGCAAAAATCATTGGAAACCTAATAAAGGTTGTGGAGGAAATTTTTACGGAAGCCGAAGTAATTAAGAGCCATTGTGTAGTAAAAAGAGCGATTGGCTTTTTTGTTCGCTGCCCTAGTTTCTATGAATAATATTATTTTGTAAGTAACTGGAAATAGCCACTACACGACTGCACAATGGAAAAAAGTGTTTTCAATATCCTATCTTTCTTTTTTCACATCTATCTAAATTCTTTACGTTAAAGGAACGAAATAAGGGGAAAAAACACTCATTTGTCTGTGTCCCGATAACAAATTCAAAAACAGATCAGAACCAGTTTCGCTCATCGCAAGCATTAAAAGCAGATGGCAGTTTATGGTGTCCGCTATGAGTATTTATCATAAAATATTTAACTAAATGAACTACTGCACTAGATATAATATTAGGAGACAAAACATTAACATATCAATAATAACAGATTATCCAATGGCTCTTTCAATTTCAATTACTAAATTGTTTCAAATGGCTTTAAATCTAAATTTATTTCCATTACTATGAATACATTCACTTTTTAATTATTAAATCATAATAACCACTTGATATGCAAACGTTTTTGCTGTCCAAATATTAATCGAGTGTACATATTATAATTTTAGTAAGTGGTTTAAATTCTCCTCTACTCAACAGCGTTGTTTTGTTTATTGGCCATTTACAATAATTAGTAAAATACGCGGCGCAAGCATTTTTTAGGTTATTTTGTTGAGCACACAGCAAAAGCACACCGAAGCTGGATATTAACGGAACTAAATTAATGGAACCCGATTTATCGTTTATTAAGGGACACTCGAAAAAGCGATGAATGCGCAAAGCCTAAAAACCTCCAATTATCTTCTTTTAAAGAAAAATATATTTTGCATCAGAATTTTTCACATTGAAGAATTTGCTACAGCTCGTTGAAATTAGATTCATTATTGAAACTACTTTCCTACATAGCAACAATCGAGCTTAGAGTTGATTTTGCTAGAACATATGCTCCCAACCTTCTTCGGGTGGCGAACCCTTTTATAAAAAGCCATGTGACCCGCGACCCCGATGCAATGTAGGTATGTAATTAAAAAAAACAACGAAATTGTACTAAAGTGATTATTTTTTTTAGTTGACTATGTAGGTGACCCCACAGAAAGCCCGTCGCGACCCATGGGTTGGGAACCCGTGTGATAGCACCAAACGTTTGATATTTCAACACGCCTTTCTTCTGGATTTCTTTTAACTTATTGTATTATTTTCAACTTATCTGACATTTGTCATGTGAAAATTTTTGTTTAAATTTGAACTAATTCACGATTTGACTTGTCTGCGGTATTCTCAGTGGGTGAATCATCAGCGGAAACATGCATAGTTGCACTCTCAGTCATTGTGTGACCAGGAAAATTATATCATAAATGCTTCTGAGGAGTATGAAAAAACTTGATTATTATATTCAAAATAAACAAGTGGCAATTATTTTTATACATAGCAATGTATAAAAAAAATTGTGTCATGATTGACGGTATCAGAGAATCCAGTATAGTCCCACCTATCTATTCTCTCGTATCATTGGAAATACTTAACATAGTAAACGGACATAGATGGAAAACAGTTTGACCCACAGAAAACCTGTGTAAAAAGACCGCAAGTGTTCGATATATTATTATTGAATAAAGTCATATATTATATATTAAACTTATTATTTGAAACAAACGTTGCATATACGAGTGTATATGTGACATATTTATCGTCTCCAGTGTTGTTTTCAAAACCATCTCGTAAACCGTGCACATTCCGCAAAAAGAAATCACGTATCTTTGTATGTGTGAAAATTTCATTATAAATAACTATTATTTATTGTGCTCAATAATACGTACGAACTCCAAAACACATAAATTTCAGATCAGCCGGTATGTGACGTAATAATATGCAACACACACGTAAATCAATGTATTATTAGTCGCAGTGAGCATCGGCAATTATGCAAATTCACTTTTTATTACAATCCCGGTGCACGTGCTGCAAATGTATACTGCATTTTTTGCGAGCACTATAGCACATATTAATTGATGGAATACAATGACCTAGTGCTAATTTATTCATAGTTTGTTTTATGAGTACCATTGTGGCAGCAATTATAGTTATGTTACAGAAAAAATATTAAAATACTATTTAATACATCTTATATTTATATCTTTGACTACTTATTAATTCAATTAACATTTGTCCATTTGTAGCTTCTCCTTTCAGTGTTAATGGATTCTTAGGAGTACAGTCGCACCGCTGTTTCTGAGCTATAAGTGAACTCATTGCTATTTCGGAGAAAAATAAACATCAAAGAAATCTGTTCCTTTGGATTCAAATTTATATGTCGATTGAAAAATCAAAATATGAACATGTCCATTTGCTTGAAAGTGAGGCTAAGCAAGTCGTTAGATCTATTGATGTATCATTAGATTACGGTAAGAAAAATAACAATGTATTTTAGTTCTACATAAATTATTTTTTATATTTGTTGATAGCTATTTCGGCTTACGCCTTCGTCAGAACTAGTAGTTACAATAATTTATGTAGAACTAAAATACATTGTTATTTTTCTTACCGTATTATAATGGAGTTCTACCAAGTAAATGTCTACTCAATAAATATTATTAGATTGCTCATTAAAATAATTATCGTATACTTTTGCGAAACAATACTGCTTGTTGAAATGTTAATAACAAAAATGAAGGGATTAACGTTAGTCTTTTATCATTGTATACATGTGTGACAGAAACAAATCGTTGGTATCAAAAATGTGTAATATTAATAAATTTGTGTAAGGCTGGTCATGTTCCTTACCTCTCAGGAAGTCGAGATGCGTACTGATCACGTCATCTGGGTGAGTTGCGAGGAAACGAGCGCTCCATAGAGGATCTCCATCCACGACCTCTCCCAAGTGACAACTGAGCTGAGATGAAAACCCACCGTCGAGGATGACTATCCTTTCAGGTTTTTGATGGGATTTCATTGTTTCCTGTGGACAAATAAATGTTTATTATTACCGAATGATGCTATTATTTTACACAGTATTAAAATTCAATTGCCGGGGGGAAGGCACTAAAGCAAATATAATTGTACAATTTCACGAACATTTTAATCTTAGCAAACTTTCAGTTATAACTTTTAACTGTCAATACTTGGTGGAAAGGCATTGCAAATAAGTTGAAAATGCTCGCGATAAGCGAAACCGGTTCCAATCAAAATACATTTACTGTGAAATACGTACAAATTTTTGTTCAGTAATTCAACTCATTTTTGATGCCCTGAGAGCATAAGAATTCTTCGAAACAAAATGTTTGACAACAAGACCTGCTTGTTGTTAAACGGATGCGGTTTTATATTAACAAGGCGGAAAAAGCATAGATAATGGTTTTGAAGGCGGCCATGAAGTTGTGTGAACCATAACGCCAAAAAATTCAGGTAATTAAAACATTAATCTTCTTTTACTGCAACAGTTTCTTTGCTTTGGTCGTTGTAGAGAGAAATTGGTCCCGTATATAAGCTTTTCCAAAACTGTTATGTAAACCAATATCATTTGTATTGTGCCACATAAGTCAAAGAATTCTGTGAAACAAAAATTCGAATACAAATAGAATCGAAAAGCTCAAATTTTAAACTGCATTTCAACTTGGTAAATATAACATTTTATAAACACATAAACACGTGCTGTTGCCAAACATTTTTTCGGTAAACGTTATTCTGATGTTTCTGGTCCAACGCTTGCCACATTCTGATTATTTATTTTTACCGTGGAATAGGACATTTAGAAACACTTCGGGATAGTTATTAGGAACGACGAATGCGCGAGATTTGCAGTTAGTTCGTACTATTTTTAGAACGAGATTTTTTTTCGAAATGTAAACAACGCTAGATTAAAATACACGCCAGAATTCTACGAGAAAAAATAACAAGCGCTGGACAACGACCTTTCAAATACCACGCAAAAGCCCTTAACTACAAGTTTATTCAATTATTCAGTCATACAAAATAACTAAAAATTATAATATAAATATACATATGTATATTTTTTTATTTTTATGTTTAGTGGTATTATTACAAATCGACATTGTAAAATAGCAAATAAGTTACCGAGCCGAGTAAGTCCCAACAAAATCGAATATAATATCCAAATTCAACAACATCATCAACAACGACCCAAAAGTTTCGATCCTACTTACTGCTAGCTTAAATACAGTTGAAAAAAAAACAGGCGGAATTTTCAGTCCCCGATGGTGCTTCCCGTGATGTCAAAAAAACGTTCTAAAAAATCTTTGTAAGCAAAAAAAAACACGTTTAATTAATCTCATTTTGTTTACAACGAAAATAAAATACCCGTAAACTAAAAACGTGTCTGAACTGAGATAGGTATGAGACCTGTGCAATGGTTGCTTCTCCCATTTTGCGACTGAATTAATTAAACTACAAACGTAAAAAGTAACTATTCGAAATTTGAATTTTTAATGCGGTTTGTGGGCCATGTATTATATTTAACATCAGCGACATAGTGCAATGTAAAAAACATATTCGATAGATAGGAGGCACAATTAATATACAATATGATTATAAAGATGAGCATTGATACTTTATGTATTGTAATAAAAGACGGTTGAAAACATTTCATGAACTTAAATACAAATTGATTTAAATAAGTAATCGATTTTAGAAAAGATTCTCAATGATGAGAACAGTCTAAAATCGATAGTCAAAATGAATTTTCAGTGAAAAATCTTACACCTCTCTTTATTATGTTGTATGTACAATGCTATCTTTATTATTTTCACTCTATAAAAAACGATGCACATAATAATAGAAACATTAGAAAAAAGCAGAAACAGAGAATTAGTATTTAATCATAGTACAAAGTAACTTAAATATGAAAGCTGTAATTAAGATTATTATCAGAAACATACAACCAAAAAAATAAAATATGAGATTCCTTCGTGATTTATCAAATCGTGTATTCTATTACATTGGCTCATCAAGACGGAAAGCACGTTCATACAACTTTCACTGTAGATGGAATGAATGGCAGAAAAAAGCTTTTGCTCCACGATTTAACTTCTGAAAAAAACTCCACGCTTATAATACAAATTTTGGGGTAAGTTACGATAATTAATTTTGATATTACCAAATTGACATGATATTATCAATTCCCTTGTCCTTATGATAGTGATGATAGTTACATAAAAAGCAATTGATACATTAGAGAACAATTTATCACCCTTGCATTTAGATGCAATTAACAACAAATTTATAAAGATAATTATTCCATAAATATCTTTCCGTCATACACTTTTGTTTCATATTACTTATCAATCTCACCAAATTATAAATCAATTAGGTCTTGATATGATTGGAGAATTCTTATATACTGAGGGAAACTGTCCTGTTTTTTCTAGCAACATCGAAACATTATTTTGCTCAAATATGTTTCTATCACCGGTATTTAGGTGTGGTACAGGATCGATACATACTTTTTATGGAACATATCATGCTGTAACATTTTAAAAACTCATCCGAGAAGATATGCTTTTTGATCTTCAGTAATTGATGCCAATTTGTATATATATAATACATACAACGCTCCAGTCAAAAATTTTCATATTTTTTTTTTCCTACCTTTACTTTCCTACTGAAACTATATGTGGAGTCCGCTGGGCGGGCTCCTAGTTTCCTGGCTATTTTTGTTGCTAGGGTGGATACAGACTAAGTCTTTGTTTCCCTTTCCCGCATGTAAGCTAGCTAAGTATCGAATTTCTAAAAGAAAATCCCATTGCTCACTTTTTATAGTCGATCTTCCGTATACATATATATTTTTTTTATGAATTGGAAAAGAAGTTCACTCTTCCTAAAATGATGTACAGGCAGATAATTTATATATATATTTTTTTTATTTGAGGCAAAAAAAATATTTAGCCAAGTAAGATAATCACATAAAAAACTTTCAATCACCTGCCTGAATGTTTATGAAATTGTGCTTGAAGATATCAATCTAAACTATTGTCTGTTTTAATCAAATTAATAATTTTCAAAATAATTGAATGTGAGATAAGAACTTTTCATTCTCTTTATAGTGTAGCAAATAATGTAACAAAAAGTTTTTAAGGGTCTGACAGTGACGAAGGATAACCTCGACTTTTTGTTTCAAATATGAGTATCCAGTGTAATTTAAAAAATGTTTGTTTCTCAGCGCTATTACCGAAATAAAATGCTGCAATTTATTATCTTGAAATTTAATTTAATATAAATTTTAATTCAATGCTTAGTAAATTATCAAAAGAAATAATTAACCAATAATGAAGGATGGTTATTATAAATGTCGTTGCTGTGTAACAAGGCAATTAAAATATAGTACAGATACGATTTTTGTGGTACGAGCAAGGTTGCCCGTAAATATTGCGGCATGTAATCCAGGCTATAAGGGTTTCGTTAAATACTGGCCCTATTTTGTATCAGGTAGTTAATTCTAGTGACGACTTGTTTCAACTTAACTATTATTACCCATCGAAACTAATGTGATAACTAATGTGGTTGAGCCAGTTTTAGTTTTGTTGTTGTGAACGGATTTTGTCGATAACTTATATACCAATACGGTAATTAGTTCATGCTTGTCTGTAAGTTTCGTCTTAAACACAACTTAATCATTTATATAGTAATTAAATATCATTTAAATCAGTACGCACTGTTAATTTGTATTATACATATTATGTACTTTTAGCAATGTAATAACTGCGTGTTGTTTTTTCGCTACAAGCAAATACATAAGGTAATTATTTTTTCACACGTAATTCGTTGTATTGACTTTTTTTATAAATTGTCATGTACAAATCTTAGTCCGAGGTTCAGACAGCTTCATTTTTCAATCGAATTATTTATTTCTATTTGGAGTCATGGATGTATGTGTTGTCAAAAATTCCCTCCCACACTGTCATAAAAACGGGACGTAGCGAGAGCGAAAAGCTGGTCTTATCTTTTCTATCCATATTCTTTTAGAAATAGAGAGGTTGAGCAGCTAAGTTACAAGTAGTTTTTGTATTAAACTTCTGTTGAAATAAACTTCATTAAGAGTCCATATGCACCCCACTGGGTGTGGAACTGTCTCGAATTATAAAAGAATACACGATATATCCTACCAAGGATTTGATAAATAAACCATTGGTATGAACTTTATTTATATGGTTGAGTGGTATTATATTACATATGCTGACTGATATATTTGTTGAATAGTTGGAAATCGAAAATATCCAGAATGCCTGTGTTCAATTGATGATTAATTATAAATATTTTGTTCACTGATCTCACTGATGATAATGTTGAGTTTGAGAGATTTAAAGCTCTAATTATATTTACCTCGTATTTTTTTAAAAACTTTCCTACGAAGCATTTAGTTTCTCATATTTTTTTGACGGCGGTCGAAGAAATTTTATTATTGTCAGAAGAGCGTTCACATGGAACAAATATTGTTTTATAAAAGCTTATCGCAATAATTGTTGATAATAACAGCAGTAAATATTTCTACTGATAGTAATAAAATAAATTATTATTGTTGCTGACCAATGACCTTTCATGTTTATTTATAATACCGCAAGCTGCCACATAATGATTGTTATAGTATACTACGGTGGTAAGCCATACATTTGCTTGAAAAGTTCTAGGTGAGTTTTCTTATACTCACTCATTCACAATATCTACGCCATCATATCTCGACACTTATTACTCATTTGGTATGCGATGTTAAGGGTTTTAAAGGATATTGGTTTATTATTGTCCTATTTATTTTATTTCATTATTTTTTTTACCAGGAAGGTAAACATTTGGGTGTAAAGCTGGTTGTTCCACCACTTCCTGTTATGTGTATGCAGCTGTTGCTCACGGCCGCCTTCCATAACGATAAGCGACTAAGAGAAGATTTGAATCCTCACTTACTTGGCCCGATACAGAGCTGCACGGGACCGATTCTTTAAACGTGCACTTACTATGAAGGTATACAAAAAAGTGAAAAATGACTTTCAGAAACATTCAATTAATTTTATAATTAACATGTTATTTTGCATTTGATGACCAATTTGTGAAAGCACAATTTTGTGCACTCCGAAGGTATAATGTTAAAAAAATATGTTTTAATCACTTTTACAATGTCGAACGGTTATTTATTGGTGGAAAGGCATTATTTAGATAAACAAAACAAAAAAGAGTGTATGTATACATAATATAATCAGTATACTTATTTTAATATTTTAATATTTTTTACCTTTTTATCATTTAAGAGTGACTTCTTATTATTAAATGACTTATTCGGCGGCATTGAATTCTTTTGATTTATATTTCAAAGACATTTATTCTTCTCAGATTCCTTAGAAAATTCTTGGTATTGCTTGGCAGTTTAGTAATTTCCTCTGAAATCTTAAATTGCAATTCATGTTCGGACCATAATCGAGGAAATGATTTTCATTTGATGTTTTGAGACAAGAGATCAGTGGCTTGCATTCGAGCTTATAACGATTTTTAACAATTTTCGGTGTAATAAAATCATCAATAATCGTCAATTATTTAAAAATTAGTAATTACATTCAACTGAAACGTTACGAAAATTATATGTGATTATTTTTTTTATGAACTTATACTTGTTAGTTTTGCTGTCCACTAACAATATTAAATTTTATTGCGTATTTTATATAAAGGAACAATTTTGAGGAATGATTATTTGACAATAAAGGAAGGAAGTACTAGATGTTTTGCTGAATTCAATGTTATAATGGAATAAATTTTGTATTTGATTGAAAATTTTTAATTAAGAAACTTAGGGCTGGAACAAAGTTAAGTTGTTTTGATAACTTCCGGACAATTCTTTCACACAAACCTTTTGTAGAAATTGAATATACGCGGTGAAGCTTTTCTAAAAAGGTGTCCTTGCCTTAAAAAGGAATTATTCATTCAGTCAAATGCATAGAAGCTTATAACAATGGAGTTAATAACAAAAATTTTGATGATAAATGATCTCCTTTGCCATGATTAAAAACAGGAATTTTAGGAAATCCTATTATGTATGTTTGAATTAAAACCGTTTTACAAGTGTTTTGACCATTTTCATTAGTCGTATCTTTTGACGATTTGGAGTGTATGGAATCCTAAAAGAGTTATTCAATAAGTTATTTAAGGAAAGCTTAAAAGTAACTTTTAATAAAAAAATCAATGAAACACAAAGTGGCGTAGAAAAATGGGGTTAGAACATACATACATAGTTACACGTTAGTCAATTCCACTATTTGCGCAGCCTTTTCTGAATTGTAGATTTAATGTGGGTGGAACAATATGAAAACATCTCCGAAAACTATGCCTTTGCAAAATGTCAATCATTAAATTCGATTAAAAGATGAAATTAATGAAAAATAAAATATTCGCCTTTCAAATGAATCGATGAACATTTTTATAAAATACGATTTGTATTCTATTATTAAATAAATTTTAATGAAATAAAAATCTGCAAATTCGAATTAATTAAATGTGATATGCTACAAATCCATTCATTTTATCTTGGAAAAGTAATCGATTTTATTAGATAGTTATTCTTATCGCCTGCCATAAAACAAATTCTCACGTGAAAAGAAACGAGTATGAGAAAGAATAGTCAAAAATTTCTCCACTAGATTGTCACAAGTTTCAGCAGTGTAAAGAAAATGTGATAATATATTAATACATGATATTAAATTGTATATTAATTTTCGGAGCTCTATTTTCATACAAATCATATTCGGAATATATCAATACCTTCATTGACACGGTAAATGCATTCCATATGAAAAGAGATTTTTAGAAAATGACACGTAATTCAAAACGATTCGCAAAATATGATTAAATCCATTTTGTATGATGCAAAGTGTAAAAATACGTACAATTATATCGATGTTTTTGGCTGCATAAAAATATTAAATAGAGCATAAATTTTCTTACCCAAAAAATATTTTAACTTCATAACACTATTTTGAATATCAAATTTATATACTGATCATTCTGAAACTATCAATGTAGGGGGGAAATAACGTACAATAACATTCACATCCACTGTATTGTATTTTTCTGAATTTATTTTTTCCCCAGAAGCCGACAGAAAAAAATGAAAGGTTTCGTGAAACGAAACAATTTATCGAGTTGTTTACAACGAGAGTCATTTTCAATAACAAGCACCAAACGAAAGAACTTCTGGTATTTTGATGCGAAAAAACAATATGTGCCAAATATAACATTTGGAGTGACAGGTCTTTCTGTTACGTTTATTGTGTATGGTTTATATTAATATTAACAATATGCATGGAAGTATAGTAAAAAATATTTGTACGGTAGAGCGGGTAGAGTACCTACCGATAAAAATTTACTTGAATAAAATGTGTTAAAGATTATAGTGCATTTTAGACGAGTCTTAAATAATTGATGGAATGAACATTGTTAAATGAAAATTTTCTTATTCAAGTTAAGATATTTACGTTTCGGCGATCAAAAGAAACGGATGGTTAGAGGACGATGATGGTGTCTAAATTGGACCAAGTTACTTAGTCACGATTTATGGTAGTGGTAGGCGAGTTAAAAAATCACATTCATCTATAGTTTTGGACGTGTCTATTTGACCACGCTGCCAGGTATTATAGGACATGCGCTTATGAACATTCGGTTTTGGGACCGGTTTTCAACATTTATCATTTTAAAACTCTCCACAAAGGTCAATATATGAAAATAATTTTTTTAAGATCTTACGCGCAGACAAAATATATTGTAATACAGTAAGAAAAGCTGACAGGTAAATAGATATATATCTCATGGGGTTAAGTTGCGATTAAAAAAGTTTATACTCGTAAAAAAAATGGTATTTAACTATCACACAATTTAATCTTAAAATAAGGACCGGTTTCGCTTCGTGAAGAAAACATTTGAACCGAAATATGATCAATTATTTGTCGCTGTTAAAACTGATGAATAAGTAGTTTAACAACTGATTTATTTTTATCAATGCATTTCCACAGATTATTGATAGATTCAAGACCATTCAAGTGATAAGTTTATCTTTGAAGAAATCAGCTCACTTTGAGTGCGACATTTCTTAAAGATTTTATCACTACTTATTAAATTAAATCACGTTTCTTAAGTGTTCATAATGTCATTGGCTTCTGAGCCTTGCTGTACAAGTGGCTTTGAAAAACAGTAGTAAACCATTCCAAATGACATGCCCAATGAATAGGGGAACAGTTGTCGATTGCAATGAGCCTTATTTAGTAACCATAATTTGACTGTACACAAAGTTGCCTTGACCGATATCATTAAAGTGTTATTCACAAACGCACACGAACAAAAAGTCTCGAGTCAATGCCCTTTAATTGGGTACCTAAGAAATTTCTTCCATCATTTTGCCGGTTTTGTGACATTACACAACTGATAAGAGTAATAATTGACAGTGGACATAGTAATATATGTATGTGATAAATTTAAAATTACAATGGCCATATTTTACTGCCAAGTCTGTAGATGAGTGGTCGACAGTATAGGTCGTTCGTGTTGCTCGGTTGCTGCGTCCACGGGGTCGATTCCCCGTACGAGCACATTCAATTGATTTATGGAGAGATTTATTGAGACGACTGAATGAGAACCAGTTCTCATACCACTTATGTTCATGTGCTTCAGTAGGTTTTGGTCAGAAATATTTCTAAATATTATTAAAAGAGGTTTTCTTCCAATTTTGAAGAAATAAAATATTTCATGAAACTTTTAATTAAAGAAAATAGTTAAGACACTATATATATTATATTTATACATGAACTAGAGACGAATCTACATAAAATGATTCACTCCAGGTGAACTTTAGGTGAGTAAACCCAGTGTCTAAGATCTTCATTTTGAATTTTGACCTTGTCTGGATTTACTCTGGGACTTTTCCCACCGCTAAGTTAAAGAAGTTGAATTTATTATACTGAGGGACTCGGAAAATAGTACCAACCCCATCATACGAAACAAGCCTAATTTATTCACTCAAATTTTATCAATACTAAAAATATATTTTTCCTAATAGTCATCATACATAAAAAAATATAATTTCAATAGCATCAATAAACGTTCTTGAAAATCCTCGAAATACTGTTTTTTGTCGATAATTTTTATTGTCTTGCCTTTAATCGTTATTAGTTTTTAGTAGCAACATTTTTTTGTCAAATAAATGAATACTGGTTATTTATGTTAATGTTTCAATGAATAGAAATTATTGATATTATCGAACTTTTCCAGAATATACATACAGTTAGATAGAAAACTCTTTTTCGCGTTTTTTTACTCCCATACCGGAAGGTAAAACGGTATAGTGGCAATTTCCTTCATCGCTGTAGCAGTTCTGAATATAAACGTTTCTTTGATAAAACAATGTTTTTATTCCATAGATTCTTTGGTTTTCATCAAAAAAATATTGGATGGTCTTTATTTTATTTGATTATTCATATTCAGAATAACTTTCACATTCAATCCAATCACAGAAAAGGACTAAACATCGAATGAATTAACTATAACGTTATATATATTGATTGAGTAGGCATTTACTTGGTAGAACTCCATTATAATACGGAAAGAAAAATAACAATGTATTTTAGTTCTACATAAATTATTTTATATATTTGTTGATAGCTATTTCGCCTTACGCCTTCGTCAGAACTATAGTTCTGACGAAGGCGTAAGCCGAAATAGCTATCAACAAATATATAAAATAATTTATGTAGAACTAAAATACATTGTTATTTTTTCTTCCGCAACATTATAAGTAATTATCAAATTTCTAAGATGTCTGGATTATCTGGAGATTATGCATTTGAAGTCAGAATAATACTTAAATATGAATTGTAAATATATGATGATTTTTTATAGACTAGAACCTATATCTAAATTTCAAAAGTTTTTTCAGTTTTTATTTTAGTCATATCAATTTGTGACAGGGTTCCGGATTCTCTATTTGAAAATTTTAATTTAGATTTTTATTCTATGGTTTTTTCTGCTTTATATCAACGTATGATTGTCAAATTGTTGAAAAATATGTTTCATTTCTTTTTTTATGTGTGATTTTGTTGGTCATAACAAATTCTATATAAAGATATGCCAGTGCGAGCGTGCTTTCTAGCATTATGCTTATCAAATTTCGAATAAGAATACCAGACATGTCTGTAATATGTTTACAACTTTAGTCGGTCAAATATTATTTGAATTAACCATTGAATATATTACATTCAGCAGCCATAAACTGGTTTTTAAAACCAGTAACAACCGGATAATCCAATCTGAATGTGACAATCTGTCATAAATCTCGTAATTTGAATAGAATTAATTAAAGTTGGTAACGTGAAAAAAACATTGACAAAGTAGATAGTGAGTGTGCTGTAGAAAATATTCATTTTAAAAATGTCACCGATGAATGTTTTTTAAATACTCCAATCTCAATGAGAGATAGAGATAGTAGCAATACCAGAAGATGGGTAAGATCCACGTCTGGAGACATGTAACATGACAATCGCATCACCTGTCACTAACTCCGGTGAGAGCAATTTGTGACAACAAAAAAGAGACATATGCGCTTGCCTGAGAGAGCGAGAAGTGTATCTTCATGCTACGTTACGTATCTGTAGATGTGAATACTCATTAAAGTTGATCTTAAAAATATAGCTTGCGCTTATCCAGATCATATATTTACGTGAGTACTACGAAATTACGGTTGGGCTGGCTGAGAGGTTGCTAATTTGACAAAATGGCTAATGCGTGGTACATTTCCGCTGTTTGTACAGATGTATACTAGTTTATCGATAATAAGAGAACATTCCTTCAAAATTTTTAAGTAAAGTTATTCAATTTTATAATTCTTAATTCTATCAATTAAAAATATTTTGATGTTTTTATTTATTAAAATGTACTTTATGTTAAAATATACACCGTTCGTTTGATAGATTTTTCAAAATGATTTATTGAAATATTGAAAACAAAATTATAAAAATTTTCTATCTGAAATCCTGCAAGATTTTTCCTCATAATTATAATGAAATGTTTATGCGTCAATATATTCACACATAGAAGTTTATCGACGTACATTAAAGGTAATTAAAAAATATGTGACTAAATAATTGACATGGAAACGTTAGTTTATAAAAAAACAACATAAATGATTATCTAATATTGCAAGTGCCACGATAAAATAACACATTTTCTACCAATTCCATTGTTATATATAGATCAGGACCTGTTTTGCTTATAGCGAACATTATCAACAGGACATACAAGGTATACAAAATAGTTGGCCAAGAGACATGACAAGTTTACAAATAATCACACAAATTATAAAGGAATGAAATTCGATTGTATTTCTCAGTCAATTTAATTGTTTATGATAAAAAAGTGTTAAAAATTAAAACTGAAAATGAAGAACGATTGTATTATATATAAAGTAATAAAAATTGTAGTAATATCCAACAGTATAGTATGCCTAAGTTCAAAATTTACGTTATTTTATTTCACTTTTAATGTGTTAATTGTCAATTATCGGCTCAAAGGTTTTGTATTTGTTTGTAGTTTGTTATTAAGCAAATAACTTTTGATTATGGGTATTCTTTTTTGGTCTTGCAAAATATTCAATAATAAATAGTGCCTTTTTTGACAGTGAACAAGTAAATAAAAATACGTTGCATCGTGCAACATGCTATATTTAAGTATCAATAATTAATTGAATGTTATCTCTATTTAAGCTCCTTTTATTATTTGCTAACTTTTTATCACAATAGGTATTATCTATGTGAGTAAATCTAAATTTAATATGCACTTGGAAAAGTCTTATCATACGTCAACACTACATTTATTATAAAACAAATAACATTTTTATCTGTCGTTATTATTTTGTTTTCGACAAAAGGTGATGATAAAATAAAAACAATAATGCACATGTTTAAATGATTTTGGTCGAGTTTTTTTGTAATATTTTTTCGAAGTAATTGAATAATATCAGGTTTGGATAATATTTGTATCGTCTTTATCTTAATAGTGTTAATGATGACAAATTGCACTATTTAATATTTTCTAGACTCTTTTTTAACATTTACACACAATTTGTATTTCGGAAACATGTCGTCCCACTTAAATCGGTGTCGGAAGGGGGCCACAATAAATAGCTCCACGTGGCATTTTTTTAATATAACGGCTGATTTCTGATTCAGAAAACTATTTAGGAACGATACAAATAACGCTCTAGATTAGATTCGGTTTATTGCTCTCTAGTAAATTGCCGTAACACATATCATATTATGTATCGATACATATTTTATGCAAATATATATTGTATATTTATTTGTTTGTGTACTGAACTAATTTTACGATTATCTCGGATATAATTTCTCAACTGATATACCGTTCATATGTACTATAACTTTTTTAAATTCCGATAGTTTCTTATACAAAAAAGTTCTTGGAAAATTAATCGAAAAATCCACAATCTCCACAATGTGATGGGTTCATTGTTGCTATTTTTAGCAAAGCCAAACTTTCATGCACATAATAATGTAATGTAAAATGAACTAACTCCAGACATGTTTGTTTTTGATAAAGGCGTGATGAATAATTAATCTTCAACGAGTTGTTTTCGTTGCATCGTCAATATATTCCATATATCATATTAAGCAGCGATGTTGAACCAGCGGCTTAAATTCACAACGCTTGAATGTTTCAAAATTCTAAGGTAAAATTATCTAGTCTGAAGATACCCCTGATAGAGGCGAAAGAGGTGTCACGATTAGTAACAAAATAGTGGAATGCTCAAAGATATTTTATATTACAATTATTGATTTGTTAAAATAGAAAAAAGAAAAAAATATTACACGAAGCCCAGCAACATTAATAGTATAAAAAATGATTATTCATCAAATAAAAATCAGTATTTTTTATTCAGTATTTTAGAAGACATTTTTAAATAAAAGCAGCGAATTTACATTACGTAAATTATTAAAAATCGATCGTGTTTATTTAAAATATGAAGTTTATTTGAAGATCGAAATATAATGAAAATATTGTTTTCTTCTGTCGTTTAGAAATATAACATCTGATCTGCAATCTCTTGTTACACGTGTAGACAAAGGCTCAAAACCACTGATGCACAACAACAAGTTTGCAAGATTGCTGTATTATTAAACATTGCATTTACCTCAAGACGTGTTAAAATATTCCTTGAAAATATTCATCGAACAAGACTTTAAATATTAAGATTAGCCAAAGTGGCACTATAGTTCAAATATGATAACCTTGGATACGTATTAAAAGCATTTTGTTTATTTTTCGTAAAAATAATTCCATACAATTTTTTTATTACTTTTTAGATATACTTTTTTTTATTTTGATGGATGCCAAAATGTACTTGCTTGTAAATCTTTTTTGCTGTGTGAATAGTTTTGCCTAATTCGCGTGGTTGTCATAAAAGTTTCGGACAAATTAAAGATACATAGTAATCAAATTATAATCTTTGTGTGCAGCATGTAATAAAAAAATCTGTTATCTTTCATAAACAACGAGCAACAAGATATTTTCTTTTTCAAATGTTTATCGATATTTCAATTTCAGGCGAATGTTTGTTACTAACATAATGCATTTACTATACATATACCACTGTTTCTGGTATGACAACACTACATAAGAAAAAGGTTAAAAGTAACACATTTGAAACTTGATGAATAAATTAATGTAAAACAAACAAATATTCACAAAGTGTTGATATGAAGCTAAATTTTTGTAAATAATTATCATATCGTTATTAGAAAGCGTCAAAAATTTCATCTTTACCAACTACGATATTTTTTGTTATTCTCAGTTTTTAAATAATAATATGTTATGCCTTTAAGATGTTCTATATCAATACTTGGTGGAATTGCACAATGCTCGCGATGAGCGTAGCCGGTCCTGATTTTAATAAACTCAATGTGGAATAAATACTAGAAATGTGTTATCAGTTTTATTATAATGTATGCATTAAGCTTCTGTCAATTCTCTAACTTATGTAAATAGAAAAGTCTTTTACTATTGAAAATTTTGTGATTGATTTTCATGGGTCCTCTTACAAAGAAAAAATCATTTCAATATATTTAAATAATTATGCTTTCAAAGATAAAAATAAGCGAAATAAGTTCATTTAAATGACCCTAGATAATGCAATTATAAATTATCTTATTCAGCTTAAATTTTTAAGTCAAACATCATTATCACAGAATTAGTTATATTAATTAAACATTGCATCAGAAAAGGTGATAAGTAATAATTGCTTAAAATGTAAACGACCCAAGATGATAATTCTACTTCCATGTGAGCACACAGCGGCCGTGCGTCGTCCCGTTGCCATGACAACAGCATGGAATCGGTTACCAACCAATCGAAAACACTCGTTATTACCATAATCGACATTCAGAAACATGCCGGTTATCTAAGTTTAAGTAGAACTATCCATCAATCGTTTAATCAGAAAACATACCTGAACATGCGACAGATTTGTAGATTCTGAGTGACAATCGCCACAAATAATCCAAAGAGAAAGAAGAAGACGTCAACGTCAACTATTTTATGGATGACAGAATCAAAGTTTAAGATCACGATTCGTTGATTAATTATTAGCGCTGTAGTTTTTGATTAATTATCAGATCGGAGTGCTCTGTAGTTTCGCAAACCGAGCGGATTCAAATTGAGAACTAAATGCTGCGGCTTGGTGCCGGACTGCGAATGGTCGATGTAGTGTTACCCGCGCGATATATATTATTTTACTTAGCGCGGTCATAAAATAACCGGGCGCCCGTTGTTCGTAATCGACGCCGAGAGTTCGAAGCGTCTGCCGAACGACGTCTAACGGACTGGCAGCGAACACTACTGAGTGAACTCTTCGAGTGGTCGACACTTTCATACCGCTAGGCTAACTGATAGGAGAAGAGTGCGTGCTGTCGTCATCATTGATAAATATCATACATTTATGTCGCATTGGTCGGCGTGGGTGATTATTGTCAGATTCAAGGCTTGTTTTACGACACTTTCGGTGTTTATATGGAGAATATTATTATGGGCGCCAACAATTAAAGCGCCACCTTGGATTTCGTTTCGCTATGCAAAGTGTGAAAATAATTATGTGCAAATAATGTGGCTCAATGTTATCTCATTCTGTAAATTAATATATTCTAATAGATTTATTTAAATAGCCAAATTAAAAAATACACCGAACCAACACACATACTTATATCTTAATAAGTCTTCGGTTAATTAATACAATAACGCACGTATTATAAAATGATTGTCATTAATTTACATACAAACAAGTTTTTTTTTAATTTTTACAGCATAAACAAAATTTCAATTTATTAAAAAAAAAAAAAAAACATTATTTCTAAAATGGATTTCAGTTTTCAATTCAAAAAAAATTCATTGTGTAGTAGTGAGAATGTTTTATATTATATAGAATAGAAATAGAAGAAAAAAACCTTTCCAGAAAAAAGTGCATGCAGCCAGCGATAAAAGCACCAATTGATTGATAATCAGACTTGTATAGTTTTGATTAAGTGAATGTGCCGTTTTTAATTAATACATGGAAAAATAAATATCAGACGTCAATTTTCTTATTTAACCATGGATTTGAAGAAAGGTGTGTGTTGTTTTTCATCGTCCACATTGTTTCGAGAGATTGAACTTCATTAAGTTTATCTATGAATTGTAACAAAGTAATAAGTATAAAGAAAGTATTTGTGGTAATTTAATACAACTTAAAAACTAATTATGTCCTTGATTAAACCTTTTGCAGTCTTATTAAATTAAAGTGTTTGAAAATGTCTTTAATTTAATAAGACTGCAAAAGAAAATGCCAGTTAATAAAGTTAGTTTTTTCTTCTTGAAGTTTTTATTGAAATTTTTAATTAAACATTTTAGCAACTGCTAAAGAGCAGAGTCGAGAATATAATCTCTACTAATAAAATAACAAGTTTAGTGATAATATTATTTTTAAATACTAACCAATAGCACTCTTGCATACAATCGAAAAAGTGTATGCATATTATGTATTTATAAAGGTGATCAAATAAAACCACATAAAAAAGCGAAACAACGTTTGTAAGTAAATATTTATTTTTGGTTTTTATTTTGAAAGTTTTGTAAATATCAATTGTGAGTATAGATTTAGCTTTCAAATTTGCAATGTAATAATTTTGTAGTCGCAGTAAAATGCATCTTACATAAATATGTATGCTGCTTTTGTGTTCTTTTTCACAAATAAAACAATAAGTAGATTGCATTTTTCTACGTGGTTGAGTTTAGCTTTTTTTAAAAATCCAAATTATACAATACATTACAAAACACTAAAAAAAACAAATATGTTTTACAACTTTACAACACGTTTCATGTTTTGACTCGTATTCGTGATTTATTCATTGTGAGAATTAGATGTTTCGCTGAATTTCTATCATTGTTTGTCAGTTCGTAAGTAAATAAGATATTTTTTAGTATCTTTGAACGGTTGATCCTCATATAGATTTTCGGAAACTACCAGAAAGTCATTTAAAATACATCCAAGGACTTTGTTTTGCATCCCTCATATATGTTGTGTAGGAACGGAAGAATTCTTCCGAAAATACGACTTTCTCGCTTTATCCTGATATCGATTGTAAGAAATCGTCAATTATTAGGACTATTTTTTTTATAAAACAGAATGCTTTTTAAAAATTTTGAATTTGTTTATAGATTGAATTGTGGACGCAATGACATTAAGGTTAGATGTTTACTACAATTTTAAGCTTTTCATTGGTTTTTGTAATCTGTGATACAGGTTTAATTATTATGCATATTCAAGTATTTATAAAGATGAAAGGTTTTCAGAAAAGTGTTGATATCGATCATTTAAAAGTACATATCACTTATTGTTCTTGAAAAGATATTGAGCTCAATTATAACGATGAATATATTGACAAATAACTAGACGCAAACGTTTAAGACTAATTTAAAAAAAAACTTTAATTTGAAAGAAAAAAAAATATACCGCTTTATACCCGAATCCAAATACCCCGAATATCCCGAATCCAAATACTTTTTTACACATTTTGATTTGCGGTGTTTTTCTGTAAGAATACTAGGTGATCACAGAGTGCGGAGTACTTAAGTGTGGACTTCGAACCCATCTAATATTGATGACTATTGATAATAGTTTCAATGTTATCGAAGATTTTCAAAGTGATTCGGGGAAGATAAGTTACTGAAATGATGAAAGGTGAGAAAGGTTTTATCCAAGGCTGTATTAAATATCGCCAGTATGCTGACCTGTAAATTCGAAGCGGTTTCTGAGCTGAGTAATCTAAGATGATATCGATACGCTAGTGTAAAGTAAGTAAGTAAGGTATATAAAAATATTTTTTTTATAATATATATATTTTAATATAACTATAATATTATTTTGGATAAGTTCAGTAGTAACATTGTGGAAGTTCTTTTAATAGAACATTTAAAATAATCTTACTCATTCCACGTATGGGGTGACTGATAGTGACACGTGTTTCGTCTCTTTCGGAAGCATTGTCTGACCTTTTATCGCACCGATGCTTACGTCAATTTCATATACTAGCCGTGTCACATTTTGGAAATAAGCAAAATTTTTGTTCAATACTTATTGTTCGGAGTGAATGTAGTTTGAAGATTTTCGAAATATTATAAAAAGCTACGACTCGCATGTCTAGTTGATCAAAAAAGTGATTGTTATGACGGGGCATATTAATTTATGGAAAGAGAACGAAGCGGACTAGCAATATATTCATTAGTCATGAGTTTGAGGTATGGGGCATAATAAAATCAATGAATGGACTATTTTCAACATTATTACTGGGAACCCAATCAAAATGGGATCAGTTTGTAGATACTTTATATGAATATGAGTAAAAATGATTGGTTCATGTACTTTCTAAAGAATGCATTCTGCGACAGTGGCATATCAAATGATGATGCACATTTTAAAATAATCAAAACAAATTCAGAAAATCAAAAAATACAGTTAAAAGAATCTATACAAATACAATCAGTATTGCGTGAAATGTTAATTATAAATTTCTTATTATGATTGTATTAAAAAAAATATTTATTTATCATTATGACTATCAAAAACGTATTGGTATAATTATATTCTAAAAGGAACGACTAGAAAGTAATAAATATCATCATTTAGAAAATTATATATTTTTTTCGATTACATACTTATATATATAATTGATAAGAAGAACACATTAAAAAGGTGAATGTAATTTGATACTTAAAAGATTAAGATTGATCTGTATAGAAATTTTCCAAAGAGTTTTAAATATCTTTAATGAAATTCCTTTATTTCAAATGAACACAATAAAAAGCCAAATAGATTGAAAAAACAAAAAGGAAATAGATATATTTGTTATGAGGAAATAAAAGGAAAAGTAGAGAATTGCTTATCCATTTACATACCGAAATAAAAAGTATTGGATCTATCTCATAAATAAGACCTTTCCTATTGAAACGGCTTGAGAAGTATTACTCTACCAGAGAAATATAAAATACAAACGGATGTACGAAAAAATACGGATAAGGATGCGATTCCGTACAAAGTTATCGCTGTTTTTAGTAACCTATACTTTAAGTATCCTTTCTTCCAGTTTCTAGCTTTAGCTGTCCTTACTCATACTTTTAAGCTATTAATATGTGAAGTGAAATATAAAAGTTCAAGCTGTCACAGATAAAGCACACACAATGTTTTATAAATATTATCATCGAGGAATAATATAATAAGATAAACACAATAAAGTTTTAGTATTGATGGAATTTCGATCAATCATCGGTATTCATTTACATTTATCGTAATAATGTATCATTATTGGAGTGTTAACTGTCAATACTTGTTGGTACGGCATCATATTGAAAATAAATGAAAATTTTTTGTGATTATTCCACAGTTGATTAATTAAGATCAGGCGCGTTTCACTCATCGCGAGAAGAGCGAGTTCTTCCAATTAATTAGGAAATGGTAGATAGGATAAAGTTGAAACTGATTTTTTATGACATCATTTAGTGAATTGGATCTATGCGGAATTTGATAATAAATATTTACTGTAAAAATGATCTTAGGTACTGCTTAAAATGCTCATTATTCATTGCAGTGTATATATGTTTTAAATACATTTTCCTTATCTTTCTCTCACTGACAGTACATTGCTTCATATTTTTTTAATTCTCCCCTGCCAATAGAAAAAATATTTAAATGATATTTCATGCAGATCAACAACAAAGCATCACTTAATGCGTATTTTTTGTGAATTGCAATCTACCCTGGATGAAGACCCAAAATAGGTGTTACAGATTGAGTTGCAAGGTACTTATCCAAATTTAATTATACCAATAAGGATGCATTTTGTACAAAAAATATTTTTTTAGATACATAAAACATATTTACTATTTTAACCTTTCTAAATATATAATTTTAGGATGTTCATTGAGTATGGTCATGGATTGCGTTCTTTTTTTGCACCGTTTGCTTAAGGTTAAATTGATTTCGATTCTTCATATAAATTGGTCATTATTTTTAATTTATATAACTAATGGTTTACATTACTAATACTATAATAGTGTTACAACAAACGTCGACAACAGATTGTACTAAATACTTTACTAATTTATGTATGTAATATATGCGAGCATAAGTTTTAAAAGCAGTATCTGGTATTCTGTAATAAATTTTATTACTTTGAAAACGCTGTGAAAGTTTATTGTTTGCTTCGCTTGATGAAAAAATCATTACCCTAACAACTGACAATATTATGTCCGTATTTGTTATAGCTGGTGACTTTTTACGGATTCACTATGGATTTATTTCGTATTTACTTATTTTAATAAAGTGTTGCCAGGTTTAAATATCTTAAATTGACAATGATTGACTTATCGAACGCTGCAACGTTCTAAATATGGTAATGGACCAATAATGTTATTGTAAAAAATATCAAGAGTTGTTATGATACAATATTTTTCTACTTGATCAGCATGTGGTCAGTTATAGCTGTTGTGTTGTTTGATATCTCAAAGGTCATACTAAACGATAGCTTTTAAAGTAACGAAAGGTCGCATAATTACTTTCCAATCTTTATATTTCTTTAAAAAAAAAATGTTGTTTGTTTCAGTGTCGTGACGTACACACTAAAATAATCTTGTTTATAATTAAATTATTGGAGAGATTTCAGTGTTATTTAAAAATACTATCTTCCAAATGAGTTTTTATTACTCAATTGTGGAAGAATTCTAAGAATTTGTATGCTTAGTTATCATAAAAAAATTGACACAGACATGTTATATAATATTACATACACGTATAAATTAAAAATATCATGAAATTAAATCATTTAATTATCTTATTACTGGGTGCTAAAAATATATATTTTTATATTTTGTTATGATCGCTATTTTGTCAGTCAATCAGGGTGATTACGGTAACTGTGTGTAGAAACAGTGATATAATGATTTCATATTTATTATAGTTTACTTGAAAGAAGTCTTTAAGTTCGGACGAAGACAACATAGATAACAACATTATTTTTACCCTTTCTTGGAGAACTTAGGAGCTTACTATGTTTAGCAATAAAATAATGCATGAGTTGAATCAAAGTAAAGTGAAAAGTTTCCCACCTGAGGATGATTAGGCGGTAGAGGTCTGCTCGGGCCTGGGTACACAAAAATAATATGTATACGCCATTATCGTATGTCTAAATTACAAACATATTATAATTTGATGAGTTGATATTAAATTATTTTAAATGTTGATTAAAATTTTGTTGAAAAGTTGAAAAGACTGTCGGGCTCGAGTCGGGTTTGGGTCGGAGATTTTCGGGCTCAGGCCAGGTAGAATATAAAAATTTCAGCCCGTGCAAACCTCTATTAGGTGGGAATAGAATCAATTTTTTTTGTTATTTTCGTTATACTCGCCACTTATTTGTATTCAGTTTTAAGAATGGCTGATTAACTTTTGATAAAAATTTGGCTGATGATTAACCGGTCTTAAAAAATATATAATTTAACAATTTAAAAAAATAGCTAGAAAAGTAAGATTTTTTTTAAAATCAGATTAAATTGAATCATTTTGTTTTAGTATAGGAATATAAAGAATATACATTACTATCATTATATTGTAGTGAATTGAAAAAGTAATTCATTTATGTTGTACAATGATCTGATAAAAAATGACAAATGCTTGAATAAAGGATAAAATATCATGAAATAAAACTATTCTATGGTATGGTTAAGGCATTTTTTAAATGTATCTACCCACAAATATTTCATATTTGTCGCAAACTTTTTATTTGATAAAAGCATTTTTTTTAACAAAACATTGTGCAAAAATATAAAAAAGAATGTGATAATGTACCAGCTATGCTCCTCCCCCGAATGATTAATGATGACAGCCTTGATGAAATATTTAGCAGTCAAAAGCAAATTTCTTAAGTTTACCTGGCCCCTAAAACAAACATTGGCGTACTCAAAAATGCGCACACGCCAAATGTGTAGAACAGTCTATATTAATAATTGATCGTATGATGCTTTGCAAAGATTAAACTGAAATAATGGTGCCGAATAGATGTTTCGAAAAGCCTTAGAACGAAGTAATCTCTTAAATATTACGATTGCCAACATCTACACAACAGAGCACTTACATTACTTACTTACTTACGAAAGAATATTGATTTTATTAAGTAACTACACAAATATTGATAAGCGTCTTGCTTTAATATTGGTCTACTCTATTTGAAATCATACATATTTGATAGTAGAACTAATTGATTGGAATCAGAACTAAGAGTCCTATTGAGTCTTCAAATTATCTCATTAGTACATTTACTGCGATAGTCATTGTTTGCGATATTTATATCGTTCGAATACACTCTTTGAAAAACTACATGTATATGCGTATTTTTGTACGTCCTACCTTTAAATGGTTGGTTATTAGAGAGTAACTTAAGTATGATTTTATATTGAGATTCAATTTTCATTATGATACATTCATTGTGTATGCATATCTATGAATAATATTTGACTTGCTGTCTGCTCTTTGCAATTCTGTACATGGAAGACAGAGAAAACGATTTGCTTATTACTATGCTCCTCCTAGTTCCACATTTATTTTCTCGGTCTAGCTTTAAGTTTTTTGAAGTTTTTAAATGGTTGTTATACGCAGGTTTTGTGTAAAAAAACTAACAGCTTAAAATTGCATTAGTTACTAAATAATCTTCATTTGAAAATGCATATTGTTAAAAATAATTGGACTGCAATCAATATTAAATGGATTTACAATTTTGATTCCTTAATAAAATCTAATCATTGAATCCAAATCCTGTAATAAATGTATTAAAAGACAATAATGATTGCCATGCTTCGTTGATAAGCGATATAATTATACATATTTTAATTTTGCACTTCCTATTTTGCCTACATTTAAAATTCATTCGTATGAATTTACAAAAAATATTGTCATTTCGTGCATGTGGCACAAAATAATATATTATGAATGTGTATATGTAGGTTACGAAGACGCTGCAGTGTGAAATATAATTAATTGACATGTTTTTTCTAGTATTATGTACCCCACTGGCAGTAACCATTTAAAGAAAAGGTGGCCAGCAAACAAGGACTTACCTGTCTGAAACATAACTGTGCGCTATTTTTCCTTTACAGGTGTTCTGGGCAAGTTATTTCACAGGCTCATCCTGGAAAACTTTTCATATTAGTCACATCATAAAGGCCACCATTTAAGGAAAGCTTTTCTCAGTGTTTATATAACACGCTTGCGTAAGCTTACGAACTGGACCGTTAAGTATTTTAGAGAGCTTTGGTTTTGTATTATTTTTAGACAGATTTATGCTGTAAGAAAATATTTTTATGAATCGTAAATACTCGTATTGAAAAATTGTTTTTGATCGGAGATTCTGTTTGGTAGCTTAAATATACACCTCTTTATCAATAAACGTTTATGGTTTTCTTATATCTTATTGATTTTTATTATTTTTTAATTATCTCGAAATTTGTTTTATACGAATTGAATGAATGCTTTTCAGAGAGGCATATTTTGGTGATTTAAAAAATATTTTTTATGAAAGGATTATATTGATTTGAATGCATAAATATTAAATTGTAATGTAAGGCTTAGGCGAGTATGAGTATTTGGAATAAAATAAAAAAGTGCAACATAAGCCAACGACATTGACCGGACAAATAAAAAATATTATAAAACAATTATCAACCTTAAATGGTAGTTCAATTCAATTTCTAATAAATGGGCTACATGGAATAGTAATCTCCAGTGTGTAGAAATACAATACATTGAAAATATATGACCTCTTAGTTTCCGCTCAATAGTAGTTTTCCCGATGCATGCTTTCTTAATACTTGTTAAAATTTTCAAGGAAACAGGCAATAATGTCTAAAAACATAGCATACATAAATATGAATAAGTTTACAGCCAAATATTTTTTCACTGGTTTTTTCACTGTGGTTTTTGTAACTATATGAGAAAAACTGTTTAAGAAATAGTTTGCAAATGAACTGAATACATTTATTTTAACGAATAGCAAATACTATCATATAAATGGTAAAAACAGATAACATGTTAATTCTGTAAGAAATTGTAAGCGATATTCAGCACACAGACATCGCAAGAACCACGGCCTGGTAATGTAAAACAATCAGCGAGGTAATAGCGAATGCCAAAATACCCTACTTTTAAGACACTCAATTATTATTAAAAATTGGTATTTTTCTTCAAAGCCGATTCATTGTTGGTTGTAAGTTAAATCGCTACTAAAAATCAAGCATAATATTCTTTGGGTATTTAAAATCGAATTTTGAATAATGCAGAGCGACAGACAAACTCTAAAAAGTAAGTTTCAAAACATTGTAATCAAGACACACGGCGAAACGAAGTTTTAACATATTATCCTGCGAGCTGCCGCGGAATCTGCAACTTCATTATTTTGGCTAACGTAAACTTGTATATTGTTGAGGGTTTACCGTCTGCTTGGATTGCACCTGTGAGTATTTCAATACGCGGTGTTAGGAAACTTATAAATAATATTATTACATCAAGATCTACTCATCTATCACCGTAAATAAAACAATATTTTATTTTTGTACATTTTAATAGGCCGTAACCGATTGTCGTGTCAATTTTAAATAGTAATACATTTTTAGTACTTTTCCCACATAAAATTTATTTGATCAGGACCGGTTTCGCTCATGGCGAGCATTGTCAACTGAATTATTATTATTAACACAATTATTTTATTATTGAATGAGGACCAAGTTCACCCGCACACCATACTTCATAATTTATAACAATCATGACCCATTCAATATATAAATTGGCAGCGAGTAAATTCCTGTGTTTTAGTGAAAAAAAACTGATTGTATCAGTTACGCGATCCGTGCCCAAAACTATTTGCGAAGACTAAGTGTGTCCTCAGTATTGTGTGTTAAATGTTAACTTGTATTTGTGAATAAATTAACAGGATCAAAGCTTAGCCCTGCACTGAAAGCCCATTGAGACTTTGGACGTAGCCTGTTACACTCTTCTATAGAGCTGTACAGTGAGATCTTCTCAATTGGTCTTATAAAAAATCGACGTGTCACCAAAATATATTCTAAACCAGTGATCGCTAAACGGTCGCTCGCGAGCTACCGGTAGCTCGCGTTGGCATTTTCGGAAGCTCTCAAAGAATAAATTAGAAAAATATATGCTTCTTACATGGACAGCTGCATGTGGCCTACTCATGCGTTGGAAACTTTCTGATTTATTCGTGTAGGCACCTCTGACAGAAAAGAAAATATTTTGTATACAAAAGCACTTCAATAAACAGAATTAAAACATAAACACTTTCTTTCTTTAAGTGGCATTGCATCACATACCGGGTACTCACTAGTTTTATTTATGAATACGTGATTAAAGGACGCATTTTATGTTTCATTGGAAGTCCGATTTTATTTAAGTAATACAATTGTAATAATTTGTATGGTACAATAAAAAACGACGATAAAACAAAAGATAAAAGTAGCTCACCAGACAATTTCAATTTTGGCAAGTAGCTCGCATCCTCATTGAGTTTGGAGACCACTGTTCTAAGCCATGTGTCAAAAATATTTTTCCGTTTTTGAAACATATAATGTTTTATGGTAGTTATTTTTGAGGCCCCAAACGCGTGCTTCTTGAGTATATGGTATAATCGGTAACCGGGCAAATCAGAACATGACGTTCAGAACATGACTTTTCAGAACATGACTTTTCAGAACATGACATTTCAGAACAAGACTTTTCAGAACAAGACTTTTCAGAACATGACAATTCAGAACTTGACATTTCAGAACAAGACTTTTCAGAACATGACAATTCAGAACAATTGGCCTAGCTCGCTCTATAATATTGGATTTTCACATACATATTTGTTAATACCAGGGCTGTGGAGTCGGTGAAAAAAAATCCGACTACGACTCCAGCATTTACCAAAACCATGACTCCGACTCCGACTCCTACATTGAAGAAAAACACGATTCCGACTAAAAAAAGGTTAATATCGTCACCCTTTTCCCTTATTTTCCTATTTATGTGTATTCAATTAAATATCAACCCCATCAATGCGGCCAAAAGCCAAATTTTACATATTAAATGGAAAAATAAAAAGTTCAAACTTTTCAAAATTTCAGACTCCGCGTACGACTCCGGCCAAAACGCCGCGCCGACTCCGACTGCGGCCAAAAAGCTCCGACTCCGACTTCACAGCCCTGGTATATACCAATTATGAATAGGGTTGCCACAACAAGAAAATAACTGTAATTATGAGATCACCGAAATTAAAATAAATGTTTACTAGCTATTGTAAGTAGTTCGCGCGCGACATTTTAAAAATTTATTCGTAGGGCTGGCACAAAAAAAAATATATAAGACTTTTTTTATGATATTTTTTTCTTTTTATGTTGTTATTATTAATTAATAATTTTATTATTATTATTATGTATATAAAAATTCTGTGCAAGTCGATCTCGATACGATATATGAGAAGCGTGTAAAAATATTATATAAATGTTAATTTTAATCTGAAAATTTTTTTGCCAGCCCTACGAATGAATTTTTAAATGCCGCACGCAAACTACAATAGCAAGTACACATTTACTGTAATTTCGTCGATCTCGGAAATGCTGATATTTTCATGTTGTGGTAACCCTATTTTTATTTAGTAAATTACTTATAAACTCCACGCAATCATCTGAAAATGAAATATATATAATTATTTATTTTTTGTGCCAGCCCTGCGAATAAATTTTCAAAATGTCACACGCGAAATACAATAACTAGAAAACATTTTAATTTCGGCGATCTCATAATTACAGTTATTTCTTGTTGTTGCCACCCTATTCATAATTGGTATAAACAAATGTTATTTATAAACAGATATGTATGTATGTATGTAGGTATGTGAAAACCCAATATTATAGAGCGAGCTAGGCCGATTGTTCTGAATTGTCATGTTCTGAATTGTCATGTTCTTAAAAGTCATGTTCTGAAAAGTCTTGTTCTGAAATGTCATGTTCTGAAAAGTCTTGTTCTGAAATGTCATGTTCTGAAAAGTCTTGTTCTGAAAAGTCTTGTTCTGAAATGTCATGTTCTGAAAAGTCATGTTCTGAAAAGTCATGTTCTGAAACGTCATGTTCTGATTTATCATGGAACCGGTATAATCCGCCTCTGGTTAATACATGCATCAGTACGTTATGTGTTTTAAGACTTTTAAGGTTATGCATATAATAAATATGTCATTTTAAAAATCTCACTTGAATAATTGTGAGTTTATTTCAGATGACAATGCTCGCCATGAGCGAAACCGGTCCTGATCAAATGAATTTTATGTGGAAAAAGCACTAAAAAAGTATTATTATTTTTATTAAAATAGTTTCATCAAATAAAAACGTAAGAATTATTCCCTTTTATTGAAATAACAGCAATTGTTTCTTCCTCCGGCATCATACTGTACGATTGTACTTATCTACACACGAGTCGCGACCTACATATTTTCAATCTTATCAATTTTGTTATCATAAAACTACATATATCACCTGTAAGACCTGACTAGATATCTGTAAGACCGGCCGCTTCCACTATGTCTGCCGGTGACTGTTTTCTTAAACGTAAAAATCTATACGACACAATAGGTTCTTATCTGACATATATCGTTATTTATATAGCCTAGGCTAAAATGAAAGGTATATATATAAAATCGTGAGCCTGATGAAGTTTTATAATAAGAAGCCATTTGTCAAAATATATAAAGCATTTAGTTTTCAATGCTTTCTCACTAAGTGAAGTTTATTACAATGTATTTTTACGGTGAACGGTTATTACCCAATTGCCATACATTTTTTCATCGATTAAGAGGATAAAAATGACGATATATTACTAATAAGAATAATTGATATTGAAACGAACGAAATATATTATTTTAGAAATCGAAACGAAAAAGTTTGTTAATCTAGCCATCCCGAACACTATAGATTTTGTCCCAACAGCTACTTTACCTTAAATATCTATCTTAATACTAGTGATACGATGTCTAAACTTTTGGTATTCTTGAATCATAGTTTTTTACCTTTGCAGAAAAAAAATATGATATTTATTGGCTAGTACTGCGTACTGCGCCGTCATCGATTAAAAAAGAGAAGAAGTCGGAATTTTTCAGTCTTATAAGCGATAAGAGAACGTGACCATAGTGAGTCATAGATAACATGGACGGAGTGTTTCATATCTGGCAACAATAAAAGGCGATAAGCGATAAGATAAGGGATAAGGTAATGTGAATTCGTGCACGGTTATTGGCTTGTTAGTCCGCCATAGCCGTTGGAGTGGAAACGTTGTCATTTTCATGCGCGACTTAAATATGAATAATTATAGGAAAAATAGGGATTTTTATAAGATTTTTTTTCTCAAAGATATATCAATAATTTTTTTATTGCAGTCTATGCCAATAAGGCCAAAACACTGGTGTCTTTTTTATACCCCCCTTCGGCCTGATAGTCATTTTTCAAGGATAGTCCTACGAAGGTTAAGCTCTAGAAAGCACAATCCATAATACTTATTGATTGATTGAATTGGCATTTACTTAGTAGAACTCTATTATAATACGGTGAAAAAAATAACAATATAGTACTGACGATGGCGTTGGCCGAAATAGCTATCAACAAATATACAAAATAATTTCTGTAGAATTCAGATAAATTGTTATTTTTTTCACCGTATAACATAAAATTAAACTGCAATGTACAAGATTGTGGGAGATATGTAATATTTATACATCACTTTTGAAGTTTTAGTGAAGAGCTAAAACTATGTCAATACTCTTGAATAAAAATTGTTTTATTCTATAATACAAGCGAGTCTACATCACCAGGTCTCTAGGTGGTAATTTTTTAGTCGAATATATCATTCGGACTGCCGGAATCTTCAAACTCAGATGCAATGGAGTTTTGCATATTTTTTTTAAGCCATGTCCGCTCCCAACTTGGAGCATATGGACTCCTCACGGGGTTTATCTCAACATATGTTTTTCCACGAGAACTGCTTGTTACTCAGTTGTTCAACCTCTTTTTTCCAAAGAGAGTAGGGATGGAAAGGATACGAGGACTAGAACAGGACTAGTGATTAGATAATCGCTATCATTATGCGTCGCTCTCTGGGATCGGAAAGGTGGGTAGGGATTTTCAACAACACAAACACACATGTCTTTGAACTGATTTATCGACTGAAAAAAAAGTCCGCTCGTACCGGGAATCGAACCCGGGTGGTCCGGCACGCATCACGCGGCACGGTTTTGCATATGGTGTTTTAAATTTAATTGTAATAGTAGATATTTGTATTTAAATAAATATTTTTTTATGCTTTATTCCTTGCAACACATTTCTTAAATACTTTTAAAATCAAGGTACATAAGATTGATATCCTAAACCTTTACAGCAATAGTAATAATGATACAATTTGTTTTAATAATCATTGTAAAAAAAAGAGAAATAAATTAGCACTTCAATCAAAAAATCAACGCACATCAAAATGGCTTCTTAAGCACAGAATGTCAAACACCAAAACTAAAATCTTTCTGACGTTAACTAATAATAAAATGGTTGCAAAAAGGCATAATTTATTCTCAATTTCGAATTAGAATGTATACTGTACTAATTCATCGTTTGATTTGTTGTCTGTCTGACATTGGGGGGGTCGTTGAAATCTGCATAGAAGGTTAAACATCGCGCAGGTTAACGTCTTGTCTAATTTATCATTTCACTTTTATATGCCTCTTTAGAAATGCTCTCCCCAAATACAACCATTAATGTAACAGCTGACAAAAAGACGCCCACCGAAAATAATTATTTACAAATGGTTGGCCAAATTCATTTAAAATTACTTTTAGATGTAAAATATTTAAATTTTTATTTGAATAATAATACGAAACTTTATCAAGAATCAATCATTTAAAAGTCGTATATGAACTCACATCTTACAGAAGACGGACTATAATCATAGATATAATGTTTTTTAATGTGAATAATAATTGGTAAAAGATTTCAAAATACCTTACGTAGTAGTGCATTTGGGGTTCATTGGAGTGATTGGATGTTCAGGATTATGATTTTTGAACACCTTTGATAGAGTAGTGACTATTTTGTGCTAAATTATTTTAAATGTAAAATTTCACCATTTGTACGCATTTGCTTCATTGAAAAAAATATTTAGGTTTAATATGTATCATGTAAAGATTGATATAATAGTAAAAGAATTTTGGTAAATTTTTATATACTTCATATTAGTATTTAGAAAAATCGATGGATTCGGTGGTCACCTTGTGTAAGTTCATTTGATTATATGTATGTATGTTAGATTGATAATATTGTTTATTCTACGATTTTTTGGTTTTTTAATGAAATAGATCGAAAATGTTTTAAAACGAAGTTTTATTTTCATTGATCAGAAAGCTGGATAGTAAATACACCATCAGTTATAGGAATTTTGTGATAAAACATCTAAATATTCCATTGGAAACCGACTCCAGAGGCTTGGGTTAGAAAATGCTTCAATAAAATCTGTTAGATTGTTCTAATCTTAAGATAAGGTAAACGTTAACCTTATAATGCTTTTACTAAAAGGCGTGATGTTTTTGCATATAGCGGTTATCAAGTGTGTATTTTCAATTTGATCCCTAAAAGGGAAGCTGGCTATTGTTATGATGCCTGTATGGAAACAGATATGATATCAGTATAACGAATCGCACCAATTAGCCGAAAGGGTTTCCAAACATTAATTTGGGGGTAACAAACCCACGAGTGAGATTAAGTTAACCGTGCTTCGGAAAGTTGTTCGCTAACAATTCATCCGCATAAGTTAATCCCAAAACAATTGCGCTACCGGAAAATCATTTTCATATAATTTTCTCTCGGCAAAAACATATTCAAGGTAACCCTAAAATAATGAATGGGCTTTATTTAGCTCGTTAAAAATATTATGATATAAGCATACATGAATCGTTATTCACGTTATGAAGTTCACATCAGTTATGATATTTAAATAAATATATTTTATAGACAAGGCATTTTCAATTTGATATCTAGCTTACGATTTCAACTGAAGGTGCTTGAAGGAAATTTAAAATAAAGTTTGAATCGTTTGAATTTTGTTCTGCGATGCAAACTATTTTCCACGCGTCTGTTCAATTTCATTTAAATACCTGAAGATGTCGAATAGTGAAACCCGGGTCATTAGTGACAAAACTCGTAAAAAAGTCAAACGATTCAAATTGGTATGCTTGTTTAATATCTCTCTTAATTACAGGTGCTTAATTGGACTGAAGTGAGCTGATGTATTTGACTTATGTAATACTAGTATTGCTACCCGGCGTCGCTCGGACTAAGCGACCAATAATTATTTAATGTTATATCATTTGACATAATTATATCACAAAATCTAACATCCAAAATATAGTTAAAATAAAATCACAAACTTTATTTAATTTGATGACAGCCCCATTCTCGCCCATTAAAATGTCCAAATTCAAGGAAAAAATCTAATTTGCTTTCAAAGAAATGTCAAATAATACCTTCACGTAAATAATAAACATTATTATATTGCAACTTGCAACAACAATGCAAAAGGGAATTACAGACCCACATACATACATACGCCGTTTCAGTTTTATATATAAGATTTAAAAAAAAATCTTAGAAGATATTTAAATTTTCGATACCTAAATCTCAATTTCCCTTAAAATACGAATCAATTCGATATGCTACCCTTTGTATCAGAACTTGGAAAGAAACCAAATTTTGACACTTGCTGAAACGAATAAATCGATTCAGGATTTTTTTTTCCTTCCAACGGTTTTGGATAAGTAAGATTTAAGCATTTTAAAGTATGTGTTTATCTTACAATTTTACATAAATAGCTGGTAGTTATTCAGAATGTTTTTTTTTTAATTTTAAATGTTTTTATCGTTGGATTGCATTGTTTCTTATGTGTATAATTTTGGCGACGATTTAACAGTAGACCAAGTAAACCATTTCCAATAGCCACAGAAGGGCAAGGGCAAAATCTTGAAAGGCCCCCTTGGGTGACATAATGACGTAATGCAGCTATTAGCAGAACAATCAGAGCAAGCTGGTCTACCTAACATCTTAAACATCTAATCCTGTTTAACCCCAAGTACAGGTGATGACAAAAGCTATTTAATATTGCTATTTTGGTTGAGGTCTTAAGAAGATGTTAACTCGCATATCTATGCTTCTTAGTCAATGATTTGAGTCTATCAAATACTAAGAATACCGTAAATTGCGCCTGCTGTAGCTTTCATTTTTAAAATTAAACTTCTCACAAAGTTGAGGTTGGTAGTTAAAATAGTATTAAAGGGATACTATATGTGTCCAGTATTTTATATTTGATAACGTTAAAGTATACAAAATTATCTTTATCGAATACTTCTTGAGTAATGAACTCTATTGAGAAAATAATCATTAAATTTAAAGACTAGACCCTCGATGCTAACCTCTATATATAACTAATAAAATCATTAGATTAATGGAATTTAAATCAATTACATATTATTGAGTGTGAAGTGATTTACTATTTCGTCTATATTTTCAAGGGAAATACTTTGTTTAAGTAGTCAAAATTGATAGTGAAAATATATGATGATTTTAGATTATTTTTTAGCTGAAACACGTAAAGAAAATAATGTTTTATCTAATGTCACTATACAAAGGTAATAACTATTTTAAGTACAATAAAAAAAAAAAGTCAAGTGCCATAGCATTTATTTTAATTTGTATGGTTTATTTTTTTATAATGCTTGCGATTGAGTGAAAGGGTGAGTGATTCAGGTCATTCATTATACGATTTGTGAAATGAGTTTGTCGTGTTTTATTTTTATGAATATGATTTCCACCGAGAATTGACAATTATAACTTGATTAATGTGATAACAGTTAGTCATGTACAGATATACATATGTAGTATGTATGCATATAGAGATTATTTAAATACATACAATTTTGAGGGAAAAAATTCCAAAAGTTTATAACCACCACTTATTAAAGAAACGGAAAAATGACCCTAAAGTACAAAGGATGCCTTTTTTTATTTTTACTAGCAATATTGTTTGCAAACCGTTCGTCTGATGGATGCAATAAGCCCTAGAATTATGTGAATAAAAGAATCGATAAAAACGCTTTTGTAGAAAATTTAAATTTGTTATTATGTATCCAAACCTTTCAAGAAAATCGAGCAAAAAGACTTCAAAGCGAACAAAGGCAGAAAAGACTAAAGAAATTGTCGGGGTTCTAATCGTTCTCCAGAAAGAAAGTATAAAAAGTAAATAAAAATAAGAAAATGGGTGACGATATAAAGGTTCAATAAAATTTAAAAAAAAAAACTGAAATAAAATACATAATTTTTCATTATTTTTAAAGCTTTAAGATTCTCAAAAACGAAAAAATCCTTAAAAAAATTACCTTCACGTACGAAGCTTCCATGAAAATGCTTGAAAATTTTGTTTATAAGACAATAATGAGATTAAAATGAAAAACAGAGGAAAAAAATCATGAATGATATAATATTGTCTTACTATGAACTTTGCGGGCGTCTGAACCACAACTCATAAAAGTTTTATCGCAATCGGATGAACGGTATAGTAACGCAATAACCTTCGTGGGAGTCAACACAACAAATCACCAAAGTTTTATCGCAATCGGGTGAAAGGTATAGGAACGCATACGGGACAAGCAAACAAACAAACATTTTTTTATATATACATATGTAGATATAATCAAAATCGGTTGATATAATTAAATTTCACAACTAAAAGACAACTTTTTGCAGTCTTATGGTTTTATAACGCTGCATGCATTATTAAAAACAAATCAAAACAAGTCGTAAAGGAAGTCTGCCAAACATGCTTTAAAAAAACTATTTTAAGCTTTCAAATTACTGTACCTCTGAGCTTATTCGCATCTCTGCGAAATAGTCGAAACCCGAAGTAATAGCGAGCAATGTCGTCAATTCGTCGTGGAAATACTCTTTTTGTCCGTATAAAATACAAGCCGATTAGGAATGAATGCAAAAATTGTTATTCGAATGGGCTATTTAACAGCAGTTTTAAATTAATTTATATAAAAAAATACAACAGAAGACGTCTATTCTATTACGAGAACCTGTTTTCAGCACGACAATAACATGTAGATTTTATTGTATATTGATTGCGGGTTTGTTTGGTGGTTTACTAAAAGTCCAGCTCCGTGACAGAAAATATGTTGCTAAGCTTATGTAAGATACTGCTTCATACATGAACAGCCAGCCATCTTTATATCCTGTTATTATGTATCCCCAACATATACACATTGCTTTGTATTATGATATTGTAAATTTCTTGCAAAATTCTATACAAAGAAGTTTCGTGTTTGAAAACGTAAGAAGATTATTCGCTGCAACGGCGTAGTTTATTGATTACCTTAAGAAGCGAGGAAAAAAACAGCTTTTTTATATTGTATGTTTATGGATGAAATCAGAATTGTGAAGTTTGATTTTTTGTATAGTGAATCAATAGGATAGGGTATTCTTGGTAAATGAAATGTAAAATAAACATCCTGAAACCTGGCTGAAATTTAACATAATATTGTAATTCAACGAATAATCAAAGTGTCTTTTAAATTTTGTTTGACCAATAAAAGACTTCAATGCGGATCTCAAGCTGACCGTATCTTTCAGATGTGTCGCCAGAACATTGTACACAATTTACCTTCACGATATCCTGCAGTACCCCGTAAGTGATAGGTAAATGAGGTTAGGACAACATGCTATGAAACGAAATGGTAAGGATAACATAGTGTTGACATGAAATTACAGATAAAATATTGAATCAAAGATTAAAACCTGATTGAATACTTCACATGGCATCCTCATACCACATGCACGTAGTCGATCCCGAGCATTCAGAAAAAAAACTAATACGACTAAAGTTTTCAAATAATAATAATATATTAAATAATATAATAAGTCATTGGTTTCTTATATGAATATAGAGTTATAATTCAATATGTATTATAAAAGACGACCCTGATAGTTTTCTGAGTGGAAAGTAAGTATACATCCTTTATAGAAGCATTTCGATTAGCCCGAGACGATATTTTCACTCGGTCAAATTAAAAAGCCTAAGGCATCGCATAATTCTGGTTTAAGTGTACGTTTTCAGGCGGTTGCGGCAGGCGCAGAGGCCGGGAGGCTTACCGGCGACGCTCGACTCAGGTGTGGAGGATTACATGTGGGATTTTCACACGCCTCGCAAAAGCGTCGCTCTGTTCCACTTTCGCGCACAGCCGCATTAAGCGCTCTACCAACAACCTTTGCGCGACACTGGCCTCGTCGGGCTTGCCCACAATGCAACAGTAATGCATCCGCTGGTGCACCGCAACTGGCCGGATTATTCCACCGACGCGCATATTAATATGCATGTAAATGTAGACAAAATGGAAGCAAGTGAAACAATTTAAGTACATAAATATCATAAAAGTATGAAATATGCAAAAACAAGCAAGATTTCAAATTATATGGTTTCTTATGCGAACTTTTATTATTTATTAGTTTTGTTTGTTATGATGCCACTTAGAGAAATGCAAGTAGTTTGTCAGTGTCAAGATTTTGAAATTGTATTATTTTTCTAGTCAAATATAACTAAACTGTGTATTTTTTTTACATCACGTTTAATGCATATTATAGTTAAACTGACGGGTCCACGAGTGTCAACGTAGTTGGCTGTGGGTGCGAAGATCACAGTCTCGAATCCCAGTGCGGGACGTTTCATTTTCTATCAAAGTAATGATTTCTGCTCGGAAATGTGAGTGCTGTCAAAAATTATCTCGCGCACAAAGCGATTGGCTAACCCTAAGTCCTGTCGCAATCTCACTCAAATATTCTAAATCTCTCAAAAAAAGAAAGCTTGAGCTTCTGTGTTACAAACAGTTCTCGTAGATCAACTTCTATTGAGTTAAACCCCATTAGAATTCCATATATTTACACTGGGAGCAGACATGGCAAAAAATATGTTTTAATACTTTTGAAATGTGATATTTGTTTTTTACTTGGTAAATGTTGTACATTATGCAAGATTTTGTTTCTTTTCAACAATCACTGAATCTTAGTCGCTAGATATATAACACGAGCAACAATTGAAATATGTATGGAATGAATTGCAATATACTAAGCAGAACTCTATAATAAATTACATAATTATATGCAATGCATTGAGATCTACAAGAATGGACAAATATTGATAATGGCTATATTAATGGTATGTAGTAAAATTTTCAACAGTTGGTATGGTTATATTAAATTTTGATTAAAAACGATGAAATATATTGATTTGAATTTAATAGATTAAAAATGCATTATATGGCCCTTTATTTTTATTGAAAAAAACGATAATTCTATATTTAAAATAAAGCTTTGTTTACTATTCAAATTTATTTTTGGAGTGGATAAATAGAATTATTTTGTTTTTTTTGACGTTTTTACCTTAAATAGATTTTATAATTTATTTGGCCAACAAAAAATTATTTGTAATTCATATTGAAATAATCTACGTGCAAAGTGATACTGTTTACATCTTTTAGCTGAGTAAGTCATTTTATTACTTTATTTTTGTATGAAAAAGCGTCTTAATAGAAAATAAAAAGATAGTATACATTTCGCGAATACAATATTTATATAAATTTATCATGTTTACTGTCGGATAAGGGTAGTGAAATAACAAACGGGGGAGCGTTCTTATGGCCCAATTATTCGCTACATGCCCACTAACTTCAGATAAATGCACTTTGTGCTGAAATTTACACCAACACAGCCGGAAAAATGTATTAGCACGTGGCTTACCCACGAGGGTCGTTAAACGTCCATATTTCATCGGTCTTCTGGTGCGGGCAACAGTTATCAAATCCACGTGAATCCACCCAGCCTCCTTTACAGAATTTTCTTATACTTTATAACCGCATTTTTCTTTCAGTGATTCTGCTCGGAGCAAAATTAAGGCTTGGAAACTTGGTCCTGCCTTAATCGGAAACAGAATTGAAATTTTAAAATATTCGCCGGCTCAGATAAAAAGTTTCGTATTTTATCCTTCGAAGAGTTCATTTTTATGTTGCGTTGCCAAAGGCACTAAAGGGCAACACGATTCTTCAATATAAAAGATTTTTAGATTCCGATATGCAAATTTGTAATAATTGACAATATGTTTCCTTATCACTTAAACTTATTGTAAAATCAAAAAGTATTTGATTGACGTATGTACTAATAACTCATATAGTATATCAGCGTCTTTAACTACATATATGGGATTGCTTAAAAGACACTAAACGCAATGAAAAGTGAACCATTGTATAAACATAAACAACGACATAATGTAAAATTTATTTATTTAAATTTCTATTCTTCAAAACGTTTTTCATATTCAATGATATAATTGATATGCAGGAAAATTCAATACTCTTAAAAATATGTTTTCCCTTTTTCTAAGTAAATAATACTTAATTTATATTCAGTGTAATTCTTTTGCGAATTTTTAGTTACAAGGAAAAATCAAATGACATAAAATTAGTCGCAAATTGTTAAATAAAAACGATTTTTAAACTATCGTAAAAAAATCCACCCCTTCCCTTTTAGAAAAAGAGAAGTTGTGCAACTGAGAAACAAAAAGGTCTCGTAGAAAAACTTCTGTAAAGAGTCCATATGTTCCACAGTGGAGCAGACATGGTTAAAAAAAACGTTAATCATGACTTAGTGATACTAATATTATAATTTAGTTCCATTAAAAGACCTCGATGTGATCATTTATTATTATGCTTTTGTACTTTTGTGCAGTCGAAATTCACTGGGCATGTTTATTTTTCCCATCAGTAAATCAATGCCAGCACGCGTTTTTGTTAGAGGACTTTTCTGTTCTGCGGAAAATTTATTTTCCGCTCGGATTTTTTGACCAACACTATAAAGTGGAAACTTTTGCTTGGCCCCTTGTTAAAAGTTCTAAGGCTAAAAAGATATCGTGTTTTACCTGTTCATACAATGAAAGCTTTAAAAAATATGATCTCAATTAGAATTCATTTATTTTGTTTATATTGTCGGAACTAAGAAATAATGAAATTTCAAATACAGTATAAAAAAAACATTTACCATGATTGTTTGTACAAATATTATTCAATATTTCATTTTTGTAGATGGTAAATTCTTTCAAATTTCAAAAAAAAATTGGTTTCTGTTAACTACTGTTATTTTCATTGCATCATGCGTTCATAGTGTATTTATTTAAAAAACAACTAAATTCATAAAAAAATATCGATATTTTTTCCCATTTTTTTTACGTTTGGCAATAAATTTACACGAATGCTTACGGTTATTTTAATACATAATTATAATTTTATAAAATTTTATTAAAATTAACCAGCAAGTGTGAATGTGTATCTTCTATAATATGTATAAATTCTATTATTTTATTGGAGTTTGAACTATAATAATGGTGTGTTAAAAAAACATGTGCTAAAGAACCGATAAAAAATGAACGGGCACCCAAAAAATCATTAAAATCAGATAGTAGTTCTGAAAATTCCAGGTCAAATAAAAAGTGCCAATTTATAATGCTGTACGACATTTTATTTCCACAATAGACATCACAAAATAAGAAGGTAGGCGCTATTTTAGGCGTGTTATTCTCTTATTATTATATATAAAAAGGATCGCAAAGAAAAGTATTGCAAAAACCCATTGAGGTCCGCTCAAGCTCATTCGAGCCAAATCTAATCTTGGTATCCCGATTCCGGGCTGTACGCTCCATATAATTTGATCCCACCGCGGACTGGGCCAGTTGCTGGCGTATCCCTTTTATTATTTTACTCCAATATTTTCTGAGGAATTTGGATTGAAATCGTAACGAGCTTCAGTGATTTTGGTATCATAAACAGCACAAATCTTTGTTTTTCTTGTCAAAAAACACTATTCCGATTCTGAGTCACAATATTATAATGCTATCTTATTTAACTGCCATTACATTATTACGACGCGCATAAAATGTATGAAGATACCACTATCTTCTTTTTATAAGTTTATTTATATAGATTTTTTACTACATTTTTTCCGTCAAAGCTAACCCAACGCTATGGGGGGGTCTTTCGAACCCGAAAAATATTGTTATGGAAACGTATTTTTTGGATTTCCAACAGCGCGTAGGATTGAATACATAATTTTGTGATCGGCTCACTGACTAGCAATCAGTTTTCGTAAAATTATTTTTTTAAGTACATATATTGGGGACGGGGTGGGGTTGAGTGAGATTATGTCATCGAGTAAAATATCAGTAATGCTTTATTAATATTTAGTTTGTCTGGTATGAATAATAGATCAGCGTTGATATTGACATATTAACAAAAATATCAAGACAAACATTTTAATCATCACTGTCTCTCATACCTATATCACACATATATCTTCCCTTTACCCGGTGGCATTATCAGTTAAATTGTTAACATATTATTTGTGATAGTCATATTTTACCCACCCGTCATCATTATTAATAAAAAAAGTGATGGACTGCTCTCTATTAATAATAATAAAACTCAATAATTGTGTACATAAATCATAATATGGTTCGTGTATACCTGTAATGATGTCACTATTTAAGGGGTATTATATTCATTCGCTCCTTTACGTACTATCTAAGGAGGCGTGCAAATATGAACGGTCTGGTCAGAAAAACATATTTACTATATAAATACTAAAAATAGATATCTTCATTGAGTTATTCATTGCTTTATTTATATACGCGGTGAAAGTAATGAAAGCGATATTTTATTGTTGTTCTACTGGCTTTAATAAATTAAACGAACCTACTTATAGTTCATAAACTTTTATTTTTTTATATAATTGTTTTTACCGGGTAGTTGTTGTTAATGTTTTACGTAATCCTCACGCAAATTGATTGTTTAATATGAACGAACATAAGACTAATGATCAAAGTTGTAGGTTGATTATTGGAATAAACCAATAACTATTTATTTCCTTGATGCATAATGGAGCTCCAATATGATTGATTTGATTTCCTGTGGGAATATAAATGGATTATTTGGAAAAATAACAATAATAATTCCACGCCAGCCAGATGTGTTTGCATAGAGCGAATCAAAACCTAATACTTCATTTATAATTAAATTGTGTTTGATTATGCAATGCAAGCCTGTCGGTGTGCACTTTCATAAATTTTAGTTTGCGCCGGCTTAAAAATGAATACATTTGTACAAAGCCTATGTTCTCTTTTGACTATTTTCATTTGTATTTTTCGGTTAAACACCTGTGCCAGCTATTCGAGTTTTTTTCGCTTTACTGCATTATAATACATGATAGTTTTTTTTTAAATAGAGAAATCATCTCAAAATAACGTAGTACAGAAAGTCAAAGACGTAATCGAATGTGTAACAGATTATTTTAATGTGAATAAAAAAATTGGAATGTCACAAAACAACAAAATTTAAAGACACATTTTTTTGATATAAGTATCACATTCAGATTACAAAACATTTTCACATTTCACGGCTGATTTTTATCAAACATACTTTGGCTCAAGAGCTGTGCTCTTAAGGGGTTCCCCCCATGTGACGGCCGAGCTTTTTAGCTTTTTTGGGGATTTTTTTTGACGAACCTTATTAACGTAGAACGAACGTTATTACAAATATTACCAAATGTTTATTGACATTTTAACAGTAAGTCAAAATATTTTCAGACTAAAATCACAATGTTTGGTGCACCACTCCAAACGCACCCATGTCGAAAAAAAGGTGGTAAACGGTCCCCATCCGACCGGCTGATTGGCTTATCGGAAATGAAAAAATCTAAAGGCGTCTTAATCTATAAAACAGTGAAAATTGTTTGACTTTTGAAAATGTGGAAAATTGAACAATTGAAAAGTTTTGGAAAAAAAAGTTTATTATTACCTGACTATTTATTATACGTAAAAACGAAAAGGCTGGGAATTTTTTCACTATCCTAGTTCAAACGATGAAAGAAAATGTTTTTAATCTACCATTAAAATTTCAAAGCAATTGTTTAACCCGTTTTTGAGATATTGTGGAGACCAATTAAGAGAACACAGTTTTGAGAAAAACGCGTTTGAAAGTTCAAATACGATTTAAACTCTGAAATCTTTACTCCCCATCAATTTGCCATGCTTGATCCATAGATAATTCTTTCTTCTTTCTGTTTTAAGAATTTTGAAGCTGCTTGCTTTGTTCTTGCTTAAATGTTTGTTTGTTACATGAATTGAAATTACATGTGTATTGAAAGTTCTCATGTAACAAGCCGAAGCATCAAAATGTGACCGATGTCCCGCCTCGAAACAAGTGTAATCGAACTGCAATAACTTTCCATCGACTTGAAATATTGTAAAATCACTTTACCAGCATGTTCTACACGTGTTTAAGAATCATTCTATGCAAAAAAAGATTGTTTCAAAATATCACATGGGGTGACCTGACCCCCTTAAGTTAAAAAAAATGCGTACCGTCATGAGAAATTTTATTGTGATGTAGAATAAATAATATAGGATTTACCTCCATCATAGTTTGGCACAACGCCATTACGTTAGTTTGGGCCTGCTTTGATTATTGGAAAAGTTCAGTGCTCCTTTTAATAGTTTAAGTTTTGTAAGCACCTCATTATTTTTACACTAAAATATGTTATACGCCAGCAGAATGATATTTTCATTTAAATATTTCCATTCTAAATACGTTATTCAAAAAAGTTTTCTGGGAAAGAGCACAGGGAGAATTGTTGTATAAAAACCAACTTAAACCAATTTGCAATAGCTACATAGTTTATATGTATGTACATATATTGAAAAGTTACGAAAAAATATTATTACCTGACAAAATAGAATTCAAGTCTATAAAAATACTTTTATTTACGGTTATAAAATGTACACTTATCCTAGAGCAAACAAATACCCTCATTTTCTAGTACTTTCAAGCTTGCGATAATACATTTTTCCGAGTGACAAAGGAACCCACAGCTGGAAAACAAAAAGTCGCTGCGGGTGGTTCATACTATGAAAGAAAGGTTTTAAAGCTATGTTCACATATACTCATACACATATATATATATATATATCCTCCACGATACTTTTATTCTAATCTCCAATTAAAAATATAACGTTAAAAACGGTCTGTTTCATAAATTTATCGATTTCTCTTAAAGTATATTTTAGAACAAATAATTATCGCTTTCAGTGCATATTTTTAATCCAGCAAGACTGATAAAAAATTTGAAATTTCATTTTGTATTTGAATTTTATATACAGTTAACAAATTCACCTAGATTCTACCTACGCATGTTTTCAATCAAATACAATATGGAAATATTTGTAACGGTTGACGACAAGTGCTTATACTCGTCTAAAAACTGCTCAACATTCCAGCAGTTTCTATAATAATGAGCTCAAATTTATGATATCTTCCAATCAAGAACAATTTTTGTGAGTACATATAGGTAAATAAGAATTTGTTTATATTTTTACTGAAATAAATAAGCTATTTGTCTCGTTATGCATAAGAATTTATATTGACACAATTATTACATAAATTTTTTGTTAATATTTTCAGGATAGTTAAAAACAATATTAATATACTTTCTCCTGTGATCGTTAAACTAACTATTACTTAACCTCAAAAAAAATCCTTTCCACTATATTTATAGATTACTAGCTGTAACCTGCGCGCGTTGCTACGCCAGCAATTGTAGGGGGGATTGGGGGGGTGGGGTGGGGGAGGGGGTGTACGCCAGAAAGTTTCGCGGAATTGTATTCGAGAAATTTGTTAAAATTCGATATCATTTTTTGGGGTGGTTGTTTGGCGGGGTGGGGTTTGGGGAGCGTATGGGGGGGGGTATGCCAAAAACCTTCGAAGAAGTGAACTCGAAAAAATTCTTAAAGTTTAAAAAAAAAAAAATTGGGGGGAGGTTGGGGGAGGTTGGGGGTGGTTGGGGGTGGTTGGGGGGAGGGATTGGTAGGCCAGAAACCATCGCGGGGGTGCACTCAATAAATTTGTAAAGTTTCACATCGATCGGTCGAGCGGTTTAGTAGTCCATAGCGGACATACATACAGACATTCATTTTTATATATATATAGAAGATAGATAGATAGATAGATTATCATCCCAGACTCAATCACAGCATAAAAAATGATTTTACAAATGTAAAATTATCCGAGTCCATCTAAAGTAAAGAGGTCTTTATATTACCAATATATTAACGTCGTAGTAATGATTATGTATATATCACTACGACGAGAGTAATTTTACAAAAATTGAAAAAGTTTTGATCATAATTCACTACAATTACACCAAAACACTAGCTAAATATTTTTGAATCACTGAAAATTAAGCATTATAACAATCATAGTGATACAATAATTTATGCGTCATAAGTAAATGTTCAAAAATAATGTAAATTTATATAATAAGTAAATATTAACTTAAATTTATAATATTTTGAAGGGTAAATAACCGTATATACGTGGATGTAAAAACACGTTAAATTTAATGTATATAGTTATTCATCCGAATCATAAATAGAATCCATTTTGTAGCATAAGTGAAACTAAATATAAATCATCGTGAACGTTCCCAAAGCTTTCGTTTGAAAAGCGCAGAGTAATGGTTTACTCGGCGCCCTTATAGCGGCGGTGACATCTGAAAGTTCGCGGCAGGAAATAAGACATTGCTTGCGGGTGAGGTTCACCATATTTCAGCCCGCAAAACTTATGTTGATATTTTGGGGGCAAGTTTCCCATGATGAAACATTATGAGGCTTTTCCAAATACATTTTATTTTTTATATCTATTATGTTATGTTATATTGTATTGTATTATATTTTTTTTTCTTTTTCATTTTCTTAGCCATTTTCAATATAAATATATGTATAATATCCTTAAATGATTCCATTAAATTAACAGATTTCTCTTATAAGAAATTAATAATCAACCATCGTCTATGCAAGTCATTTTTGTTTTATATTTGTCGTTTCCACTGTGAGATAAACAGAAGAGTGTAGATTAATTAAGATAGGTCAAAAAATGAAATGATCAAGACGACTTTTTTCATTTTTGTCAGATATATTGGTAAAACAAAAACGGGAAATTCACGGACCGCCTCATTTGCAATAGACATCCCGCCCACAGCTGGGCCACATTTTTGCAGCTTAGCTTCTTAATTCATACAGACGAATGCTATTCTTTAGAGCTGATCAGCTACGTCTAGAAAATTTATCCAGTAAAAAGGTCAGCGTTGGCGTGAAACAGTCTATTCAAATCTAAAGTAAGTCGTCACGGGCGCTATGGAGTTGTCATAACATCGTAGGTTAAATATTCACCCATTTTTTATTCCTTTTTTCTTTTAATTATCATTAATTAAAACAATCTAAACAAACCAATTCTTAAAAAATCGTCGGATGATACCTCTTTATTAAGGTAGTAGGCATTTCTAAGCTGTAAGGTGAATGTATTTTTTAAACGATATCACATTTAAAATTTAGTTTACCCATGCGAATACTTAACCAATTCACTGAACCTCATTAACATTTAAATATTAGACAATTCATCCAGATTGCGATACTTACAATTAAACTTACTGACTTTCTTTTATTCTTATATTTAAGCAGTCAGTGCTCGCACTTGACATGTCTGAAGATGCGAAAAGGCGAAACCCGGGTCGTTAGCGACAAAAGTCATAAAAAACTACCCAATTTAAACGATTAAAATGATGATAAAAAACTTGTTCCATAGAAGGCTCGGCTAAGTGAAAACAACAGTGGGAACTGCTTTCGTCAGATTTCAGCATTTTAAGAAAGCTCCAGCATTTATTTTCTTGTGCTGTTTTGAAACTTTGATGGGAACACCTAAATATTGCATTCCAATTAGATACTATGAGAGTTTTCTCGTATATTTTGGGTTAAAAGTTCTTTAATTTACAAGGCAGCCTTCTTCGTACAGAAACGTTGCCAAAGTCCGGTAGCGCACATGGCCGAAAAAAAGAAATTAGAATTCTAAAAAATGTAGTAGCATGAATTCCATGTAAAAAAACGAACCATGACATGAAGTTGAATAAAATACACCACCCACGAAACGTATTTTAAGAGGATTCAATGTCTTGGCGGCCTTTGAAGCACAAAGCCTTCAAGAATTGTAAAAAGTTTCACTAATGCTACCGCTACAAATTTAAATGTCCGGAAAGGTGGCTGACGCCATTGATTTAAATTAGGAAAAGGTCTCTCTGAAAACACAGTTATATTACCATATAAATAAAGGGGTAACTAATCGAAACGATAACATATTATAAACATTAAAAGTAATTTAGTTATGTTTGTTCAAATTGATTATTTTCAAAGAGCGCGCTGTAAACGCTTAAAGCAAAATTAATTTCACATTAACGAGAGATAAATTTTAGTAACGATGTATAAATCATAATATTTGAGGCCGTTTATGGAATATATTTAAACGTTTATTAAATTATATTGCGATGCTAAATAACTAACAGCTGTTGTTAAATTTATTGCAAGTGTAATGTTTTAAATGATAGACACAACGCGATTCAAACTAAAATGTTAATTTCTACACATAATGTTTCTAAAACAGATGACAATCTGGCTTTAACAATGGCTGGACGATCTAATAAATACGGCTATTTTTAAAGGCCAGAAAAATCACGTTTTACTCTAATATTTATAGCGATAAATGGATCGCAAATAGTTTAAAAAAAATAAAATGAGTGATACATTTACTCAGATAATTATCTATATCAAAATTCATTGATTGTAAGAAAACGCATCTCTTTTCTAAAAATCTTATTTCTAATAAAAATTAGTGACTGATGAATTGTAGTGATTCATTTTTAACAATGTAATTGATCTAATGTTGCTAATTGGATATTCACGATCATATTTTATTTGATTATTTCTTTCAAAATTTTGTGTCATTTATTACATCGGTTTCAAATTTTGGCAACACCATGCCTCTAAGAGTCTTAATAGATTCAGTAGATGAATGAACTCAGCCTGACGGTCAACATTATGCAACCGACTACATAATATTTTATAATCTTATATATAAAACCGAAACGGCGTATGTATGTATGTGGGTCTGTAATTCCCTTTTGCATTGTTCGTCATTAAGTTGCCATAAAAACGAATATGAAAGAAAATATGTTTGAATTTTTATCGGCGAAGACATTTAGTCAAAATGTAATAAATTAGTCTTCTACTGAACTTTTCCCGGCTTATATTATTAATAATAATGTTTATTATTTACGCGAAGGTATTATTTGACATTTCTTTGACAGCAAATTAGATTTTTTCCTTGAATTTGGACATTTTAATGGGCGAGAAGGGGCTGTCATCAAATTAAGTAAAGTTTGTGATTTTATTTTAACTCCGTTTTGGATGTTAGATTTTGTGATATAATTATGTCGTATGATATAACATTAAATAATTATTGGTCGCTTAGTCCGAGCGACGCCGGGTAGTAATACTAGTACAATATATAAATAGAGTCGTCTTAAACTTTAATGCTGAATGTGGTAAAATTCACGTTACTAATATTTATACCAATACATTTGTAAATTAATTATACATTTACCGATTCGGTTGTCTAAATAAAGCCATTCTGTAATATACCTACTTTGATGGTAATTTAGGAATTCTTTTATCATTAAGAAGAATGAAAAGAAACGAAATAAAACTTAGCATACTCAATTTAAACGACAACTGCAATTAAATTAAAAAGTGCGTATAAAACTGCGAATGATAAGAAAAGCTTTTGTAAATTGTTGTCCAACCAAATGTCTTCTGAGAATAAAAGCTCGCAATCATTTTTAATTTTGTTTTTTTTTCTTTTCTTGTACGGTATACCTAGTGTACATTTTTGATTCCCTTATTCATATCTTACAATATTTCAATTTGCTTTTGCGTAACTAGTTGCGTAATATTTTTCTGACAACAATTTGTCAATATATTTTAATCATTTGAATTATATACTTTTCGCTGAGTTTTGTCGCTAAACACCCGAATTTCGCCTTTCATCATCTTCAGGCACTTCAACTGAATGAGTGAACTTGAACTGACTGACACGGATAAGTACCAAATTCAATTTGATATTAAAATTCCATCAAGCACCTTCAGTCTAAAACCTAAATTTATGACTAGTCCGCCATATGAGCCGTCATTTGTAGCCTGTAGCGCGGCTGTTTATCAGCGCGGTAATACTGATAAATGAATTGCCTAGAGAAGAGGTAATCGCTAATTATGATCATTGCTACTATACCTCTGGCGGTCGTGACAAAGATATGAGGGAGTGCATAACAAAAACCTATTTATGCAAAAAATCCACCTTCCAAATCTTGGATTTTGAAAACACATCGAAACCACGGACATTACAGCCCAAAATTGATGATACCAAGTTCCAACACTTAAAATCGTAAGAAAATTTAGCGAAATGATTTAATCATTTTTAAAGTTGTCTAACAGCACTTATTTTCAACTAAAGTCATGTTATAAAAATAATTTGTAAACGTTATTTTTACGCTTTCGCTAAATTATTATTAAATTACTAAGACTTCGAATAAATTATAATGTGTGAAAAATAACCAGAGACCCATATTTTGTGCAATTATTTTATAAATTTTAGTGCTTTTATTTTGCATGTTAGCGTTTATGGCCATTAAAAATGTTCAATTTTAGCGTAATTTTGGTATCTATTTTTATGAATAGTTAAATTTCAAAAAATAAACAATTTCGACGAATCTTAATAAAAAAATATGTATATTTATACCATTTAAAGACAACACAACAATTTAAAAATGTTTTTTAATTAAATACATTAATATAAAAATACAATATCAAATTAATACTCATTGAAATTTAGCATGGATCATATTTCTACAGATTGGTTTTCCAGATTCGTGACAATTATAATGTATTTACTAAAATACCCATCAGCATCCACACTATTAAAGAAACACCAAATTGATTTTAGGGCTCCACAACCAAACTCTTCATATTAAAGTTTTGTTGCCATCAATTATAGCAATATATCCGGCGTGGATTTACTTTTTAACCTATCTATCAATTGTCTTAAAAAGTGGCAATCATTCCAAACACTGAGCCTCTGTTAATACATTAAAAAATTGATGATTTATAAAAAAACAAGATGAATTAGATATCTTATACATTATTAATTAATTAATATAACATTTGTTTGTCATTTTATCATCTATTCAAATATTTTATGAATTTCGCTATCTATTCCTAATTTTAGCATTTCGCTATCTATTCCTAATTTTAGCATTTATGGCAAGATGCACAAAATACGTGTATCTTAAAATACCACATCGGTGACGAAAATATCTTCTCCGATGTTACCTCCGTTCGTCTATGGGAAGACCGTTACTATGAATGCGACACACTCTCCAATTCAACCTTATACTCACTCGTCAACCCTCGGCAATGATCGTGTTAAAACGGTCTATGAGGATTTTTGTCCCAAATGTAGAAAAAACTATGAAAGAAAAAACAGTCCACAAATTTTGCGAGACGCGATTTCAATACCGGTGTGACGTCACAACACCATTTTTTCTGTATATAATTTGACAAGACGTGTGCATATCTGAGAATCGTCTCCCTACGGCCGCACGGAACATGTGTTAGGAATTATTGGTTTCTGCCACATACATCAACGGAATTTAAAATCAATTGGTATATTTATTTTGAAATTGCCCATTGCTTAAGCATATACACACAAAGAATTAAAAGTTAGAAAATTTATATATTAGATGTATTTTGAAATTGCTCATTGCTTATACATATTAAGAGGATATTGCTCTAAAGAAGTGGGGGCACAGTGCACCATTGCACTCTTACAAGAACCGTCCCTGTACTAAACAATTAGGTTAATTTTATACTTGGAGATTACTGTGATGACAACTATTTGTTCATTTGAAATTAAAAAAAGTATTTTATACTCTTTTACTTAAATCATCGATAAGAATATTTTTTTCAAAAAATGATCATCATGAAAATTATAATTAAATTTCAAAATTTGTATAAGTATAAAAAATACCATCAGATGGGGTTTATTTAATGTAGATAGAACATGTAATAACTGTTTGTAAGTGTTTGAAATTGTTTACAAAATTGCTTCGGATTTCAACATATTTCGTGTGGACGTTAGTTCAGACACAAGTATTTGAAATACATGTTGTCGAACTCGATCATAAAATTCCTTGACAATTCAAATTTTCAGGTAGGATAATAAAAATATATGTGTGAAATGTTTTTATTTATTTTACTATATATATATTACATTTAAAAAGCAACGAATAGATTAAATTAGATCTTTGCTTAAATTACAATAATTTTAATTCAAATGAAGATGTAATACTATTATCAATTTATATACAATCATAGTGATAATTCATAAATGAGAAAATATGGTATATTTATACAGTTATCAGTACATCTGGTAAGCCTTTATTTTTTTTAAATAGCCTGCACCTAAAAAGAGGGCAGCAAAATGATGTGCTTGTCGTTAAAAATTGGTTGCATAAATGAAGCCTGCATTACAGTTATAATTGGAAATTTTACCGTACCGTCATAACTTTGAATTATTAAAAACAAGTAACGGTGCTTCAAAGAATCATTATTTTTAAGATAGCTGAAGAACGATAACAACCACTTGTATTTTTTTTTTTACAAATTGTGATCGAGTAATAAATTCTCTTGGCATATATTTTAAAACGATGGTTCTAGTGAATGGATAGCAGTTTGCTCGTCAATCTTTCTTTACAGGTTCATCCATTTCATCTTGTTAAAAGTCAGGAAAACTGTTGCTCGTCTAAAAATGTTATCCTTCTAAATGATAGATGACGTTTATCACACTTAATTTCATTCCGTATTACCATGTTTATTTTTTGCTATACAAGCGCTTCTTATATCTGCATTTTTAAATAAATAAATACTTCTTTTGCCATTCAAGATTCTATAAGAACTTATCATGTAAAAAACTAACAAAATACATTAATGTGATTGCAATATTTAAAATTTTGTTTTTAGAAATTAGCATCATCATGTTTTGCGTTAGTTAAATACGGTGTTCGGCTTTGCATGGGATGTGGATCGGTATTTAATGACGTATGCATGCCAATATACTATTTATCACGTTAAGCTGTTGACTGTGGAGAGACATTATAATATTTAAATTAACAAAATACATTTTTCCCTATTACTTCGAGATAATATATTTTTCATATCAAGCGAAAGTTTATTGATATTTTTTCGCCTCAGTGTTTGATGACGACACTGCAGTCGTTGGTTATTTTCACATTGACCGCATTCTAATTATACATATTTATTATAAAATTGAAAACGTGGTATATGTGTGCTTTATAAGCAGAAAGAGTTCTGATCTCATCATCATCATCTTTTATCATCTAATAAATCTTGTCTTTTTTATTACATCTGTTCTTTCAAAATAGTTTTACACAAAAATTTCTATGCGGTATAGTCGATTAATCGGCCTATCACATAGAAAAGAGAAATACTGAATGTCTTCCAAGTGTCTGATCTAGCTGCTGATACGAATTTATAGGCACCTATAATATAAACACTGCACAGCTTTGTAAACTATCGAACAGTCGAAAAGTTTTGAAACTGTCGGTTACAGTGTTAAATTTCACCCCAACTTAAACAGCGCCAAAAGAACCTGGCATCCAATATACAAAACGTTTTCTTAGTTGCAATTACTTAGTCTTTTCTGTTTGTGATTTACAATCCGCGAAGCTCGGGCGTTTTTGCTACAACTTTTTAGCGAGAATTTATCATTACCGAGTGATATATGAAACTTTTTCTTCTTTCTTATTTGCAAAAAGAAGTCAAAGTTCGGATTATTACCGAATCGTCATGGTAACTAAACCGTCTGGGGTGTTGCTATCGAGGAGATGCTTCACGACTCATTGAATTGAATTTTCATAGATGGTTAAGTCGGAATATTTTAGTTAATGATATTAAAATGTCGCGACAAAGTTATTGGTATCCATTCAAATAATAAATGCCAAAATACAATAATCGTTGTGGTTATTATATTATATTCATGATGGAATCAATTTATGAAACTGTTAAATTATTATTAAATTAATAAAAAAGGCGATGTTTTATAATAGAAAATATGATTAAATAATAATAAAAACGATTGTACATTATATAACTTCCATCGCGATTCGGTTCGATTACGAGTTTTACTAGGAATTTTGAGAAATATACTTTCGATAGATTCGGTGGTATCTTTTTGTAAGTTCATATTTATATAATTGTGAATATCTTTGTTCATTCTACGTGTTTTTTAGAAGCATATTGAGAGTGTAAGTATGAAGATGCTTCATAAATAAGCGAAACAAGTGTCACTATTTGTTACAAGGGACGTGGAATAAATACAGTTATTTTTGTTTGAAATTTTGCATTAAAGTGAGTTCTTAAAGGCATTAACAGCAACGATAAAAAAACGATTGCAACTCAAGCTAAGAATTAAAACGTATCTTGACTATTTACCTTTCGTAAATGTGTAACATATTGGTGATATTATAAAACTCTTTCAGGAGAGAGACAGGTTTTGCACATTGTTCTCTATCCTTCAATAAAAGAAGCATCCATATATCAAAATGGCATGGAACATTCACGTATTTCTCTCTACATAAGAACCCTTTCGTTAGCAACACAATTTCATACATGAGTAACACTTAGTTGTAGGTATGTTATTTTAATTCAAGATGTCTTCTCAAACATTATTATAATTAAAGGGTCAAATATGTTAGGTGGTTGGCCAAGATTTGTGTTAGGTAATGGAAAATTTCACTTCTGCATTCTATAAACATCAGTAATTCTCAACATTAGAACGTTGACATCGATATTAGTGTGGAAAACATAGAGATATTAATTGTTAACATGAGTGCAAGAAAGAAAATTGACACCAAATTAATTTATCAAAATATTTATATTCTTTCAAACGAAATGATGACCTATAATAAAAACTTATATTTATCTTTTATCAGAAAATACGTAAGAAAGTAAATAATATACCCTATGCATTGGCAATATAGAGGTTCCATGTCGCAGAACAATATATTACGACACACGAATGTTTTTCACGAACGAACATACCACTCTAGATATTAGCGACTCAATTCATCTGTTCTGTTTTCAAATTTAGATTATTTCCAATGATCTTAAATCTAACAAAACAAAGGTCCTTTGTACGGCATGAGAACAATAAATTAGTGTCCCAGGCGACTACTTTCGTCACAGTGTTGAGTCATAGGGTCTCGGCGGTTGAGAATCACTACGCTGTACAAAGCTCTGCGCGCCTTCCTATGAGATCGTTCAGGGAATTTAGACGGTCTTCTAATTAAAATGTCGCTTTACTCACATGTCTTCTGACTAGAAGTAATTTGATAACATGCGATGGCGTTGTGTTAATTGTAAGTTATATGTGCAGCCCCCAAAACTTACATATTTATACCATGTCGGGGGAACAATGCCTTACTTAATACGGGTAGAATTTTCGTTTCTAGCACTAGAAACTGGCTGGTATTGCTAGATAAAGAAAATGTTGTTGTGAACGACTTTTATTAGGCTTGCTAAAACACCCTATACAATTTTATTTTTATCCGAGCCATTGCCCGGTAAACCGCCATATTAAACAAAAACAAGAAAGTTTTGTGAAGTCGAATATTATTTAACATATTTTATGGATCGATTGAGATGGTTTGAAAATACGTATAGTAAGCTACTGGAAATATTTTTAAATTTTATTATCGATGAGATGAAATTGTGTACATTCACTCAATTTAGCCACATACTGCTACTAACGAAGATTTACCGTACGAGTGCTTTTGTCACTAATTTGATTTTTAGTTTAGCCAGTATAAGACTGAATTTTAAAATGGTCTACCTTGGTACAATCAGTTAAGATCTCTTGGTAATTTAAAACATTATTCATTGTTTCTCAGTGTTCAAATTCATTTGCTGACTGTCACTTCTTGGTGGAAAGAACTATTTTAAATAAATAAAACACATTTAATCGTACTAATTCCACATACATATATTCTGATAAAGATCAGGACCGGTTTTGCTCATTATTAATTGATTAATTGCATTATCAGAATATGTGTGGAAGTAGTTCAAAAAAATATTTTTTAATTATTTGAAATTGTATTTTATTTTATTCAATTGTATCACTTGGGGCCGAGATGATATCTGAAAGGCGAGTCACTTTCAAATATCATCCTGACTTTTAAGTAAGTAGAATTTTGCATTTGATTTATACTTTGGTAATAGTATTTGACAAGTTCTGTGAGTTTGTTAGTATGCCTTAAACATATATTAACGACAAGCTAAAAATTTCAGTTATTTTTTTTTTATATTTTTACAATTCATGCGAATTATTCTAATAGTCGAAAAAAGAGCAAGACACCTTTAAAATAATTATTATCGTAATTTTCTGAATGTATAATATTTTATATACGTTAAATGATTTCATTTTTGTTTTTTACGAAGGGACTACGTGTTACATATTATTGAATAATAAATACAAAGGATAAAAACAGCATGTTATTAAACTTTCAAACACGATGTCATGCTGTTATAACGTTGTTACTGTACTTTAATATTTTTACTGCTCATTTTAATTTCTAGAATATCACTATACCATCATGAAGCGAAGTAACAAATTTAAATTGATGAACGTGCTATATTTGCGCGGGGCTAAACGTTGACTCGACATAAAAATGAACTACTTCTTTTTAATATGAATTAAAACACCTAATAAAATTTAACAGTTTTTATTATAAAACAGCACGTAAATTACACTTGCTATTTTTTTTGATATTTTTAACGTAGCGTTTATGAAAATTGTGTTGTTGCTTTATTTTGAGAAGAAAGTCTGAAGACTTAATTAAAAGCCAGTAATTTCCGGAATGTTTTAATTACTTACCAGCCAAAGAAGAAAGTCAGCTTTTTTTTCGTTTCGGTGGGAATTTATATTATTTATTGATATTTACAATGTTGCTCCATTAAACCAACTCGTAAAATTGTTTTTTTTTTTTAATAATAATTATTTACTGAATATACAAAAAAATAATGAAGCTTCTGCCTATGAAATTATTATTTATACACTGATTGTTTTCCTTTTTTGATCTTTTCCCTTTTTTCTTTTAACATTTTTTCAAGTCAATTATGAAACTGACTATTTCCATAACATTATTTGCATGATCGACTAAAATAAAAATAATGAAATAAAAAGACCCATCTATTCTCGATATCTTATATATAAAACCGAAACGGCGTATGTATGTATGTCTGTAATTCCATTTTGCATTGTTGTTGCAAGATGCCATAAAAACGAATATGAAAGAAAATATTTTTGAATTTTTATCGGCGAAGACATTTATTTAGTCAAAATGTAATAAATTAGTCTTCTACTGAACTTTTCCCGGCTTTTATTAATATAATAATGTTTATTATTTACGTGAAGGTATTATTTGACATTTCTTTGACAGCAAATTAGATTTTTTCCTTGAATTTGGACATTTTAATGGGCGAGAATGGGGTGAGTTTGTGATTTTATTTTAACTCTATTTTGGATTTTAAATTTTGTGATATAATTATGTCGAATGATACAACATTAAATAATTATTGGCCGCTTAGTCCGAGCGACGCCGGGTAGCAATACAAGTATATTATAAAGTTAGATTTAATATTTAAAAATCACTGTTGATATAATCAAGCAGACAAAAGAAATCACCCAACAACTATTGATATTCATTTATTAAGATATAACATCAATAAACTATACCTGAAACATAGTAATGCTATGTAGTTGTGATCTTCAAGCATAAGAAAACGCCACGAAAAACTTATGTAGTAAAGTTAATTGTGTTTTTTTTTATTTGTATTAATTGCAGATATTGTGCACATAATTAAGCAATTGGTGTTTTCAAATTATTCAACCACGCGAAAATTTGGAATATCAAGAACGTGTGGTATTTGCAGAGATTCCATATGGAAAAGAGAGCTTTTATACGATGGTTACTGTTATCGTTTGGTAAATAATAGCTTTCATCCTAAGGCATTATCATTAAGAAAACAATATTGCAGTGTGTATCTGCGTATGAACTTCTGAGGATTAAAGCAAAGATATATCTTAAGACAGAGTATTGCTTTATTCATCGTGAAACTTTTATAAATGTATACTAATATGCCTATTTCTGTATTTGTAGAATTAAAGGTAGTTCACACATTATTGTGGAAGTTGAATGAAACAATAATTGAAAACCATTTGTTTAATTCGATAAATATATTCTCTAAGTAAGGTGAGACTGTTTGATAATCTTTATGGAATGCAATCATTGTTGTTGCTTGTATTGGCATTTTTGTAGAACTAAAATATAATACTTATTATTGTAATTTTTGACATCATACGTTTTGTTTTAAAGTTCATGGTAAGTTAAAACATTAAAGTTCCATGGCATAATAGTAAATTATTAATTATATAAAATAAGTATTTTTTTAATTTGACATGTATTGTAAATAATTAATGATAACGTTTTATAACAAATGACGCAAATGTGCCGCCTGCAGGCTAACCGTAGCTCGTGATGTTTTTTCTGGCGTAGAGACTCCAATTCGAGTATCGAATACTCGATACTCGAGTATACTCGTCCATTTTTCAAGTACTCGATACTCAAGTATTTTGAATAATAATCGAGTGAATACTCGTTCCTAGCTTATGAACATCTCTTTCCAAATTTTATTTACAATATACAATATTTTACCACTGCATTGCCGAACGCGTCGATTTTGCGATCAGGTAATATTTTTTTTAAGCGGTTAAAATTTTGTTGGCTATAACTATATAATGATTTTGTGAGATTTTATGAGATTTTGTGGCAAGAGAAAAAATAAAACATTGAAAAATAGTCTTTTGATTTACCGACAAGAAATGCATACATACATATGTATGTGACAAAATAAATTCGGAGAATTTTGCATGCCTTTACTGGTAATCAGGGGTAATCAAGTAAATTAATTTAATTATTATTTAATATAATTTATATAATATTTTATTAATTAATATACATATTACTTTATTCTGATAAATAAATAAAATTATTATAATCAATAAAAAAACGATCCTATATTCTACCACGGCACACAGTGGTGGGAAAGGGATACATAGAAAAGCAGTAGTGTGCATATAGGTATATAATCTCGTAGATACAAATTTATAATGCAAATATTAATTGTAGTAAAATATTATTTGGTAAGTTGCATTCTAGTGAGTTGCAAAACCATGGCCCGCGAACAATTTTGGGAAACCCACCTCGAATCATTCAATATTTATCCTAATAGTATATTGCTTAAAATATCATTCTTTTACTGGCTAAATTCATTGCTTAACCCACGACTACAAGTTTTAAAATAGTTAGTTAAATTTTGACCAACTTAAAAGTTAGCCATCCCTGTTACAGTACTAGTTGCCCTGTTTATGGATCTTATTAATCGAAAACAGATGGCGAGAGTTTATTATGACAAAAACATTGAAAAAAATCTTTTGACGGCTGAAAGATTCAGCTGACATAGTAAATACAAAAAATTTACATGTCTTTACTTGTTATTTCATATTTCTTAGAAATTTATAACAGCCACGTATCAGGGGTGATAAGGTAAATTTTTAATTAATATATTAGTTGTGTTAAGTTATTAGTTTATTCGGATACATATATAAATAATAAATAATATTATTATAATCAATAAAAAAAACGACCCGGTTCTCAATTTTATAGTACTACGTATATTTAATATATGACATATAAATTAAAACACTTTCAATTCAATTCATTCATTGCTAACGATTCCGAAAGAGTTTTTTCAACTGCGGGAATAATTAAAAATAAAACAAATCTTAAATTTGAAACATTTAATACTCTGTTATCTTTAAAATATGTGTTTAGTAAATTGAATTAAATGTATCAATGAAATTAAATAAGCTTATTTATTTATTTATCATCTATTTATTTTAAAAAATGTGAATTAATAGTATATATTTTGGTACATCTGAAACAACTCGAGTATTTTTATATTTTAATACTCGATACTCGATAGAGTAGTTGAGATGACGAGTAATTGGAGTCCCTATTCTGGCGGTTGTTAATGTGAAACAATCTATGAAGAATGAGTTAATTCTACTGTAAGAAATCGCATTATAATATGACATGATACAGCTTGGAAACAGTTTGTAAATAAATAAAACCCACTTTTAAGAACTATGTACTTCCACATATTTATATTGTATTGTGATCTCTATCGCAATAAGCTAAACTGGTCATGACCATTATTAAATAAATGTGGAATAAGTACTAAAATGTCGTTTTGTTAATTTAAATATTCCGATTCCGACATTGACCAAAAACACGACTCCGACTAAAAAAAGGTTAATATTGTCACTTTTTTCCCTAAATTTCCTATTTATGTGTAATCGAATTAAATATCAACCCTATCAATGCGGCCAAAAGTTTGAGAAAATGCATGATTTATTTTATCTAAGAAGGACACAATCTAAAAGTTCAGTGCCTTAAATCTCCTATCATAAATTTAACCAGAAAATTTAAACTGTATAATCTTATTTTTAAAAAATAACTTACATGTATGTTTCATCTAAAAAGTATACATGTTTTTTTACACTGCTTCAATAATAATAACAAAGTATTTAAGGTGTTTATTTCTCTTATCAACACTACGAATTTGTCATAATAAATACATGTTATTTTCTTACTTATAAGTTCATCATACTACCTCGCTTTTTAAAATAATCAGTACTTAGACCTTAAAATGTTGTGTCTCTGTATTCACAGGTTTGAATATGCCAAACGTGAAAAATATGTTTGTTTTATATTTGAACAGTATAAATATTCTAAAAGAACCTTCAGTCTTAAAAATGACTACTTAAAATTTGTACTTGAAAATAGTTTTGCGAAAATGGTTAGGGTATGCTTACTCTCACATGGCAATTTAGCAGGCGCGGTAAATTTCTCTGAAATGTTTTATTTTATACGAACGTTTTGACCTATGAATGAAACTCGCACCTTATCATTTAACTTCGCCAGGAGAGTGTCAGTAACGTGATAACATTTGATTGCCGGAGGGAAACATCCAAAAGAGTGGCGACTATCGTCGAATACCTCTAGTCCTTCGGCCGACAATGCACTGTAGTCCACAGGGGGCGCAAGCTCATTAGGGACTCGATTTATTATTATGAGCTCGGAGGAACTCATTATTAGGCCATTCGTTGTTGCCTGGCACGTTAATGTGCGGCCGAGGTGAGTTTGTATACGATTAAGTTTTCAATTCAAGAAACTTGGCATAAGATGTAAGCTTTGAAGCAGAAGTGAAAATTATTTGATTCAGTATTATTTAAATATCAAAATGAAATTGCTTGAATTTTGTACTTTTACATGAGCTATATCGCTTACGACCCGGGTTCCACCCTTCGGCATCTTCTGGCATTTCAAGTGCACATATTTGCTTGAACTGACAGTTCCAGAAAATCTTTCCGATACGTAAAATGAGGCCCAACGGGGGTGATTAGCTAACCACAAATCCTGTCCTACACATACCCTTATATTTCTACTTTAATCGAAAAAAAGATAATTTTAGCAACTGAGTAAAAGGCAGTTCCTGTAGAATTAGTACTAGTAAATCTCTAGTTGAGGCAAGATCCTTTAAGCGTTGGTTGCAATCTTGGAACAGCAAATTTAAATCAATTTACATACATACATAACATATATATTAAAATAATGTCAGCTTATTTGATAAAAAACACATAATGCACTTCTACACAGCACTTATGTATGGCTTGACATAATTTTAAGTCAGCAAACCTCTCTCTTGTGATCGGGTTAAGTAGAATAATGGTTTTAGAAAAGGATCTGTACTTCGTGAATTGCTTTCGGACCGCCATATTTTTAGAGGCCAATAGAATGAAAGAGAAAGGGTTCAAAAAAAGTAAAGACATCGTTTTCTCGTTGTAAAATTATAAATCGATTTTAAATTTCAATTCCTATCCATCTAAGAGTTCGAACCCTTAACCATATAACCAAGTAGAGCGTACACCTTAAAACGATACCACTCAGCTACGAGATCAGTTTTTATTTTGTAATATAATTAACATGCATTTATGCCAAGCTAAGAAGTACTATCCTTACAAACGTGATGCAGTGTTGTATTGTGATAATATTTTTATCTAATATTAACATTTTTCTTCAACCATAAAACATTTATTGCCTCGTAAAATTCTGCTGCGTAAATTAATATAAAATCAATTATGTTTTTATATTACGAAGTGATATAGTGAATAAAATATTGCGTATTCAATCCTTAGCGCTTTAAAATGATATTCACGTCAGCCTATGCTATGAACTTGCTGACCCTTAGAACCTTATCATTTTTATTAATCGCAATATTACTATTACATAATGGTAAGTGTACAAGGATTAAAATTAAAATTGAATCCACGCCGTGTAGAAAATGACAAAATTATTAAAATATCATTACAGAAATTCAGTGAAAATTATTAAAAAGTTTCATTGAAGAATTTACATTTCCTGAGACGAAAACTTAACATTATATGAAAATGATATTTAAAAAATTCATACAGCGCATTTTTCCATTAACGGCGCCCTATTTAAGCTGGATATCTCATATTGACATGTCAAAAAACGCATATATGTACTCTTGAACGGATGAAAAAATGATTGCTTATCAATTTCAGATGATTTTGTAAATGACTTTCCATGTGGTTGTTAACAGAATAAATATGTATGGAATAGCTTTGTATATTGCTAAACAAGATTCAATTTTTGAGAAACTTAATATATTTTTTGAAGCTTTTTTCGTAATTGTGATGGTTGGATACTTGGTAGAGAGACAAGTAAGTGTCAATTCTATAAACAAAACGAAATTGATTTAAGGAACAATTTTGAACAAAAAGTAATGGAAATTATTGAAAGCTTTAATTTTGATCAATAGCTTCAATAATTATGAATAAAGTAATGTATTTTCTGGTATATACTGTCTTTTTACAGTTATTGGTCTCGTAATTTAATGAAATCTCGATGAACAGATCAATACAATTTTCTGCCTGACTATTTTTTCTTAAGCTAATTTTTAATCGATCGTGTACGATACACAGTTTTATAACAGTATATTTATTCGATTGTTTTCATATTTCCACAGATGTAACTAAATGTTAATATGTGATTGTGGGATATTTTTTCGTTCGTCAGACTCTTCAGTACTTAAAATCAGGAACACAAAACGAAATGTTTTTTCAAAAACCCCATGAAAAATAAATGTTGATCTAAAATTTGTAAGAAAATACATGATTTATAAATTACGTCAGAAGAAAATTGAAAGCTTTTTAGAAAGCAATGACAACTGAAAAAAAATGTTTATAGCGATGATTTGTTTTCAAAATGTCAAATAAAGGTCACAAACTATTAAAATGATTGATATCAAAAGAATAAAGTTTTCAGTTGTCAAAATTATTTATTTTGGGGTAGACCATTTTTTTTGCTTTCTGACGTCATAATAACTTATATGAAATTTACTATTACTAGTGTATCCCTGTGTTGGTGTTATAGAAGTGTATTTGCTACTGTTGGATGGTAGAAGCAACAAAAAGAAGCTAATATCCTGAACCGTTTGCTGAAAGCATCACACAACGTTCACTAAATTGACAGGTATTCTGCTCGTGAAAGTAAGGGGCCGTGTTCTTAAATAAACAACTCTACTATTCAGTGGTCTTATAACTTTTTATAGACTGTTATAAAAACAATATATATTTTCTTGAATATCTACAAAACAAACAAAAAATATTTTTTTTGCAATGTAAAAAGAGTGAAACGAAGTATTTTCATGGTCATAATGCATAATTTTATGGATTTCTTGGTTGTAAATTTATTTAAAAATAATCAACATTAGAGACCTATAAGCTTTTTTTCGCTTATTTCGAAAAGAATATTTGAAATTCAATAAATATCTTTATAAAAATTAAAATAAATCGGCACAAATAAAAATCCATAAACACTGTTACTTTTATACACGTATTTAAGTAATTACTTGGTAATTTTTTTTCGCTTTTTATTTTAAGCACAGAAATCAAATTCAAAAAAATCTTTCGAGAATATCTGAAATATAACTATTTTTAGCAAGTATCATTTAATTTCATTTAATGTCTTGAGATCTTCGAAGGGATAAATGCTAATGAATTACACATCAATTGAAAAAAAGATTTGTATTTAATTTAACATTTCTTCTCTGAGCTATTAAAATCAGTATGCAATAGTAGTATAGGTTTTTTCTTTCGATGCATTGCACTGTCGAAAAAAGCATATTTCATTGATTTTAGACTTAACTTTTAAAATTAAACTTATTTAATGTACACTGTTTGGTTTTTAATTTCAAAAAATTCAGTTTTAAGATAAATCCCACAAAACGTCTTTTTTGAGCTTATGCTGAATTTGTTGCTCTTTTATTTTAATAAATATTTTTACATGTTAAGTTTGAAATTTGAATTGACGTAAAATAATTGTTTCATGAAGGTTAAATTTTGTTAAATTTAACTAGACTAACAATAAAAATTCATTCTCGAAGATTTACTTTAAATGGGATTTTAGCTACGTCTGTATCAGAAATAAATTTATTTTGGAATTATTTCCTGTAAAATATGGAATCATCACTGACACAAGTTATGGGACAATTAAATATTATATTAATTCATTTTTTCTAGTAATTTAACTTTTTTCATTAAATATTTTTAGATCGGTTCATTAATTTTTTCATACAAATTTCGGATTTTGTGTGCTTTAAGCTAACTGGTTCAAAAAAGTTTAGAACAGATTTTATTATCGATTTTTGACGTTAAGGATATTAACCAATCAGTTCCCTGTTATATTATTATATACCTTACCATAGTAAAAATATTTTTTTTTATTAAGTTAAATACAGTTAATTGGCAAATCAGTTAAACAACAGAAGACCAAACATTCTATTATATTTATCTAGTTTTTAAATCATTAAATTTTTTTTTTTTAATTATTTTCTTTATGCCATAAATTTTGTCGTTTTAATAAATCTTCTACACATGATTGTTACGTATTTCGTTCTTTTCGTTTCAACCAACAAACAATATATAATTTAAAAAGTTTTCACCATCCAGAAATATGGTCGATTTGTAGCAGACATGACTTTTTGTACCATTCTTGAATATTTCAATTTGAATTTAATGTTGGTAAAAAAATATATTACTATCTTATTTGCCGAAAAAAGGCACAAGAAAATCTTTGAATAAAAAAAGCTTTTTAGCAACGTAAAACCACAACGCATTAATTCAAAACAGATGCCAAAAATGTTTGCAAAACAATAGAAAAAATAGACATTAACCCGAAAACTGGTTGTAAAAACGGCAAAAAGGAAATACGCTCAAAAATCTCATATGCACTAGGTTGTAAATTATATTGCTTACAGAAAAATGATTTAGCAAAGCATTCTTTACGGAAGGAAAATAATTAATTTCTCAGTTTTCCACAGCAGGGTTTGGGGGGAATTATATTGCACACATTTTGTATAGACATATATTATTTTCCATGGGGAATGTGTGTGATTGGTGTATGAGTGTGTAATGGAATTCTCTCCCTTTAGTATAAATCATACGTCAGGGGTACTGAACCTTTGTCTGCTTTTTTTTGTACACCCTATGTCTCCCCCAGGTCTTGCCCTAATTTACCGAGCTTTGATTTCTACGCTCGACTTTTCTAAAAGTTTCTGAAAGAATAACACACAAACAAGAATACGAGGAATCTTTTCATATTCAACTTAAATACTTTATTATCTAACATTATAAAGCATATTAAGTTTCACTGAATATACATTTCAAGTACATAGCCTTTGTAAAAACTTTACGACAGTATTCTGTAGCATGGAAATTATAAAATACCGATTTGGATTTATGCGGGTATGTAAAAAGACGATATAAATGAATTCGCATAGTCACTTTAAGCTCTATGTCAGGGCTGATCAATATTTTTTGCATTTGCATACTATTATTTGAGTGGAGCAAACTCCATATTTATTTCTCTAATTCTGTTTATTTTTCAATTCTGAATTGCTTTGTTAATTTTAAAATGCGTACAAGCAAACAAAAATAATATATAAGAGATTGATTTCCAAAGTAAAGAACTAGCCTGCCAATGGTAATGCCACTAAAAATATTATCCAAATAGTTCAAAAAACTTGCTTAATATTTATCAATGTAGTCGAGTGTGAGTTCTAAAAAACTGTACATTTGAAATGTTTCACCAAACAATTTTTTTTGTCTTTATATCGTGTTTATCTTATATATAAAACCGAAACGGCGTATGTATGTATGTATGTCTGTAATTTCATTTTGCATTGTTGTTGCAAGTTGCCATAAAAACGAATATGAAATAAAATATGTTTGAATTTTTATCGGCGAAGACATTTAGTCAAAATGTAATAAATTAGTCTTCTACTGAACTTTTCCCGGCTTTTATTATTAATAATAATGTTTATTATTTACGTGAAGGTATTATTTGACATTTCTTTGACAGCAAATTAGATTTTTTCCTTTGAATTTGGACATTTTAATGGGCGAGAATGGGGCTGTCATCAAATTAAATAAAGTTTGTGATTTTATTTTAACTCTATTTTGGATGTTAGATTTTGTGATATAATTATTGGTCGCTTAGTCCGAGCGACGCCGGGTAGCAATACTAGTTATATATAAAATAAGCCTTTGAGTAACCTAGACTGCAACTAATTACAAACCTGAACTCAATGTTATCGACATCGAATTTATGAAGCAATATCGATAAAATAATTTGAGGCCATTCCCGGTGACGTCACTATCAGCAGGCTAATTTTGTAATGCGAGAGACGAAAAATATTTTTAGTTTGGCTTCATATAATTTGATAGAAATAGCGAACAGCAAAATTTCTTTTCTAGCATGCAAAATATTCGATATGAGCACAGGTGCTTATAGAATTGATACGCATTAATATATGCATGACAGATATTTTTTCGATGTAGCTCAAGATATGTGTTTGTTTTATAAATTAAACCCTTTAACGTTGTCTGTTTACTGTACATACTTATTTTACAATTTTATCAAGTGATCAAGGTCTGTTTTAGTCGGAAAATTAATTGAAAATGCTCGCGATGGGCTCAACCAGCTCTTGCCATACAATACAATTGTGAAATACGTAAATAGCAAAAAATGGATTCGTTTTGAAAGTTAAAAGATCGCCTAATAGTTTGAATGGCTGTAATAAAATATCCTAAAAATTGGATTGGATTTTTTGCTTTCATAAAGGTAGCATGAAATATTATTGGAATACGTCTGGGTCTTTAACTTTCAATGCCTTTTACATACCGTGTAAATCGGTGTGATGAAAGTAAAATATGTGCTCTTAGCATGTAGAAATAGATTTTTTACTGATAGCTAAAAAAGCTCGAGATTCAAGTACATACATATTCAAATTGATAAAATATACTCAGAATGGCATCGCATATTTAAATACCTTCTAACTTGTACTATACTTGATGCCAATTTTAGTTGATAAAGGAGTCTGTGATTTCATATTAACAATTTTTTTTATCTAAGACACGAGCTGGCTTGAAAAGATTGCAGAAGTCAATATTACAGTTAATCCTTTTTGATGTATGATATCAAGCAATTAATGTTATTTATAAGATAGTGAAATATTTAGTTATGCATAATTTGTATATTGTACAACATTAAAACAAACGATGTACATATTTCAAGAATATTTTTATCAAAAGAGACACAGAAAAAGAAATTCTTTGTTAAAATAAACCTTACCAACAAAATAAAATATAAGACTTAGAATTATTTTGAGTTTTCTGTAACAAAACGCAGTGGGAACACTAAAAAATATTATCATTGCCAAACTCCAAGTCTATACAATTATACCTATTTTAATTTAAAAAAAGAGTTACTGATATAATTTATAATTTAAACTACGATTAGTATATTGTTTTAAGTGACGATTATTGACATTATAGTATTATTATGTGGAATATATTTTTAAAAAATCATTTGAATAGCAGTAAAAAATATCTTGACCTAATTTTCAAAGAAAGGGTTGTTGCATCTCGAAAAATTTTCGTCTCATTTTAGTGCCAAAATAAATAAAGAAATATCAACTATATTTCACCGAGATAAATTAAGTTCAACCTAGTTTATTATGCCACTTTAATCCCCTGTGTAATTATCACTACACGAAAAGTATGTTAATGTGATATTAATAAAAATAAAATTATGAAAATAAAGCTGTAATATTATATATTTTGTTTAATCAACCGAAAAACATTCGACATTCTTTTTCCGACTTGTGCTTATCTGTATATGGTTGTTGTTTACGATATGGTTTATATTCAATACTTAATACCGCGAATATATATTTCAATTTACGAGTTTTTTACGTGTAACATAATTTACCATATCACTCATCTCATTAAACATGTAGCAGCGTCAAGTGCTAACCTCTCTCGCACTGATATACATACAAACTGGTTATCACATCATAATTCTTAACTCTTTTCTCCGTTAAAAGTGACATGAATTTGTAAATTTACGTTGTCTTCATTTTTTTACTATTTGATTACTTCTTTCTACGTTTAGTCAACCTCAATAATAGTTTATATATGGTCAGGCTTGATAATGAATGAACTGAATCATTAATTTATTCAGTTCATAGCGATCATTCACGAGGGTCACCTAAATATATCTCGGATATATGATGGCAACCCGCGTAAAGATCTCGCGATCCGATTAGGGATAGCTGGAGCAACCTTCAACTCAATGCGGAAAGTCTGGGACTCACGGTTGTACTCGGTCAGAACCAAGAACCGCCAATTCAACGCTTGCATACTGTGCTGCTTTACTGTTGCGAGTCATGGCACATTACAAAAACACATGGTAACCGTATACTGTGCTTTGAAAACAGATGCCTGCGGTGAATATTAGGAGTACGGTGGTTTGACTTTGTCAGGAATACGGAGGTAGGAGAGCGGACATAACAGCCCCTTATTACGTCCATAATAAAAAGGCTACGATGGACCTGGCTTGGACATGTGCTGCGGATACCTCAGAGGACCCTGAATCCTGCCTGCCTCTTTTATCAACCTGATGTATCCCGACGCCCTGGAAGGCCTTTGACGACCATCCATAGTATATACTCAGGGGAACTACGGCACGCCGGGATGACCTAGGAAGAAGCGAGGAAGTTGGCGGGTGATCTTGGAGACACCATGTGGCGGCCATATGCTTCGAATAGGGAGCGGATATGGAAAAAAAAAACACTGAAAATATCTTTCTTTAACTAATTGCTGCAAATGTTAACTCTTTTGATATTGAAATAATACAAATTTTTATATAAAGAACATTTTCGATATTTTTTATTTTTATATCATTTTTAAAACAATAAGAATGATTAAAAAAATTAGAGGATAAGATTTGATTAGTTTTAATTCCAGTAACTTTAACTAGCCTTGATCATTTAATAAACTAGTCAAAACAATTTGAGAAATTGTGATAGTATGCCATTCCTCCAATAATTGACACACATTAAAAGCGATAATATAAACTCCGTTAATAAGAACCCATACCATATTGTAATATACAACTAAAGTTCATCCACATAAATTTTATTTGTCTTATGTGTAAGTAATAATTAACGTAATTGAACAGAGTAGGTGAAATAAAACGTTAATTTTAATATTTATTTTGACCGGAAATGTAAAATGATATTACAGTTACTATACAATGACGATAATGAATACTCGAAAAATGTAAGGGGTTTTAAAACCAGCTGCTACAAATAGAATTCAAAGTTTTTACTATTTATAATTTTTAAGCTTATAACAAACACTATTCAATGAAGTAGTATAATTGTGAATATTTTGATGAAAATTACAGGGTTCAAGCTGTCAAAAGTAGGTGGAAAGGTATTCTATTTTAAAAATAAAATATTTTTTTTACTACTTCCACATTTTTATAAAGATCGGAAACAGTTCCGCGCACCGCGATTATTATTATCTAATGATAACGTTAGATATTTTTTGACCATGCTCGCGATTAACGAAACCGGCCAGGATATTTATAAAATATATTGAGTTAGTATTAAAATATATACCTGTTTATGAGTATAAATAAAGTTTGAATAATATCCTTCATATTCTGATCTGTGTGGCAAAGCTCAATTCACCCTCAATGAAGTTTGTTTGACCTCTCGAGCTTATTAAACGATTTCTCTAAATTGGATCGTTATCGGAGCAATGAAAAGATTAATTTCATTCCATCACAGCCATCGCAAAGCATTTTCTATATTGCCAATCAGCCATTATCGGTGTTAATTATGCCAATGCAAACCTACTGAAACGTTTTCAAGATTGAACCAGATCAATTAACTGTTGTTCACGGAACAAAAGCGAGCAAACACAGCGAACATTAAATCAAACAAATAAGTATTCCACTTTAGTAATCGTTTTGTTATGAAAAAAAATACTCTTATTATACGATTATAATATTTAGTTAGATATTTGCTCAATTATTATTTTTAATATTACATGAGAGTCGAATAAATGCTGCGGAATCCCTTAAGATTTTATCTAAGTCAATTGACATCTAAAATCTTGTTTTTAAAAAAATACTTTTAGTCAATCAGTGATACCATTTGAATTTTATTTGCATCAATGCTTTGCACCAGATAGTTAAGAAAAATCAAATACTTTAGATAAACATAATAAGACTTTTTAAATTAATTCAATCCCTTCTCAAGGAGGAAGGACATCATACATAACCATTACAAAGGTCTAAAATGTTAATTTATTTTATCGCTTAGCGGAAATCTTATTGCAAGCCTACTGAGATTGAAAATTAAAGCGCTTTGTTTAAATCTACTGATAGCTACATTATTTTTCACCCATATGTATATGAAAAGAGAAAATAAACAATCAACTTAAAGCCATTTATAGTGATAAAATAATCCATCATCACTGAATATGCCATATTTAGAGAGAAAAAATGGTATTTATGTCCAAAAGTAATTTCTTAATATCAAAGTTAACATTTTTGAATGATATCAAAACTGAGTTATTGGAAATCGATTGAAGTTTTTTAGTGTATTTTTCATGAACAATAATAAGAGAGAAAGACACTTTGCTTAAGTAAATTTAAATACGACATCTACTTATTTTCTTTGACTGAAAATTTCATTTATTACTCTCAACTTCTATTGTTTGAGATTGTTGAACCTGTTCACTTAAACTCATTAGATATAATAAATCTATAATTAAATCACGAGAAGATTAGTTCAAGTATTCGTTAACTTTTTATAAAACGGCTGTTACGTCTTGTTCGAAAGTAATTGTATTTTTAGTATCAAACATAATTAATATTATAAAAGGAATTACCAAAAACAATATTTCACCGTGTTTAATAAGATTTTTGGATAAATACACATATTTTGTGGATGTTTTCAGCTTAAAGCTAATCTATTCGTGCATTATTAATCGACAAATTAAAGTCTATTTCTTTTTGAATGTGTATTTGCTGAAAATTTATTCTTCTACAAAATTTATTTAATCTTAAAAAGGCAGACCAATATTTTAGGCGATCCTTTTTCAGCCCCTATCCTTTCTTAGCTTTTTTGAAAAAATATTTATGGGAAAATGTAATTCAATTAAATTAACTGGCAACAATCATTCACGAATAACGACAATACTTCAATATGTTTTGCAAGAAATTGAGCATGATCATCAATTAAACGTCAATAAAAATGAAAATAAATGTTTTGTGTTTTTTTGCGTTCTGGAAATACATTTATACACACGTAATTGAAATTGATCAACACAAAGCCACTCAAGAAAATTCCAACCCAAAAACAAAACAATAAAAGTGTGGGCGTTATTCAAATCAGAATGCGTATTTATAGGCCGCGATTTTTTATTTTCTTTAATTTATGTATGTAGTCGAATTTTATTAAAATGTAGATTTTGACCTCCGAAATGAATGGAAACGACTCTGCAAGTGACTCTTAATTAACAAAGAAATGCTTTTTATTTGTTAATTAAAACAGCAATTATACTTTTTTAAGACTGAAAAGCATGTTATAGCGAACAAATAAATTAATTGACTAAGAAAATGAGTTGAATAACGCGAATACTATTTCAAAAATAGAACTGAATAGGCATGTCATGTTATTCACGGAATAATTCTAATTAATTTTGTACTCTCTATATAATTTTGTTGGTATTATATAAATTTTTAATTAAAACAGTTATAATATTAAACACAAGGACTAAATTTAAAAATATTTTAGACTTTGTATTCTTATATTATATGAAAATATGCTGTTAAATCTTTAGATCATGTGACAGCGATGGTCACTGAAATCAAGTATGCTTTTGTTCGACTGGGCTCACTTTTTAAGTTTCCTTAACCTCAAATGGAAACTGCCATACATTAATTTATATTTTGATAAATATGTTTGTGTATAATATAACCGTACGCCTGCCTTTCATGTCTTTCGCCCTTTCCGAACATATAACCATCGTATCTGGATTTGGATTTCAATTGATTCATATTTAGACTGTGCTTATAAAAAAAAATTGGGATATGGTAAGATGAATGATTGTACGAAAACCAATCAGTGCTCAGTTTAAATAAAAATCCATAAAAATAAAACCTTAGCCACAAACTGGAGCAATAATTCAGTAAAACAGTCTGTTTTAGATCTTTCTCATAACTTTTCGCGTAATAAAACTAATTGAATATATTACTCACCTGGAAAATGCACGTTAGTTTATATTACGTATAAAACTTGTAAGCAAATATTCTTTGTACAGTGATAATAAATTCCAACTTCTTAACTCCATTAAAGTAACTTTAGTGTTTTTGACTCCAGCAGTCCATGGATTAAGTTAGTTTTAAGCGGATAAGCACACACACAACTAATTCAATAAACTAGTACAAGATAATTAGTTCCTTATGTAATTGACAAATATCAACAATTTACAATCCAGTATTATTATTTACTACAAAAATATAGAAGGATCGTGTGCAGTTGGACTATCATCAATATTACAATATTTTTTCTTCATTTAAATGTAAGAGATTTGAATACACGCATTTTCATATTTATCAGGTCGTTGATAATTTCACTTATTCAATTTGTTTTTTGAAATGTGATTGAATTTACTGTAGAATGTGGAATTAATGAAATGACAATTATTTCCAAGCCATTTGTTTAAAATGTGTTTTTTTTAAATACTTGATAAATGAGCGAGTTTTAATTTTTGAGAAATGAAAATTCACACATTGAAATAATGAATATTCTACGATAAAATTGGTAGATATCGTCGAAATAATGCTTTGTCAAACATATAACTTTTTCACTTTTAAGGTGTTCACTGTCAATACTTGGTGGAAAGGCATTATAATAAAAATAATAACACATTTTTTTAGTACTTTTTCCACAACTGATTTAGTTCATCAGGTTTTTCTGATGATATAACTTTTTTATAGTTGGTATAAAATCCAATAAATCGGTCATATAGTAAATAATTGGTATAAATATGAAGTACTTTCAATGAATTAGGCGGTAACTTTGTGCAATTTGTCAATACGTGAATTGAGATAAACTTAGTTAATCTAAATTTTATATACATATGATGTGGTTATTTTAATCAAAAAGTACCAATTATTATAATTATATCAATGACTAAAAGAAAGAATAATGCGATATGTCCGAAAACGTTGTTGATAAGCGCAAATTGAAAGTTTCCATAAGTCAAAAAATAAAACAAAATTTGCTATAAAAAAATAATAACCCATTTTTAGTACTTATTCCACATAATATTTTTTGGATCAGGACCGGTTTCGCTCATGGAGATCATTTGATAATGCTCGCCATGAGCGAAACAGGTCCTGATCCAAAATATGTTATACTATTTTTGATTCGTAAATTTTCTATATTGATCACATTTTGAGGTATCTTCACACATTAAAGATACAATACAAATAAACTGTTATACGTTATCGACTTAATATTGACTAAAAATATATATACATCGCTTTATAAATGTTATATTTTAAAACCTTTGTATCTGGCCGGCTGCATTGATAATTATTGTAGAGAGAGATACGATTTTTAGAAAACGGGGTTATCAAGCATGCAGTTGGCTGAGCATTGCTAGATGATAAGCAATGCACCCAATATGGTGTGGTGATTGTTTATCAACAAGCGGTATTATTAATTAATGTGATGATCAAATTGACACTTAGTGAATACGAATACTCAGATATAACAAAGTAACATATATAACATTTGTTTTCATACACAATTTGATACTAAGGAGATCATTTTGAATTAAATAATACTGGAATCAAGATCTCAAAGATAAATAGAGCAATTGATATATTATACCATATTGAATAGAATAGTTCCGAAAGATGAAGATTGGCGATTGAACTTGACTTTGATTAAAATCTCACCAAAAATAGAGTACACATGTATAATGATAAACAAAGTCTACCTGTTTTGAATTTGGCATTAGAATTGTGAAGAAATTTCATTGCTGCTTTTCAAAAAATCAATTAATCGGAGTGTTAGAACTTTGTAGAGAACGATGTATGTATTTGAAAGGCAGATTCTTGGGAGACGATATGACACTGTTTACACTGTTTGTTGTAGACACTTCAGAAAACTAATATCTTGGTAACACGACTTCCGTAAAAGATGTAAAATTTCAAATGATAAATAGATGAAAATTCAATCAGAGAGAATAAGATGGCTCCAGTAATATTGGCTAAATAAATTTGGTTGAATAGGAAAATACACTGAGCCATTAATAATATTTATGAATAGAACATATGTAAAACTATGTTAACAGCCAAGTGTCTAGTGGAAAACACTTTTCACATGTTAATATGTAGATTTTCTCCTTTTAAGGAAACAGTAAAAAAATATATAAATCGTAATAACGAAGACATCATATTATTATATATTTATGTTCATATATATATATACAGAATGGAGAGCAAAAAGCTCCAAATATCGATTGAGTGGAATAAATTCGCAAAACCCAGAACACCCAAATGAAACTTATCATTATTGTGAGACATTGAAAAATATTTTCATTCCGGAATATTTTTCAGCCGTCCTTATAAAAACGTTTTCGTGAGGAAAAAACAAGGGCGGCAAGTCGATGACAGACGCTTGAAAGAAGGCGGAGTAGTGTGACGTGAAAGGCGGAGAAGGATATGGTCGGGTAGTCGCATAGATACGATGAACGACTCTGCCACATCTTTTTTAGGTACACAGTAACTACAAAAAGGCATTCAAAACGACGGAATTTCGTATTACAAATGCTTTACGGTTTCAACAAGTCGCTTTCTTTTGAATACTGAAATATCTTTAAAAATTGTGTATTAGCTATTTTTTATTCGTTAAAAATTACAATTTTACTAAATAAAAATATTCAACGTTCTTATTGTCAATTATTGTATAAAATGCTAAATACATAGATATTTACTGACGGCAATTTTATTTTTTTAAAAATAGATTTAAATAAAAATATGAATTAAGATTGGTTATATTTAAATATCTTAGTGAAACGTTATATAAATATAATACTTTCTCCTATATTTTAAGTCTTAGGAATCATTGAGGATGTCAGTTTCTATGAGCGGTTTCTGGGATGGTTCTGTTTCACTCATCTCTAGACCTAACCAAGCGAATGACAGAGCACTGAGAATCCCGCTGCTTTCTAAATTTGATCAATCTAAGATGAAACCTTCCATCGTATTCCTCTTTTTTCATCCACGCTGCTGAGTTTCTTATTAATTTCTGCATGATCTTATCGTCATCCTTAGTCACATGTTAGAGCTCGTTTATGTAAAATGGTCGAGGGTCTGTCTTTTGCCTTTATCTTTTTTAGTGTGGGCGTATTGGATGCATAAGCAAATTAATAATATCTTAGCAATAGCGATGATGATGTTATAATAATTGGAAATATATGTTCGATCCATGCTAAATTGTTTTTAAAAAACCAAATTATAACTGCCCACAGATTCAAGATAATAATATACCGTCATTTTTAAATTAAAACATCGTTTGAATGAATGAATTTCGTTATACGACACGTCATTTAATATTGATCGACCATCTCTGTTTTGCTTTTTAACATTTGAATCTTCTGCAAAAAATTAGCCACAGTGGGTATTGCAATAAGATTCCACTGTAAATCAATCGCCAAACCTCTCATTTGCTGAGGTAAAGAAATTGATAGTTATAATTCAATCGGAATCAATCTTGTTTGAAATGGTGGATTAGCTGGAGAATATTGATATCATTGAAGATGTCCTAACATATGAAGCAATTTTGACTTAACATATCACTGTCACGGCTCAGCCACAGTGATAGTTCTCTGAAACATAATTTCACTAGACTATTTTTTTTACACTAACTGACGACAATTGACCTTTTTTTATAGAATATACTGTGTATTTTTAAATATTTTATTAATATTTTAAATAATGTTTTAGCTCAATAATGATGCAACTTGAGAACTGGCAAACATTCAAATGTCGGGAATTAAACCCTCGTGATGTGGAGCTGAGAATTGGGTTTAGCCCAAAGCGGCACAATAACGTTGTCCCCGTGAATAATATTGACTCAGAGAAACCACTCTGCAGGTATTCCATTCACCTTTGCTTACATTGGTCTTACTACGCTTGGTACTTGTAATATATTAAACTGAATAGCATACTAGTGGCTTTCTAATTTGTGAAGATTGATGTGAAATGTATTTAACATTACGTGTTATATAGTAGACGACTGTATTAAACGTGCAACGCAGATAATATATAAAATAAGGCAGACCGGTTAAGTTAATCAACAAGCAATTTTATAATTATAAGCATAGATACTATAAGATATTATTTAATCAGTCAATAATTTTAAGTCAACATGTTTGGATTAGAATTTTTTGGTATTGGTAAACATAACTGTCTTGATACGGTAAAAAATAACATTTTTTTTAGTTCTACATAAATTTTATATATTTTTTGATAGGTATTTTGGCTTACGCATTCGTCAGACCTATATAAGGCGTAAGCCGAAATAGCTATAAACAAATATATAAAATTTATGTAGAACTAAAATACATTGTTATTTTTTACCGTATTATAATGGAGTTCTAACAAGTAAATGCCTACTCAATCAATAACTGTCTTGGATGTTAATATTTCTAGAATGATCTACCTTTCATGTTCTAATATCTGGAAAAACGCACATGTTCATTGAAATAGAAATTTGCTTATCAAAAATACACGCATAAATTAAAAAAACACATTTTCAGTCAACTAAGTTTTTAAATAACATTTTAAAGTGTTTTGACATCTCCACTCGCAATGTAGATTATAGGAACAAATGACGAAATTTATCACGATAGAAGTTGATCTCTCAAGATAGTTTGAATATAAAGACAAAACCTAGGACACTTTAGTGGTAATATAATCGGTCTTATTGGGATTGGAGAGGTAAAACGGAATTTAAGACATTATGTACACCTATCCTTTTGACACAAAGAAATACCTCGTACTGGGATTCAGAACTGTGAGCACTGCAGCGAAATCCAATGACGTTGACCACGTGACCATAGATTTGGCAAGAGCACAAAATATTCAACTATTATATTTTTAATATTTGATGACGACAAAGAATTTAATTTCCAACGTTAAAAGAATGACTAGTTAGAATTTTCATATATTTTTCCCACGACTTGTAGTGAAGTGTTTTAAATAATATTTAATAGAGTAGATGAGAAAACATCTTAGTTTGTTATCATCATCTGTTGAAAAAATTGGTCGAATATATTTTTGGTATGAAAAAATATTTTTTCTTGGAGGAGATTGAGAAATTGAACTGTGGACGACAAAAACATTTGTATTTGCTTAGTAACATTACGGCTTTTTATTCTTTAGTTATTGGGAAAACCTTACACCTTTAGGATGGATTTGGTTTAATATGTTACTACTTAGGGTAGAAGGGTGAAGCATGTAGATCAATATTATGTTATCAGCAAAAGCTTGCCTGAGATTTCCCATCCTTCAGTAATTAGTTTATTTAATATCGGCTGTAAATATAGTTGGAAGGTTTCTTAAGGCAAATGGAAAATGGATAAAATCCAAATAAATATTTTATATTCTCAATCCTTTTTGTGCTTTTGAAGATATATGAATCAAATTATAATTTTTGCTTTGATGTAAATTTATGTATGAACATGTATTCTAGTTATATCTACGAAATCTTATTTTAGCATTCCACTAAAGGTTATTATTTCTGGATATATACAATCTCATTTAAAATATTGATATTTGAATACTCATTTCTTTTCACCTGACTTATTATTTATAACTGTATACTAGAAGTAACAGCTCTACTTAGAAATCACAACGTTTTAGGTTCAAAATTTGATAAATCACGGGTATTATCAAGTGCCCGCGATGAGCGAAACCGGTTCTGATATTTATCAAATTATGGCGGTAGTAAGTGTCTTTTTTAATATGATGAATTTTTTTTTCCTCTTTTCGATCTCAGACGCTGTTAAAACTCTCCGCAATAATAAATTAAAATAGATAGCGCAGTTTAGAACTGAAATGCCAAATAAAATTGACGAAAAACAATTTACAATTAAATATTATTTTTATCACTATTATATTATCATGCTTGATTATTTTGTTTTATTATAGTATATTAATTGAAGTATTTTTAAAGTACTTAGTACAAGTTTTTTTAAACCAAGCTATTTTGAAGTGATTATTTAATGGTTATTTTTTTTCAATTTAAGTACAATGATAACGTTGTCTGCCAATATGAAAGGTATTATATTTCATATCACATAAAAAATATTCTTTTGAATTTGAAGTGTATGAATTGATATTTTATTAGCTCTCCATTCTCATGATGGTTTTATTAGTTTTTTTATTACACGCGATTATTCTAGCGTCCAGCGTTTTTTGACTAGCAAATCTAATCGTTTTCTGATAAAACTTTGTGTGTCACAAAAGGATCGTTGGCCCTAAAATAACAAATGGCTTTTAAGAGTCTATTGTTATACGTTAAAATAAAAGAATTAGATTGCGGCCCGGCAGAATAATTTATGCGAAGTTTTCACTCGATTCAGATTCGCCGATAATTTCCATCTTCGTGCTATTTTTCGGTGAATAATTGATACACTCGCATGACAATGCAGGCTTTTAGAGTGATAAGAGCTTTCATTTTTCTTCGTCATGGCTGTATACATTTTTTATATTTTGCAAATACGGTATGAATACGCCGAAAATGTATATACACCGCAATATAATGGAAGAGAATTGAAAGCTATGAGGCTTTTTTACGAAAAATAAAATTATTTTGCCATTTTTGTATATATACTACGAAATCTGATAAACTTTTCTATGGCGAGAGAGATTTACTATGAAGTAGGTATATATTGTAAATAATAATGACATCAATTTAATAAAGAATGACTATGTGAAGGTATTTGCTCTCCTTCATGGGTAGTTTTATAGTATTAAGTAAATTCTATTGGTTTTTTTATGTTATCGCCAAATTTATCGGATAAAATCGTTTTTTCTAATCATATGTTATAGTATATACATACATATGTTCCTTTTGAAAAGTTTCTAATGTAAAGCGAGTTAATCAAACTATAATGCAAATTGCTTTTATTGCTTTCATAGTTAATTTGAATCATTCAAATATTGTACACTACCATAACTTTTGTCACTTATGAGTTATCTTCAGGCATTCGATTCAACGAATGGAATTTTGCTTACAGTTAGTTTTTCGCGTGTTGCCTGGAGATAAATATTTCCTGACGATGAAGAAAGATGAAACCCAAGTCGTTAGTGACCATAGTTTTTGAAATGTTCATAATTCGACTGCCTCATATTCATATAACGGCAGAGAGATTTAAAAAAAGAAAAACTCCACACCTATTGTCTTTTTTTTGGTGGTGGATGTTGGGCTGAAAATAGCTTTGAAACATGCTTCATTCAATATTATGTGTGTTGATAATAGATAAAGCCTTATATTATTCACGCAGAGATTGGATGAGAATTTATTTGATGTGACAAAGAACAAGAAATTGGCAGTACATCTCTATTTGATGGAAAATATATGTTAAGATGTGTCTTTATTGTTAATAATAAAAGCACGACACGAATGTTCCCGAGGGGCTAAGTAGGCCGATGTCTAAGCAAACTCCCTTAATGGCATCCCTTTGTTTTAAATGCAGTGTTTATCCAGATTACGTATAATTCTGCCGAGAAGTATTTATATAAATATGTTAAAATAATGTTCTTCGTTTTAAGTGCGTAGTAGACCTTAAGTTTATGATAATATACGGCCCGAAAAACGAAAATACGAACGGGTTAGAGAGCGCTATTCATTAAGTACTTAGTGAAAATTCAGAGCGTAAAATAATTTTACTGTTTCATACTTGCAAAACATGCTACTAATAATTTATATTTGTTTTAAGAATATTTGTCGTTTTATTATTACCAACACACATTTTTAAATAATAGTTATATTAACAATGGGACAGTCATGCTTTAAAAAAGGCTTTTTTATGAATAATTAAAAAAATATGTATACTTTTTGTTAAAATATTTCACTTATTTTCAACATGAAATTCGTCAAAATATGTAAATTTTTAAAAAGTTGTTTTATATTCTTTATACTTTCCTTTGATAAAATTGCCTCTTTGAGAGAAGTTCATGTAACATTTGATTGAAAACAGGATTCATATATATGCAAAACCTAACGTAGGTTCAAAAATTCATCCGTCCCACAAAAAGTGCATTTATTTACATCACAAGCGATATAGCACCAAATGTTGAATGTGGTATAGATTTGTAAATACTGATAACTCTCAATACGGCTGTATAAAGACATTTTCATTTTATTAGTAGACAATTCGATTGTATTCTCTTCTTATCCTATTTCTTTCACCGATTGTTTGATATTTTCATAAATTTTACTCAATTTAAAATTAATGTATGCTCGAACTAATTTTTTATCAGTTGATAATGCTAGCGAAGAGAAAAATTAGCATTCACCATAAAAAATATGTCGAATTAAAAAAAAAAATGTGTGTTATTAATTAAAAAAAATAACAAAACAATGTCAATTTAAAAAACAAAATATTCTTCAAGATTGGATTCGACCTTTAAAAATTTATATTTTCAAGGATGACAAATAATAAGAGCCATCGAATGAATCATATTGCGTATTATATAAACGTAAATATTCATTACACTTTGTTCATAAATATTCCCTGCGGTACCGGAGAAAGAACATTACCTAAACGAAAGGGTTATGAATATTTCTTCACATGGTAATCCTAACCGGATATCGAAATTGTGTAAGCAGTTTTCTTTTATTTTCACTTCCTCGCTTTTCTTGATGCACACTTACGCAAGGCAGATGCGATTGACTATTAAGATATCTTTAGAACGCGCATGTTAAAGTAATGGTTTATGTCGAATATGTATATAAGTTATTTTAAAATGGTCTGAACGAAAATATCAATTGTAATATAAACTTTATTTAATTTTATTATGCCTATAAATTATTATAGAAAATACTATCTACCACACACGTTCATGTTGACTAATATATATACTTTTTTAAATATCTTAATTAAAATGTCTCCGGTATATTTAACATTAATCAATTACAGGATTTATATAATGCTTAAATTAATTTTAAAGTGCTATATGATACGAAAGAAATAAATAATACTTTCGATGGATTATTATCAGAATTATTATCGCTCTAAAAGAGGCAAAAAATAATATTTAAATAAATTATTATGAGTAGAGTAAATACTATAATAAATCAAAAAAATGGTTCATTTTTTTCTAGAAAAAATTGTGTTATTGATAAATAATGCTGACACATCAAATAAACATGGATTTTCCGGAAATTCGATTAAATTTATTAAAAGCTTGTAGAGTTGATAAGCCAATATAAATTTTGGTGTTTGTGAGGAAATTGGAAAAAATAATGTTTGACGAAATGTTCATAATCGGTTGGAGGGAGAGATTATTGGTTTTGGTGCACATATCATTCATAATAATTTTTCAGGACCTGGATTATAAGACGAATGAACAACTTCAGCTACACATTGTTCACATAGTAAAATTAATATGTTCGCTATTTATTCACCACTTGTACGGTTCGAAGATTGATTTGTGAAGAGAATGTAGTTTGAGCCGTGTATATGCTTCAAAATATACATTTGATTTTGTTGTTAGATTAATAGACACTTGAGGCTATAATAGAGGTCTGCACGGGCCGAAATTTTAAAATTTCACCCAGCCCGAACCCGAAGACCTCTGACCCGGCCCGGCCCGAGGCCCATTTGCAAAAATCTTACCCGAACCCGAACCGAGCCAGATATTTTTCGACCTTGCCCGAAAAAAACCCGATTTTTTTTCAAATAAAAATTAAAAATTGACTCACCAACTATCGTGTGTGTGCAGTTATGTGAAATACATTTCTTCCTAATTAGAATTAGTTTTTGTTTGTTTTACAGGAATGACGACTCAAGTGAGAAGTTTTTGAACTAGAAAAGCTGAAAATGCATTTACATTTTATACACTCAACGTATCCAACTTTTTTGTTTGTCACCACCTCTATGATTTCACTAAATGATTCCCACACTTCACTTTTCTCATGGGTTTTAACTGAAGAAATATATTCTCCACTCTTCAGTTTTGTCTTAATATTTTCGAAGCCCATTTCTTGCCAGTAAATTAAAAAAAAATCAACCTAACAAATCGAATTGCGACTGATCGAAATAACCATATAAGACATACTGATACCCTGGATCATATTATGGAATTTGTTATGCGTATTGTACAAACGCCGATGAAGCAGACATCGTTAAAAAATACTAAAATAATTGCGTCAAAAGTCATAAAGTTAAGAACAATCATTTTATTCTTTCGAATGGGTGTTCATGAGAGAATGTTTTTAAATAACGAACAAGACGTCGAAAAGATGACTAATACGAGTACGTGAAGTTTATTATAGTATTAAATTTAGATTTACGATAATGGTGACCTCATTCGGAAATGGCCCGATTTTTGATATATTTTGTTGTATGCTTGCGTCCGAGCCCGGCCCGGGCCCGCGGGCCAAACCCGAGCCCGTGCAGACCTCTAGGCTATAATGATGACATTTTAAAAATACGCGATTTAAAAAACGCATGTCATCAAAAAAAAAAATAACATTATAACTAAATAAGATATTTAAAAATTGAAGAAAATTATATGAAAACTGTGTTGTCTCATATATCCAATAGTTAAAACAAATTGTTGTTCGTTATTAACATTATTTTTTAATTTGTCATATTATGTTTTATTATTCATTTCAGCGTATGTATTATTGGCTTGGTATTAGTAATTTATTGCTGTGGTTTTAATTTATACACGTAATTAAGGTAACAGTAATAGGATCACATGTTTTCCGGGGAGAATTTCCATATTTCATTTTCATAGCGGGATCTAAAAACATGTTATGTCTTACTAACGTGAGTTTTCCTTTGAAGCGTATCTCGAAAACTTCAATGAAAATAACAAAAAAAATTGTACCTTATAAATATGAATACAATTTATTATTATAAAATACAGTTATTTTATAAAAAATAGATTGGGAACACTTTTGCAAGATAATTAAGTTTCTTTATACCAATATGTATTCACCACTAGTCTTAGAATAACAATTGCGTTTATTGAATATTGTTTATGTGCAAATAAAAATTGTGTAAACTATTTGATTAGGCTATCAAGTGTAGGTATTGGTTTTTGGAACTTGTCAATAATTTATTTCAGAAAATTGCTGATCACCATCTGCCAATTGATGAATTTATACTATAGTATAAACCAGGGGGGGCAAACTTTTCGATGGAGGTCCAATTCCAAGAATTCAAAATGAGCAGCGGGCCGCAAGTAAAATACCATTTCAGATATGCACCCGATCGTTTTTTACGTGATACATTGATTTCAAAAATGGTGCACCTAAAAAAATCGCGGAAAAGTATCCAAAATACAACAAAAAACTTTTTTGCATAACGAATTTTTTTTTTGCATAAAAATATACCTAAAACATTCCCACTTTCATTCAAAAATAATATTTCTATATTCAGTTCGTATTAATTATTGTGCATTTAAAATGTTTAGTCGTCTGAAGTGCATTTATTTTACATAGTAAGTCTCTGTGATAAAATTACGACCGGGAAATGTGCTATTCAACGAATTTTATAAATGCGTTGTGCTTTAATTAGTTACATAGCAGAGTCACCAATGATATCGCATGAGTTTGCGCACCATTTTGTCTGTAAAAAGAAAAATCGCGTACCTACGAATAAATCACGGTCCAAAAAATCACGTAAAATCGAAATCACTGAAAAAAATCGCTTAAAAAGAGGACTGGGTGTACTCTATTTATTATCACGAAAAATCAGAATTAAGCTAACGTTCATGATCGAAAATGTCTGTTCACATTTTTCGCGCAAAATTTTTAAATTGGTCGAATTTGTCTGAATTAAGATCATTGAAAATTTGCAGATTTCGTCACGACGGTGAAATTCTCTTAAATCAGTTTTACATTGCAGATCAATAATCTCAAGTTGTAGCTCTTTCAATACAGTTTTAATATCTATTAAAAGTGGATCGATTACTATCGCCAAACTTGTCTCAATTTTTCGGAAGTCACCAAGTTCAAGTTCAGAGCGTTCATAACACGGAGTTAATAGTATTAAAGTGTGGCACGATGTCCAAAGTAAATGCAAAATCACAAATCCCTAATCATCAGTATCGGGAAAGTCCGTAACATTCTTCATTTCCAAAAATAAAATTATAATATTTTTTATATCCCGAACTTTTCGTAGCACTTTTTCCAAGCAAAGCCATTGAATTTGACTGTGAAAAGAAATATCTGTATACTCACTCAATATCTTGAAGAGTTTTTATTTATTTTCAATATTTTTTTTTTTAAATATAAAAAAAATATTCTTACTTCGAATTAGGATTTATGATGGCAGGCCGCAGAAAACACTCGGCGGGCCGCAGTTTGCCCGTGCCTGGTACAGACTATTCAAATACAATCTTTTCAAAAAGTAAATAATTCGTTTTTAATTTCATAAGCATTTTCATTTTATTTCATTTTCTAAGCTGGAAAATGGTTTTGAATTTCTAAATGAAACTATGGTTTTTCAGTTTCAAATTTCACGTAAGAGATCGAATGTTTTTAGTTGCAGTCTGAAAAAAAGTTGCACAGCCATGAGCGGCACTTTTTCTTTACATGTAAGTAATGGGGATCTATGCAAATGGCGACCACCCGAATGATTGATATGGAAAATAGAACTAGCATGGACTGTGATTTGTTGCACACCAACTAATTTCCAAGAGTCGTTAAAGTGGCTTTGTTAGTTTCGAACCAACCGATTTATACTGGGCCGCGTATTTATCATACTGATTTTGCACGTGCTGTCAATTAGCTGGCACAAAGCTTATACTATATTATGCATCGACAATCAACAAAAAGTTCAAGTAAAAACACATTAACAATGAGACTTACTTATTATTGCATTTCATCAATTAAGCTCTGATAGAAGAATCATTTTGTCATTTATTTAGGTAATATATATTTTAATACTTGGCTGAAATTGAAATTATGTAAAGACTGTTATTTTTGTAAAAAGGTATAGAATTTAAAAAAATCTTATTATTTTTTCTAATAAAAACGAATGCTTTGATAATATTCAAAAAGCGGAAAAGCTGCAGATGTAACTTCAGAGGCTTTTTTTTAAATCGATTACAACTTTTCCACATTGGGTTTTATATTATTTTAAGTTGTTTTCTAACCCAATCATTGCGAATGACTTAGAAACAGATCTTGTAAGGATACTGTATTCTAAAAACTACCAACTTACGTATTGGGAAACAATTCTTGTCAAACTATAAAAACGTATTGTGTTTTATATATGTATCTATAAAATTTTCAGATTCAAAGAATTTTCTACACCAAAATGTAATGAATGAGCGCAACAATTCATTGTATTTTTATGGTGAAATGTAAATAAAAATTGAACTTATAATACAAAATAAGTAAAAGTATTTCACGCCTTCTTCTGGTTACACTTTTAAAGTATCCTGGCCATAACGCTGTAGTAAAATCTTACAATGACACTAAAACTTGGAGCGAAAATGTATTTATTTCATTTTTTATTATGAAGCACATTCCCGTCGTCCGTAGGAGAGTATATGAAAATCGGGACGAAAACATTAAAGGTTTATTATAAAGATAAAAAGTGGTGTCATATTCTAGGAAACAGTGGTGTAAAAGTTAAAGATAGAATATGTATTTCACAATATACAAATACAATTAGTATTCAAATTGACGAAAAACTATGTTGTATGAATGAAAAAAACAGTCGTGATCCTCTCAAGTCACATTAATATAAAAACTTCTTTACTCAGTGGCTTTACCGATTCAGCGTAACTTATGTATTAGGATGTTTAGTATGGCTCACTTCTTCTAGCACAATTTATGAAAATTTTAATTTCTAACTCTACTAATTGTCATTATTAATACAAAAAGTAATGAACTATAGCTATGTTTATTTATTGAAATAACAATTATTTTAATTCCAAACGTGTGATGAACACAAAAGAAAAGTGTTATTAGGAGTAGAGAAGCGCGTGAGGGTGGTCGCTGCATTTTAGTATCACACAAATGTTTCTCCCTGTGAGGGAGGAGTTGACACTTTTCCATGATGATAACGTTTTCTGCGTGTTGAGTTTCATTAATGGCCTGGCATTGTTGTGCCGCCAGACCCTCGCCTGATATTATTACATACGACGATTAAAGGTTATCTAAGCGCAAAAGTACTACGGTCCACGTATTTTTACACACTGTAGTGTGAAAAAATTCATAAAATGCATACATTAATATGTTTATGAATTATTTTCATGCGATTCATTTTTACGTGTTGTACTGACTTTCAGATAAATTAATAAAAAATAGTGGACACTTAAGAGGAAAAAAAACCATACTAGAAAAAGTCATCTTAACTACATAGAGATATGCGGACGAATACACAGTAATAATATAGCAAAAATTAGCACTTATAAAATAAATTAAAGCCTGTCTTGAAATAAAACGTCATGGAAAAGATGTTCGTATATTGCTTTTCTTTACAGGAAGCGATATCATTTTATTTAGATATCAAATAGTGAATTTACTTTAGATTTAAGCTGAAAATTTTATTATTTTGGTACAGTTTTCTGTGTATGTTTAACATGGAGGTTCATCGTTACATTTAAATTAATTTGCTGTGCTACTTCCACACATATTCCATAAAGATCATGACAATTTTTCTCAATGTGAGCATTTTCATCTCATGATGATTCAAATGATCAGTCGAAAATGCTATACACATTATGCCTTTCCAACAAAAAATGAACAGCAAAAATAAATTTGTCGCGTACGCTTCTCGTCCATTCCATTGTATGCTTACATTGATATTAAAAATATATTTTCTAATACGCGTAATCACAACCAAACTAAGCTTATTTATTTAAACATTTTTCCATGTCTGTAAGTGAATCATTTATTTCATATAATGTTGTGCTTTATTTTATCTTGTTGGTGGATGTTTTATGAAATAATTGAAGTAAAGAACATTTATTTGTAATATATTAAAGATACCATTTACTTCACATACGATTTCAATAATTTATTCTGAAAAATGCGCTCATGCGGTTGTAAATTTTCCAAGTAAAACGGTTCTTTGTACAGCGAGCCGTATATTATGAAACACTGTTAGGTATAAATTAGAAGTACGTTTTGAATTCCGATAAGAATATTTACATAAATTCAAACTCAGAGAATATTTAATACGGTGCAGAATTTCAAATATCATGAAGATGTGCATATACTTTCATAATAAGCGATATGAATAGTGCTGTATTGCTTTCAACCGATGCACTTTGAATTTGAATTATGGTAATTTCATTAGAATACATTTTTCAATGTTTATATGATAATATATTATATATATACATATTTATTAATTTCAACTTAAATAGCTAAAACTTATTCAACCATTATTGAAAGGCAGAATGCAAGTGAAAGAAAGTGACATCGAAATCACCCATGCCCGAGATCCCAATTATTATATTGAGAAAATCTAAATTTTATATTTATCTTATCGAAGCTCGAGCCCAGAACTATCTGTTAGTTAGGGTAAAGCTGTTACTAAACCACGGAGATCAACGGATAAAATTATATCAGTTAGCGCAACGGAACTGTCATGTCAGATTCGCGAAAAGATTTTGGTTTTTTAATCTCGTGGAATTGTTTCCGCTGATAGTGCATTTGTGATGTTTGCTATTACATATTGTTTACTTTAAAAACGTGGTAAAAAGCGAATGTCCATCAAAGATTTCAATTTTTTAAGGTGTTAACTTTACTGTCATATATTTGTGGTTCTTTAACTTCACGTTTAAAATGGTAAGAACCGGTTTTGCTCATAGGGAGCATTCATTGTGAGGTCATTTGAGTTTTTATATCCAACGAATAGTTAACCATTGCGATTTGCGATCAACTTTAAGTTGAAAATTAAGTGCTTGTTTCAACACGTTAGTGCTTTGTAATCGACATTATCTAAAGATTTATATATTTTATAAATAAGATATATAAAACAAGTACTAACATACATACTTCAATGTGATACTAAAAACATTTTAAGTAAATTCAATTCTATAGCAAAACAAACTAGGTTTGATGATGAATACGTGTATTTGATTGGATTTTGTTCATATTATATTTACGACAGTTTAATCAAATATGTACGTCCTCATTGACGAGTTGATACTACCGCCGTAATACAGTACCTACATACTAAAACTAAAAACTAGTCCCAACTACCACTCGCTACGGCCTTACATTCGGTATCAGCGATCGTGTCCCGTGGCGTAAACAATGTTAAGTTGACGTATCTGTTCTGTTTGCGAGTATGGAGTTGTCTCGGGAGTATTTTGCCCAGGACATGGAGGCTTGGAGGCCAAGGCACTCAAGTGTGCATTACTGACTCTAAATAATTAGCAAACCCTATACGTTACTGATTCTAGAAATGCTATTTAATGCTGTCATTAATGCCATCAACAAAAGCCGGTTACGGACCTATACGAATAGGTCCGTCCTTGCACCGTATGACGCCGCAAATTTGCTGAAGGCCAAATAATTATTTTTACTGGCTACTTACTTACATACTAAGTATATAAACCATTTTTACTGTCAGTAAACGTCATGCCGTAAAAAATCTCTACATAACCCCTTTATATATTTTATTATTTACGGCAAAGAAAAATAAAACAGATGATCTTTATTCATAAGTGCCTTACGTTTATTTTTTCGAGTTTCTGAAGAAATCAATATTTAATGCATGACTTATAAAGATATAATATATATTGAGAACGACATTGATTCGGCTTCCTCGTCAATTGAGAGGAAGACGATCTCAAAACGTTATGTGGGTGCGTTTAGCACCCATTATTTAATTGTTTATAGTTTTCACAGAATTTACACACGAATTTAACACAGATAGATTTACAATACACGTTACGTTCTACAATGCATAATACACGACTATTATAATTGCGAAGGCGATTTCAGGAATTTACTAGAATTTATCCTTAGGGAGAGGATTAGGAGCTTGCAGGCTACTTCGTATGAAAATTGTATGAAAAAAAGCGGTTCCTTAAGGTAGAAAAGCCGTTAAAAAAAACCGTTACACCCGTGCGCCCGATAACCCATTTTTTTATGGTCCATCGAACTTTGCATGAAATACCTTGTATCTCATGCACTCAGGGTGTGAAAGAGTCAGAGACATTTAGAGCGAGACGTCCGCAATACCATTCCGGAAACGTCATGTATAAATGTCTCTTTTACAATTTTGAAATCACTCTATATTGAATCGCTATAGATTTCAATATAGAGTATTATTAAAAATGAATTTATTTCCTGATATCGACTTAAACTCATAGACTGAGGTGAAAAATAGATCGTTCGAGAGAGTTCTGATGACCTACCATTTAGGGCGGTATCAATATGTATGCTTTTTGCATTCCAAGTATTTAGCTTTAATGAGAAAACTTACAAATTCTGCGATCTTAATTAAATTCGAGTCGAGTGAATATTCTATTCGACTTTGACGTCGTATGTCGAACTTGCTTATTGTGAGTAAGATAATTTATGCTACCTTCACAGTTCACCTGTGCACTTTGCAGTCTTCCTCGTACTTCTTTCGAAGCGTTACGAAGATTTTCCTGCGATGACCGGCAGGTGAGATCGCAAGAGCGGCATTCTGGAATAATCGACAGCGAATTGAGATAAATGGCAGGCTACTTCCATAAATAAAATGTGAGGTGAACTTTATCCTTTGCTCACGGTCTAATACTATACTTTATCTTCCAGAAGTTTTTCCTCTATTATCTCGAGATCGTATTGCGTTCAATTATTTATATGAGCCCCAGAACAGTGGCTTAGGAATATTGAGTAGTCCATAGCGTAACAGCGACGTAACTACATATAATGCAGTTTGCACAAAACATCTCACTTAGTATATCGTACTTAATTTGATAAAGAACAATCAATAATTGCATTCTTAAACTTCAAGTCAAAATTTCCATTATTATTACTAAGCCAAATGATTTTTATAAAAAGCTTCTTCTAGATTCATCTAAATTAAGTAAAATTTTAAGATTGGGTACCAGCCTTTAAGATAGTTTAAGCATACAAACTCTTGCCTATGCCCTATACAGCCATGTCGAATATGCTTTTGTCTTCGTACACATTTCGAAACAGTTGCGCTTAAAGATTTCAGTTATTACTTCACTGAAAAGTAAATCCAATTTTCAAATGATGATTTTGAAACATTTTGTTTTCATTATCAAATATCTCACAAAGTTTTAGAAACACTGTCAGATCTTATTCTCAAAAGAATATCACATTTTTGCAGCAGGATGTTTAACTTGTCTTGATCACACATATTGGCTTAAGCCAATACAGCCATTTTAGCAAATAAGATGATATATTGAATCTTTCTATAAAAATATTTTCTCATTTTAGTAGAACTACAGATTATTTGTATTTTTTGCATTCTTTGGAACCGATTTGCGTGTACAATATTATTTTGATAATTTTCCAAATATAAGATAAATAAAAATGTAATAAAGGATAGAGTAAAGAAAGAAATGCACAGTAAATAATTCACCAAGTTCATTGTTGAAAATGTTTACTTCTATAGGCAATGTATTGTGCATTGATCAGCCGAACAGCCCATGTAACGTGCGATTCGAATGACCGATGCAAAGAACAGTTTTTAGTAAATAAAATGTATGGTATTGCGTTTGGTCACGTAAAGTAAAAAAATAAGTAAAAATACAGAGCATGAAAGTTAATGTTGTGTTGAGTATTTCAAGATTATATTCAATGTAAAAAAAAAATGCATATTATTTTTCTTTTTTCGGCACATATCTTGATTAATATTTTTATTAAAATTGTATCTGTCATTAATTTATATTCAGAAAAATAATGTCCTAAATTTTAATTCATTGTATTGAACACCCTATATTTCAGATTTCAAATACTCTTGCATTAAAGAAGAATATAGAGAACACTAAATCAATCAACAAACGCTTTTATAACAATATTTTCAGTTTTTTATGTATTTAGAAACGTTAAGGAGAAAATAAACAAAAATGATCTCAATATTAATATCCTTACCGTATATATTCGAGGTACTTACCCAAAAGCGACAAATACATATAAATACTCTGGAAAACACTGAAATATTCTGCCATATATTCGACCGGAACAAAATACACAACATAAAATTAGTTTAGTACCTGCTTAGATTTAAGGTATTCTATGTTTACATTACGTGAATTTTTCACGTCCGGTATAACAATACAAAGTTTTTTTAGCCTCTAATAAATAATTGGTTCTATAGAATGCTACGGCGAGGTCGGTCTCAGAGGTAAAAGAATAGTTTGCCCCCTTCCTTAGGCTCCTCCAATACAACTGGACCGCCGTTATTGCTCTTATTTTATTAATGAAATCCACGAGGTGTAATTACGCCAGCGAAATTTATTTATATGTTCAGTTGAATTTCTAACCGGTGCCACCTTTTTACGATAGACCGTAAGCGGGCATAAACTTTATGGACAATCAGTTTTATATCTATCAGAACGAAAATGGAGGAAAGCTTACATATTGGGCGCCAAATATAATAAACATATTATTACACCAGTGGTGTATTATTGTGAGGAATGGTAAACCTCGGACATCGCTAACAATTATCTTAGATTTATTTTTACCAAGGTTATCGTATGAACTACTCAAGCGAACCAATATATTTTTTAAAGATAATAGACAATGTCTTCGATATTTTTGAGGTTCGGGAAAAATACGCTAAACGATTATTATCACAAAATTTACAACAGAATATTTAGGTTTAAGTTGTTTACTATTTTAAAAAATATGCCTTAATATAGAATTTAAAATCTAGCTCAATCTATGTATGGAGCCCTATAACACTTGAATTTTAAGGTAAAGGATAGATAGGGCATCAGTAGCGTATGAAAAAATGAACTTTTTTTTTTCATAAATTGTATTAATTGAATCTAAACGTGCTTTTTATTTTTAAATATATAATTATGGAACATAATCTATAAAAAAAAATATATAAACAGAGAACGCTTGGTGGAAAAATATTATTAAAGATTCTTTCCTATTACCCCGTCCTTGCTTCCCGTAAAAAGGAAAAATCCCAAACTTCATTTTGTAATTTATCATTTTAAAATATTAGAATCAATTTGCTTTATTACTTACAAAAAAACTAATTACTTGAAGAAAGTTACTAATGGCTGTCGGTTAAACTCATAAATTAAATGATAGTTTAAGTTACTAGGAAATTTTAACACACATTTTTTTGAGAACAATAACTATACAACAACTGCATAGAAAAATTCTTTCGAAAGAATTTTCATATATTTTATCTCTTTCCTATGCTTAGGATTCCATTTAAAAACAAACGTTGTTGGCTTTATATGTGCATGAAAAGTTTGAGGCATTTTAAGGCATAGTTGCCGTATGGAAATTCAAATAAGTCTTTGAGAATGTAGACGATGAAAATAGATTTTAAAATTGTTTACAAATACATTTAGAATATAAATGTACATATATGTATGTGTGATAAATTGTAAAATCTTTGAATTGATTAAGAAATGGGTAACGCTGGCGGTGAAGATTGTTGCTTGCTGGAAGAAAGTTATGAATAATATTATTTCAAATTCCGAATCCCGAGAGACCGAATTTTAGATAATTTAATTGCGGTGCTAAAAATATACCTCGAAATGGAATGAAATACCGGAGAATATCAAGGTGATGATATTTTTAAAAATAAAAAAATCAAGTATATCACAGTTTATCATGGCCGCCGTAAACATGTAATGCGCAATGCTTCCGGCAGAATATTGACGAGTTTTAATTTTGAAAAAGGCCATTATCAGAGCCGCAAAAACTCTGCAAGTTTTTTACTGAAATATTTTCAATTAAGATCCGTCTGACAGATAGCGGGCGAATGATGAGACGTGGAATTTTTCGGCATCTCGACGACGAGAGCTTTTACGGCACTCAGGTATACTGACTGCGTCGCTTAAAACTTCTACGGAATATTATTACGCCTATAAGCACTACCAATTGAAAACAAAGTGGTAATTACTAAATGATTTATTTTAAAATTTCTAGTCGCGTCTTTATCGGTGACTGCTATTTAGCTATAAAAATGATATATTATTTAGCTATCTCAACTGCTTTTTTCTTATACTAAAATAAGTTTCCTGTTTTCTTTTGAATTTTTTGGAATTATGCCCGCTCCCAATGTTGGTTATATAGAATTTTAATGCAGATTATTTTAACAAAAGTTTTTCTCACTTTGAAGATGTTCATATATTAACCCTTTGGTTACGGGTCGTCGATTTTGCGACGATCGTGTTTCGTGCGAAAAAGCCGGGTCGTCGCAAAAGCGACGATTGATTGGTCTCATATTAGATTCACTATTTCACGTATATCCACACTGATTTTATTCAACATTTATGGTTAACATTCGAGCATAAAATGTAAAATACACAATTTAACTATTTTAAGCCTAATTTAGCTGAGCTGATAATAATAATAACTCTTCGTTCGCGATGCTTTGAATGCACCTAATGACCAGCACGTGTTCAAATGACGTCCCGTTACGGCAACGTGTTATTCTGTTTTTTTCAACAGAAATATATCTTTAACGGCTTCAAATCAATCGAATAAAAAAACATAGAAACATATTATAAAATTTTTGAATTAGATAATAAAAATATACGTTATAATTACTCATGTGTATGTATAAAATAAATTAAAATAAATATAATAGAGAATGACTTTTTTATGTTTGCTTTTTTCTATTGATGTCGGAAAACGGTCACCAAGAAGGTTCGCGGGCCAGATCCGGCCCACCAAATATTTTCATGCGACCCTCCAAAATTATCGATTTTTGAAAATAAATTATTCAAATAATAAAAATCATTTTTTTATAATTTCATGATTTGTTTGTGAATTCATAACTATTTATTTTTATTCATCAATATAAGATACGACAACGTATGAATCCATAAAAAATAAAAAATATTTTAAATTATAAATTCCAATAAAAATTACATTTGTTTACATCATTGGTTTCCAACTTATTGACTCATGGCCCCCGTGTAAATTTCCTGCATGGCCCCATTTTTGCTTCCCAGACTCCTCTACTCCCCTGGGCCTTTCTAGGGCGCCCTCAGATCCATCCAGGCCCCCCTGAGGCGTGGATGTCCACTTTGGGAACATGTGGCTTACATGATATAATTGTATTAGAATAAATAAATAAATATTCCAATTGGATTCCAACACGAAATTATTTGTCATCCGGCCCGTCAAATTTTTATAAACATCGATGCGGCCCGTTTCTCAAAAAGTCTCCCTGATGTATAAAATAACATTGTTTTTGTATGCCTACGTTAAATTTTATTTTTTAAAATAATATCATTTTCATATATTTTTTGCGCTGTCTATGGTAATAATGAATGTCTCCAATAAATATTTATTTGGAACGAAATTTAGACGAAATATTTGTCAAAACAATTGCACACACTGTTTATAAACTATATGTAGAACACATTTTTATGTGTTAATTTTTTTTATCAAAATCGACACATTCGTTCAAAAACGTTTTTTTGTATTTTAAAAAAAATATATATTTTATCGACATGAATGCCACACAAAACCATTTATTTTCGTATGGACGAAGTTGTGTGAAGAAGAATGATACGGTAGAAGCTACACGGATCGAAATTTCTAAATTCTACATTGCAAATGCCAGTTTGAAAATCGCTGGTGTAAAGTGTGTACGACCGTACAAAAAGGAAAATAAATTACGGACCACTAATACAGAAATAAAAATGATTTTTATTTCATATTTTTTAACTAAGAATTTCGACTGAAAGTACTTCAAGGAATTTCAATACCAAATTAGATCCGTTTGAATTATGCACTTTTCCACGAGTTTTGTCGCTAGCCACCCGGGTTTCGCCTTTCGCCATCTTCCAGCATTTCCAGTGCACGAATGTACTTGAACTGACGTGTAGTAAACAGTTTAAATCGTTTATGTACAAAAATCAATGTAGATCACTAAGTGTAATTGTTATTCGTAATCTATATGAATTAGCAATAATTTGATGTAAATGAGTTTCAATGAATGATGTGGGTAAATTATATATATCATGTATTTTGAATGTAGTATCGCAAATACCAATTACCTGATAATAACATGGAAATATCGATAAATAATTCAACTTTTATTTTTGAATTGATTGATTTCAAGTGTTTGAGTTTATAATAAATGATTGAAATTTGGCATAAAGTGGCCCATAAAGTAGTCTGGACAAACATACAAACATACATACGTATTTCAAGAATTCTCCCAAGGACAATTATTTCATAAATCAACATGGAACAACATATTGGTGATTGAGTTAGCGAAAAAGTGGTTTATTTTTATAAAACTCACTTTTCGAAACCTGGATATGTGCATATTTCATAACTAGATATACTTCATACGGGGTATACTTCAGTTTTTTTTCGTTGGTCGTGAACAAAAATAATTGTAAACATAATACTCATAATGGCAGATCATTCTTCTGGTGCAAATTCACACAGTGACGTTGTGCAGCTGACAAGACGCGTTACAGTGTGTTACAATTAAACTCTATAGTCATAGTGATTAGAATTTTGAAACAGAATTTAGTGGAATCGATGAAGCCAACAATCAGCCAAAATCAGCTGAACCCATTTTTTACTTCAATATTTTTTTAATGCTCAATTATAATGAACTTGATTACCACCCAAACTTATCTGAAAACCGGTAACTGCAGCGGAAATCAAAGCATTTATAGCAGTTATATTGGAAACGGGCATCACGTGAAAACCGAATATATGTATTTATTTACTGGCAAAAAAACTATATAAAATACATGGCATTACAGCAAGCGCCAATGCACCATGCATTTTGACAAATTAATAAAAATTACATAAAATATTACACAAAAATAAGAAACAGAACAGAAAAATATTAGTTACATAAGAAGACAAAAAAATTTAACAAAGCATCAAGTTCACTGCCGAATATGTCCACATCAACAGGCAGCACATTTATCAGCCGAATAGCCCTTGCAACTGGAAATTGAAAAGACCTACGTGACAAACAAGTTTTGACAAAGAAAATTGATTTGTCTTTGTTACGACTACGTAGGTAAAAGCTGGGAGCATGCAAACTTAAATTTTCAAGGATATCAGGGTTATCAACTTGGCCCCGAAGAAGAAGAGAAAAATGTTTCAAAATTGAAATTAATCTTCTAGCTTCAAGAGAGTGAAATGACAGCATTCCTAAAAGAAACTTGGTTGGATAATATTCCATTAATGAATTGTCAAATGGGAAATAGTTGAATTTTTTGAAATAATAATAAAGCAGAACTTTTTTATGAACTCGCTCCAGTTGTGACTTATATTTATATTCATATGGACCCCAAATAGCTTAAAACTAAGGAAACATAAAGAGTACGAAACACAGTAGGGTTTTCAAATGGCTTACTTTGCCGAACTATGAATCCAAAAAATACTAGCCTGCAGGGTAATAAAAGAAATGTGAGAATGAAACGTGAAAGAAGAGTCAAATGTTATACCGAGATCAACAACTTCAGACAAACGCTGTAAAGTCATAATCGATATCTCATATTTATATTTGATAGGAAATTTTGAACGAGAGAATGAATGAAATGCAGAAACATTTTAAAATGTTGAGGTCAAGTTTGTTTATAATGGACCAATTTACAATCAAGTTTATATTATTCTGTAGAATAGTACAATCCGACTCATCCCTGATGGTTGAAAACAGTTTTAAATCATCAGCAAAGAGCAGATACTTTATTCCACTCATACTTAGCACAATGTCATTAATAAAAATGAGAAATAAAATAGGACCAAGGTTTGATCCCTGTGGCACTCCAGAATACGTTGGGAAATTTTTTGATACGCACCCAGCATATTATTATCTTATTGATGGGAGATTTTATCACCCATCTATTACCATAGATTGGCGATAAAATTTTGGATGTTTTAAGACTCCGTTGTAAACTATTGCTTCGATTTTTTTTGTTATAAAGGAAAAATGATCCATTTACAAGCGGTGAAAATAGTAAAAAGGACTTCCGTATTCAGTTGTATTTATTGTATTTGCAGTAATGAATTTAGGTAACTTTCTGTATAAAGGATAACACGTGGTGTGCGATAATTTTTTCACCAGCATACCATTAGCAGAAAATCTTATGGAAGAATACTACCCGTATTTGATAGGTACGTGTCGTAAAAATATACTCGCAAAACTCTCTTCAAACACAAATATACAATTGGAAAATCAAAATATTTCAAAAAAAAAATCAGACGCTAATTTGTGGATATCGAGAGAAGAAATCGCAGAAAAAAACAGTACTATTAGTATCAACATACGCAAAACCAAAGACTTTTTCAAGATTGAATAAAAAAGAGATTTCCAAGCCTGAAATTGTTGAAGTCTACAATAAGTATACGGGAGATGTCGATTCGTCAGATCAGATGTTATATACATATGTATTTGGAAAAAAGACGGACCTTCAAATACTGGAAGAAAGTAGAATTCCATATTTTTGGACGAATGATGCTACATAAATGCGTTTTTTCTGTATAAAAAAAATTACAAGGAAAATAAAAGCCTCGTGCGGCTAAAATTTACTTCCTCGGAAATTGGTCCAAAAAACAAGCATAGTTTGTCAAACAACTACCACTCCCGGTAACCTAGTGAAAAGACTGCCACAAAATAAAATGCGAAAGTGCACAGTGTGCAATAAAGGCGCTGGAAGGATGATGAAACGGTCAAGACATGTTTGCATAAAGTGTGATAAAAGTTTGCATCCAACTTGCATTGGAGACCATAAATGTTAATGTAATAATTATTTTTTAAGTGATATAATAAAAATCATATTATACGTAAGTGGTTTGATAATGATGATAATATAATTTCGTTTGTAAAACAATCAAAAGTATTATGTTTGCATATAGATTGTAAAGTTATCAGCTATGTATCTATCTGACTTCAGACAAAAACGTGATCCTAAATGACGCCCATTATGTTTTACAAGTTTTTTTACTTTTGTGATACAAAAGAGAGTTCATATTCTTGAATACCATAATAGGTAAGTAAAATTAGTCGCTTAAAAAACATATTTTTGAATTTCAAAACGAATTACAAGTATGAGGAAAACATTTTTTCGACTGTATCACTTTTTATTATTTATATTTATTGAGCCAATTTTTTCAATAAACTGAAATTTCACGTAGGGCATATTGTCCTTAACACGTTAAAAAATAAAATTTAAAAAATATTTAAAATTACGGCAGATAATTAATTTTTTCAAAACTCAGGAAAATTCGAATTTTCCGACCCGCTATTTTCGCAAATACCTAAGAAACTAAACCCGTTGTCAAAAGTGACGCCCATAATTTTTACAAGTTTTTTTACTTTTGTGATACAAAAGAAAGTTCATATTATTGAATACCATAATCGGTAAGTATATTTAGTTGCTTAAAAAACATATTTTTGAATTTGAAAACGAATTTTAAGTATGAGTAGAAAATTTTTCGGCTTTATCACTTTTTTTTTATTTATATTTATTGAGCTAATTTTTAAATATACTGCAATTTCACGTAGGGCATATTGCTCTCAACACGTTCTAAAATAAAAATTAAAAAAATATTTAAAATTACGGCAGATACGTAGTTTTCCAAAAACTCGGGAAAATTCGAATTTTCCGACCCGCTATTTTCGCAAATACCTAAGATACTAAACCCGTCCTCAAAAGTGACGACCATTATTTTTACAAGTTTTTTTACTTTTGTGATACAAAAGAAAGTTCATATTATTGAATACCATAATCGGTAAGTATATCTAGTCGCTCAAAAACATATTTTTGAACTTGAAAACGAATTTTAAGTATGAGTAGAACATTTTTCGGCTTTATCACTTTTTATTATTTATATTTATTGAGCTAATTTTTAAATATATTGCAATTTCAATGTAGAGCATATTGTTCTCAACACGTTATAAAATAAAAATCAAAAATATTTAAAATTACGGCAGGTACATTAATTTTCCCAAAACCCAGGAAAATTCGAATTTTCCGGCCCGCTCTTTTCGCACATACCTACGAAAATTCGCCCGTTGCCAAAGGGTTAAATATAAAAATATATTTTTTGTACCTTCTATATGAACTGTTTGTTACACAGTTGAGTAACTTAAAAAAAAATGTATAACTTCTATTTTTTTGAAAGAGTGATGATAGCAAGATGATGACAAGTAGGTTACTTATAGCTATCACAACGTCTCATTTATAGGAACGAATTGGTAAAAAAGATTTCAGACAACCTTGCCACTAATCACAGACCAATTAATTGATTGAATAATACTTTTTTTTTTTTTGAAATTCATTTAGAATTAAAAACTTTAACTGACACTGTTCATCGTTTGATTGTGAAAATTAGCCCAAAGAAGCGTTTTAAAATCTCTCATAATTAGTTACATTCATTGTAAAATGTAGAAATATGTTTGATACACACATTGTTTTGTGAATTTATGAAGATAGTTTGATTCGAAATTAATTAAGCGTGTCTCAAATTACTTATGTATGTGTATACATGGCTTACATACAGTGTTGACAACATTACATAATATATTGAGTCCGACATGCAGTCAAATTTATAATCAAATATCATTTAAGACAAGTCTTATTCTACTTCTATAAATCAATATTTAAAATTTTTATTGGATAATCACATCCTTCAGCAATATAATATTGTATTACTAAAAAAACGCTTTAAAAAGTCAAAACTTTTCAATATTCGGTCTTAATTTATGTATCGCGTGAAATATTATCTAACATATGCAAGAACGTAAAAAATGCTACATCATAGTTTCTTATGTGTCAAGATGAAAAATTTTATTTCTTGAAAACGTGGATCCATTCATACTGTAGAATTTTTGTTTATGAATTGATATTTACTGCTTCTTCGAAAAACCATAAAACAAAACTGTAGTATTATGTAAATTGCAGGAATTTTCGTATTTCATAAAATACTATTCTGTGAAAGATACAGACTTGACATGTTTGATAAAAGCTTAAGGTTTTATTCTAAAAGAAAATGTTTGATATTTCCGAAAATTTCTGAGATGACATCTGCTGACATATGCAATAAAACGATATAAAAGATAACTCTTAGATATTTTATAATAATAAAACGATTTAAAATGTTACGGCAGAAACTTAAAAAGTATTTTTATTGCGGGAAGAAATAATGTTGTCAAATCGTAATAGAAATATAAAACAAAAAGAGATTTTACAATTTTAGGTTTTCATCAATATTTTCAGAAATGGTGTTCATATAATTGTATTTTGAACTACACTGCAAAGAAATGTGATTTGCAAAAAATACGACAGTGGATATAAACATTATAAATCAATGATTGTTGTAATATTTTTTAATGCTAAAAATAGAAAATAATATCGTTGTGTATAATAATTTTTGGTTTTATAAGCCGGGTGAAATGATATACATATGATACAATAAGGTAAAATAGTTAGGCGGTATCGGATGATGCATAGGGAATACAGTAAATCAAGATTAAACGAAACACAATACACCAAAAACTTTTAAATGAAATATAACCGAGAGTAATATTTCATAACTAACAAACATACTTCACGTAACGCACAGAATAAACGGCACCCTTTTAAATTTAATATAATCGTGACCGTAATAATAGCATCCCTCATTTTTCAAAAATGATATATTCACTCTGAACAATCGTCCGCATGTGTGGTGAATTTTATGTGTATCTTGTCTTTTTATTTATCTTTTGACGTATATATATATATTTTATACAGTTTGTAGTAGTTGATATTTTAAAGTTTCTCACATTATTTCGTTTACTCAGGCCAGGTATTTTTTAAATGTATTTAACTTGCTCGTGTAGAAGTTAAAGCTTCAAAGAAAGAATTAGGTTTTTATTTTGTATACGTGTGTGTTCACGTCCTTTGTTCACAAAGTTTCTTTGTCAATAACATTACTCGCATGTCTGTCAAAATTATGAAGGATATTTTTTTTTAATTTGAAAGAAATTTTAAGTGGATAAATAAAACAAAGTTCTATAAAAATTGTATCAAATTTTCTCGTCAAAGTAAATATATTTTTTTTGTTAAAAATAATCTTAGATCACAGGAATAAATACGTAAGGCTGAAAGTTTTCGAGGAAATGAGTGAATGATTTGATTCTTATAAAACTCGAGTAGTTACGTATTTTTATGACGGATGCATCTGCAAAATGGAATATAATTTGCTGTCTCGAAACAAAATCACGTATATATTGAAATTTTATGCGCGCTCGTTGTTCACCATCTCCCTAGCTGCCGGCTTCTATTTTCAATCTCAGTAATAGTGTTGCCATCATGTAGGCCATTTTTCTTGCTGCAGATTGTTCTGCCAAATGCAGGCACTGCAGTACTGCAACTTTGCTTCGAATTCACTTATATGCTTCAGCCCACTGCACTAAATTATTTAACAACTCCACAAGGCGACTAGCAATGCATCGGGTATAGGCCCGGTGTTGCATGCTCATTAGATTCCGCCGACTGTATGAAAAGTTTTCATTTGTTTATCGCATTAATAGCAGAATTCATATAGGTGGAGCATTAGACAGTTATCGTATCGTGAAATTATATGGAGCAGACATTCATTGCTGAAAATAGTTATAACGGTCGTTTTTCACCTATTTATATCGACGATATAATAATTCTAAAACGAATACAAATCAACATTCTTCAGTTGTGATAGTTTATAAAATGCTTATATTATTAGATGCATATCCGCACACACTTTTCATAAGATTTTTTTAAATCTTGTTGCTTTTTAATTATAGATCTAAAATATATCTTTCTCAAATCATTTTCCCATTTCATTAGATTGAATTCAAATATTATATACCGCTCAAAATTACGTTGTTTTTAACACTTCTTAATACAAAACTAGTGCAGTTATATGCAGCTATTTGCTCTGCGGCTTATCTTTTACACACGATTGGTTTAATCAATATTATATGAGGAGTAGTTTAAAAAAAAAACCAATTACAGTCTACGTCAACAGGTTGTTTTAAACGGGATAAAATAAGAGATTTTATTTATTTTTGTAATATAAAATAACTAAACACCATTCAAGAAAAAATGCAGAATCATTATGTGTATAAACTACTGTCTAATATATTATACCTCTTTAAATAATCGGATTAATTTCATGTTTATATGGTCATAAACAAAGCTCTGAATAAATGCAAAAAGGTGATCGGATAATTTAATTTAATAAAGAAGTTTTACATAATTTGTAGTTTATTTAATGGCGTTCTATATAGCTATGTATGTCAATAAAGTTAATGAAACACTTGTTTGAACTAGTCATATGTACTGAGTAAAGAACAGAACTATCATTTTTGTGAGCATTTTCAACTGAATCAGAAAAAAAATTACCAACTGGATGTGAAAATCGTACAAAAATGGATTATTTTATAACACGACAATATGAAAAGCTTAGTAAATTACTCAATATTTTTTAATACAAATATTATAAAATAGCGCATTGATAAATAGGGATTAAATATTTACTTAAATATGTAATTTTATCGCCGGGACGAATAATAATAAGGATGGTTACTATAGTTATAGCTACTATGGTAATATAGAATAAAGTTGACTTCCATTGTATGTTTTTATGCAAATTCACTTCTTCAAAAGCTTCACAAAAATTTTCCATATTCATATTTCGAGGAATGATGAAAATAAATATTTTGTTATCCCTTAAAAACGCTACCTTTCCCTTATCACACGACGACTGAAACGTTTCATTTTCCAATATCCTTTGTCAAATTGTAAATAGCGAACGGCGTAGACAAATAAAAAAAATCTGATTACACTGATAAGACCACTCACGCAAGAGATAAATATTTTTCTAGAATTTTATCTCCATTACTGAAGAAATCAATCTCCGATATGATTTTAATTTATTATTAAAGGTTTTTTTGCATTTCAATATTTTAAAGTAATTTCAATTTGGGTGTGTTAATCAAAGCATGTTTCAATGCTTGAATGATAATGAAATAATAAGCGTAAAACAAATACAAAATTAAAGAAATTCAAAAAAAACACCTTTTTTTGATAAAAAATGCAAGTTTATATTTTATTTCGAAAACACATTTTTTCGTAAAAGTTCCGCAACATAATTTGGTTTCGCTTATTGTAAGCATTTCTAACTGATTTCCCGAGCGTAAAATGCTATCAAAAGAGAATTAACAGTTAACACCATAAAAACGTGTCACATATTGATTATACTTTCTAATCCGCCCAATGTGAAAATTTTAAATTCTTTTTAAGCTAACTTGTTTTTTAAAGATTCTGTTTGTATTCTTTTGAAAAAATGATAAAAAAACATTTGTAAATAAACTTTCTTTACAGAATAACAGATCCGCAAAAGAAAAAAAAGTTTTAATAAACTAACTGAACACCGAGTATATAAATCTTTCCAACATTTATCTAACTTTATATTAAAAAAGTCTTGTTAGAAAGATCAACACTGTGGAAAGTCTTCAGTGTGTAAAAAGTGATAATAAAAACATCATTTCGTTTACGGTTCGACCACAACCTTTATTCTTTTCGAATGTTCTTTGTAAAACGTAACTGAATTATTTATTAAATTTTCTACATATCTGTGTGCCCCGAGGCGTTTGCAACGAGAATTCAAAACAAACTTCTGCCGCATACCTATTAGCTTTCTGACAGAAACCTCTCGGGGTTCCCCTATTTATGCAATGATAGAATAATCTAACCGGAATGAAAAATGTAACATCAGGTTCCATGCAGTTAACCTACATTACCTGACAGATCGAAGACTCCGGCATTACTCATCCAAACTGTATTGTACTAACAACATAAAAATTACTCGTAAAAAAGATTAAATTATAAAATCATTTGGAGGTATTTTTTGTGAATTTTTGACATCATAAAAATTTGCTTAAAACAGTATATGAATGTAAAAAACATATATTTGGTATAAGAACTAAAAGAGCCAGAACAATGTAAAAATTTATATCTCAAATGGTGGACTAAAAAAAATCTTAATTTGATTTTAACATTGTCAGAACCATATTCCATGTGATTGCTTGTTAAATTATTCCGTTCTTATGTTGTTCAAATAAAAATTGTCCCCTCTGCACCTCGGTAATATCTGATTAACTCATTTTTTTTTATAAATTATGCAATTGCTTCATAATTACTAAAATAAAACTCATGTGAAGATGCAACTTATCTTACACAAAAAACTTATCGTTACAAATATCGTTAAAATCATTTTTTTAATTAATTAATAGTTTTAATAGCAGCCTGTTTTTTTCATTTAATGGCCATTTATATTTTTTAATTGTTTTTTATATTCAACTTTCTCACGAGCCACAAATAATTCTAAATATATCTTATTTTTAAAAAATTAACCGTATTTTTAAAATAAAATTGCCAGTAAGTACACACTACACGTGTATATAATAAGTATTGCTTTCAAATCTTTTTCACCAACTAATTAGATCTTGTAAACGTAGCGCAAAGGCAGAAAAATTATTGGCACACATGTGCTTTCGTATTATCCTTTTTTTATAATATTTACCCAATAATACAAGACTATTCGTTATTTGGTTCAAGACTAAATTCATGAAGTTGACCAAAAAAACAAGGGTCGCGTAGTCCGTAATATGTTATAAAGTTGAATTAAAAAACAGATCCTCATATCAAATGAGACCAGAGATCAATAGCTTAAGCGAAAGTTGACAATGAAATCGGAGGGCCGGAATCACTGTTTGTCCCACAAACCCGACCCTTTTCTCGGCCAAGGGGTATTCAAGGAACCAACCGCAGACCATTAATCGTGCATTGGCTTAATTTTTCAACAGCGTATGGTACTTATTACTTTATACCCTTCCGTAAGGTCACATTAAAACATCGAGGGCTGTAAATTGGGATCTGGTTGCAAAAATTGTTCTCTAGGTATTTTAAGAGCGCAAATTCGAATCAGGTTTGGCTACATATTTTATGGCACTAATTATAGATAGGGTTCGATTAGCAAGAAAACGGTAATAGCTTAGAAAATACACATAGTTTGCATATATTGACTGCTTTTGAAAAAACATCTCATGATTTCCATGAAAGTGGTCAAGAAAATAAAATGATATTAAAGTAAACTTAATACCTAACGAATATAAGCCGGATCCCTAGATAAGTAATAATGCTCCAGGACTGACTTCATACTTGGTTCAAGGGTTCAAAAACTCAAATGGAAACATAATAAAAATAAACCTACCTTAACATACCTTGTTTTTCTTACTTAACTTTTGTATGAATATCACTGTTTTATTATATTCCTTATCAGTTGACAATGCTCGCCATGAGCGAAAACGGTCCTGATCAAATTAATTTTACGTCGAAAAAGTACTAAAAATGTATTATTATTTTTATTATAAAGCCTTTCCACCAAGTATTGACAGTGAACACCTTAAAAGTGATCAAATGGAAACCTTCATACATCATTTGTATCAAATAAAAGACATTGAATCTGTGATGTATAGACTTCTTTTCTTCCACTCTATTTGATTTGTAATAAATACAAATAGGACGTAGGGAGAGCGATTAGCTAATAACATAATCGTGTACAAAGCTAAAAAGAGACTGTATTGATAACCGGCTCTTGATAAATATATTTATTAAGAAAGTTACGTAAAGAGTTCATACATATACTTCATATGCTTTAAAAGTTATTCTAAATGCATATTGACGATTTTTCTGTTAAAATATATTGTTGTAAAATTCATTTGTTTACGACGAACGTGCCATAGATAATTTTAATTAATGATCCTAGACGTCAATAATCTTTGAGAAAAATCTGGGGCCAACGCGTCTCTATTGTCATTTCTTTTTTGACAGATTTCATCGTTTTTGCTAGTCTTAAATTGATAATCATATAATTTTGCAAAAATCTATCAATCACCAAAGTCTAATTCACAAAACCCATTTTCATAATATAAAATTACATCATTTTGGTGTAAATTGAATCTAATAAATAACATAATAGTCCTCTAAAAATACTATTGCTGTGAGTTGGGATTGCAACATCAGAAAAATAAAAGCTAGTCTTAACATGTTTTTTACGAAAAACACCGTTATACTGTTTATTTCTTTTTTCAAGAAGAATTAAGATATTTTTTATGTCTAACATTTTGTGCAAATTGTGTTTACCTATTTGATGACTGTTCGTGCAGCAAGCGTTGGCAGTGATGAAACTTTTTCACGCTTGTATTTATAAAGCAACTTGCTTTTCTTTAGTTAACGAGATTCCAGTATTGATGAACAAGTCTTTTTAAGGCCGGATATTAATCCAAATAAATAATAAGCCGAAGATTTTTTGGTAAATTTGCTGTATTCAGACACGTGGCTAATATTGTTCTGACGCTACTTTTGATGGTAGTTTTGGATTCCTTGCTTCATGTTGGACCTATATAGCTTGGCGCAGATGGATTTCGTTAGATTTTGTGGTCGTGGTGTAGTTTTGAAGTTTTTTTGAAGCAATTTTGTTCGTTTTTCACCAAGTGGACGGCCATTCGCGAATAGTTCAGTGGTGCCAACTGTGGTTTGAATTTGAAGAGCTCAGTGTTGCCAACTGTTGTTTGAATCTGGGGAATTACGTACGACTGGCGGCTATGGCGTAGATGGATTTCGTTAGATTTTGTGGTCGTGGTGGAAGGAGCAATAAGAAGGTTAGGTTAGGTTAGGTTAGGTTAAAAGAAGATAAAAAATTTCGGTTAGGTCACCGATTTTTTTTATCTTCTTTTAACCTAACCTAACCTAACCTATACCATCCAACAATGCAACCAACTACAACCACACGAAAGTCCCTAGGTGAACTCACCATCAATCAAATTCATCATCGCAAATTCCACACACACTGATCACAAGTCATGCTGAAATACGTACGAAGTGTAATATCTACGTGAAATCTTCATAAATACATTACGTAAAAAGTATTTATCACGGTACAGAAAACTATAACAATATATTGATGTCGTGAAGTGAATCTGAGGGGATAAACAATTGAATGTCAGCAATTGTTTCAAATGGTTTTATATTGGTGACCATTGAATACAATAAGCGTATGATTGTAATCAGAATCAGTTGGCAACACTGCGCTTCCCAGATTCAAACCACAGTTGGCACCACTGAGCTACTTGCGAATGGCCGACCCAAGCCGACCGCTCGTCAGTGAAAAACGCACAAAATTGCAAACTTCAAAACTACACCACGACCACAAAATCTAACGAAATCCATCTGCGCCAAGCTATATAGGTCCAAAATGAAGCAAGGAATCCAAAACTACCATCAAAAGTAGCGTCAGAACAATATTAGCCACGTGTCTGAATACTGCAATTTTACCGATTTTTTCATTTTTTTTCATGAATATAAAACATACAATTTATTAAAACATAGCATGGAGCATATTTTTGTAGATATCTTTTTGAGATTTGTGCGACCATTGGTAACAATAACATTATTTTAACATTAATGTTATATTAATATTAACATTATATTAACTAAAATACTTTTTAGCATACACACTATTGACGGGACACCAAACTGATTATAGAGCTACACAACCAAACTCCTCAAATTCAATGTTTGCTGTAATAAATAATAGCAAAATATCCGGCGTGGATTCACTTTTTATACTATCTATTAATTGTCTAAGCCCATAGACAAAAGCAGCGAACTATAGACAAAAATTATATGTAAATGAAAAATATTTTTATATTTTTTCGGTATTTTAGCATACATATATTTCACATTTATGGCAAGATGCTCAAAATTCGGGTCTCTACGTATTATATAAGAACATTTATATCATGTTCCGATATATAAAGAGCAATACCTAGTTTTGAGTATGTAGGAATTTATTCGAAATAATATTGTGTTATTTTTTATCGGAGTATCAACTATAAATCCATCCATTTTTTTAATGTATCAGATTGTAAAAAGAACATTGATAAATGATAATGTTAATACATTATTCAAAACAGACGAATATAAAATGAAACGAATAAATCCAGACTAAAATTTGGCACAAAACCAATAATGTATTGTCATATATAAAATTATAATAAACGAAACAAGCCTATCGAATAAATCACCACTTGTTCAGAATAGTTTACAATCTACATATTAGTCACAATGAATCTATTCAAAATGATGCCAGTTATAATTTATCTTTACACCGATGTTAATTTGGTAACTAAAATTGAATTTGAGGGAAGATTCTCGGCAGTGCACACTTATCTCACTGAACAGCGCGGTATTCAAAATATTTTTCATTATTGTTTAGATTAATTAATTTCTGACGGAGTCAGTCTATATTACGAATAAATGTAAATAATATTATCTTCACCAGTTGTTTAGAATTTATCAATATGGATTTTCATTTAAAAACAATAATAAACGCATTTGTGCTGATGTATAAAATACAGGAAAATGAATAATTATATAAATTCTAAGTAACATAAAATATTTTGATATATATATTTTTCCATAAACATAAACGATATCACACACTTGATGTATTTATTTATTATATCCGGATATCCATCATGTCAAAAATAAAAATAAAAGATTTCCATTGTATGATCTTAGTTTTCAATTTCACAAAGGTTATATGCTTGTGTAGCCTGTTGTGTATTTATTTAAAATATATTTCACTTAAGCTCAGACAAACTAGTTTAATTTTTTTTAAAAAAAATAAGTAATTTGTCTGTTCGTCACTCAGTCAGTTATCTTAAATTTTTTTCTCACTGTAAACTCTACGCTGACTAAACACTGGTAATAATCATTCCCAAGAGATTTCTTTTTAATTTTCCTCAAATTGCAAGTGTTAAGCTTACGAGTGAGTAAGTGGGTAGTAAGCTTAGACATATGCGGGAAAGGTATATTATAAACGTAGATGAATCAGCTACGAAGCTACAATATTTCAACAAAAAAAAACATTAATTTTATAAGCATGTGGAATTAGAATCATTTAATAATTGCGTAAACAGTCTATAAAAATGAAAGAGAGAGAGAGAGAGTTCTTTGTTTAAGTACAATGCACGGTTCTTTTGTGACATATCAAAACCATTATAAACTGCTCTGTCTTTGGTTTGGTCAATATCTTTAGCTTTGAGCTCATCCCATCTGCAGGCGGGACAGAATTTAATCACTCACCACGAGCTCAAACAAGCGGTATAGGCCTTATACTTGCCGCTTTTCGTATCTCAAAGATATAAATATATACTTCGCGTGCTAAGTTGAAAATTAAGTTGTATTATTATTTATTACTTTGCTTATAATACTAGTCAGCGTATGCTATTTAATACATCAAAGTTGAAATAAAATAGAAGACCCATTGGCGTAAAGTTGACATGGTTTATAAGTTTTGAGGCTTTCACGGTTTCTATCAAAGGAAATATTATTTTGTAAAGTCACGTGTTATGATTGTAAGTGAATCCTACGTTACCAAACTATTTCTGGTTTTATCATGAAAAAAATAATTCAAACAACACGAACAAATAGTATGAATAGTCAAATATGAATATGAATTCAAAGAAAATCGAAAGTTTTTATTAGAAAAAATTTTTGTGTTGCTAAAATCATTTGCTTGATTGAACATTAAATTTTTCTTTGGTTTCAACTCGTCCACTGATTACCACCAATGCTTAAAATAATAAAACCACAGTTACATTAGAAACACATACTAAGATAAAAAAAGAAAACAACATTAAGTATCGTTAATATTATAAGTAAATTATATAGCGACAATTTGGAAAATTGTTAGACATCTGGAGGCTATTAGTATCGAATGATGCACATTAATACTGGAAGAAATATGAATACTAATTATTAATGTTTTTAATTCGAAGATTGAGATGAATTTCCTACAAGATTTGATCTTCAGTGACCTCGATAAAAAGAGAATTTGAATCAAGGTTATCTGGGTACATTAAGGATTTACAGTAAAGCCAAATAAAATTCGGTAAGGATAAAAAATGTATCTGTCGAATTAAAATACATTGTTATTTTTCTTACCGTATTATAATGGAGTTCTACCAAGTAAATGCCAACTCAATCAACCAAATAAAATTCTTATGAATTATTGTTAATTGTTTTTTTCAGAATATGTTTTTATAGAAGTTCAGAAATTTTATTGTAATCATAGTCATAAGAGTGAAAAAATAAGTTTGATGATGATTATCCATATTATTGACGTCAGCAAATTTTACAGAATGATTGTTTTTGCTGCATTATTCATGGCGTTCTCTTCATCCAACGATTGTGTAGAATTTCATTTGTAAATAATATATTCTTTAAATCATGTGGTAAAAAAACTTGCTTGCCTTAGTGTATGGTTTCTGTTAAGGCACGAAAATGCTGTCTAATACATCACTGTGTGATTGGAATATACACATGGTAAGACCAAAAACGACACTAAAACCAACTCGACAGAACATTGAGAATAATAAGGGATGTTTTAGAAGAGTTCTTCTGTAAATCGTGATTATTTCAAGCAATAAACAAACAAGAATTGAAATTAGAACACAACACTGTTTTTAACCTCAACCAAGATACTAGACAACTACTATATAGAGTTAGAGGATTAAATATTTTAGGGTACTTCACAAATAAAATAAAGAAGTTTCAAATAGATATAAGGGTTGCTGGTACCCGGGTTGGCCAAGTTTTTGTGAGTTTTACCCTTCGATGTAGGACAGACATTTCTTAAACTGTAGCGGAAATGCATAGTAAAATGTGTATTAGAATTATTTTTTTTATCGTGTTTTGTAAGATTTAACGAAAAGCGCACCTCCCCAGAGCTGCTATCGACATTTTGCTATCTGTAATAGTTGTTTTTTCAATATAAACCAATGCATTATTATGGTAAAAACACCGAATGAGTTACCTTTTTAAGTTGTGATTACCAGTAGAATAGCCGTTCATGCGATGGTTTTTCATGAATTTTAATACACCGAATTTATCGTAAATGCTAAATTGTTTTAGCAGTTTATATAACTTTTTTCAACAAAAACTTTTTTAAAGTCAAAGTGTATCAGATTTTTCTTTCGTTATAGTACCTCCCAATATTGTAACTCCTAGATAATCCTTACTTATCCTTAGTCCACCAACGTTTGCAATATAGAAATATATAATGTCTGCATTTTTTAAATCCTACGTAAAGGTTTTCAGTACAGAGCTTATTCATGAAGTGCAAACACATCATTAACGCTTCACTAAAATTATTTCGAATAGCTTATTGAAATGTACTGTTTATATAATACTAGTATTGCTACCCGGCGTCTCTCGGACTAAGCGACCAATAATTATTTAATGTTATATCATTCGACATAATTATATCACAAAATCTAACATCCAAAATAGAGTTAAAATAAAATCACAAACTTTATTTAATTTGATGACAGACCCATTCTCGCCCATTAAAATGTCCAAATTCAAGGAAAAAATCTAATTTGCTGTCAATGAAATGTCAAATAATACCTTCACGTAAATAATAAACATTATTATTAATAATAAAAGCCGGGAAAAGTTCTGTACAAGACTACTTTATTACATTTTGACTAAATGTCTTCGCCGATAAAAATTCAAACATATTTTCTTTCATATTCGTTTTTATGGCAACTTGCAACAACAATGCATTAGGGAATTATAGACATACATACATACATACACCGTTTCGGTTGTATATATAAAATAATAAATCATAATTACAAACAAAATTATTATTTCACTTTCCGAAAAATAACTTAGATGAAAACATGCTTAGTACTTAAATATTAATGCAAAATGTGCCTGAAGGAAAATCCACTTCAAACAAAGTTTATATTTACTTTAAAATGAATCATAAAACACTTTCATGTAAATGAGAACTCAATAAAGTAGAGTACTTGATACGAAGAAAGCCTGAAAAACTTCTGGGAAATTCATAGAATTTGATTGATTGACAAAATATAGTCTTCGAAAGAATATAGTCATATCGCCAACTTATTTATCAATATGCGGGAGGATAGAAAGATTTTTGATAAATCATTTCACCATAATAGATTCATTGTAACATACATTTTTTCATACTGATTTAAACGATGTAGAGCTTTTAAAAATCTCGAATAATCCATTGTAATACAGAATTACATTAAATAGGTTTCATCGTCATTAAGATGGCGTCATCTTAAAATAAATGTCAACTTTACTAACAAGTATTATTTGAAATATACAAGAAGTCTGTTATAACACAGCTCTCAAAATGTCGCTGATATTATTTCTTCTAATCGTCATAAATTAACTTCCTACTTAATTTTCATTAACATCGTACATGGTATCGTGATAAAAGATACTTGTAAAAATAGCTTGATTGGTATAAAATATCTACCTCTCATTTATATTACGAAAAAATAAATCAAATATATATTTTATTTGTAAACGAAATCGCCCGTCATGACTATTTGCAAGAACGAAGATTAAAACGTGATATTAATACAAATATTGTTCGATTGATAAAGCAATCACGCATTTTTCAATTGAATACATAAGTCAGAATGGTAGAAACAGAAAAGCGAAGAAAATCTACAATCAGCCATATTAAAACTGTAAACAGTGTTCGGCACAAAAAAATTTACAATGCCACGTAAAGTTCTATTTGTCAAAAAATATATTTTTGTACCAAATCTTCACAACAAAAAGAAATGTAAATACGAAATTTAACTAAAATCGCTGATTTGCGTTTTGACTTTTTTCAGTTTTATGAAACTGTTGCGCAGTGAAAATCAACATAATGTCATATAATGATAATAATGACTGCTGAAAAGATTTGTGGTGAGATTATGGGCTCTATTTTTAAGGTAATCAATTATGAAAGGAGACTAGTGTTTTATATTTTTTTATACGCAGAAGAAAAATTTTAACCGTTCATAATAAAATTATAAAGTTTTTAGAATGTTTTCATTGTAAACTGAAAAAAGCTAAGGTAATTTAAGATTTACACTAATGTCAAATATTATTATATGCATAATTTTATATGAAAAATATCAACGTCAAATATTAAAAATGCTCTATTTTGCGTTTGATTAAAATTTTATGCTTACGTAGTTTTATTTTCATACATTTTTATACATTATCGTATATTTTCAAAATGCTCAACGTTCAATTGTTATATTTCCTCGTTTACAGAAGAATAAATTCTACTCATCAACCTCGATTCTCTCATAAATATTCAATATGTAAATATACAACCTTTATTCTCTACAAAACCCACGGAAAACGATAATTGATTTCGATTATAATAATTATTATTGACTCCGAATTTAAGGGTTGGAAATTCCCAACTTTAAAATAAAAGGTCATATTTTATCTGTATTCCGGATAAAAGATAAAACATTTACATACACGAGTGCGTAAATCTAGTTTGTTTGTGAAACTAGTTTTGGCAGACCAAAAATACTTTATATGGAATATATATGTATGTACAGAATATTACAAGGTGTAACAAAAAATCAACCACATGAACACTATTTTTTTTGTTGTAAACATGAGAAATCACAGATTTTTTTTTGTAATAATGTCATATTTGATATAAATATAAACTGAAATGTTTAACTTATGAATCATTTTTCTCAATAACGTCAAATTTCTAATTTAAAAATAATTTAAGATTCCATAAAGTTATTAATTAGAGTTATGCGTAAATGAAAAATAAAAAAACCAGTATTGAAATTTTGTGTATATTTATTCGAAGAAATGTAAATATTGATGAAACTGGATATGTTGAACAATATATGTATATATCGTATCACTGACCTAGAGATGATGATAAATCAAACAAAGAGTATTAAATTCAAGTTAGTTTGTTAGACGAATTTATGATACTATTCCACCACTGAATGATAAATATATTTTTTTATACCTAATAATTTTTTTTAAAAACAATTTCTGTTCTATATTTTTTTTTGAACATTTCCCAGTTATTTACGCGAAATGATATCACGAGCATAAATATTCACTATGAAGTTTTGAAAGTATCAAAGAAGCCTCCCTTCATGTTTTGGCAATATATCAAAATGTTTAACATCACTAGCTTATGGGATATGGGATTTGTCATCCTTTTTGCCATTACACAATCCACTATTTTTCTATTTCTTTGAAACTGTCGAACAAAAAAGATAGCGAGACAAATCCAAACCATTTTACATCGAGAATGATTTAATACGTTGTGAGAATGGAAAATTATTTCATTTGTTTGCTTGTCTGCCATAGCGCCAACAAATTTAATTATTACCTTTGAATTGTACCGTTACAGAAACTTGAGCATTATTCCGAAAGAACCTTAAATATTTCAAACACGCGTTTCCTTACAAAATAATTAAACGTCAAGATAATGAGAGTCTCAAGATTTTTCAGCAATTTTCATCTACAATGAAATGTTTTCCCACTCTTGTTTTGCAGTCTTTCAAATGGAATGAAGGGACGGACCTTTTTGTCGTACCACAGTATTTCATCCGTAAAAAGACAATGGGTAACGTTGGGCTCATATAAGACATTATCGTCCATGTACATAATAAATTTTCTAAAAATACACGTTCATCTGCGTTTGCGCCGCCGCTTGGACTTTTTCTTGTGGAAAGATTTATTTTCATTCTTTCGGTCACGTAATCTTGTTAAAAGCGACATTGCGATACCTATCTAAAACGACACCCCTGACTTAACATTTCAAAAAGGAAAATGTGAAAGTATGAATAGTTTGACATATTTAAACGATTCTTTTAGTGTATAAAATAGAGCACGCAGATTTTTTCACTAAAGAATTAATGTTGTTTCTTTTAACTAAAATTGGCTCACTGCTATATATCAAACAGCAGTGGTGGTAATAAATTTGATTGCTTGGTAATTAAAAAGCCTTGGCAATGATAAACTTTTTTGAAAATCAGATAATATCCAAAATGACAAACGTTAAGTACTTGACAATACAAAATAAGACGTTAGCCATGAAAGAAACTCTGCGTACATTAAATTACGCTAAGATAGCAACAATATTTCTTTATTTAGAGTCGCATCCTAAGTGTAAAAAAAAATTGTAATTTTGCATTGCTATTAAGGATAGCATCAACGGTATCAGAAAAATTAGATACTGGTATTTCTGTATCACAACATCACCATTATTCAATGACTGAGTCATACAATCACTCAGTCAGCAGTCGATTTTTACAGCAGTCTTATTTATACGAATACCAGATCATAGAAGACAGATTTAAGCCTTGAAGTACTAAACTTTTAAGCTCATACTCTGATTTCAATAAAATAAAAATTTACGATATTTGAGAAATAACAAAACAATAATTCGACTGATATTGCTATGCCAACCGGCTATTCACTTTTTGTCCATTTTGGACTAGCCAGTATTTTCATTGAAACAATATTGTAATTCCAAGATATAACGTTATTCCAAAACGCATTTTAAGCAGCGTTGAAAACAAAGAGAGCTGACACGGTTTCTTTCATTACTAATGTGCAGGTTTCGCAAAACAGCCTTCCACGGCAACGGCGGTTGAATGAACCGTTAGGGGTTTTTTAAATGTAAAAAATATACTTTGTTGTTAAATATCATCTTTTAATTCATGAATCAAAAAGATCAATAAAGTGGCATTCATTGATATAAAAGGTATTAAAGCCTTTTGTTTACAGATTTCAAAACGAAGGGATTGTGGAAAATATTGTTAGCATTTCAACAATGGATGAAATTGGAATAAATTAAGCGATAATATTCTTACATACGAGTATAAAACAAATAAAAATATTTTAATAGCAAAATATTTGAATGAAAATAGTACTGTAGAATATTTTAAAATGAATGCTTTTAAAAGTCCAACTAGGGCAAGCGGATGTGATGAATAGCATCGCCACTTTCTCGGAGCTTTAAGTGTCTGTGGCATTGTACCAGCAGACATTCTATTGAATTTCGTTCGTATTTTCCTCATTTTTCTTATATGCCTAATGAGCTTTCTGAAGTAGCTTTAAGTTTAGTTCTTGCGATCGTTTGGTTGACAAAAAAACAATGAAATTTTTAAAATTGAAAATTTAGGGCGTTTCAAGGCAGGTGCATTTTTTTTCCTTTCTAAAATCGTTATTACAACCAGAACTTTCGATATAAATACACAGTTAAAGGTGTATGGCCAAGCATTAGTGAAAAAGCATTATATTTATGAAAATAAATTGGGAACGGCTTAACCCAATATTGACATTTTCAACTGATGTTTTGTGACTCAATTTCAAAATCTATAAAGTTTAGTATAAGTTTAATAATATAATCTTTTCCAGATGCCTCACTCTGTTGCAGTATAAAAAACTTTAAGCAATAAAAAATGAATTTCAGCTACGATGGTTAGGTACGAGATTTTTTTTTTTTAAACCGACCAAGATCACCCAAAGAACTTTTTATGCACAATCGAACATTAAAAATTGTAATAAAATATATTAGAAACTATATCGTCGTTTCTATTGCAAAATTGTATATTAACAAAATGAAAAAATCATCGAAAAATTAAAACTTACGAAACAAAAATTAAAAATAATAGCAATCAACAATTATTACATATTAACTTTACCACATCTTTTGTTAGTTTTTTGTGTGAAATAAGCGTATGAGCATTTTTTGTAGGGCTATTAATACAAAGAAGTCGTTTGCGCACAATTTGCAGATATCCAATTACATTATCTATTGATTGTGTTACATAACAAATTTAAATATAGCTCGAGTAGTGAAATACAGTTCTACTATGTTCTAGAAATTAAATTTATTAATTGAAGGTCACTAAAACTCATTCAATTGAAGAAAAATACGATATTTCAAACAATACATGTTATTTAACAAATACGTATGTGACATAAAAGAATCAATTTTTGTGCTTAGAGAAAAAAACGTCAAAATGAAATAGGCGTTTACATACTACGAATAACCCATATCAATAGAAAGTTGACGGGGCAGACGTATTGGACCTCGATTTTCTATATCTCTCTCAAAGCCCTTTTTTCGGGTCGGATCTCGTTTATTTGTTTCTGTATAAATACATTGACATATTAAAAAACATAAGGATCAAGATTTTTAGTATACGTCAAAAATCAAACAGTTTCCTGTTCAAATAATTTTATCAATTCGCTTTTAGCCCACTGAGCCTATTATCTTTTATATTTGCTATCCATTTGTTTTCGAGATTCAATTCGGAGGTATTTTAAATTTTACCCTTATACTTTTTCGTACTGGATTTTACAATTATGAGAGAAAAGAGATTTAATTAAACTTTATTCATATGATCATACATCTTAAAAAACCTTTTTTATTTGAATATTATCGATGCGCAAATATTGCGATCCTGTACTGAGTTGTGGGATCACTAGCTCAAATTTTGAAATAAAAACTTCATTCCTCTGCGATATCATTGATATTTGACTTTTCCGACGTTTTTATGTTGAGCGATTTAATAATAACCGGTTTTTTTAAATACAATAAATTCAATACATTTAGGCGTTCATATATTAAAAATTTCGCTCATTCGATCGATGTACAAACGTACCTAAAAGATTTTTTACTATGTTTCATATGGTTAACTGTTACAATAGTTAATTGGGCAAGATTTTTTTTTTTTTGAAAACAAGAAAAGCCAAATATTGTTTGCTGTTTTATCATTATGTATGTATCATGAGGATGCGTTATATAAAATTGTGGCAGTAGTATAAAAAATGTGTATGTGTGTGTTTTTTTTAATACAGTAACATTACGTAACGAATTGACACTTAACACATTGAAAATAAGTTTTAAAATATCATATATTTCATAATAAAAATAATATTACATTTTTACTACTTTTTCCACATTAAAATGTATTTGATCAGGACCGGTTTCGCTCATGGCGAGCATTGTCTCAACTTATTATCTTGCCATCTTTAAGGGAATTGATTGTCGAAATCTCCGACAACAACGACAATTTGTTTACTGACTACACATTTGTTTCTTATATGCCATAATAGCGGTGATCACTTGTAGCTGCTACATTTTTTATTTATATTAATGTAAGTACGACAGATGCAGCAGCTTCAAATGCTAAGTTTTTAATATATGTATTGTTAATATGACGGGTAAATCTTAAAATAAGCCGATTTAAAAAAAAGAAGAGAAGCGAGGATTACTGCCAAACACTTACTTTTTAATAATAAATTGATTGAAAAGCAAATAATCTACAGTAATATCGATAATTTTAAAAGACACGCAAAATTTTGCATTTTTTTATACAACACCAGTTAATCTTATAAATTATTATATTCTATAACCTACCAAATTTTTGAAACCAACCATATAGTAAAAATATTTGGCATTACAGCTTGCGCCAATGCTAAATTGTTAAAGTCACGAGATTAAAATCAACGATAAATAACATAACACCCAGCCCAAGATCTTTTTTTTCAATTGAAAAAATCTAACCTTGCCGGGGATTGAACCCGGGCCCCCCGATTGCTAGGACAAAGTTCTTGCCACTAGACCACAGGGACCGACCTAAATTGTTAAAAAAGATTTTATCTATAGATGGTGTAATTCGATGGCAGTTCGTGCCAACCATGCTAATTAAAATTAATTGGAATACTATAAAAATGTTTTCATAATGATTTAGCAATGTATAATCCAAACAAAGGATTTAATAGAATATATACTATATGATACATTATCTTTAAAAACAATGTTACTATGTTGAAATCAAATTGTTTTGCTTACTTAATGAGATTTATCTTAAAATGGTCAGATGCTGAAAGAAACATTCATTTGAAATCTTTGTAAGCATTTATTTGTATGCATAAACCAACATACACGTTTAGTCTAAGCGATAAGCCGATCTTGATAGAAAGCTTAGTTTAAGATAGCTAGGAAGGCGTTTAGTCACTTGAACCGTGACGAACGTCAGCTGTTTTTTTAGTTTGTTCAGCAACACGCGAATTGAAAAGAGCATGCCGGATACCGCTTAAAAGTCCGCTTTGCTGGAACGCACATACGTAAAGAAGTGAACTTCAGGTAAACGGCTGCGATAAATCACAGAATGGATTCTTTTTAACAATTCAAAGAAACTCACGTTGTTGGACGGATAGCCGGGTTACGACTGAATGGAGGCGAGAGGTGAGAACTCTTTTCGGGGCAACCACCCCCGTCGGCTTTGTCACTGCACCACTGACACCACCCGTCTCGCTCCTGATGAAATCAAATTTAATTTGATGCCTTTTCGAGACGAGCCAGCATTTATTTGCGCGGGTCTCATTAATTTTCGACGGCCTTCATAATAATAACGAATCTGCGTTATTTTTTTGAACATTGCGTAATCAGTGAAAAAGTTTAATTAACGTTAACATTTATTGACTATAGATTTAACGGGATTACAAGTTTTTGCCGAATCAATATCATATATTTGTTCATGCGGGGTTGATTCAATTTCAAAAGCATTACCGATTTCGGATATGGTTCAATTACTAATTCGTTTTATACGAAAAAGTTTGCGATACCCAATACACACGGCTTTGAGAGGTTCATTTCAAAGTTTTTTGCTGAATTATCCAAGTCTTCATAAAATCTCATTCAGAAATACTGAAAATAATGGATTCTTACATATTTCACGTAGTGTTTTCATTTCAATGTATCTAATTATTTTTCATAACCAATTCCGTATTAGAAGAAAATATTGCTAACCAATAAATATATTGAAAGGATTTGAAAAAAAACATCTGAAAACACGTCGCTTTAACTTACACGTTTGGTTTTTTACTATATAATTATTTAGTAGATTTTTATTGTACGTTTTAATTGTTTTTTGATTCAATTAATTAAACATTTTATATACAATTAACACAAATTGAGTGTCTTTGTTATTTTCTGATTCAAAATCTAAGCCGTCTCGGTTGACTCGCACTCGTTGAGTGTTAATAAGAAAATGTATTTGATGTATGTATGTAAGTGTTCTCGCATAGAAAATTAATTTTGTTTTTTTTATTTCTGTTAATTGTACTTTTGAAAAATATTTCACTTCAAGGCTTAAAGTCTGCGCACAAAAAAATAGTTAAACTAACTCTCAATCACTTCTAAATTACGCAATTAACTATGTGTCGTTATGAAAAAATATTGTTTCTATAAATTATTGCTTGAAAAGAAAATATACAAAAAATAAATAAATTTAGGTTTAATTTAATCATATTTGGCGATCTGGTGTTTTTTTATAAAATTATGTTCAATTCATTAGTAAAAATATACCTAAAACCTAGAGCTGAAAAAGCTTATACCAAATGTATCAAAAACACTGATAATTTCTTTTTATTACTATACCTGTAAACAGGATGTCGAAAAAATGACGAAAATATACTTAAAATTGGGTCAACAAACGAAACAAGAAATTCATCGCAAGCTTATGTATAGGTAGATATAAGACATAATTATGTAGGTCATAAGATATAAAAAGAGGTAATTAATTAAAATATATTGTTAAACAGTAAAAAAAAGAATGTTTTCAAAGATATTTTAAATTTGACTATTTTATTTATTTTAACTTTTAAAAATATTTAAAAATGTGCAATGATGCAGATGACTTGAAGATGTTCTTTTTTTATTCTCACAAATAAACTCTTAGAAGAGTACATTAAACAAAACACTTTTCGTTACGTATTACATTTTCCATATTTATCTTTGATGTTTTTAATTAAGCATGAAGTATTTATAAAGCTTACTCAATCAATTTATAATTATGAAATTAGTCATGCGTCTGAAGCAACTAACGTCAGCAATTACCGTTGAAAAATTCTAGGTATTAGAAAATTTCATCGAGAAAATTGTCAAAAATGTTTCAAGTGCACGTCAATTTAGCTAAACGGTGTGTAGGCAGTTACCGAAGAGCACCAGTTGGTTCACTTAATAAGTCAGAAGAAGTAATGTTTGCTTTCGTCCACTTAATTACGACAACTCCAGGAAAACTCACTTTTTATCTTTATTGCGGAATGCTCCGTGAATACTTAATATGGTAGACTATGAACAATGTTTTGCAACTTCAATCGCCATTTTTCCGTTTTGTTTTGTTTTTTATTAAAAACGGAAATGCTGCTGGTTTTTGTTTTGTTTGACTTGAACTAGGAAGATAAAAAAATTCGAAACAATTGTTTATTGCCCGTTTGTTATGGTGAACCTACGCCGTCACATTTTTATTTCAGAAAAGAAGATTAAATTTTGTGTAAAGTTTAAAAACAAAATTATGTTTTAGATGACATTGCATTGTAATAAATGCTCGACAGATATGCGCAACTGACAAAGGCTTCATTTAGCCATCATCAAGATTTCTAATCGTATTTTTAAAAAATAAGCACATTTTTGATGTATAAATCCAACAATGATTATTAAGATCGCTTTAATTCGTTGAAAGAATATTTAACTAACCATAATTTACAGTAAATATAATTTAAACAAAATAAATATTTAATTCATATAATTAATATTCATTTATTCCAACAATTTATTGATTGTAGAAATTATTACAGAAAATTGTACACACTATGCTACTGGAGAGTTTTTTGGTTATTCAAAGTGAATATAATCAATAACAATATGGTATTTCATTGAAATATAAATAAATTCATATTGACACACTTTATCATTCTCTATTACTTTGTATTATTATTATTATAAATATAAGTATAATTGTTTTTTTTTGTAAATGATTTCACAAATTGATATTTAAAGGACAATTTACCATATATATAATTTATTTTATACGCAATACAATTAAATTAGATTTATTTTGAATTGTCACCAAATAAAAATAATCTTCCCTACAAAAGGATACCAGTGTAATAATTCTTAAAATTTCCCTTATCTGAAAATATTTATACTTCACGAACATTTTACTCTCCATCAAATATATTATACAAATGTTATCCTTGTCACTTTTGTGCATCCTTTTCTCGCCAACTTAGCCAAAGAAAACATTTTTCCGTTCGTATCGGAAATTTAGCAACGGATCGCAGCCTCTACGGCTCTACGCTGCCACACCGCTACGATAGCCAGAATGTAGTATGGATTTGATTAGTACTGAACTCTCTCTCGCCGCGTGTGGACGCTTTCGAAGTGACTAGATTTTGTATCGTGCAAAACATTTCAAAAGTTTGCGAGTCAAGTTTTAAACAATTTTTTGCTTAACATGTTAAGTGTAATATTTTTATGTAGCCCTAGGTAATATAAAAAGTATGATGAAAAAAGTTTTGATTATTGCTAAAATTATGCCTATTAAGCCAGTGTTTTTATGTGTTTTGAAATTGATTTATAAAATGGTCTGAAGGTGCAAGATGAATATTATTTATAATTATTAATATAGCCTTTTATTTAGTAAAATCGTTAATGCGTAAGTTTAAATTGAATTTTCATTGTGATAAATATAAAATTAAATTTAAAAAATATTAAAAATAATTTATCATTAACCAACTATAATAATAAAAATTATGAATGGATTTAAATAATTCAAATTAAATAAAAAGTGTAAAAATAAAATATGCATCACACAAAAAAGCCGTCACCTACCACATCCAAAAGACTCAAGGATCCGAACAAACAACCTCGGTACCCTCCGAGAGTTATTCACGTCAATAGAGATGTTGCTACCATGGTTGATGAAGTATCACATCACACTGACATGCAAGATGTCACAAGCAATGAGTCAACATGGACACCAGAAGGCGAACTGCCTCCTTTTAGACCTCGCACGTTCAGCGATAGTTTTCTTCGCAATAGTAGCGAAGAGTTGCTTCTTGGCGTAGGGTGCGATGCTTGCGGGCATCCGCCGTCTCCTCGATATCAATGTCAACAACCGTGGAACAAGGCATATCCCACGGAAACCAGCATAGATCTTTTATGCAATTGCAATTCAGAAAATCCTACGTATTTGACGCAAATTCCATCGGAAAAGTCTCAAGAGAAACTCATTAGTGATTTTGAAAAACTTAAAACGAGGCATTCGTATGTGAAAACGAACAACTCTTATCATCGCAGCCTCGATCGCAAACACGTTAAAACGAAAAGCCCGAGCGTGGTAAGTTTCTTACCTCGACATATCGCATACGCCGATCCAAACTCTTCCTTCGTAAAAAAAATAAAGAGAAATTTATCAACGCTGAAACGCATCGGTGGGGATGGATGCTCCAAGAAAAATAATATGGGCCTACCACTCAGCGAGATTCCACTAGATTTTTCGCAGCGTAAATCAAACAGCTTAGCGAAACATTTCAAAATATCTGACAGAGATTTCAGTACGAATTGCATTTTCTCTTCATCGAATTTCGTCAATAACATTCCTCCGCCGGATTTTATAAATTGCAATGTCTCCAATAACTTCGATTATCCCCCGGATTCGAGAAAAATGTTGGCGCCGAGCGGAAGCTTTAAGCGCAAAAACGGCGTTCATGATAACGAAATGACTGGGATACACAAGGCGAAGGCAATAAACGTTAGCTCAATTAATGTCACTTTAGATGACAGGAATGCGGATCGATTCTGCTCAGATATACGATCGACTCCGCGGCGGATAATGTCCTATAATGAGTTATGGAAGGAAGGTATGTTATCTGGATATTCGGCAACGAACGAACCGATCAGCTATGCAAATTACGATGGCAGAGAGCCGACAGTCGAAACAATTGAAGGGGGCTTCATTTGCCGGGGAGCCGGACGCTCTAACGACGCTAGAGTATTCAAACGTGGCGATGAATCAGAATGCGACATGATAATGCTGGAGACTAAACAAAACTTGGCAGGATATCACCATTGTTTATGTGACAATCATACTCAGAGTCTAGACAAGAAGAGATCTGCCGCATATTTTCATTCGCAGGTAAGGAAAACATACATACTTATTAAAATAATTACATTATTAAAAGGTAAGTGGTTTACGGCACATGCGGGATGAGACTTAAAATGATAAATAGAGTACTATTACTTAGACTTGAAGGTAAATACGTTTTCACACGTAATATGTATTTATGGCTCCTTTAAATCTCCTCATATGAGAGCTGGTTTTTGTAAATGTCGCCTGCTTTTTACGGCTTACAGGGCTTACCCTTTTTAATAATTTGCATATTCAAATCTTCAGATGCGCGGCAACATAATACCATTACAGTAAAAAAATATAATGAAGACCATTACTTCAAATTCATGCTATGTACACTATAGAGTTATCAAAAGCGACCAGTAATACAGGTCAAATATATAATTATTTCAAGCTTTTGAAACAATGCATTATGTATGAACATTATTCTTTTTTAAAGTTCAACGTATGAGAAAAATAAATTTTAAAACCAACGTCTAGAGTTATTTTGTTGCCAAAAGAATAATATCGTTGGTATTGTGCATTACGGGTTACTGTTTACTTTTCAAGAAAAATGAATTATTCGCAAGTTTTATTGCTCCCAAAATTTTATATATTTTTCTTACATATCGTCATTTCCATTGCAAAATTGAATATCTGCAAAGCAAGCGTTTTCGACTTCTTGTGTTAATACAAAAGTTAAGGTACTTTTTATAAATAACGTTTTTTTTATATTATGATAAAGTTATTTTATTAACTGTTTTATGCTTCCATGCTTTTTTTTGCAGATATGCAGTTTTGTTCAACCTTTAAAAAAATGCTCATTAAAATTCCTCAATTCTTTTTGAAATAAATGAATAAATATCCTTACACCTTCCTTTTAAGCCCAATATGGAAAAGACAACTACTCCACTCCTAGCCTTATCTTCTTGAAAAAGTGTTCAGCAAATGGTTAACTTGTTACTTATGACTCGATATAATCTTTCATTGGATAATTATTTTTATATTTGAGCTTTATTGTCAGCAGCGCTTCAAATGGTTCAAATGGAAAAATAATTACATTTGGTGTAATTTATGTTCAATGAGTGGTAAGTATAAATACATTGGCCAATGTGTTAATTGAAGATATTTAACCCGAACTAAGTAACGAAGTCACACTTTTAGTTATAGTATTGGTGAAAATAGTAAATCGGTAAAATTTCTAGTAATATTCTCTAATAGAGAAACTAGCTGGCAAAAAGTAAATTTTAAGTAATAAATAAAATTTTATATGTTCGTAAATTTAAGATTATTACAGAACATGTGGTTGTCTCTACATGGAGTTAAAAATAATGTTCTATTATTTCACTATACTGATTTTATTTCGTCTTCTACTGACAAAGTCTTCTATCGATAGATGTTGAATAAAATTGCAGTACGTCTTTAGAATTTACTGCATATTGCTAGTTCACTGCCTTATGCCATTATGGTATGGTATATTTTAAGTAAATCTAGCTTCACCTGCATATATCGATTTGTGAGTAGAGATTGCAATTTTACTACTACCATAAACGCATTTCCGGTATTTTTGTCTGGTTTTTCAAAAGCAAAATACATTTTTGATAGTGAGAAATACTACAATGTCACTAATACAATATATTACAGCTCAATTACTAAATGACTGTCAGTCTTGCAACTTTTTGATGCAATTGATTTGTTGCCTGCGTGTACATAATATTTTCAGCATTTTGACGAAATAAATAAGTATTTCGATACATTAATTGATGAGTTATATGAATAATAGTCACTTTAAACTTAAAATGGTAAAACTTTTTAGTTGTACGTGCAAAAATTCTGAGAAAGCCCAACCACCCAGAAACCGTGTCATAATTACGAATATCAACAATTTTGGTATCCCTAGGAAATGTAAGATTTTCTAGGAAATGTAAGATTCTATGGTTAAACTAATTATTATAATTAAAAATCATTAACAAATAACCATTTAAATACTTATTTTTTTTCCGATGAATTATAAAACAACTTTGCATGTATCTTTTCCCGATGTACTCATTGTCACTAATTCTTATTTTTATAACTCTTCCTTTATAGTGTAACGATTCAAATTTCTATAAATAATGGCCTTTTGGAGGTTGCATGCAGAAATTGAAAAATATTTATAATTATTCATGTCCCCTATTAATTGATGACGTATGCTTGTGTTCGGTCTCATTCTTATATCTTTGATAACGGTTATTTTGACATATCCATTCCCTATTCGGAGCATATGGCCGCCACACGGTGCCTCCAAGATTATCTGTTACCCACCAACCTTCTTGCTTTCTCCCAGGTCATCCCGATGCCTCGTGACTCCACTGAGTACTCTATTAAATGGCAACTCAAAAATTCGCTAAGCACTATCATCTTTATTTTGCATATTGGAAAATAGAACCGGTGAACATGTTAGAAAAGTTTCTTTGTATATTAAATATAAATTATATCAATTGTGATAATTTATGAACAAAATAATTGCTAACGGATTTTCCGTGTTGTGATGCGTGTCATCCAAACTGTCTTGGCGTGTCACTTCTGACACGAGTGTCATAGGTTTCCCCTCACTAACGTAGAGTTTGGCTATCAGATAAAAGATGAAATAAAGAAGTAATGTTAGTAGAATTTTATGTTTTTGTCAAAAGAAGCCTTAAATCAGTATTTTCATCTTAAGTTAAATACAATTATTCTTCTTAAGTTCTCGACGTTCAATAATTTTACGTTTATTTTGACTAAATTTCACCTGAACAAGTATTAAAGGTTTATGTAACTTAAGTAAGCCACAAAATCTAAATGACTGTAAGCTTTAATTTATAATTTATACCTTCTCTTCTTTGTTAAGTAATTGGAAAGCTGTACTTTTCCTATGAAAAGTCATCTGTAATAATTAATTTGATTGGGAATTACCTTTATCTGCTTTCGTCAGAATAAGGTCTTCGCTAAGTAAAATATCTTATTTAATATTAATTGTTCTATTTTTGATTATTCTGAGGAGCTTAAATCTACATCTTAGTTTTTGGGCACATATATGTATGTTTTAGCCAATACAATTTGTGATGTTAAATTTCAACAAAGTGATCAAATTTAGTTTTACATTAAACATGAATTTACACACCACCCAGACTAAGAAGCTATTGCCAAATCTACTGGAAGTATGATAGATTAATTGTTAAATTTGAAGTGATATTTATGATTTATAATATTTATCATATTTATGATGTTCGGGCATTGGATCTAATTATGGAATCGAATTACGGAGAATTCTAATCAAAGACTGAAATACAGCTATACAATTGGTGTAAAGTTTGCTATTGTTTATGCCATAAATCGGGTTCATTAAAGGTAAATACATTATTTATTACCCGTCTCGGCATAACCTCGTTATTTCAGTATTAACAGATACGATATCTATCTTGTTCAACATACTAAGATAGAATTTCTCGCACGAATTTCGGTTACCTATTTCAATTAGTTTATGTGTGCCTATTAAAATATTTTGTACACAGTCAACTCAATAGAATAAAATTGTATTTGAGTAATATAATATACGAACGTTCCATTTGGTGTACATTTGGGAATTCTTACGGAAATTCCGGACGTTTGTATGAGTAGCATATTTTGGGACATTGGCTCAACTTAAATAGTTGTTAAATAGTCTGTTGATTCTCATCGGTGGATAATTTATTATATTTTATGTTTAATTTATTGTTGACATGAACTAAAAACGCAAAATACAATCAGGTTACAAAACAGAGACTGAGAATTTTTCATCAGTTTTTTTTATTATTTCCACTTTCATACGTTTTGATGCTATTTTAGTCATACATTTATATCTAGTGAGATAATATATGTTTCGATAATTACTCAATAAGGACATTTTTTCTGCTTATGCGGGTAGCAAAAGTATTTTTAAATACACAATGAAGTCATAAAATGCCTCCGGACACTGTCATAAATAGAGGACGTTTGAAAATTTAGGAGGTAATTTCGTAAATGTGAAAGTAAAAATTCCTCCCTATAAAATTCAGAGCATTTATCCTCTATCAAAATAATAAATAAAACCATTGTGCAAGTACTCGGGTAGGTATCAATCGTTGCAAAAATTGCTTCCTTAAAATTGTACGCTTAGTCATAAATTTTCGACACTCAAAAAGATATAAAACGGTTTCTTTTGTTGCTAAAATAATGACCGTTCTATTGTTATCTTTATATTTATTTTGAAATTTCACTTTTTTATGAAATTTCGTTTTAGATGATGTATTATTCTCTTTAAAAAAAAACGTTCGATCACACAAAAGAATTACATTCCTCTGTTCCTTTTATGTTTTCATTTCAGTCCGATATTTCTGTGACGAAGAATTTTTCTTCAATTTAATATCAAAATGACAAAGTTTCTTTCTTTGAATTGGCTGAGAAATTGGAATAACCTTATTATTTCGAGGCAACTGAGAACTATTTAATTAATTAACGAAATTTATTATTAATGTCTTACCAACTAGAAATGGCCTTTTAAATAGTATTAAATATAAATTGGTGATTAAGTAATTCTAAATCTAACTAGCGAATCTGACACTTAACATATGGTCGGACATTCTTAAGAAAATTTAATTTGGGTTTACTAGAAAAATAATAAGAGAGAATAATGTGACATAAGCTTTCATACGAATCTACTCAGAAAGTGGCGTATTTAAGAAATTGACAGCCAAATAATAATGGCGCTGTGATTTTTTATCGTATGCTCATTTATGAATTTTACATTGTGCTATGTATAAATTTTTTTTTGAAATAAATAACAAAAGAATTTTAAATTCTTTTGTTACTACGTAATATGCTTTTAATGAAGTCTGAGAAGCTTGTGTTCATCAAAAAACATCTGATCTTGAGTATTGGTTTGAATCCCTTTACTATCCAATGTATTACAAAATAAGAAGAGGCAACAAGATCTTTAAGCACAGAGAAAATGCCATTTATTATTTCCATATCCGCTCCCTATTCGAAGCATATGGTTGCCACACGGTGCCTCCAAGATTGTCACCCGTAAACCTCCTTCCCAGCTTCTTCCCAGCTTCTTCCCAGGTCATATCGTTGTCCTGTAGCTCCACTGAGTAAATCCTATGAATGGTCATCAGCGGCTTTACGGGATGACGAAATCCATCCATGCCATTATCTAATAAATATTAACTACAAGTGGTGATTTCAAAGGTATTTTTCTTTTTTTTCTTTTGTTTTCAAATCGAACAAAATGAACCTTTTTATAACTATCCAAAAAGTATGGGCTTTCATCGATTGGGAATCATCTTTTATCGAAAAATTTTGATTATTTTTAAAACGTAGTTTGGCATGAAAGTAAAATTGTTTTTTAAAGATTTGAAATGTTTATACATTCACATTTAATTTCAATCTCGTATTTTTCGAAATTTAATATAATAATCCATAGAATTATTAGAATAATATTATTACACACTAGCGGCAGGTGTTGACAGGAGATTTTAATTTGATTCATACGAATACGAAATCTAATGAGGACAACCTCTGTTTCTCTAATTGTGTGGCAAACTCCTCATGAATATTCAAATACTTTGCACGCATGTAAAGGTTTAGAAGATATGCATTGTAGGTAAATTTAAAGCAAAATATTTATTTTGTAATTTAAGAACATAGCATTTGTCATAAGTTTTAAATTGTACAACAAGCTTAAATTATTATTTCTGTTAAGGGAATACAACATTAATAGATCTTCTTGTAAAAGAAATGTAGAAATTTAATGTAAATGTCGTTTTGGGTTTCGTTTTAATAGAGAATTTTTAACTTAAAAAGCTCAAACCCTTTGGGAAATCTTGAGCCTCGTGAAACTCGACCGACAGATTTTAATAAGAAAGCAACCCATTTTATCAAAATATTTTGAATTTATTTGAATTTATATTTTTATAAATACAATCATACTTGAATATATCAATATTTTCTGAATAATATCGACAGAAAAATTCATAATTCATAAAATATTGCGATTGCAAGGTATATTTTTCTCGGAATATAAATATTTTTAATAATTGATATGCCAATATTTATTTTGAATGTTTTTTGCAATGGAACCCTTTTTCATCGAAAATTTGTATGTATTGTAAATTCAAAGTTTGCTTCGTTTTTCTTATGCAAAAACTATAGACGTTAAAAAAAAATTCTAGTCAAACATACCAGCGTAAAAAGGTTTTGCTTTTATAAATTCAAAAATTCTATCAATGAACAAATTGGATATATTATTTAGTCTAAATTTCAATGTTGCGCCATCGCTACTTATAGTATGGCTTATATAGATACATGAAAATGGCATTTTTATACAAAACAAATATTTTTGGTATAATTTTACCGATAACGAAATGCTACCATATTTTAATTATTAACTTTAAACTTTGACAATATGTCAGGCATCTTACTTGAACCTCATCTGTTGTTTCATACCCTGATTCACTTGTAACACACTTAACAAAACTATTAAAGCTTTAACTTGTGTAACTATACTTAGTTAAACTAAGTACGTATCCAAGCGTCACTAATTTAGCTTATCCATATTCCTTTTAAGCTATGCAGTTTGTTGCTCAGATAACCATCTTCACTACAGTTGTTAGAGTTTCTCTGCTACACCACGTTAATAAGGTACTAAACTTCATGTCGAAGCATACATGATACCATGATCGATATCGAATATTTATTAATATAACTCAGATACATTTTTTTTAAACATTTTATGTAATAGGTTATTTAATTTATAAATTCTCGAAAACGTACACTCAATTACGAAAGTTTCCTTTTTCCAGACAAGGTTTCATAAAATTACTGTTGATTTTTGAAAACCAACTTTTCCATAAGAAAAGGTCAAATATGGATGTGTATCTTGTGGTATTCAAAAGGGTCTGATGTCTGCAATGTTTCCCAATATCTCCACTCACTCAAATACGATAGATGAATTGTTTAATACGCTAATAGGAATCACAAATTGGCCACGACCTTTTATGCATACTGTGTTTGTCAAAACGTCAAAAATAATTTAAACCACAAATCAGGCATTGTTAAATAACGCATTATTGAAATGATCTACCAAGCGTTTCTGTCTTTCAAAATGGGACCGTATAAAGCTAAAATATAAATATATTATATATCTAAATCTGATAAAGCCTTTTTTGTAACATTCTGCCTTGATTTAATTAAATTAAAATAAAGCTAACGCAGCTGTAGCGCGCTATTCATAACATTCATAGATTATTATATCAACATATTTTCTTATATTCAATGTCTTTACAAAATTTATTTCAAATTATAAGCATACAGTTTTATCCGAGAAATAAGCCTTATTTAACCAATGCGAATGTATAAAATAAGATTTATTTTAAGCAGATGAAAAATTAGCTACCTTGTTATATAGAGATAAGTTGCTGCAAAATTAAGCTTCTGTTTTGTAATTTTGAAGCATGTTTTTATTCAAAATTTCGGAAAACAATGCTTTGACAAACATGTTTTGATTTTAATTGTATTTTAAGAAAATACCTTTTAATTTTGAATATTTGTAACCTTATTATCTGGGCTTAAATAAAAGTAATCCAAAACGAAAACTCTGAATAATAAATAAGTGCTTTTTTTGCAATTCGAAGCAAAGAATTGAATGGAAGTAAAATTAGGAAATTGAATTTTAAAACAAGGGTAAAAGTGGCATCGCAATCGACTACGAGCATTGCGAAAATTTAAACAGATTAACGATTCTCAAGAATCTTCAAAATCAAATATTTGCCACAAGTTATTAATATTCGCTCGATTTCTGCAAAAGTTGATATAATTTTAAAGAATTTCCTAAATATTATATCTCTCATATTTTCTCTTTTCACAAATTTTTATTTTTCAGTCAAATCATTACTTTTGACTCAGTACTCATCCATTGCTTTTGGAACTGTTCGACTTGTCTATGACTAGAAAATTTTCCAAAAAGTTTTCTTTTTTTTGGCCATGAATTTCAATTACATAAAAAAGGTTACACATAACATATGCAGATTCTTAAATTTTTAACATATTACTATAATATAATATCAAAATTATTACAATATACAAACACGGTGCGTAGTTATAATATATATTATATATGCCACTTTTTTAGCACTACTAAAAAATATTTTTGAGTATTATTTTTATACCATTTCTTTATCCATATGTATATTATAAATCGTATATTTTTTTTTGAAATAATGATTTTTCTTTTTGCCAAGAAACTTAAAATATTTTATAATAACATTTATATTATATGTAGTAAAAAAAGAATTTATTTATTTAAGCATGATGTCTTTCCACCATTAATTTACAGTAGCCACCTTAAAAGTGATAAGATTATATATTTAAACTAACAATCAAACCGTATTGGTAATAACACCATTAACATATGATGCAACATTATAATATACGCTTTGATATAATTTATATATGTACAAGCCATAGATCATGCGAAAACCTTCAATATTGAGCAATTTCGAGGTGACTACACACATGTACGCATGAATGAAAAGGACCGTAGAGTGTTGGTGAACATTGATTTGGGGTAAACAGCGTGTTCGAAAATTCACTTAATTGCAAATATTTAAAATAAATGAAAAAAGATCGAAGCAAAAAAGGGTTGTATAATGAGTGATTACAAATTAAACTCAATCCGAGGATAGATATACGCTGCGAGGAATTTGGAAAACAATTTATTTTAATTTTCAAACGAGTATGAATTTAGAGTTTTATTTATATTTCAGTTGAGGCATACATTGGTTCTGTTTATGTAGCAATCTCAATATGATTGAAAATTGTTTTTATCGTTAAAGTAGATGACGATGGTGCTTAATTTGTTTGTAGGTTTGAAATTTGAATCAAATTAAAAGGATGATTCATTACTAGCCAATCGTTGGACAGTTATCAAACTAACTCAATGAACTTGCTACAAACTTTGAAACAACTTTGGATAATCTAATTAAAACTTCTCTTTTTTAATAAAAAAAACCTTCTCATTTTGTTTTCCATTTGTATGTTCACACTTCTTTGACCCATAAATTACTGATTTTTAGAATTGTATTTTAGAAAACGTATGATTTTTTAATTATCACCTAATCTAAAATAAAATTGAATAGAATCCCAACAGAAAAAAAATATTATCAGTCAGTATTCGAAAATGTTCTTTTTCTAAATTTTTATCTCATAATAAACCAACTTACAGAATCTAGTAATCATATAGTATTTTTTCAATTGAAACTACGCATTCCAGAAATAACTTAGTAGCCTGTTTTTTAGTCTCAATTATAGATTAAAAAACAAGACTTCAATATTATTTTGTTAATTGCAATTGCTTTTAAGGAAACAGTAAAGAGACATAAACACGATAAAAAGTATAAATCCATGATTTTAAGTAATGATAAATATTTTATTATACCACTGGTTTACCAACGTTATTACAGCCTGTCACGTCCGCAAGATAACTTTCCCGACATTTATCCCGTCTTTTAAGATAACGTCAATTTTGACTTGTAAATAAAGATATTATAAAGCTTTCACTTTGTAAAGTTATTTAAATATTTTAATACCACTCTGTATAGCTTAAGCACAGTTCATGGCTCACTACTTCCTAGTGTTTGACAGCATTGAGAGCTGTAAGCAGATTGAAGAAGTATTGTTCTAGACTGAAAACATATAGGTAGTTAACTTAATTACTTGATCCGTTAATTTTTGTTTAATTAAAGTTCTTATTTATAAGTTTAATGTTTGTAGAATGTTGGCAAAAGATTAGTGTGATAAATACTATCACGCTACCAGCTCTATCCTTGAGCTACAGGCTACAGATAATTAAAAGTTTAGCAAGAAAAGTTTCATGTAGTTTTAATAAAATTAAATAATTTCGATAACTCATGAAATTGAAGAAGATTGACAATTACGACTAGCTTCTAATTAGCTGAAAATTAAATAGTTAAACAGTGTTTGTTTTTTGTCTTATTGGTTGCAATTCAGAGATTAAAAAGCTTATTTTCTCTTGTTGAATGGTTTTACGAGTTTAAAAAAGACATGTATCATTTTATTTAAAAACCAACAAAGTAAGAAATATTTTGATTCCTGATTTTTTGACAATAGCTTAATAATATGAAACAATAAATATGGGAGAAAACGATGATTACTTCTTTATATAACTGAGCAAACTGAAATTCCATTTCTACGAATTACAGACTTTGGTTAAAATTTCAGTAACTACCTACTTTGAAACTAATTGAATACAAGATACAATCAGAATTATCAACATTTTTTACACCTTCATTTTAATTGTATATTTATTTTATCCACAGAGCGAGAAGGGTTTCCCTCCAGCTCCAGATGTGACAGCGTGGACGGGAGTCGGCGGGACGACTCGATTGACAGGAGTACCGCCAAGAAGTGGACCACAACAAGTGTCAACTGTCATTACTAAGAGTACTCCGCCATGGCCAACACCAACTAGCCAGAGCTCTAGCGTCACAGGAAGTTCATCCAGTAAGTAGACAACATATTATTTATCAAATATAAAAAAAAACAGACACATGATATTTTTCGCTGTCACATAATGATATTTTAAATTTAATTTTGACAAAAAGATTTGTTATTTTCGGTGTCAAATATTTTGAATTAATCTTGTTAAACTGATTGATATCCTAAAAAAACAATATTTTTAAGAGATTGTTATTTGAAATTGGCTCTGTTTTTTCTTCCAAATCAATATTTTATACTAGTTTTGTTTTTTGTGTCTTCGGCGCATATTATCGTACCATATATATAATCGTATTAAATATTTGTTCAATTGCTCTTTCTAAATACAAAAACACTATATGTGTGAGAATTCCCAAAATAATGAACAAACATGTTATAAAATTAGCACTTATAAACATATAACTATTCTTGTAAAAACTGCCAATCCACCTCTTGACAGCTCCTAATAAATGTCAAAGGTCTCATAAATTAACATACAAATTAAATGAGTTTAATTTTAACGAGCGATTTTTCAGCATTGGAATATTCTTGATCAACCCAAATAACAACCAACAATTTCAGTTAATGCTAAAACATAAAAATGTATACTTTAACAATCCTTAATTTCGTCTTAAAATAAGATGGAATGTAGCTACATTCATTTATATTCATTTTATATCAAGATTTTTTTTTGAATGAATACATAAGAAATAACATACCTTTAAAAAAACCTGAATATATGAAACTAATAACTCATTAAAATTCTTGTCCGATATTTTATTCGGCTCTAATATATCTTAGATTCATATTCGTATATTGAATTGTGATGTTGTACTGCCTTACTGATATTCCGCCTCTCAAAAGGAATTTTACAATATTGATTTGAATCATATTCAAGAAATAAAGTTAAATAAATACCCAAAAGTTTTTATACACAGCATTCTGGAAACAAATTTCATCAAAAGAGATAATAATCATTATATTTTTTTTCAATATTATATTTTGTGACATTGATGCAAAAGGTGTTTTATGCTGACACAAACAAGCTGACAGGAAATAGATATATCCTCCCACACTTTGCCAATAAGATTGGTTTTGAAGTTCAGAAACACCCTTTTAAGAAATAAATGCGTATGGAAGTACATATTTGTCCGTGACAATTTAGCTTCACCGTGTTATTGATGTCGGAGGATGCGCGATCTTTTCAATAAAATCTCACCGACAATTTTCTGCGCCAAGTGACCTTTGAGATTTATTTCTTTAGCATAAATACTATCTGTATGATCAGAATAATTTTATATTTGATAAATAAAATCATGTGAAGTTATAAAAAAATATTAAATGTTTTTAAAGTGCATTCTGCCATTTAGAATGTGGATTCAAATAAGTTTATAAAAATACTCATTATTAGTCAAAACAATTGGATATCATTCACAAAATATTCCACTGACGCGGAAACAAATAGTGTATCATATAAAATTAATGTTTTCTTTGGAAATCAATTTCGTAAGCTATGATGATGTTTAAAAAGGTTAATATATATGGACAATTATTACTAACCACTTTATCATATTTAGTACAATCGCAATGAAAAGCATTTACAATACTAACTGAAATATAAGTTTTCTTATAAAACATAATGAATATGATTGATGCTTTATTCATATAATGTGATGATCCGATCCTGATCGCCGACTTTTTTTCTAGAAACTTCAATAAATAAAATTTATTTTATTCGTTCAGCTCTGTTGTACGCTCTGTAGTCGAGAGGCTTCTGCTGATAAACATTATTTCATCCATTTGGTAATTGGACGACTGGTTTCAATCCTAGAGAGGAAACTTTTATTAATAGACTTATCATTAAATTTTACTATTTTTATTAAAAGGCATTATGTCCTGTTTTTAAAATTTTCTAACTCACCCAATAAAATGATTAAAATGGGCTGTTGAGTTCAGTTATATTTGTGTCTTATCTAGTTGCATCTTTTATTTCTTTCCTTCTCTGTAGAGAGAAATTGAGCGCCTGACTTGAAACCACTCAAAAACAGCTGGAAAATGAATTTGGTGGAAATAAGGACAGTTAAAAATGTAACAGTCATCGATACACATGAAAAAAAACTCACATCTTAAATTTCTGTTGTAGGATAATAAAATTTCTGTAAGATAATTAAAAAAATGATGTAGGTAATTTTTACGTACCAGAGATGTTAAATGCGATGATATATTATTATAAAATCACACATTTTCCTTCAGTCAGATTTTTAACGACTCAAAACGCTATTCGGTTTGCTTTAGTTAAGTGGATATTATTCATTGAGTACCTGTAAATTTCAACGTAATCCAGTCAAAGTTTCTTGTGGATGTTTCGAAAGTATAACAGATTTTAAAGTTGCCGTGCTACAGTTTAAAAGTCAAATAAAAGCTTTCAGCCGATGCCTGCTTTTATTCAAAAATATTTTGCGCGCACTTATTTCGATTTTATAGACACGCTGAATAAAGAATAACGAGTCGTTTCATACGATTTACGAGGAAATACGGTTATGGTTTAGGGTGTTCTTGTTTATACATTTTTTTTATAGATTTTTTAGAAATTATGCACGTGTGTATCGTTAGTATCCAATTCTTGTCGGATACTGAATAATTATTATACCTTTTGTAAACAAAGGGATATTTATTGTCTGTTTTATGCTGCAATTTATTTTGGGCAAAAGTGTACTTATATGTGATAGTATTATACGATTTAAAAATTCTTAATACATAGTATTTCTCTTATCACAGGCAATAGTTGAACTACACACGACAAGAATATGCGTAACTGGTAATTGGCAAGATAGTAATCTGACAAGCTTTCAAATATAAATCTAATCTACACTGACTGACAAATTTTCTCATGATTTATCTGTAAAAAATAACACTTAACAGTATTCAAACACAAATTTTGGTATATTCTTTTTAAAATATATATCATATTGTACGGTTTTCATTTAGGCTAGCGTGGTGTATACTTATTAATGTTATTTATTTATGAGTAAATAAAATATTCTATAGATGCTCCAACACTTTATAAAAACCAAAAGTCTGAGTTTCAGTATTGTTTATTATTTATCTTTGATAAATAAATGTGATAAAAACACATTTATTGATGACAATAATTAATCACGAGGCGCAACGGCCATTATAAATATGGAAAACAATTTGATTTGTTTTGGTTATATCGCGTGAGCCTCATTAAAAATATCCAAAATAATTTGGTCTTCGTTTGATAAATGTTTATCATTAAATTTATAGAATGTATCAAAGAAAATTTTGTAAAATGCCATTATTTATTCAGGTTTGGTTCGTGTCAAGTTTTCTAGTCAAATCCTAAAAATCATATAAAATCAATTTTATTTTTATATCATTAAAGTACTTTTTTAAAAACAAATGACTTGTTTATAATCATTTAAAGACCCAATTGATTGGTTTCTTTTGACCTATTTAAATGAAATCCGTAGTAAAAACATTTAAACTGATCAATTGTTTTTTTTATAATTTGAAATATGTATTCTATGGTTAAAACTAGAGCTCATTTGTTTAACTAGTAAGAATTTAATAAGGCCATGTAAAAACGGGCGTCTAAAACTCTCGCATGTTGGATGTTAAAAAATGAATTAGTATTAAACAAACGTACGGTGGTAAAATTGTTAATTATTGAAACTGAGCTAAAAGTGATGAAGTCCATTATGTCCACGTATTAAATTAAATTTTGTAAGGATACATAAATATTGAACGCGTCTTTTATGACATAGAAATATTTTTCCGGGGAGAGAGGCCCATTAAACGTGTCACTCATCCGATTTCCAGTGGAAATTTATGTTATAAAGGATTATAAGTCATTTTTAAAACGTGCTATATGGGTGAGGCGCGAATCGTTTTCAGATATTTCTCGCCTGGCACTCACTCTTCCCACTCAGAGACAAGTACCTGAGTGATGGGATAGGGGAAGGGCTGGAATGAAACGAAACGATGCCGGATTTGATGGTGTGATAAAGAATCATGCATTGCCGCGATGGGAAATGGGGATAACGTGACAGGCTGTATGGCGTGCCCTGATTTGTAATTATTGTTTTATTCCTGAAAACTCTCTTATTTTCCCCCTATAACAAATTCCACTGCGGTCGATTAGTATGTTGACCTAATTATCAGGATATTTAAACTTTAAAGTCATATTAGAAAATACGATATAAAATTTGATGACTTTGTTATTTTACGTATCGTATTTTTAAGTGACATGTGTTTTGCCTCTAGAAAAAGCACATTTGAATGAAATATCTTTCTCAAAGAAGCGAAACTCGTGACAATTTTCAATGCAATATACAAATATGCAATATGAAATAACAATGTCATGAAATTTTATTTTAAATCAGAAATGAATTAAAATACAAAAAGTCACTCGAGACTTACTCGAAGAAATGACACACAATTAAAATCCATTTATTTTGCTAGGAATGAATCTTGTGGCCTCGGGTTGCTAGGAGGGACTTTTGTAATTTTTCTACGACTGTTAAAAAAAAAATACGTGCTTACAATTCAAATAGCTGCACGTAATACCAATGATCTATATGACTTATCATTAAATTATTTTAGCGCTGCAAGTTAAATTGTTAACTTCTTATCAGCTCGTCTTAAAATTAATTATGTTATCCAGATGTTGAATAATTTCCGAACGAATTGCAAGCTTTAATCGAAATATTTCTTTTGCTCTAAAATAGCGGCGAACTAAAATTTATAAGGATGTTTAAGCTATGTTATGTTAAAATTTGAAACGCAAAACCAATAATCTTCAAACTTATAATTGATTAAGGTGTTGCAATTTTGGAATAACATGAATTTATGCAATCCAGTTTAGTGTGTGTTTTGATATTAACATTATAAAATAAATTGAGATTAACATCAGTATGGCTCCTAGACATGTGGACATATTTATTTTTATTTTAAATAAACGTTAGTAAGACAGTCAGTCAGTTCTAAAATTTTCACACACTTGAAAGCTCAAAGATGTCTATGGACAAGGCTCAAGCACTCAGTGACAATATGTATGAATTGTACAAAATTTTAGCGGTTCAAATTTTATACGAAAATATTTGTAAATTTTCATAGTGAGATCAATAATGGAATCCAATGTGATGTGCTGTTTGACGTCAAGTTTTGAGTACGACACTGATGTGAGTGGATACATTAGTGAAACCGCCATCTCTACAATAACGTGTATATTTTCTTTAGGCTCACAGGGCATTCAAGCGAGTGTCGTAAATTGTTGAGCGTTTCTTTGTCTACGTTTTATTAAATAATAAGCGCTATATTTCTTTGGTTCTTTCTACAGGTTTCATTTTTTCTTCAAATATTTTTGCTGTCATGATCTGTGAAAAGTACATAACTTCAAACAATTGCCAAGAAATGATATCCTTGAACTTTGCGAATTCAATATCTGGATCTAGAATTAAGATTCAAAGCAATAATGAAATTTCATTATTAGCTGTTAATCAATATTTTTGAACATTTTCTGAGAATAATTATCTATTATTAATTTGGTGTTTAATGTGTGAGTATTCCAATAACATTCAACTCCCAATAATCCCAGAAGTTAAGCTTATGAATCCCGGGAGTTCACAAGAAGAAAACAAATGTAATAAAATAATTGAATTAATTCTATTCGTTTTCATTATATTTTGATCACAATTTATAAAATGAGAGAGCCTTCACCATCACGATGAATGAAAATATATTTAAAATTGAAATTCTACATTATTAAGAAGTCTTTGTGTCATATAACGTTTTCCGAAAAATCCAAAAGAAAATTTCAATTATTATAACACTTTTATTGTTTTAATTCATTTCTGCGTTGTTTATTTAGAGAGTAGAGACTGATTGCCATTCGATTTTTTCCGTCAGCAATATAAATGACAATGGAAATAGTGCCATTCAACGTTACTGTAACAAATTTAGTTTTCTTTTCAAGCCAAATCCTCAAAATTATAAGACCTAAATTTAAAATCGATATTTTACAAACAGCGGAAGCTGTGCGGAAAACTCTGAATGCTATTTGTCTCTGGAGAAAATCGAGTTCTCCAATGATTATTTGCGCTTGGCCTACCTAACATTGGGTTATTTTACCGTAATTAATAAAATCTATGCATTGTGTCTGTTTAATTTTATAAAACACAAGTATATTTAATGTTTATGACTAGATAATACCATTTTTCCAGTTCCAGTATCATTCAGTTGCGCATTTTTTTCATACTTAATGAATCTCAATCACAATTCTTTTATATTAAAAAAGAAAAATTATATTATTTTTAGTTCAAAAGTTAACATTGTAATGTGTTTGTACAGTAATAGTAATTGTCTGAGTTATTATTTAACTAAAATTAGAAAAGCTTTTAACAGCATTGGTTCTCTGTTTTAAATGCGTTCAATTAGAAAGCTCGCAAGTTAAGTAAAACTACCATAGCATAATTTGTTATAACGCTGCAGTAACTTGTTATGGACTTAGACATAAAACATTAACTGGTTTACTACAAAGTATAATATATGGCCACAATTTCAGAAGATTTACAATTAAATAGCGTGGTTATCAAAGTCTGGTTTATTTTAGAATTTTCATGTAGCAATATTGTTTCTACAAAATAAGGATTTTTCACTATTTAAAGCTATATATCGTTGGCTTAGGATGTAAATCTAGCAACTTCACATACAATAATTTAACTTGAAAACTTAATTTATTTTAGATCGGGCTTAATGAAAAGCCCATTAGTTGATTTTTCTTTTCAAATAGTTCAATATTATTTTATTTCGCATACATTATAATTGACAATTGAAAAATAAACACAAGATTTTTTGCTGGTAGAATTAGATTTCTTACAAATAAAAAAAAAGTCAACCTTGCCATTTGATTCTCTTTTTCGGAATTATACGTAGATCCATGAGTTGTAATCGACTGAATTTTTGTTTTGTAAATTATCGTTACTATAAGAAAATAGTCAGAAAGAAGTCTTTTCATTGTTATGGTATTTACTTGGTAGAACGCCGAAATCATTTGAAAATAAATCAAGCTATTTTGTTGCAGATGCCGTGATTCCGAAATAGCCAATCAACTGTATCAAAGTATATGATTATTGTATCCTTAAATTCTTCGCTCTTTTAAATCATAAAAGATTTCTTTTTTCTTCATAAACATACACAAATAAAGCAAAAACCATCTTTAAGCTCTTTCCCCGTTTCACGTCTGGAGGTTAGTTAAAAGAAAAAGTTCTCCAATGAAACAGAATTGATTATGAAGACGCCCCAAATAATATATTATATTAAGCGTTAATCATTGATAAGAATATTCTTGGATGCTCAGTTTACCAACTAAGTATCTTCGTTAAAACTTAATGTCTTTCGATTCCCAGTAAATGAAAAGTAAATTGTCACATCGGTGATGGGCACCATTCAATTTAATTTTTCATTTATCCAGTATTTATTGCAGCCATTAGAGTTTTATGACCGCAAAGGCTTTCGGCTATTTGGTGGGATAAACGTATTTTTTAATCTATTGAAAATTAATCTGATACCCACTTGAAAGATTTTAAATACTTTTTTAAAAGTTTGTTTTGATTTTGCGTTCAAATAGCACACAAAGCTTTTTTTTACACTTTTAAGTCACGCTTAATTTTGATAAACGAGGTGTTTAAATGCTTTTTTTAACTCTGCGAATATTATTTGTAGAAATGTCAAAATGCGTATTTTGCGTAGTGAATATTCAGGTGGAATGTTAATTACAAGAGTTTTTTGAAATACAAGATTAAATTTACTCTCCATTAGAGGAAAATTGGAACACAAACAAAAATTTGAAATGAATTTTTAATGTTCGCTGATGTTCTATTTTAAAATAACGTACAAAATATGATGAGTAAGGGTAGAAGTTGAAGAGCGTGATAAAATACAAATTCTGGTAAACAAAAAAAGTTTTTTACCAATTATTTATTTATTTTTAGTAATTGTTAAAACTATTCTTTATGATTATATTACGGTGAAAACTGACACTTATTGGTTGGAAAACATTATATAAAACAAATAAAACACATTTTGAAGTACTATTACAGATCAGGACCAGCTTCACTCATCGCAAACATTATCAACTGACGACATTAAAACAAGGCTATTTAAGTCAATATGAGACAAGGGGTTATAAGCAATCGCGTTAAGAAAAATAACAAGAATTTTATGTACATACATATGTGAAAATATATATTCAATAATTAAAATGTTGAAGATTACTAGCAAATTGAAATGAAACTCGAATCTTTCATTATACCAACACAAAAAACACATTAAGTAAATTGGATCAATAAAAAAGTTACCCAGTTAAGAACATTGAAGATTCAATTCAAAGATAAACGAACATGAATTTTTGGTATAGGATAAATTTTATGTGTATCAACTAAACCGTCTAAAGTCTAAACGATACGCGACATTGAAATAACATGTCTAGATATAATAACCTACTTATGAATAAGAAGCATTTTGTTCAATTTGAAGATATGTGTAATAAAAATTTTAATCATCCATTTGCAATACAAGGCATTTATGAATTTCCAATTCAAGACTTCTACTGTTTTCATTTCAAACGAGAACCGTTTTTTACTTCGTCGCTTGATTTGAGTAAGAATGTGGACATAACCATATTATGAAATGGATTTGCTAGTTGAAAAATCATGAGCGTATGTATACATTAAAAGAGTATAAAAATATCTGCGTCAAGATACATATGTACATATATATTTTAATAAAAAAGGGATTAAATTATTTCTGCCTAAACTGGCTTGGCGGTAATAATAATAAATTACTCAGTCCGTAATTAATCGATAAATTTGATGAATTACATTTTTTTTTATAATTGCTTGTATAATAACAGGCAAGTTCATAAGGTCTGTATTTTTTTTTGGAAACAGATGGGCATCCAAATAATTCATCAATTTCTTTGGCACGAAATCTTATCTTCAATATTAAACTATCGAACTTTATTTTTTTCAATCCTATAAGTTCTTATTATCGAAACGTTTCTTAAGAAATCTCTTACATAACAATTTTATTTGCCTTCGCATCGGCTAATAATTGACAGGCGAAAAATGTCGAAACGAATTCTTATTTAAACAACAGCAAAAGCCTTTTAGCGGCCCTTATGGCTCTACCAAAAAACTTATCTCTGTCGTAGAAATAGTAAAAAAGTGTTTTCTGCATTTTCGCAAAGACTTTTATGACGCAAATTTATGTTTCTTATTCTAATACGACCACGAGTGTGGCTTATGGCTGGAAAACGTATAAAACTGGGTGGCGATCGTTAGGCGAATCACTGTCCAGCAGACGAAAGTATTAAATTAAAGAACATAGTTAGTAACAGGCTGATACATTATATTATTCGAATACAATTTACTTTTTGAGTGTTTAGCTCTAAATAAAAAGTTAATTTATCGACAAATCTATTATCATCATTAACGAAAATAGTATTTTAACAGTTGAATGAATGTATATCATTAGCATGCTTAATCACTGTCAGGAAACAGTTGATGAGGAAAAATGAGTCATTTGACAGAAGTTAAAAATTTATTACGAAACCAATTTTCCTAAGAAATGAAATTACTAGGCACATACCAAATATTATAAAATAATTCTTAGGAAAAAATGGTTTAGTTTTTTATTAAATAAAGATTTATATATGCATTGCATATTTCGTTTATGCAAATAAAATTTTAATTTTTATAAAAGAAATATTTAATATTGTTTGGTAATCGATGATATTTTTTTCCAATATATATCTTTTATTGGCAATAAGAAACAAATTTAAAGAATGCTTAATAATGCTTGTTTGAATATCTAAAAGATTTTTAAATAAGCGTGAAAATTAACTATTGATATGATATCGCTTATTGATTTTGGAAAACGTTCAAGTATTATATCGGAAGTATAATCAACATTAAGGCTTTGACTAAAGCTGATGTGATCATATAAATTCCGATCAGACGAAAAAGATTTTTAAATGTCGTCCGAAAAAAAAATTCGAAAGATATTTTCCGATACTATTGTAATCCGATGAATACAACTAGCAAAGAGTGTCTCTTTGTAAATTTAAGCATCGAAACTTTCATTTTAGTATCCTTTTTCTAGAGCTTAGCAACAACAATTGAACTCAAATTAAAATCATTGAGACAATTGATAAAACACAGAATAAAAATAGAATATTTACCACTTTGGATAAGACTTGCTTAGCAATTTCGCATAAACAAAAAAATTATAATCAACGATTTCTCAGGATATATAAATAGAGTAGTGCAGTATATGACTATGATATTTTTGGCCCATTTCCATATCAAAATTTTCGGAACTCTTTTAGTAATTACACATTAAATAAATAATTATTGCACATTAGACATTAAATGCCATGTCTTATTTAACTAAATGCATCAAGTATGCAAGTTTTTTCGTTAACACTTTCTATGATTCCTTAACTATTGAACGTACGAAGTAATTAGGGTTGAGAGGTGATTTAAACGGTGACCGGGTGCTTCAAGGGGAAGGTATTAATGTGGAGGGTTATTAATGACTTGTGAAAAAGCGAAGAAGTCGCAAAGAAAATAAATTTATGGCAAATAAGTCGTTGGTCTAATATTTATTAATTATAAACGAATAGAACCTTACGAATCTAAATAAAAGTTACAATCAATGAAAATAGTGCGCACTGTTCTTGCTCAATATTTTTTTAATATTCTTCCACCAAAGATCGACAATAAAAAATGTTAAATTTATGACGATTTATTTTACGTTATGAAGTGATTAAAGTTATTGGATTTTCGTTCGATTCAATAGCTGAATCCACGAAATATTCTCAAACGAAGATTCATTTTTTTTTTTGGTTTAAAGTTCATGTTAGTGATATTTGCAATCCTCTACCGACCATCCAATTCTATAAATAATCATTTTTTTTCAAAGAGTTGAATAAATTACAGCAGTTCTTGTAATACTCACACTAGCTGAAGAAATGGTTTTTAAAAGTAAATTGAAGCACTCGGTAAAGTAAAAGTTTAAAACACAATAGCATGGGAGTCGTTTTTTAAATCTTTGTTTTTGATAACACTGGTAGAGAGGTAAAGGTTTATGATCTCTCATCGTAGAGTAGATACAAAAGCCAAGTAAGCAGTTGCATGTTTAACCGGGTTAATTGCTTATATGGTATTTAAGGCATTGCGTTACGTTAACCCTTGCTTCATCCGTCTGGTACGCTGGCTTAACACCTCTCGTTAGCACACAAAACATGCTTTCTTTCTAGTCCTAAGAGTTGTAAATACCTGAAAACCAACTCTTGTTCCGATCCTTGTAATTACATGTACCTAACAACGGTAAGAGACAGGGATTATTTTGACATTAAAAAAGTTTTTGAATTTTTAATTTGTCGCAAAAAAAAGGATTAAGTGTAAGACTTTGTACATTTAAATAAACATTTTATTTTTGAGGATTTAACAATGGACATTTACCATTTTATGAACTAAGCCTGCCTTTTTTGCAATAATGTTTTTAAGGGTGACGATCATATTTAAATTTAATAATTTTGAGAACCTTGCACAAAGCGACATAAATGAAAGCAACATGTGTAAGGTACAATTAACTATGAATACAATATTTAGAAATGGGTGTAAAACGATGGTTTTTGTGTCAATTGTTTTATTCACAATTTTTTTCTAACCGAGGTAAACTGTTATTAGATTTGTGTTTATAAGAAAGTATTAAGATAAATATTTTCAAATTGTTTATTTTAAATATTTTTTCAGAAGATGAAATTCTTGATATAATAGAACTAACAAGGTTGCGCTCGAAATTGAATGCCTTTTTTTATTTATCCATGTAATTTATTATATGATAGGAAATTGTTTGAAGTCTCAAAATATAAATACTTTATCTAACTCAAACAAGGCATCTGGTTCTTCTTTTTTGAGGAATTATGAAAAAATACTTACAATAACAAAGTACCTAACTTTTAGAAACTTACAATTTATTCTATGGATCAATAAATCATTTAAACAACAACGTCATCATAAGAAAGCTTAATGTTATTCTTAATTAGGTGGCGAATTGTTAATTATTTAACAAACTAAGTCGTTAATGTCTAGTGCAAACTGCTGGAATAATTTAATATTCTCAGGAAGGAAATTAATATAGTTCTGATAATGTCAGCAGTTTGCGAATGAATACGAGCTACCTGGAGAACTTATGAACGTTCTGAAGTAACCTTATGATTTAACATATTATAGTATTATTACGCCCAAGCAATTGCATGCATTCCCAGCCCTCTCATTGTAATAGTGCAATGCAATATGGGAATAGTTTTGCAAAGCGACTGCGAAACTTGACGTATTAGTTTGAGTGCATGATAAAACGTTAAGCGATAGTAAAGTATATGATAAATATAAATTACTAATGGGTCATAAAATTAAACGTGTCGACAAGTATTCTTTATGTTTTATTTAGTTAATAAATTTAATATGACAGAAATTGTTGAAAACGTTATTTTTAGTCTGAAAGATATCGTGTCATTCAGACAAGAATAAATATAGTAGAAAAGCCTAGTTTCCTGGGATACTATAATACTTAGCTATTTAAAGTTTTTAACTCTTACGTATGCCGCGTGTACGTGAGTGAGTTTAGATTTCAGTAGAATACACTATCCTGAGTTTTAAAGTAGATTTTGTCGAAACTTTCTCGGTAGTTTGCTTGCCAATTTGTATCTAAACATTAAGTAGGCCATACATTGAAACAAATAATCACATGCTTCAAAAAGCTTCCATAAAAATACAATATAAAAAAATAGAATAAGATTTTTATAATTTAGTGATAAAAAACTATTGCTACCATTAAAATGGCTAGCCGTCTTTCAAGTACTCTTGCTATTGTGCCATTGATTAAAAAAAATCACAAGAATGTAACAGATCACCAGTTTTTGTTGGCACATTTTTTCTCAGGCTTCAATAGAAAACATTTAAAGGAAAGAGTATTTATTGGATCCAAAATCGTTTTCCTCATAAGTCCTATAATTGTGAAACATTATATATACATATCACCATAATAATATTTCATATCTTTATTATTCAACTTTGGTTAGTAGTCTTTGAATATATTGAAGGGAAAATTTATTCTCCGGAAAAATATGGTTTTCAGGACGTTACCGTGCTTCTCTCAAAATGTGTATTAATCAAACAAATTGATAGCTTTTGTTTTTGAAGACGTCTGTCTCAACAGTCATCACTCATTTTAAGTCGAAAACGAAAACATTTGCTTCGTGGTATTATTGTCATCGTCAGTATGAAATTCTGTTAGTACCCAAATATAACCGTTTCATTACATTACTTGATGACGTCGCAGATTATATTTTACTAAAAATATTTGAAAATAGGGACATATTTCTGTAAAAAACGTTAACAACTTTGGTTTATATTATAAAGCTTCAAACTGTCTTTTCGGCAAGAAGACCTTTTCACATTTTCATACAGGTTGTGGGCGTTATTCTCCAAGATCTAAAAGGTTCATAATACATATATATAGACTAAATTAACAAAATTCATCTCTGGTAAACAAAGTACGTAATTTATCAAACAAAACACTAATCAAGTGAACCGACCATCGTCTAGCCCTTATTTTATATTTTAATTAAATCAATAAATTGGCAAAAATCTATTTTAATGATTATATGTTCGTAAACGACGAGTATCTAACTAATTCAATATAGCACGGTAAACGTCTCCGTCATCGAAACATATTTATTCTTCGATCAAAATATTATACATCATTAAAAATAAGCGTTTGACCTTTCAATAATTCAACTCGTGAATAGACATGGACAGTTTTATAATTATTACAGCAATAAGTATTTTTAAAAGTATTCAGAACTATTGCAAAATCTATCATGCTGACATCAAAAAATTATACCATGTTACAAAAACAAAAAAAAATGATTGAACTTTTAAAATGCGTAAGCCTAAATAACGACATTTTAAAAACACTTTTGTATCAATACCGGACCACGGCCAAGTGTTTGAATCTAAAGCTTAAATTGTCTAATCATTAGGAGACTCGAAGCTTTAGAATACCTTGAGGTGCATATTAACGGAGATGGCTATTCAAGTAAGCAGCTCACTGTCAATTTAAAGTCACTGAACACTGTAAATAATGTTAAGAAATCATGGTCGTATATTTGTTATGCGTAGTACATACTATGTATGCATCCTTACGATTCTGAATAGCCGAAGGCTAGCGACATGAAATATCACCGTACCCGAGTTTTGAAAAAAAGGTTTTCGATTACAACTATACGATATTGCAATGAATCTGGAAATAAGAGAACAGACAATGCTTGAAGTCCAAAATTTAAATGCGGTAGTCCTGGTTGGGCACACGCTTCGGTCGCTCCCTTGGGGCTTGAAATCTACCGGTCTCTTCTTCCAACCGGTCGGATTTCAGCGTCTTATACAGTTAATGACTATCCATTTGTGAACTTATAACAATGTGTGGCACACGGTGAGCTACATAACGCCGGTTTAACTTGAGAGGAAGCAAAGAAGTTGGCGTGAGACACATGATAAATAATGTTGAAGACATTTCATATATAGAGTAGGCTCACCAAAAAAGATAATCTGATTTTTAATATTCAATAATGATCTATTTATGAAGTGAAAGATTTTATAAAAGTTCACATCAAATAAATCATTAGGTAATTAGAGATTTAAATGTATGTCACTGAAAATCATTCTACCTACAAAATATGCTTTTTCAAATACAAAACAATAATAACAGTAATTTAGTTCTTCTTAAAGCTTATTTCGAAACAAAATATAATAAAACACGGTAATCTGTTTTGTTTTACGCAACGTCTGGATGTAAGAAATTATTCCGTAGATTTTCAGAACGATGTTTTTGTATTACAATAAGAAAACATGTTTTTACCAAGCTTCAATATGAGTGATATTACTTTGAAAATTATTCCGATTACTGGATCGGTGCCAACGTATCATGTTAAACGAATAAAAATGCTAGAGCCTCAGGATGATTCTTGATAAAAAAAAATACTCATGAGAACACTGATAGTAATAATAGTCACGGCTAATTTACTTCATAAAGATGTGATAATAATATCCTAAAGTTTATTTATGATAAAAGGGTAAAGAATTTCTTACGTCCGCATTATTTATTAGTTGTGTCAACTATACGTACATGCTGCTTTTATAACTTGACATAGAGTTCAACTGTCTTTCTATGCTTTACGATGAAACTTGTTATAAAGAGATACGGTTTAGTACAAAAGTGTATTTTCAACTTAATACGTGTCTTACTTAAATTTAGTGTCCCATAAAGAACATCACTTCATGTTAGATACAATTTTAATAAACGTGCATACTTTGCCACGATTTCTGAGGCTTTTTGTTTGAGCTGTATGCTAATTCCTGAAATTTGGGGATCATCTACCATTAAGAAGCTTGTAATTATTTGATTTTTTTTTCTTTTCAAATGGCACGATTATCTTTTGATTGAATTGAAATTAATTTGACAGAGCTACGCTATTACAGTCATCCGCAACAATTGTGTGATATTTTTGATAGCGTGATAGCAGCAATACGTCATATCATAAATATTTTTTTTTTATATTTGTTATTAAAAACAAATATTTGGTTAAACATGTTTAAAGTTCCATATATTTTTAAAATCACGTTTATATTTAATAAATATTGCATGTCATAACACGATTCAAAGAAAAAGAGCAACATGAGCAAATTTCATAATACATCTGTAGACAACATTTAAATTTCTCGTGAATTTATATCTTATATCTATATACTAGTTAAGCGAAGCGAGGACAATTCTTAAAGGTTATATATAAATTAATAAGTGCTAAAACAACATTGCAATACTGAAAAGCTTTTGAACGAATTTAGCTCTTGAAAACTGATTTATAATGTTAGAATGCATATTTTACAGTGTTTATATAAAACAGATAAAGATGGAACTGAAGAGGGCACACGAATGTGTGTTATTTATAAACAAAGGCAAACGGCAAATCTATAAAAATAATAAATCCATGAGAATCTTTTGAAAACATTAGTTATACGAATATAAATCATCTTTGCCTATTTTTCGTATTCCCACACGTCTTATTGGACTTACTTCCCTGTCAACCCAGCAAAAACAGGAAAAGGTTTTTTACGTAAAAGTCTCTTGAGAATAACTTATATAATTCTCTTACTGAAAGACGGTTGTATTTCACGCAATACTTTCGATAAGGTCACATTATAGTAGAAAAGAAAAACTAAAAAAAGTTAAAGTAAACAGCAATGGGAAAATATTTTAAATGGTTTTATTGCGTTATAATCGAATATAATTCTATCAACAACAAAAAAATCGGTTTTATCAACGTTTTACTGCAATTATTTTTATTGAAAGTGTAATATCTCTACAATATTCTACAAAAATAAACTCATCGCTGATATTATCCTTACGGTTTATTTATCCTTAGTCTAAGTCAGCCTTGTCCAACAGAAATCGTGGGTGGGCCAAATAAAATATTACCGGTAAATGGTGAGCCGCATAAAAAAACAAAACAAATGTTATAAAAACAATTTATTAATTAATAATTACAATGACGCTTTTTTATTTAAAAACAACCAAAAAACTTATTTAAACATTTCATTTATTTAAAAATTAATGTGTCACTTGTTTTTTTATACTACTTGATAATTTATTCGATGCACATCGCAGTTGATTGATCAAGTTTTCATCGGCCAGACTGTTGCGACATTTCGTTTTTACTATTTTCAATTTAAAAAAAGAACGACTCACAGCGATATGTGGTTCCAAATGCAGCTGTAATGTACATTGCCAGCTTTTTAATTTTGGAAATTTATCCTCGAGGACATATTTCTGATAAAACTCATGTTTATTTCCTTCAAACATGCATTTTAACTCGATGTTTGATTGGAGGTCTATTAACTCCATTTGCCACTCACAATTGGATGTCATGTCATACACAAAATGGTGATATAAATTCATGCCCCTGCTTTGTTTTGTTTGATTTATGAATAAAAAAATGAATAAAATATATTTGTAGAAGGCTGCAAACTCCAATAGAGCGGCAGAAAATATTAAATTGGGCCGCTGAAAATCTTAAATTGGACCGCATGCGGCCCGTGAGCCGCGTGTTGGACAACGCTGGTCTAAGTCATTACGTATGCTCTGTATTAATTGATAATCATTTTCTCATCGTCGATCATCTTAATATTATATAAGCCAGATAAAGCTTTTGAGGTTAATACATATAAATTAAAACTGGCTGTAATTCATTCGTTTAAAACTCTTTTCGTGATTGACCTATGAGATTTAAAGTTTGCTAAGCACATTTAGATAAAATAATAAATAGTAATAAGAATTACACGTTCTTCAATGAATATAACAATACCTAAAAGTATTAATTTTGGGCTTTGACTCATGGATCACACAATACGATTTCAACCTAACGGCTCTGCTAAGAACGCCATTTAATTTAACCAGCACTCTGATAATCAGCATATGAGATTTAATACTGTTTGAAATGATTAATCCACTGAGTATGCCATCATTTTCATTTATCCATTTCATTATTCGAAACAAGAAGGTATCCTACGATAAAGAAAGCGACAAATTTTAATTTAACACTAATTAATGAAATATACATTTATAATGCACTTCCAAAGAGAATCCTTTAGTCCAATTTTCGCTGCTTGGTTTTAGCTTTGCAACCCCGTATGTATGTAGGTAATATTGTACAAAACAAGCTTAGCTTTGCTATTATGTACATCGAAATACCTTTTATGCAAATTTTATGGCTGATTAACGCTGCTTAGTCCGCTGCTACGCCAACTTTCAATTTATTTTGTTGAATAAGTTCTAAATATCAGCACCCACAGTGAACACAAAAACATTCCAGCTTCCTGAAATATATTATACATATATACATTTCACATAGGGCATTTGCATACTAGCCCAAAATTATTGCCACGAGTATTTTTTGTTAGATCAGTGGCTACTTGTGGTATCTAATTCATTTTAGATGTAAATTAGAATAAATCTTCTCCGTACTGGTAAAATAATTTATAACTGCAAATTAGTTAAAAACTATTTTTCATTATATAGAACAATGCAAAAAATACCAATTCACGTCAAAACATCCAGAGTAGAGACACTAGTACGATTCGAAAAAAATCATGAAATTCAAATATGATATCTACATAGTTTCGCATGCACAGCTCAACAGATTTTTATTTTTGAGTAAAGCGTTGTTTGCCATTGAAACAAACATTCAAAACAGACTGAATTGAAACCAGTATTTTAGATCGATGAGTTTGGATTGTTTGGAAGATGCATACACATTCATTTTAATAAAAAATGACCTTCCATTTTACTAGGTAACTGAAGTATTTAGCGATTAAATTAATAATGAAGTACTGCCGTGTCTCATTTTTCAACAAATTGGATAAATAACGATAAATTTAAATATTTGAATGTTATACATTTGGGTTGTGCATTGTACGTGATGATATGGTGTGTTTTAATGGTTGAAACAAAACACAACCTTACTTTGATTAGTGAATAAACTTTTGGAAAAATATTATGATATACAGCATTGACACGATGACCAATATAAATTGATATCATAATTTTTAAATACAACAAGTGATTTTTTCAGTATTTTTGATACATTTTTGATTCACTTGTTGAATTTTTCTCTGGTTTTGACTAAATGTTGACTTGTAAATTTTGAAGATATATGCCCTCTGATTTTTAACACGAACTTATCTCATTTTTGACAGATAAATAACCGAACTGGTTTTCTTTGTAATCAAGATTCTACGTAAGTTGAATCGGAGCATTACAGCGGTGTAAGTAATCGTTTGCGGAGGGCATGTTGATGTGATATCTAAAAGTAATTTACTTTTACGACACTCTTTCGTATAGCGAAAAACGTGCACCATTTTTACGGCTAATTAGTAAAGCCTTTAACGAAGATATTTTCTCTAAGTGCAGCTAATTTACCAGAGACAGCATTTGTTTCAGAAACGAGTTTTTTTTGAGGCATGTTAAATTTAGATATGCTCCTTATATCAACTCATAGCAAAATATAACATTGATCATTCAAATAAAACACATTTCTTATGAAACCAACCACAAAATAATAATTTCGTCGTCCTCAGGGAAGAACTTACCAACCAACTAAAGTAAAATCATTGATACTAGGATTTTTATCTACTTGAAAAATTTTAATTGCTACAATTAGAAAACGACGACACAGAAGGAAACCATTGTTTTTGTGTTTATGTAGAATATATTAAATTTAAACACATAACCTTGTCACAAACACGTGTCACAAATAGTAACACAAAACGTAGAATAATTAAAGTAATTTAAAATATTATATGTAACGTTCTTAAGATAGTTCGATAGATTCGATAACGGCTTTAATAATTTTTGCTATTTTTAAAAAATACAGTTCCAAATTGAAAGATTTATAATATAAATATATATGAGATTATAAACTCATTTTGAGCAAAACCTGTATTTAGTGAGGTCTTTTTGAGGGCGACGATATGACCCAAAATCGTTTTGCTTTAGCGAGTGAGCATAGGTCAGTTAAAAAACGGATTAAATAATGCTTATAAATAGATTATAAATATTATAATAAGAAAAACCAAGATAGCATTATTTAAATGTGTTACACATTAAATACGAAATATTACACATATAATAACAATTAATTTATAATTGTAATATTATTTCACAAAGAATTTATATAGGAGTTGAAGACCACTATCATTTTACTTTAAGAAGGTAGTTTTATTCAAAAAATATTTTTACATTATGTTCAGTATTATCTTTAAAAAACTCTCTTTTGTTGCCACTTTATGAATCCACAAATAAATATACGACATACTTCCCCTGTCTTGGATAACCTTTTTTGGACCTTGGAAACCTTCCTTGCCCTGTTTCACAAGACCCAAGACTGGCTTCCAGATCTGTATCAGTATTATCTGCTAATCTTTGAGCTTTCTAGATGTATTATGTTTTACAGTACATGATTAAATCTGTATTTATGAACAAAATGATAAAAGCATTGGCAGATGTCCTCTTTGATTACTATATTTTATACATTTAAGTAATTAGAGTTAAATGTTTTGTAAAGTATATTTAATGATGTTTATTTTTATAACAAATTTCACCTAATATAAAATTCTTTCTTATTTTCAACGTGTTTATAATAACTAAGTTTATTAATTATAAATAAATAAATTATAACTTAAAAAACAACATATTCCTGTTTTTACGAGTGGCACGCATTTATCTTTCAAACTGTGTTGGCAAATAAAATTATACATTACATACTTCTTAACGATTATTATTACTTATTTAATGGCTAGTTCCAAAGTAACGACTAGACTAAACACGTTTCAAAACATTGAGACATTGAAAATATGACAGGAGGACACAAATTCCAATTATTTTTCACCCTTCTCGCTCCATTCTTGTCGCCACCGTTAACGAGACCAAATAAAGAAAAATGGCCCCAAGTTTTTAGATTGAAGACATTGTAAATAATTACATAATAATGGTAATACTAGATGGAAAATGTAGCTAAGTGACGATGTAAATCTTCTGAAGCTTGACAAAACTAAAATCAAATGGTTTCTCATTTTAGTTTTTTGTAATATATCAGCTGTAAGTGATAGCGTTGAGCAAAACCGGTTCCGATCATTTCTAAATGTATGTAGAACTTGTATTTTTTTTATTCTAATTTTTACTATCTTACTGAATCTAAATATAGAGTCCACAAGGCGAGCTCCTATTTTAATCTATCTTAGTTGTTAAAAATTAGTTTATTTAAATACGATGCATTTTTACCAAGCATTGACAGTTAACACATTTCAAGTGAGGTAGAATACTAATAATCTTGGACAAAGGAGGTAACTATCACGAATGATTTTAAACGAACTCCATAAATTTATTAATATATTGATGGTTTTCGTTTCCTTTAAAACTAATACTGTGTTAATGTATAGCGCGGATATAAGTATATATATAATATTGATTTATGTATCACAAAATGAAAAAGCTTTTACGTCTGAAATAATAATTAATCAACCAATATCCACTCAAAGATAATTGATTTACGCGGTAGCAAACCAATTTAAGCTCTTAAAAATGAAATTATACAACATGGAGATTTATTTTATTATTTCAAAACGAAATATAAAATATACTACAATCCAAATTAAGCCTTGGTGTTGAATTAACCGCTACGACACTATGATGACAAAGGTTTGCTTAGAAATAAAGGTAGTAGTTTAAGCAGGGAAGTCACTGTTTTATACAATTTGTCTAGAGAGACAGCTGGGATTTTGGATGACTGATTAACTGACGCTTTCTACCAAAATATTATCGAACCTTTGCGTGAGAGATAGTGCTATTCCTAAAATACTTCTAAGTTATCCGACAAATTATAAACGGGGTACCAAATTTGTAGACGAAAAATAACAGTTGAAAAATAAATCAAAGTTAGTGAAAATAAAATTATATGATGAGACGAATCCATATTGTGTAGGTTTTACAAATTTAATTGATTTATAATTTTCGTTTCGATCTGTTATAGCAAGAAACTTTATTTTCTCTAACACAAACAAGTACTTTGATACATTTCTGAAAACAATGTAAAATTAATGTTTAATTTATGTCATATTACTGAGTGTGTTTGTGAAGTTAGTATTGATTTTAAATGTGTTTGTATTAATTATTAAAACTATTTCTTAAAATCAAATTACACTAAAATTTTGTCTTGTATTGTTTTTAGGGTGTTCATGTAAAAAATTGAAAATTTCAAACAATTCGTACAAATTTTAAGAATATATTACGAAGTTTGTGTACCAAAGGCGATGAAGTAAAACGAATGATATAAGCAATTGTAGTATTAACTGGTTCAAAAATTGGAGCCAAAGACTCTCTTTATCATAAAGAAAAAAGGTAGAGGTAGACGAAAATATTCTTAGCGGTAATATGCTTAAATCTATCCTAGGATATAAGAGAGAAAATGGCAATTTTATAAATAATAATTACAGTAATAATTTTATCAAAAAGATTTAATTTATCCATGGGATGGGAAGCATTTGAGATTTGATCCACGAGTAAATATTGAGCGATAAATAGATGGTATATTTACATAAATTATAACAGATCATATCTTTATAATATTAGAAAACTGATGGAAATGCTTACTGAGCGAAGCCAATTTTGATCAGATGCAAAAATGTTGAAGAAATACTGAAAATAGTTTTTTTCTGAAAATTTATACTTTTTCCATATTTCTGTAGGTATATTGTCTAAAATATATTCATTGTTGCATAGTATTTTTTATTTAATGTGAACACTTTTAACACCAATGCTAATATTCTTACATTTGAATGAATCGATAGCGAATTTTCTTTATCAACCTGCAACGCTTTGTTTGTTATTTCATACAAATGAATATTACACTTTGTGTGTATTAAAATCGACTGAAGGATTAATTTATTTTGAAATTCGAATTTTATTGATTTGTAGCGTTTTTGTTTCTTTCTACAAGTTCTTTTTTTGAAAATCTGTTTATTCTGTAAAACAAAATCAGTTCGTTCATTTCTTGCCTCGTCATTTCATAGTTTATTGATGTTATTAAAATCAGACTATTTCACATTGATTACAAGAAAGTGTTTTAAAATATCGATAAAACGTCTCGAGATGGACTTAAATCGAGTTTTTACAAGATTCATGAAAATCTTCATAAATCAAAAGTATTTCGCCGAACAATATAGATTTCAGGCAATTAAGGTAAGTATTACTTAAATGTATTGTTTTATTTGGATTGAGAAAGATGTCTGTCGTAAAAACAAAATGTGAGACGGTAAATTGTTTCGCCAAAAATATATTTTCAGTAATAAAAACTACATTTCACCCACGGAATTACAACGATTTATGAAAGGAGAACGAAAATGAGGGATATTCATGGGAGAAGTACGCTTTCAATCAGTGGCATTTGCAGAACATTGTGTTTCGGTGGTGAAAAATCAGCACAGTATGATGTATCGATTGGTGTTTTTTACAGCACGCCACGTGAAGGTATGATTGTTTTTTGTAAACCTGTCTTATCTGCCATTATTGCTTGGGGTTAAAGGATCATCTTTTCAATCAGAATGTACCTAGCTCAACTGTACGCTGATCTAAATTTTATGATATTTATATTACTAAGTAAAAGCCAGTGTCTTCTTGTCTTTGACCTTTCAAAGAGAATATATTATATTGGTTACTAACGAGAGTTCATGAGAAGGTAGTAATTTGACATTTACAGTTTTATTTAATCTAGCAAACAGACAGAGATAAAGACCCATGTATTGGACAGAGATTGTTTCTGACAATAAATGAAAACTTTAACGCTAGATATACAAAAGATAACTGGATAATTTTACTTACTGAATATATAATATTCTTCGATTTCATAGCGAAGTAAGTGAGTTTTCACTGTTATTTAAAATAAAATATAATACAAATATCCATGAAAATAATTTGTATAAATTATATTTAGAATGTATTAAAACATTCAAGTCTGTATTTAAATTATTACCTTGTATAATTGACTTTATAAGTAATATTTTATCGTTTTTTTGGTGATATTCTGTTATATGAACACATCATCCCTATAAAATATTATTTTTTGTATAAAAAAATGCATACTTAAATAATTTTAATCTAGTTTTCGCTGGCTATTAGCTTATTGCGACCAAATATAACTAAAGTACTTTTTTATTCACGTTGTCATTTTAGATTAAAAAAATAATAGGGTATTTTTAAAATAATATCAATGACGTGTCCATATAACAGGACCCATTTTTTTATTTTGTACGGTGTATAAATACTACTGATGATAAATAATATTACAGTAAACGCGTATCTTTCCAATCGGACAAGAAAATTCTTACACACCTTAAATACATAAACCCATGTCAAGAAAAATATTTGCAGCCAAGAAATTCATCTTCATTCTCAACTCCTTCCGCTTTGTTCTCCTCTTTTTATTGCCAATTCAAGGACGTAGTATTTTTGCCCGCCATATTTCTTAAGGAGCTTTCTTTCAATCCTGCACTCCCTTGAAACCTTTTCCTTTCTGACCCGTTCTCTTCGTGGTATGTTTAGCAATTTCACGCAGTCACATTTAGGAGAGGGGTTTAACCCTTTTCACGGAGTTTGATTTCGATATTCAAGTATCACACGTGACTCAGAAAGTTGTCATCTTCAATATCGGGTAATTGGCGAGCTGTGTCAAATTAATTACACGAGCTTACTGCGATTAAAGTAGTTTTATTTTCATAAATGTGTTCTTTGTATTCATTTTGAAATCCAAATCAACCTCAGCGATCAAGCAACGTATTACAATTCAGCATAAGAATGTCAACCCAGAAATAAAGTAAGTAACTTCCACAAATAGCAATATAACATACAAGTGTGTAATTTTTCTACTTCTAAATAGGTATCTACATCAATATTTTTATTTAACTTATAAGGTGGTTGTATGTTAACATTTTTTTTATTCATTAATAATTAACAGTTAATAAAAAAAACTTCATCAGGAATTGGAACGGAGATTTAAGGATACAAAAAAATAAAGTTGATTTTCAGTATTTTGGGACCAACTTTAGATATAAAGTAAACAATATATTACACCAAAGGGCACCGACAAAGTTTCAGTCCAACAACTTTATTGAAAATATTTATTGAACCTTTTGACCTATTTATAGCCAAGTAAGCCACTGTCATCAATGCACGGATATAACATAATCCTGAAAAGCAACTAAATCCGGAAATAATACAGCCTTGACAAGACCAACACAAGCGTAAAGTTTAATATTTCTGGCATTACTAGGCACGGCATTGTTGTATTTTCAAAATAATGGGTTATTTAATATTAAATAAGTACATTCTTTCTTTATATTTGATGATATACACAATATTACGCTGTATCCAAGCAGAAAAATATATCAAAAAGGTATAATAAAAGAGACTTGATAGAATCAAGTAATAGCTGACGATGCTTGCGATATTTGAAACTGCACCTGATCTCTTTACAAAATCGAAATTTATTGAAAGAAGCCCTACTCTTATCAGTTAAAATTTATAAAATAATTGACTACTATTTAATATATCTTTGGCTCAAATTCTTACTCACCTTTATTCTTCACAAACGCATAGAAAACATTTTTAAAAAAATCCAAAAAAATACTTCAAATGTAATTTTTTCTTGTTTAATTGTCGAAGACTAGAAGATTTAAAATTCATAGAAAACTATATTTTCTATGAATTTTAAAATTGATTGCATCGTTAATAACTTATATTGAACGACCATATATTTAGAATAAGTTTGCTGATATGAACTGACGTTGCTTACTTCCACATTGTGTGTTAAAGATTTATTTCACGCATGAATATTTACAGAGGTAACATAAAAAAAACATATTTTTTTTACGATTTTAGTGTTATTTTATTTTTATCGAAACTCGTTACTAAAAGTCAGTCAATCGAATGTAAGAAAAGGTGATCGCATTTCTGTAAAAATATTTCTTAGTAAAATAAATAAAGATTTTAAAGTAATTTTAATGTCAAACTTTTTTAATGAGTTTTTGTGTGAATTTCAAGTAGCTTTTAAAATTCATGAAACGCATCGCCACTTTTGTAAGGAAATCTTTCTTTTTCTTCTTTTATCTTTTTTTATGCGATTCATTTGCGATATCTCATAGAACGCACCAACGGTATACAAAAATGATTGGTGGTACGTAAAAAAAAATATACTCATTTGATAGATCTTACGTGTTTCGACAGTTTTTAAACGTATTAAATTTTCAATAAATAAAAGGTTTTTAAATCTATTGTTCACTACAAGCCACATTATAAGTGGTTGATCGACTATACAAATGGAACAATATTATATCGAAAATACCTATTCAATAAAAATAGCGTTTTCTTTACGTACATAAGAAATTATAATTCCTACAAATACTTTATTGTATGAGTAATGTGTATTCCGCCAAACCAATAATTTATTATAATCTGAAATTCGTAACGGATTCTCTTTGCCAATAACCCAATATTACTTTCCGAAAGGACAAAAGTTACTACTGTATATCCCATGCGTCATATAACATAGGATCAAAGATACCTGATTTATATGAAGGTCTAGGTTAAATATCATCAATTTCATACTTTTATGCTCTCAATGTTTGCCTTCCCACACGGAAATCGTGCAAACGCAAAATTTACAAACGTAAACATAAATTTTACACGGAACCAACAGTTTATATTTCGGTAACGTTTATTTTATTCCACGGTGGCGGTGTTAACTTATCGCTTTCTAAAAGCGGTCTTTGTACTTACTTTGTTGGAAACCATTAATGATTTCGGCAAAACAAATGAAACGTTTTTAATTACTGTAACTTTTCTTTTCTTTGCTTAATTGTGAAACTACGACATGGAGTCATTCTATCGAAGCTCATGGAATTTTAATTACATTTTTTTTAAAGCCACGATCGATTTATGCAGCCCCTTATCTTTATTGTCTCTATTTTGTACAATGCTTAAAACATTTATTCAGTTTCAAAAAATGTATATTTTTACCATTCTATCAATCATAGATGTAGAATAAGTGTTTTTTGTCCCTTGACATTTTTTTCTGATAGTACTATTGGGATATCTGTAATCCAATTCTTCTACCGGTAATTGATAGTTCAATTTATTACATAATTGACCAATAATTTTTTGTACGTTTGTAAGTTCATCATTTCAGTAAATATATGCTAGATAATACCCAATACATAACTAAGAAAAGTATTTACTTTATTATAATCTGTTAAAACTAGGTATTCACAAATAATAAGCAGATCGAGATGGAAATAATGATCATGAAGGAATTTGTTAAATAATAAAAAAAAATTGAGTAAGCTTTGAATATTTAAATATAGAATGATTTTTTTTGATGTATAAAATAAAGGTTTTATACCAAAACAGGAATTAAAGTGAATTTTTTATTTTTCATAATCGAAAAGAACATAAATCTCATGCGTCATTTGAGGTATTCGAAACAAGTAAAAAGTTTTAATTAATTCATGAAAGTATTTTACGCATCCAATAAATAAATAAATAAATACATTTAATTGTAACATGATAATCACCAAAATCTGGTTCAATAAGAATTTTTTTGACTGAAAGGGTTTTTAATATTATCCCGTCTTGAAAAAAAATGACTTCATTCCAAAAATAGGATATTTATCTTCTCAGCTTATCATTAGAAAATATTTTCATAATCAGTTCACTGTAAAGATTTAAGATTTATATGCTGGCCTCAGTCAGTTTACTTATGAATGTGGTATTTATGTGGAATTATCTTTTCAAAAGATTATTTTCTTTGTAAATTTAAATTATCCGATCAAAATAATATTTATGGTATTAAAATAATACAAATTTTGTTTTATATGATTCGCGTGGGTTTTCTATGTAGGTTTCAACAACTAAATAATTTATTTGAGTGCCTACGCTTAGAAAATATTGAACGAGTTTATTATGATTTTGCAAATAGCAGTGCCAATCCCACTGACAACTGTTAAATCAGTGATGAACAACCTGCGGCTCAAAATGACATTTTATGCAGCCCAATGTGACAAAAATATCAATCACTTTTTTTCTGGTGAAATTTTCATGGGCGATTGAACAACAATATAAGATAATAGAATGGAAAATTTAACAAAAATTAAAAATAAGGATATTTTAATCACTTCATATGCGGCCTTCAATAAATCTGAAAATTGATAAACTGACCCTATTGTCAAAAAGGCTGTGCGTCACTGTGTTAGATGATTTTATGTTTTCATCCCGCTCGGTTCTGCATTCAAGCGTTGTGGTCCTAGAACGGCAACGTTTTCAACTGTTTAATTAATCTTGTTTTTTTTTGTTTTCAATACTTCACAACTCAGTATCGAGTAGTTGAGTTTAGTAGCCCGGTCCGTGGTATAGTGGTCAAAGTCGTTGGCATTGGTACGTTCGATTCCCGGTATGAGCAGATTTTTTCAGTCGATAAATCGATTCTGCAGAGGCATTGGGTGTTTGAGTTGTTTAAAATTCCTTCCCACCTTTCCTATCCTAAAGAGCGACGCATAGTGGCAGCGATCAGCTAAACACTAGTCCTGTCCTACTAAACTTAGTATCCTTTCCATCCCTACTCTCTTCGAAAAAGAGAGATTGAGCATCTGAGTAACAAGCAGTTATCGTAGAAAAACATATGTCGGGATACACTGCGTGAGGACCATATGCTCCAAGTTGGGAGCGGACATGGAAAAAAAAATCATAATACTTCAGTCAATCAAGTATTCTCGAGTATCAAGTAATCGATACTGGAATTGGAGTCTCTACTACTCACTCTATCCTTACTTGAAACCCGGGTATTGAATTAATGATCGGCTTACTACTGGTCATTTCCAAAGCCGTTTTTAGCATCCGTAAGGGAGGTTGAGTGCTGAACTTATATTAAGCTCCCGTTTTTGACGACCACTAAGATATTTTATTGATGTTCACCTGTTCATATTATAAGTGATATGCTTTAAGAATATTTTTAAGTGACACTTCTTATGAGTTCTTCCGGGGCTTACACTTTATGAAATTTTAACAACGTGTATTGTTTCCTAATTATGTATATTGGTAACACTCAAAATAATATATGGAGGTGGATACATAAATGAACCCTCATTCAGTTGTAATAATTATGGTGTTCCCATGACAATGACATAAACAACACTAATTAATGAACCTTTAATATTGCAGTGCAAAACTTTGCTCATCGAGTGAAGCGCAAGTGGATATTATTATAATAACGCCGAACTGAACTGTCCTTTGTGAAAACATCGTATCAAGGGTTTACAGAGATACCTATTGGGGGTGAATATAAATTTTGGTTAGCATAATTCTACGGTCTTCGAGGAAGTACAGCCCTTTGGGCATTTTACTGCCGCTTTAAAGTACACGAGTTCAATTTCCGCCGAGAGCTTTGCATGAAAAAGGTCCGCACGTTTGTCAGCCGAGTGCCCCAAGTCGACGATTTTACCATTTCTTCCAACACTCGGATACAGAGACCTTTGTAACGGTTATTATACGTGATTTTAAATCGACAAATCGGCCAAAACTTTGTAATGTATTCAGATAAAAAGTTTCGTGCCAATATTAAAAGAAAGTTGGAGTTATCAATAACCAGGTAGTTTTAGAAATTGATGGAAGCTATTCATACGATGCTTAATAAATAATACTACCGTTTAACGACTAACGGCAAAAGATTTTTTTTCTTGTTTTTTGCTCTGGGGGATATTTTGTTTTGAAATTATTAATGAAATGATCGTTTCAAGTTACCAGCAAATGGAACTGTTACGTTGCTTGCACACTTTGTTTAAGACGATGCATTAAATATATTTTTATCGGTCGTGATAATAGTTGTTCGAGAAGTTTTTCGGGTGTTATTTTCTAGTACACCTATATTTTTGCATCATTAGTGTATTCATTTTAATAAAATATTTGATATTTAAGAATATAAAAATACTGGCAAAGTTGAATTTATATTAACACACATGTAACTGGTTTGAAAATTTTTATAGAAAGAAAAACTCTTACAAAAATCAATAGCATATTTTCATTCTTTTCCCAGTGATATTGGATTATTACGAAAAAAACAACTACGTAATCACACGTGGGCTCTCCTTGCGCCAAATTTCACAACACTGTGTTAGTATGACTGTCACGTTTTTTATTGTTTTTTGCATCCCACGCGATACGTACAATGCTATCAACACCTGTTGCAGTGAAGTTACTTTGCGATATGACAATATTCACTCTGTTTTCTGGTTAAATAGTCGCTTGCATGAATTCTTCATAAATCTTTGTAAAAAGTAACTTTCGATTTCAGAACTTGTCATTTATCATAGCTTATTATGAACACGAAAACAATTGATTTTAATTTCAGGCTTATAATTTTTGGACGCTTGGTTATGAATATTTTTGTAAAAGTTTTCGATGCTATAATTTTGTCGAGCTTTTCTTTAAGTGGTTGACCTGTTTTTGAAGAAGAGAATAATTTCAAAATTGTATTTAAAAATACATTACACGCCTCATTGGTCTGGCATTACTAGAAAAGTTATTTTGTTCAAAGTATATCTACTTTCAAATAAGCATTAAATATGGCACACTTCATTTAAAATTTACGCGGAAACAATATATGTTAAATAACCCTTAACAACATGTTTTACTATAGAGGTGTGATTTTTTTTATCAGTCAATTCATTTAGCTTTTCTTTCATTATTTACGTGATTCATTCTTTAATCATCGAAAATTTGAAGCTGCCCAATGAAACAAAAAACGCAGTTTATTTTATTTTCTAAAAAAAATCATATTTGTATGAATTTGACTTTGTGTTACATTAAAAAATATGTTGGTAAAAATTTACCGAACATTTTTTGTTCGATACATTTGTCTGTTTGCGTAGCGTGTGCAATATTGTTAATGAAAAACGGAAAAGAAATGTTTGCACAAACAAAAAATCATATTGTGTTGAAAAGTATTTTTAATTTCTAAAAGCATCCGACATATATTGAAAAAAAATCCGACATACATATTGTATGACAGTCGATTTTTTTATATTCATGGGGCATTACATTTTTTTAAAAGGTGTTTTTTAAAATTACAATTGGTTTAGTTGTTGTGATTCCTGATTTTAAAATACGGGTTTTTTTCTATTGAAAATATGTTTGAGAGTGACATAATTCTTAAATGTATTACTTTCAGTACGTTAATAACTGCCATGGTCGATAAGAACATTCCAGCATGTGTAACCGCCATAAGAAATAAGAAACTTTTTTCGATCACACCTTTTCACACCCGTTTCCACTTCAACCGCGCAATCTTCTCGCACATCGGGTACCTTAATCTGGTAACATATCAACTCATTAAACTTTCCCTCTTGCAATGTAATTACAAGCATGACACACTCCCTGACTCAAAGATTATCATGTACACAGACTGGAACGACAGCCTTCTTGAAGATATTCCAAGGGTTTCGAAAAGGATAACTAATCCTTGACCTTTGCTTTCAGAATATCGTCAGCTTCTCAAGATAGATTTTGCGTTCTTTTTTACATCGTTATAAACTATTATGTTTGTGATAAAGCTTAAAATGAATGGACTACAACCTTCTTTGCCATTATGTTTCTATGACAAAATTATTCATTGTTTTCTCATCCAGCTCACTCATATAGAAAGGTTTATTTAACGAACTGAAATATAGAGTATTCATTTGCTATTTACTATTTTAATACAGATTGTGAGGTTAGCAAACACGAGAACTGCGCAACAAGATATTCATAGTATGTGAGCGGCGAGCTCTTGCGGTAAAACTGGTATCTCAAACCGAACTAATGTTTTTCGCTCCGTCATGAATGGGTGTTGAGGGGCGAGAGAACTTTTGCCTACCTAACTTCGTCTAATATAGTTCAAAGTTCTTGCAGTGTGAAGCACAAGTTTGAGACTTTTTATATTATATTTTACAATGCGCCGCGTCGATTCATCATTTTTTACTTCATTTTTATCCGCAAAAACCAAATTAAACAATCAATCTGGTCTCTCGTATTAAGACGTTTCTTTTGCGTAAGCTTAAAATTTTTCGTAAAAATCTGTCGTAGAGGCTAGTTATAATTATCGTCCGGGTAAAATTTTGAGGGTAAAATTGAAGAAAGAGATTGCGCGATGATCTGATAAAAGAATGGTTTGGCTTAAGTTTTAAAGTGATTCGATTTAAAAATGATAATTTGACGAATAAAATTCTTTTAGATTACTATTTTCCCATTCTTAAGTTGCTTTATATTCTGTAATACTTTGAATTTTGAAAAATTGGTCGCATTTCAATATTTTCTCCGCACTGTTTTGCGAGAAACATTATCTTACCTTTTATATAAATTTTAATAATTAATATAAAATTCATTTTTTAACTTATACCTGTATTTGTAAGAATCATAGCTTTCATCGGTTTTTTATGTACATTAATTGACAATGCTAGAATAAAATCCCAGAAAACATTATCACATAAAAGATCAGCTTGATTTTTTCAATGCTAATTGAAATATATTATATACAAATAAATAAAAAATAAAAATACATATGTTTATTTGAATTTTTGTTTCTCTAACACTGATATTTTCACACATAACTTATGTTTGCGTTGTAATTTTAACGAAGAATAATGATATCTTCAATATTTAGAAACAAATCTACAAGCATGAATTCGCATATTTTCATAGAAAATAAACAAAGTGGTATTGTTCTTATGTGACAATTCATAACATACTGAATACAATGCTAGTTACAAGACATTAATCAATCCTTTAAGCCATGGGTTCCCAAACTTTTGCCTTTCCTGAGCCACATTGATTGAAGAGAAATCTTTTTGCACATAGATTTATGATTTTATTGTTAAATAATTTTCCGTCCCAGAATACATTTGACACATGAGACGTAATGTTGGACACAGCTGCTTTAAACTTATGCAAAGGAATCTTTTCTTTCTCAAAAATTGGCTTGTGGCTCACAGTAAAAAAATCATAATTTAAAATGCAAAAACACTAAAGACTTTTAATTATTTCCGCTCTATACAGGTTTCAGCCGAATCTCTCCCTTGTCGTCTTAGCAAATCTGTATACAGGAAAACATCCAAAGGTCTTGGAGGTATAATCTAATCAATAAAGGGGAACGAGAGGAGCCAGTGGGAGCGGTACCAACAGTCGACGCTTTCCCATTAATCACCCGGACTGCCGGTTCCATTATTGAATCGAGTGCCAACGCGCTTTTCAGCCCATTCTGTTATGTCATTTATGATTCCGGTACCCATTTACATACACTTCCAATGCTTTACGCATTCCCTAAACCGAAAGACATGTCTCGACATATTTCACTGCGGATTGCGTCGCGATGGCCGAACATTGTTCAAACAAATGATCGATTATCTTTTTGGGATTATGGTAATAAATCATTACGTAAAAAAATATTTTAGGCACACATGCTAAAAAAATGCAAAGATACATTTTTTGCAAAATGTATATGATGAAATGTGTGTCATAAATAAGGGTCATTTTTATGAATGGATTTTTTTTTGCAACACAATACTGTACACGAATATTTTTTACGAGTTTATTTAATTTTTGTTTTGTATATATGTAACTTTTCTGGAATTGTTTATTTGGAAAACGCTTGTTGAAAATATTGTTCATAGCAATATTCTTCACTGAATGATATCCTTTTGTCGAACATTTTTTTATGAAATAGGTATGGTTAACCGAGATAGATATCGTTGGCTTACAATCGTACTTTAGTTTTTTATCAGATTTTATGGCAATATTTAGTAATAAAGTTTAGTAATGTAAATGCATGGACCTTTTTATATAAAAATAATCGTAAACCCAAATTTGCAAAGACGGCAGGCACGTTCGCTTTTTTATTCTCTGCTTAATTGCTAAGTTCAAAGAAGATATTGTATACAAAGACTAAATTCAGCGGGCTTTTCTAAAGCTTACTCATTAAAATATTGAAAAACATGTCAGCCACCAATTTAGCGCGAAGGTCATAGGTGCAAAAAATAGCTTTGCTACGCAAATTTCATATCATTTTTAACTTTAGGATCGCAATACCGGTATTAGGTACTAAAAGTAGGATTTGCATTTAAAAACTCCTATTTTATGGATCTTATTCATTTTTTGTTTACTTAACCTGCAGTGGAATACTTATCCAGTCGAGCAATTCCCTTTCATTTATGTAACCATAACAAAATAATATTGATTCGAGATGTTTAAATGATTTTTGTTTCTAAGAATAATCTCGAACAACATAAGACAGAAATATCTCTCTCATACAAAATACTGAAATACAAATATTGCACTACTCTCAAAGCATACAACGAAAGAATTCATACCAATAAACAAAACTTCACAGTTAAAAGCATAACGATTAAGTTATTCCATGTGGCATCGTATAATGTGAGACAAACTATATACATTAATTTGTAAGACGGACAGATAAAGCTTTGGATAAAAGTATGATATGGAAACTCGATACTACAGCAATTCAATAATATCCTGAAAGTAAAATAGTTTTTACTATTTTTTCTTTCGTACATAAATTCACAGTAAGATTGAATTCAGCGATTCGAATTAATTTGGTATCAAAGTATTGAAAACTCCTTCATCATCTATCGTCAAACCTTAACTAACTTTTAAGTACGTTTTCCAAAGTTGATTAACATCCTTTTGGAAATTTTCGCGGACCAGAGAATTTCGAACAGGTAAATTTGGCAAATTTGGAAAGTTTTCAGGGCGTCATAATCGCGAAAGACACGCAAAATTGTGGAAAAGTCAGATTGTTAAAATTCTCGAAAAACGCCCACGCTAAATATACAAACTATGGTTCGCTTACCACCTAGAGTCGTCATAATTTGTAAAAAAAACGGAAATATTTTCCAATACTGCGCCACGGAGACGGAAAGTTTTTTTGTCGAGAAAAAAGTAAAGCTCAAAGTTTGAAATCGATATGCTTCAAGTTTGGTTATTTACATCACCAGCTTCACTAACTAGAGGCAAAATTTTAAGCTTAAAATTTATTTTTCAGAATTTATGCATAGTTACGACTTTAAGTTCATTTCATAAAAATGAATTAAAGCACAAAAATTTCGTTCGTGAAATTAAATGTGCAAAAATTATAATCGGTTTTGACGTGTTTATATAAGATATTTTTTTATATAATTCAGATATGGCTGTTAATAAGGTAGACATTCTTATAATTTGAAATACTACTGATATTCTATCTTTTTTGAAAATATTCAACTTACCGCACGTTTCCAAAACTGCTGGTAATTTTTTTCACTCTGACGTATTTTCTATATATTTTCACAGTAATACTTCGATCCTTAGATCTTTGGTGCTCATCTTATTCGTTCTTTGTTCATTGGGTTGATTTCTCCGCAGGAAAATGACTATGGATTGATTTTGAATCGATTTATTCATCATATGCATGAACATGCACAGAGTGGAAGGGAAATCAAACATAATATATTCTTATAGTAGAATGGGCTCAAAAGATTTTTTTGAGAGTTCTCTATTTGAGGACATATGGATACTACACATGGCTTTATCCAACCCATTTTCTCTTAGGAATGCTCACGTTCATTAGTTTGAATGCGTGAAAAGAAATGTACCTGGTCATATGTATATTTCTTTCGGCTTATTTGAGGTCCCATTATTTAGAATGTTGTATTGCATGCTCTTGATAATTTTTTGAGGAATCGTGAACATGAGTTGTTTGATCTTTCAAGGAGTAAAACCAGCCTGCCATTCCTTCCTAATGGGGATCCTATTAGGAAGGACTTGACTTTTTTGACATGAACGTAAGTGAGTTCAGACGAGTACTATTTTTATGTATAATTGATTTGTCGTAACTCACTCGGTTGACTTCTTTGCCAATTTACAATGTATTTGTTTTCTCTCTTCTTCCTGTTACGCATATATTTTTTCTCACAATGTCTTAATATTTTTCACATGGCAAAAACAATAAACATATTGTTTGTAATGTACATATGTTATACTGATACATCTTTATTCTGCACCTAAACATGGCCAAACATTGCATCCTTTACCTTTTTTCAACTAAATGGAAACCATCTCACTTGACACAAAAAAAAACAGTTTCCACATTAGACATTTGCAAAAATAACATTTATTTGGTAGAATTCAAATATGAAAGAAATTAAAATAGTACTTATCCGTGTATTGAAATTTACTATTGAAAATCTACTGCACTCCTTGCTGCTTGAAATAATGTTCCATTAATGTAAATCATTGTTCATGTTTCTCAGGACTCAACATGCGGAGCAGACAATGGTCATTGGTGGTGGCCCTCGTGTTGGTGGCGGGAGCAGCGGGGGTAGCGGGGCCCATCGCATTGAGAGCGTCAGCGGGAGCACCACTCGCTGAACGGCTCGAAATTGCCAATCAGCTTCTCCACGAGACGCCGCTCATAGATGGACACAATGATCTCCCGTGGAATATAAGAAAATTTTTACACAACAGACTCAAAGATTTCAAGTAAAAAAATACTTATTACATTAAAAATGCTTTAAATCATTACAAAATAGCATATAATATGAGACTATTAAAATCAAGCTCCAATAAATCTAAGCTGTGTCAAAAACTAAAAATAGACTGCGAATATATACAATTATTTATTTTTAATAATATTTAAATAAACAAAAGAAGTTTGTTAGTCTGTCTCTGTGATCTAGTGGCAAGAGCTTTGCATTATCAGCTTGCATGTATTGAAAAAATAAAAAAGAGCTTAAGTTATTCTGCGTGCCACGGACGTCACACACGAAATCTATGAATTTAATGCACATGTGATGTTTTATTTTGGTAAATTGTCCGTCTTTAAGTGGCGTAGGCTTGAATCGATGACACAGTTTTATACTATGATCATGATCGGTTCAGATTTTTCAGCTGATAAGAAATAAATTACAAGAATATTTGTTTTATAATACATTAAGACTTATCTTCATAAAGTCAATAAATACTTTAACGGTATTGCGTTGTAATTCTGTTCCGTGGTCGAGTGTCAACTTCGTTGGCTTTGGTTCTGGAGCACACAGGTGTGAATATTAGTCCGGGCAGCTTTGTTTTTTAATCGAATTATTAGTTTCTGTTCGGGAACATGGATTTTTGTGTTGTCTACAGTAATCTCACACACCCATTTAATCCTAAAACGAGGCGTAGCGATTTACTTAATACTAGATTTATCCTTTCTTTCCCTTTGAAAAAAAGAGGTTATACAACTGAGTAACAAGCAGTTTTCGTTGAAAACCTCTGTCGATATAAACTACATAAGGAGACAAAATGATCCACGCTGGAAAACTATTCATATTATATGGTTAATGAATAAAAATAATAGTTTATATGAGTTTACGGTAAACACACAAAATGTTTTGCTAGAAAAATATTTCAGAATTTAGATTCCTACTTAAACTTATCAGTTCATTCAATCACATATAAATGTCTTATATATAAATATATTTCACTAACGTGCATCAAATATTTGAGACAGCCGAGCAAAAAAAAGTTTCAACAGAAATTTATGTTAATAAATACGCACTACAAACGCCTTCGAGGGCATACATTTTCTCTGCCCGAATTTAAATGACAAGTATCCCTTTTCAGCAAAATGGCCGGAATCTAAAGTAGCAATACAGGGAATATCGCCTTTCATTTCGCTTCGCACTCGTTACTTGGAAAATACTTTTTTACTCGTAAATGTTTGCTTTCGTTTGTATCTCTACAACACTGTAAAAAATAAAGCTCCTTAACATGAATAAAAAAACCCAGATTTCTGATTATTTTAACGAAAATTTAGAACACAATATCTGACTATGTATAAGATATCTTATAGTTTCGGAGAAATAATATTTAAACTTAACGTCAAAACCCAAATAACATGAAAATAATATTTCTATTATAATTTGAATTTAAAAAGAAGTCGATTTGATAAATACGTATGCACTGTTTTAATAACGAGTTTCTGGAATACACCCAAAAATTCTAACATAAAAAAGTTTTCCAATTTTTGTCATCCAATTCGGTAGGTACCCAGACGTTGTCTTTATACATATATCTGTAAATAAATTTTCCGGTACTGAATATTTTACTTTATGAATTTTATATGCGATATCCAAAATAGCATTAGTAAGGTATCATTTATTACAATTTAATTTTGTTTATGTATCTATATAATGGATTTTATTAATTTAAAGGGCTTATTTTTATCAGCTTTTCAGAATCATGAATATATTATAAACAACACACATCTCACAAAAAGATAAAATACTAGAGGATAATATGTTTACTCACCTTACCAACATCCCCCCCCCCCACCCCGATCGAATTTCAATTTTACTCAATTTGATAGCGAAAGTGTTGTTCATATTTATTTTCAATTTCATGGAGTGCGAATTAAATATTTGCACGTCAAAGATGGTAATCTGAAAAATAACTTATTATGAAGATGTTTCTCATACAAAAAAAGGTATTGCTTTAATTATTTTAACTCCACACTGTGCTTCATTTTCAATATTATACTTTAACACCGATATCAATTGACTGTTTGTCACCCTATTCTATATTATTTAGCCATATCAAAAAAGTCTTTTCTTATCGGACATTAACAACTAATGGCATTTTTTGATTGCACTAACAGCAATGGTAGATCTCAATAAATGGCATATGTATTTGTAGTAATGTGAAAAAAACGGCGAAACTTGATTTTAGAAAAATTTTACGTCTTTATTGTGGTGATATTATTGTAACAAATACGTAGACAATCTTTTTCTGTTGCTATGTTAAGCATGCTAAGCCAGCTAGTTTGGTAGTTAAGTAATCAAAAAAAAACATTACCCAATATTTTCGGAAACATAAAAAACTGTAAGTGATCCTATTCAAAAATTACATGCTTCTTATAAGGCTCTGCACTGAAACATTCTGACATGAGCCTAAAACTTCAGACAATGTAACCCGCGAAGGAAAATTTTCTTATAACATGGTTGCATGTTCGCTTGAGTGAAATTCACATATAATATATTTAGACATATCGTGTAAGCTACAAATACAAAAATCTGACAACTTGAGTGACAGCCGTTTTTTATTATAAGACACAATAAATTTAATATTATAAAAAATAATACAAAGGAAAATTAACGATTTTTTTTTTATGATTCAAAATAACATACTGGGAATTGATGTTATTTATTTTAATATTCACTAGGGAGAAGAAACGAATTTACTATTGTGGGCCAGAGACATACAATTATTGGCCATGCACTTACAGTATAAAATCTAGGAGAAAAACATAAACCAAAACAACATTTCCAACTTTTGGTTTATATAATATAGTTCCCTTGTTATTCTTCTATCGTTTAAACATAAAATTGTCATTTTATGAATTTCCAAACAACTCCAAAAACGTATTTTTATCAGACAGCCGGAGTGTCGTCACCGTGAAGCATGTAAGATTCTTTTAAATATCATAAGGATTGGACTTCAGTCTAAAATCATCATACACGTTTGTAAGTTAATTAATTTAAATTTTAATTGAACAGAATTATTCGTCTTTAGTGAAGTTATAAAATGATTGTTTTTATCCATTGAAAATATTTTGTAAAAGGTTATTATGATAATGCCATTAACTGATTCCAAAAACACATACAATTTCTATTACTGGCCGGCCGAGGTAATCCAATAAATTCTTATAAAAAAATTCTAAAATATATTTTTTTATTGCATGAATAATGTTTTAATAATATTAGTAATCACCATGTATTTATTACATTTCTCCGATATTTCTAGGAAAATGTTGACTTTTTGGCCAATAACTGCAGCTTAAAAAATGACGTTGGAATCCAATAAAGCACTTTTTACCCTCAATAATGATTTGGGGTCATGTAAATTATACATCTAGTTTCTGTTTTAAAAAAAATATATTTTTTATTACAACTTTTGGGGTGGCCAATAATTGAATCTCTTGGTGGCCAACAATTGCAGAAAGTGGCCCATAATTGTAGTTTTGTACCATTTTTTTAAACTATTTTTTTTTCTATGAAAAAAAATTGTTTTAGGTATTTTAAGAATTGAATATTATAAATCTAGCACACAGTATTTTTTTTATTTTGCGTCTTTTATGATAAGTGTCCACAAAAAAATCCTAAAGTGGCCGACAATTGTAGGTTTTACTCTATTATTTAAATGATATTAAAAATGATTAGAAGTCGAAAAGTATTTCTTTGAAATGATTTTTCTTTTTTGATGAATTTAGGTTAAGTTTATTGTTTATATGACCTTAAGAATAAAAACTTCAATTTAATCGGTGAATGGTAGCCATTAAACATAAAGACAACTTGCTTCAAATGGGATTTTTTTATTAAAAGCATATCAAATTTGAATCGTTTGAGTTTTTTACCTTTCCATGCATTTGTCACAAAGGACCCGTGTTTCACCATTCAGTTTTTTAAGTGCACGAATGAGCTTGAATTCATGATGAAAGTACAAAATTCAAATTTGATATTGAAATTCCCCATACACCTTTAGTAAAAATCCTCATTGATAACATGACGTAATTTTGCTTGCTATTTTTACTCTGACTCAAACAAGATTTCAAATCATAATCCTTTAGTATACCCCTTACACAAACTGTCGTACGATAACTATAGCAGTATCTTTCCATACGTTACCATGACGGGTGCTTTTGAGAAAACGTTTCCATATGAGAGAGAATCGCATTTGACGTAGGTTGGCGAGTGCAAGATGACGCATCCAGGTCAAGTACATTCATGAGTTCCACCGCTGGGAAACATTTTTCATATTTTCCGTCGACTAGGGATTTGGCCACGCACTCGTGACTCCGCAACCCTTTTTAGTCAATAATGAATTGGAAAAAGATTTACTCCGATTCGAATGAGAATGGAGATATATTACTGGGCCGAAGGGGCTTGAAATGGTTTATAGGAAAAAACAATTTGGTCGATAAAATCGAACGCTTACCTTAAAATAGCTTAGTTACTGCAACACCGGAGCTTGAATCAAATTTGAGGGTGTTGACATAAAATTTAATACTAATTTATTTTTTAAGATATACATCGCAGATGCTTTATGTATTGCAGAAAATAATTTTAATTTACAAAGATGTTAACTTGCCTTTTCAATCTCTAATAAATTGCTAATCGACAAATACTTTAAGCTTTTATATGTGTTCTATAGAGATGCTATAATTTGTAAATTGTAAAATCTTTAAAGATTTGTTTACATTTGTTCCTGATGATGTCCCTGATGATCTTGCGTGTGCAATTCTCATAATAAAATATTGCCGCAAAACATTTTACTCTGTTTCAAAGTATGAAAGAAGCGGATATAATGAAAAAAAAGCTAACAGCAATTTAAGTCAAAATAAAGAAGGAAGCAATTACATTTTTAAATGTTTTCCTAAATTAAATTGTTATAATATAACATATAACCACTCGTGTTTAAATAATAAGGGTAGCAGAAAATGTTGTGCTTTAAAAGCTGCCAACAATGTTATTACTGACATTTATGTGAATTTCCCTGGCATAAAAACATAAAATAAAAATAAAGATTCATTGCAAAGCATGAACTACAATGCGCATTTTAAATTTGAGTTTCAGCTCAATTTTAAGGTGTTGTTTTGATGACCTGGCTGTATATTTTGAATTTCAAATATTTTTAATGTTCACCCCAGCACCAGTACCACGCTTCACAATCTGTATTGCGTATGTTTGCTACATTTAAATATTTATGTAGTAAAAAATAGCTGAGTGGTACAGTTTTTTTACATCCATAGAATACATAGTTATTTCACTTTCAGGTTTGACGAAGATTTGAGAACGATTCCACCATGGTCTACAAGTCCGTGGAGTCATACTGACCTACCGCGGATGAAACAGGGAAGAATATCAGCACAGGTCAGTAAAATATTTGTATTCATTTTTGATGGGCCTGTAGTCGAGTGGTCAACCTCTATCGTTCCGGATGCGGTCCAGGTTCATTAATTGATTTATATTCAGAATTTAATGAACATCTTTTTCTAAATTAATAACACCCAACCACAAAATCATAAAAAATGACCGGAGTAAAAGCGGCTCGATAGCCACCAGTATTTTCGCTCTTCGAAATGAAGGGTTAAACGACTGAGTAAACAAAAAGTTTTAGTTGAAAAATTAATGTTAAGACAAAGATCTCTAAAGAGTAAATATGCTCCACATTGGGATCACATATGGTTTCAAATAAGTATAATAACGAAAGCAAAATACATAATACTCAAGATTTGTAATGCAATTATACTTTTTTTCATTCAATACGCCATTAATCGTTATCAATGAATTGAAGATTGACAACTGGCATTTTCTGTGTTACAATGATTTTAAATTAATGCTATGTAAAAGATTATTGAAATTAAAATGAGGAGATGAATGATTTATTCTATCGATAGGGTTTTAACTAAAGAATATTATGTATTCATAAAATTTCTAGATCGATTAAGACGGAGCACGCGTCACACCTTAGTTACATAGCATGTGAAATATGTATTTTTTTAATTTTAATATTACATAAAAAATGAAAATCCATAAATTTACCGGGTATCAATTGAAAAATAAATATTTACGCTTTTAACATAGCGCAACTGCTCTGTTTAAGTTATGATACCAACGGTTGTTTTTAATCAATTCATTTTTCAAATTACTGAAACATTGTTGAAGACTTTTTGGTTTGATGTATTTATCATAAACGCTTATTTCAGTCGACCCTTCGATTTTGTTTATTAAATAAGATTGATTTTTTTTTTGAAACTTACAATGAAATAGTTGTTATTAATTCATATTGTCTAATTCAGCATGTCATTCATTCGAGAAAAATGAATGATATAGTTTAAAAAAAAAACAATTTAGAACACCTGATGTAAAATACCTATATAAACTATTTAGGTGAATAATATATAAGTTACTTTGAGACTCTATCAAAGTGTCTATACGTTGGACGTAGACTTAAAACAAACATTCACTTAAGATTTACGTTTTATCAAGAATAACACCAGCCCTGGACTTGACAAAATCAAAGTTTCTCCATCAAATAAGTTAGTGAGCTCACTTTGGAACAAACAATGGCAAGTGACATTCCTCTCATTGCTTTAGATAGGATGGGCGGAGTTGTTAAACAAAATGTCAGGGGGGATTTACCGATGATTTTAGCAAAGTTTTCAACAACAATAATTAACCTCGTTAATTTTTATATTCATGAGAGTGAGTCAGGTATAGTTAGTGTATCAATATAATTAACAGCAAAAAATCATTTTTTTTTATGCGAAATTACAAATTTTAATTATATTTAATAGGTACCGCATCGCTTATTCTTTGTAACTGGATATAATAAATATAATACAACTAGCCATACGTTATTGATGTTATTTTCTTAAAAAAAAATTAATGAACATATTTTTCTGTTTTTGACGACATTCATTGATTTTTTTAGGTTATTAAAATTGATTTATAAAAATATAGTATTTTAATAGGAGATAAAAAAAATTATTCCTCTGTATTTAAAAATTTATAACTATTTATTAGCATTGAAATATGTATTTCATTTATTTTAAAATTACATATTTCATTAAAAAATAGTTTAATATTGTCAACATTATAACAAATCTATTTTGTTGTCAGTAAGACGACTTTTCAATTCAACGTTTTTTTCTCGACGGCAAGAATTTCATTAAAATGCTTGTCAGCGTAAATAACTGTCTTAGGTTGAAAAAGATTTATTTATTTTATTTTAATGCGTGCACGTATGCTGTTTTTGGTATATGTATATTATGCAGACAAAGTTTATATGCCCTGGTTGGAGTGTTTTAGACTCTCCAGAGGTGGCACACCCCCGAAATTAAAACACACCCACTACCCTTTTGTTGATTTAGTGCGACCGGTTGAATACTTTTCATTATTATCAACCGATAATGATTTATGGAAATTCCCACACTTTCAACAGCGGATTATGATAATTTTAAGATTAACATATTTCTCCGGTTCATTTGCATTGTATCTGGTTCAGTAGACATCGTAGTTTATTCGGAAATTACATTTAAATAATATATTACTTAATTTAGAAAATATCTGTCTAGAATAACTTATAATTATATTGTTGAGAATAAATTCTTGTGAGTTTGAAAAATATTTATTGCTTTCAAATGACCAAGATCATGTCAATAGATGATTATAATTTTATCAAGATCATTTGTTTTAAATTGACGCTAGTATCCTATTCCATTTGTAAAAGTCTACATAAAATAAATGCGTATATACCACAGCACGGCTTTATTTTCAGCAATGGCAAAATAAATTATGAAAAATTAAAAACTAATAGATAGGTATCCAATATGGAAAATTTATTATGTATTCCTAAATTGACTAGCTATTGTGAGTTTATTGAAAATAAAAAAATGCATTGCAGACTGACATGTGGCATTTTTTTAGTGTTAAAGATTTTAAATTAATAAATTATTACATAAAGTATGGAAGACATAATTATGGAAAATGAAGTATAATTGATTCACTCACATAATAAATATTAAAAATAATTGTGCAAAATAATATGTAAAGATTTTATGGATCAACCTCTTTTGAAAAATGATTTCTCAGTGGGAAAAACCAAACTATATTAGAATACTATAATATACATATCTTACTTATCAATGGTGAAATAATTAAAGCTCCACTTTGAAGTTGAATACTGTTCTAGATATAAATATAGTAAGTATAATTAGTGAGATTTTCAATAGAAAAAAAATAAAAAATACAGCCAAAAATTGTATATACATCCATGTTGAAATCATTATTTAAGCATACAAATTAAGCTAATTCGTATTGAAAAAATTCATTTTATGTGAAGTTATGCGTAATCTTTCTTTGAGACAGATTTAAAAATACGTTTCTGCATTCTTTTCTGTAAATCCAAGAATAAAAATGACAAACGGCAATAAACTATCCCTGCTGTTGAAGCTCTAGGGCCTCTAGGATATTTATTCTTTATCACCCGAACTCCTCTGACAAGACGGAGTTTCAATAATGCTAAGCTGAACTAAAAAGTTTACGCTATAAGGAAGATCGATCAACCCGTTAAAAATCCCTGCTGTGTCTCAAAATCTACGATAGAGCGGTAGCCTATAGCTTTAATATGATTCTTCATTGAAAATATTCTGTCACATGAATCACAGAAACGAGCGGGGGAATACCCTGTAGCAAACACCATTGTGAAGTCGCAGCCAGAGAACCAATTTGTAATTCAAATTCTCTTGTTTGGGATACATCTCTGAGACGGGATTCTGTATCGGAGACTGGGTTCCCTACAATAGCCCCAAACGTGTTGAGTGTTTTTCATCTCACCCCCGAGAGAAAGCGCAACTTTAAATTTGGAACGTTTATTTTTTATTTGATCCCTCCTACGAGTCGGGGTGTAAAATGTAAAAGTTTATCAAAGAATGCTTTGCCGAACGCTTAAGTCAATTTAATTTAAACGCTCTTTTTCGAGCGATTGATTTTATAAAATGCCGAATGCTTTCTAAAGAATTTTGAATGCTCGATACGAAATAAAACAATATTAAGTTTTATGACATTCCAAGGCTCTGTTTGCCAACGATTGATGGATTGTTTGATTTTAAATGCCAGTGATGTAGATAATGTAGCTTTTTTCAGAGAGCTAACTTTCATTTATACGAATCAGACAGCCGTAAACAAATTTCATCAAGATAAATTTGATTGAACGAAAAATATTACCGGGTTGGTACAAATTTATACCCTAGGATATCTAGATATTATAAATGATTGCGAAATCTTTACAAAGTTTTTTCTGTTAATGTATTTCTACGTTCTAACAGATAAATTAATTTGATATATTTTATATCAAAATATTGTTGGTTTATATTTCAGAAATCATATGAAAAAATAGAACTGTGGAATTACATACAAAAGAATCTTTTATATTATTGCAAATCATAATTTTGATGATTTTATTAAATGAATCAATATAAAACGTTTTAAAATGAGAAAATATAATAACATTGCACTGGGTTTGTAATGTGTTTTTTTATTTTCTTTCGGCCATATTTGATCTTTTTCAATTTGTTTATTAATATTATGCCTGTTTTAATCAATGTTATCGATGCTCATTAAATCGTGATTAGTTAAGATTAAGTGTGTGATAGTTATTTAGTATTTATATTAAAAGGGGAATAAAACATAATATAGAATTGAAATAAAAACATATTAAGTCCGGTCGATGTAAGCTTTATGTGAGGAATTGACGATAACGGAAGCTAGAGCTTTTACTGTGAACTATAATTGCCACTTCACGAAAGATTGGCGATAAATTTATTTAAGTGAGGTAAAGTATAAAAATATCTATCAGTTAAAAAAATATTTTTAAAGAAAAGTTCAAAGTGAGTATATTATTTGGCGTATGCTACGTGTCGAGTACCACTCGACTACACCGTCTGCCTGTAAATAACACTCTGGATACTGTTTTGAACATTCTGCCAAATGCAACGAGATTATAGTATTATTTTAAAATGGTTATTGCCCGAAGGTTCAATGTGCTCCCAATTTGAGTTCGGCAATAAACTCAAATAAAACTGCCCTCTAAATGGACGGTTTGTAGCTTGCAATACCAAAGTGGGAACATTAAATAAAATAATGATGGTACTTTTGTATATTCGACAGTCAGACGAATTTTATACAGTCTTCATAAACAAATCGGAAAATTTCTTTTTTACAATGCTCTGATTTTGAATGGATGCATGCATGCTTGTTAATGTTAATGGAATGATAAATTCTAAAATTTATTTATACAATGTAAATTTTAATCTTTTACAAAGTATTAGGTAACTGTTTACAAATCAAAAAGGCTCGCTTGACAAATGTATATAAATTCAACAGAATAGTTTTAAATATACCAGATTTGTAGCCAAGTTGTTAATATTCTCGCCCTTTTGTTTTACTCAAGAGAAGAGCTTGATGAGAACTCTTCAAATCCTCGAAAGGAATCTTTTGTAATTTATTTTTCAAATTTGTAGCAAAAAAACTAGCATATTTGTGTTCATTCTTATTTTAACTAGCTCACGTTTGAATATTGAATTGGTATCCAGATATTTTATTGTCAAACGTGCCAAAGATATATAAATTAGCTTACTTCTAGTCCTTTTTCAACACCGCTCTTCATTAAATTTTCTAAAAACAATTATTCAACGTTGAGCTTATAAACAATTTCGGTAAAAAAAATAGGATTAAGAAAACAATTAATACAATTAAATATGTTGGAAAAATACTAGAAACGCTGAAAATAATAAACAATATATGCATAAGTATATCTATTTTCGTTGAAACTCTTCAACACATGAATAAATATTGTATAATAGTATTTAATACAATATATGTTAAAAAAAAATTGTCAACGTTTTTTTCAATTGATTATGAGCACATTGTTTTCATGATATAAAAAATCGTATTTAAAAATGATATTGGCGTTTACCAAAACGAAAGAGAGTGACAATAGAAATTGTCGAATTCAAAGATAACCAAAATTCCATTTGTAAAATTTTATCACTAATTTAGAGCAATTCAAATTCTGGCGGTATTTTCAATAATGTAAATGACGGTTTGATATCAAACTGTCATTCTCATGAAAGATTAAACGTATCACAATGATAAATAAACTAGATTTAGATAAGGCATCGTACATTTTTTCGTTGAGGATATTTCATAATATTTATATTTCGTATTCATAATTAACTATAAGTCACAAAAATTTTCTCGCTAAGCATAAATATTTATTATCACATCTAATTATTCCGTTGTATAGGTTAGTTTTAAAATGTGTTAAAAAACGTAACGTATTCGTTTAAGCCGATAAAAGCAGTTTTACCTCCAGGTAATAAATCCTTCGTCTGTAGGGCTTTGTTTATGCGAAATCTTTGTCTAGGGAATGTTTTCATGGCGTTCGATTTCATTTATAGAATGGAGTATTTTGTTTCTCTGATTTAAACAAATGTTCATTATCAGAGCTAAAGCTAGTGTGGCAAAGTAAATGATCAATATGTTACATATTGTAAATTAATTGATTGGAAATACCGTTTAAAAATTACTTAAAAAGTGGTTTGACCTATAAAATTTATTTATTTATTGGCAAAAAACTATATAAAATACATGGCATTACAGCAATCACCAATGCCCCATACATTTGACAAATTTAATAAAAAATTACATAACACATTGCACAAAAATAAGAAACAGAACAGAAACATATTATTTACATAAGACTTCAATTTTCAAGGATGTCAGGGTTATCATCTTGGCCCCGAAGAAGAAGAGAAAATTATTTCGATATTGAAATTAATCTTCGAGCTTCAAGAGAGTGAAATGAAAGCGTTCCTAAAATTAACTTGGTTGGATAATATTCCATTAATGAATTGTCATATGGAAAATAGTTGAATTTTTGAAATAATAATAACGCAGAATTTTTTTATGAACTCGCGACTTATATTTATATTCATATGGACCCCAAATAATAGATCCATATTCTAGCTTGGCCGAAAGTTTGTTATCTCTGACAAAGAGCCTTTTTTATGAACCGGTCTTATACAGGTCAAACTCCAACATTCAGGAAAAGTGAAGGTACTTAAACTTAAATTGAAAATACGGTATAATATAAATACAATAACATATTCATAGTAACTCGTCACTATGCCGACTGTCATAAAAGGCCAACATATAATATTGTTTTAATGCTTACTGATTGCATTTCCGATGATTGCAAGTGATTGCATGTCTATTCTATATACTTAACTCTTACAACTCCTATATCTTGTCTTGCTCAACATCGTATAGGTAACGCGCATCTTCTGTGTCGAGTCTAACTCCAAAGTGTAAAGCTTGGTTGGAAAGTTATTTTTCATAAATTTTAACTTATAATCAGCTCAAGAACCATATTTATTCGATTGCGTGCCTAAGTTAAAGTTAGTAACATGTCATAAAGTAGTATATTTTTCGGTAGCTTGTTTTGCCATGCTTATAAATACGCAAACCTTGTGATATCAATCAATTTTTAAAATCTATTGAGGAGTTGCTGGAAATAAAAAAATAGTACATTGAGCAGTGCAAAGGGTTAATATATATTTGGATCAAAATACCAGATTTTTTATAAGAATAATTCAATTTAATTTACGCAGTGTGTACGACAGTTTACTTTATAAAACAAAAAGAACCGAAAAAATCCTGGCGTAAATTTTTAATAAAAAGTTTGATACCTATTCAAAAAAAGAGACCATTTTTTGTTTATTTTAATATGAATAAGTCATTACAAACTGTATTTGAATAAATAATAAGAACCCTTTAAAACATGCCAAAAAGAAAACACATTTCAGCTTTATGATCACCTACAGCTAAGTAGTAACCTTTTTGTTTTTGCAAATAGGGTGAAATAGAATAGCAAAAATGTTAATATAACACAACCCTTGATAATGCTTAACATTTTAAAAAGATGTTACGATATTACACATTCTTCGATTGGTGTTGTTCCACGAAGCAAAAATAAGCCGTAGAGCTGAAGAGTAAATCTATATAGATATACCCCTTAAATTTACAAAGAATGCCTTTTAAATTTACTTTTTGACTTTTTACTTACATTTTTTTTAAACCATTTTCAGCGATCGTTTCTTTTTTTAATTAAATATTAAAGAATAATAATTAAGCTGACAATGAGTCAAGAATCTATCTTTATTTTTGTATGAGACTTTGAGATTGCTTTTCACTTTAATTTGTTGCATTACAACTACATATCTTCATGTGTCAGGATGCAAATTGAATCATTTTTTATTGACGTTTTCGGATAAAATGTTAAACTGAAAGTGGTTTTAACTTATTTCACAGATTTTATTTAAGTAACATGGTTGGTTTCAGGGGACCGATTGGACGTTATCAACCGATACAAACTAAATCAAATTCTATGAATATGTAATAAAAATTGTTTTGCGATTGCTTTTAATTAAGATTTCTCTTGTTATAAAAATACAAGCAAGATTTAAATATTTCAAATAAAATTCACACATAAAAATAAAAACTAAAGGTATGACGTGTTTCCTGTTTTTTCATTATCAACCGTTATCTCTTAATTTTCCTACGACTTACAGTTAAAATGTATTTAATCGTCAAAAACGGAATGAAACCACTTCAAGAACTATGAATATGTCATTTGTGCAAAACAAAATAAAATCTATTTGATGACTTAAATATTACAACAACAATGAATAAAACTATCAATTAAAGTCGTTATTGTATCGTGTAGCCAAAACTATTCCATTGAAACCTTCAATAGCATATTATTAAATAATTTATACCATCTAAATTCAATACAATTTTGTGAAATATAAACATGTTCTTTTGGCGAAAAATCAACAAACTTACTATACATTGATACCGCCCTAAATGGTAGGTCAACAGAACTCTCTCGAACGATCTATTTTGCACCTTAGTCTATGAGTTTAAATCGATATCAGGAAATAAATTCATTCTAATAATTCTTTATATTGAAATCTATAGCGATTCAAAATAGAGTAATTTAAAATTTGTAAAAGATACATTTATGCTGACGTTTCCGGAATGGTATTGCGGACGACTCGCTCTAAACCTTCCTCCCTGAGTGCATGAGATACGAGGTATTTGATGCAAAGTTCGATGGACCATAAATAATGGGTTATCGGGCGGACTTTTTAACGGTATTTTTGTAATAGTTTTGCTACCTAAAGGAACCGCTGTTTTTCAGACAATGAGTTAGTTAGAGATTGAATTGAGCATTGAGTGTGCACTTGCTTGCCAGATAAGTCTGACAGTCGTGGTTGAGGGGCTTCTTCCAACTGTAAGCCCTGTAAGTTCCTTCAAGCTCCTAATCCTCTCCCTAAGGATAAATTCTAGTTAATTCCTGATATCGCCTTCACAATTATAATAGTCGTGTATTATGTATTGTAGAACGTAACGCGTATTGTAAATCTATCTGTGTTAAATCCGTGTATAAAGTCTGTGTAAACTATAAACAATTAAATAATGGGTGCCAACCGCACCCAAATAATGCTTTGATATCGTGTTTTGTTTATAAGAGCACCATGTTTCTCCTACTCCGTTCCAAAATTTCCTCTCCTGAGTGTCGGATCGGAGGCTTCCTCTCGATTTGCGAGAAAGCCGAATCAAGGTCGTTCTCAACATAAATATAGAGACTAGAACCCCATTCTATGTTTTTTTATTAATTGACTCTTTCCTGAATATCGAGACAATAAATAAAATATTTAAATACAATATTGGAATCGACGCCGTATGTCTACTTTTATGCATCGAAATTCTGAAAATGCCAGTATTAATTATTTATAATTGCATTGAAAGTGACGGTAAACAATTGGTAATAAGATCTCAGATATGTCATGTATCCATAACTTATCCTGATTGCAGTTCTGGGCCGCTTATGTCCCATGTGACTCACAACATCGAGATGCTGTTCAATTAGCTTTTGAGCAAATTGATTTGATTAGGCGCCTAACTGACCGTTACCAGCCTTCCTTGACACTCTGCACAACTGCGGAAGGTGAGTTTTAGTACATATTATAACTACGATTTAAGAGTAAAATTATTAATACTGCTACATCAGAATATAATACTTTGGTTGTAGACTCATTTGATATTCATTTTTATAACAGTAACGAACTACTTCGAAGGTGTTAACTGCCACTTCTTGATGGAAAAGTATTATTTTAAAAACTTCGTTGTACTACGTTCACAAATAATTTTATAAAAATCAATTAATAATGCTCACGATAGGCAAAACGGCTTTTGACTTTTATAAAATAATATTTGGATGTTGTACGAAACAATGTGTTATTTGTTTAGTAGTCATAAAAAAAGTATCACATTTTTTGGATTGAATAATGTAATCAATTTACTTTTTTAAGAGAGACAGTTATTGTTATGTGAAAAATGATTATAAACGTGATAATAATGTATGTATGTATGAATGAATGTATGTACACTGAAAAATAAATATTGAAACAGAAATATCAGATTAAATAGCTGTCGGATTTGTGTCAATCGTAAATTATATGCATTGAATGTTGCGAAACTAGTGTTTCAGTGCTACGTTTCTTAGTAAATATTGCTTTAATTTGCTTAAGTTTTTATTCTACGATAAAAATAATCTTAACTGAGACATTATTTTCAGTGAGAGGAAGATGTAATGATTTATTTAAAATTACTAAATTTTGTTAGTAAGAAAATTGTCAGAAGAAATTATAGATACTATTATTTACTATGACACATATTTCTATTATATTCGGTATGGAATATGAAAAAAATATATCAAACATAATTTCCATCGTAAATATTTATAAAAATCAGAGTAATATGTCTAAAAGGGACTAATCAATGTATTTAAAAAATCTAATTTATATATTCGGTGAATTGCCTCCGTGCGCTTTATTTGTCGCTTTTATTCTAAAATACCATTTTGTTAGCAGGCAAAGGGTAAGCCATTGTTCTTTTCAATGAAGGCTGATTTTTGAATCGAACCATTTGGGCCTTTATTAAGCTTAAGTAAACATTTTAATTAACGTATATTACTAGTAACGACCGGGCTTTGAAATTAGTAATCGTAAGTTAGCAGTATCAGTATTATAATTCTGTTAATATGCAACTTGGCATATCAACTTTTTAATCAAAGCCATTTGGCGTGCATCCAATTTTCCACGGGAAGAAAATGAAAAGTTGCGCACTAACGGATCCTTTTGAAAAAAAAAACAATCGTCAGCAAAGTACCCAATCGTACCACAATCTCACGACTTGAGTACCTCGGCCACGCTTGCGTGAAACAAAACTGCGATTACTTGCATCCACAGTTGGCCGGGAAAAACTTTATATTTTTCATTAGTCTGGAAAGTTTTATGACTCGACGAGAAAAATCGTTTTCACTTTTTATAAATAAAAAAAGTGCGCCAAATGTACTGTATAAGAACTTTAAGAGATGCCACGTCTGTGTTTAGATTTCACTCAAACACCCAACTGTTCTTATACCTTTTTATCTTTAGTTCACTTGGCATCTTTGCTAGATTTAAAAGCTGTTACGAACAAACTTTTCACTTTGTGTCTCGCAAAAAAATTGTTGAAGAAAGCTGTTTTTTCACTGAAAACATAACTGACAAATAGCAAACAACGTCGCGCTACTGCAATAATTTACTTGGTACTTCAGAGAGGTCATGGAAGTGACTTCTTTTATGTTATAAATATGAATTATGAGATTGGTTATTCAAACATGTATGAAATATTAGACGAAGAAATACAAAAGCTTAGGCTTATTCAGTTTACAGCTATAAGGTCAAACTATAAATTATTTTACTAGGAAGCACTTCTGAACGAATAGAATGTGTCAAATATTATTAATATCTTTTAAAAATTCTTTTTCAGAAAATATATATTTGTATATCTTGTGTTTTCTTAATATAGATACAAATGTTATGTTTTTCGTGAAATACAACTAGTATAAGAAAAACGAACTGAGCTTAGTAACACCACAGCGGATACTTTTCTCATGCGGTAGATGCGCTAAAAAAGTGGATAACTTTGAAACAATGAGAAAAATCACAAATAATTTGCATTTAAAAGCTTAGTAAAATAATTTGGTACTACAATTACATTAAAAAAAATATTTATTTTATCGAAAAATGACATTTTTGGCTATTGGAACTTGCCTGCCAAACAAACTACATACACTGGATTTGGCACGCACTGTAAGTAGTCAAAGTGCTATTAATGACATAAATATGTACGTAAATATAGTCTCAAATTTTTTATTTTTTTTTAAATTTTTATTCCAAAATTACTCACTAAAAAAAATTACTTATAAGGTATTTATATCATCGGAATAAAACTAAGGAAACTAAAAAATGTTTTTATAGTTTAAGTAGGTAAGTTAAAAAGGTAGGATATTAAAAATGGTTGTAGGCAAAGTTAATGTTATATGATCAGAACACTTGTGACTGATCTTGACGAAAATAAATTCGTTTTTAAATCTCTGGTATTTGTTAAATCATTATATAATCATGTACACGTTTTTCCTTCAGATATCCGGGAAGCCCATGCTAGTCAACGCATGTGTTCTTTGGTGGGCGTCGAAGGCGGTCACGCGCTCGGCGGGTCACTCGGTGTGCTGAGGACCCTGTACCGGGTCGGTGTGCGTTACCTCACCCTCACATCGACCTGCAACACTCCTTGGGCAGACTGTGCACTCTCCGACTCACGTGCTAAGCCAGAGCACGGAGGCCTAACCGCTTTTGGAAAGGTTTGATTCAATATTTTTTTACCTCCTCACGTAACATATCGATTCACTTCGAGCTGACCAATCGTTTGGCTGTTGCCAGTGTTGTGGGTTTTACATATTGAGAATAAAATTACACTACTAAATATATGATGTCAAGGAATCCTTTCCAGATATTGTAGAACGTCATAATTAAAAAACAATGCCTAAAATATCTCGCTCTACATGATCCGTAAAAATGCATGTGCCACCACATTCTTGAAAAATATAACAAATTGTACATCGTATCATTCAATTTGGTTTGTTTTTAATATCTTTTCAAAATGTACGTTTTTTTAACAAAATTCAAGTGATTTATAAAGTCAAAACTTTAAAAGCATACACATTCAAATAGTTATTAACACATGGGTTCATCAGTATTTAAAAAAATCAATGGAATACGAAATATTTTTAGTATGCAGATAAAAACAAGTGCAACAGTAAAAAAGATTTTTTTATTATCGCTGTCCTTGAGGGCGTTAGTGATTTCTTTAAAAAGTACTCAGCTATCGATTCCAGTATTTGTTTCTAAGCAGCCGACATCCATTTGACGACAGGGCTTTTCTATCTCATTTTAATTAGGCAGCGGATTCATTTAAAATCACACCTGTAATCCTTTAAATACTTAACAAATGGTTTGTTGACTGAAATGACAAATCTGAAAAGACTGGGACTGTACAAGATAAAATAAACTTTTCAAGTTCAATATCACATTCCAAACAACTTCTCAAGAGATAACTTTTGTGTGTTGAACACTCAAAATCAGTATTTTTCTTTCTCATTTTCAGAATTGACAGAAATGTTATTAAAACAGTACTAAGCTATACATAATACTGACGGATAAGGATTATATTTTAAGAACTAATTCTTTACTCTTTAGCCACATTAGAAATAAAAATAGCCAACTGGCAGTCCACTTCGTAAAAAACTCATATTTTCAAGAGGGTAAAAAAAGACAGTTTTTGGTAAATTATACCCCGACAAATTTCAATCAGCCCACAAGGATTTTCTATCGCTACCAGAAAAATCATTCATGATATATAAAGGTACACAAAAAAAATATTGACAGCAACAGATGTGAGCACAAACGTCTTATGATCCATACGATACGGTATTGGTATTAATTACGGAATTTTAATACGATATAATGATTTTCATTTAATGCGAATAAGCATGTATTCAAATAAGAGTAAACAAATCCATTTCTCATGAAATTTATATAATACAAAATATATTTTCATCGGATATGAATGATGTGCTTCGAATTAATTAATTAAGTATTTATTTTACGATGGCTGTATATTTATATTAAAATTTCGATGTTAATATTTTCGCCTCAAACAAAATATGGTTTTCATGTTATTTTTTTATTCAACAAAAACGAATTTTAGGAAAATATTTGTTTGAATAAAGAAGACGTTATTTTATAGCTGCTTTTACAGATAAAAAAACGTTTAGTGAAAAATCTGTGTTTTATGAGAAAAAAGCGGCTTTTATAGAATTTTACTAAGCATATGAACTAATAAAATTATAAAAAATCCATTTTTCAAAATTCTTAGATGATTAAATCTGCATCGGAAATTATATAAATACATCATATTTCGAGTTTATTATGATTATTGAAATTGGATTTGACAGTAGATAAAATACCTTTTGTTCAAATATATGTATCTATCTGGGACTAAATATGCGTAATTTGTTTTTATCACGTAATTTTACGCTCTGAAATATAAATCCGTACGAGTAAACTGGCTAAAAATTACAACAATATTTGGTTCACATGATTTTCTACAACAACTTTAAACACGTGTCAGATAAACAGAAAAGTAAAGTCAAATAAATATTTTAATATGATTTTCTGATACTAAGTTGAAAGTAAATATTTAACATATCTTACAAAATAACAAATGCGTACTATCAAAAAATTGGATATAATATTTTATCAATGCATTGATTTTATTTAATATAAAAAAACTGCACCATTTCTACCGCAACTTTTTTGGTTTCATCATTATTTTCCCATCAAGGTGTATATGAAGCCATCTACCTACCCATTTATTTAGCATTTCGAAGGTAAAATTTTCCCGCATACAGGTCACAGGTGGAAAAAAGTTGGTCCACATCCTAAAAAATTTAACAGTCACAGTATGAGAGAACTCATATTTGACTTTTTGTTGGTTTAAAATTGAATTTTTCACATAATAATATCAATGAACATTATTTTCATAACGTACGTAAACAAGCGTTAGTTTTTGTTGTTTTAAATGAATCAGATTTTCATTGTATATTATCATTCAAAACCAGCAATAAAATTGACATCAGTTTGATTAATAACATCCATTCATTGATAAAAAGATCCCAAGATTTTCAATAATCGCACTTAGAGTCACTATCTTAAGTAAAATCAGCGACATTAAAACCATTCGAAAGATTTTAAATAATTTAGATTTAAAAAAAAAACTTGTCACAATTAAAAACACATTACGCGGAATAATCAAAGTCTTATTAAATTGAACTTCCAAAAAGTTACCGCGGAATTCATCAAAAGATTTTCAATAATATTGATTCCCAAAAATCATTTACATTTTGCTCAAAATCTCTTGTTAAGTTGATTAGAGATGAATGACTACATTTTAGATTAAATTTTTTTTTTTTGAACAATTAGATTTAAAATACTATCGGTTTGATAAATATTGCGTTTTCCAAGATAGTATTTTTTTCTGTGATGCGCTAAGAAGACATTTGGAAAACCATATTTTGTGATTGAATTACATATGCTCAGATAATCGAATGATGTATTTTGATGAGAGTCATTGGATTTAAACGAAGATCGAAATAATTGATATATTATTCAATTTGACGCTGTTATTTAATAATTTGCAATTTTTTGAAATGTACTTAATTTGATTCGATTGTGCTCAAATATTTATATTGGAATCATTACTTAGCACATTCAAAATATATGTGAACTTTTCGATTTCCAACATTTGTTGAAATTTTGTTTGATACAACTGATGGCACGTCCACGCGTACACGTGTCTACAGTGCCTTGGAGGGCGACGACACAATAAGGCAAAATGACAGAGCACAAAAATGATTTCAAAATCAGATGTAAATAATATTCAAAGGGGATTCTGTGAGCTACTCATTTTTTAAGGTATTGCACTTAGATTTATATTAGAGAAATGCCTCGGGCTGTTTTTTGTAGTTGAGTATTTCAGAAATAATTAAAAATATCAATTAAATAATATTTTATTCCTGAGCATTGTAGGTAAAATCCGTGATAGCCCATTTTTTTCATCATGATAAACAATAAAATAATATTACCACTTCTAGCATCATAAAACAATGATATTGTTTGCGATGCGTTAAACCAGTTCTGATATGGTTCCAAAGTGGTACTAAAAAAACTTTAGTGACAGGAAAAATTTCGACATCCTATTTTAAGTAAGAATTCAACTCTAATGAAGAATTAATTTTTGTTGCGGCTGATACTGGGACTCAAGCCTATAAACACCGCAACTTAAGACAAAAACGTCAGCTACTTGGCCATGGTCATAATTTGAGTAAGATCATCAAACATATTTGGAAAAATCTTAACATCAATCTTTTAAAATCATATTAATAATCTTATCATCATAAATGTCATTATTCTACTTTTGAAAGAAAACATTAGTTTAGCATCCGCATATAAAGGATAGTTTCACCTGTAAACTTTTAAAAATCTTTATTAAGTGTTATAGGAAAACAAAACAACGAAGTCAATCTTTTGAATTTTACCTAGATAGATATGTATTTTTTTCTAAAATCAAATACATATGTATGAAAACCGTTAAAAAAATCATTATACTATTAATAAAGAATTTTATCATATTTCATTTACTTTAATATTTTATGATATCTAATGTTAAATAATCTTACATATAAAACCGAAACGGCGTATGTATGTCTGTGGGTCTGTAATTCCCTTTTGCATTGTTGGTCATTAAGTTGCCATAAAAACGAATATGAAAGAAAATATGTTTGAATTTTTATCGGCGAAGACATTTAGTCAAAATGTAATAAATTAGTCTTCTACTGAACTTTTCCCGGCTTTTATTATTAATAATAATGTTTATTATTTACGTGAAGGTATTATTTGACATTTAGATTTAGCAAATTAGATTTTTTCCTTGAATTTTGACATTTTAATGGGCGAGAATGGGGCTGTCATCAAATTAAATAAAGTTTGTGATTTTATTTTAACTCTATTTTGGATGTTAGATTTTGTGATATAATTATGTCGAATCATATAACATTAAATAATTATTGGTCGCTTAGTCCGAGCGACGCCGGGTAGCAATACTAGTACCTTATATTTAAAAAAATATCTCTGTGTTGAGCTTTAAAATAAACGTCACGCGTTCAGCATTAATAATTGCTCAATAAGCTATATATAGACATACATATTTAGATGTATTTAGAATAAAAAATAAATATTTAGTGTTGGAATGGTCCGGGAAATATTATGAATTTATAAATCGATAACCGTTCTTCCCAATACCAAATATTAATTATCTATGACTTCCGGATTACTAGGACACGTGCTCCAAAAGCACTCAACTCACTTGGGACAAACTAATTTTCAACACGTCCACATGCATCTCACAAAAATAATAATAAATCATCGACTAAAGGAAAGTAATCTTGCTTTTGTTGGTAGGCGTACATACTAAAAAGAAAAGATTCAATCTTCACACTTTTTCAAGAGAGCTTACAAATTAAATTTCTTTCCTGACTAATACAACGATTTCATATATCTAAAAGCAAACATATTAATAGTACTTTCGGTGAATTCGGCAATTGATTTCAGATCATGTTCATTTCAAACAAATAAGATGAATATTTTAATTTACGTTTTGTATAATCAGTAAAGACACGTGTTTTGCTTTTTTGAGAAAATGTCTCTTGTAAAATGACCCAAACTGAAAAATCAAATGTTTAAAGTTTTTCACTGATTTTATTTATCACGAGTTCTTGAATGTTTTCAGTTGTAATCTTTTTTTTGTTGAACATCAGGAAAAAAAATAGTTTTTAGATTTTTAAAAATAAATAAAAATGCTATTATGGGAAATATTATAATTACTTGTGTATCTCAAACATTGCATGGATTATTTATTAAATAAGATATACATACATCAAGACGAGCCAACCGGTAGTTCACGATCGAGTCATGGATGTCGTCGATGGCGGCCGTATTCCCAATTCCCATGATCAGATGGAAAAAAAAACCTCAATCGCCACATGAGACATAATAAAAGATTTTGAAAAGAAATGATGTTTGAAGTTACGTATTTGATACTTTCGATTTTTAAGCGTAACAGCTGTTAGTCTCTTATGAAATGCCGGTGTTATTAATAATAATACGAACTTCTTATTAATTGTTATTACTAATGTATAATTTTATATATGAATTTCAAATATTTTCACCAAAATTTTATAGTAGATTTGCGCACTTTTTTATCGTCGGCATATTTTGATTTTTAAAATATCCATAGATTTATTAACATTTGCCTTATAAATCCTCATTTGAAACCAACAATCATCAACTGCATTATTCATGTCATGGTAATAATGAAAGTTTGCCAAATCACTTCATAACCGCAATTTTATTTTATTATTCAAAGTTTTCACCTCTGCCCAAGGAAGTAAATGTTTCAAAGCAAATACTCCGTTGGCCGCCTTTTAAGCTAACCGGATTTCGCGTTGACTTTAACCATTAAAAATAAATGCAGAGAATTCCTTAAATTAAAAGACCTTATCTGTATCATTCTCAGCATATTTTTTCAACCAATCAGAGATTCACCTCGACGCAATAACAATTAATGCAATCGTATAGCAAAATTTTAACGTATGACAAGAAATACACTAACATAATAATAAGGTTATTATACATTTTATATAAACAACTAGATTTATGGAATAAAATATGCAAGTTTTTCCTTGATTTTTGTTTATATATATGTTTTACTCACTAGCCTTTCATGCTTTTCAGAGGGGAGAGCGTTTAACTAACTCTAATTCGTATTCTATATGAACCACACTCTTTTATCTTTATCATCGAAGATCTCAAATAGATATTTTTCAATTAGTCTTCACTTAAAAAATAAACTTTAAGCTTCATAAGGGACCTATATTTTCCAAATTTGAAGAGGAATATACCAAACCAATCTTTAATGGAAATAAGCCATGTGCTTTTCAATGTATTGTTTGAGTTTTTAATTCATATGCATTCGTTCAATTATTCAAGTTTTGTTTTCATTCAAATCAACCAAAACACATGTAAAATTTTCTTGTCTATTGATTGAAAATTTTATTTATCATGTTTTTTGAAAGCTTTTGACTGAAATTTATATAATATTTTAACACAAACGCTATGTACATTTTCAGCTGATCGTCAAAGAGATGAACCGCCTGGGAATCATCGTAGATCTCTCTCATGTTTCCATCAAGACGATGAAAGATGCCATCGCCGTCTCCAAAGCACCTGTGATATTTTCTCACTCCTCGGCGCATGCCATATGTAATTCATCACGTAACGTACCGGATAATATGCTGAAGAGAGTGGCAGCGAATAGAGGACTGGTGATGGTTAACTTCTACTCCAAATTCTTGACGTGCAATACCGTCGCAACTGTTCAAGATGCTATCGGTGAGACTCCACGATCGTTTATTACAATTCTACTTATTTTAATTTTTATTTAGAAACAATATTTTACGACAAGAATTTTACTACTTCAAAGGAAAGTTTGCAATAATCAAATTCACCATTTTGTTTTAAATATATTTTTTTTCTAAGTGTTTGTGACGATAAAGGCTTATTTTCTGATACTTTGGTAATTGGCATTTTTGTGTTCTTTATTTTACTAAAAATCGTCGCCACTGTGTAATAATTCCAGAAAAACTTTTTCATTTCGTTTTGAAATAACAAGAATTTCCACAAAATCAATCGAAAAAACTTTTTCAATTCCATAAGAATACCTTCTTTGAAATAATAATACTAAACTAAGAAGCTGGTCTTTGTTTTTAAAGACAAGAGACATGTTTTTTTTTGTTAATCGTATTAAATAATACATTAATGCTGTAGTTTCTGAATATATGTTTCAATAATAGGATATGTTCGACAGTGCTATGGCTTCTTCTTCCAATGTAAACATGAAATAAAATAGAGTAACTTGAAACCTAGTAACAATATTTTTCTGCAAATAGTAGTGTTTCAGCTAAAAGCACTCAAGGAATTGTGTGCGATTATATCTCGGAGGGGGTCCCATCCCTTCACGAGGAAAAAGGATTGCATTGGGTTAAAGACTTTTCTCGGCGGTTCATTTATATGTATTTGTAGATTCAACCTCATAAGTCCAAATAATTCAAAGCGAATTTGTGATAGCATTCTTTTTGTGGGGATAATAATCGCTGCAAAGATAGAAGCATTTGAATTAGAATGGACGAAGCATTAATTTTAATGAAACAGCGTTCTTATTTCAACTAGCGTATATTCCGAGGCTGTGGAGTTGAAATATGACGAGCATTAAAGTTACATTTTATTTCAACAGAGGGATAATAAGGGAAATTTATCATTCCTGCATTAATCTGTTTTGTGTTGTAGTAAAATATTCGTTTATTTTAACTGGACCGTTTTCAGAAATCATTTATTCTTATTTGGTAATTTATATGCACTTCCAAAATAGCTTTCAATATTTTTAGTGATAATTTGTTTTCTTAAAATAAGAAAATACTTCAAGGCAGCGAGTGAAAAATTAATGTTTTAATGAGGGACATGTGAATTCTTACTGAATAATCTCAGCGGAGAATGTTTAACGGTAGTCAATTCTTACATATTTGAACAAAAAATATAAATCAATTTATTTATTATAATATATGCGTATAAAAATGTCGGGGGTGATTCAAACTCGGGGCTACAAAAGCAGCGCTTTGGAGTGTTGGCCAATAGGCTATAGGAACGATATGGCATATGATATATACATTCAATTATGTTAATTTGTTAAAAAATATATGTACACGACTAGCATTCAAATTGTATGTTATTTGTCCTTGATATTTAAACAATGGCGTACTTTTTAAAAGTACAAAAGCCACGGATATATGGTACATATTCAATCCATTATTTTAAACACTATTTTGGGTTGAGAAAATATTTTTACTATAACATTCCTCATTCCAATTCGTGCGATGAAAGCGTTTAAATTCTCAATTTTTTTTAGTCCGCTTATTTATGTTATCCGCGTAATAGAAAACGGAAACTTTTGATCTGATTTTATGGACCAGCTGACTCTAATTGTCTTTTTCAGCTGAATGTGAATTTCATTTTAAATAGCCTGAGATAAATTGTTTGTTTTTACTATTTATCAGAGGGACAAACTTTTTGAGCATATTGCAAAGATAATTCAAAATACGCCTCTTCAAAAAGTTTGTATTTTTATCTTCTTTTTAATCGTTCAATCTTGAAAGAACTTGAATGTATTTTATTTTAAAGCCTACTCTTCGTTTAATTGAGTTAAATGAATAAAAACATGATGATGTTCTTTCATTTACAGCTTTTCAGATTTTTTATCCATGTCCGCTTTCAATGCGCAGCACATGAATTGTTAATGAGGCAATTAAATAGCAGTTTTTAAACATTTAAATACAAGCTTTTAAGCAGTCATTCACACGGAATATAAATAATGATATTATAAAGTAATTATTATTGGTCTTTGAACTAAACATTTACCAAAAAATATAAGAGACGGGCGGAGAGTAATTTAAAAGTCACATTTGTGTGCCGTATTAAAAATCCATACATCGATTTAAAATTCAATATATGACAGTTTTTTTTCTTGGATAAGAACTCTTGGCTGATTGGGATACATACCCAAGATCGGTGACATTCTAGCTGTTATTTAACTAACAAATATAGAAATGTTTACGAAAAAATAACTATAAAGTAATCTTCAAGCGGTGTTCTTAATTTTACAAACTTTATTTTTCCATATACTACTTCATTTGCTTAGAGCTTATACTACTAAAATAATTATTGAATTAATTTCATCGTGTAATCCCGGATCCCATTTTGGCCTTTGTTCATCAAAGAAATTTCACAAATACGAGTAAAAGCACAATAAAGCATAATATTCCAAATATAACTGAGAGAATATAGTAACTCGAATATTATTGGTACGTATCTTCGTATGTCGACCATACGATTATTTGCGTATTGAGGCACGCATACATAATAAGTAAGCAGTGCATAACTCACATACAGCGTATTTTATTATTTAAGAATAAAAAAAAATATATTTAACATTTTCTTATTTATGCCAGTCCACATTAATGATAAACAACTTTTATTTTTCAAAAACAATCTTTAAAGAGTATTGATTATCATTGGCATTAATAATATCGTGACAGATTTGCTATGTTTTTATTGTATGACTAATGACTTATCTAGTCATTAAATTGCCTGATACCTTATAATAAACATATAAACTAGATAGCATTATTATATTTAGCTTTGAATTCTACAATAATTCCTCTTGTTCGATAAAAGGTTCTTTCTTTCACTGACCTGTCATTTGATTTCGTGATTGTTTTACCAATAAAATTTCGGCTATAAATATGCATTAGCATATTCATCCGGGATAAATTTTATACAACAGTGGTAACGCTCACACGAAATAAGAATAATCCCATTCATAGAATGTCAAAGTTTATCTTCCTAATGAGTGAGTGAGAGATCGTGAACACTAGTAATTCCTTTTGCTAACTTATTAAACCAGGCTTTCGTGTGGCGATACAAGTATAAAAAGTATGTCGATATATTTTGCATGCACAAATTACAAAAGACTTTCTATCTTTTTTGTATTTTTATATGATGATTTCTACGACAGATCTTTTTATTTTTTGATATTCTTGAATTTTTAAAGAAAACATTCAAAATTTGTATTTGTATACGTAAAGCAATGAATAAGACAAATGTCAAGTTCTTGAATGTAAAGGAAAAGTTTATTACTCGGGTATTTGTTAAAAAAAGAATCATATTTTTAAGTTATTACCGGATAAAACAATAAGTATCCAACTTGCTTACCTTCTCTATAAAAATGTTTTAATTCAATATAAGTTTTTAAAGATACTCTACATATGTAATTTTCATTTAAAAAAAGATTCAAGACTACTGAAATCAGCTTGGGGTTAATTTACAAATAAACGCACGACTAGATTCGTATCCGGCAAATTCGTGATTTGAGATCAAAACTCTCCACTCGTGTAAATTCTAAATTCAAAAACAGGAATTCAATTTCCCGGGTACGATAACACGGCGGTATGTGGCAGCCATATGGCAGTAAAGAGGGTTCAACAATAATTATTATCGAAAATTAAATTGACGCGTGTATTTGTCACTCGGGAAACTCCGTCATGCGTGCGAAATTACGTTTCATCAGGCGAAAGAATATATTATGTGCCCGTTACTGTGAAATTATGTTTTTACGTAATACATTTTATATTAATTTGTACTTTTATTATACCACGAGGCATCCGTACACCATACTTTTTAACGTGTAACGTAAACAATTTTACTATGGGCAAAAAACATTTCTGAATATCTGAATTGCGTTATTGGACCGATGATAATAACGAATTGTGAAAGGACTTCGTTAAGTAAAATAGAAAATTGAGGATGATTATTAGTTATTATAAATATGGTCATTAAAATATTATTTTGATAAAATGTAAATGATTGTATATGAAAATATTATTGAACGAAAGAATCATACTTAAAAATAGAAGCTAATGAATATCAGTACCACGAAATTATGTCACATGTCATAACTGCTGAATACTTTTTTATTTAAAAATTTCAGTAAAAATATTCTTACTTTTTATTTACAATTTGGAATAAAATTTGTCACATGTTTTACCAAGGACTCTTAAATAGTATTAACTTATTAAAAGCTACTGAGTAAATGAAATAAATTACATTATTATTTTTAATTTAATCATTTTAGAAAAAAACATTCAATGTATAATCAATTGCGTTCATCAAAAACATTTTTCGAAACCACCTAACCGTCTCATACTATTTAGTTCTCTATAAAACAAGTAATGAAATTTATTTTATTGAAATATTATACCGTTTTGAGGATCTGATGAATTATCGCTCTATGATAATTTTTGGTAATAAAAAGGAATATTAATATACGTGCAGAATCTGCTATTAAAAGCATTACGGCTACTTCAATTGAGTTTATCGCTAGCTCGTGAATAAAATATAATATAACTACCCACCAGTATATTTTTATATTAAGAGTGCTTTTAAGTAAAGTAAAGCATAAAGCTCTTTAAATGTCTATCAAACACCTGCGTCTCAGACAAAACGTTGCAGACTTATATTTTTATCGGAAATGACTGGTCCAAAATAAACTTTTCTAATTAAATTGAAAATACAAATATCATGGCTTAAAAACATGTTGCCATGTTGTTCAATGAGTTTCCTTAAAATCGAATCTTTCTTCGCTTCTTCATTCCATTAGCAATCTTACAATCTTTGATGTATCGCCACCAAACTTTATGAGTAATTTCCTTTGACTTTCAACAATGACAAAAGATCAAGTGTCTAATTTGTTTATCTATGTTTTGATATTTTCTTTTCATTTAACACTTTCAGCTTTTTCAATGACTTCATACTTTTGATGTCAAAGTCTCTCGACCACTTTTGATATTATTCTCAACACATATTTTCATTGTTTGAAATAATGGATGGTTTTTACACATAGTTAATGTATTATATTAGAGAAAGGTGCATGTGAAAATCTTAATTTTTTTTCAGAATTGATCCTTAACTGTATTGTCTAATAATAGTAGCTAATTGAGTACAATTTACACATATATTCTGATAAAGGTCAGGACCGGTTTCGAAGTATTTCGACTGAGGGTGCTTGATGGAATTTCAATATCAAATTTGAATTGTTTGAATTTTGTACTTTTCCATGAGTTTTGTCGCTAACGTCCCGGGATTCGCCTTTCGGCATCTTCAGGCATTCCAAGTGCACGGATGTACTGACTGTCAGTTTAAGTACATCCGTGCACTTGGAATGCCTGAAGATGCCGAAAGGCGAAACCTGGGACGTTAGCGACAAAACTCATGGAAAAGTACAAAATTCAAACAATTCAAATATTATATTTTAAATTCTTTGTTGCAATACTTATTTATGATTTTGTATGAATTTTTATTTATAATACAATAATTAAATAGTGTTTCCGGGATTCAAATTGAGTGTGGAAGAAAAATATTCAATATTCCCTGCCAAATAAGAAGCGTTTGAAAATATAACGTCCATATTATTTTTTCCATCACACACATTTTTTCATGTGGGCTTTTAAGTCATTATAAAACTAAAATCCAAATTTCATTACTTTTATGTTCGCTTTTTACGTAGCATCATTTTTGCTGAAGAAGCGCCTTCTTTTTTACTTTACTTTTATTTAATTTGAAAATTCGTATCGCTATTTTACAAAAAATAATTCCATCAGGTTTTCATATTTAAACAGGATTTCATTTAATTATTAATGAACGATTTGACTCGTGGAAATCAATTGTCTTCTGCTAATAAGATATCAAGAAGGATAATGAATTAATTTGTAATACTACGACCCTATAATAATCCTCGTTTTACGCGATTTGAATATAATTCACGCTTTTAAGATCTGAATCTTTAAACTTCATTTCTGCAAAAGTTTAATGTAAAATATAGCACTTTTATGCTGTGATATATTTAGGCAATTAAACAAAAACTAAAAAAAAAATACAAATAGTATAGACGAAGGATACAGGTGTTCCCCTCTCTTAAAACTATAATATGTATATTGGTGATTATAACAATATTGATTGCCATAAAGAAATCGATTCGGAATTTACCGCCTTTCAAATTGTACATACGTTAATAGTATTTTAACGTGCCGATTACATGGTACGTAGCCCTTCCCAGTGATATTTTTAATAAAGTTAATTTACTCAATAAAAATATACATATTGGTGGCATAAATAACTTTGAAAACTATACTTAAATCAATTAATTTACTAATCAATAAAGTAAGATAGTTTTATCTTCATAAAAAAACTCTCTCTCTCAAAAACTCTCTATTCTAACCATCTTCAGCAAAAAGATTTATACATATGTCACTAAAAATGAAAATGAAAATTATTTTACTACGATTATTAACTGTATTACAAAAATAATACCATGATAACTGCGCATATTTAACTTTCTTACAATATGTAGAAGGTAAATAATAACATCTACTTGATGAAGCAGATCCGTCTTTTTTTTTAAAATATTTAATGTGGAATGAATACATCAATCACTTTTAAGGTGTTCACTGTCAATACTTGGTGGAAAGGCATTATAATAAAAATAATAATACATTTTTAGTACTTTTTCCACATACAATTTATTTGATCAGGATCAGTGTCAACTGATTGACAATGCTCGCCATGAGCGAAACCAATCCTGATCAAATAAATTGTATGTGGAAAAAGTACTAAAAATGTATTATTATTATTATTAGAATACATCAATGGTAAATTAAGATAACACTGGTTTTGGTTGCTGACTTAGAAAATATTCTGTTACGCAAACAACATTACAGTGCGGCTGCTTTACCGAATTCTCGATTATTCATGTGATTTCTAAATTTTCTCATCATGCGATAGAATGGAGCACAGATATCAGTTTACTGTGGGAATTAATATCAGTAAAACTGTTTGCACAATGCTTCGTTTTGAAATAGGCCAAATCTTGGTTTGATTAAACAGGCTAATCTCTGCCCGCTTCAGTTGAAATTTTGCCGAAGAACGTTTGGCCTACTTCAACAAACTTAATTTTCATAATCATATTATGTTAGCTGCATTTGCAGAATTTTCAAATATATAATAGTTTACCCGTTACATTTTACTTTTTTCATAAACTATTTTATAAAAAAAACAATTTGACAATGTATTACGATATTTTAAAAGTACGTATCATAATAATAATATTTAAATAAATAAAACACACTATTGAGTACTATTTACACATGTATTCTGATAAAGGTCAGGACCGGTTTCGATTGTCGCACTGTCAACCAAAACTCTCGATGAATTAGGTAATGCTTTTCCACTAATATGTGACAGTTTACCCCTTTAAAGTGATGTTATTTTGGTGACAAAGGGCTCACTCGTTTTGCTGATAATGCACACTGGAATGAACTATCACGTTACATAATCATATATTTTAACTGAATTAAGCATATTATAAATTGAAATCAAATATGATCGTCACAATAAATCGTATTCCTTACCAAAATAACCCGTCTAGCTTAATAGGAAAGACTTTCTGCTGAAATATGGCCTATACGCGATGATTTTCATTACACCAATTACTGACAATGAGAAATCCATATCGATGTGACATTGATATATTTTGTTCAAATTAAGCTTCATAATTTGAAATTTTTGAAATGCTGCAGATTTAACAATCATTCATTATAAAAAAGTCAATAGGTGATAGAGAAATTAATATGAGTCGTGTCTGTCTTTTACTGTTTTTAATATACAATATGTCATGTAATACTACTTGCCCCATAATTTGTTTGCGGTTCTTCATCAATTTAATGTGAACACGATTTATCTTTCAGCTCATATAAATCACATACGAGAAGTGGCAGGTGTAGATAACGTAGGACTTGGAGCTGGTTATGACGGAATAAATTAGTAAGTAACAAATTGAGATTGATTTTTTTGTAAAGATACTTTATTATGACAAGATTAGTATACAGTACACCATGGTACCTTTTGAATAAATCAATTTAAGCCAGTAATTTTCCATTCGTTTTTCCATACGAATAAGTAATATATTTTTGATAAAAATCAATTTTCTTTATGACTCGAAGATAAAAATAATAATTGTCATATAGTTATTCACTTTTGTTATAATTATGATTAAAAAGCTTAGATTTTGCATGAATAGGTTTTAATGTTTATCTCATATTGCACCCGAACAAGACATCAACTGCAGTCAATCGATTGATTAACAGAAATATTTACTTTGATGACAGTAGAATATAAACATTTTTTTTTCAGTACTCCTCGTGGCCTGGAAGATGTATCGTCGTATCCGCTACTATTTGCTGAACTGATGGCCAACGGGTGGTCCATCGAGGAGTTAAAAAAATTGGCAGGATTGAATCTTCTCAGAGTAATGGAGGCGGTGGAAAAAGTCAGCGAAGATCATAAATCCATGCCACCATATGAAGAAACCATGCAGCCCCGACCTCCTGATCCTCATAATTGCTCTAGTCAAGACCTTTTCTAGCGTCGATTGGGTTAAGCTTTCATTAAAAAATTATCAATGTAAAATCATTTTTCATTGAAAAATTGTTAATTCATACGATTTTATATGTAAAGTATTCCTTATAAACTAAACAAAATAATTATGCCTTAGTCAATTAAATATATTTTTTAACTTTTCTGTTAAATTTTGATTTTATTTCATTATTATGTTATTCTGTTCAATGTAATTTAAAAGGTTGTACATCTTTATAACTATCAAAAAGACAATATACTAATCTACGATATAATAATATACAATGATCTTAACAATCACACCATATTTAATCTTTTTGAAATACTTTCTTAATCTAAAAAAGCCTAATTGAAAATAATTTTACGGTTCAAACCATATTTTGTTTGGTTTGAAATGGCCATAATTATTTTATTAATATCACCTTCCTATCCTCAAGCTGATATTGCATTATACATATCAAATGTTTGTAACATACCTACATATGTCATCTTAATCATCAATAAAATAAATACAAATTTTGGGTGGCTTTTGCTATCATGTAGCGAAGCAAACCATAATTTGAATTCTGTATTACAGTATGCTTAAAAATTAGTCGGAGTTTTTAATTGAATTTACAATTTTTTACTGATATTATTTCGCTAAGCAGATTTAAATAATACATGAACTACAACATCAGTCAAAAGCATAAATAAAAGGCTTGAAATTAATTTCTTATTTTTAAATGCTGGACTGATATCATTAAACATATCACCTGTATAATGTAATGTATATAAATTATTCCCACATTTTTTATGAAAAAGAAAAGTAACTTTTTATATTATAAGATTAACTAGCGCCATAATTTTTTTGGTGTGGGCTTTTAAATATTGCAATTTAAAAGTTATTAAAACATAAAAATATTAAAAGAATATGTATGCTCTGTTACTTAGTTATTTATTTATTTTCCAGAGTTTGAATTCTCGAGGAGAAAAAAGCTATCATTTCTATAACTTAAACTATCCTTGGAATTATATAAATAGGTTTATAAAAATAGGAAATGAAAAAAAAATATTATAAAAAAAGTATTCAAATATTCGTATATAAATGCGCATTATAATATGAATTTTCGTAATCATTAAATACAAATAATATTGATATATTATGGAAAATTTTATAAACGCAATATAAAATAATAAGTTAAATTATGATATATTGAGATAAAATAATTCTTCTTTCATAGTAGACTTTCATAGTATGGCTTTCTAATAGTTTATTTTGCAAGTGAATATACTTACGTATAAGTCAGTCATACAATTTATATATATATATTATCAACGTCAGAAGATTTCATTGTTAAAAACTAGCTAAAACTTTAATATTTTATTATATTAACGTAGTATAAAAGAAATGTTGGACCAAAAGGTAAAATAAAATTGAAAAAATAATAATATTATGCTAAAGATGAAATGATTTTACATTGTGTAACATTTAATTCTCTCTTATACGTGCTAAATAAATATAACGTATTTTATTTCATCAATAAAAATGTTACGTACATTTATTTGTAAGATCCGTCACCCAAGTATATAAAAATCATTTATCATACTGTGATACACTTTTAAGTGATGTCAAGGATATTCAATCAAAATATTATATTGTGTGTTTTCAGGTTCACAAGGCTCAGTGAATCATAAACTTTGGAAATATAATATTTTAATCTTTCTTTCCATCATTTAAATAGTATTATAGTATATATTATAATTTTACATTTTTCCCAAGATTTTTTTTCAGTAGTAAAAAACATGAAAACCAAAAGAAAATCTGGTGAATAAAGTTTAGAAAAACCAATGATAAACATATTGAAAATATTATATTGTAAGATTTTGATGGTTGTGGAAATAATGAAGGAGAAAATATTTTTTTATGAATCGAAATTTGTGTGTAAATAATTTTCAATGGTTGATTCGTTTGTAATATAAAAAATAAATAGTTTCCAGACCAATTATCAGAATAATTATGCTTGTGAAGGTAAATTTAATAAGGCATACATACTTATAAAATTGTAGTAATTGTTTGGTAACAACTAACATAATACATATAAAATTTTGAATAAAGTGTTACGATAAAGTTGAATTGATCATAATATGAAATTGTATTATTTATCCCAAACACCCTAAAAAATCCACCCATCAAATATTTTCAACCTTACTTTTAAATAAACGTCTCATAAATGAGAAGAGTTATTTTCAAAAAGAGATTTTAATATCTGGCAACCCAGTACTTCGGCTTTTGAAATAGCAAGATACCTACCTGTATTACAGTACAAATGGCGCTTAATCTGAAAAAGCTTTCTGCAGCCAGACTTACTTGCACGAAAATTTGATCAATATTTTATTGATAGATTCCATTATTCATATAAATGATGTACAGGTTTATTGTTCATACAAATTTGTAATTAATTTGTAAGTTTTATGAATATCAGCCTTTCATATCGGTATGTACTCATAAATACTAAAATACCAGTGTTGGTTTTTATTGGTTCGGTATAAAAATTCCTATCAACAGCATCCATTTCACTATATTGTACGCCAATCTTTAGGCAAACAGCAGATGCTGTTCAGTGATTTATTTTATCTGATCTCAAATTAAGGTATAACAAATGATACATAACATAATAAACGTAAATATAATTTAAAAGTTTCTCGGAAAACAAAGCCACCTAAATAATTTGAAAATATTTGTGAAAAATACTGACATCTGATGGTTGGATTTTAAACTTTTCATTAAAATGGCAATACATTCAATTTACTCTGTCTTCAGAAAGCTTTTTCCTTTTTTCTGTTTATTTATTGATAAATATTTCCATACGTTATATGTAGATGGATCTTACTTTGTTAAAAATAAACGAAAATTAGATAATCAAAAAAAAAAAAATCATTAAAAGTATTAAAGCAAACCAATAATTTTCTTTCCTTCAGAAATGAGCGCTTTTTTTAATGACTGAATTCGAGCGAAAACGCATTAAATGACTAGTAATAATGAATATAATATAAAAGTAATTAAAATTTGTATCTATTTTACACATACACAAAAAGAAATTAGTGTTTCATGTCGTTGTTTATATACACTTTACGTAAGATTAGTCCCAATGAAACCCATTTCATTCCCCACAAAAAATTAATACTACCGGCACCTGTGAGTCGTCATTGAAACATATTTTAACATGTTTAAGGGTGGATGCAATGAACAACCAAATAATCGAGCTTTTTTTCAAAGATGGTTGCTAGTGAAAAAATAATTTTAAGTTTATTTATGAAATTCCATTATTTTTTGCATTACGTAGCAAAGTGTAACTGATTAACTTCAATATGAGAACAACTCAGAAAAAAGAAAAAATATAAAGCCAAAGAATGTTAATGTTGTATGGTCCTTGCGTGTAAATCAATGTTAAAACGCACCGCAGTGTGCAGATTGTTAAATTATAATATAAGTTTATGAAATAGCTCTAATATATTATTGAGTTCCATCCGCTCTCTACGCGTCTTATATGCAGTGAACCTTTTGAATGCCTTATTAATAACTTTTCCTAGGTGCAAAAAAGCAAGGACGATATACCCACGATGTATTGTTTTGAGTGAATTTTATCGTCTCTTATCCAAGTGTGAGCATTGGAAATAGTACAAAAAATGTGTGTTTTAATATATAAATAAGTTGAAAAGTTTTGTACTTCTGCTTATTCAATTTGTAGATAAAAGTTTATTTTTATGGTCAAATAAAGTATTATTTGTTTTATCTGGAAACACACCATATAATCTAAATAAAAAACCGATGGAAGAATGTTTCAACATGACTTTTCTCCATTCAGTGAAGTTTAAGATAAAAGTTTGTTACACAGTCCGAGCTTTAGGCGTGGGTGTATGAAACGTCTTGTTTCCCGAGTTGTGTTAAAATTCCTTGATAAAAAGTAACGTATGTGTTTTAACCATGTATCTCCAAATGCGGAGCATGTTGATTCCTAATGAACCTTAGCTCAACAGAAGTTTTACTGCGAAAACTGCTTGGTGATTGGTAGCTCAGCCTCTCTTCTTTAAAGAAAGTAAGAATAGATGGAAATAATAAAGCCGTAAACATATTGCCAACGACCTTAACGACTCGGCTCAAGACCTTGTCTATAATAAATACGCAAAACAATGATCTACTGGATTACAAATTAAATTTTTTTTTGCATAAAATTTCATGATATCACATTATTATATTTCGAAACAATATTTTAAATATAGATTTATGGATTCTTTTTTTTAAATATTTGGCATTACAGCTTACGCCAATGCGCCAAATATTCGTTATTGTGAAAGTCATACGAGATTAACTCGATGATAAATAGTGAATCAGTTGTGCACAAAATCAACGATAAATAACATACACCCAGCCTAAGATCTCTTTTTTCCCATTGAAAAAATATGACCTTGCTGGGAATTGAACCCGGGTCCCGTGATCGCTAAGACAAAGTTTTGCCACTAGACCACAGGGACCGACGTTTATATGTTTTCTTTAAAACTTAAAAACTAATTCGCGAGTTCATATGAGTATTTAATTGATTTTCAAAAACATTAACGAAAATATTAATGCACTAAAAAACAAACAATCTAATTTATCATAGATTAAACTTATATCGTTTAGGTAACTATCTTACTTGTTTCTAGTTTAATGAACATCTGTTTGTAATAGCTAATTTTCAATTATATAACCGTATTCAGAGAAATAAACCAGTATGCAAACTTTTTATGCGGCATCATAAAAACAATTCGGTACTCAGAATATCATTATTTTACAGTTTCTATTAAAATACCGGCTGGTTGCTTAAATATTTTACCATTATCATTACAAAATTAAATGATTTTGATAGTTATTTATCAGCCTTTAAGTGTTCACAAACTGTTTTATTTTATCAAGAACAGTTAGTTTACGAAAAAGAAATTGAAAAAGCAATGAAAGCTCGATGACTTCTTCGATTATTGAATTCCACTCCCAAAGATTGTGTCGTTTGAAACGCAACAAAATCTTCGAAAACCAGTGAAACTCGAAATTATAATGTTAAAAAAAACGGTTTTATTTTTTAATACGGTAAGAAAAATAACAATGTATTTTAGTTCTACATAAATTATTTTATATATTTGATGATAGCTATTTCGGCTTAAGCCTTCGTCAGAATTAGTTATAGTTCTGACGAAGGCGTAAGCCGAAATAGCTATCATCAAATATATAAAATAATTTATGTAGAACTAAAACACATTGTTATTTTTCTTACCGTATTATAATGGAGTTCTACCAAGTAAATGCCTACTCAATCAATTAATTTTTAATCAATTTTGAAGCCATCAAGTTGCTTTCCATAATGTATACGTATTCAAATTTCCGTGGAACAATAGTCAGCGCAATGAATGTTTCAATTATTTTTTTCAGATTCAGTTAAGTTCAATTAAGTCACCAGTCAGCACTCCACAAACCTGGTTCATTTTTTATTAGTTTTAGAACAGTTTTTTTTGTGACAATCGAAACGACGGCAAGAATAATACACAAGATTTACTATTTTTAGTTATTATAATTCAGAAAACATCACTCGTTTTAATACCGATTTTGATAATGTTATATGTAAAAACAAACAGCCATTTGAGGATGGACACCCTTTATGTTGTGGTTAACTTACAAAAAATCGATTTTCGTCAACATCTGGCTGGTTTGCTACAGTTTTGCAGGAAATATTATGGGTGTATACCAACATTTATACTATACACGAGATGTTTATTTGCATTTTTATGAGGCTTTTTAAAATGAAAAAAATATAAATAGAGCTTTCAAGAAAGGGGCGGAAAGCCTGAATAGAAATATTTCGTACATAATTTAGTATAAAATGAGTTATAATATGTATTTTTTCTGTATAAATAAAACTTTCTTTGTGAATGGAATACATCAATAATATTTTATTTCATCAATAGTATTAATAATTATAAAAAAAGTTTACATACACAATTTTTTTATCAATATTTAATTTAACTTGATTTTGCATATTTAACATATATAATACATGAGACATTATCTTGAATTCATATTTTATTATAATAACAATAGCACCATTTCATTTCAGCAATAGTTCGTGTTTGTATATTTATTTGCCGTATCATTTATTAACTAAATTGGATATATATCGTTATATTTAGGCTTACCGGTATTAAAATGATCTCAAAATTCTTTGAAACAAAATTTGTAGTTTCCTCTCGCAATATTTTTTAACCTCACAAAATGTAGAGTGAAGTTCAACCAAATTGAGTGTTTTTGACCAATGGATCCAACTATTCAAGCATTTGCATGAAAAACGTATTGATGCACCTAATCTGGCTTAAATGATTCCATATATTTCATGTCTGGCAGAAACATTTGCGTCTTTGGAGCGTGTTTTCTAGATAATGAAACACACTTCGTCGGATAACCGAAGCCGCGTGGTAGAGTCTACCGTACGAGCTTGTATGTACTGTTAATTAAATTGTTGCATAGGTACCATGCAGTGACTTTTATGAAAAGGGTTTAGGTACAAAAATGAAAAAAGATCCCTCCAGAGACTGGTAAAATAAATAAAGTTATTTAAGCATCCGATCTAACTTAAATGTTTAAGGGTACCCTTAATGATTAATTTTTAGCTGTGTGCGCTTCTTTTTTCCTACACTCCCCCTAATTTTATATGAAAATAGCTTAATGGTTTCTTGATCAATCTGGTTTATATTATTAATGGTAAAGACTCATTCAAAACGTTGATTTGTAAGCCAATTTAATTTAGTAAATATGTAATATGATTGATAAAATTTTAGACTTTAAGTACGATCAAGCTAATTACTGCGTTAACCCTTTGGTGCTATCATGACCACATTGTTGATTGAAGCCAGAAAGGTTAGATTCATTTCGATTTCTTCCTGTTATGTTGATGCATGGGTTGATTGATATAAGTTTGCTGAAAAACCGCGCTTTGGATTGGTGTTGACAACTTTTTGCCTTAGACGAAAGAAGGGTTGGGAGTTGGGACTAAATTCAAGAATAATAAATAACAAAAGAGTATACCAAAGCTATCAACTAACTGATGACGACGCTACATCAGTATGTATACAATCAAAAAGGTAAAAAAAATCGATAAAACTTTAGCGATAAAATAAAATTCACATTTACAAACATGAGTGTAGGTTTTACTCTTATGTAATACGATCTAATAGTAAAATATACGGTCTTGCTACATCAGTATTAACATAAATAAAAATAGAATTCTACGCGAAATAATCGATTCATTTTATTATTAACGAAGACTTGGCTGCTTGAGATTCGTCGTATGGGACTATTAGATAAGCTTGTGTACTTCGTACGTATAATAAAAGTCTGTTTTTATCGATTTAGAGTCACCCATCTATTTTATAAATAGAGGCTTAGCTGAGGCGATCAAGACTTTTTAGAAAACTATATATTTATACATAAGTTATAATGCCTTTCTACCAAGAATTGACAGCCAACACATTTAAAGTGATATATGCAATAGAGGAAGTTTCATATAATTTAAAATATTGCTCTGAAGCATTAAATGAAAAATTCATTAAGAATCGATTTTCTTTACAGTGAAACCGCCATTTCCCCATTGCTTTTACCATAATTTTTGGAAAATTTTCCTCAAAATTAGTTTCTTACATATCGATTAAAATGTTTTTTTTACGTTACGAGAAAGCAATCAGGAGGTTCCATGATGTATGTAATTGATTATAGATTTTTTTACTAAACTCAAAATTTCACAAAAGCTTATTAGTTTTTTTTTCCAATTTTTGTAAATGGTTTTGTTTCTAATTTGAATATAAAAAGAATACATTAAAATTCCACTCGCAGAAAAATCTTACAAGCTATGAAAACACCAAAGTTTCATTGGAAAACATTTGCATAATTAAAAAATTTGTATCTATTGTCATGGATTCGTATACTTTATACTCTAAAACAGACTCAATTCAAATCTGGCTTAAGATTCTGTTTTTTTTTGATACAATCAGTAAATACTTTCATTCTTTTGACGGGTACAACAATTAAGCATGTAAATGACTATTCATTAGATTATAATAAAAGTTTATTTACATTCCGGTAAAGTCTACCGTTATTCAATAATCTAAATTGTCTCTTCTTCCGGGATTTCTTTTTGAAACCTTGAAGAGTATTTTTATTTGATTTTTTGACGAATCTTTCTTACTAAAGAGAAACCTTTGAAACCAGCGTGATAAGATCAAGTCTATTCCTATCCGTCCAATTGGCGATGTGAATTTATTTTTGGCTTCCGCTTTATTTCTTACTGCTCTACAAAAATACATGAAAACCCGAAAGTCATTTCTGATAAAATAATCCTATAAATGTGAATGCTGTTGGTAAGCTGTATTTTAGTTATGGATAAAAGTTCAAACATAAAGTGATTAACTCTCTAACAATTCACCGTTAAGCGTTTTATGTATCTTTAATTAATGTTTCACGGCTAGATTAAAGGGTGTTTGAAGAGTTAGCATAACTAGGTGGTCGAAACTTTATTTAAGACGGGATTTTTAAAGAGTTTTAAAAAACTTTTTTAAATAAACAGGTACCACTTTTTTTTAATATAGACAAAAAATTAAATACTTTCGTTGGATTTGGTGGTAAGTTTGTGGAAGTTCACTTAATATAAAATTAACTTTGATTATTTTACGAATTGTGCTCTGAAAGAGGCGAAGCACGTGTCACACTAACTAATACAATACATAGAATAATCAATGTCATTTTCAAAAGGCAATTTTTATGTAATTTTCAATCATTGAAAACATAAGCGGTCAGTTGGTCAATTGGTCAATGTCACAAGCTTCGATTGTGTTGCTTAGACGCTTAGAGGATCAAATCTACTACAGACTGTTTCATACATATCCAATCTTATAAACAGATAGATAGCGATTACTAACAACCATTCAAATCCTAGACCTATTACAAAATCCGCACTCTCTTCAGAAAGCAACTGAGCTACAATCAGTTCAAGTTGATTTTTTCTGTCCAGATAATCTCCATGAAGAGTCAATATACTTCAAATTGGGAGCAAACATGTTAAAAAAAACCTGGTCTTTAGCTCAGTAATGTGCAAGGAATTGTATTTGTTTAATGAATTTTATGACTTTCTGGAAAATTTTATAAATACAGACGTATTATATATATACTAAAAAGTGCTAACTGCCGATTTTACATGGCTTAAATAATTTCAATTCCCACTTTTTCGTAAGAAATTAACTGAATAAAACATACAAATTATATATTAAATGTTTATTCACTACCTTCAGTCATGTACCTTCATGTAAAGTAAAATTTTCAATTATATTCTGTAGACAATTTCGTCACGACATTTCCATTGGAGATTTTATTTCTCAACACACTTAAGTTTGCCATGTGTATCTCTTCTTCTTTTTATTATTTCATTAACAGTTGAATAGTTAATCTCAGTACGTCGTCTTATATTTGATTTTCCAACAATAGAAACATTTAAATATGTCTTTATTTCACAATAATGAAAAAATGAGAACAAAGTATTCAAAATCATGAATAAAAGAATGCTTAGAAGCTGAATCGGTTCACCAAAAAACAAAGAATTATGATTTTTATGAAAAAAATTGTTTTATTTGTATGCATATTATATAGTGCGACGACCAACTATTTTATCAAATTAATGTATACACTTATATATATTTAAATATAATTATATGTGCTAAAATTAAATATAAACTAGTAACATTTTCATTCGTGAAATATTAAAATCGCTTATAAGCATATTTTTCCGTTTTTAAATATCATTTGATAGAATTTAAAATAGTATTATGATTATGGTATTTTTAGCTGTAATTTATTTACTAAATAATTTTTGATAGAATAATAAAAATGGTGCCAATATTAATAATTGCGCATCGTAAAAAAAACCGGTACTGACCAAACACTAATACTTTCGATGGATTCGGCGGTAACTTTGTGGAAGTTCATTTTTATATAAATTTTTAAATATCTCAGATTATTCCACGTATTGTGCGACTAGTAGTGACACGTTTCCGCTTCTTTCAAAGGCATCTTAAGACGTGAAGATGCTTATGAAAGAAACACTATGAGCATATGAAAGAATTATATATGAGCTTAAAATAAATTTTGGTTAAAAAACGGTTGTGGTTGATACATGTGTTGTCACTGTGTGATTCTCCATCTTATGACATGAGTTCTGCCTCATGTATAGCTACCAACATCTTATTTGAAGCAAAATAGTAAACACGGAGTTATAAAATCTTTATGACAGTTAAATCTCATAAACGACAAGTTTAAGTATCTTAGGTTACTACTGGCATTAATGAAATTTATATGTGCATTAAAATACAAACAAGCCATTATTAAAGTTGTGTTGTTGCCAATATCAATAAACTGCTTTACTTTAAAGTAGCTACCAGAATTTCGGTTCCGTCAATGATTTTTGTTGATTTGAAAATGGGATGAATAAATAAAATATCATTTTTTTTGTTTTCAGCATTGTTGCATCAACTTTTTTCCAGCACCGGTCAATTTAATTATTTGTATGGTGTTAACTGTCAATTCTTCGCATTGATCGGCATCGATAATAATAATGTACAATAAAATTGCGAATGACATGGGCCGTTTGACGTTTGCTGTTGGTCTTTTGCTGATTGTCAATGGTACGACACACGCGATAACTACTGTAAGTTTATTGTACTATGGAATAAGTTGACAAAGTGAACAAAGGTATGGCAGTTCATAAAATATGAACAAATATTGATTTTTATAATAAAAATAATAACACGTTTTTAGTAATTTTTCCACCTAAAATTTATTTGATCAGGACCGGTTTCGCTCATGGCGAGCATTGTCAACTGATAAGGAATACAATAAAATAGTGATATTTATACTGTTTTATTGTATTCCTTATCAATTGACAATTCTTAAATTCTTAATTTTTTTTAAAAGAAAAAAGTAAATATTTGGCATTACAGCTTACGCCAATCCGCCAAATATTCTTAATTTTGAAAGTCATACCTGATTAACTCGATGATAAATAATGAATCAGTTGTGCACAAAATCAACGATAAATAACATACAGCCAGCCCAAGATCTCTTTTTTCAATTGAAAAAATCTAACCTTGCCGAGAATTGAACTCGGGTCCCCTGATCGCTAGGACAAAGCTCTTGCCACTAGACCACAGGGACCGACAATGCTCGCCATGAGCGAAACCGGTCCTGATCAAATAAATTTTATGTGGAAAAAGTACTAAAAATGTATTATTATTTTTATTAAAATGCCTTTCCACCAAGTGGTTGATTTTTATATTTAAGACCTACTGTTTTTTTACTATAACTATATCCTTCGCGCTAGTGAAAGTAATAAGCTGACAAAGTTTTATTGCAATCAGATGAACGGTATTGCAACGCATAAAATACAAACAAACAAACAAACATTGATTTTTATTTATATATTTCTAATTAAAGCGTAACTCTTAATTATGACGTTTCTTTCAACATGGCGTTGTGAGATTAGGCTAAGTTATATTCGGGTTATGTTTAGGTTAGGTTACGTCAAGTCACGGTGTAATCTTTCGAATTTGCGTTAAGGAATTCGTGTGGCTCCTCTGGCAAATGTTTTCAGTATTTTTGACGGCAATCGAAGAAAGCTACAATGTATAGGTATGATTAATAAATAATGAACAACTATCAGCTATAATAATTCCCAAGTAACTTTTGCGTTTTTTTTGTTGTGGCATCACTGACACGTCGGTCATATTGAAAAATACGTTATACTACAATAAGAAATTACTGATTTTTTTAAATATTACGTTGACATTGATTATAATGCTTTCTTATATGTGACCACCTAGTCTACCGAAAACATTAATTTATTTCAACTCGAAAGTTTCACTCGTTATTTTTTGTAGCGCCACTGATATATCCTATATGCTACCCTTTCAATAATATTTTGTGGTTATTAAATTATTTGCCACACGAACGAGATTTACGCATTTCATACATGATTTTGATACCGTGTTTCAACTGAATCACGTACATATACTTGATACGTTTTCAACATATATATGACATGAAGTTTGCCGTCGTTCTAGCCCAACTTTTCATTCATAAAAGAAGCTTTCCCGACCATTTCAAAACAACGATTTGTATATTGAAGATTTACGCAAGAAAGGTTTTGCATGAATCGGTCGAAGACTTAAATGGCAGACAACGTTAACATAGTAATTGATCAAACTATAGAGTTTATTTTTTTTTTGATTTTAAATTTGAACATTCGATTCATACTCCGATAGTCATTTAAAAAAAAACTTTTTTTTTCTTTCATTATAATGCATTTTGTTTATTTCATATGAACTATTTGATATCATTATTATTAACATCAATAAAATTACAGGTTTTTGAAATAAAATAATACTAAAACAAATATTTTTTTTATATAAGAACTAAGATAGTAATAATTCTTGCCATATCGAATCTTAAATGCTTTCTGAAATTTATTCAAAAACTTTTGAATGAAATAATTCATAGCTAAAATTTAGATTAATATGAAAAATATATTTTAAGGTGTCTTTTTTTGGTAGAAAGGAGTTATTTAAATAAATAAGAATCATAACATGTGGAAATAATATTATATACTATATATTGATTATTATTTATAAAACTATAACATAATTCTTACAACATATTCTACATATGTTTTAATGATTGTGACTGGTTTCGCTTATCGCCAGCATAAATTAACGCCAATAAACGATCCTGAAAATTTCTTTGACAAGCTTTATTGATACAAATGTTATATTCAAAAAATGTGCAGTTAATCTTTAAAATGATTTAGTCCATAGCAAAACTTCGATTAGTGTTTAATAGTGTTGGGCATTCTCCAAATAACTTATTGGTAAAATATCTTTCAGCACAAATTATTCCTGAAATGATAGTAAATATGTTTCCTTTTTCAAAGTTTTTGAAGAGAACCACTTATCTGTTGGCGGCATTCAAAATAAATATAAGGCAGATAACTGCACGCAACGTCTTCTGTGGCGAAACATTTATAAGATAATGTTTTGTACCAGAGGCATGGCATACTGATGGAATTCAATTTATAGCCAAGAGGGAGCTTTCTATTATAGCCATTATGAAAGCTGCCTCCGTTAAGTAGCGAGGAAGTTTTACTTGCAAGTGCCGTTGTGGCTTTATCAAGATCAGCCATACAGAATCTTCACGTGTAAGCACTGAGAAACCTTTTACCTTTTCGAAGGAGTGGCTTCAATTTTATCGGAAAACAAATCATCAAGTCATACATATTTAAATACTTAAAAGATAATTTACATTTAAGAATCAGTCTGTCTCTAAGTGCAATGTCTGCAATATAATTTTTACATATTGACTTACTGTCAAAAGTCGTTTTCTAAGCATCAGAAAGCCAGAATAGTTATTGCAATATCACCGAATCATTAAACTCCCATTTAAATGCATTAAATTACATAGCTCCAATCGCTCTATATATAATATTTGTTTTAGAAGATATCAAAAATTTCATTACGATCCATTTTTAAAGATAACAATTTGTACAGAGAAGCTCATAATGATATAATTATATAAACCATATTTCCGAGCAAATAATATTTGCTTTTCTTAGAGGCAGAAATTTCCGAATTTCTCACTCATTAATAAAATCTTTATTTATTCAAAGAAAAAATGTTTAACTTTAAGTGATAACGAGCAAATTTAATATTACTATATTTAAAAAATATATATTTATTTTTATATTTTTGTTATGAATACTTCCTATTTGGTAAAAAAATATTCTTTTAGTTCAGTAAGTATCTTGATTCGAAGCAGCGAGATTTGTATATAAATTACTTCATAATTTTTATTCATTCATACAATTTCACATCATTATAAAAATTACCCTAATCAACTATTTTAACACTTTAACACAAATATCATTTATAAAAAAGACTCAAATGAAAAATAATGTGCATATAAACAGTTAAAATAGAAATATCACAGTAGTATTTTTGAATTCTATGTTATACTATGGATGTGCAAATTGAATTTAAATTCAAACTTTGAAGGAAAATTGGCGTCCCATAGTTTTGTGACACAGTTGTTTAAATGACGGCGTAGACACTCTACGACGTTTTTAAGATCGTACATATTGAATTTTAACAACTTTGTCACAAACTGAATCAGAAGCAGAGAAATTCTGTTATCCTTTTTCTGTCTATGTTTTTTTAGGTTTTCATTTTTTGCTATGCTTTATAGAAAGACTGAGATTTTCAACTTTTTTGTTGTGTCGAAAACAAAATTTCATTTCGTATTGAAATTACTGGTTTTCTACCAACAAATACACAAAATCAGCTGACTTGTCTCTGAATAACAATCTTACTTTCATTATAAAGTTAAAAGTAGGCCACAATTAAGATACATCTATTTTTAAATGCTTTTACTTACTATAAGAAACTTTTAAAAAAATACACTAGAATACTTATAAAAAATATGTGTGGAACTTTTTGTTATATAAGCCTCAACATCTCTTGTGTTATCTGTCAACTAATAGGACTTATCTTCAAAAACAGATAATAAACTCGCAAAAAAGCTTTTTTCGAAGTAAGGAAAATTTCAGTATTGATATGACAGTCATAATTTTATTGAAACAGGATTATTTATAGGTTTGCCATGCCAGTAAAAAAATCTCTCAGTATTTGTAAAATATTTGCGTAAATGAATACTGGACATTTGGTTGGGCCTGTTGACGCTTTCTCGTGGGAAAACAAAAATTTAAAAAAGAGACTGTCACAGCATTTATTTAAATTTAGTTATATTAGTACAAAGCTCAATGAACTCTTCGATGTATCAATATATATTTCGTAAATTTGAATTTTTTACTATTTCGTTTTTTTGTAATATAAGTCAAACATTCCGGGATAGAAACATTGGTGATTTTATTTTCAATAAATATTTCAAATATGTAGCAATAGTGCTTAGCTACATTATAAAAAATGTATTTGCCAAATTTTCGAGGAAGATTATAATTTCTTAAGAAGGTTCCAGTATAAATTTTACAGATATTGATTATAACCATAACTAAGAGACATTTTAAAACTCCACCGTGAAAATATAAAACCATTAATTTTAGTTCAAGTGAAAGCTTAGCTATACTAACTTCTGGAAATTTAACGATTAAGCTACCTCTTTTAGCAATGAAATAAAACAGATCTTCACAGTGAGAATATTGTTTTTCTTTTTTTTCAAAAAAGATTCAATTATTCTTCAGACACGACGAATTCATGAGATTTATTAAATGAAAAAACCGGTCCTGATCATATGATAACGTTATGGGGAAAAAATATCATTTTGAAGTTGTTAACTGTCACTTCGTGGAAGAAAGGCATTGAGAAAAACCGGTTCTGATCTTTATATAGTTTAATGTTTCAGTAGTACAACAAATTATGTTTTATTTATTTAAAAAAGAGAAAAGGTTTTTTCACCCAGAATTAAAAGTTGACACCGTATACGTGATTAATTTGTTACAATCGAAACTTTTTATATCATTTGAACCTATACCTGAGGAAATATATATAAAAACGAAAGAATTATTTACACGAAACTATGTCATGCCTTAGTTACTCAACATACTATTAGTGAATTAAACGATTGAGTTAACTTAATTTTAATAAATTTTGAATCATATCTCCAATTCTATTTAAGTTACATGTTTTTGGGGTTTCGTGTCGAATCAAAGTTATAGCCATCGATCCTTACTCATATAATCTGCATGAGAACCCTCCGCAAGGAGTATCAAAGTGGCACAGAGTTAAGATAAAGTCTAGACACCAGCGTGGGCGATACGGAGCTGCCATCAGTAACTCACCCGGAGTAACCTCCGTAGAATAGAGATTGCGCTTGATACGCCGTAACCCTAGAATAATAAGACACAAAACTATAAAATGTCACAAGACATTTTTTTCATCATTTACTTTATTTATACAGGCCATAAAAAATTTTCTACTTCACACATACACACAAAAGTAAAACATTAATATGAACGTGAGATCAATTGTAATGGTTTTACTGAGTCACCACAGTCACGCATGTGGTATTTAATCTTTAACACTGGAAAATGGAAACAAAAAACTTCACAACTGAAGCAAAAATGTGTTACGTGCTATTTTATTTAGATTTTGGTAATGGTCGTCTGCGACTTTATTGTAAATTATTTTTCCTTCAAATGAAAAACTGCAAGTCATCTTTACAGCATAAATCGCTATAAAAGTGCACGCCTATCGTCTCCCAGTGGATTCCTTGGAGTAGAGCGAAGCCTTTAAATATTAAAGCCAAGACATGTTGTTATAAATGGGTCCCTGAACGAGAGAAAGATTATATTTGATCATAAATTATTCTTGAGGTATTGCTGAAATTCTTGTCGTTTACTTTTCGTGAGTTCTGTTGAAAAAGTAAATCAAAAATGATACATTAGAGCAAATTAGATTGTAAATAAATACTTGGCCGATGATTGGTGGCAAACTTACATATCTTTCCAAATTGTTTTATTAATCGTAAACTGTCAATATGTTATTGTGAGGCATGTCAAAAATTCATTATATTTTTAAATTATTGTTTCTTTTTTCGCACAATTCTTCATTAAATTTATCAAAATTTTTTATGTTTTTTTTTTCGACTGAAATTTTTTCCCAAATACATATTTTTGTATTCCGTTTGCACGTGCTATTTTTTTACTAGGCAGACAAGAACTATTACAACCTAACTATTTGTTTTGATTTTTTTTGCATTTGTAGTGAAATATGTTATTTAAACACCATATGAATTTTTTACAGTATTAATATTATTAGTTTAGTTTTATACTGTTTGTTCTTGGTAATTTCAGATGATTGTCTACCCGGCTAATAATCGTGAAAATTAATATTCTGATATTTTTTACAAGGTTGGTCGAATTATCCAACAAGTTTTATCAATAGAGTCCTTGAAAAAATAAAGAAAATTACGATATCCAAGTAATTGATACTCGTGTGGTATCAGTTGTATCACACACTGCTGTCTAAATTAACAAACGGAAAATAAAAGCTCTTACCACACAGCTTTCAGACTAAATATATAGTTGTAAATTGTGTAGAAATGATTCAATTTAAAGAGTATTTTCAGAGTTTGTTTAAATAAAGCACACATTGAACTTAGCTGGAACGTAAGTAAATGGTTTTATATAGCAACAAGTTACTAATTTTACTGTTCTGTTAGCTTCACGTGACTAGTAAACATTTACATTAAATAAAACGATGTTTTCAAGTTGATATAGCTATTTAATTTATTTATAACTTGCTAGACTGGCGGAACGAGAAATGAATGAGCAATACGAGAAAACTTTACTGTAATGTACATTTCGTAACAAAACTCTGTAAGGATATCTCATTATTTGCTCCGCTGAAAACAGAAAGATTTTAAATCATTTATATAAAATACTGAAAATTTATTCACCATTTAACACAAACACTGAACAATGACAGATTAAACCGATATTTTACGTTAAAACAAAAAAATTATGCCCATATTAACGACAATCCTATTTTTTATTGCATGATTTGTACGTATAACTTTTTTTTAACAACAAATAAATTATCAATAAATCCGAATCAAGGTTTCGTCTTACCACTGCCAACCTTTCCTGGGACTATGAATAATTTAATATTCTTCATACAACAATATATTGATTTATTAAATGCAATGACAAAGTTCATGGAAATGTTGCAGGGTCTCCACTTTGAACTATTTCATTTCAAATTTGAATTGCTTGAACTTTGTACTTTTCCATGAGTTTTGTCGCTAACGACCCGGGTTTCGCCTTTCGGCATTTTCAGGCATTCTAAGTGCACGGATGTACTTGAACTGATAGTTCTGTACATTCGTGCACTTGGAATGCCTGAAGATGCCGAAAAGCGAAAACCGGGTCGTTAGCGACAAAACTCATGGAAAAGTACAAAGTTCAAACAATTCAAATTTGATATTGAAATTCCATCAAGCACCCTCAGTCGAAATACTTAATAATTTCATTTTATCAACTAATAAATCTAACTATGACTAACTGTCATTTTTCACTAATTGATTTTATAGATACCGCTAGAATTAAATTATCCGTTAGCAACTGATTTATAAAATAATAGATTCAAAAGTCGGCCAGTCTTTTTGAGTGACTTAGACTAAAACACAATTTTAAAGTTATTTATTCTGTTTTATGGCAAATACTAAATATTCGTGATATTTTGTAAAGGTCAGTATTTAATTAAACACAAACTTCATGAATTATTATTTGTTTCATCCGTTGTTCATATTTTCAGATAATTTGGTCGGAATTCTGAATCACGTTGTAAAATTTTGAATTGATCAAGATGATACAACTGTAATTAAAATCTGTTGGTGCCGTCTCATGTACTAACTTAGATCTATCTTATAGATGAACTAGATCAGCATTAAAAAATATTAAAACCTTATGAAAAGTGAATAAATGTTCACTTTCATCATCAGATAATTTAAATATTCACATGTTATTAATACACATTATATTGCATGAACCTTTATAAGTTTTTATGACAAAAGGTATGATGAATGAATGAAATGGTAAAATGTTGACTACCTATCATCGGATATCAAGTTTAAATAAAGGTTACATTCAAACGAAAACTAGACTAATAAAAGTGATACGACATAACAAAACACAAGCGTTCGTTATAATCGTCTAATAAATCTTTTATGGTTGTTAGAAAGGAAATACAGTTGGTAGAGCACATTCACGTGCGATATAATAATAAAACAGACCAATTTCAGCCGAGCAGCATACAAGGTGTGACGGCTAAAGCTCCTTCATCCCTATATTTTGCGTGCTAATCTGCAAACAATTGTGATTGAACGGCCGAAAAAAAATCATCTGAACATTACCCCACCTATTCACGTTTTTTATCCATGGTAATTTTATAATACTCTGTCAAGGCTGTAATTTTTCAATAAAATTTTACATGTTGATTTCACGTTTTGCAAGCGTAAGCACCCAATGATTTTTCACTTACATTGAATTATTTTATCGATACAAAATTCTGATATCATGTGAATACAATGAAAACATTGAATCAATAACTAACAACTTTATGAAAAATAAAAAAGTTATTTTTCCTTGCAAAAAATTAAATTGGTTTAGAAAAAAACATTTTTTTTCGCCCACGTTTTGCGTCAATACTTTTGAATATGATTTCTTCAATTACTATTGGAACCATTAAATAAACATTTTAATGAATTCAACTTTCAAAAATAATTAGAGTTTTAAGTAAATTGAATTTTAGGAGTAGTACAAAAAATTTATTGTATTTATTTAAAATAAGGTCTTTTCAAGAAGTGAAAGTAAAGTCATTAAAACATGTGATTATCATACATATAATTAATTAATGAATAATAATTAAAAAAAAGGAAAATATTTTTCATATTTTCAATTTTTTTTCTGTGATAATCTGTAAATTTATTTCATAATCATATCCATGATTTCATCATTATTCATAAGCAATTTCGTTATAAGTTATATGTTCGATTTTATTGTATATCAGTTCAAACTACTTGTGATCATAATATTGATTGTGGAATTAGTACCAAATTTTTTTTTCTCATTAATGTGAAAGAATGAAGATATTATTTAAAATTTAATCATAAAATATGTTGACCAATATAACATTTGATCATACTTCCATTTTAATTTGATTACAATATTTTTGTAACGAAAAAATAAATATGCAAAAATACCATATCGAATAGCAATATTAACTAATTTTATTCGAATTCAAAGCAAATATGTAAATTGAAAGTTCCCATTTAAAATCAAAATATGTGATTTGAGTCAACTTTATACATACGCAAAGGAAGAAATTTACGATTCGGTTAACCGTAATATTATGATATTTACTTTTACAAAGTGCACATTGTGCTACCAGATATCAGTTCTGTAAGATATTTTTACTTTGGAAGTTGAATGTTAGGAAATATTTGAAGCGTTCAAAAGCAAAAACCGATATGTCTACTTTTCAATTTTGGTAAACGACGTTTTTGTTGATATAAAAATGAATTTGATAGCTTTTTATTGTTAAATAAAAAGTAATATTTCATCAAGATAAAAAATAATGAATAGACTTTTTATCAATAAAACTGATCTAAAAAATACGAAAACTAATCTTGTCAAAACATTTGTAAATATATATTGTAGAAGATGTAAAAATAGATATTATATAAAAATATTATATTTATAGGCAACAAAATTCTTTCAATTTGTCTTTGGTAACGAGTAAAAATTTTACATGATGATCGACGATTTATCAAAGAATATTTGAAAACATTTTATGAAGCAGATATTCTACTGAATAGGACCATAAAAAGCTTCCATCCAAATGGCAAAGTTATTGTCCATAAATATAAACTCCAAAAGCTTTTGCTTAAATGGTCAAATCTGAGAGCGCACCTCATTTCTCTTTCTATGCTATCTTAATCACTACAAACAATGTTTCATAAAAACTTCGTAAATGCTTTGCTAATGCCAAATCAATACGGAAGATTTTCGTGTTTGCTATGCGATACAAAAATTCCATTTACGATAAAAGGTCATTTCCGTCGCCAGCAGTCAGTCTATCAAATACAATCTTTTATATAAATATAATATTTTTTTACTTAAATAATAATTTATTTGAAATATAAACCGATATAATAAATAAGGTTCAAGAGCAGTTTGTCGCTTCTTATCTGATGTTTAAATTGTTTCAATTAGTGAGGAAATTTATTTTTAACACATTCCGTGCCAACCGTTAAGAGTGGTTGAGCATTCAGGCAGAGGTTTAGCACTACCAGTCCCTTTTTCTAACTGGTTTAATTTCGGCTGACTTACTTCTATCCACATGATGTATTTGGTGGAACGAAAGTATGTTGGCTGTTATATACTGATACTGAGTCCTAATGCTGTCGTTGAATAATGATGAAAAGCGACAAATGGGTAACTTTTATAATACAAGAAAACGTGTAGAAGCATGTTTAGCTTTATTTGTTGTGAAACTCTTACTAACATTTCAAAATCATTAACCTTATATATTTGTCAAGATTGTATAGCTTTCTCACATAAATTTCAACTTGGCTTCAATTTATAAACCTATATTCAAACTAAATATGATGATGTTTTTCCAGTCCAAAAATCTAAATATAAAACCATATTTCTCGCGTGAAAAAAAATCACGTGCACTACGCATATAGCATTTTCATAAAATCTTTCAAATGTGGAACATAATAAGTTATTGTTTGGTATATTGCGCTTAAAAAATCGCATTAGTGACAAATTATTCGAATCTAAAACTGATTTCATTAAAAAAATGTATAATTTTTAATATTTCAAATTTAAATGTTTCTATTGAATACACAATTTAGTTTGAGTGCTTACAAAATGGCAGCAAAAATATTAGAATTTTTCTCTATCAAGATATGAGCTTTTTATAAGACTATCATAACTATACACCATCAAAGAAAATCACTTCAACGCTTTCGAAGAGAACAGTCATTCAATTTCTATATCGCAAAGAGATTTTTTTTTTTGCATATCAGTTTGACGAAGTCTCAAGTTCTAAGGCGTGTTAGCGCAAAAAGATAAGATAAGACTAGCTGTAAGATAATTGCTCTTGGAATTAAATAAAATTTAAGGATTTTTTATAGAATCACAGAAATCTATATTTTTAAAAACAAGCCTATTAACTAATTAATGTATAAAGTTGACCTCGTTGACCATGCCAGATTCTGCTTTTTTTGAAACTATGCTTAATATCATACTCATATAAATAAAGTAATTGACATCATAATTAATCAAGTTTATATCGAGCATTCATTTTCGATACACGGTGTATGTAAAAGTTTTGCCGTTAGCAATTTTCACGTATGGAAAACCAAAATTCACGCTCATGTTTCTCAAGCTAACTATTTAATAAGAAAGTAATTGCATAAAACGAGAGGCGCAAGTAATTAACTGTTTTGGCATGTTTTTGCAAATAAACGTGTCATGAGTTTGCTGCCATATAACTAGTGGTAAACACCATATTAAACAACTTCTTAACTGTGTTAACCCATGAATGAATTTAATTTTACAGATAATATTTGAAACTTATTTGTACAAACTATGATATTTTTGTTTACATATATTGAATGGACTGTTCAAGTATTTCCGACTGTTTTTTGAACAATTCACAAATATTCAAATATTTCCGTGGGTTGAACAGTTTATCGGTTTAAAAAAAGGAAAATAGCCTAACTAACTGAAGTCGAAGCAACGTTCCGAGTTTTTTTAAAATACTCATCTCTGTGCAATACCTAAAGTGATGTTGAAAGGATGGGTTGATTACATTTTATTGTTTTGGGAGAGCCAAACAAAAATACATCTAGACTGGGACAGGTAAAGAAATAATCCTCGAAAGCATCTCTCGTGAGTACAATAATTGCCTCTCCTAGAATACTAAAAATAAAAACATTGAGAATGATTTAATTACTTACTTAATTAAATATTGTTTTAATTAAGCATAAGTTTATTATTATTTCGATAAAAATTTTACTCACATAAAATAAAAACAGAAAATTTTATTTTATTTTTTACGTCTCGTAATTCACAAATCACAAAATATTCAATAAAAAAACAAGGACTTTGAATTGAATAAAAAAAAATTGAAGATTTTTTTGACATGGTATTCAGCGTTTTTGTAAATATCTTTTAAAATATATATTAAAAAGTTATCTACATCAGATTATGATTACAAGGTATAAGTACTTTAAAACTCCTCTTTAAGTCTCCTGAATTTTTGTTCAGAAAATAAGACAAACCACATAATAATTCTATTCAAATCTTGACTTCTGTGTTCATGTGGTGAGAGCTTTACCCGAGTAATCGGGTTGGTTCAAGTTCAAGTAATAAGCAAGCTTAATATATTTTTTTTATTGAAATCTTGAAACAGTTGTTTATAATATTTTCTCTCCTCGATTTAATCTCAGTGATTTCATATGATTTTTAAAATTAAAATATCTGACGCCGTGGCTATCGACTCTTGTACAAAAATTGTATACAGGAAGACAGTAAATAAATGCATTTTTCATTTGAAATTGTCAGAGAATTTTTGTGAAAATGCTAAGCGGCGGGCGTTCCTGAAAGATTTTTTGGAGAGTAAATGTTTTATTTTGCGCAATTAGAAATAATTTTCATTTTTTAAAAGAGAAACCCAAAGAAAATCAAAAAGTCATTATCTATCGTTTACAATAGACTTTTCTTACAATTCTCAAAATTATTTTCTTACAAATTCAAATTTACATTTCTTCCGGCTATGAATTGATTGTTTTTAATATTTTTTTTTGTACGTGTTTTTTTGACTTAATTATTTTAGCTAAACGCTGACTTAAACTCTATTTTTGCAACATCATAAAATTACGATGAAGAGTAACAAATTAATGGAAATTTCATGAAAATATCTTGCTTCGTTTATTGTTTTTCTCAAGTTCCAGTGATAAATACTTTTTACTAAAGAAAAAAAATACTCGAAAATAAAACTAGTCATTTGTTGAATAATTCACTGGCAATAAGCATAAATGTAAGAATGATAAAGTCTTAATAAATAAGACTGTATATGAGCCGCCTTTTTCAGTGAAAACTGTGCTGAAGATAAAGCCGCCAATGTTTAACAGCATAATTTAATCGCTTCAAGTTGAAGTTTTATACATCAAACTTATCGTCATAGCCGTTCAGTAGTTAAAAAAGATAATTAAATTAAGATATAAGATTTTGAATTTAGCGCGAAACTCACTATAAAATATCTTTTGTAGTAGTTTGCAGTACTTTATCATAGTTGTGGATTGTGCGTTTTTTTATAAACGATTGAGTGCGATTTATAGCCAAATCAAAGATGAAATCAATAATGTGCTATTTGATTGTCAAACGCTGTGATTTATAAAGAGAAAGCGAAAGTCTATATTTTATTTCGATAAACACTCACCCATTGACTCTTTAAATTACAGTAACGAAGCTGTTATATAAAAAATACATATGATTAAACGAAAGTCATAATACATTTATGTTATATATGAGGCTAATAAACAATATACATATGATTAAAACAGATGCCTGCGGCGAATGTCAGGAATTATTACGTCCAAAATTAAAAGGCGACGATGGACCTGGCTTGGACATGTGCTGCGGATGCCCCAGGGGAGCCTGAATCCTGCCTGCCTCTTCTATCAACCTGATGGATCCCGACGCCGCGGAAGGCCTCTGATGACCATCCATAGGATGTACTCAGGGGAGCTAAGGGACGCCGGGATGACCTGGGAAGATGCGAGGAGGTTGGCGTTATGGAAAAAAAAAAAAAATGAAAGCAATAGCTTTAAGTCAACATGTTTTAAAAATCAAACAAGTAATTAAATGCACATACAGGGAGCCATATCAAACTTTATATTTTTTTATGTTATATATACCAGCCAAATCAGTTAAAAGCATATAAAAAATAATGGTAATATGATAATCACACACCGAATCTGGTAAATTTAATGTCGATATGTCTAATTTTATTTCGCATATATATATATCAATAAACAACTGACTTACTTATTGTGAAAGCGAATTGTTCTTCATTGGAAATATAAAACGATGGAAAAAAACACAATCAATAATTAAAGGGTGAAAGTTCTTCAATACTAAGTTGCAAAGTGGAAATATCGGTTTTTGCTTTTAGACGCCTCATGTGTCTTCATATAAATTAAATTAGCTTCGATGAAATTAGTTTACAAAAATCAACTTCTTCGAAAACAAATTTTAAAAAATTTATAATAGAAAACAAATAATTGATGACTATTTTTTTTTAAATATTTGAAAAATGCGTTTATTCTGATACTTTCAACACTGCGTTTGTGATTTGCGTTAAAATTAAAGATTATTTTGATGTCGAAATTCTTAACGTCATTTATGTTTCGCAAGAAGTTAAATGACTAACGACAATTTAATGCGCACTTAAAAGTGAATTATTTTACTTGACACAAAGGGACTTTGAATTTTAATTTTTTTGTTTCATAATTTATTTAAAGAAAAACCGAAATGAGTGTATGTATTTTTCTTTATACCGTTTTAAAAAAAATCAGCAGTAAACAATATGACTAATTTGTAGGATAATCAAAAGTTCACAGGGATTTTTATTTGTCAGTGTTACTTTGTTCCGGAAAAATATTTCAACACAGAATATTATTTTTTTTTTTCCATAAAGTAATAACTCCCTTTTTTTAAAATATAGAAGAATTCAATATTTAATTATATTGCTAATCGATGAAGGCGTTTGGTCTTAACGCAGCTTTCTTTTTCACATCAACTATTAGTACCTTCCGTCTGCTTGATGTTTCATGTCAATAGACGTTTCATATTTCCAACCTCTACGATCATGATCAAATTATTTTAATAGTAATTATAGACTACTAGAGAAATATAAAAACATTTTTAAACTATTTTTGCTCTTTTGAAGGAGCTTCTAACAGAATCAAAAAACGAGTATTGATTGAAATTCAGTAGTCTTTCTTCGGAGAGAACACACTGAAAGTGATGTTTAATCTAAACAAAAAAAAGTGATCTTAAATCTTTCACTAGATTTTATTTATGAGATTTTACGAAGTAAGAGATATTGTAAAATGATTTTTAACTCAAAATTGTCAATCTTGACCACATAACTGGATAGGTGAATTTGTAAAAACATTCACAATTCGCTTACGGTATCACACAAACAATATGCCGAAGCTCTATAAATATTCACACCATCCAAGAATAACATACATTCACTTAAAATAGAATGATAATTCGTAAATATACTTACAGTATAATATTTACTTATATTAGAAATAGTTAATAATAAAATATTCACGATATTTTCTTTAATTTTATTATTCTTAAAAATCTCAATGAAAAATATTTATTTAGTCAAATCTTTAGATGTTATTTTATCAATATATAATTAGATCAAGAAAAACTAATAAGAAAAAAGCTTATTTACCCTTAAATAAAATCCGATTTATTTAATAAAGTAGCTCAGCTAAGAGATCTTTTTTATTTACTTGATTCGTTTTTCTTTTATTTAACTTAACTCTGTCAAATTAAAAGAATTTCCCTCAATATCGTCGAACGTCGATGTAAGTATCTGACAACGTGATGCGACTTAATCTTTGTCTAGCGATACAATACTGCTGCGCATATCTTTCTTAAAATCAATTGGCAATTTGTAAAAAGAATTTGAATATATATATAAAGTCACTGTCAAATACTAAAAATCATACATTGACAGTTTTCTTTCAATAAGTCAAAACAATTCCCTTATTTACAAAAGTTATATTTTACGCTTGGATAAGTTTATTGAATTGTGAATTTAATTATTTATTATTTGCATTTGTGTTTTTTGTTTATACCTGATTTTTTTTCAAGATTAATTCAATATTTTCCGTGGCTGTCGAAAAGTTCAAAATCTTTTCCGAACACAGCTTAGTGAAATTATTCATACAGCTCTTAATGTTGTTTTACCAAGTACAAAAATATGCAGTTTCAATTAATAACAGTCGATTGACTAATATTTGAGTTGTTTTTTCTTCCAAGGAGTAGAAACAGCCTGCCAATGGGGATGCCACTGGGAAGAGCTTTAGTGATTTTAAATAAAATTGATTCGGATGTCGACATATTTCACATGTACGTGAGTGAGTTCAGACGAGTACTATTTTTTATGTATTATAGTTGATTTTGAACTCACTCGGTCGACTACTTTGCCAATTTCCAATGTATTTTTTTTTCATTCACTCTTATATCTGTAAACTAAGTATTTTTCCTTTCAATGTTTTCACCTTTTTTCACATTGCAAAACCAATTAACTTAAATGATTTCAGCGCGATTCAAAATTAGTTTAATTTTTTAGAAAAAAAATGAAATTTTTTCCATGAATCTTAAAGATAAATCTTAATATTGACTTTAACTTTTTAAAAGCTATCGTAACAGATATTTTGATGTAAAATAATATCAACTACCAAAAATACAAACTTACAAAAATGATTTACCTTCCCAAATAGGCAAAACAAGGAAACAACACAATACTTGGAATAACAACGTTATTTATTATGGTTTGCTCTAAAACAAGTTTAAATCGTTACACTATCGAGTAGCATGTGCCATCGTACACATGCCTTAAAGATATTTACTCCATTAAATTGATGAATGGTCAAACACCTGAGGTAAACCAGAATGGGGTTACTTAGCGTATAAACAAGGTATATTGTAAGCTCTGTTATACGAATAATTATCGATAAGTTATTATATTTTCGTTTCCTCGACTCTTACATTATTTTAATTCAATTTCACTTCTACCCTCTGGTTATGCCATTAAAATTATTTTATTTGATGATTAGGAGCAGTCTTGCTCATCTCGATCATTTTTCACCTATCTTCTCACTTGTAAATGCTCCATATGAGCAAAACCATTTCCGATTGTAAATTCTCTATTCCACTAACATGTTCATAAAAAAATAAATCAGTTGAAACTTCAGCAACGATTAATCAGAATATATTTAGAGTGATGTGGGATTTATTTAAGATCTTTGATTTTGCACAAATAAACTTTGTTTAATCGAATTATAACGAGACTCAAGTCTGAGAAGACATGACCTACTATCTATTTTTTTGGATCCATGATGTAGTCTCAACGTCAATGGAATCGGTTGCGGAGTGCACGAGCCCAATTCCCAGCCCGTGCAGTTTCATTTTATAATGGAATTATCTGATAATTATCGGAAACATGTAAGTCTTTATCGTCTTAAAATTCGCTCTCTCAAAAATCCGATCGTAAAAACGAATGAAGCGAAAGCGATTATCTTACCACTAGTCTTTTCCTACTCATATCGCGCTAAAATCTACTCAGAGGCCGAGCCACTGAGTAAGAAGTGAGATAAAATCCATTTTCTTTATTGTATACATTGGGAGCAGGCATGGTTCACAAATGAATCAAAAAACTTTTACAAAAATCAATTAGGTGTATTAAATTCTATTGATTGAGTAGGCATTTACTTGGTAGAACTCCTTTCCGTAGTATTAAATTCTCTTTTTTAAGAAAAAATATTTTTTACAATGTACATAGTATGTACGCTTTCAAGCACGAATGCATAAACCGATAGAAAAATTAATCCATGATACAGTTCGAAACTGGAATCCGAGTGCATAATCACAATGCTTTAATATTTCGAATTGATTATTCTTCCTGCTACATAAAATGCTTCAAACTTTATTGAAAAATAAAATCTTTGCAATAAAAACCAATATTCTTTGTTTCCAATTTATTGCCTTTGAAACTTATTTCTTCTTATTTATTCTAAATTGCTTACAATTTTCAAAACAAAGAAGGAAAGGCCTTTAAAAATGAAAATCTGCGTTATGGCAATAACAATAAACTATGTTTTATGTTATCAATTTACAAATATAATATAAAATATACGCATTCCCTTCCTATTATTGTGGTGTAAACCTAAACACACTCAAATAAATCATTCGGTAAACTTTTTTATGTCAGTATCAAAAGAATTGCTAATAAAGACAGTTTAAATGTTAAGTCTCATCACACATTTGTATGTGTGTTTTTTTATTATTTATATCATCTTAAAGTTACACATAAAATGGGCCGTAGTTAAAGTAAACTTAGGAAGTTTTATTTGACTGAGTAAATCTCACTTTATGAATTTACGCGGGAGCTTTACAAAAGTTTTCAGCAGGAAATGCTATTCACAAATAAGTTTTTAATAGAAAGTTGTGATAATAGAGGCTGATTTTACGGCACTGTTGGACATAACTAAGCGTGTTAAAAGTTGTTTAATGCTTTAAATGAAGCTTTGCTTGGAAAAACTTACATCTTTTTCCAACAACAAACTTAAATATTTATGCAATTTATTACCAAGTTTCGTAGATTCATCAAAAATTTTACACTTTTTTTTCAATGAATATTTATTATATGATAACATGTGAAAAAATAGCTACATCATGAATTAAAAAAAACTATTTGTTTTTATTTTCTATTACAAAAGTAAAGCACTCACTGGGCTATTAATATAAAAATGTGCAATCACTGGATTGCTAGAAGATTCAACCAAATACTGTAATCCAAATAATTTTAAAACAATAAAATAGTACTCATCTGAACTCACTAATAATATGTCTACATATTACATACACGAAGGAATGGCATCAAAAAATATACATCTGTTCAGTTGCATTATCATTGTCATGCAGTTTCTACAATTTCGAAAAGGGAACATTCCATATCCACTATTCCTCATATAAAGTTTAACATTCACTACACTGGCAAAATACTTATTTGCGCTTCATATAAACAGAAAAAAAAACGTAGCCAGGTCCATGTTTTTTAGACATTCGGGTTATTAAACATGGGTATATCTAAAGAAAAGTAGGTTTTTTTTCTTTCATAATGTATCTAAATAACTTTCTATTTAACTGCCAAATATTCAAATGTATATTTCCAAATAAATCACAAAACGAATGTCATACTTACGGGTTAATTATTATAAATATGTTTTTATGTAAATTGAACATTTAAAGTTAATTTCAATTTTTTTTACACAAAGGTGCATTTTAGTATAACACTATTCAAGGCCGTTATTTGTATCTAAACATCTTTATAATTGGGAAAATAAACGCAATCGTCTACTAACAAGATTTTGTGAGTGTATTGTATTTCTTCTGATATTTTGAAATAGTATGTGGCAATTCAAAAATTAATCACTGAAAATAAAGACGAAGTTGACGTGTTGAATCGAATATTTTATTTCCTTTCATAATCAACTTTTTCCAAGATAAAGGGAGTTTTTCAAATATAGAAGAAAGAAATTTCAAAGTTACAAAAAAATTTTCTGCGAAATAAAATTTTATCTTTTTTTGCAGCAAATGGTTTTGGATTGTAATTTACTTTATCTTGCGTGCAAAAAACCCAAAGGAACAAAAGAATTATTCTATTGTTTTTATGGCCGCAATTTCGAAGATTGGCAAACAATGAACACATTTTAAATATCAAATTTGAGTAATCGGACAAAAATTAAATTTCGTTTAATAATTAAACTGACAAATTTAAAAAAAAAAATTTAACGTCTAGCAAATAAGTAGGTGGTTCAGATATATTTATATTTAATAAACTGATTAAACTGGAAATTTGTTGTATGATAGTATTAGATATATTTTATCAGTATGGAATATTTTTTACTGCGATGTATCTACATACTATGTAATAATTAGCAGATAGGTTTTTTTGCTATGTCATTCCGTTTGTTATTCATATGCTGTACATCATGATCCATAAATGACCCTCACTGCTATTTAAACATGTACGAAGAAGTACACAGTGACCGGAAGCTCTTGTGAATAATGATATGTCAAAATTAGGTTACGCTTTAACAGTGACCTGTATATATCCAAAATGCTTAAGCTGAAGTGGTTTGTCATCAAGGATTGCATGTGAATAAAACTACGGGAGACTTTTTCTTCTACTATTTTCAATTCTTTAAATACTTAACCAACATAAAATAACAATGCTAAAAATATAGAAATTAATTAAAAAACTTTCTATTCCTTGTTAAAGACATGTTATGGAATCAATTTGCGTTAATAACAAACCACATACTTCTCACGTAAAACGATAAGTAACAAACGATGCTCAAGTCAGCAAAGTCTCCGTTGTATTATTAAATTATGCAACGTGCTACATAAACTAAATTTTGATGTCATTTGACCGATAACCCAATTATATCTAAACACAATAAATACGCCGTGCTATATTTAAAAATGTTATATACATACAAACTATATTTTCTACAGTTACATATTCTCTCATTAACAGTAAGAAAGTGAAATGTACTTTAAAGCTTTTAGAATAGTAAAAAACACTATTCGAAGAGAATGAGCAATGAGTTTTTGATTATCTTATTTATCAGAAAGCTATGTATGTATATACCCGACACATCAAGACGAACACGTCTCAAATTGGTTTCGATGGTTGGTATTCGCAGTAAGAAGCTCCCTGTTTCGTCAAAATATTATTTTTATTAATGCTATTTAAATAATTATATTTAGTATATAACATAACATTGCAAAAAATATGTTTTACAACGTATTGATTGCAATAATGAATATTTAAAAAAATATTAGAAGCTTAGGTTTGTACAATTTTTACTTTCGAGCCCTAGGTGAATGTGACTATTTTCAGCTTGCTTTATCATTCTTTATCATAACTTGAAGAATATTTTTAGTCATAATTATAAGTGAAGCCAGGTAGTAAAGTTTATATACTGCTAGACGTATTTCTTTTATAAATATTACCAATATAGCAATATCATACGCATTAATTACCTTAATAAAAACACATAAAGTACTAAAAAATTTAAATATGCATTACAAGTATAATATATTTTATGTCAAATGAAAAAAAAGATGACACCCGGATATTTAAATAATACACATTTTTATGTGTGATTTTCTTTTGAAGAGAATATATGAATATTTTAGAGCATTACTTCTGTTCACTGTGTAAAAAAAGCTTTTCCGAGGTAATAAAATTCTATTTCATCATAAATTTTTTAACAGTTAACCAACATACTCTGTTCAGAATATACCTCTTATTTTCCCAGTAGACTGACCTTTGGTTAACTGTGTGAATTTTCTGGCAGAAAAGGAGGTTAAGGTTTTAAAAAAACAAATTAGTATCACTGTTAACTTGGCACTCAGTTTTTTTAACTCCAGAAGAATTATGGACGGGCTGGGATGTTTATTTATTTTGAAACCACCTTTCCAATTATTTATTTATTTGCTGGCAGTATAAAAATTTCCATGAACCATTTGAAATAACTGTAATAATACACTACCTTATCTCACTTTTTGTATATTATATTATGACTTATTCCGTATTCCTTGAAAGTATATTGTGTAAAGATTCGGTTTCGCTAATCACGAGCAATCTGAAATGTTTTTACAAAACCAATAACAATTCTTTAAACCATATTTTTTAGAGTATTATTCGGTCATTTAATAAATTTTCATGCTACATGAATTCATATTTAGAATTCGAATCTATTTATTTCTTGTATATCCAGTTTTTGGGTTTTATTGTAAATAAGTTTCTACGACAAATGTAATAACTGAGTGGGAACATACATTTATAAATCGATTGTATTTATTATTTTATTTAAAGTTTTCGCTCAGAGGTTTGTGCTCATTGAACACCACAACGAAATAAAAAATGCTTATAACATTTACAACTCCGCTACATGAATAAAAATATTAAATCCGATGAAGACAAAACATTGTATAATATATCCTAAGAAAGGATTTTTTTCTCCTAAGGCGGCGAGTATTAAATAACTAAAACGCTGCGTTCATATCCCATCGTTTTCATGCACGTAATTGCTTAGTATGTCGCAGTTGTAAATAAAGACACGGCTATAGCAAAATCGTCTATTATTAATGTCGTTGTAAGCCAGCTGTGTAGCAGAAAACGCACTCAAGTTTGCACTACACTTAAAGTTAACTAAGGGGAAAAAGAATTTTTTATTCAGCTTTCAAAATAAATACGCCAACACTGTAAATTTTCAGAATGATAATATTATTACTCTTTCATAAACTTGTTTATAAGTTTAGTTTAAAGTTCACTGTCAATACTTGGTGGAAAGGCATTATAATAAAAATAATAACACATTTTTAGTACTTTTTCCACATGAGATTTATTTCATCAGGACCGGTTTCGCTCATGGCGAGCATTATCAACTGATAAGGAATACAATAAAACAGTGGTATTTATGCAAAAGTTAAGTATGAAAACAAGGTATGACAAACAATTGGTAAAACAACTAAGCAAATAAATTAAAGCAAATTACAAGAAAAATAGACTAAAAATAAAATGTTCAAGACCTCTTAGCAATGCAAAACTAACACATCAAAAATCAACTAAGCATGAATTAACATTAATTAATTAACAAAGTAAAAGCCCAAAATTAAGTGCATTTAATAAAAATAAATAAATCTACATGTCTGTCAACCATAATTAGATGGAAATCCCGGTATTGAGTTCAAATGACTCAGGTCTTGAACATTTTATTTTTAGTCTATTTTTCTTACACACACATTATATTTCACACACAACGTATAATCTCATTTGTTTTGAATTATAAGGCACCAAAATTAAAGATTAACTTAGATCAAAATTATAAAATATTGTAGCTAATAAAAAAATGATAATATCTGTGGTTATACTTTCTTTCAGTCAAATATCTTATGAAATGTGGATACTTCACGTGGTATTCATTGAAGTACCACTTATGTAGTATTCACTATGGCAAAGCGAAAGCTGTGGAAAATATTTTTTGCGTAGCTTAAGTATATTATAATAATAAACTGTCGCATATTCTCTTGACGGCGTACTTTTTAAAGTGAATATTTAATCGTATTAAGGGCTATCGAAGCCACTTGGGAAAACGATATTTTTTTACAAATTGAATTTTGCTGTGACACGATCAGATTCAAAAAATATTCGCGGTCTAAAAAGTCATTGTACTTTAAGATCTTAATGTAATTATAATATTTTTCAAATTTAGAATTCGAACCAAGGTGCATGCATGATGGAGTTTCAATTTCAAATTTTAATCGTTTGAATTTTGTATATTTCCATGCGCTTTGTTGGCTTGGAATCGCGCTTGGTAAATATGTTTGCCGTGTTCATATAAGAATACAAATACCATCACTATGATAAAAATAATTGACGGTGATCAAGATTATTTTGGAAATACCAACTAACATAATGCCAATAATTTTTCATAAAAATTCAATTTTTTTTTAAAAATAAAACAAAAACGAATGAAGATATCTAAAAAAAAAATATTATGTTTTGAAGTACATTTAGTGGCAATTATGTATGAAATTCAATTTCCCTCGCATGACCACCGCGGGCACGTTTGCAGAAGTCCAATCGTTGAATCCAATTTTCCGCCACTTTTTCACATAATTCGGCCCGAATCGCACCAATTTCGCGTTCAATATTTTCTCTTAGCTCTTGTAACGTCGCCGGCTTGTTGGTATAGACCAAAGATTTAACATAGCCCCAAAGAAAATAGTCCAATGGTGTTAAATCGCATGATCTAGGCGGCAATTGAACTGGTCCATTTCGCGAAATAACACGCTCACCAAATTTGGTTTTCAATAAGTCAATTGTTGCGTGTGCCGTGTGACTGGTAGCGCCACGCCGTCTTGTTGAAACCGCATATTGGCCAAGTCCATACCTTCCAATTGAGGCCAAAAATAATCAGTTATCATGGAGCGGTAACGATTACCATTCACAGTAACATGACGATTAGCATTATCAACAAAAAAATATGGTCCAATAACACCTCCGGCATGTAATCCACACCAAACAGTGATTTTTTAGGGATGCAATTGTGTTTCGTGAAGCACGTGTGGATTGGTGCCTGCCCAATAACGCATATTTTGCTTGTTTACATATCCATTGAGCCAAAAATGAGCTTCGTCGCTAAAGATGATTTTTCGATGGGATTCAGCATCATTTTTAAATTGTTGTGCAGCCCAATTGAGGAATTGGCGACGCTTCAAATGGTCAAGCGGCTTTAGTTCTTGTGTCAACTGGATCTTGTATCGATGTAGGCCAAGATCTTTTCGCAAAATTCGCCACAATGACGTCACAGAAATGCCCAATTGTTCAGAACGTCGTGTCAGTGACTCATTTGAGTCATCAAGAACAGATGCTCTAGCGGCGGCAATATTTTCCTCACTTCGTGCATTTCTTTGTCTCACTGGCACTGGAACATTGTGTAGCGACAATGTGCTTTCAAATTTTTGCACCAAACGTTGAATTGTTGATGTGGCAGGCAAGTGATGACGACGATAAAATGGTCGTAATGCTCTTAAAGTTGCGGTGAGCGAACGTGAATTTTGGTAGTAGATTTGAATAATTTGCAAGCGTTGCTCCGGTGTGTACTGCTCCATGATGATTTTCCAACTAAGTACGGGTGTTAACCTCAAAAAAAATTGAGCGTCAAAACGTCAAAAAGTACGACTGTTAACCTCAAAAGTTTGAGCGTCCCTATTGAAAAACCCTTTATTATTTAATTAAAAATTAATTAAGGTCCATCGAAAATAAAGCGTAAAATTTTAGGTTCACAAAGAAATCTTTTTACTAACGAAGTGCAGTGGCGTAGCTAGAGATTACGCCACAAAGGGCAGTCCTTCAGTTTGCTGCCCCGCTAATTTTCCATTAAAAATATGATGATTTTAAATTTATACTAGTGGTAGAATTGAGTATCACGAAAGAGTCATGCTTATAAGTGTGTTTAGATGAAAACAATTTAAAATATAAAGTATATTTCATTATTTGGTTGATTTAATAGATTTTTAATAGGTTTGGTTGGAAAAAAATTGTTGTTAATTCAATTCATTCAATTTTCCTGCTCTTTCCTAAGCAAAATTTTCAGTTATTTTACCAAAATTTATTTTATCTGCCAAGTGGTGTTCTATTGGACGTATTATATATACCTCATTGTCATAAATAGCTTTTTTTTTCAATGTCACATTTTTAAATCGAAAAGATCTTACTTTCTTTCACAGCTAACAACTAACAGTGACTGTGTGAAACTCTTTTAATAGTATTACAATATTGAGACTTGAGTCTCTGAGATTAGATTTTTGTATAAATTTTAATAGTTTTAGGAACCTTCTCCTTTCTTCCATGTTTCTGTTTCATAATGCTCAGTAGCAACAGTAAAAAAATATTAAAATATTCCTGACTAATATTAACATGGCTTTGATTTCACTGCCAATTGCAATTGTCCCTGAAAAAACCTGTTGAAATATTACATTGGTCACGTTGATCATTGAAAAAAACCTACATTTCTCCCAAAGTCGAGATATTTTTGAAAACTTTCAGAAGCGAAATATAATAATTTTTCAGTGCTTCATTAGCATTTACATATACAAAAAAGATTATGGTCAGTGGACTGTCGCTTTCGTTTATTTTTAAACATAACAATTTTAATTTGTTTTAAACCTCTGGGATTGTCAACTTATTTTCAAAAATTTTGCCCCAAAAAGAATATATTGTGAGCGATAAAAATAGCATAAATTCAATAGAGTAAAGCATGGTGAATAGAATATTGCTTTAATTTTGATTTTGTTTACATAACATGCATGGTCTGTGGAGCAATGGTCAACGTGTCAGGCTTCCATGTCGGACCACCCGGGCTACATCGATAAATTCCTAGAATAAATCGATTTGTTTTGACGGCGTGGGTGTTTTTCCAGCTAAAAATCACTTGGAACTTTTCTTTCCAAAAAAGCGGTACGTTGCAAAAGCGATTAGCTTATCACTTGTCCTGCCCTAGTTCTTCCCTTCCTACCAATCCATACTCTTCCAAAAAATAGAGATTATCAAGCAGTTCTCTTAGACAAACATATATTAAGATAAACTCCACGAAGAATCTATATGCTCCAATTTGGGAGCGGACATAGTATAAAAATACATTACAATTTTTATTGCCATATAACCATAAAAATTTTCATTTTCAAAAACTATGCGACTGAAAAATTGCCGCCCGGGGAGGTTCGCTCCCCTCCTCTCTTACTACGTCAGTGGCCGTGTGTAGGGTATACAATATATTGATTGAATACACGTTTGAAACATACAAAAACAAATACAGAAATTGTGAATACACACTTCAGAAGAATAAATCATATTTCCCATATTGAAACAGAAAATTGTACAAAAGTGAAAAATGTATGTTCACAAACTACTGGTTGTTTCATGAATCTTGAGGGAGTTGAATAAAAGTAAGTTTCGTTCACAACCACTACCAATTTTAATTGATCATTAAAAAAACACTTTAAATGTGTAAAGAATATAATTATTTAATAATTCAATGAATACAATTTTTCTTTTTTAAAAACAGATCTTTTTTTGTGAAAGATCTCTTTGATACCACATAAGTACCTACAAATAATCGGTGCTTTTGATTTTTTTTTCGGTACGACGGTGGAAAGGCTTAAATATTTATTATTTCATTTATTTCATTTTTTGTTTTTGAATCTATTTACTTCCAATTAAGCTTTTGAAATATATTCTAGTTTTTTAAATGTCTATGATCTTTCAAGGCTATATGCGCGAAGACGCTTAAGAGGCGAAACACGTGTCACTTTTTGTAACGCAATATGTGAAATAAAAAAATTATATCATAAATTTACAGCTCTTTTATTTCATAACTAACTTTACTATTGTCGTTATCTTTTAATCATTTTTTTATGTTGAAAGATGTGAACTCGTTAATCGTTTTAAGCATATATTATGTATTTATACAACAACATTTTTATCGATCATACTTTAATAAAAATACTTTACTTTGAAGAAAAAACAAAACGCCGCTTTTTTTTATAACACAAAATGCTCCGAAGCAATCAAAAATTAGGCTTCTACAATAGAACGGCTTGGGATATTTGTCATTAAAATTGTTCCACGTGAGTGGTATATATTTAATCATAAACGAATGACTTTAAGATACCCTATTATTTACTTATGAATTAAATTTTAACGAAAGCTCTAGAGGGTGGCGAAAGCTTTTTTTGGAAGGCGGGGGAAATTTGGCAAAGCTTTAGCCCGCGTGCCAAACAGGACGGTGCGTGAGCCAGTCGCGAAACTACGTTGCCTCTGTATAGACGAAACCTTTTCTATATTCACGGAAGATCATGTTGTTATACTACATTTAAAAAGTGTTTACATTGTGGCAGTGTTATTGTTTTATTACTGAACATCATTCACTACTTTCGCTTAGAATATGTATAAATAAACACCAAGTACTGTGAATGTGACAGGAGTAGATATTTATTTATCTCTTATTACAGACAACTATTTACTTATTTAATTTTTACTCTACTAACGTTTAGGGTTAAATAATAACTAAAACGAAATGATTTCTTCGATGTTGCAGTAGTTATAAAAATGTTAAGATTACCATCGTTACCAACTAAATAAAGGTTAGTATATTAAATAATTTAGACTACAATAAACCATAAAAATTCAGATTAATATCAAACTTTTAAGGAAAAGAAATCCTTTTACTTCATGCAGCTTTTGATTATTTAAATTTATACAAATAAATAAAAGTGATTGATAGAAATGGTAAAGAATTTAAAATACTCAATTAACCATTATTTGTATTGTGCAACCATTATTGTATTGTACAATAAATGATATCTTTACCTCTATGCTGATGTGTGTTAAAGGCAATCATTTACGGATCGACGATTTTTCATTGCCGGCCATCAATTTGACGAACACTTCCGTTTAGAATTGAATTTTTTATGATTGCATAAAAAGCTAACAGTTAAAACGTGTTACCGATAAAATTATATTTATGCTATTTTCATCATATAAAAGCCATTTATAGAACTAAAACACAATTAATAATACATATTCAATATATTTTCGTGTTTTACGATCAGTTTCGGTTAGCAAGCGAATCTTCCCAATGTTTGGTTGAAATACTCCTCAAGCGAAACAATCTTTCTTTGACATTGTGTTAATTTACAGAATTGATACAAAAAAATAGTATGACAATAACAAAAACTTTGTTTATCAATGTAAGAATGTGTTTTCACCACGAATTAAAAATAAACTCATGTTTAATATGTTCTTTTTTATTGTAGGGAAGCTGAAATAAAAACGGACGAAGATGGAGCCCAGATTCAACCTAAGCATAGAAGAAAAATACGTATTTAAAAGCTCAAATTTCAATACAAATAAAACATCAATTGAAATGAACAATGATGTGATTGATCATCATACTTTTGATGGAAATTTTAGTTTAAAATATAATTTATCAAACATTAATGAAGACGATTATATATTTGATAGAAATGATGTTCGAGCTATTTTCATTACACTTTATTCCATTGTGTTTTGCTGCTGCTTTTTCGGTGAGTCGTCTGAGTATTTCCTTTTGTTCAAAATGTCAATATTATTTGGGAGGAATTTATTTTGAGAATTTTGAATTCACCATTCAAATGCAAGTTCGCCATCAATTATTACCAACTATATTAAGAAATATTTCAATATTATTCTGCGAATGTTTTAGATATCAAAACAGTATACGCATGCTTTAACAATTTATGATTTTCAAGTGATTCAACCATATGAAGCTCCCTGAAAATACATTTATCAGGTTTGATAAATTATTTTTCATACAAAATTACACCAGTCAGTCATGACAAGCTACGAATTTTCATTTGTACAAAATAAAGCCACTATTTTTCAAAGCATGCGTAGCTATTGTATATTTAAACATTGAGAGATATTTTGAGGGTAAATATAACAGTAACAAAGTTAAATAATTCCAGTATCTATACAAGGAATATGAAGTAGGTTTACAGAACACACTAGACGTCTTCTGTTATGATATTTCTTTCACTAAAAAATATGAAATATTTTCTTAATATTCTATGAGTTATATGCATTATTTTGGATTTATTTCGGAAGCCAATTTATCAATTTATTATAAGATTATATCTAGTCATATATTGATTTATCAGTAGTTTTATAAATGGTTGTCAAGGAATGGATGTTTACGATGCTTTATATACTACCGGAATCACCTCTATTTGATCTATTTGATCCTGAAAATAAGCCACTTAAATAATGAGTAGCTTATTACTAGTCCTCTCCATACCCATTCGTATGTCAGTATGTATCATTTTCAAATACAGAACAGCTAAAATTCAACAAGTTCTCTTAAACAAAAGCCTTGCCGACATGTTCGATCGGAAGTTAATTGCAAACATCGAGGGGAAACGTTGCTAAAATATATTTTTCTTCCTTACCTATTTTCTCTTATACATTTCATTGGTCATATAATTGAAAGAGATTTTTATTTTAGGGAATTTATTGGTTATCATGGTAGTTACCTTGTCAAGAAGATTACGATCGGTGACCAATTTTTTCTTGGCAAACCTCGCTTTGGCAGACTTCTGTGTTGGCGTATTTTGTGTCTTCCAAAATCTTTCGATATACTTAATCCCGAGGTAAGTTATATGTGACACTAGATAAGAAATAAAAGAAATGTGCTCAATTTTCAGCTCTTAACTATTTCCTTTGAAAATATTTTGAAATACATTTTACTCGTGGTAGAATTACATATTTAAAGCAAATTTTTAAAACTCACCGTTACAAATATAGCATAATAAATTAAGCATGAAATTTTTCTAACTAGATTCATTGCTCCATATTTAAATATCCCGATTACATATTAATGACATAAAAATATTCAGAATTTTACTTCAAATAACATTTCCGACCCTACTTTTTGTGGCCGGAAAGAAAACCAAATGCGTCACGCTGTAATTATTATGTAACACTCCATAAAGTGCCTTTTTAAAAGTGCTCTCCAAGGAGGACAACTTTCATATTTAAGTCACAAGTAACATCAAAAAAAAAACAAAGGCCGTGGAGAAGAGGTCAAAATATAATGAATGATTTTATCGTTTCCGAGAAAAAGCCTTTGTGAATAAAACAAATTTTGTATTGCCTCGGCTAAAAAGTATAAATAATATATGATAATTAAATACGCATGCCACCTTACAAAAATAAGAAAATATTTCTAAAGTAATATGTAAATATTAAAAACGTTTTTAAATAAATTGACTTTCTTTTCGTGTACAAAATACGACGGTCATGAAAAACTGATATTATTAATTTGCGATAAAAGTGAAAATTATTCTGAGGAAAAATTACAAATTGATAATGAAATATTGTTTTTTTTAGGTGAAATATGCCGGTACTTTTGGGTTATTAAATTTACCTGCCTCAGATAATGACCTGAGTATTTTTTACAAGACGTCAATCGAGATCTTCCTTTTTTATTAGACACATAATTAAAATTAATGATATCCATTCAATTAGGCCTAAAAATAATATGAAATATCTTAGAAGTCCCATCGGAGATACAAATAATTTTATTTATTCCATTTTCAAAAATAGAATTTTGAAATGTTAAATACCAATATCTTTTTGTATTTATATATAATATGTATTTATATATTCTCTTTTAGCAAACATCTTTTGATTCCTTAATGTTTATAATCTTGTTATTCCTCTCCTGGGTATATAAGGTTAGGTTAGGTTAGGTTAGTTAATTATTTGAAACGACAATTACTTAATTACTCCAGACAATAACAGCCACGGTTATCTTGTATTCTATATCAATGTTTATTTTCCTTTCAAAGATACAAATAGATTTTTTTAAATTATAGTTTTTTTCTTTTTTTAATTTTACATCCATATTAGTAAGAGTGCGGTAACAGTGGTCTACAATTGTAAACTGCCACTAAAACCTATTTTAGAATAGAAAAAAAGTAAAATTATCGGAGACTTAAGCTTGTTCAACTATATTTTATTAATTGGTTCAACTGCTATTGTTACTGCTTGGCTATGCAAATTTTAATAACTATTTTAATTGCTTAGTTATTATCTTAGTGAGATTATTTTCATTAATTTTTTGGTGGCAAAATATTTAAAAGAATATCAATGTATGTATATGTGAAAATCGTGAAATATGAGTCCATTCTTATCTTTGCTTTACTCAATAGATTTTAACTTCATGTTGCAAAAAAGCTTAGATATATTTCAGAAAATGTAAACTAACTTTCATGGTGTCAGACTGTCAGTATTAGTTGAATGTGGATAGTCAATATATATTTTTTTAAATCATTATCTTTTGATATTCTTTATTCTTAAAAGTGTCTAACATAGTTAAAGCATTGTTAAACAATTATCATGTTTCACTATAAGACTGTTTTTTTTTTGCGAATGTTCAAAACAAAATTCTTGATATTTAATAGTCAAATCATTTTTTTGATTTAATGTCCGAGTAATTAAAGTCTATGAAATTATATTAGCAAGTAGAACTGGAGCTTGATATGCGCTTTAGTCAAAAGTTTTTTTTTCGTTTAACAATCTGATCCGGATTAAACAAATATCTACTGGAAAAACTTCTAGTTGCACAACTTCAGATTAAAAACTAATTGGTCGTTATTTTTCGTTTAAAGATTAAAATGCAGCGCTTTTAACAAACGGAAATTTTATTTTATCAATTAAATACAAGTTTTGCAGGATAGTATATATTTACTAAGCACAATTCTACGTGATATGGGTTACCAGTGTCAAAGTAAAGTAGAAAGGTGATGCTCATAAAAGCATTTTACGACCAAATTTAGCGCCATTCGCATACTGCCTGGAAAATTAAATAAAATGAATTTATGAAATTATTCATTTGGTCCTAAAATTAACGACATTAAAAATAAAGCCACTGTCCAACTTTATTAATTACGCTGCAAACAATTATTACTTAAAATTCTTAATTGCTTAAATTTTAAAATGGAATAGTTTCTATTGTTGCTGATTTAACTTTATTGGTCATGATTTACAGTAAATTATTCCGATCCAAGATTTTTGACGATAACTATTTGAAATTCAACCTAGAAAGAAAAGTGAATTTAGTAAGTGATGATTACTTTCCAATGAATATAAAAATGGCCGGATAAAATATGAAAAGAACAAGCGGTTTAATATCTATCGTTCTATCCTAAATTCATTTTTAGGATGGGTAAATGGAAACCGAAAAATCCGATGACATAGAAATATGTGAAAGTGTCGTACACGTTGAGACATACAAAAGTAAGATGTGTACTACCTGAGATTACTGAAATTAACAGAAATTTCATTATTATATAACCGAACAAAAAAGCCTCTAAAAAGGAAATGTTACATTTGATGCGGCAACGCGTGGGAGTTTCATTTTAAAACTGACAAAGGATATTTTGTGGGTGTAAATTTATGAACACACATAAAATTAATACTTCTCATTTGGCTGGATTCTAACTTTGTATTCAAATCCGAATCAGGATAACGCTTGCCGCAGGGAAAAGATACTCAATTTCTATTCTGACAGTATTGAAATCTTATACCGAATCACACTGACTCGAAAAATATTCTGAATAAAGATTTCCCTCCACAAAGTATATTAAATAACTTAACTCTGCGGTTATAAAATGCAAATTGTAATGGATGTTTTATGTCTACAAAAAAAATAAGTTACCCAGTTAACGCATAGTTAAAAAAAAATCACGCTTGGTTGAAGGGGTTAGAAGGGTCAAAGTGCCTTTCAGAGTCACATTATAATGGAATAAAAAGCTTGAAAATTTTTAGACAACGATTTTATATGACAATGGGAATCGAAGGGTGAGAATAAATTGTTAAAAAGTGTGCTTAAATGAATATAAAATAATAAACAATTAACTTTAGCACCAAACTAATAATCAAAACATTTATTTGTTTTAAAAGTTATCTTTTGTAATCCCACTGCCATGTTTTAATTATTCAATGTAAACCTGCTGATATGTGTAATGATAAAATAATTTGCTCATGTTTTTCATCGCAAATATGGTCAAAATTGTCTCTTCTTTTCATTAATCTGTGATTATTTTTTCAAAACATTTTTGAAGATAAGTTTAAAATGGTAAAGGAATAAATATTTCAACACTTATCTATGAAGTTAATGAGCATCATTAAAAGATAAGAGTTTTTCATAAAATAATTATAATAAAAATAGTGAAATAATCTACTATTGTGAGAAACATAAGCTTTAATTATAAAAAAAGACTCGATCAACCACCAACGATTGAAAACTAAAATAACAAATAACATATGAATCTTTTTAGACTCACCGTATCAAGTAAAAATAAATACAACGAATAACAGATTACGTATCATTGGAAACATAAAATATCGCACCGTCGCAGCCTATAATGTAAATTATGGCAAGAGTAGATTTTTTTTTATATTACCATAAAAAATTGTTTTGTTCGTGGATCAATTTGATTGGACGGATAAGTCGTTTCCGTACAAAACTCTACTTGCAGTGTGTTGTGTGAAAAAGATTCATTTTTTTTTGTGCAAATGATATTTTGTAATTTCCATGTATGTAATTTTTTTCTCTTACAGTTGGGTGTTTGGAGACTTTTTATGCAAGATGTATCAATTTATTCATTCATTGAGTTATACCGCGTCGATATTTATTTTGGTGGTTATCTGTACCGAAAGATACTTTGCCATTATACACCCAATTACATGTAAACAAATTCTCACTCCATCGAGATTACGGGTATGCACCATTTAATTATTTTATAGTCTAAAATTATTATTCCATAGTAAAAAAAAAATTAAATATTAAAATAATAAAGGTGAAAATTTTCTTCAGTTAATCTATCATGAAATCAAATCATCTTGTTCACATGAATACACACACACACATACACACAGATACACAGCTTAATTTTTTGTTGTCTTCTTATGTAAATTTTATTAATTTGTCAAATGCATGGCGCATTGGCGTTTGCTGTAATGCCATGTATTTTATATAGTTTTTTGCCAATAAATATATAAATAATATATTTTTTTCCAGCTCGTTATCATTGGCGTCTGGTTTACAAGTGCAATATACAGTGCCCCAAAGTTTATCTGGGTCCAAACCATTACAAACGATTTAGGGAATAATCAGACAGAAACTATTTGTATTTCGCACCGGAAGAAGTATGACTCGGAGTTATTTGACATAATTAATTTTTGCTTTCTCTACCTCACTCCACTCAGCATAATGTCGGTAAGTTCTATAAAATTATAAAATAAATATGACAAGTAATATTTTTTATGAAATCATTTTAAATATACATAATTTGATATATTTTTCCACCCTCGAGATCATTATAAATGAGTAACTAAGACTATCGTGTATAACTATGTGGATAACGTTTTAAAGTTTCATAATGCAATATTTAAACTATCCAATTGTAAGTTGAAATAATATTGTAAATTTATTAAGAACTGTATGAAAGGTCCGTGGTCGTGTCAGCGTTGTTGGCTTCGGTTGCTAAGGGATGCTTGAATCCCATTCCGGTTAGTTGACCTTTTCAATCGAAATATTGATTTATGATCAGAGACATGGATTTGACTTTATAATAAAAACATTGATTGCCAATAAAAATAATTCGTATTGGCTAATATTCTCGAACTGTAAAAGTTTAAATGAAAGCTGCAATCTTCTTGTAGAATGTCTTATGGGTACTTCTTTTTTTTTTAATGCTAGCTTTTCTTCTTTTAAACATAAAATATTTTCATAACATAAAGGGATTTGCAACAGTAAAAACACGTGTTTTAACAAAAATAGCTTCATTTAGATGTTATGTATATTTTTATAATAAAACTTTGGCGTCAACCATTTCAGATTATTAATTTCATTTTATTTCAATAAACAGTCTACATTTCCGAAACATTATAACAAATATTTGAAAAGGATTGTTATTCGTGCTTGTATATCATAACTGATTCTTAAGCTCACCGCATATTGATTGTACACCAAATAGTTTCAAAACCCTAAACTTTTGTTTCCCATAACAGTGAAATCCCAGAAACGTTTCCCGAAATCTTGTTTTAATATAAACATTCTATTGACCATGTAAAGTATTTACATTTAAGATTATTTGATATATATACAAATACGTATTTGGCTTCCTGACAAAATATTTTCTTCGAAGCAAACCAAGACATTTGAGCATAACAGCAACATAAATTTATTTATTACGCGATTAACACTTGCTTAACCATGCAGTAGCTATAGTTAGTTGAGCCATTTCAATTCATTAAAAAAAATTGAAAATTAAAAGGATTCTGGTTTACATGCATAATAAAATTCTGTTTTTTTGTTTAGGCTCAAATAATTTAATTTTAAAGTGGTCAACCAAAGTTTCTTCACGGCATGACACGATATCTTTAAATGATGGCGTGTTACGATTTACATACAATTTTCATAATATATTTACAAATCTTGTGCCGTATTTTCATTACAATTTCCGCCATGCTAGTATATCCGACAGAAAATTCCGTGTACCCACGTCGTTCTTTATTACTCGTTATCTCGTTTTTGTCATGTAATATATCGAGCGACAACCTTTAATAATAAGTTTAAATATAGACTTAAGTATAAAACTTTTTACAGGAAACACTCTTAGTGTTCTCAGTATTGGGTACGTATTTTTATGCGTATCGTTCATATAAATATAATTTTGATTTTAGATTGTATTTTTTTTCGTTGTTTATTTGTCATACGATTATTTGATTTAAGCCCAATAAGTTTTTTTATATTTGAAGAGCCACAACTTAAAATTTATGTTACAAGTTTCATTGACAAAGTATTTAGAATTGTCAAAAGGTACTTTAAGCAGCTTATAACAACAGGTATTGCTCAGCGCACTTTATTCATAACTCCAATATGTTTAAAATACATACAAATGTTATTTAGTTTTAAATGAATCAAAAAACCTTGATAATGCTGGTTTATGAAACCAACCAGTATCTCGTTTCTAAGCATCTACGTTGTGTATAATATATATATATATCGATTTAGAGATTATAATTCGGAAACAACTCTCTATGAATATAATATATAAGAGAGAAAAAATAATACTAGGGTGATTTTACAAAAATATGATTGATAACTCCTATGCTAATATCCATTTGCTGTGCTTATAACTTAAAATAATACTAATATTATGTTTTTACGTTTATAAAATTAAAATTTAAGTAAAATGTAAGTAGTTCGGTAATAACACTAAAAGCTAAATTTGGAAAATCCATGTAATTTTCTTTGACTTTAAGTAACGTGATGTTAAAGCAATTTTAGAGAAAAGGTCATATTACTTAGTTTATATTTTAATTACATGTCTTCTTAGCTATATCTATTTAAAATTTTGTTAATTTAAACCTCCACAAGTATTTTGAATCCAAATAGAGACGCCCGAGTTACTGTAGCCCTTTAATTATTTAGCCTTCCTTATATTTATCATCAAAATGTTTTCTCCTATTCAAAAACTTTTGTGCTACTAAGACTTAAATATATAGTATAATCCAGCGTTGAAAAGAACACTCTTGTTTTAGTAAATATTTCAAGAACATTCCATTATTTCTTCGTATTTTTCATGGCGATGAAAAGTCTACATGGTAATAAATATCAGTAGTTTTGCTATTTCAAGTATGCTTTGCATGAAAAATCAATAAAAACAATGCACTTAAAGAAAACCGGAAACTGGAGACTTTTTCACAAATGTTCAGATACAATTTTTGGATCTGAGTGACTTCATTTCAGTTTATAATTGTTTCCCTCCATACGATGTTTTCAGTTTATATTATATTCTATAAATTGTCATCTCTAGGGTTTTACCCAAAGCACTCTAATAATACTTTCTCATCAAGTAATTAATCCCTAATTAAAACAAACGGCCCTCACAATTATTTCACCATTATCACCCGGGGTAAAATGTGTATCAAAAACTTTTCAAAATGTTCTCGGTAAGTCGTAAGTTTAACGTTTTAGTTTTGTTTGATAAATTAATTAATTAATTGGAAAAGAAAATGGTTCTCCTGATAGTTTATTCAAACTATTGTACCCTCGAGTTGAAAGATCTCGTCATTTGTAATATTTAACGTAAGTCGGGTATTTAATTGGCTGTGAAAAGTTAGTTACTATCTCCAATATTATTTTATATCGTTCGACAATTTATGTAAGTTGGAACGCTTACTACTCTAATACAGCCTATTGCTGACTGGGATGTATTTATAGCAGTCTTAATATTATCAATTTTCCATAGATTAATAAAGCTAAATATTGCGAATATTAATGATATGCGAACATTGCGGAAATCACATAAAAAGATATCAAATTAGAGACATTTGGAATATTGCAGTAACTATTATACAATACTGATAGTATATGTAATTTCATGACATTTTGATCAAACAATTTAGACAAGTTCATTTAAATTATAATTGATAAGCATGTTAAGATTCCTGGCTTAAAATTATTTGAGTAAATAAATTCTTATAAGTACAGTTTGAATAATTGAAATGAAGTGACTGACTAAAAGAATGCTGTTTTTTGTGCGATTTAATCCATTTTTAAAAATTGTCTTTGATGGTTTGAGAGATTTTACAGGAACCTTGTTCTAAAAATAAACAGTTAACAAGGCCCTTGGCACAAATAAAAACGCCATCAATGTGGGGGAACTTTATTTGATAAATTTATCGGCCTCGGAAAGGAAACGTTTTTTACTGCTTTTAAGAGTGTTTTTATTTAAATTTTTTCCTTATATGATCAAAACTGGTTGCGCTTGGTAGTGAAAAAGTAGTATGACTACACAAGATTTTGTTTTAATTGATGAAAGTCAATTTTAAACTCATAATATAATATAAATCTCTATGGCTAAGTGGTGACAGTTTCCCCTTACAAGGGTCAATCTGAGCTCAATTCCCGGCAAGGTCAATAAAAAATGTACATTTCTTCGATTAAAAAAACAAATATAAGAACTAGTGTCATCATAGATGAATATGATGTTTTCGTCTCTAGAGTAGGCAGAAAATTTTCAAAACATTTGGGTGGATTCATAAATAAACCACATTTATATATGTACTTATTCAATATAGATTGAGTAGGCATTTACTTGGTAGAACTCCATTATAATACGGTAAGTAAAATAACAATGTATTTTAGTTCTACATAAATTATTTTATATTTTATAAAATAATTTATGTAGAGCTAAAATACATTGTTATTTTTCTTACCGTATTATTCAATATAGGCTTGCTGCGAGCATTTTTAACTGGCCTGATCAAAATAAACTTTGTAAAAACAAAAATACAAAATGTACAAAAATAATTTAAAATACGTCTTACCTTTTATAAATCCTGCAGGTACTTTACACCCGCATAGCAGTAGGACTTTGGAAGAGTTCCCGAGGGATTGTTACTTCGGCTGCCACAAATGAAACGTGTGTAGCGTCGTATTGTAGCCGCCACTGCACCAGGATGCCGCTGGAGAATCAGGTAAGGGATCTTCAAATAACCAACAAGAATGCTTAACCTATATACATTATTGTTCTAATGCTGTAGTCTACCAGCAATAGCGTTGATTTGTTATGGCCACATCTTCTTATTTTTACTATGTTTAACGTCAATTTTCCGAGAAAGTTTTCTTTCATTATAAATATCAATGATTCAGCATTTTCAAGAAAACATTTTGGGATATGATTACTAAAATATTTTTCTAGTATTATAACTCTAAAAAAGTGTCACTTACCCCATTCCACGGTTATAAGAATTCGTCAATTGTGTTTTCGATTGATTCTGCTGCTTCCTTCAAGACTCTTTCTTATACTACTCAGAGTGGGTTTGAGCCTCAATCAAATTGTTTCTAGAGCAAATTTTTTCGATCTAAAATAACAAAGAAAAATAGATATCAATTGGCATTATCAACCAATCTTGTATGGTGACAACCGGGATTTTATTGGTCCAGTTTTTGGCAATTTTACTGTCTTTTGCCTCTTAAAATGGAGTTTTTTTTAATGATATGAACATTATTTTTTGTAAATAATTTTAGAAATTATATAATTATTTAATAAAAAAACTTCAATATAGATTCTTCTGATAAATTTCGCGTGCAAATAAAACTTTTGAAGCATTACGTTATTTGAGAAGATGTTTTAATTAAGTATCAATTTCCGAACAAGTTTTAATTCAAATTAAGTATCATAACGAGATCTTGAATGTTGGTTACAGGGAAATGATAAACTTTTGTATTGGCATTTTGCAAGAACATATTCGTTTATTATAATGCGATTTAAATTACGTTCCACTTATTGATCCAATTATCTCGATTAAAACCATCAAAACTTTAGATAAGATTCAAGAATACGTAAATGCTATAAGAATTTGACTTCTTTTTAATGAAATTTTGGTTGCTTGTTTTTTTTTTAATTCACTCAACGAAAATTATTTTTAATTTATGTACATATATATAAAATTGGAACCAGGAAGTTCCTAAATATATTAAGCCATTTCACAGATTTATGACAGTGAAATATTTACCGTCTCAACTTTTTTTGTTTTGTTTACTATCGTACTATTCCATAAATAATCTTAAATTTGCTTAAAATGATATATTACTTTCAGAACTAAAAACAATTGTACACTATTTTACTTATTTTATTATTTTAACTATTCATAATCAAGAGATGAATCAACACAAATCCCAAATATAAAACGACACAAAAATATAATGTATGGGAAACATAAAAAAGCTTTTGTTTCATTTATATTCAACTGATTTCCGTGATCGTGATTTCCATTTTTTAACATCTTTTTTTCCACTTTTTTCCATCAATAATATCAATTTTTTTCTTAAAATCATCAACTTATTTTTTAGCATGATTTGAAGAAATTGTAACGGAAACAAATGCTGAAGTTGCATTGAACAAAATGTTTACAGCAATTGATGTGGTGCTAGACCTGAGGCCATTATAAGTCGTCAAAAACATTTTACTATAATGATTTATTTATTACAAAGTTAATTTGTTTTAATAACTCTCAATAAATTTTACGCTACAGCTTTTTATGAAGCTTTTTCAAGCGTTTAAAAGCTTATAAAACCGATCTAATATTAAAACACTATGTAAGTTCCCAATCCGTATTCGATGTGCACTTACATAAGTATTCTAAAATGTATGTAATTTTTTTGACCTAAATTATACAATTCTAACAATTTATCAAGTATTGATAATATTGAATGACTGACTATCAATAACATTTTTTTTATAAGATGTGATAATAGCTCCTGGGTTTCTATGCTTTAAGTTTAAAATTGATTTATCTCAACGTACTCGTATCATATATTCTGTCACCTTTGATCCCTATCCATAAATACGTCATTAGCTGCTCCGCCGAGCAGATTATCTATTAGTGGAAACTTTATAGAATTCTCTGATCCTACGGGCTTACCATGTAAAAAATCTTGCAGACTTTTTGTTACATGTTAATAAATCACATGAATCATTTGAAAAATAGACGCTTGTTGTATCGGTGGTAAATAAAAAATATGAGTTATTTGAAAAAAAACGTATAAGCACAATGTTATCGTTTTTTTACGTTGCGTATAAAAAACCAACATTTGCCAGTTTCATAAAATGAAAGGAAACAATTTCATTCATTATAAGGAAACTTACTGGGAGTTTATTTTTTTATTTGAAAATAACGGAAAAAGATATTTTCTACCTGAGAAATAATATTTACCTACCGTTTATGAAAATGTAGTTATAATCAAGATTCATTGATCGTAGACATCATTTTGCGCATGATCACGTTGCTATCTTCAGCACGTGCCGACCGATGATTATTAGTACGATAATCCACACACCATCGTGAATCACTCAGTTTTTCATTGTTTTTTTTGTTTTAGCAATTTTCTGATTGGTTCACTCTCTAGTAATATATATCAATTAATAAAATATATCATGCAATAAAATAAGGGTAACTTTATATCTCATTAACCTTCCATTTTATTTGTAAACCAAAATAGTCTTTTATGTTAATTAGCGTGCAAAATAAGGTCCATACAAATATAAAACAGTACTCGCTGGCGGCGTCGTCTACGTCGTCGTTTTGCGTGTGTTTCACGTATTGTATGGAGTTGACTTGTTGCGTGTAGTGTGGTTTCTTTTTTGTCCATTATTTTTGTCAAAAAAATATAGTCACTGTAACGAATTCTAAATTTGTTTGTCCGTTAAATCAAGGTATAACCATAAATATTTCAAAACATTTCAATTATGTTATTTGTAATATTGAATTTCAAAAAATATTATTTGCAGTCAATATAAATAAATTTTAAAAAATGTAGGATTTTTTGAATAAAATACCGTGTTGTTTTTGGTATATTTCATTTGTTTAATATACTAAAATTACTAGGCTAACCTTGTGCAAAAGCTATTATTAAGAATGGGTTTAATTCGAGTTAAGAGTATCTCATTGTAACTTTCGTTGATAATTGCAAAATGTGGTTTAACCTATCCGTTTTATATTACATTATTCATTTATCAGTCACCCTGTTAAAATCTTATCATATACTTCGTGCGGAATAAGCAAACGTCTGCGTCATACTCATTGTTTTATGAAGTTTAGTAACAATCCTCTATTAATTTCTACCCACCTGATATTATCTGGGATTATTAATTTGAATAGTTAAACACCGAGTTCACTCAGTCAAATGAATTTATATTTTTTAAGCTTTATTGATTTCAACAAATATTTTTTAATCTTAATAAATTGAATACCATAGTGCAATCGCAGTCATTTCAAATCAGCTACATTTATTTTAACTCACATTGCCTCAAACTTCTTGTCTGTATTTAATGACAAAATTTGGTATGTCAGTCAATATCCATGCAAAAGGCTATGTGTCTTTATTGGTCTTAACCCGTTTTATTTTTACTGTTTATCATAAGACATTATATTTAAATAAATTCAACAAATTGTTTTGTCAATTTTTTTTTTACTTTCCCGTTATCTTTGTCGCTAACGTCACGGGTTTCGCCTTTCGGCATCTTCATGAATTTATTGTGCATGAATGAAGTCAAGCTGAAAGGCGAAACTCGGGTCGTTAGTGGCAAAACTTAAACATCAGGACAACAAAAGGTTGCAACGAGCGAAAGCGGTTCTAATTTTAACAAGATAAATGTGGAAGTAGTACAAAAAATCTTTTATTTATTTTAAGATAATATTTGCTGTCTATTAATCATCAGTAAAATATTATATATTGTCAAAAAAAAAATCTTCTATGTTTACAGTTTCCGAGAAAAATGGACAGCGCTTGCTGCAAAAGTGGAGTGACAACGTGGCGATCGCGGGGCGTCTATCCTAATATTTTACGAATGGCAGATCCTTCGCAGAACGTATTGCGAGCGCGTCGGCGTGTCGTCAGAATGCTCATCGTAGTCGTGCTGACATTCGCAATCTGCAATTTACCTTTTCACGCTCGAAAAATGTGGCAGTATTGGTCATCCGACTACAGAGGCAACAGCGATTTCAGCACTCTCTTTACTCCCTTGACATTCCTCATATCCTTCTCCAACTCCGGCGTCAATCCTTTCGTCTACGCATTTCTGTCCCGGAATTTTCGCCGAGGGATGAGGGAGCTTCTCTTTTGCAACTACAGGGCCTCCCAGAAGAAAAAGAAACAACTCCTTTTGAAGAGAAATTCAAGTAGTCAGCTGGCAACGTTCCTCAGAAGGAGTTCAACGAGATCGACCAGGGCAACGTTTAGCTCGAACGTCATGCCGACAACCAGTTCTGATACCGTAACCGGATAAAAAAAAATCTTTCTTGAATGCATTGTAAATAAGAAAATAATTTATTAAAACATAAAACATAAGTAATTGGGAAGTAACTGTAAAAATTCATTTTAATATAAATACAATTGATAAAAATTTTAATGCACGTTTTGTAAAACAAATAAAGAAGCATCTTGAGACGTACTATCGTAAGGTAACTTTAATAAGTTCAGTGGGGCTTTGTAAGGCTACTTCGACTAAGGTTTGTTTCCCAAAGAGGCGAAACACGTACGGAACACACAAAATACGTGGCATAAATTTAATAATTACCGTTTAATATGTAAATGATCATGAATATTGAATTGAATATTGAATATTTATTTGATACCAATAATGGCTTCGTCCGATGCGAGAAAAATATGATGTTTGGAATTTACGCAAAAGAAAAAAACGGAATTTTATTTTACACCCCGGAAAAAATCCCATTAGTCATGATATTTCATTCAGAAGTGAAAACCAATAATTTCATATCGGCATCTACAGTATGTAATATTATTAGATTCTAATACCCTACTTCACTTAATTATAATTATAATATATTAAATTGATACTTAAGCATTGTAAATAACCCTGTTTTTATCTTGTATAATAAGGTTGTATACTTTTAACCGTAACAAATTGTATCGTTTTTGCTGTATATTATTATGAAATATAAAACAATTTGTATAAAAACTGTTGGAAGAGCGTTTTATTTTGTATAAATCAATAAAAGTGCAAGCATATCAATGGTGTAGAGAGAGAAAGACACACGACCAAAAATATTTTTGATTATTATTACCATCTTTTAATTTGACACTGTTCATGCATAATGAGTTATATATACCTGATAAATACACTGCTTGTCTCACAGATTGTATAGGTAATGTACAAAATTACTTTTATTTTATGTGTTGACATGTTGATATCAACCCTAACGGGCACTTATCTTGCGTGGTTTGACGTCAGGATAACCTTTCTCCTCACGTTTTGAACATTAACCTTTATCCACTGTCGTAGCTACTGGATACACGTTTTTTACTCACATTAACCACCACAAACCCTCCATATTAAAAAAGTTTCATACATCAAAATTAGGTCATACCAAATTTCACATTGATAATATTTTTTTATATTCGATCCAAAGTAAATTTTATCTATCTTATCACTTTGACCGTCACTTTTTGGAGAGGAAACATTATTTAAAATTAGTAAAACTATTTTTTTTTCCGTATCATTTCACACATAATTTTATAAATATCAGAATCAGTTCCACTCCGAAAACGGTGAAATCTCAACTCGTCCTTGCAAACTTACTTTGTTCACGAATACATACACTCCCAAACATTTAAGTAATCGACATTGCCAAGATTTATATGTATAGGAATATAAAAGTGTGTTTTCCTAATTTGTCTTTTATTTGGGCAATAAAGTCTTCGAAAGCTTCTTTTAAGTTATTATATGGAAGCGACTGTTAAAGGCTTAAAGGGTGGAAAATAGGGCTAAGAAACGATTTGTCGTCAGTTTATCGTAGTGTCAAAGAAAATTCCATGCTAAAAATCAATGAATGTACGTTTTTATTCGTGGACTCAACCTTGTAAGATGAAAGTGCTAGAGCATTTGCCATTTGGCAATGAGACAATTATCAAACCACTTGAGTACACCTCGAAAATAATTTGAGATGATGAGACGTTTTTTAGTTCGAAATTTCATATTAAATAATTTCATAAAATTCATCCGATCTGTATTTGAAACCTTCTGATAATTTCGCAGAGCTTTTTATACTAAACTACATCTTCGATAAGTTTGTAAATAAATTATGGATAGACTTATTTATAGTTATTGGCTGCTTTTATAGCAATAAAGGTCTATGACAAAGTGTTGTTGGTTATAAAAGCAATCATCTAGCCTAAAATATCATGGATTTCTATATGGAGGATAAGTAAAATTTAAGTGAAATACATCAAAAGGTGATGTGTATTAATAAAAAAATAATAGGAAGTGTGGTAGAATGCTTATTTTTTTTTTTAATAGTTTACTCTAAGAATGCTTAATATTGTAAAAATTATTCTGCAATAAGTCACTAATTCAAATGAAAAACATATGGAACGATTCATTTGTAATATATATTTACTTGAATAAAATAAAAACAGCATTCAAACCATGGATAAACGAAACCATGACCCGCAGTTGAAATTTTTCGATATGTTTATATTGAAAACTCCAAAAATGATTCGGTCTCACCTCACCAGTGACTAAATATTGTACAGAAAATTCACAACGAATTTCAAATATTCAGTGACAACTTCTAAATGCCTTTATAATAGTAAATATTATCGCATTCACACACAAATATTCCTAAATGGCTTTAGGGTATATTGGATACCGCTACTAAAACTAAATTGACAGTAAGATATATTAAATAACGTTTATATCTATTTCACATCAGAACTAAATTTATACTACGCCTATATTTATATATTGCCATGTGATTTGCTGCCTCAAGTACCCACTATACTTCTCAAGTACAACCTCCAAACAAATTAGTCGTGCGAACATACTTCCCAATATCCGGGATTGAAAATCTCTCTTGACAGTGTTTTCTTTAGCCATATTTTATGTATTTCTTTAAGGAAGCTCGTAGGTTATAATTAAGTATGGAAATTTCTTAATGTCACGTAAAATATTTAGTATAAACAATATGCTTCATTAGCTTAATAACAACTAGCGATTTGTTCAACAAGTAATAAAATAATAAATTACATTTTAAAATAATGGTATTGGCCTTTTTTTATGGCCAATACATACAAATTGTTTGGTATGATAAATATAAGACTCAAATTTAACGTCACGATTAAAAAAAAAAAATCACGAAAGTCTGTTACGAAATCTACACTTTTTATTTTTTTATTCAATTCTCAGATTTTACAAATATCGTCAAAATCCTTTTTAAAAAACATTTTTCAAACTAAATAATAAAGTTTATTCTATCTCGGTTATAAAGAACATGAAGAACAATAAAAATAAACCTTTTTTTAGATATTTTATGTGTCCGAAACATGGTTTTTAAGATAATTAACTTAATTATCAGAATCTCTTGTATTCTCTTTCATGGAAATATTAACCGTTACTTCATTTAACTCGAAAAGGACTTTCAAAGCGCTTCAATAAATTCAGTACTAGATTTCTCATAGAAAAAAGATATATACGACTTTTTTATGTTGACAGGTTTACGATTTTACTAAAAGACCCAAAATTTCTTGGGATATTTTCAAGATTGACATTCCTAACCATATTTGCTCGATTTCGTCACACAATGGTTTTTATGTTTCTGGCTTGAGACTATTCCTAAACTTTTTGCTGTGATTTATAGTGTTACCAATTCACATTACCTATAAATGCAATCAACTATTCGACAAGGTCGGTAAAGCAGACCGGAAAACCATCGTGCGAATTTCGACCATTTCATTTATTTTATCTATGAAAAATACCTAGAGGAGGAATCGGGAAGTTTTTCCTTGAGCATTTTGTATCTGTTTTTGCATAGCCTTACGTTAAACTTCTACGTGGAATTTATATCACTTTTAGAACACTTATAAATGCAAATAAATAAATAATAATTCTGTATGTATGCGGAATAGATAAATTAAATACTATAAATTAAAAATCTTGACTTATGTATGTATTACGAAAACAGTGAAAGAAATGAACTTTATCAAATAAAGTTATATTAAGTGATAGATAACACATACAAAAGATTTATTGAGATTATTTTATCATTTTTGATCTAGAGAATGAAGCATGGCATGGCTTCAAAACAATCATTTAACTCAAAATTATAGAACATGTTTTTTGTACTTCAGGTATTATAACTGTTTAAGAGTTAAAATCTGTATGATATACTACTGAATATTGTAAATCATCAATGCCATTCATTAGACTTAGACATTAAAATGTTCATACCAGCTAAAATATCATTATGTTCTAAGCCGCAGTCAAAAGGTTAAAATGTAATAATCATTAATAAAATATTTTAAAAAGAAGTCATTTAGGATTTTTATTAACTCATATTAAAAATACATTCGTCTAAACATAAATTCCATTTTCAAAATCGTTGATGCATGTTAACAACAATGATGAACATAGTAGAATATTTGAAACGCTGGTAAATCATTTTTTTGTATTTGGTTGAAAAATACTGACTTCAAACTTCAGTCTGAAAATGACTCTCAACGAGACAAAACACATGTCATTTTAATGTAACAGTATATTTTGTAATGACAAAGTTATCAAATTCAATTTAATATTAAGATTACTTCAAGAATGTAGTTGTGCGTTCGAATTTTAGTTTTAAATTTAGCCTTTCCTCACAACTCATGAAGCACTCACAAATTTAACCATTCTATGGGTCAAATAGGTAGGTGTAAGGGATTGTAAACATAACATGTATTCATTATTTTGAACAAACATCTTTCTATTTGATTTGTAAAAATAGTTATGGAATTGTCCGCATGAGTAAATAAAATTATTGTTTGTATTATTTCTGAGTATAAATGGGATGTAATTTATTTGCTAGATATATAAATCAGGAAATCGTTTTTTAGAAAACGGTTAAAAGTTTAAAACTAAATTTTTCTTGTGCCGTTTAATTATTATACTGTTGAAAAAATTATAACAGAAAACCCACTTGAACTGATAGGGATGAGTAACATATTTTATTTATATAAGAACTATTCATAACTTAAACAAGGCAACTCTATCGTATATATATTGCAAAAAGGTTTTTGAACATATGTTAGGTTTCCCAAGTTTAAACCATATGTATTGCTTTAAACTTAAATAATTTATCACAAAAGAAATGAGCGTTTACGTGTTTCATATTAGAATAAAAAAAAACACATTTTCATAGTTATAATTAAGTTAGTTACAATTATAGTAAAGATAATACAATGTTATTATCTTTATTATAATTGATTTTATGGCGCTAAGATAAAGTAAATATTATTTGTAAATGTTTTATCGACATTTTAAATGATGAGAAATTTTGTCGAAAAATATATTCTTGATTGCTTTTTGCGGAGAAAATCTACAACTTTGATAATTACTACATTTATTTTGATTTTTTTTTTTAAAACACTTATTATTAATATTATTACAAAGGAGAATGTGAGGATTTTTTAAACTTTTTGGCTGTATCTCAAAATGATAATTTATGACAGAGCCGACTAATCAACACGACTTACTAATGATATTTAAGTAACATAATTTCGTTGACTCATTTTTAAAATGAGCATTTTCATGAACTAATGATAAATCAATATATATCAAAGCATATTCACAAACAAAGTTAAAATAGTAATCGAATATTTATTGTTGACATCTTAATCCGTTTTATAAAAAGTGAACTGATTTTCGATTTTCAAATTGCCTACCGCTTTTTAAGTGATATTTCGCAGGGATAAATTTATTTTTGACGTAAACCTACGCATGGAGATTCAAAATGTTTTTTTTGATTTTGTAACAGTTGCAAAACCAGAACTTATATTTTCAAATCTTCGTTTATTTAATCGTAATTTATTATCGTAACCGTAACCGTATGATTTTGTGGATGCAGAAAACACTAATCGAATATACATACTAGAATAAAAGAGATTATACTTGAGGTAATTAATAACATATTCACCATATGTAGTTTTTAAGCTAGCCCTAGAATTATTTAAAAGAAGTAATAAATCAATAAAGCTTGATAAATTCAATCACAATGTAACTTTTCTCGATGTTAAAACAAAAACAAAATTTGTGTTTTTGCTGCTGTAGTTTTTCTATATTTTTCTGAAACTCATATTTCACATAATTCAAGTGACTATTTCAACTATTCATTTAACTTTTGAGGTGTGGGTAAATCCCATAAGCTTATAATCAGGGCTTCAAAACTTTGCTCACTGGCAAACTTTATTTCATCCGGTATTTTATCAAGCCCTGGCTGATATATTATACATTTTCAAATCCCCAATGAAAAAGTTTTGTATTAGAGTGAAAATTTTGTTATCCTGTTAACCGCAAAAAAATTTATGTCAATCCTAGGCTTAAGTTGTGCAAAACTTTCTCGCGGCCTCCATTTAAGATATTCGCTCCATAATTACTATAATCAGTCACAACTTACCAAAATGTTTAATACCTTGGTGAAGTGCGAGTCATTTCAAAAGCTTTATTTCTGGAAATGTTGCTCCTATCAAGGAATTTTACTCTTGAACTTGACGTAATTACTCTGAGCAAAAAGCTTAGCGAAATTTTCAACTCTCGTTTTCCTTGGTTGAAGAAATTCGTAAAGTTTCCACAGCATTATACGATTAAATCTTGAATTGTGATGTTTAAAATTTAATAACCTTTTATAAAGAATTTATATTTATATAAAATAAAACAATGAACCACTGCATCGAAAGAATGATTGAATGTTCAAAAGCTTGAGATCAGTTTGAATAATATATTATGTGACTCTAAAAACTTTGAGGATTTTTGAAAACTGTATGTATCTAAATTGTTTGATTCGAAACTTTTAAGGTTCAGTTTTGAGAGTCCTAAAGGCGTACCATGTGAAATGTCTCGGTTTTTGTCGTCAATAAAACTAGAACCCATGTCACGCAATCGATATCAGAATTGAGATTGCATGAAGCACTCAAACTAGAAATGAAACAAACCTTCCTCAACCAAGAAAATTTAACAGTTCAAACGATTGACGGTAATTTGACGCCGCATGAAGCCCATATTTGTATATATTGCAGATTATTGATGTTTTCTAGTTCTGGTGAAAAATATTAAATTATAAAACTTGAATTTATTATAGTAATATCGAATAATCACTTAAAATATTGCAAAATTTATATGCTTCAACCGAAAAAAGACGCTTCTAAACATGAATTTTCGTTACTGTAAATTGAGTGTTGTTAAGCAGAAACAGACTTTTTTATTCCTCTATTTCAACAATATTTGACCAAACACAAATTAAGATTCAACATGTATTTTTTCGACAACGTTTTTTTCCATAAGACAACAAAATGTAAAATTAAAAGAAAACTTACTCTTTTCCACAGACCAGACATACTTTTTATGATAACTGTATTTAAAAAAAAACTGAATTTCCCGCTAGGGAGTGTAAGCACTTACATATATTTTTTTTTGCTTTCCACCGTCACAGTATGAAAATCTACAGTGCGCCAGTGTTCCAAAAACATCCTTAAAAAAAATGTTTACGCAGGCGTAGGTATTGTATCTCTTTCATTCATTCTTCTTCATTTTAACGATTCCTTTATTGCCACATGTGATTCATTGTTACGCAAAGCAAGATTTTCATTGACGGTCTTGGGACTAATGATGCTTTTCTCGACTTTTTTCTTTTTCATTTTTTCGTAGAAAGTCATACAATATAATATTTTTTATAGAACACATATTATTTAAGATTATGATATGACACCAACCTACATTATACACAAGATTTACTATTTTATTGTATAATATAAGACAAATAAACACTCAATTACAAAACGACTGAAATTCATCAGTTAAGCTCTACAAGACTTACAAAAGTTCTTAAGATAGTTATGAAAGGGGCGAAACAAGTGTCACTGTTTGCTACATTGCACTTGAAATGACAAACTTATAAATATAATATAATTTTAAAAGTACAGATCGTTAGTGGTTGTGATTAGCGAAGTATTTGTATTTGGTTAAGGTCGTCATTATATCTTTATACTATCAGAAAAAGACTTGTATCACATAATATTTGTTGGTATAAATACGGTTTTTCGTAGAAGAAAAATATTCACGATGCATAACATAAAAAACTTTGAAAAAAATATGTTCGGTGGAATTATAGGCATTATTCATAGCCATAATAAGAGAGGTCCTTACTATCCAATTTACTAATTCACTAAATCAGGCGTATACAATACGAGCACTTTTTCGCACAAAAAATAATATTATCTTTCATATTTCGTTAACAAAATAAAAATGAGATAACCACGAAAAACAAAATTGTTCGGAAAGCTCCGCAGCACTAAGGCTGCTTATTTTCCCCGAAAAATACTAAATGTTTATTAGTATTATTTTTTAGGGTATGAAATTAATTGAAAACTTCCCCGCATAGTATACTCATACTATTATTACAACGAAAATTCATTTCAAAACCACAACGTACGAGCCAGCGTTCAAGTTGTTTGCCAAGGGAGATAATATTGTATATCTCGAAACTTTTGGCAACCCTGAAATTAATTATTATACGATTATTCTATATATTATATGATGTTGTGTTCTTTGCTTAGAAAGTTTTATTTTATTCCATTTGTCACTGCTTTTTATTTTGCCAATTTAAAAAGAAAATATAGCATGGGTTTGAGTAACATTTTAAAATAAAATAAGCAAGAAAATATTTTCGATGGTTTCGGCGGTAACTTTGTGGAAGTTCATTTTAATATAAAATTTAAAATATCTTTGATTATTCCACGTACAAGTTTTACGTGGAATAATCAAAGTTATTTTAAATTTTATATTAAGCAAGAAAAGTTTTTCTTTGAAATATGTAGTCTCTTCAACATGATAGTTCCCAGAGTTGAGCTTACGGAACCTTTATAGAGCATCTTGAAAAAAACTTGTTGTACGATAACTGGCTGTTTTCAAAAAACTAACTTGTCTTTTTCGGAAATAGTTGTATTACAATTGAAGATTTTGACTGAATCGGTGGTATATCAAAATCAAATTTGGTTTTTTCCACTTGAACGGTCAGTTCAAGATCATCATCAAAAGATGCCGAAAGGCAAAACCCGCGTGTGACAAAGCACATGGAAAAGTATCATTGTATAATAGATGTTTTATTTTCCAATAGTTGGAATCGGTGATGTCATATAATATAATAAATTGATGCAAATTAAGTAAAGGCATATAACACTATTTATTGCTTAATTTAAAAGACGCTTTTAATAAATTTTGAAGATTTTTTCTTACATACATATATCAATTTCCTTTTTGTATTTATTGTGTAACGTCATATCAATGATTCTGTCAGCCAACGGCATTTAACCGTTACAGTTATTTAGAAAAACTTCTTGCGTATACTATTTATTTTTGGTTATAAATAGAAAAGGTTTGATTTCTCATCATTTATGCTTCAACTAACCGGGACCCTATCTGACGGGGATATCTCATTTGAAATTAATAAAACCCATATAGCGGTACTGACTGCTGCTAATGTTAATACAAGTTTTACTTCGTTGAACTCTGTTGTCAAATGGAAAGAGTATTTCTATTATCCCAGCGATGGATGCGATCCAATCAATGCTATTTTATTTTGTTAACTTAAATTTAAAATCTAGGACGCAGGTGTTTGTGATATCATTACTTCTCAAGTAAAAGATTGTATATCATGTGATTTAACAATACTTGGTGCGTTGACCATTATAAACTGGTGATATTGGTTGTAGATGTTGATATACTCAGATGATTATGTGTGACACTTATATTGATAAATACAAAACTTCAATCGAATTCGATCATTTTTAAATTTGTGTGAGCTTTAATATTTGACGAAAAAGGATTTTTAAGTATTATTAAGTACGTAAAATTATAAAAAAATGTTATTTTATTCAATCACTGTCATTTTAAACGTAATAGACTACACATTTGGTAGATAGTTTGGTCATTAAAACTTTGGCAAAATGCTTCTCTGTTCCATGAGTTTGTTAAGCATACATGCATTAAAATTAAGCGAATATCAAAGGGTTTATTTACTTTATAATACATTAAACAAAGTCATAATTGGCACACGGAGTTATTTTATATTCGCCAAATACATTTATAGCTTGTTTCATTAATCCGAATTATGAAAATTATTATGCCACTGATTATTAAGTCAACAGCGTGGATGTGAAATCCACTGCTTTCAAAGTCCTCCGTCGAAGCCTATTTAACTGAATTCGTTTTGGGTTGTTCATTTATTTTTTGAGGTACATACACTTTTTAAAATATCGAAAAGAAATTTATGAAAACAGCTCTATTTAATTTCAGATACACCCGATCTTCTATTTGCACGGTTTCAAAAAACACGATTTTTAAAAAAGTACTGACTTTTTTTATACTTATGTTCTTTTCTTAAAAACTATATAAAGAAAAAAAGAACTAAACGGGTTCGTTTAGTATTGAGTAGCGACGCCGAATGAAAACATTTATCTCTGCATTATTTAGTTTAAATTGAAAACTATGTATGTAAATTGATTACTTGTATAACTTTAAAAAAAGATTTGTATGTATCAATAATAAACAAATCGCTTCCATTCAAAAATTGGATTGATTGTATATGCATGCGACATTCAAACTTCAAAAATATTCCTACTCTTAATCTACAACAATGTACATTATTGTCGTTACGAGTAATTAGAAATTTATATTTATATGAAAAAGATAAATACAAAACCAGAAATATTAAATTAATATTCGTGAAAACCATGTGTTAACCATGTGTTGTAATGTTCGAATGTGTTTTACAACATTAACACTTACTTATATTTGAACATACAAAAGTTGGATTTAATTATTGTAAACATTAAAAAATAGGCACAATTTTTTTATGTACACGTATTTAAAGAACTTGTAAGCTTCCTGGAGCATTAACTGTAAATTTAAGAATTTATAAAATCAAATAAGAACAAAAATAATGTACGTAGCATATAAATAAATATCGATGAATTCAGATTAAGTTTTGCAAAACATCTCAGTTACTAAAAAAGTTCTCTTATTCCTCAGTGACACGTTATATTCAAGTATTCAAAGAAAATCTTGAAGTTTTCGACTATTGATTTTTACTAAACATTTAATTTTAATAACCACAAAAAATCATACAATAGGATGGCATATAAAAAATAAATTGACATAATATTTTTCGAGAACTACATACATATAGCTATTGAATGGAGCTTTTTCTTTAAACCTTTGAAAAAAACCGATAAAAATGAAAAAACACTCTTGAATTCCAATAGAGCTTTTATAATATGATTACCTAGTTATTTTAATAATATTTATAAAACCTCTTCATTTTCCATTATTACTTCACGGATTGCGTGACTAGTTTATTATTTAGTACGTACCTCATAGCAACGCGAAACTATTTTTTCTAGTGTTTAATATTACATGATTTCAATGCTATTTTGCAACCTTCGATAATATTATATTTATAAATATCTTTACAGCATTGAGATACGAATTATATGAATAGATTTTTTTTCAATACAAGTATCACTACCAGTAATAAATGAGGTTATCAATTTATTTCTTCAATAATATTTTCGAAATTTTAATACAGAAGCAAAGAGAACAGGTTTTTCATTCAACGACTTTTAAGACTTTAAATTAGATTTCATACTTGGAACATCTTTTGCGCCTTTGTTTACTTAGTGTTTAAGAATAATTTATTAGATTTGGAAAATAAATTTCTTCAACAAGATCTTTGTTTTATCAATCCACTTGAAGCTGAAATGAAATTACTAGACACCTTACGTGTCCAGCATACTTATGTACAAGCACCTAGTATCGGTAGAAGCAACTTTGACCATAATAGTCTGTCGCTTAGTATTATTTTTATATAAATAGTAAAATAGTTGGAGATTATTTTGTTTATTTTTATACGTTGATCTTTTATAATGTTTAAACTTCTAATCGTAAAGTTTGCTAAGCTCTTTTTTTTGAACATATGGCCACCACATCTCACCGTCGTCTTTATGACTTCCTGTTACCTGCCAGTTGCTTTGCTACTTCCCATCAAATGACAGCATCCTTGAGTTCTGCCATGTACATCCAATGAATAGAGTATAGAAGTCCCACCGGTCCTAAGAAGAGGATCCATCCGTAGAACGTGACTAGGCCAGTTTCATAGTTAATCACCTCACTCCCAATATACGACGCAGTGATCTATTCTCGACGGATAGAAGGTTTACGGTTTTCGTAATGTGCCATGATTCACTATCGTAAACGAAAACTGGTAGAATGCATGCGCTGAATAAAAAAGCTGTGTATCCCTGATTGCATATAATTTATGACTTAATTATTTTACAGCAATTAAAATAATGTACTACTGAAAACACTCCAGTATTACACATAATTTTATATAAAAGATCATTTAAAATATTAATTTTAATTTACTAGAATTGATATCGTAATGTATTATAGTGAAATAAAAGATCTATGATAAGCATCCATTATTTGTTGACAGCGTTGCAGTACAGTATGAAAACATTCGAATACGTGATTGTAAAAAAATACACCATTGAGAGTTTTTTTTATATTTGTTTGCCACGCAAATTTTATTGATACGTGCTTTTCAGAGGTGTAAACCAATTTTGTCAAAATAACTATTACAAAATATTCTATCGATACACCTCAATCCGTTGAGGATTTTTACGAATGTAGCTTTGATATATTATGTATATATATTTCGAAACAAAACTATTCGTATATGTGTAACTTTTTCTTCAATGTTATATGTTTTTATAATTAATAAAAATTTCAACGCTTCACTCGCTTTTTTTTTATTATTCTTTTATGTTTGGCATACTATTCTCATCTCTTTTCAACTTATTTTAGGTACATCCCATATTGCTCAATATTTTATTATTCTTTGAATTAATCTAAAAAATGCGAAAACTTGTAAATTCTTGCAGCTGAGTGGAAACGATATTGATTATTGTTACGTTTCCAAAAGACGCATTTAAACGATTTTTGGATTTATTTCAAATCAATCAATCGCTTAGCATGTCGAGTCAAATAGAGGTTTATCAACTGATTGGGTCACAACCGGTTTTTAGTTTTGTGCTGCATTGTAAATGTATTCTGTAAGCTAGATATCATCTAAAATTTATATTTTTCTGTGTAGAAATAAAAGAAAAAGTGTCATTCTGTGTTGAGATAACTTCTGTCTAAAACTCTCTTGTGTGTGATTGGTAAGAAAGGAATGTAAGAAGAACACCCTCGCCAGTAAATCAGCTTCACTTTCAACTAATACGTTCAAACAAAGCCTGTGCTGACATGTTTTTTGATTCAACCAAATCCTGAAAAGTACCCTTTCTTTATTACGTGCATTATTTTTGGAGACGCTGACGCCACTTGCTTGACAAAGACGACTTCTAATAAATAAGGGTACGCTATACAGAATAATATAGTAATTTTTATTTACTGATAAATATTTTGATGAAGCTTTATCTATAAAGCGTAGAAAATTGTATGTTTTAATGTATACATTTCATTGCAGTGTTTTAACATGCAAATAAATGGAGTCCTTAAAAAAAGCTCCAACAAAATTCGGAGAATACAGCTCGATAATTGTTTTAGAATTTATCTTATCTGTCATTCGCTCTGACTTTACACATTTGTTAGTCAACAAAAAACGCCAAAAGTGTAGTCTTGAGTCTTGGCATTACTTGTCAGCATGCCACAGTATCACTATATCAATCGGTTGGTTTTAATTTTTTTTTGTAAGAATAAAAAACGATTCCGCAAAGATGTACCTTTTTCACATACAATTTCTCTGATAGGGAGATGTAATATTTTTCAATGCGGCAGATTGATTTTATCGAAAGAATATTTTTTTGATGGTTATGCGATATTTTTAAACACACGGCGACATTTGAAATTGACATCATTACCGATTTTCGCAAGATTCGATGCATTAGTACCTACTTAAAAAATATTTTTATTTATTAACGTGACGTGTTATTAAAAAAGCTATTACCATTTTTGTAGGAAATAATTCAGAATGTACACATTGTCCTTCAACGGGAATCAATAAAACAGCTTCTCTTATATTGTGAAATAAAATATTTTTTAAAGTGAGACATTCACATTTGAAAGCCATTATGTGTACAAAACTAATCTCTAGATATTTTGTATTTAATGAGAATCTTATTAGACAACCACACAAATACAGAGGAATTGATTTTGTTGATCTAACTTTTGTTTGCAGTCGTACAATAAAAAGTGTAATATATATTCACATATTTAAATTTCCGTACTTTCTAATACAAATTTTAATCAAATATAATTGCATGTTTAATTCATGGAAATAAACGCGTTTTGGATAATTAATATTTTTATTGTGGAAAACTACAAAATTTTAACGATTCAAATTTGATATTAAAATTTTAATCAAGCTATCAGTCGAAATCCTAAACTATATAAATTTACCAACCATTATTAACTATTTGTCGTGAAACAGAACGATTTTCTCATTGAGGGGAAAAAATATTCCTTTTTGATGAACAAACAACTTTTGCTTTTTATAAAGTACTAGTATTCGAACCCGGCTTCGCTCGGACCAGTTTGGGGTTATGTTCACCTCGGCGCGTAAATTCAGATGGGCCAAGTTGAAACAACTGGCAACTTAATGACCAGCAATGCTAAAGGGAATTACAGACCCACATACATACAGACGCCGTTTCGGTTTTATATACAAGATATTTTGAATCATATGAAACTACTCGAGTACTCGAGTATTTTGTAAAATGTACTACTCGATACTCGAGTAATTGGAGTCTCTACACACACATTGATAACGAAACAAATTTACCGTCGAAACTTTCGCGAGCGAAATCATTTCGTTTGTTTGAACTTGCAACAACAATGCAAAAGGGAATTACAGACCCACATACATACATATGCCGTTTCGGTTTTATATATAAGATTATATTTTTAATTTACTACTTTTCATTTTTCGTAGACGAGTAACTGTGCCTTGCAATGCGGCTCTCGTTCTAAAAACCCATTGCATCTGACAAAATAAATTTAAATCGCCGTAATTTAAATAAAATGGTGAATTTGCGAATTTCAGCTGAAGCATTTGAAACTGAAAGATCATGAACGATTTCCATAAAATAAAGACAATAAAATAGATTTCCTAGTTTTTTATGATTTTTCAATATCATATATTTTGGTAAGTATGATATCATATTTATCCGAGAAATTGTTGAGTAAAATTTAGTAAATTCAAGTTAATTTGAGTGAAATAATTATAAAGTAATCAAATTGTCAGGATTTATGTTTTCAGTGATAAATTATACTTTGATCAGCTTTTTAATAATTTTACAAAAGTCTATGAACGAAAAATATTTTAATCGATATAAGTACATATTATTAATTATGTTATTTGTAACTCGATTATTTTCAATTTAATTGCTGGAATACCTTTATCAAATGAACCATAATTATATTTACTACAAATTTTAATTGTGAAGTATTTTCTGAAAGCTAAAGGGTCACAATTAAAAAAACGCAATATAGAAGAGTCGTTTAATGTTGTTAATGGGTTAAGAAATTTGAGTTTTTGCTTCCATCGGATTGGGCTTGGCTCAAAATTTATTTTCGTTACTTTTTTTGTGGCATAAATAAATTGCACCATTTTCTTCAATAAAGCATCTGCTACATCTTTCTAAAAACATATTTGTTTAGTTATTACGTAGGTTTTAAGGAAAAAATATTTTCTTTCTTTATTTATTCATACAAACACGAATATTGTACTTGTTCTTAACAGAATTTTGTATAAATAACCTTTGTTAAAAAATAATGAATTTTTTCAAAACTCGTGTTGCTCAATAACCCAACAGTTTCTTACCTGGAAAACGTTATATCGGCACGTTTAATGTTTTTTTAGGTGAAAATGCAAGCTCACTAATAGTTCGGGATAACACTTTGAAGAACCATTGAGCTTGCAACTTTTTAGTCATGCTAGGAAATGAAATGTATGAAACTGTACAGGTGACCACCGAAAGATGACAGGATGACGATTCTTATTAGTGAATCCACGGGAAAGATGATATATCACATATATTGTAGTGCATGTGCACTCTAAAGTTATTTAACATCCATTGTGATGGTCGTCATAACAACGCAAACTATGTTGGAGTCACATAGCAGCTGAAACGAGCATGGTATTAATAAGATGCAAAATCAAATTTCATGCTTATAATGCAAATCATGTTAGCAAAGTTAAATTTTCCTCTATTCAAAGTTGAGAAAACTTTAAAGCAGGCAACCCTCACGGAGCAAACATACAAAACATGCGTATATATGGACATACATATTTGAGTAACGTCACATTTATAAATAAATACTACAAAATACCCATCTAGATTTTAATATATGTATTATGATTAGCTGCCTCGTACGGTTAGCAACGTGAACACAGAGCATGTCTTTAGCCGCCCATTTCTGGAGCACATCAACTCGTTAGCACATGTTTATAGTCGAGAAGGTTTGTAAATTCTTATAAGCAATCAAGGTATTTCTTGGAAGCTAACATTGCGATTTCTCTCAGATGTTTGAAGACTGAATCATTCACCAATCAACTAAACCTATTCACACGAATGACATTATCTATGTTATGTGAAACCGTGCTTCATTGTATAACATGTTACATGACCCTCTAGCCAATTTCACAGTCTGTATAAAATATTATGCGTTTTCGCAAAATCCTACGAGTTCGTTTTTCACACAAAAAGTGTTTGAATGTGATATCGATAAGCGATGTTCCTGAAGATATTTGTTTATTTTAAGCGGATCTTTTATCATCATCGTCGTTTTCTTGTATCATAGATAAATACATATTTTACTATCAGATAAATCGGTTTGTAAATTGGTTTAAATATAATATAGCTGGCCACAACGCCATCTTTTTTTAAGTCATGGCAATCGGAATATAATTGTCGGGTCGCAAATAGTGCAATCTGGCAAAAATAAAATAAATATAACATTAATTTAGCTTTCCAGTTCAAATATTACTTCTTACTGAAAATAAATAATAGCTTTTTAACACTAAAGCAACGAAATGATATTGAGAGGATGTCACATGACGTTCTAGAGAACGCGGATTTAAACATGCTAAAATTTATTCTGTAGACGATATTTACTATAGATACAAATGCTATAAAATATACCACATTTCAGATGTTAACTGCCAGTTCATAGTGGAAAAGCATTATTTCAAATAAATAAAAGACACTTCAACATATATAAACTCCACTCGGCTGTTGATAAATTCCAATCTGTTAAAATAAATACTTCCAAAATTCAGCTTATTTTATACAACATTCGTTAGGGCTACACACAAAACATTTCCATATATAATCGTCGATTCTATTTATATATTATACTTACAGTAAGAAATTTAATTAAAACATATTATGTGTAAAAAAAATTATGCTGTGTATCAATCATCTCTTTTCGTTTCTCATCCTGTATCAGTTTAGTTAAGAAAAACTTGATCTCATATTATAGATGTACTCACCGTCATGACGCCAATAATGAAACGTAAAGGAGTCGCATCGACAGCATTGCTCGAGCATTAGTTGAAAATGGTCGTGATGTGCGAAACTCTTTCCTGGTCTTTACAATTAATGCGTAGGAATAGTTAAAAAAAATGGTTATTTATATACCTACATTAATCAAAATGTACGTGAATAATCAAAGGATACTTTAAAGTGGCCAAACCAACGCACTCACAACGCACCACTCCTTTTTTATCCTTTCATACAAAAGAAACTTTTTCATTACTATTTTTGATTACCTTTTTAGTCTTACAATAACCTAAACCAATATCTCTTACGTACTGATTCTTAGCCGAGGACTAAATTTAAACGGGTTTTATTTGTTTTGAAGGTATACTCTAAAATTAATAAAATTTGCTCAAATTTTTATCATTTTACTGGATTACCATACCATATCCACTTGGTGCAAATGAATAATATTAAAAAAATATAAAATATTTTTTGTACTTGTTACTCAATTAATCCAAAAAGATAGAAACCAGTTTCACTCATCGCGAGTATTTCCAACTGAAAAAGTCTTCAGATGAAAATGCTCACGATGAGTAAAACCTTTCCTGGTCGGAATAAATTAATTGTGCAATAAGTTTGAACAGTTTGTTATTATTTTTTAATAAATAAATAATAAATGTTTCACTTAGAAAATGTCTCTTTAAAAAGTGTCAAATTTAATGAAAAGTTGTCAACGAAGCCAGGTGATGTATTAATTTTCTATTGCTGTATCGAATACTTACCTCACATAAATTCACTTTATGAACGTGTCGTCTATAAACTTTTTTTAGTTGGCCAAAATTCTACCGTCAAACAAGTCGGCATATGATAGAATTGACGCCTACGCTAATTATAATAGAATATAAATAGGATTATATCGAGTTTTTGTAAGCTCTTCATAATGTTAAGAAAACTTTACCGGTAAGGAGAAATTTTAAATCGAAAATAAACATTGCCAGACGATACTATTGATTCAACATACATCAATATAAAAAGATCGACTTCTTTTAGAGGAAAATTTCGATACGAAATAATCCTGAAATATCAGTTATAATGTCAAGTGAAGAGCGTCAAAAAATATTTTGATTATAAAAATTATACGGAAAATATTTACGATACTTAACATCAGTTTTTTTTTCAAAAATAAATCGATGCAAACATCCACCGTAGTCACTTGTATGTCACACTAAATTGGGAAATGTTTTAAGCCTGTTTTTTTCGGCTTTGTTCATATACGTACATATGTCAAAGAATTTTCAGTAGTAGCTTTTCAATATAGAGCGAGTACAGAGGCTTATTTTTGTACCATAAACAACTGAAGTAATTGTTTCGCTATTCAGAACAAATATACTGTTATAAAACAATGAAACAGTATGTTTACTAATATTATATATGATAATTGTGTGATGGGAGAAATAGGGTAACATTAACTGTTTAACCATTAAATAATAAAGCAATGTTGAATAGTAAATTTGTTTTATTTCAATTAAATAAATTATTTTTATTTATTCTGACAATAACTAGCAATTATAAGAAAACTCAAAGCTATGTAAATATTAAACAAAAATACAATAATATTTTCACATACATTGAGATATTTGTTGAAGAAATTATTTTTATTTAAGATTTTTTACAGCCAAGTATGCATTATGAATAAAATGTAATAAATGTAATCTACAAAAATATTATTGATTGAGTAGGCATTTCCTTGGTAGAACTCCATTATAATACGGTAAGAAAAATAACAATGTATTTTAGTTCGACATAAATTATTTTATATATAGTTCTGACGAAGGCGTAAGCCGAAATAGCTATCAACAAATATATAAAATAATTTATGTAGAACTAAAATACATTGTTATTTTTCTTACCGTATTACAAAAATATTGTTAGTATTTTACCATAGTGAAAATTTCAACTTAACAAGTTTAAAATCCAATTAATTATATTTCTTAAGCTAAAGTGTTTTTTTGTGTTTATCATTAGATTATATAATAATTACTTTCTTGACATCTCTTGCATTAATTAACAGTATAATAATGCTTTATATTTTGAATAAATAGAAAAAATACTCAAACGTTCCAACTTTTAGGGTTTCTTAGTTCATTTAACTGTTTAGTAAGTTTCGTAATATTAGGTACTAATAATAATATAAGCCGAACTGAAAATGGTTAAAAAAAAAATTAACCGCTGACGTATATTTGAGTTGAATATTATCTTTAGTCTAGACATAAATTATCAAACATTATAAACACAAAATCGTAAAAAAATAATAAAATAAACAGTCGTCAAAGAATTTCGATGCAATTTTGAATATTAAAGAAAGTAAATATTTTTCTTCACAATTATCCAAACATCTAACAAAAGCACAATCAGTGAAACTTAACTAACAATTTAAACGTTTATGTTTCGAAAGCTTGAACCATAAAAATGTTTATAGGTAGTTACTCAAGTGGCACTTTTTTCTTTGGCACTTACTATCACATAAAATAAAAACACACATTAAAGCAATTTGGATAGCATTCGAAATAATTAAAGCTTTATAAAGATTTTTTCAAATCCGGTTTTTGAAAATGACATTCAATTTATATTTCGCCTATCAAGTATCTTCGCAATTCGTAGCGTGAGTGACGGAACTGCAAGGCGCCCTCGTAGACCTCGTAGAACTGCGGCGTAGCATGGAAGTGTGTTGGTTCCCAGATTGCTGGTTAGATAACAGGTTACTACTTTGTTTTTTTTTGGCTTTACAACTGCAAAAAATAAGCTCCCGCGTTCCTTTGCGGAAGTTGCGGGAAAGGAAAGCGTACAGGAATGGGTTGATTCCGGAGTTGAAGTAAGTTATGAGAAATGTCAGTGGAGTGAAAAGGGTACTGAAGTTGCTTCCACCTTGATAGTTAGTGGACCAGTATTGCCACATCTTTCGAGCGTGAAATGGCAAATTGCAGACTGCGAACGTAAGAACTACAACGATCAGCATACGAATTACGCCCCGGCGAGCACGCAAGACGTTTTGCGAAAGGTGTCCGAGGTGGGTGTTATTGGTATTGCCTCCGACGCGTGAACGCCATGTCGTAGTTATTATGTGAGTGCTGCTGCTGCCCGAATCGTTTGTAACCTGGAATAAAATCCACAGTAAAATTAAAATATTGATGTTAACCTATTAATAAATAATGTTATCCACACGCCATTATTGCATAATTTTATTAAAAACAAGATGTCCGATTCATTATTTATATTGATAAAATCAATAAGCTTGTCATAATTTATTACGAAGCTTTAAACTGGGACAGGAGCGGGAGCTAGAGAAAAGGAAAAAAAATAACAATTTTTTTTATTAAAAGTAAGTATTATATAGCGGAAGTTAATTATTTTTGATTCAATATACTAAAATTGGTAGCTTGTTATGTTTAGTTTAATTAACAGTACAGTAACGCTACAATGGACTCCAGTAGCTTCACATGTAGCTTCGGTCATCCGATTAATTTCGTGTCATTATTCACATCAATTTGAATTGCACAATATGTGCACCACATCCAATGTGTAATTTTTCAATCCACAAATAAATGTGATGTTTCCATCCGTCTTTACGCAACTCCTATTCTTGAAAACGTGATTCAAGCAAAGAGTTTTGTCCTTCTATTTGTTTCTAGGGAAAAGGGGATCGGCCATTCTACCTACAACCAGTTACCCAACTTTTGATCAGATGCTCTATTAAAAGCGATCATGACACAACTTAACTTAACCTAATTGAATAATTAGTATTCTAAGCAACCTGTGTGTAGGTTAAAACCTCCTATTGTGGGCCAGCTACAATTATTGGCCACTTACATATAATATCTAGTTTTTTTATAAACCAAAACAACATTTCCAACTTTTGGTTTATATAATATAGTTCCCTTATATCTATCGTTTAAACCTAAAATTGTCATTTTATAAATTCCCAAAAAACTCCAAAAACGCATTTTTATCAGACAGCCGGAGTGTGACATTGTGAAGCATGTGAGATTCTTGTAAATATCATAAGGATTGGACGTCAGTCTTAAAGCATCATACACGTTTGTAAGTTAATTAATTTAAATTTTAATTTTAATTGAACAGAATTATTCGTCTTTAGTGAAGTTATAAAATAATTATTTTTATACATCGAAAAAAAATATTTTTGTATAAGGTTATTATGATGGTGGCCATTAACTGATTCCAAAAACTCATACAATTTCTATTACTGGCCGGCCAAGCTAATCCTATAAATTCTTATAAAAAAATTCTAAAAAATATTTTTTTATTGCATGAATAATGTTTTAATAATATTACTAATCACCTATGTATTTATTACATTTCTCCGATATTTCTAGGAAAATGTTGACTTTTTGGCCAAAAACTGCAGCTTAACAAATGATGTTGGAATCCAATAAAGCACTTGGTTTTCCACTCAATAATGATTTGGGGTCATGTAATTTTAAAAAAAATATATTTTTTATTTCAACTTTTGGGGTGGCCAATAATTGAATTTTTTGGTGGCCAACAATTGCAGAAAGTGGCCCATAATTGTAGTTTTGTACCATTTTTTTAAACTATTTTTTTTACGTATTTTAAAAATTGATTATTATAAATAAATCATCAATGTAGCACACTGATTTTTTTTATTTTGCCTCTTCTATGATAAGTGTCCACAAAAAATTACTAAAGTTGAAAAAATCCTTAAGTGGCCGACAATTGTAGGTTTTACCCTACGTGTATTTTATATTTTATTACGATAGTAGAAAATAATATTGCATCTTTCATGTATTGAAGACTGACTTCATTTATAACTTTGAATAGTTAATAATGACCGTAACGGCTTGGAAATTTTTTATTTACTCATTCGATAGACCTATTTTTTATAATACCGAAGATCAGATTTACCCAATAATTAAGTCAGAGTATATCTCTGAAGAAAAAAACAACAACAAATAATGTTTTATACAATTGTTTCTACATCAAATTAATTGTTACTTATTTCACATTGCTCATATTATTTTTCTGTTATCTGCAGGTGAGAAATTTTTGTTAATGTGTGTAAAAAATATTTTGATGAATAGTTAATTAAAAAAGTGTATTGCGATCAATTTTGTTTTATTATTCTAGGTTCCTATTAAACTCATTTATAAAACAGATAAGCTTTAATCATTTAAGTGATGTTTGCACGCAAAGCAGCCATCGATTTATCTATTCAATTAATTGCAACAGCGTTGCTATGAGAGCCATATTTTATGAGAGTATAAATAACGGAAAATTTTATCGTCAATCCGCAAGAGATTTATTTTTAATCTAGACACATTTTTGGGACTTTCATCTGTGATTGCGTTACATGCTTTTTTAAAAAAAAAGAAACACAAAAAAAATGTTTATAGTTGAATAATATGTATTATATTGTGTTCATTATGTACAAAATATATTATTAATAAGTGATTTTTGCAATATTCTGTGAAAATAAACATGTTCATTGAAATAGAAAAATCAGATCAGATGACAATTTTGACACATTGATATAACATTCTGTATTATTTGCTATTACTTGAGATATATTTTACAATAGTAAATACATCACTGGAAATACTTTTCATATTCGCTGGAAATTATTTCAACATTTATAAAATGGATTCTGCTTTGGGATAACTTATTTTATGACTTTAATGTGATTTATCTAATGTAATAAATTTCACAGCGGGTCAAACTTATCAACCGTATCCAGAATTTTTTTGTTCATATTCGTGGGGAATTTTATGAAATAGTATTGTGACTGAAATTATATTTTTCTTCATTTATTATAATATAACAAATTACCGAATTGATATATACTTTTTACTTGATTTATCTGTGACTTTGACTATATGTTCATTTAAAGAACGCATATATATTGTTATTGAACAAATTTCAAATAGGATTTTCCGTTTTATTGAATCATTGTTCAAAATTTTTGCTAGTTTACTATCCGGTTTTATATTTCCGCGAGATAAAAAAGGAAAGTATTATAAATAACTAGTATTGGAACGCGGCTTCGCTCGGACCAGTTTGGGGTTATGTTCAGCTCGGCGCGTAAATTCTGACGGGCCAAGTTGAAACAACATTTTTCAAAATTCAAAAGTCTAGGTCAATTAAAATGGAATTTAAAATGAAAGAAAGTGTTTATTGAAGTACTTTCGGATGCACAATATTTAAGAAAAATATTTTCGATTTAATTTTACTAACATTGATCGGTATCGATGACATTTGCCGTTTGATGTTTGCTGTTTGTCTTTTTCCAATTGTCTATGAGTCGACACACGCGCCACTTACTGAAAGTTAATTGTACGATGCCTATAACCTTTGCGCAAGTGCAACAATAAGTTGTCAAAATGAACGGTATGGCAGCGCATAAAATAGGAAAACACATCGATTTTTATATAAAAGACCGACTGTAAGTTAATTTAATTATGCTTATAACCTTTGCGCAAGTGCAAGCAAAAAGTTGAAAATATCTTATCGCAATCGGATGAACGGTATGGCAACGCATCACATATGAACAAAAAACAAAAAATGAATTTTATGTATTAAAAAATTGATTCCACCATTACTCTTTGGTTAATTTTTATTTGAAAAAAAAAGATCCCACACGCCAAGTCTTAAAAAGTGGTATATTTAGTAGGTCGATGAAATCACGAATGGTGACCATGCCAGATGGGGAATTTATATTAAAATAAAACATTTAGTATAATGACATTCAATTTTAAACATAATGGGAGTGGTCATTTAATGATCAGACATTACAATTTTCGTTCGTAAAAATAAATTCAAAGCTTACCACAGCCATTAGTAAATGTTGCTGGAATAAAACTGTTTGAATTCAACCACGAACGATCTCATGAAACATCGATTGGAAAATAGCAACTGAGCGTGAGCCAGTTATAACTGAACACAATTTATTTGTATCATAAAGGTTTTTGAGAATTACTGACAGTGAACAAGACAAATGACTATAATCCCAGACTCGTCATACTATTCATACAAATCATACAATAATTTATTTCGATACTTCAAAAAGTCTCCGTATGCATCATAATTACATGATCACTAGTATTCGAACCCGGCTTCGCTCGGACCAGTTTGGGGTTATGTTCACCTCGGCGCGTAAATTCAGACGGGCCAAGTTGAAACAACTTTTTTCAAAATTCAAAAGTCTAGGTCAATTAAAATGGAATTAAAATGAACATTTCAGACTGGCGTTGACATTTCACAGCCCCTTTCATATATTGACAGCCCCATTCTCGCCCATTAAAATGTCCAAATTCAAGGAAAAAATCTAATTTGCTGTCGAAGAAATGTCAAATAATACCTTCACGTAAATAAAAACATTATTATATTAATAAAAGCCGGGAAAAGTTCAGTAGAAGACTAATTCATTACATTTTGACTAAATGTCTTCGCCGATAAAAAAAAATCAAACATATTTTCTTTCATATTCGTTTTTATGGCAACTTAATGACCAACAATGCAAAAGGGAATTACAGACCCACAGACATACATACGCCGTTTCGGTTTTATATATGTACTACTCGATACTCGAGTAATTCGTGTCTCTACACACACATTGATAACGAAATAAATTTACCGTCGAAACTTTCGCGAGCGAAATCAATTCGTTTGTTTGAACTTGCAACAACAATGCAAAAGGGAATTACAGACATACATCTCCCCGTTTCGGTTTTATATATAAGATTAGCAAAGAAAAGCAAATTTTGAGTTTGTTGTCTTCGATGACGTATAATTATATACAGAAAATGTTGATCGTGAACCATCTTTACGTGAATTTTGAAAAACAATATTGATTGCGATCGACTTATTTCAATTTATACTATATTTATATTTCGTGAAAAAATGATGTTACTCATTCAATTCTTGCAACGACAAGCTATGAGACCGCTGACCTTTCTTTTGTGTTACGATATTGGCTATGCTTAGTAGAGCAAATACAAAAATCATTACGTGTGGAGTGGTGTAATGCCTTACCGAGCGGACTCCATTAGTGTCTTTGACACTAATAAATCTGAGAAAAGGTCATTATATTAACGAAGGGAGCGATATAAATTCATTAAATATCTATTGTCACCATATGAACAAATGCTCGGCCAAAAAATGCCAAACCATATGCTCGGTTAGTTTTTAATAAGCTGTGAAAAAACTTGATCATAATATTGTGCGCGATTTCGTTAAATATAATCATTATAAACATAGTCATGGTAACGTCATCACCTTTTTATGTTAATCTTTCACATAGTTTCGTGTAATTACCCACACAGGAATATTTAAAGAACGTAGTCAGAAATGCACTACAACACACATGTGCCGTTAATTCACATGCAATTATATTATTTGAATATATAACTATTTCTGGAACATTGTTTATTAGATTCAAATAAACAGCAATCTACACAGTTTCAATTGAACAAAGTAACGTATTATTTCCATTTGGTTGATAAAAATAGTTAATCGTTAAAGCATTTTATTGCGAGAGATATAAACGGGTTTGATTAAAAGAAGTTAAAAACATCAATCAAGACTAAAACGGTACGTGATCTAAAACCACACAATTAATTTTGTATAAAGTAAACAGCGGCTTATCAACATAAATATATATATCTTAGAAAAACGATGTATAAAAATAAACAACTTTCAGTCAATATGCTCAAAATTTTACAATCTTTGAAACGTTTAAGAATATAATATTTTTATATGAAAGTATGTTAGTAAACTTTGAATCGAAAATGAAACATAAGCGTCGGATTTTCAATTCATTTTTAACGAGTTAAAAGAAACAAGTATTTTAAGCAAAAATTCAAATTTAAACGATTTACTATCAATCTGTACGCTTATGTATTAAAATATCGAAACTTTACTTGGAAAAGGTTTTAACTGCTCTTGACACTGTTTTTATAAATGAGCGTTTGAAGTTTCAATTGATTAAAATTCACTAGTAACAATGGGCAAGTAAAAATGTTTCAAATTACTTATTTTAAGGATATTTTTTCACAACTCTTTCTAAAAAATAACGATCTTAAAGATCTAATGATGTAAATAATGATGACTATCTTAGAACTTTTTCAAATAAATTAAGTAAAAAAAGTGTGCAGATTCAGTTCAACTCAGGAATTCTGCAACTCCGTTAATCAAGCATAGATAATTCTGAAATGCATATCTATGACAGAATGCGGTAAATACAAGCTTTTCCGATCAAAAGGTCATTTTAGGCAAAAATGACCGATTTGAACCTTTTCAAAGTAACGTAACGATATGTTAAACAGGTATCTACACTCGTAAACTAAGTTTGAATTATACTATATTATATGAAGAATTTATTACCATGTGTTGTACATTTTATGAACAGTGAATACGTAACGAAAATAAATAAAATATGTTTACGTCTACAAATAAATTAATTAAAATAAATATATACATGGTAGATTGACTTGTGTATTACCTGAGTGTCAACAGGGGTGAAATGTTGGGAACAGTCCTGCGCTACACAGGGGGTGGATGGTGTAGATGCAGCCTTAGTCATCGCCACCCTCTCAATGCTGCGAGAGCTGCGCCACAGAGCCACTGCTATGCGGGTGTATAGCAACTGTCAGTTTTGAGTGAAATATTAGATTCAATTCATATATTTATTCAACTATCTATTTTACTGTGAACATCTCTTAAAATGTATCAAACACAGTGGTACGATTTTTATTTGTTGACGTTGAACAAGAAACATTTGTTTTCAAAAATACGAGGATTTTTCTTTGTCTGTGAAAATTTTCACCTAATTGGTTTGCTTGTCTCAAATTAAGGTTTTTGTATCTCAGTTTTAATACAATAGAGTGAGGCAACATTTTTCAGAGTAACGTAATCCGATTAGATAGATACGGTAACAATGAATGTATTGTTTGGCATCGTGATAATTTGAATGAATATAATCATTTTATCGTCCTGGAAAAAATCTTACATAGTATATTTCACATGGAAAAATAACAATAAAGATCAATAAAAAAATATAGAAAATAGATTGAATACAATTTTGCTGTCGAAGATAGGGGAATAATAGGATGAAAACCTTAATTGAATGCACAAAAATTTGGCCTAAAAATATTTATATAAATAATCATGAAACAGTTATATTTGAAAAATGATACACTTTTTTTGGTTTAATAATTTATCTACAAAATTCGATAAATCATGAAACACTTATCTTCATATGAATCTTTTTAGAATATTTATATTAAAAATTGTTATCTTCGGTTACCTGTTATTAATATTTTGGCTTTGTTTATACAACGGATAGCCTGTCAAGTAACTATTCAATCAATTTTTATCCTAAATCAGTCGTAATTATAAATTCAACCATGTTATAGATTCACGCTTATAAGCTCTCGCGTACTTTCAGAGTACGTGACAATATGACACGCACATTTTATGCGATGATAAAATATTTACCCTACGACAGAAACATTGTTTTGTTCATGAATTTATTAGTGCATTTACTTGTCAAAAAGCGATCCTTTTAAAAATACGACTGTGTGATCGGTAATAATACATTAAAATAAATTTTGTAATCGAATATTTTATATACGTACTATTTTGGTAATTTTGTTTGATAACAATAAAATGGTTGAAACTATAGTTTAACGATTTTTTATTACAATTCCCTTAAATTGCCCTTAAATATTATTTTTTAATGGCAAATGTTTGATAAAATAAACAAGCTTTTAAGCCATTTCATAAAAAAAAAATTGAATGATTTGAACTTTGACGCTAACGACCTATGTTTAGCCTTTCGGCATCTTCAGTTCAGTTCGGCAATTTTAAGTGGACGAACGCACTTAAACTTAGTCAGTACACGACTGTTCAATTTCCTTCATGCACTCTAAATGCATCAAGATGCCGAAAGGTGAAACCCGGGCGACAAGAATCATAGAAAAATACAAAATTCAAACGATTCAAATTTGATATTGAAATTCCATCGAGCACCAAATCCTAAGTTATCAACAAAAAAATAGCAATATAGTATACAAGACTACAAAAGTCAATTGTACACTAACAGGGTATTTTGCATTATAATTTCTGTATTACATATACGAAAAAAAATATTTTTGCCAAATTTTATTCAAATTTGATTGAGATAATTTTGTAAAAATAAATTGGAGCAATCACTCATTCCAATTCACATATTGGCAATTTCAATAGCTATCTCACACAGGAAATATGAAAAATTTAAGGTGCTTTACTCAACTTGATTATACATATATATAAAAAGTTTTTGCTCACTGAAAGCAAGTAGAAAATATTATTTCGTTTTCACACCATTAAAAATTCAGATATTCAAAAGTGTTCCAACAATGTCATAAGATAGATTTTCCCTTGTTTTACTGGAAGATATAGAGTAAACAAGTGACAACTACTGCCAAAAAATACATTCATTTATTTGGCATCGCATCGCATTGACAAGTAAAGTAAATACAGTTGTTACGCGTTACTGCTATAAATTAGAAATTCAATGTGTAATTTTCGCATGTAAAGAAACGAATAGAAAAGGGTAATTTATACATTGAATACACTTTATACCTAAATAATTGAGACATAAAATTAATTTGGTTTGTAAACAATAATGTATTACAGTGCAACGAGATAATTAAATACTGTCAGTAAATATCGTCAATCCACCAAAATAGTTCCAATACTTTTTAATTTTTGCCAAACAAAGTTTTCGAATAATCATTGTTTTAGTGGCGATCTTAAGCGATTTTTTTTGTTACCATTTTCTTAGCGTCGGCTATTTTTATAGTTTGTCTTTTTTGTTATGAAAACTATGAAAAAACAATACTCCTTTTTGTTTCTTAATAGATATTTAAAATACCCATTCCATCCCAAAATAAGCTGCTGTTTTTGTAAAACGTAATAATACGAAAACTTTTTTCATGGATTTTTTCAGAATTTTCAGAAAAAGGATGAAAAAACAATATCACTAACCGAAGTAAACGTTTTTTATTCTTACGCAAGATAATTTTTAAGATCGGTTGGTCAATACACCGTACAAATTAAGTGTAGCTATTTTAATGTTTTTTGTTATTAAACTTCTAAGAGCCTCAAATAAATATACTTTTTTGTATCCCATTTATATGACCCATTTGTATGCTTGTCAAAAGATAATTAAATAGTTACTGAAGATTTTTTTTGTGAACAGTGGAAAAAAGTACTATTTTACGAATGATAAAGTAATTTTTAAAAGTAATTATTTTTATTTAAAAATAGAACTTTGAAAGTACCTTAATATTTTTTATAAAAGCTCGTATTTGGAACCCAAAAAGAAGTTATTTTATTCATGTTTCTACCGTGCGCTTAATATTTTTTGCAGCAAAATTTTGAAACAAAGTTTTAAGTTTATTTTCAAAAAAAACCCTTTCTATATTTTTTTGTATGCAAACCCCAACTTCTTTGACTATCTGATGGAATATATAAAATAATATCGTCCAAGTCCAAATAAAAAATTAATCACATAGCGCTACAAATCAGTTTGAATTCAAGTCCACTACTGAAACCTATTGGATAATTTTTTAAATACATGGACTCGCGAGTAACGAGTGTAAAGACGTATCATAATATCTCGTGTGGTCACGCTCGACTCTCTTGTAAGCTGGTGTTGAGGTACTCTGGCAGCAAACATTGATGTGTCCAATTAAAACGCGATAGACACACAATAGTGTAGCCTGTGTGTTTTTTTTCCATCAATTGCAAAGGGACATTATTTTATGACAAAATGGCGTGTGGATACCTAATCGATCATTTATTGATGACGGACAAAAAAAGAGGACTCTGTGGAATATGAAACCTTATCAAGCGATATCAATCAAACCATCGAACGATTTTATTGAAAAATTTCGGATGAATTTCAAATTTAAAGCTTTCAACGAACCGCGAATATCCCAATCGCTAAAAAAAATTATGCACTCTCTAAAGTTTACTTTATCTTTGTTTGCGTCACTTCCATCGACGGTACGCAATGAAACGCTTAAAGCGTGTAGAATCTCGTTATCTGAATAAAACATGTATTCGGTACTCGTACGGAAAATGCGGCACTCTGTGGACAAGCATTTAGTTATTGGAAGTGTTTAGAGTTTTGGTTACTGCATCAAATATATGTATTCGTATATATTAATATACTGATATAAAATAATTTTCCAATGAAAGAAAATATTTAACACATAATTGTGAACAAAATCTAAGATACACTACAACATAACATATAAAACAACCCCATTTTCTGAAAAGGAATTAGTACAATTTAATGCGAAAAACCGTTTCATTTGAAATTTCTCGCCATTTCCCAACAGACACGGACACTGTTAAAAATAACACAGTATGAAATTTCCATTTAAAGGTTTACTTATTCCCGGTCGATACAATGTTCGGTGCCTGAATAAGACAGCTTACAAATCCTATCTCTCCCTCAGACACAGTAATCTTTCTTTTAATGTGTTAACAGTCTACCATAGCTAGAAAATTGGTTTCTTTAAATAATAAAACACTTTTTCGTACTATTTCCACATATTTTGATGATTTATGATCCAGACCAAAGGAAAATCTTTATTCCCGATTTCATTGCTCCAATTCATGGCTATTTACGTGACTTTTTTGAAATATTCCAATTTGTAAAACTTATAAATGATTATTTTTAAGCTCATAATCATTTGCTTACTCCATATATTTTGAATGTGGTATAAGTTTGTTACTTCCGATTACTTTAATCAAATGATTTAAATTATTTTTAAAATCTTTCTTTCAATAAATGAAAAATATTATTAACTATTTATACAAGCATACGCGTAGAAATTTTACAGTAAATATAATGTATTTTTATATAGCAATAACGCCTTTCCACCAAGAAGTACCAATTAACATTTTATTTATTTTTAACCAATTGTAAGATATCCTGGCGATTCATCTTACTCAATTTTATATGAACGACTAGTGTTCGAACCCGGCTTCGCTCGGACCAGTTTGGGGTTATGTTCACCTCGGCGCGTAAATTCAGACGGGCCAAGTTGAAACAACTTTTTCAATTTTTTTCAAAAATTCAAAAGTCTACGTCAATTAAAATGGAATTAAAATAAACATTTCAGACTGGCATTGAAATTTCACAGCCTCTTTCATATATTGACAGCCCCATTCTCGCCCATTATAATGTCCAAATTAAGGAAAAAATCTAATTTGCTGTCGAAGAAATGTCAAATAATACCTTCACGTAAATAAAAACATTATTATATTAATAAAAGCCGGGAAAAGTTCAGTAGAAGACTAATTTATTACATTTTGACTAAATGTCATCGCCGATAAAAAAATCAAACATATTTTCTTTCATATTCGTTTTTATGGCAACCTAATGACCAAAAATGCAAAAGGGAATTACAGACCCACAGACATACATACGCCGTTTCGGTTTTATATATGTACTACTCAGTACTCGTGTAATTGGAGTCTCAACACACACATTGATAACGAAACAAATTTACCGTCGAAACTTTCGCGAGCGAAATCAATTCGTTTGTTTGAACTTGCAACAACAATGCAAAAGGGAATTACAGACATACATCCCCCGTTTCGGTTGTGTATATAAGATTCAGATTTCATTTGTTTGTCATAAGTTAATATTACTCTCGGTGCTCGAAATCGAAAATTTTTCATTTAAATCAATCAAGCAGTAATCCTTGTTTGACTATGCAGGTTTCATAATTAGTGACTGCATATAATTGATTATATTTAAAATAAATTATTTGTGAACATTACAGCTGATCAATAATCTTCTTAATGTTTCAGTAACTTCAGGAATGACTAAAAGATTATTTTAATAAACTTGCTTTGAATCAACTCGATGTCAAAATACCCATTACTCGAATATTGAGTCGAAAAATCATCACTTATTGATACTGATAGAACTTTATTTCGTAACGTAAGGTTCTTATATATTTTATTACATCAGCATATTTAGAAGGGGAGTTTTATCTTACCCTTGCATAAGATTTACTTTAGTTTTATAGTCTGTAGTAAACTTTGACACATATGTATGTAACAATGTTTCATGTGTTTATTTTTCAATGTTTTATCTTTCGGTAGTCGGTCAGAAGTTCAACACAAAATTACAATCTTGTGATTAGTTATTACGCTTCCTTTCCATCTAAAATTATATTATACGGAGCGGAGCGGTAATTATTTTCGTAGTTTAAATTGCAATATTTCATAGGACTTAAACATTGTGGTGATAAACTAATAATAAACTTTCACAAAACTTGCATCGTAAAATTATTGTTCATTTATAAAAACAAGTGAATACAATCTACGTTGAAAGTTATCACTGAAAATAATTAAACATTCCAAATTGTTTATGCCATCTCATGAGATAACTAAGTTTTGGCTTGTTACAGTAATGGTCTATTTATTTGCTTTAAAAAAGACATTGCGAATGGATACTTAAGGGACTGCTTTTTTTGAAATGTGACAACTAGGACGATTATCTTGTCATTTATCATGTTTTTTTTATATTCCCAGACATATCAACTTTGAACGCAAGCTTTTCAAATATCTGGAATCAGTTGGAAAAAGTCTTTAGGTGGATCGGCAATACGACTAACTGGATAGAAATCGCTTTATTTTTATTATCGTGACATATGGATAAACGCAAACGTTGTAAGAAAGTTCGTGATCCGAATGTTAAAAGCTCCTTTCCGAAGAGATGATACGTTTCTATTTCAAGCGTTTTAAACGGTATCTTTTATTTCATTCAAGCAATTTAAAATACACATCAACCATCTGCTATATGTTCAGTCGTCACTAGTAATTCATTATAGAAAAAACATATTTTCAACATTTATTTTCGTATTCATGAATATTGAAAGAGTAACTATGAATAAATAATTTTCAGCGATAATGGATTCCTCCTATGATAGTTGATAAGAATTAATAATGCTTGATAGTTAATGATTTGGTTATTCAACTGAAATAATTATATTTCATTATAGTTTCGATCATTCCTAAACTGTAAACTGTCAAATTATACGTGTTAATGAACTATCTTACATAAATAAAACGCACTTTATGTACTGCGTCAGCATAAAATTTACATAAATTTGAACTGGGTATGCTCGTCGGGAGTTTAGTCAACTGTTTAATTTATTCATTAAGTTGTATTTAATGACTAAATACCAATTTTAATAAAAGAAAAAAAAACTTACTCCTAAAAGTCCAGCTTATTTTATACAACGCGTTAGTTTAAGCAACAAAAAAACATTTCCATATAAAATCGTCGAATAAATTTATATAATTTCTAGACACTAAATTTAATTTAAACTTGTAATATTTTAAAAGCATAATGTTATATGTTATCCCATCAATCATCAAATCTCATTAATCATCCTTTGTAAAGAACAAACTTGACATTATATTATAAATGTACTCACCGTCATGACGCACAAAGGAGCCACATAAAGGAGCGCAAAGTTGATCATATCAAAAACTTCAGAGTCATACTTTTTCCTGTGGGATATACAAATTGTCTCCAACTGACCATCGGCTAAAGCATTTGTTATGGTTTGTACCCAAACAAACTTTGGAGCGCTGTAAATAGCACTAGTAATCCACACCCCAATTATAACCATCTGGAAGGAAGGTTGTTTCTGTTGTCATTTCAACAATAGTTTGTATGTTAATCATGCCTTTCAATTACGAACAAAATCTAAATAAACTTACGCCATGTCATTTTTAACACGTAAAATATTTTACTATGATATCAATGTTTGCATAGAGTACATATTATACGGAAACTTTGTCACTTTTTATTACAAATAATATCATAACATAAAGCTGCATCAATTATTTATTATGAAAAAAAATGTTGCTCAGTTTCAGAATACAACTATTGTAGTATTTTAAAACTTCAACTCTATTTTAGCACATCTTATAAATTGAGCTCCATTAAATTTATTCTATACTAAAATAAATCATTGCATTCATTCTTACCCTGAGACGTGTTGGAGTAAGTATTTGCTTACACGTGATGGGATGAATAATGGCAAAATATCGCTCTGTGCAAATTACCACTAGAATAAATATCGACGCTGTGTAACTCAGTGAATGTATGAATTGATACATTTTGCAGAGGAAGTCACCAAACACCCAGCTGAAAAATAAACATTGTGTAAAAATGATATTAATATCTCATTACTATAAAATACTGAATAAACGGGTTCCATATAAATAGTGATTTTGTATTAAAAATATCTTATTGATATCCTTAAAATTATTCATTGAATAATGCTTATTCGAATCTCTCTCTGGCTTTAAAGATCATTGACACTGAAAGCTTTTTTGGTAAAACTCACGCAGTACGCAACCATTAAAGCATAAAAAAAACAAATCAACAGTTGATAGTAATGATAATTACCGTCGCTTTCAACGCATAACAATTTATTTATTTTTATTTTATGCATGAAAAAGCGTAAATAATACCAACGATCGTTAAAAAAAAATCATAACAGTTGGCTATCTTCAATTATTTCACAGTGAAATTTGTACTTATTTACTTCCGTAATCGTCAAAATGTTTTTTTTTAAAACGTTAATCTTGTTTTTTTATGACTATGTTAAATTGTTGGCTTTCAATTCATCAATAAATATAAAAAACTGTATACTGTAAAAAAATTAATGAGTATATTTATATCATGGTATTGTGGTTAATACGCAATATTTTCATATGAAGAACATATAAGAGTTTTCTCACATATGCTGTAGTAATAATTTATTATGTTCATCGTGCGTAAAATCTCATTACCCTCCATTATATGATACTTTGCTAAGTGTTTAAGCGTGGAAGAGAAAATGTCAGATAATGCGATCTATAATAGAGTTAATGCACTTAATAAAACAAGTGTGAAGGTGTTTCAAATGGATAGAACACGTAAGCCATTCTTGGGAAACCTACGCAAAAAGAACATTAATATCGATAGGTCAGTTGTGCTCACTCAAGTGAAATATTTTATATCTTACGTACCTCGGCATAAGGTAAATGGATAAGTTTTGAAAGACACAAAACACCCCCACACAAAAGTCAGCCAGCGCCAAGTTAGCGAGGAAAAAATTCGTGATTGATCGTAATCTTCTTGAGAGCATTACGACTAAAATGACCAAAAGATTTCCTGGAAATAAATTGAACACATTAATAAATAAGTGAGGTTATTTTATATCACCGCTAAAGCTTCGGTATCCGGATAACTAATTGGATCTTTTTTATCGTTTGTTATATGACGGAAGTGAAATATAAGTGAAGATATTTATTTAGCTATATTCTTTTGGATAAAGATTGCGATTTGTTGGTGAATTTTCAAGTTGCACCTCGTCATCATTAAATCTGTTTGTATTTATAATATGAAATTTGAAGAAATTCATTTTCAAAAATTTTAATACGTACAATAAAAAATTATTTGCATAAAACTACTCACAATGTAATTAATTATTCGAAATAAAATACGAATACTTCATGTGTGGTATTACAAAAGGTTCTAGGCTGAGAGCACTTAATATTGCCAACTGTTTCTTATGTCACTTTATTGAAAAGACACCATATGGGAGGCAAAATAGCCCCATTTGACGGCAACGTCAAAATACATTCAAAATAATGAACTGGCAAAATTTTATTTGAATCATATTTCTTTTACTCGAAACCAAAATACATTTAGCTACCATTCCGCTGAGGAGCATGCAAAATACCGATGACACATTAGTTCATTTCAAAATGTTTAAGTAGACTAATTCTCATAATAATATAAAATTAAAAATAACTTTGATCATTCCACGTATTGTGCTACTTATTGTAACACGTGTTTCGCCTCTTTCAAATGCATCTTCGGACTTACTATCGCAAGGTTTCCTCAAGTAATGAAGCAAGATTGATTCTAATTCTGTAAAATGATAAAATTACAAATTTGAGTTTGGAATTTTTCTTTTTTACGGGAAGCAAGGGGGTTATAGAATCAAAACAAAGCAAACAAATAATTTTGTTTATTTTTTTATTTTTTTGTAACATAAAAAAATATTTTGGCATTACAGCTTACGCCAATGCGCCAAATATTCTTAATCGTGAAAGTCATACGAGATTAACTCGATGATTAATAATGAATCAGTTGTGCACAAAATCAACGATAAATAACATCCAGCCCAAGATATTTTTTTCAATTGAAAAAATCTGACCTTGCCGGGAATAAACCAGGGTCCCCTGATCGCTAGGACAAAGCTCTTGCCACTAGACCACAGGGACCGACAATTATACTACTAATGACGTTAGCATTACAAAATATTAACTAATGAGATGCAATCAATCTTGTAGGGTTGGGTTAAACCCTTTAATTGGAAATAATGTAAGCAGTGGCGATAATTAGTAACACAATACGTGGAATAATCAAAGTTATTTTAATTTTTATATTAAAATGAGCTTCCACAAAGTTACCGCCGAATCCATCGAAATTCTCATAATGTTTAAATATTTCATTTAGTCTTTTAAATTTCCTACTACAACCACTTACCAAAAAAGCAGCAGCAAAAAACGATAGTGTATAATGTAATAAAAATGCCTCTGATGTCAGCCCTATCAAAGATGTAGTCCATAGGAAGACTGGTAGCATTTTCAATGAGCACATATGACTCATTTCTGTCACTGTACTCTGTTACATTTGTAGGTAACGCTGACAATTCATGGAAATGCTCACTTCCACTGTGCTCTATTCTTTCGGAAATGATTTCCATCCGACTTGACATAACGGTGCTACTGGCCGATGAATATTCACCCCATAGCGATGAGTACATTTCTGCTTTGCTTTAATACTGACAAATGAGAAAAATCTTCATGAAGTGTCAGGCAGACTGTTGACGGTGATTGCTTGATTTGCATATTTCGAAAATGTTTTAAAATGGAATTTTATTTCAATTTCAACTTCAGTGTCACTAAAACAAAACGATTTTTTTTTTAATTACATCCAGATACATACACATGGCATACAAAAAAAAACGATGAATTTTTTTTTTACAATTATTGCAATAAAGAATATTTATGAGCCGTTATGTCTATTTAGAGATAATTACAAATATGTACATATACACAGAAGATTTGAATCTTCCATTGTTTACACAAAAACCAATCTCGATTCAAACAGTTTTAAATCGTTTTCGAGGAATCAATGTATCATGCCAACGCACATTACGAAATAAAAATTATATTGATTGAATCAGTATTCACTTAGTAGAACTCCATTATAGCACGGTGAAAAAAAAAGCAATGAAATTAAGTCCTACAGAAATTATATTTTATATGGTTGATAGCTAGCTATTTTGGCTTACGCGATCTTCAGAACTATGTATATAGAATATACATAAAATAATGTCTGTAGGACTAAAATACATTGTTATTTTTCCCAACGTGACAAAATTATATTTTTACAATCAGTTTTTAAAAATAAAAATTTCATATAAAATTTATTTTGATGAATAAATCATGTATACAAAACATTTTGCTTTTCCTGAGACTTTAGTAAAATATCGCTTTTTTCAATCACCCATAACGATGATTGAACAATTTAATCTTAAAAATTAAACCACTTACAAAAGTTAGCTTCGTAACAAATACAATCTGAATAAAGAACACATGAAACAGTTTTTTTTAGTTGTAATCAATATATTTTAGTATTCAAATCACTTATTAGTAAAACTTATTTTTCAATCTATAACTTACCATAAACTTGTAAATAAAACATTTTAACAGTTTAATAAAATATATTAAAAAAAATCACACTATAGTATGTTACATAATACAATTTAATGATTAAATACATTACTTTTTTCACATTTTTATTCTTAATCCATAATTTTTTTAGACAATGATAATGAAGCTAATATTACAATATTATGTTCATCATTTACAATTTTTATTGAGAAAAATGGCACCACTTTTTTCTCTGAATATTTTCATTTTAAATCAATACAAAAAAAAATAATTAAAAAGATGTTTTATGGGAAATGGCTGAATATTTTCGAATAAAAAAGATCGAGGTAAGAAAACGAAGATAATAAAGTTTATAAGCCGTATAAGACAATAAAATATATCAAAGCTTTAAAATTCTAAAAACGTAATAAAAGAAACATAGAACGATAAAAGTTTGTTCAATTATGTTTTAATGGGATATTCATTGAGTTGCTATAAATTTATTAAGGTAATTTAATAATGAAATTTTTTCTGAAATCTAAAGAGTTACGAAATTCTCTTTAAAAGGTAGCAAGGCTTCGTCAAATTCATTTAATAAGATGAGTTATAAAACAGGATGGGATGACAAAAAGTCAAAACAAAGGGTGTTATTTTGGAGGGGTAAGCTATGCAAACTAGGACAAATGTTCGAAAGAAAAGACCACAATTTCCGATAAAGTTAATTTAATGATTTTAATGCGAAGTAGTTTACGTGGAATTTGGATACTGGGAAAGAAACCAAAACTAAACCAACATTTTGTTAATCGAATTAAATGGAGAATATTCCACATCGCACCGCATTACATTAGGATTTGTAAATAGTTACAGAAATTTAAAATTTTGTATTACAGAATATAGTGAAATTTGAACAAGAGAAAGTTTATTTTAAAGTTAATTAAGTTTATTCCACGTATTGTGAGGAAAAATAGTGACGTGTTTCATCTCTTTAAAAAGCATCGTCAGACCAACTAGGTCTGGGAAATCTGATGATAATTTTTTTAATTAAAATTTTATTTTAAAAATTCAGAAGGTAATTTAAATATATTGAGGGCGTTAGCCGAAATAGCTATCAACAGATATATAAAATAATTTATGTAGAATTAAAATACATTGTTATTATTCTTACCGTAATTTAAATATACATATTGGTAATACACATAAAGTTATAATTTATAACTGTACTCTAACACGATTTTTGTGACTATTAATGATACAAACTTGTTGTATTGCTATGCCTTCCGTAACAGTCATGATAAAAATTCATATTTCTTTCTTTATTCTCATTTAAAGACTCGATCTTAATCTCCTAGGCGCTGAGAGCGATTGGCACACGTCTAGTCCGGTATGAGTCAAATCCTTTTATCTCTACTTCATTCGAAATATAAACGTTAAAAAATTGATTAAAAATAGTACTCGTGATTTTTTATATTTATATAAATATCATGAGTGGACCTGGTTCGAAAATATATGAATTTACTTTCACATTTCTTACACCATTTTTCATAATATAATTTAAGGAAAATAAATTGTGTTATACTTCTGATTATTACGTCATTTATAGCAATTACTTTTAGCATATTATTGGAAAGTAAAATTGTATTATCTAGTATGAATTGTATAAACTATAAATGACCGAAAATCAAGGATGTGCACCTGTTCAGTTTTGGCTACTAACATTTATATATAGTTTATAGAAACGACGCCCTTGTTGACATTATTATCTCTCATGAGCATCAACTACATGATTGACAGTGTTATGGTATTATCAGGTAGCTTTATTCGATTATTATGAACGCCTGATATAACTGATTGCTTTTACAAGTGGATTTTATACGACAGCTTGATACCACCCATAAAATGAGAACACAAGATCAAATCAACAGAGCAAGGTTTTTGTGAAAACATTTGGTCACAATAAAATAACACATTTTTGTGGCTAGCGACAGAGACATGTGGATTTAATTTCCTGGAAGAAATAATATTATTGGATATTTATTACGAAATCGAAAACAGATTTTACTGCTCAAAAGATTCAATAAGGAAATCAATATTGTTTTATTTATTTATTGAATATTCATGAGGTAAAATAAAATAAAAAGTATTTTTCAAAAACCAATATATTGTTAAAAGATTTCTAGATTATTCAAAGGCATGGGTGGCCAACCTTTTCAGCAGCCAGGCCAAATTTTAGAAATGAGATTTCCTACCGGGCCGTATAACAAAATTTCTTTTATTATTCAAAGCAAATAAAAAATATATTGTTTTTTAAGAAGATATAACAAACATGAGAATCAAACATATTTATTAGATAAGAGTTAGGCAATACAACAAAATAAACAAAATATAATAAATTTTAGTGAGATCTCTGATTTTGTTTGTCAGAACTCAGAACTAAGTGCATCAATGTTGATGTCAATTGATGTTGTTGCTACACGCAAACAGTTTTTCAAATGCTCATTAGTGATTCGTGTTCTCATTTAAGATTAAATATGCTTCATTCAACTAAAAAGCTGTTCACAAGTTTAAGCGTTTCCAAATAGCGAAATCATCGATGGAGCATGTTTATTAAAAGCAAGAGGCCCGCTCCGCATCCTGCATTCACGCTCAATGCGTGCGCGCTTTTTAAAATCAGCTTAACGTTGTGATTGCTAACACGAATAATAGAACTGCTTTTGTCAAGAATTAAAAAAAAGCCGAGACTTCAGAATCTCTAATACGAACTACGCACGTTGGAATGTTCTTTTAGTGGTTTTATGTATAATAAAATAAATAAATGTGTGCATATGCTCCGCGGGCTACAAGCAGACACCCATCGGGCCACACGTGGCCTGCGGGCCCCGCGTTGGCCACGCTTGTTCTAAGGTGTATCAATTTATAAATAATAATGAATTGTTACATCCTGGAAAATTTTATATATTAATATTTTTACAGTGATTCTGATTCTACTATCTGTGAAATAAAATTTAAAAAAAAAACATGAATACAAACTTTAAATGTAGTATCAAAAAAGCCTGAGGTTTATACAAAATTATTTTCTAAAAAAACATGACCTTTACAAAAAAATACCTTTCAGTAAGCTGTCTTCAGTTTATTCTGGCTTTCATATTTTACACCGGCTTATACTTTTTCAAGAGGCATCATTTATGCAGTAATTTGAAAAAAATTACTAACATAAAATTTTGACGATACTCTCTTGATCAGAAGGTTTCTATGCATCATGTAGATCGTGTAACAATGTATAAAAAGTATCATTATTTTTTACTTTCATATCTTTCATCATACGCAAGCCTTCATCGCAATATGTTTTAAAGAAAACAGTGGCGCTATAAAGTATGTGTAATTTTATAAATTGTTTACGGCAATTCATACATTTTTTGTTGTTGAAAATATAACTTTGGTATAGTGTTAAAACGATATAAGCTATTTGATATAAATCTTAGTTTTATTTTAAATATATAATGCGTGTGAAAATATAAATAACTTATTATAGGCCGGTAATTTATGTTTGATAATAATAATAATTTTGCTAAAACATTTATAATCTTACAATTAAAAAAAGTGTATGTTGTAACACCGTTGATTTTTATCACACGCTATTTTCCAGTGTTTATACCAGTGAGCGTCAACCCGAGACTAACGGGTACGCAAGTCAACAATAATCTTAAAATAAAAAATGACTTTAACAAATATCTCGTAAAAAATATTAGACAGAATTTGCTATTGCTATTCTCTTTCACAGACACGCTGTACCGCTATCCTGCACATGTATAGCGAACAACGTTTTAATGATCACTCAATGACATATTGTTTTTATGCAAAGGATTTCATGGGTCTGTGGCTTGTTTTGAAAGCTCTTAACTATATCATAGAAGAAAAAATATGTATTAAGTGCCTTTTGTCGTAAGCAAGGGTTTTTTAATTTGTAAAAATGGTTCTCGACCACTGGCTTATAAATATTAAATAAAAGTTTTTTTTTGCAAATTGACTTTACATATTAAAGCCATGTTTGGATTTGATTTATAAATTGAGCAATGAATATTAAAATAAAATTGTTTGTTTTGTTTAATTATACAAATATAATAGTTTTTGTAGTAGAGCAAACCAATACAAAAACGATTTTTCTTCTTTAATGTGGTATAATTTTAGGCTTTATATATTATTATACAACCTTGTAAATATAAATAGTTGTTTGCTCATAAACCAAAAAAAATGGTTCATTAGCCAAAAGCTGAACGAACTATCGCATTTAAGGTTTTGATGTTGATTGACTAGATTGACTAGAACATGTAAATGTGTACATCAATTTTACATATCTTGAACACTTTAAGATACATATATCTTAAAGTGTTCAAGACCTTAAAGACCATATATCTTAAAAAGACCATATATCTTAAAGTGTTCAAGTGTGCTTGCACAAGATGTTTCTGACCGAATGCATTTAAAATACCATTTCATAAAACTAAGCCACAAAGTAACCGAAAATACCTTAAAAGTGATTATATTTAAACAATGTTTAAAAAATAAACACCATTGAAGTCATAATATAAATTATACCTTCAATATAAACGTCATTAACTATCAAACAATGATTCTATTTTATTTTGAAAGAAACGTTTATGAAAGATTATTAGATTTTGTTTTGCAAAGATATTTTAAATTTACGTTGGCTTTGATGTAGCATTAACGTCATTATATTTTAACACCAAAATCGTCGGTTATTTGAACTTGTTCATTCAAAAAAATAAAACATCTGAATTTGTTTTATGCTATAAACCAGAGTTTTTTAAAAGTAATCTTATTATATTAATTTAGTTGAGCTATTAATACACGAATAATAATTTTAATAATGAGATATCTCCCAATGTGTTTATTTATTTCAAACGTTAAAACAAAATATTTAAAACAAAACACACTTTTCCTTTGTTGATATTATGTATATTTTCATAATGACATTTTTATGCTATTCTTCACCCATTTATTGAAGAACAATAAATATTCTTCAAAAAAGTCACACTATCGATAGAATATTTTTTTACTCGCGTATCGAGTTTTTTACACAATTTGTCAAAAAAATACGTGCCTCGTTAAAAAATATAGCAATGTTTCTCACACTCCGAAAAATTTAAATTAAATTCATTGTTTACCCATCTCAAGTTTTTTTTTCAAACAAATAACGTGTCGCCTAAAATATGTTTTTATGAAAAAATTCAATAATTTCTTTTCCAAACCTTCGCTGTATTTAACATACGTGTACAATGGTCCACTTATCATTTCAGACAATTTGTAAAATATGATCCCTTTATTTAAGTACTAATAATTTATTTTATTGTATTCTAATCTATTCATTTGCACTTATATTCAATAATTTATGTATCCATGCAGCCCTCGGTTTTTGTATACGTATACGAATCCAATTATCTTTAGTACCTAAGTGGTTAAAATCAACATTCTTAATAAATTCGCTAGAATAAAAGGATTACAAATCATCATCGTTGTGTTAACTGATAAAACCTCATTTAAAACTTTGCCGTGGTTTATTACCCTAAATAAGCATCCATATACATATTTCAATATTGGAAAAGTATACAGATTTTATATTGCTTAACATTATTTAATAAAACGCTACAATTACAATAATTGTTAAAAGAAAGTGTTTCAAAACGCAAGCCAATAAAAACGTTCCAACGATCAAAATTTATAAATCGTCACTTAACGAAGCGGACGTCATTCGCTGTTATATACCATTATACCGCTATACTATTTAAGAATTTTCTGCTTCATCGCACAATCAAATCTAAATACATTTTCATTATAGCTTTTATTACACCCACGTCGTCAGCAAATTTCTCTACAGTAACTTTTTATAGGCTAACACTTTGTTTATATATGAATACAGTGCTAAAATCTAAACATCCGCTTAGGCATAAAAACTCATCGTAAAAATACCAACCTACCTATATACAAACATTTTTCGCTGGCAAATATGTAAACAGTTATATGAAATGTACCTTTTGATCATTTATATTTCGCTATTGAGTCGTTCTAAAACTCCAGATACTACTTAAAGGAAATTTTCGGCAAAGTTGAGTTACATGAGAACTGTTTGAAGGTTTATTGAAAACTTATTTACAAATATTTGAAGCAATTAAACAAACATCAAACAAAATTAAGACAATTGTCAGGAACTAAATATTTTTTCGATTGAAATATGAGTTTTTTTTCTCATATATCAAGAAACTAATTTAATTAAATTATTCGTACATAAATAGCTTTAAATGCATTGGCTTATTTGTTTAACGTACAAAAATATAAATATTGATCACTTGGTATCTAGTTCAAAGCAATTTCATTATAAATAAATGTTATTTAATTCAGCCAAGAGCTAAATACCATCTTTATATAACCGTCTTTAACATATTTAGTGGTCAATCACTGGATGAAAAGTTGTTTAAAATATCATAAAAATACAAAATTGAATAATCGTAGTTGCGGTGTGATTATGACTACAGGTGTAAGAAAAACACGGTTTACGATAATGTGATATTTTAATAGAATATGACTTTAAAATAAATATTCATTATTTCTAGTAGTCTTTTTAACATCTTTATTACCGCATTGTAACTGACATTCATCGTAATTCAATACTGCGTCACTTTATGAAAATATTTAAAAAAATATATCTCAATCCGTTTTTAATACTTTGAAAAGCCTTTACGACTATTGTTGCTATTTATTTCTTTAGTATGTATGAAAAATTGATATTATCAAATAAACATATAGTTGTGTTGATTTTTTTGATTATAATATAAAATATGCGTGTAGAAAACACTAAATTTAACTTGTACTAGTGCTTTAAAAATCTATCGATGATATCCTTACTGAATTAAAACATTCGACCAACATATTTATGAAAAACATAAACTAATCCAAGCTAATTTTAGGCTTAACCATTGTTGTAATATCACAAAACCATGGTTTCTAATACATTTATAATAATTCATTCAATTCAATTCAGCTTAAAGTCTTCTGTGACATTAAAATAATACATATATTTTTTATGACAGTTTTAGTTGAAAACATTCGTCTGATTGTTTCATACAATTTTTTACATATTTGTATTTATTAAAATAACCAAGTCATGTTTTTGAATATAAACAAAACATATTCACCTTAATATTATATAAAAATCATATTGCATTATTCAAGTGCACTGTAACTTTGATTCCATAAGTAAAATTCAATTAAAAAACAAGTGCGCTAGAAAACCACCTCAGTATCTGTTATATCCCGGAAGTAATTAACGATACAATTGCGGTTTGTTACTCCAGCAACGAACGAATAATGTATATACATTATTTCATTGCACTATCAAATGTGCTAAGCAATATAAATAATTTCTGGAAGATGATTAATTAAGTTATCTTATAATTGATTCTATTTTCATATTTAAAAGTAAATATCAATATCGAGCAATATAAAAAAGAAATATATTGACTGTGTTTAAAAATAATTATCAATCATTACATTTGTTTTGGAAAAGCATTTAAAAACCAAATATTTCTTTTTAATTCTCAAAAATAAACATGTCTAATAATGCAGATAAAAACATTAAAATATTTTTTAACTATAAATGACATACATACATTAATTATTTGAAAAATAGACAGTTTCAAAACATCCTATATGAATTATCAATTAAATACATACATATAATTTGATGTATTTACCTATGTGTACATACTATATATGAGAATAGATCGCACAACTATTTATACCGGATGTTGAAAATTATCAAGGAAATATAGCCATGCACATGTAAGCTTAAGTATGCCATGTTAAAGGTTTAAAACCATTAATCGTTCACTGTCACATGTTTCATAAAAACCTGTATCAACACTTCATTCATTAATCAACTCTCTTCCAAAAAGACTGAAGCGACAGTATTTTGCGCTTTATTTTAAAACGATACGTGAAAAAATATATACAATTACTATGTTAAACTTATTTACGTTGATATATTTTAATATTCAATAATTTAAATAGTAAACATATAATCCATCGTAAAAAATGACATACACATACATACCTTTCAAAGATTCATTCGGATGAAATTCACTTCAAAACATTTAATAAAATATATTTTTTTCTACATACATAAATCAAAAAATTATTTTCCTATACATTGAATGGTTAGAGGCGCATTAATGACTGGGTTAATTAAAAATACAACAAAAACATTTTATTTTCTAAAGTGAAAAAATAATACTTTTCAAAAGAGCCTTCGATGTTATTTTTTTAAACATAATAAATCACTTATTCATGGTATTCGAACCGGTTCTTGGCATGCGCAGACTAATTTTTAAAAGTTTCTAACAGAGCGCGCTGTTTGTCGTGTTTACCGTCGCGACGCCAATTTATAACTGAGGCGTCCGCAACAGCACCTCGGCGTCGATCCATACCCGACAAAACCAAATGCTGCCTTTCAATTACATCCGACCTTCAATACCTCAAGCAGATGGTTGCACCATTAAGTGCACTATTCATAAATATTTACGCCTAAAAAATATATGATTTAATAAATTAATACCACAAAACTAGCAAAATTTATTTAAAATCTTGATATGCTATTTTGCAAGAAGCATCCAATTCATTTGATATTATATTTACTCCAACAAAACTGTCACTTAATTTGCGTAAAACTCCAGCAAGAGTGACTAAAATAATATTTATCACCGAAGAGTAAGATAAATACTCACTCAATGCTGGTCTGTTAAACTTTAAAAAAATTGTCTCCTTGTAGGAATCAACACTGACTTTAACTGTCCACATCATTAAAAAATGTGTATAAAAATTGCTATTTATTTTTGTACAGTACGGTACGTTCAAAGTTGCATATTATATGTATAATGTCTACTCATTACTAGGCGATATATTTCGAATTATGACAATATTTTAAAAATTCTACACATTATTCTTTTCATTCGAAATTGTTGTATTTACTTTAAATGTTTACAAAAGAATTACTTATAATTTGAAAAACAAAAACACACAAAAAAAGTTCTTTTTCAATCCCCGTTGAGTGAATAATAAATAAAATAAAATTGTTTGAGTGATTATGAATTATTAAGCTATTAAAACTTTACCAATTCTAACCAAATACAAATATTATCTTAGATTAAATTTTTTTATATACTGAACGCTCACTTGCAAACCGGTGTATAAAGTAATACATTAAATATATTACCACTACATACACTTTTAACGAAACACTTCATCTTTATAAAGATCAATATGGACTTGGTGCGATGCGATGCGGCATTAATTCATGTGACTTAACGGTACGAAAATTGTAGATGAAAACTGATAACAAAAGTATCGGCTCGAGAATATTCGCTTTAAAATAGTTTTCCAACTTAAAGTTGGATATTGTAAAAAAATAATCCTTTTTAATTAACGCTCGGTGACTCTGAATTTTATTTAAGAGTATGTTCAGGATTAAATCAGCAAAATTTATGTCACTAAAACCACATCTCAATTGAAAAAATAATCTTTTATAGACTATCCATACAGTTTTACGGCAAATATGAATATTTTCTGTGTTTTAAATTTATTATTCCTGGGTCCATTGTCCAGTGGTCAACGTCGATGACTTCGGTTGCAGTGCTCACGGGCACTCAATACGGGCGGTTTTTAAAGTAGTTTTTTCATATATATTGAATGATTTTTTAAGAATGCGTCGATGTTTCGCATTCTATCCTTCTCTTTCGACTTTTAAAATAGAATATATTGAAAGAGAACATGGCTTAAAAAATATAAGCCTAAAGCCAAATAATAAGTTCTTACAATATATACGTTGAAAGTAAATGAAATAATATTTTTAAACCCCTAATTTCACTTTACATGCGTATTATTCATGTTTGTTTTTTTAAGAGCAATTGAATACGGAGTACCTATGCGATGGCAAAGTAAATTATATACGGGGCGTATAAAATACTTCAGTTTGTATTGCTTACTCGCTATGTTAATTCATCTATTATTAAACTAATGGAGGAAATTTTGGACCCAAGTATTACCAAAACGATTTATAGAATTGATACATTTTAAATATATATAAATATTTATATATTAAAATACATAGCAAAACTTTTTAATAAGCTTACTGTGCATCTCGTTTGAAGCATTATTCAAATAGCAATTATCTTTATCATTTGATTCCAAGATTTTAAACAAAATGAAAACAGTTATATCGCTTTTGTAGTACTGGTATATTACAAATATATTTAAAGCAACATTGTTAATCTGAAACGCAATAAAACATTTAATTGTATTCTTTCTTTGCCTTACGGTTGAAAAAGTCCAGTATTACTATCATTCAACAAAGAAGAAGAAAAAAATGCTCAAAAGAAATGTGAAAAGTCACCACTAAAAAGCGACGAAAAAATCTTAACAGCAAGCTACATTGTGGATTGGTTTGATAAAAATAAATCGTATTAAAAGATAAATATCAAAGATGAAGCTTGTTTACTTTTTGGTGAGGAATTTTTTTCAGAAATTAACTTTTTAATTAACAGGAAGAAATTATTACCGTCAAACAAACCATTCTGTTTCCATTTTTTCCCGAATCTGAAACACTTAAATCTCTTCTCATACCTCAAAAAAAACTGACGAACTGTGCAGTTTAAAACTCTGTGCATAAGATGCACCCATTATATACATGTATACATAAATATCATTAAATTTCACTTGAAATCTATTAAAAATATTTTAAAAAAAAGTGTTTCTAGGTTCAATAGATTTATTGATACTTGGTTATATAAAAAACCTAAAAGGCTTAATGTTCTAAGCAGTTTTTTCCGATTTTTTTAAGGATTCTGGCTTTCTTTATGCCATGATTTTAGAAGATGACGCTAATTGATTTGAAAGTTATATGTGATGAAGTCAGAGTCTTACAGTTATCTAATAGAACATAAGAGAACACTTTCTCGCGATTCAAAAGTGAAATACTAGCATAGTTTATTTTGCATTGTTCAGGACAAAACCTTTATTATTTTACAAACTTAAGAAAACACTTTTTGTCAAGTTGTTTGAACAGAGCGTACCAATATGGCCTTTTTGCAAATTTTTTGGAAATTTACAAAAAAAAATCAAATATTATTTAGCTGTGTTGGACGTTAAAGAGAAAAATTCTACAAAAATATCGTAGTCAAAATATTGTTTCAGGATGTAGTTATACAATCTTTTTTCTTTCTGACAGCACACATACATACATAGGTTATTAATGAGACAATTTTTTTATTAAACAAAATTTGTATTTACGTACTAATATGTTCCTACAAAAACAGTAACGGTTTCAAAATTGTCACACTCAATACTTAATTATGATACTGATGAAAATGTTATATAATACATTAAAAACATGTCCAATAAAACCTTAACAAAAAATAATAGGGCCTAAATATTTCCTACAAGATGTGGCACGAATGATTTTCATCTGAACCAGTCCATTATTGTATACCCATAATTATTGTTAAAAAATAGTATGGTGGCTGTGGGAGCTCTTTTCTTTCCCTGATTGTATGTTTCTTTTCAATATTATAGGTTATGAGCTCAATTTATATACGCCTATTATAAAAAATATTTTAAGTAAAAATAAAATCAAAAAATGTTTGAAAGTATATAATACATCAAATGGCATTTTTGCCCTGAACATTTTTTCAATTGGATTTAATTGCTTAGTCGTCGAGATGTATTTGTATTTCACGACTGAACTTTTGACCAATGAAACAGTTTCTATTCTTTTTCAATACAGAAAATGTGACATAAAATGGACGGGTGATTAAAAGCATGATTTTTTAATAAATTGAAATTGCTTTAGTCGTTTTTGCTGCTCCCAATTTGGAGCATATAAACTCTTAATAGAATATGAAAAAAAATATTTCTCCGAAGCAATGGTCTTAAATAAGATGATTTAACTCACTTTTCATGAAAATTAAGTAAAATTGTTTGTTAATTGAATCTCATGAAAGTCATAGCATTACACCTGACGCCAATGCGCCATGCATTTGACAAATATAGTAAATTGATTATAACTTACTTAACATAATAAGCATTGGATGAAGGTACTACTGGTTTAACTAAGTTTCACGAAAACCTTCGCCTATGGAGTGCTGAAGAAAAGTCATAGCATTATTAAAAAATTCTACTTGAATTAACATGATATGGAATCTTTGATAAACCTCTCACAAATATATACAAGAGTTGAATGAATGAAGACACTCGAATTTTTTTAGATTATTCTGCCGAGTTAACTATTTAACGATTGGTGGCCAAATTCGAGTCAACCGGTTCGGTAAATAATCGGCCAAAATCAATATTTCACCGAAACGCAAGAACTGCTGAAAACATCGCTTCTGTGCGTGAGAGTGTACGAGAAAACCTAATGCAGCCATTTCTCGTCATTCACAAGAACTTGGCCTTACTTTGATTTCAACTTGGCGAATTTTGTGTTGGGACTTGAGTCGACACCCGTAGAAAATCCAACTAATCCAGGAACATAAGGTTTACAATCACAGGCAACACCGTGTATTCGCTAATTGGGCTCTGGAGCAGTTGAAAGTTTCGCCAAAAAAGTAATTTTTGGATGAATGGATATGTGACGAAGAAATTTGAATAAAATTATATTTCAAACTTAATGTTATAAATGATTAGATATCTCACGCACAACTTGAAATCGAGCATCTTAACTGAAAGACCTATATTAGGCGTAAAAATATGTTATTAACAATCGCTTAAATAAGAATCTTAATAAGTGTATTATTATTTATCTTGGAGAAGTCTCAAGAATTCAAGAAGTTAGCCCCAAATTTTCTACGTAAATAATTTTAGTAAAGAGGTTTATGTAAGATTCTTGGCATGTGAACCAGCATCTACTTGAATTAGTACCTGTTCAACATTAACGTAACGTAAGCCACTGAATGATTATATTACTAATTGGAGAAATTGAATTTATTCGTAAAACGGTCTACCACATTCTTATCAAAGTAACGTGGCATTGATCTACTTAGAATGCTTACATCTGGCTTAGAAATAAATCTTTTCACAGTGGAAACATTTATTGATATTTATTATAGATTGATGCAAAAAGATAAATAAAAAACGTTTTTTATTTCTTGTACAAAATTTTTGTAACTCTTTATAACTAACTACATTTCACTTCATCACCATATAGCATAAAATATAAATGTTTTTTTGAAAAATTTTCACGCAAGAAAAAGTGAATCTAAATTTTTGATAAATGATGATCTCAAAAGAGGAAGGAAAGGAAAATTTTTATTTTAGGTGATTAAAAGATCTCCGATGACAAAAATTCTTAACCCTGTGCCCGCGGACACAATTGCGCTCGCGGAGCTATTATGGTGCGCCCTCCACAAAGTATCAAATGAATGTATCTGTATGGTGTTTTTAACATTAAAGGAAAATTAAAAAATAGTTCATGAATGTAGCAGTACTAAAGATTTGTTTTTTTATTAAATCCAGCCTGCGCCCGTCACTATTTTCCTAAATCTCAAATGCGCCCTGAGTTGCAATAAGGTTAAGGACCCCTGTTCTATGAGCTTGCAAACAAGAGAAACAACACATACAGAATAATAAAGTTACAGTTTACCTTAAATAAGAACTAATCTTATAAGCATTCAAAAAAATATGCGATATAATATAAAATTCTAAATTTAAATAAATCTAAATCCGTAAATAAGTAAAAATATACACTTGGTTTCTCATGATACTATCAATCAAATCCTTTATCATTCAGATAAAATTGATCATATAACTATGCATACAAGTATAAAGTGTGTGTCTAATTACAATGTCTGTTACTGCTACTGATATGCTTGTTTGTGCATTACGTGCAATTTTAATGGAAACCAAAATGTATGTAAAAGATAATATTATTATTCGTCGGCATAAACCATTGATTATGACGCAGGTTATCTCTTACGTTCTCAAAGGCTTAGTTATGAATTTCATGTGACAAACAATATCAAAAAGCTCGTTTTATAATAATTAAATGAAAATGTTCATATAATAATTATAAAACAACATAACTTTTGATTCTTTGAAAATTAGCTGAGATTAAACGTTTTCAACGCATTTTAATAAAGATTGAAAATTAATTTTGAGATAAACGAAAAAAATCGAAAAAAACGCGCTTCACGCTCCATTTTCAGGAGTCACAAGGTTGCAATTGGTCAAACGTCACGTACAGCGAGCCCAAATGAATATAATATGCCAATCCAATATATTATCTTCTATTCGGAATATTCCATCTTCAGACTGCAATAATATCTACACACAGTAGAACCTCGATTATCCGGACTAATAGGGGATGAAGATAGTTCGGATAAGGACAAATCCGTACAATCGAAAAAATCATAATTGATAGGAAAAGACAAGTATATTCAGTATAAATTATTTTTATTTATTTAGATTAATACATAACTTAAATAATAAATTATTTTTTATTGAAAAAATCAATTATCGATTTCTGCTTAAAGTTTGACATTAAACAATTGGTAAACTTCAAGATTTTTTCAGTTTATTTATTTATATCCGAGATCGTTGACGTTCTGACACCATATTTAGTAGACAAAAAACGTCCCTATTCACCCCGTTTCAAAGCATCAATTATATTCAATTTGTCTTTTAATGAAACTACGACACGTTTTCTTTTCGTTGACATATCGGTAATATTAAAAATAAATATTTAAATTGTTATCAATTTTTGAAGAAACAAACGTTCAATGCGTATTGAATTTGGACAATGACGGACCCATATTTTACACAGGACTTATTGTTAGAACCATTGCAACGATCAAAATATTAAGACAGCATTCCATCACGTACGTAAACAGTGGACGGAATTCGCCACGTGCATATCAGCAAATTTGTAATATTTTTGTTTATTTTGACCAATCCGGATAATCGAGGTTCTCCTGTATATAGATCAAAATAATATTATTGCAATTTAAAATAATAAAATTGTAGCGTCAATCTAAACTTTTTAAAATTATTAAATAAAATGATTTTATTATGGGGTAAAATGTTTCAACTATGGTTATTCAAAATACTCTTCTAAAAGTGAAAATTTGATGAAAAACGTTTTCATAAAGTTTTATTATTAAATAGGAAATTTATATGTTTAGTAAACTTTTACATATTTCATAACTTTTTAACGACGCCATTTGGCGAAACATTATGAATTTCGAACTGTTTTCAAATGTTATTCTTATATACTATATACATAACGGTTATACATATAACAATAATATAGTACAGTAAAATTAGTTTAATTGTATCATACTACTTTCGGCATATTTTAGTAGCACGTACAGTTATCTTCTTTGCTCTACCGTTCACTATTTATATTTTTTGTAAAAATAATAGAATTCTGTTTACGCGAATGTAGTATATTATACCAAAGGAATTCTGGCAATTGAAAATGAAAAATTAGTTGACAAGTCTCACGTATCTTATAAAAAGCTCCATCTCTCATTGTTAATGCTTACAAAGAGATTTATCTATAAAAAGCATCGCATGCCCTCAACATGTACCAACATAACGGGTTAAAATGGCAGAAAAATACTTTATTCTCCGATATGACAGATTCGAATTGTTGCTAAAAATATTCAATTTTTTTTATATATCACAAACGTTCAGATAGTAAGAGTGTCGTAGCAAAAAATATTCATTACGCGTGTATTTTGTATTCGTGTCTTCATTTGTTGGCCGTATTTTTTCGTACGTATATAAACCATTTTACTAAAGGTGTGGTATATTTTTTCATGTTTACTTCATTGCTTACTTATGCTTTGAGACCAACAAGCATTTTGTGAAAACTGAATATTTATCAATGCAATAATATTTTTTCTTAATGTAGTGTATTCCATTATTATTGTTTAAATACAAGGAATACTTTAATATTCAAATAATAATGATGAATTTTTCATATATCCATAAATTTTGAACAACGTATTTTGTGACATATCATATAATATATTTAAATGAAAATGTTTCGCATAAATATTCGGTTTTCATAACAAACTGGTATTGAATATTCATTAAAAATCTTTTTCATTTCTAATTATAACATGAATTTTATCAAGAATAAATTGTACTTAATAGTTTCAATTCACTATCGAATACTGCTACTGAGCAATACTTTGATAAGCTATTTTATCGTGCAAAAAATAATTTAACATCAACCATAGCTAAGCAGCCGGTCAACTATAGATGTACCATTATAAATTGACCGCTTGTGAGGGCGCCACCATCGCGTGAGTGATGTGGAATACGTAATCAAATTTATTTATTTACTAACACATTTCTATAAGCAAGCTTTAAATGAAACAAAATCTTCATGTAAATATTTATACTAAAACAATATAACTACGTAGGCATTTAAATGTATCTACAATTTTAGTTCCAAATTTTTACGGTGGTTAAGTTATGATGGTACATCTATAGTCCGTAAATTTATTTATTTTCAATCTTGATCGAATATCAAACCTCTTTTGGAAAGTAATAAAATTATTTTAAAAAAAAATCACATGTGTATGCCATATCAAAAATATTAAACAAAAGTCTTGTTCTGAAATCAAATAATGTCATTTCATTTAAAATTGTTTATTCACCACAATATAAGATACTGGTGAAAAACAAAAAAATATTCTTTTTGACCGCCACGTCCCAGTCGCTATTATTGCTTAAGGCAAAATTCGGCTACATCCAAAAAAAACAAATACTTGCTGGCTCGCATAATTTATTTTAAATTGCAACATATTTAATAAAAAATCAAATAATTTCCGAATAAATCTACAATTTAAAACTAAATATAAAACATCTGATACATTTCCAATATAAAAAGTATACTGCCATCATTTTTTTTTGTTGATTTGACTTTGTTTATACGGTCATAACTTATGATTTTATTGAACAGAATGAATGAAAAATCTCTGCAAACACTGGTCAAATTGAAATCATTGAAAATTTAATACAGACGGTATTGGCAAACAGAGCATTCAGCAGGTCAATAAGTAATTAGCATATATATTGAAAATCGTTTTTTTCACTAGAGTGACCGACGTTTATTTTGCCAATTAAAAGCGTTTTATTGACCGGTTACCTAATTTATGTTACAATTAATAAGTCTCTTCTTTTATATATCCTTCGCTGAATTCGGACAAAATAGACATCTAGCGTTCTTAATTAAGACTATTTATTAATTGAGTATGTTTTAAGTGGATCATACGATTCATTTAAAAATGTATTACAATGGAAATGTGTGCATGAGTGATACGTACTTAATAATAAGTATTTTCTATTAGTAAACTTTTAATGAAATAATATTAAAAATTGTTTTCAGACTGCATATTCATTATTAAATAAGCAATGAACAGCTGACTACTAAAAAATATATTAAAAATGAATCGTTTTGTTTCAAATAAATGTAATATAAAAATAAATTTTCTTTTGATGTTACCTTTCTATTTTTAGTCATATCCGCTCCCAATAACGAGCAAAAAGAAGGTTTTTGATAACTGCTAGCAACTTTTCCTAGTGGAGTAGGTATATTAGGATGTGTATTCAACCTTCACGTAAAACTAAACTCTTTCAATAGTGGATTACAAATTTAAACGGTGAATAAAACATTGTAATCATAAACAATGGTTTTAAAAAAAAAATGAAATCCCTTTCACAAATCCCAAAATAACACAATCTTTTAAGTGGCATTGGCCTTAAGGAAAGGATTTAAACTTTCAATCTGTGTACAAAGAAATAACGCTGAAATTGACATTTCAGTATTTTTATCTTTCGATCTATCTATAGATTTATTAATCTTAAGACAAATATTTTGAAATAACATTTACCTCCTGAATACGTGCGACTAAAATATTGAAATATATAATTCCCTCCTTGGTTAGTTTTTATAACACATAAAGGCACGCCACCTGTTCTCTTTTGAAATATAAAGTAAAAAATAAAATTATAAATCAAGGTGCTATTACTGAAAAACTCATGTAAAAAATAATCATTAAACACCGTAAAAGATTACGATATATTACTCATAAGGCTATAATTTACTTTATTTATGTTGATTACTTTATTTAGCAATTATTCAGTCAAAAAAGAATTAAACTGACGAGAACGCACGCACAAGAGTGTTTTCAAAATTCTTTCAATTTTAACAAAAATATATAAATTTCTTATCACACCTTACATATTCGTGCTACCTGCTAACATATCAGAACATTATTTGCCAACGAAAGAATATAAAAAAGTTCCACTCATGCTTTTAGTTTCCTTTATAAAACCAAATGACAAACTGAATCCAGTTACCTAAAAGCTGTTACACTTTAGTTATATATATAATATGCTTTTAATAATAAGGAATTCAGACCAGTTTTGATTTTTTAATGAACCCTCGGTTACATCAAATGATTTTTCAATCGTTTTATAAATTGTTGTTTAAAGACATGGATATCGTCAATCTGCAATTGATATCTAATCCGATTCTTAGACAACTGGACGCAGAGAAAGTGATAAGCTTACTACTAATATTTTCTTTGTATCTTTAACCTACCTAAAAATAGATATTGTATAACTGAATTACATCCGGCTCTCGATAAAAGAAAAACATTTTCCAGACGTTTCTTTAATACAACGTATACAACATAAATATTGTAAGTGAAAGTGGTTCAATATTTTAAATATACGATTTGGTTATGATGTTTAGTTGTTGGGTTGAGTGAAAAACAAAATAACTACTTTAAAATGCATAATTACATAAATATATATTTTTTGAAAATGAATTGTCATAAAACTTCATTTGAATATAAAATTTAATAAAGATATTTTTTATCAATAAATATCATTTTCTTGATTAATTTTTGACTTTGATTAGACCGTTTTTTTAATATTCATATTGGTCAGAGCTTAAAAGCATACACTGCTTATTTAATGATGTTATTATAACTTAATTCATACCATAAAATTCAACATCAGCATCAAAAACTGATTTGGATGCTATTTTAAATAGCTAAAGTCAATATGATCAAAAAAACATCAGCCCAGAGCAATAAAATATCTTCTTAGAAATTTTACATTCCGACTAACGCTTTTTTTCATTATACGTTGAATTTCATTGATGTCGATACAAATAAACATACATAAAGTAACTCATCACTCTATCAAATATACAAAATATTCATTTTTAAACATTATTCGTTTCATATTCGTTTGATATTATGTAGATACAACGCTTTCAATTGGTATTCAGAAAATCTTACGCCCTACTTTCGTGTGGTTCGACGCTTTTCAAATGGTAATCTCTTCTCATTTGCTTAAGGTAGGTATACTACTTAAAATTTATATGGGCCTTCAATCGTTTGCAATTATTTAATTCGTTCAATCCCGAATTCATTTAATTTGTGCTACCTTTACCCGGACGTTCCTTGAATTGGTAAAAAAACATTAATAACATATCACGTTGAAAAAGTAGCAATATATTTCAGTTCTACAGCAATTAAATAATAATATAGTTCTTAGCTATTTTGGCTTGCGCCTTCGTCAGAAATACACAGCTTTTTTTCACCATGTTCTAATGGAGTTCCACCAAATAAATTCCAATTCAATCTTTCAGTTAACAAACATGTTTACTTTGAGAGAAAAAAATTGTCTCTTGATTTGATTGGCATGTATTATTTGTTAGAAAGAGCTTTTAAAAAAAAAACATCATCAGTAGATAACTTAGTTTTGGAACCAATTATTCATTGTTCTTTGATATTCATTCTTTACAGTTGCGTCGTCAGTGAAATCAAATCCAAGTATAGACTCAAAACATTCAGTTTAAAAAAATGTTTTCGAAGGCATAATGAAAATAATTTGACATTCACTGGTATTAAACTCTTCGGTGAATTCCAGTGAATGTCAATCTATTCTTCTAAAGACCTTGTGAAAAAAATTCTTCTTCTCACGGTTATATGTAATATACATAATAATATTGTGTAAAAGAACAATATATGAATGTATGTATATTTTTATGCTGTAAGTGGTGTAAGTGATTCAACGTAAATTGAACATTTTATCTACTTTGATACTTATACATTACGTTTATTTAAATGAATAAAATTCATTTTTTTGTATATCTTCCACATGTATAGATGAAGACCGGTTTCACCCGTTACGACAATTTTCAGCTGATGGTATAATATTGACGTACATATATTTGTATTTGAACCCTACTGACAATATTTGTAAATAACATATTGACTTGAGCACGAAACTATTGTTAATTTAAGCACATAACCAAATTGGAGATGTGTAAAACTATTTTAGCATTAAAACGATCATTGCATGAAACAAAATAAAACCACAAACATGGTTGTGTGTTGTTTCACCATTTATTTGTGTATTAATTTAAGTGGATACAATAGATTGGCAACTTATTTTGTCAAGATTTATATTGGGCAAGTGGATTTAAAATAACTGTCTAAAATAACAAATGTAAACGTTATATCAATAAATGTCATAAAACGATACCAAAGATATATATTATATATCCATTATCTGTCCCGAAGCGGTTTGACCTTATTTATTAATATTACTCTCGACACCGCTGATATAACTTTCTGGTGACTTTTGCCTGTCCCTGAAATAATAAGCAAAGAAGTGAAATAAAGGATTACGTGAAAATGTTTTTGCTTCACGGACTATTTATTTTACTTACACGAACGTGCTAAAAAACACTGGAAAAGTTCTTTATTCTTTTCGTGCAAACAAATTACGTACGAGCAATTATTGTTTTGAAATTATCAAGGGTATAGATATTCTTCTCATCGTTTACTGTGTACATGATTTCAGTTTTGATTAAATATTAGACTAAAAATTCATTAGTATAATTTGTCACAAAAGACAACATCGTTGAAATTAATAGTATATCGACAAATAAACTGACTCAGTAAAAGGCACGTTGAAGTATTATGAATGCAAAAACAGTTGCATGGCACATCAATTCAGAATTATTGGCTGTCAAATGTTATTAATTCTATCTCATGTTGTTCAGATAAAAATTAAAAAAGTTTCGTAGAATTTGAAGTCATTTTGCAGAAAGGATATTTATAATGCAAAAAATAAAAAATAAAATTGAAAAATCTAATCTAATAAGCAGACAGATTGATGGTTTTGGACCCTTCATTTGTTTACTTAAAAAAGTAATTATTTGACAGTATTATCACAGATGCTACATTTTATGAGTCGAATTTTTTTGATTCAAAAATAATCACAATAATATTATCTTTACGTTTGATATACTCTGTATAGTAAAGATGTATTGTATGTACTCTGGCAACACAAGACTCTTTAATAAATTTTAGTAAGCAAAGAATTATCGCATGAAAGTTAACTTTAAAATGATCCATTACAAAAAATATCAAATGATCGAATGGAGATAAAATAACCATAAAATAGTAAAAACTTTTCAAATTATAAACAAATCGTTTTTTTATCTCGTGTTAACCGTCAATAAAATATATTGCTTCATATAATGTATAAATTTTCTGACAAAGTACGATGAAAAATGAGAATATTTCTGTGTCTTTCAGATCTTTCTACTTGTCAAGTTTACTTATGCTTAGATTCGTAATAAATATAATATTATATGTACATCCGACAAATTAATTTTATTTTTGGTAAATTATTTTTGAGCTCAATAGATCAAAAGCAAACAAGCGCTCATATTTACCAATTTTATTAATACATACATATGTGTTGTTTTTATTGACACAAAATTTCTCTGTGAAGAAAATTATGTATGTGAACGACAGACATTATAAATATCTTTTCTAATTTATAATTCACTAATAATTGTTGAAACTTGATTGACATGACCAGTTTTTCTTTTTTTAATTCATAAAAGTATTCAATTCCATACATATATTGAAATTGATAGATTTGAAAGAGAATTATTATTTAAATTCATATAAAAAAAAAGTCTTGGCCTCTCACAGTCTCGGCTTTACCAATTCTTTCTAGAGCTTATCTCAATAGATTTTTTGTGCCAGAACTGCTTTTTCTTCAGTTGTTCGACCTCTCCTTTTCTAAGATAGTATCATTTTAAGTATCAAATGGATGAGAAATTTATTATTAAGACACAGACATCTTTGCTTTCAAACAGAAATCAGTAAAATGTATGATAAAACTGCTAGCACAGGAACTGGAACATGTGAGCACTGAAACCGTCGCCAACGAAGTTGACCACTCGACTACTTTAAAAAACATAGAATTATTTTAATTTTTTTTTTTTCTAATGCTATTTCCTCATTTAAACGAACTGTGTAAACTAACAATTAAAATGTCTATAACTATTTCGTATTACTTTTGAACTCCCTAGTCTATTTTGACATACGTGGTGTTGGAGCAATATACGTTCAAAGCATCCTCTAGTCTTACCTGAAAACGCCTTTTACGTGTATATTTAAAAATGTATTGAGTTTTAATGTTCAGCCAATGTACAGCATCCAATATTCTCATTTCTAGTCTAGGCATTGTAGTTATTCCATTCATTTATATTTAAATAGATCACATAAGCACAGTTAACTTACTATTGTTTTATAACTATTTAATTAAAAATTCAAGCATTAAATAATGCTCAAAGAATTATCGTTTTGTCGTTAACTATCGATTCTTCGTGAAAAGGCATTATATTTATTTTAAAAAAAAAGCAATTTATTTCTCTATAAAAACGACTGAATACTATTCGTTTAAATTCTACACTTTTTAATGTTCTCCAAATAATATTCCCTGACTGTTGAAGTACACAATTGAAAATCATCAGATAAGTTGCTTCGAATAAAAACGTGTGCGTCTTAAAGAAGAGGAGTCTTCTTCAATTGAAAAAAAGGCAAATTAAATTATTTTAGCATTTCGTTTTTGATAAAAGTATTTTCATTACAAAAATATCTTTAAAACAATATATATATAGAGGAAATATATATATTTTTTTAATCTTGCTCAACTTTGATTTAGAAAACAAATTCTACGGATATTACGATTGTTTTGAATTCTCTTTGTTTCATTACATTTTTCGGGAAATTCTCTAAAGTTTATTCGAAAATTTCTCGAATTCTTTCGAGTATTCATTATGTTTTTTAAATTTTTTTATTTAAAACTACAAAAAAACTCCATAATATGCATACTTTTTGCTAACAATATTCTTGAATTTTTCTTCATTACTTTTAATAACAAGTACTTTTTTAATAACATAATGTATGTATACTGGAGCACTTTGATTATTATATTTATCAAAACATGACTATTTAATTTACATTTAAAATACAGAGCGTCTCATAAATAACTATCTTCATCCTGTTACCGGTCCAATCTTAATGGATCAGCCCAAGTTTGCATATTTTATTTGATAAAATGAAAAAATCTACGTTATTGTGCCTGTGACTAAAGATGAATATAAACGAATAATACTATTTAATAATACTATTTTTTTTTTCTTCAACCTTAAAAATATATTATTGAATGGAATATTTTCTTTTTCGAAAATAGTCATTTCTAATCGTAATCATTCAAATGACATGATAGATAACAGAATGATCTTTCATCTCTATTCTTTGAATAGAGACGTCTGAAATATCATATTACTGTTTAAGAGTTCATTTAGTTTTCTATATGACTCAATTTTTGTTTCGATTATAAAAAGTTAAAAGAATTTTTGTTCTTTTGCGTAGGTTGCTGCACATGTATCCGAGTGGCCCACGCCATTGATTTTGATTCTGGTTGATAACAATTGTTTATGAAATGATTTATGGGTCAATGTTAGAATTTACCTATGTCTGTGATTAATAGTCCCTTCCACGCACCCTATCTTTATAACGTAGTGTCGCAAGAGTGGTTTGCTTTCTAGGTAGTAGTCACGCTAATCTGGTTCTTTTTTATTACCATCGCTATATTTCTACTATCCTCAAATATGAGTAATTTTCTGATTTACAAGACTTGGGATAAGCCCCATAAGAATTCCATCTGCTATTATGCTTAAAAGATATAACTTAATATCGTATGCTAACGGCTTAAAAAATACTATCTATGTGCAAATATGTATGAATCGAATAGGCATTGGGGTGGCTGTCGATGACGTGAAGTTCAAATATCTATATTATATAAATCTTTTAGGTCATATTTTTTTTATTATTGGCATCTTATCTTCAAGCTGAACTTTCAAAAGCTTAAGCGCTCGAAAATGTTTTTTTTTCTAGTTCCACATTATTACGATGAGTGAAACCCGTATAAGTAAAAAAAATGTTTAATTTGATTAAAATAGTGCCTTTCCATCAAAAAAAGACAGTAAACACCTACTAAATGATAAATATATGTACATAATTTTAATAAAATATATTGATGGTCAATGGGGTAGATATTCAATTTAATTCTCAGTAACGTAAAGATAGACTGCATACCAAATATCCGAGGAGTGGCATTTAGCCCTGATATATTTCAATAGAATCTTAATTTATATTTAATCCAGCTTTAATTCTTCCGGAATAACTATTTTCTCTCTCGAACGGTATTTTCTTTTTGAAGCTATGTCCTGTCGGCGAAATACAATTGTGGCACTAATTATATCCTTCTTATTAATATCCTTCTCGTTTTACATTTCTCTTACAGTGCTTTAATTTAAATTCATAATATAAACTCTATATAAGGGTTTTGTTGTTTTGTTAAAAGGTGTTTATGAAAAAGCAAATCTTTCTGTTTATAAGAGATTTTCACTTATTTATGTTTATTTAAACCGTTTTTCATGTGTTATTTTTTCGTTTTCTTCACTAAATTATAACCATTTTTTTATAATGGCAAATATTTAAAATCAAAAAAAGTATACTAATAATTTAAGCTACTTCTCCGTTGTAGAATTTTTAGTTAAAACTCCATTGGGAGTTTTCGAATAAATTCTTCATTTTTAATTCACCGATAAAATATATTGGAGATGTAGGTACGTCAAATGCTTGACTGTGCCTTAAAGTTATCACATATAAATCTCTTATTGTATTATCCATTAGTGATGCTAGTACCCAGGGACATATAAAATTTATTCTACTTTCTTAACAAGAAAAATTCTCGAAAAGATCAAGGCAAGAATGCGTACAACACTATGAAAATTCCACCATATTACAGACTATAAATATTTGAGGATACGAAAAACAACGGACGTGACTTGGTTACGTAATTTGGGGTCGGGTGATCAGCCATGGATATTGAAAAAGGCAAGTCCTCGATTTGGACACATGACAGGGGACAAATTCTATTCCAGAACCTAATACTATTATAACAATATATTATGAAGACTTGGATTTCATGTCAATTTACTTAAAATATTCAGTATTCCTGTATTGTATATTTCAATGTCAGATCTTATCTATTGGCAACAAAACATATTTCAATTCATCATATTCATGGTATTTTGCTTTTGCATTGCGAAAAGGAAAAAAAATAGAAAATGGAGATTATCTACATCGTTTTACAAAAAAAAAAAACAAAAATATTTTAATGTTTTAAATGATCTAGCTTTTGATATAATGATTACATTATTGAATGGTCAATAGAAAGAATAGTTCCATTTAACTTTATAGCCAAGGTTTGTATTTGTTGGTGAAAAATTTTCTAAATAAAATGTTTAATAATCTTTATTAATATGCCTTAACTGAGTTGATATACTCGCGATGAGCGAAAATGGTTCTGATCATTTTAAGAATATAATTGGATGTAGAATATTTTGTGTTTATTTAAGCAATACTGTATTATTTGAACTATTTGTAGGATACTGTGTTATGATATAAGGACCCCACTCATCCATAATTATTATATGTAGGTTCTAAGGCACCCGATATAAATTAAATTACCCTTATCGAGCAAGGGTTATTTTTATTTTACCATCAGGCAAATTAATTCCCGAGTCGCGGTTGGGCTGCCGTAATTAAAGAAAAGCTTATCAACATTCTGCGAAAAAGTAAATGGTATTATACTCTATACAATAATAAAAGTGTATTTCGTCTATACCTGTAATCACACAAAAGAATCGTATTTATAAAGAAATATCATCGAGACCTAACAGGGGAAAAAATTTTATTCTGGAAGGGACTGGTATGAGATAAGATATTAAAATTTTATTTCGATGTATGGCTTTTATGCATTTAGATTTATGAAGCTCGAGTGTGTACTGACTTTATCGACTGATTTTTCAAAGATTTAGTAAATTTTTATCCAACAGCACGTATATTTTCATTCCTTCTAACTCTTTTTAAAATACGATACATTATTCAAAACATAAATTCTTAACGTATTACCTAATCTTTTTTTACACCCATAGAAAGATTTGTATAATAAGTGGCTTTTTATCTCATTTTGATTGCTCAAAAAATTAAGAATATTCTCCACCTTTTAAGTATCACAGTTTTTAAATATTTAATAATAGCTTCATGAACTACATATGTTTGTATGAATCAGATGATTGTGGAAACTGATATAATTTCAATCTAATTTGCAGAAAATCGTGTCCTAAAAAATGCAAAAACAATTCCAAAAGTGTTTGTATAATCTAAAAGTAAAAGAGTTATTAGATCATTTTCATTCAAAAGGATCAAAGTAATAAAAAAGTTAAATTTTTCAACACTTGAAACTTTTCGTTGTTAAATCATTTCACTAAAAACAGTTTTAGAATAAGAGAGTAACAATGGGCTGATATTTCAATAGCCTATTCGAAGAATTGGAATGAGTTTTCATAGGAACTTTATAGCGTAACTTTAAGAGTGAAGTGTTTAGTTAAAATTTGATCGGGCCTAATTCAAAATAAAGTTTCATTTCAATTTGAAACTGAAAACAATACGATGAAATTCGCCTCCAGTGACTGACGACTGTTGAGAATAATAATTAAAAGTTTGTTTCCTTACCCTTTAAACAATACAAATTTTTAATTTTATAAACAAATTCACTGTTGACTTATTTCAAAAATAGCCAGTTTAATAATTTTTATCAGTTTATTTATATAACCCATCTTTCAATATAATTTATAACTTTTAGCAATATTAAGAAATGAGCAATAAGCTTACTAAGATGGGTTATATAAATACACTGATAAAAATTAGGTGAAGCATCCATGTTCCAGGATAACAAAATTCATCCGTTGATTGAAAAATCAAGTATTTCACATCGCTATGTAAGGTATCTGATCTTTTATTGTGGATATGCATTCAATTTAAAGTATTAAGATGTAACATCATTTTAATGTTATAGGCCTAAAAATTACGATTTTGAATATTGAATATTATTTTTATATGATTATAACGCGTATAAAATTGTGAAATAGAAATGTTGAAATTCGAGCCAATCTAATTTATTGAGTGGTAAAGAATAGAAAATCATCATACATTCTTGTAAATTTATTTCAAATCCATTATTCATTGTATGTGAACCTTTTGACCATTTTATTTTTTAAAATTCCTTCAAAATAAAAAATACACTTAAATGGCCAACTTTATTTACTGGTAGAAAGACAAAGAAAACGTACAGTTTATAGTATTAATCAAAAGAGGTTGAGTAACTGACTTTCAAACAGTACACGTATAATAATGTGTTAAAATGTTCAGTTAGCTTTCCATATTCTTCACTCTGAAAGTGAATATTATTTAAAATGTCACAGCATTGGATAAGGGAATATGAGAAAATAGGAAACATATCGGCATTTCCATTGCAAAATTGTTAATCTGTATACCTTATTTTTTTTCGGGGAAGCATCAAAACAGTTTAAAAATAATTTTATTTTATTGAACATAAACAGAAATCACATAACTAATATATTTTACCTCAACCGCACCTTTAATTGTGTTATTTTTCAATATGCATAAGGGTAATTTTTGCAGTGATGCACAAGGTTGAAAACGCATATTTTACAGATATTAAGTTTGCAATGAAAACGACGATGTTCCGTTTTGTAAAAAGATAGCAAAATTAGAATTATTTCCGTTGCCTTTTTTTCCGTTTACTATGTGTGTGTTTTTTGTGCGTAAAAGAATTAAACAACCACTTTTTAAACAAGGCCTAAAAGTTTTTGTAGAAAAATAAATAAGTTATTTTATTGCTGTATCGTGTATTTGCTTCATCAAATTTCGAAAGTAAAAGTTCCGGTTTTATTACATTTATCTAGAGGGCATTGTAGCAAATCAAAACTTTTGGAATCATTCCTCTTTAAGAGCTCCACGTTACATTTCAGTTTTATTTTTCCGAAGTTTGTTTGGATCATGGCGTTAAAAAGCATTTGAAAAGCCTATTGAAGCAAATTTTACCAAGCCTGTTTAAAGTGCAACGGTATGTCATTGCGGCAACAAATGGTGATTATCTCCAGGCTACACTCATTTGATTTTCCGTATTGTGCACTTTTTTAAATAAAAAAAACCTTTACAACTTATTTTCATTCATTTTTATCATATAAAAACATTAAAATTTAATCATCTGTTCTTCTATCAGGTCAGGTTTTTGCTGAAGGATTACATAGCAATTTTAAAATCATTGTCAGGTTATTATTTAAATACTTTTTTCATTATTAAGCTTGACTGATTATTATAAATAGCTGTTCTGCAAATTATCAAATTTCAATAAGGTGAATGAAACTGTTTTACATATTTTTGGTTTAATATATTGTCTAGTTGTCTAGCGGTAAGAGCATTAGGTTAACCATTAGATATAAGATGATTACTGGTTCAACTCCGGTCAAAGTCGATCTCAAATATCATATCTTGCGCACTGTTTTTGTGTTTCTTGTGTCTCCTAGAATTAGTCTCGGGTTACTTAAATTTCTCATTGATATTGTCTCTTGTGGTTTTAGAACACATCTAAATACAGTTAAAATGTCATCACTTTTATTGATAATATATTGAACCTGTAAAAAAATAATTGTTTTATGATACATTTTCATTGGGAAATATACATAAAAGCTTTCTTTTGAAATATCACTGAAAATTATAAAAAAATCATAATTCCTTTGCCACTTTTTACTGCTACGTAGTTAATATTGTGTTTAATAAACAAATCATTGAAATTTTATTCATTTAAGCCAGGTTCTGGAATATTGAAAATAAACTACTCTCTTAATTATGTATTGATGAAGTCATTTTCAAAATAAATTCATACTATCTAATCGAAGAGCCGACTCAAAAGGAAAATTAATATATGGAATATTCATTCTTATCGATAAAAAAAATAGTTACTTCGGGTGTACATTTGTGAAAAATATGTATTTTTTTCGGCTAACCTATTCAAGATTTATTGAATATTTATAAACGAGAATCAGAAGAATCGAAATCTTAATATTGCAAAGAAATATATTTATGATAGACACATATGTATATTACAATGTGGACATAACATCACTCCAACAGTTGTCTGGTAAGGATTTGAAAAAATTCTATGCTGAAACAGTAATAATCCAAAAATATCGAAGTAGTTTTCGTTAGAAAAGCTCTCAATTGTATAAACCAGCCCTATTTTTATTTTTTTACTATCATTTTTTCATGTTAGTATGAGTTTTCCAATATGCACAGACAAAAAACAGAACTGAAAGAGCAATATTTTCCCAAAACTGCTAAGAAATTATATATTTTTCCATTCAAACAAATTCATTTATGTATGTAATCTCAAACAAAAGAAGTTTTTACTGTAGTTTTTTTTCTAGTGATATTTTAGATAGTAAATGAATGAGGATGAAAGTAGAATTCCAAGTGAACACGATAATAACACCATGCTTTCTACTTTCCTTGATATTTATTTAATGATCTTTTGGTCGAATTCATTATTTCAGAATAAATGATTGTCATTGTTATTACATACCAAGCAAACTACCATTAATTTACATATGGAATAATACCGCACTGTAAATACAAATTTTAACCATCGAATTTCTGATCATTCATATTCAGTGGCCTGGATGATTAGTAAAAGTAAATGAAGGGGCGTCAATTCTGCTCTCCGCTTGAATCGAAGTCGTCTTTAAATATCCATGAACCTCATTTCGTCTTTTGCATATATTTTTTAATTTTAACGATAAAATCGCTAACGGGAATACTAATTAATTCGATGAAAAAAAGAACTTTAACAGTTTTTCTTAAAGTTTTTCACACAAAAGTGGTTTTATAATATATTTAAAACTTTTTTTTTCACGCATAAAGTGCCTTAAGCCAGCATTTAAAGTGTGAACTTAATTTACCTTTCGCATTACGAATAGTGTTAGATGACTTAATTTTTTTTCAATCCACATTATCATACAAATTTATGTTTAAAATGAAATACTTTAAATATTCGTATCGAATGAATTTTATTAAAGTTTATTTGGCCTTTTAAAATCAATCCTTGGTTCAAATTTTATATTTACAAGTGAAATAAAAGACTGAAATAAAAAATTACAAATACATAAAACCATTTTATATTATATAAGGTCTCCTATAAAAATACAAACACTATTTCGCATATCGATTCATAATTGAAAGTAAACTTTTCCTTAAGAATTATCTTGATTCATTGAGTAATCTATTCGTAAATCAAAATATTGTACGGGTTACATTAATAATTGTAAACTTTTTTGTGTTTAGTAAACCAATATTGAGAACGAAACACAAATACTTCACAAAATAATTCAAAAGTTTGTCAAAATTTTCAATAAAATACATGAAGAATCTCTTCTGGTTCAGATATCATAACACTTACACACATTTATTTCGTTTGCTTAACCTATAAATCTTGCAAACCCTTCGATACTCCTTTGGGAGATACGAATCCGTAAGTCATTGATCTAACGCGTGAGCCATTCGATACTTTACAATCCACATTTCATGCGAAGGATTATCTCTACACTGTAAATCTTGTCAGTAGTACATCCGGTCTCCTATCCCAAATAATTGATAAAAGCGGTAAACCAAAGATAAAACGTATCCTGTATTAGAAATAGTCAAAGTCTACAATTAATTGTTCACCCTGCCGCAACTAGAGATCGCCACCCTGTTTTTAGTTTTTGACCCCGCCATTTTGGATATGAACATATTTGACCCGGGATTCTGGTAAAGTAAAACATGACGTTTTAAGATAAAGACAAGGTAAAAAATATCACTCATTTATCAGCAGAGTGACTGATCAATATTAATAGAATGAATAGCAAAGTTCGTGTAGAACCGAAAAAATCCCGCAATATTAGACCTTTTATAAGTGTTTTTATTCGTGAATTGTAATCATTTTCTCATCGGAATCGCGTTGATTTTTTCAATTGTTCTTTTCATCATTAAGTATTTGACTTTTTTTAAATGTAAATGAACCACTTCAATTAATAGTTAATTAATACAATGAAATCAAACAAAGTGTATAAGGCTTACTTTCTAAATGACCGTGATATGTCAAAAGAAAGGTGAGAACATTGTTCATCAATGTTATTCAGAAATTTTCACATGACAAAGAACATGCTTAATATTTACCTTACAACCAGCGCCTATGATTAACATAATCAATCATTCACAATAAAGCTTTGCCGTTCGTTATCTTGAATTCGTATGATAATAAATTATAGTATACTATTCGTATATATAGCAAAGTAAAATATTATATATTTGTGGCTTTTGATTCAAGGTTTGAGGGTGAAGAGCAAGCAAAGATTGACTATTTTTTTAAATCAAATTATTCTTAGTGCCCTTACATAGAAAAAATAAGTAATGACTGCTTCATTTCATTTAATTTCAAGTAAAAAAAAAGATTTTTTCAATTGCCATTTCTAGCACTAGCAGTCTATCCTCACTTTCAAAATTTCTATCAACTGTCTTTTTCCGATGTATTAAGCGATCTTTCTTCAGAAATTCTGATGAAAATTAATTTCAATTTACAAAATTCTTCTACACAATGACAGTTAATTAATTTTTAATTATGATATTTTTCAACCACTATAGGTATATATTACATGGAACTTAGCAAGCTTAATGTGCTGAATATTGCTTGTTGTAATCATCGTAATAAATGGACCAGAACTAAATCTTTTTATATAAAAAATATCGAATAGTAAAAAATATGTTCAAGAACATTTCATTGTTGAATTAACTTTCGATGTTTTTCTTTTCGTCCATATTACCCGATTGTATGCCAGAAATGTATTTATACGGTCTACAATTCCGTGAGCGCAGTGCCGGCCATAGAAAATGCGCGAATATATACGGTCCACTTTACACCCACTAATACTGGACCAGGTCGTCACTATTATAACTCAAACATTTTATACACATAGCAGACATCTCTTAAAATCACAGTTCTATACTAACAGTTGAAATATTTTGTATTTTATCAATGTTATGTCGATTTTAAAGAGAGCTTCCTTGTATTACCAAAATTCAAAGAAAATCGCGGCCCTCAAAGCACGACCGTTTGTCACGACTGCAAAATCAGCGCCCCAATTAATAGGCTTCTTCAAGCGGTGACCAGCGGAAGCTTGTCTAATAAAAAAATGGTTAAAAACTAAATTCAAATTTCGCGGGAAAAGGCGCTTACCCGCTCAAGCGGCGAGGTATGCAACGTCCGCCAAGGGAGGGAAAGGTCGAGCGGGTGAAAGGAGTTTTCGGGGGATGCGAGCTGGCGGGCGCGTCCTCGCTCTCTTATCTTTTGGTCCTTGAAGACGTAGGGTGTTTTTGTGATAGTGTGCCTCGAGATGGTGCCTGCGGTATGTTACCGCCGGCCATAGCGAGAAGGGGCAGTAAGTAACCTCAGTGTTAAAAATGGCGTCCATTTTTCTAGCAGTCCGCTTTAGGGACTGTATTAAACCTACGGCAGAGTTCCCTTAAGGAAACTGTTTGGTTAAAGACCCCTCGCAATAACGGCGGATGGCCGGCGGGAACTAGGCGGCGCCGCATCGTCTCGATGGTACGTAAGTAGGCTTTCAATTGTTTCTTTTTCTTTGTAAATGATATTGTTTTAGAAATCCGGGAATCTAATTGTTATTATCTGTGTACGCTGTGTCGGGTGTAACAGTTAATATCCTTAGATGTCCTTTTTGTGTGCTTTTTTATTATGATAACCGGGCGGATCCATCAGACCCTACCTTCTTAACTTTGTATGTAGAAAGGTACTTCCACTGGGAATGTCGAGCCGACGTAGAATCAGAGGGCTTGAGGACCTCGTGTCTGGGGTTTATCGGGGCCGAACCCCCTCAGGGTTATAGACCTCCGGTATAAGTCCATGGAGTTGACTGGACGTCAACGTGGTGAACACGTGGAGTTCCGCCATGGCGTCCGAGGAAGCTAGGCTCCAAGGGTTGAAGTCGCCGATGAACTTAACCTGGAATTTATCGTATAACGTAACCTCATTACCGCGTGCGTCATTCGGAGACGCGAGAGCTCGACGTCTCAACGGAAGGTGCTAATCTTTTAATATTATGTTTTCATGTGTGTTTTGTTATAAATAAATTTACGGCTGTCGGAATTTTTTTCGACAGCAAACTAAAGAACAAATGGACTTTTTATCTGAAGTTTGTGAGCCCTTTAATTTCCGGCGACGAAGGTTTTTCTTAGATCGCGTTAAGCGATGAGCGCCTAACGCAGCCTGCATTTTCTAATGGGGCTAGTTTTCTTTGGAGAAAAACTTCGAAGGGGCTTTCCGAATGGTGGAAAGCCAGTAAAATCTTTGCGCGGAAACTGCGGTCATCTCACGTTCTTATACCTACCGGCATATAAAAGGTTAAGGCTTCCGACTTATCAATGAGTAAGAATGCTATAGAAAAACTATTAAACCAAGCTAAACTCTAATGTTATCCACATGCGCATGAACAGATCTACGAACGCTTTCTGCACAAACTTTGTTAAGCCATCATCAGCAGTCGCAACACGCCTTTATGGCAGCTTTTATTAATAAAGATGGACGTCAGTCCAGTCATTAGTCAAGACACACCAACAAGTTGAGTGTGTAATTCCTAGGCTAAAAAATATAAATAAATTTCAACTGAAGAACTTCATAACTAAATAAATTTGTCGTTATATTTTTCTTTAAATGTGCATTCATTTGGATTTTTTTTATTGCAGAATTAATTAATTGAATATAAAACATTATTGGGAAATATGTTTCATATTATGTTGACTATGCCGACCACTGATATATTTTTGAACAAAAATACTGTGAATTTTTCATTTAAGATAAAAGAACGTTCAAAATTTAATTGTCTCAATCCTAATCGGTCTATGAATAAAGTTTTTGAATTTAAATAAAATAAAAAAATTAAGCTCTTTTTTACTGAAACAAAAGATTTCTTTCCAACTAAATTATCTTCAAACTATCTCTAGGAAAATTTCGAAGCAAAGAAACAATTAACACAAGTTTTCAAACATTATTTTGCGAATCAGGAGTAAATTATTCAAACACGTCACGCATAATTATTTAAGTTATTTCAATAATTGACAATATCAATCAATATCGACGAGTAGTAGACTATTTATTTCAAGTTTTAGTAACCAGGGATCAACATGTAAGCGACTCGTCTCAACTCATCCTAAAAATCACGAACAATTTGCATTTAGGACAATTTAAATTGTTGTATTTAATTCTATTTTTTATAAATATTTTACCATAGAGTAGCCATTGTCAACGCAGCTTTTATCTCTTTATGCTTTTTTACAAATATCTACATTTCTTTGTCAAAGATATCTTTGATTAAAAAAAAATTTGAAAATGCTCCTAAATGAGTGAAACCGGTCCTGATCTATATAAAATTAAATTATTTAATAAAATAATGCCTATCTACCAAAAAGTGACTGAAAATTATTAAATATGTTTTTAAAAATGAAGATCGCGTATAATGGCCTCATGTGGTGCTGCATGACATATGTAGAATTTAGAATTTAGACCTACTATGGTGTCAACCATTTAACATTTTTATTTTGTGTTTTTTTTAAATTGTATTTTTGGCTGAAGCTGATTTTCAAAGGATTTTTTTAAAGGGTGTAATGGAGTATTCTACAAAGTCTCAATCAAATGCAAGGTTTATATTTCGTTTTCTGAACATTATTTTCCACAATTTCTATAGAAATATTTTCGATATTATTTTTTTAACTTTTTCTCTCAGTAATTTCTTCCGCTGCTTTACAAAAGCCATAATCAAATAACATATAATATTTATTTTGGCAAAATAATATGTTTTCTGGATGTTCAACGCTGTCCGTCAATCATTCAATACCTTTTTGTAAAATATTGTCAAAGCTTACAAAATAAATCATTTTTCTGAAAAAACTATATTATTCTATTCGTGAAATTCGTTACAAAGTCCAAACCATCTTCCTTTATTTCTTTCAAAAATATTAATTCAGGTACAATATTTTTCGTTTTATGTAAAACGAGAGTTATAACTTGATATAAATTACAAACAATATAACTATATATGCTTTTATAGTGGCATCTCAATTTGCTATATAAGGCAATATATTCAAATTAATAAGAAGTTTCTTTTTCGTTTTCGGAACAGCAAAAGATAAAAAAAAAACCATAGTTATATACCCAGTGATGTGCTGTTATGGGTTGCACCGGCTAAAATGATTTTGGTTCAAGAATTGGTTCTTAAAATACGGATTTTAAATGAATATAAACGGAAAATAAATGTTAACGATATCAGAGATTTTATTGAAAATATTTTAAGGTATAATCGCGATGAACTTCCTGGAACGGTCAGAAAAGCAAAAAATATTATATTTATATCCAATTGCAATAAGCCCGCCCTGCAGGGGCGGAACGAGGTTTTTCTTTCACGAATACTATTTGTTCAGAAAAAAGGGTAAATTTAAGTATTCGATATATATCAGACTTTATTACCGTTAATTTGATGGGATCCCACAGCATTTGTTAAGTCATGGCGCAGAAGTCACTATCACATCAAATGAAAATCAAAAACTATTTGGAATGATTCAATGTAACTTAAATTAATAATATTGTAGAGTATGATAAATTTTTTTTTATTTGAATTTTTTAAAAAAAAAATGGGGGTGGTGTGTACGAAGGTGCGACCCGGTTGATAGAATTTTTGCAGAATATTACTAGTTATACCATTCGTTTACGTCTTCACTTAAATATCGAAATAAGGTGTTTTTTATGGAAACTATGCTACTTGAATCGAATGAGCATAAATTGACCCTTAATAATTTTAACCAGTCAATGAAAACCCGTCGTACATTTTTTATGTATTCTATTTATTTATTTAATATTCTTCGAAGTCTGGAATATACAATTTTGAAAAACCATGCGTCGACTGTATTATTTCACATCACGAATGTGTACTTCATTTTACGTTATATCTTCCGCAACCGTACAATAAACCAAATGAGAGCATCCGCACCTTCTAAATCGTGTAATAATCTTTTAGTTCCATATTATGTGCTACAAGTTACAAGGACCCAAGGATTTTGAAACCGGAATTTCATGACATATGCTTAGAAATATTATATATATTTTTTACTGTGTAGTATTCATAATACTTCAATACGTAATAATGCATTGAAGCGATTACTATTTTTTAAGTTTCAGTTACCGTCAATACATATTAAGTATAAAGATAAAAGAACACACAGAGCTATTGACTTACCAATAAGCAAAACTGGTTTATAATCCCTAGTGATCAGAAGAGTCCGGGTTCAAGACATAAGAAAATTTCCATGTAAATAACAAATTGGACAATATGCCAGATCTGCTCGTATTAATGTTGGTGATATTTTTTATACCTTAAGTTGATTTTAAGCGTTTGAAATTTGCTGTAGCCACAAAAATATTTAGTTATATAAACTAATTAATTTCAACTTGTCCTTTTTAAATACTCTCGCGTTAAATACGCACTCAAAAGAGGTTTTGTATACCCTTTTCGATTGCACTATTTGTAAAGGTATAATTTCATTAACGTTTTTAGCCACGCACTATAAAGTTGAATTCTTTGAAAATAATAATGAATTTCAGAGACGAAAATATATGTGAAGATAACTTTGATATTATGTTATTTTTCTCATTTCAGTATATTTCCAAATACAAATAATATTGCACCATACAATCGCTATTTTTGTGTGAAGCTGAATACGATAAAATCAAATAAAAGTTGTCTACGTGTAAACTCTAAGCGTAAAGTAAGCTTGGAAGATTTATTTTGTCTTTTTTGGGTAACGATTTTTTCGCATTCAATCATCAATAACAGTTTCTAAGAAAACCGTTTCAATGAATGTTTGAAATTTAAAAAAAAAAAACTTATACTTGATGAGCCTCAGTGATAAATAAGTTTTAAAATCGCACGAAATGAAATAAAAGGTTTTCATGTCGAATCAGTATTATATAAAGCTGAACATGTGAAATCAGTCGATTCTAAAAGACAATCTTAAAAAAAATATGTGCATTCATTTTATTGAAAAATGAGTAATTATTTGTTAATTGAATACAGTTTTTATAAACTTTAAGAGACAAGCACATAAAAAATAACTACATATAAGTAGAACATAACATATTTAGAGAATAGCAGTGAAGCTATATTCTCAATATGAAGAATAATATGTCTTCCCATGTCCACATTTCCATATGTTACTTTATAAAAAGTTAAAAATTGACTTATTAAACGGATTATATTTCATTCGAATATTTTTATTTTTCAATCTAGCTTAATCAATTTTGAATGAAGAAACGTCAGTCGAAAGAAGATTTTACAATCATTACTTTCATAATGTAAAAAAAAAATATTTTAACTGAAAGATGAATCTATCTTAAAATACATATAGTGCATCTTAAATTAGGTTCGAAGTTCGTAACGGCAAATGTTTTAGACGTTAAAATTATCCGTTGCGTTGGAAAAAGTCTTATAATAAAATTCACGACGCCTCTGCAATGTAAACATAACGGTCGTTTATATACATAATACATATATATTTATACATCCCAATTGACCTACCAACCGTGGTAATTCAATATGTGTCTCATTCCACAATCATTTCTCATCTCGAAACCTTCCAGCTCAACGCTACATTTATGAGTTTTTGGGAAATAAATTTTCATTCTCACTGAGGGAGACGCAATTTTATGTTATCAATATCATTTTTCGACGCTAGGGGTTGCGATACCGTAGTTACCAAAACGGAAATTCAAGTGTTTCGTCACTGAAGAAAACAGCTAATTCTAAAATGGGGAGAACTGATTTTCGGTTTGACAGTATATTACGATAGAGATATTTAAAAAACAGTTCATCGGACAAGGGTTGACACTGAGAGGGATTTTTGTAAGCTTATTTTATCTCCACGAAAACCCGACCTTAAGCTTAACAATTTGCAGCATTAACATATTTAAAAAAAAAACTTAACCATTTATGACCATCTCTTGGTTTAGTTTTACTTCCGATATTTAACATCGAAATACTGCAATTAATTTGTTTCTTTCCATTTATTCTCTCTTCTTTTATTTCGAACACTTTTTTATTGATTGTTTTGTATCTTATTTTATAAGAAGACCGTTAATAATATTGTTTTATTTGAAAAACCGCAAACTGATACTGTTATTCATCTCATATTTCTATCCCTATAATTTTTGACACCAATGTCGTTAAAAATTCTCTAAATCAAGATTTTTTCATAATCACCATCCTAAACAATTGTTACCTCAACCTTGCATCCTAAAATCTGTTAGTTATAATTCTTAGTACTTTAATATAATATTTCAAAGATTATAAAAAATATATTCCCAAAGCTGCAAAAGAATGTTTTAATTTAATATTATGAAGAAATCAAATATATGGATAAATGCAAGTGAAGTGTCTGCCTAAATTTGATGACGAGTATGCGATTATTTATAATCATTTGACAATGCTTTTTCTCACAGAATTGTTTACATTTATGTTCTAAAATTATCTAAAAAAATATATCAAAGTAATTCTTTTAGAATTAAAAAATGTACAAATTATTTCTCTATACTCGGATTCGCATTCTTTCCTTTGAATGGATTTTACTAGTCTTTGCTAAGAGTACCTAGTGAAAAAAATTGCAAACGTGACGATAAAGAGTTTTCTCGCTTATCATAGCTTTGATTTTTAGTTTGGTTTCGGAAACCGTTTTTTCACAAAAGCATTTTTCTCTACGAAAAACCTGCTTTATTACTTTGGCCAGATGGCTTTTCAAATTTTTTATATCTTTTCTTTGGCGTAGCTTTATATATCTCGTGTAGGTTTTATCATAGAAATGATAAACTTATGATAAAGAATACATTGAATCATTCATTATAAAAATGACGTTTGATTAATGAACGTTAGTGCGACACCGTTTTCATTCAGTTTATCCAAATAAACATTTTTAAAAATCTAGGTTTAGACAAGATTTTGTAATCCTTTGGCTTTCTTTGTCTTCACGTTTCGATATCGTATTGATTTAATTAATTCAATGTAAATTACAATATTTTTTTCAAAACAAAAACAACGTTCTAAAATGAATGAAGTTTAACGATAAAGTAATATTGTTTTATTTACAACACAAACAAAAAATAGTGTAAGATTAATGATTGTAGCACAAATGAATGTCAAAAATCACCATGCAAACATTACAATATTTTCCAAACAACATATTTAAATATATATAAATTTATCTTTATAATACATTTATTAAATAAAAGACACTTAAATGCGGACTTATTAAAATACAGATAAATAAATGCGGCTTTCTGGTGTAGAATGGTTTCCTATTGGTAAAGTCTCAAACTCAAGTCAAATTAAGAACACAATATTTAGCATTCTGTTTTTTAATTCCGCAATTAATTCCGTAGTCATTTTTTTCCATGTTTTTGACAGCATTTTGAAATGAAAACCGAAAAATTATACAAATATGAATTATCTGAATTCTCTCAAAAGAATTTGTACAACAGAACAAAGCATTGTTTCTTTGCTTACACGAATGAGCTTTTCACTAAATAAATCAACCCAAATATTCATTCACATTTTTTTGAACTTTCATTTATTTAAAAAAACATGTTTTATTTTAATATTTGGGTATATCACACTGCTGCTACAGGACTGCGTCTTAATTTTACATTTAGTTATATGATTGGTGAAACATAGTTCCTACATTAAGCAGTACATAATATAATATACATATATCACGTATGAGTGAGCCACACGTTTTTGATTCCGGGAAAAAGACTATGATTTCACTGAATAAATGGGGTGCAAAAAGACTTGCGTGTGCTAGCAGTCAACAACTTACGTCACAAGACCAAGTAGAGAAGATTGAATGAGCTGGCTAAAGCTCACACACAGGACTGTAGTGCCTAAGAAGAAGATGACAAATTCAATGCGGAATTCTTTTACGATCAAATAAATATATTGAAAAAAGAGGCTTTCGCTTGAGCTTATTATAAACCAAAACACTCTTTGAACTTTTAATACAACCATTTTATAAAAATATCACCTGCCAGAGCAAAAAGTTTGAAATCTTTTTTCCTATAAATTATATAAAATCTATGTACATAGAAAAAACAACTATTAAGCTAATTTTTTTTAATATTTTTGTTATTTGCGTGAAAGCACCTTAGGCTGTTTGTTTAATATATCAGTGGAAAACGTTAAATTATTATTTTATATAAATTACTGTGTGAATTTCATATATTATTCAATTGCTACTTTTTTTAGTTTCTCACATTTCTGTCAGTTAGCCACCATACCAAATGTACCTGCAGTACTTTCGATGGATTAAATGTTAGCTTTTTGGAAGTTCGTTTAAATGAAATCAAGTTGATAACTTTTTTATTCCGGGTAGTTTGTAACAAATAGTGACGTAATTAGCCTCTTTAAACAGCACATTAAGTCTTACTATCGTAAAATTGAAGATGCTTCTTAGCAGATGTTTCGATGAGGCGAAGCACGTGTCGTTTATTGTTTATTTATCAATTTAATTTTATATTCACCGACAGATTTACTGTATCGATAAGCACTTGCCAAATGCCGTGAATTTCATAATAAAATAATCGGGAAAAAAGTTTCACGCTCTATGTGTTACCATCACCATCACCATTTAGGTTTAATTTCAATAAAATAACTAGTTAAAATAAAATAATTTAAACATATCTAATCAATGATTTATGAATGCGTTCAATTATGTTTTTCTTTTAATTTTCTTTCGCATCTAAACCAAATCAAAGATTGCCAAGAGTTTTTTTCCCAAAAAGATGCTTACTAGTAATTGGTTTTGCAAAAATGTTTTTTCTCTCATATGCTTTGTCACAGACAATACCTTACATATCGATGGAAAAAAAAAATGTTTTTAATCGCGCAACAGTATCAAACAAATTAAAAAAAACTCCATCCGATTCTTTAAGCGGGGCATAGCGATAGCAACAAGCTTACCAGTAGTCCTAATTTTATCCTTAGTATGCATACTGTCAAGAGATTGGCCAACTGACAACCTGTACTCGTAAAAAGTGTGTCTAGATATTTGCATTAGGAGTCCATCTGCTCCACATTTCGAGTGGACATGGATTTAAAATATATATATACATGTATATATGTTACCAAAATAGTTATGTCAATGTAATGAAACAGAAACTACATATTCCAAAACACACGTCTGAAACTGTCAAAGTTTGCATTATACTTTTCGACACCTATTATACCTAATAAATTTTTTTTTTTTAATATTCCACTGAGAAAAACCAAATTTTTTTTTCAGTTAAAAGCAATTACAATTATAGCACTTTGCGTCTAGGTGTTCTCTTAATTAAAACTAAAGACTTTTGATAGCCTGTACCGTTAATAATGTCTTTAATCATAGTTCTTTCATTAATTGCTATATCACATCTTTTCAAAATTGTGCACTTTATTTGTTTACACCCATGTTGAAAATCTTTAAGTTGAATTCAGTGAATCAATAGACCATACGCATTTTTTTACTTGTGTAAATAGACAAAGAGAGAGTAGAAGATTCATTAACTAAGCCTCTGAAAGGCTTAAATGAACGAGTTGGGATAGACTACACGACCGGTGGCTAAAAAGATAAATTGCTCTAAAAACATCTGAAAATAAATATATTCTCACAATGACACTGTTGTCAATCAGACAAATACAACATTTGTAATTTTTTGCCGATCGAGAAAAAATAATATCATTAGCAGACAGACAATAGGATTATCTTAGAAGTAAATGAATAAGGTGTCGACGCAGTAAAAAACTTACTAGATTTTATTAATAATAAGAAACCATTCCATTTTTAAGGTAATATTTTATATTGATGATTGTGATCTTTTACTAATCAGATTATTTAGACGAATGGTGTTTTCAATTTACTTTATAATGCGTTACACTGTTTACTTTTAAGGTCGCTATACTCTTTTGTTTTATAATACAATTGGAGATAGGTAATAGTATACTGTTATACCTTTTACCTTAACTTTTAATCTTTCGATAGCACAGACTGAATCACCAGGTATTCAGCTCAGAGACCAAGAATTCAACAAAGTTTTAAAAAAAACAGTTCAATAAAAATAGAATTCATTTCTAAAAATATTTTTAACAAGCAAATACATTTATTAGAAATCAAATCTTAGCCAGTCAAAATACATTTTCATATTCAATTTTGCTAAACTGTGCGAAAATTTTTGCAAAAATTACACAACTCCATTTAGTGTTCCAAAAAAAATATTCCAAATTATATATTATTCATTCTTTATAGATCGAAATTCAAAAAGAAATAAAAAAATATAATTTACAATGCAAATAAATGGTCAAGTAACTGATATACTTTACGCATTACGAACTTACGATAGATAAGCGATAATGTGATGAAATGCTGATGCCCTGATTTTACCCGAAGGGAAGTCTTTTTATTACAGCGATATATTCGATACTTGATGCATTTTACATTAGTATTTAGATGGGAAAATGAATATTTCATTCAGTGAAACTCTCAAAAATGGCATCGCGTATATCGTACGTCACAAGCCTGTAAAAGTGGAATCTTAGCACATACGTGTACCGTCACGAGCCCCTGAAAGGTCAATAAACAACAATATATAAATACTAAAACACATCAAACACCGGCCTTTTTTCTCGATTTGCTGTCGTGAAGTAACGTGAGATTTAAAAAAGACCATAAACAACTATTCTTCTTTACCGCATTCCGTGACATACTATTTCACATATAAATTCGCGTGGAAATGTATCAAAAACTTTATAGTATACTACAAGGTTTGTTGAACGTTTATAGGTAGTATCGGTTACCAAAGGAATTATTTAACATAAATTTCCTAGGATGCGAGAGCTGTTTTTGCAGTATGAACGCCTACAAAAGCACGTAAAGTTATTTGATATTTGTAGTTGATTTCTGTGAAAGAGTTCTATAATAATAATATTTTCAAAAGAAAAAAATATTTTCTAAGGACCGATATTCGTAGAACAATAAATCCCCGGATATTTTGTTTTTTCGCCTGTGGTATTTATTTTAATTTTCGGTTACCGCAAACCTAATTACCCAATATATTTTGATGAATTCTTCTCATAGGATTTTTTTTTTAAACTTTTGGGTAAATTTTATATCTAAAATTATTTTCTCTATCATAAGCAGTATTTTCTCATTGTACCTATTTGACTTTATAAATTACTTATTTTAGTAGCATGCTAAACAATGTTGTTAATTCTCTACACAACAGTTGATAAACTTGTAATATGCTCGTTCACATAAAAAAAATAAAGAATATACCCAAATCATTTCTACAACTGACAAAAAAAGCACAAAAACATCCAAAAATGAAACCTTCTGTTTGCTAACCGGATCAATAACTGATTTAATATTTATCTGATGTATTATTTTAAATCTATTAGGATAAACTTAAGTATATAGTTTGTACACAATTCTTCTTAGATACTTCAATGCTCCTAGACAAATTAGAAAAAAATATAAAAGCTTTTCCTTCAATAATTATTAGTACTTGAGACAGCGAGGACAGTTTGTCTGCAAATATCATCGTATACTACGGACTCTTCAATACAAATAACGATTTTTTATAACGACTGAAGATTTTTCGTCTCTTAGCAGCTGCAATTTCATTTCAATTGAACCATATTTCTCAGTGTTCTTCAATTTTAATAACAAGTTGGTTGTCCCACCACCCATCCGTTATGTGTGTGCAGCCGTTTTTCACAGCCGCCTTCCATAACGCTATACGATCAAGAAAAGAAACGAATTTACTCCTCACTTACTTGGCCCGAGACAGAGCTGCACGGGACTGATCTTTTAGCCATGCAATAAGGTGCTTAAAGAGAAGAAAATAGAAAGAGAATAAAAAAGAAAATGTGACTTGCTCAGCCACTTTGTTAGAGTGATATTAAGTATCTTATGTATCTGTATACTGAGAATCCGTGGAGCTTAATCTACTTCGCGTTGAATCTGAAGAGGAATCAAGACTATCCCGTTCCCCATATGATGTTGCAAATTTATCGAATGCCTCAAAATTGGCCTTGGTTGAGATCAAGTCAGCGTGGCATATTGGGCCCGTGTGAGGACGGACCGCAGCAAACAGCTCAGCTCGTTCGGCATTCATCTCGGGGCAGTCCCACAGTACGTGATTAGCGTCCTGGTAGTCGTGTCCACAAGTGCAATCCGGCCTTTCGACCAACTTGCCCAACCCAAATAGTTTGCCGTTGAATTTGCCATGTCCAGTTATAAACTGGGAAGTCCAGTGTCCAGGCGCTAGACTCTTCACCTTGAGCCTCCAGGTCACGTCTGGGAAGAAAAGATATGTTTGACGCCCTTTGGTGGATGCAGACCACCTAGTTTGCCAAGCTGTTAGAGCCGTTTTGTACGCCAGCTCATATACGAATGAACGGAGAGTATGATTTTCAGGTATATTTTGCGACAAGGGTGGCGTCAGAGGACGCCTTCAATATCCGTGTTGATGCCCTTCAGTAGAAGAGTAATTGCACCGCGTACCTGTATGTGCAAGTCCAGCGGTAGTACGCCAGCCAAAACCGGCAGAGCGTCCGTTGAAGTAGTCCTGTAGGCCTTAGTGAGTGAGATCAGCGCAATGCGCTGTCCACTCAGTAAAGTCCTCCTGACGAATCCAACTTTCGCTCTCGAGTGCCAAACGCTTGATGCGTATCCTGCAATCCCCATAAAAATAGCACCGTATGCTATTTTAAGCGCGCGAGCTTTAAGTCCCCAGTTTTTGCCAGTCATTCTAGATAAACGGAGGTACGCCATATTGGCGTTCTCTACAATTCGCTTTGCATGATGTTGAAATGACAATTTGTCATCGAGGATGACGCCGAGGTATTTAACTTGTTGAGAAACACGAACAGTGAAATGACCCATGCGTCAATTTTAATAAATGAAGTCACAGGATTATTTATTTGTGATGTACAATAAAAGGAGCCGGTAAATATTTAAATATTCCAGTGTTCACGTAAAAACACGCCAATCAAAATTGTATTTATATTGCAAATTATATGTCTCAGTGCAAATATTTTACCGTTTGCCTGATAATAAAAACAATATAAAAAATTAAAAGCATTTGGACCTCAGAAATGATCCAAACCATATTATAATTCATACAATCGTTCTGCAAATAGATACCTAGTAGTCAGATTTAAATCCACTCACAACTTGGAGCAGATAGATTAATTATGAAGCATTTCCGATTTATTTCATGACGTAAGATGTATCTGTTTTAAATGTTTTAAAAGGTAAGGATAGAAATATGAGTTTTAGAATGAGCACAAACCACTCCCTCTACATCTTGGGTTTAGCTTGAGATAGGTGGATGAAATATCATAATCACATGGCATTAAACAAAAAACACGTAAATCATTCAATGTAAAATCGATTTTTGGATGTTTCCGCTCGGGGATTCGAGCTTGTGTTAACCGCAAACGACTGAAACATACCTCCAGTAGCGTTGATTACTTGGCTAGACTGGGTAGTTTATTTATAAAAACCTTCTTTTAGACTAGGTTCAATTGAATTGAACACGAAAGTAAGTATACTTGAATTTAAAACACAATCATGTCTTTTCAAGAGTCGTCGAAATGAATTGTAGACATCACGATGACTGGTCGTACATGTAAATCATCGTGTTTATTTTCAAACACAAAAGTAAATCTTGAGTATAATTGAAAGTGAAAATAAATTTATTTTATTTAATAGTTACTTCTCCACTTTTAAATTGTCTACTGTTAATACTTAGTAGAATATTATACTAAAAAATAATAACACTTTTTTTAAAGTAACTTGTGTTAAATGAAGCTTTTTAAACTAAACAAAACGATAGAAACCTCGATATGACAATAGTTATCGCTTCACAAAACCTGTATCAATTTAAGCAGAATACACAAATTGAAAAATTCTAAAAACTTCTATTCGGACTAATTATGTGGAATGAAAATAGTTTTAATTACCATAATGTTTAAGTTTTTAATAGATTTAAAACTAAGAAACGTTTTTTAACTACAAATAACATGATTGATACTAGTGGGAAACTTTCTGTGCCAATTAAGAATAATCACTAGCTGAGTGAAAAATCATCTATATTAATATGTATCCTTAGTATTTTTTGATTATTATTTTTAACAATCCAAAGCTTTTAGTTATGACTAGGGACTCCAATTACTCGACATCTCAACTACTAGAGTATCAAGTAGTAAAATTTTAAAATACTCGAGTACTCGAGTATACTCGAGTAATTTCAGATGTACCAAAAGATATATTATTTATTCAAATTTGTATATATCAATAGATGATAAACAGATAAATAAGTTTAATTTCTTTCATTAATACATTTATTTCAATTTATGAAACCTATAGGTCAAAAATAATAGATTATTAAACATCTCAAATTTTAATTTGGTTCGAAGTTTTGTTTTTTTACTCCCGCAGTAGAAAAAACTCTCTCTGTTGCTGTGGATGTCGGTTTAAAAGTTAACAATCAATTAAATAGTGATATCAAGTTTATCTGTCCGCTGTTTAAAACAAAATAAAATTTGTAAATAAATCTTCATTTATAAATTACTAGTATTACTCGAGTATTTTTCAAATTACTCGAGTATCGAGTTCTTCAAAAATGGACGAGTATACTCGAGTATAGAGTACTTGATACTCGAATTGGAGTCTCTAGTTATGACTGATATTTATAATATGGAAGCATTTTAAGCTGTTATAATTGATCTGTCTTTTGAGATAAAACTGTGAATAATCAAATTTGTTATTTTGAGATGTAAACTATCAATCATTGTGAGAAATTGCGATCTCAGCTGTGCTGTACTTGCTAGACAGTAAAAAACTATATGTTTTAACTAAAAATTGTTGTCATGTCTGCAAAAACAGACACAGTGGACATAAAAAAGTCTAGCGAAAACGGGGCTAGTCTCGAAAAAAAATCGGTTGCTTACATTATAACCTTTATATCATTAAACTATTTAAAAAGATACATTTTCGTAAAATTAAATAATTAAATTAATTAAAAAAAGATCTCTATAATGTTAAATATCGTGTATAGATACAGTCTGCTATTACTGAATTTATTACATCGATTCTCAGAATAATCACTAATCCATAGTTACATTGAAGACTTATTTTCGATGGTTTCGGCGGTAACTTTGTGGAAGTTCATTTTAATATAAAATTTTATACTTAAATATTTATTTAATCCAATGAAGTAAATACGAAGCTACTGAATTTTGGTTGTGTGAAGTTTTCTTGTTGATTTATTATTTATATAAATAAAATCAGTCTACTAATGACTCAAACAAAAGTTACTATCTATCTCAATTTTATTTGCAATAATAAATATGAAATGTATCAATAATAAGTATCAAATTTGAGTAAAAAAATTAATACGATTGATTAAAAAAACAAACTATTTTGATAATAATAAAACTAGGAAACGTTCTTCTAGAAATGATTAAAACTTTATAACTTTGCTGGCAAAAGCGTGCTATATGGTACTGAATAAAATTACATGTTTTATTCAGTACGACAAACTTCTCATAAAATGATTTTGAACTTATTGAAGATATTAATGAAAATTAAATGGCCTTATTAATTTTACTATTGTTTAACTGGTAAATTTAAATGAGTTGATCATGTTCATTATAGCGCATTAGTTTGGTTAAGACACGTATGAAGATAAGAAAGATACTGATCATGGCCATATTATATCTGAAGTAACGATTTTTTTAAATAAGAACGTAGCATTCAATTCATTCATATTTAAATTAAGTAATCAAAACTTGTATTATATTAAAGTTATTTAAATTTTTAAACGTTATTTGCTTAATCCATACTTTATACTTATTATGAATAAACATAAGTTTTTACTTTTTAGTAATCTTACAATATATTTGATAATAAACTTGAATTCTGGTTTTGTTTTTTTCAGCATACCGTTACCCAACAGCTCAATCTCTCTTTGGTTAAAGCGATGGGAATGTCAAGTCGTCAACCGTTATCTATTGTTCGGAATTGGTTCAGAGTATAAATGGAGCTGGATAGGAATAAATACACAGTATTATTAACCGTACTAAGTTGGGATTATTTAAGCATTCAAATCCACTGAAATATAATTTATGTTTGCTAAAATTTTTTACTGTTTACAAATTTCAAGATATATTTTGTTATCATCACATGTTATTATGTAAACAATCTTAGTTGTGTATAAATAAAGATAATGAGAGGATGATCTAAATCTGTACACGATTATTTCTTTCATAGCGAAGTAAAATTACGTGACTAAAATGAACGAAGAAAACGTGTTTCTTTGATCGTGCAACAATTTTAATCTCTCTGCTGGGGCTGTGGTAGCAACGCACGTAACAGCATTTTCCATTGTGCAAGTATTTTCCATTATGTATCATAATAATCGAATATTAAACTATTAAAGCAAGGAGAAAAAATATCACTCAGTTCGTGACCCAGATTTAAAATGCCAAATTTTAAAACCTAAGTTTGATATTTACCTTACCGGAGTCTAATCCCGTAACTATTTTATCATATTTGGTAAAAAAACTTACAGCTTAACTACAGATGCCGTCTTATTTCAATCTTTAGTTTTTATCATGGATATACCGTAAATAAGTTTCAACTATATACAATAATTATCATGAAACATATAATAATTTTGAATACTATTGTTATATGATAATAATAAATCATAGTTATAATAAAAGTGTACAAGTCATGCAGAGCATACATTAACTGTCTTAAGTTAAGCTTTTAACCTAATTATTTTGAGAATGAATTGTAACCTTCTTGTTAACTTAACGCCTTCAAAATTATAATAATATCTTACACACAGTCGCAGAAGAAAGGTGTAACCACTAACTTTGTATCCCTATCGTGTAACTTTATCCTTAATAAGGTGTAGTTATAACAAAGTGAAACATTTGAACTTTAAAATGAAAATTCCGAAGAAAGTTTACACATTACTTGACATTTTAAATACATAACTTAGAGAAGTGACCAAATTTATTTTAATTATTTTTCTTACTTCCGCTCCTTTAAATGGATCTAATTAAAAGTCTGTATGATTTTATCTCTCTCATTTGATCAATATTCAACCTAATTGAATGACAATAGTTATTCAGTTTTCTATTCAATCCATTCGATTGTGTCATTCGAGAAATTGGAGCATGCAATATTCAAGATTCCTGTAAAACCTGAACCCAGTAGAAGTTCAAAAACAGACAAAAAATGAAACATTGAATGAAAAATAAGTTCAGTTTTAATATACAAAAGAACAGAGATACATTTAAATAGTCATAAGTGAGACATAGCAATTGCGTTTTGATAACTGCTATACAAATTTAGTGATATGTTAATACGAAATATTTTTTATGCTCGAGTCATATGGTAATGGACGGCATAGAACTGGAAATAGTTAAAAAAAAAACTCAAGAGGTCTTCGGCCTGCAATGGAATTAAACTGGTGTATAACACATTTTATTATTTTAAGTTACATTGTCTTTCACCAGATACATAATTCATGTTATTTTCTTGTTCACACAATTTAAAAATAGTCACAAATATTTTTTTGTAATCGTTTAATAGTTTAATGTTGTAAAAAATTCAGGAAATCCTACATAGATATCTTAAAAATGTGAACTAAACATATTAAAACCTACTACCTCTAATCCTTTTCATCTTGCGCGTTCCCAATATTCATGTTTTTATAACTGTATTGAAAATTTCAAACATCGAACCCACTTCCATTTAACTGCGAGAGTGTAATATAAATATGTTATATAATATGCCGTATTATAAAATATACGTTATAAATATTAAATATCGATGAAATAACACGAAACAACGCATAAAGATCTTTTTGATGAAAACGTTTGATGTCAGTGTCACTTTTATTAAAAAAACAATAAAATACCAATGAATAAAAATTTTCTTATAGCTTTCAAAGTTTATTTCTGAGAAAAATCATTTTATTGATAAAAGTTTAAAACGTTTTATCGTGTAACGACCACTTGGAATCTCAAGAGGAATTTTATTTGATTGTATTATCTTTTAAGAGACACGAAGGAAATGTAATATCAAAGTGTTTCTTTTGCTAAAAATACTTTCCGGTGAAATAATACTCTGTTACATATGTATAGAAAAGAAGCGAGTGGGTTACAGTTCTAATAAATGTGTATCGTTTCTCATATTGATATTGCTTTTGATTTATCGAATCGAAAAATTATTCGACTGCTTATAATATACATCATTTTAATTCTTATTATATGGCGATCATTCCAGTCACCTATATTCATTCTAGGCATTCTGGTTTGCTTCTGGAAGGCTTCGTGTTTCATTGCTAAAGCAATTAATCGGTTTTTTATGTGGTACCGTCATTCATGTACATATTGTACATATTACAAAAAATAGTAGACACAGTCACTATTATTACTTTTAGTTGTATTTTTTAATTGTATGTAAAAACGGTGAAAGTCTGCCGGCATTTCATGATTTTATGTTTTTTCAATAATAAATTATCTACTTTCTTTAAACGCTAAAACACGGAGTGTTTTTCGGCTTTATTGAATGGGAAAATACAGAAATTAATACTATTTTTTATATGGTGATACAAAAAAAAACATTTTGACTCGTGATGCAACCATCAATTGTTAATTGAATGTTTCAGTTGTGCTGTATATAGTTTATTTTTAAATCTTAATTCGTGATATTTTATATATTATGCTAGAAACGTTGGAGAAATGTTTAAGACTTTTTTTTTAAAAGGTTTTATATTTAGATGACATGAAAATATTTGTACCTTTTTTACTCAAAACAAAACCCTTAGAAGATAGCTATGTATATATTGGACGCTATAGAGGTTTGTTTAGTCTCGAAGAGAAATTAACTGGATTTTTTAAAACCTTATTTTTCAAGCTGGTCGGTAAAAAAATACTTTTCATAATTCGTAAATTTTATAGAATACTTTTTCCGTTTCAGATATATAAAAACAAAACTGAAAACGAATCGCGCTTTTTTTCCTATGACATGAAATTTTTTTATTTTATCGTTTATGTCAAAACGTTGTTTTTTGTATGCTGTTCATTTGTGAAACAAACACGTACTCAATCTTTATCTTTCATTTTAGCATTTCTGATTTACTTTTCATACAAAAATTCTCCACGGTATTGTAAACAACTGTGATAACTTGTAGGATAGGGTATAACGAAAGTTTTGTGTACTTCAATTGGAATACTGATATATCTTATTTGAGTTGAATGAAAGCAAGGATAATTCTTAGAATAAAAAATCTTTCTTCTTAAAATAATCATGCAATTTTTAATGTTTAATCGCATACATACATAATTCAAATTTGGATACATATAAAATTGATCTAAATTATAAAAATATTTTAAGAATACGAGGCCTAAGTGTACATCCGTGCACTAGAAATTTCTGAAGATGCCGAAAAGTGAAACCCGGGTCGTTAACGACAAAACTCATGGAAAAGTACAAAATTCAAACGATTCAAATTTGATTGAGAAACCTTTTTCTCACTTATTTCATATCAAATGGACTCAAAAATTGTTGAAAAAGATTCTGACAAATATTCTTACATTATTTGTTTTTTTCATATTTCAATATATATTAATGTTTGTCACTTTTCACTTCCCATGTACAGTGTATTAATTTGATAACTTTCTGCAACAAAGTCTCCAGTGTATCGCATTTGATAATATTACTTGCTGTAGTCGAAAATCACTCCAAGTTTTATGTTTTGCAAGCAATATATTCTTGAATGCATAAACTTTTATGCGTTGTAAAACTCCAGCGCTATTTCGATTTTATATTTTCTATACAAGCTGCAGACTCTTCGTGGAATTTTTTTACTAATACGCTTCGTCACGAAAATATTAAAGCATAGTTATCAGCTTATTCAGACTGTTAATTAAGTCAATCAAATGTATAACAAATCTGTGGACACTTTGTTGCACAAATGGTATCTAGTAGACTGTTGAAATGTACATTGAACTCTGCAAGTTTTCAAATTAAGGCAAAGGAATATACGCACCGATTGCTTCATTAAAATTCTTTGCAATCAGTATTTGAAATAAAGTGCTTAGAGAACTCACAAAGCTGTATTTATATCAAAGATTTGAGGTTGGTCGTCACTACGTTTTTGGGCCGTGAAAACCTCATTTAATTTTTTTAATTGGATAGCTATGTAATTACAAACAATGTAATAAAATTATATATTAGATATTATAATAACTATTGCAGGTGTTAAATGAAAATATTCACGAAATCTCCGACAGCTACAGTATTTATTCTTATTTGCCTATTATATTATTTTCCTTTACCATGAGTCTTCAAAAATTGTTTTTATTGATAAAAGAGAAATTCTTTGTTTTTTATAAACATTTTCATGCAGCCTGTAGCCAATCATTTTTGATCATCTATGTGATAATATTAATGGATATTATAATAACATGGGTATATGGCATGTTTACAAATATTAACTATTTATATTGCTTGGTTACAGTGACTCATCTAAACTGTCTGTGAGTAATCAGTATAATCTGTCGTCAATATTCAGAGTAGATATATACAGAAAATCCATAAAATTAAAAAACAATTTAATGAAATTTATCATAAATAAAAAAGATTAGATTCAGCGCTCATATCAGTTTGTTAGTATTGTATAAATGTTTTAAAGTTGTCCTCTATGTTTTTCGTGCACTAAAGTTTAAACGATAGTATTCCCTTTCGATTCAAAAGCTTAATTGCATTTTATATGTGCTACATGTGGGTACTTGACAGAACTTAATGTTGGCAGATAATTTTACAATTTATTTCATGGTCAAACAATATATTAAATAATTAATTCACTTTTAATGTGGCTATGGTAAATTTTTGGTGTAAAATCATTTATTTTAATAATACAATATTATATTTAACGATTGGATATAAATAATCCTGTTTCGATGTTTATGACATTAGTTAAAAATACTTTCAATGCACATAGTCTGTCCTGATCGTTCAAAATCATCTCATTTATTGGAGGAAATATAATTGAATTGATAAATGACATTTTCTGTTAATTTTTAAGAGTGATATCGTTAAAAAATAATTACCAGCTCATATCATTACTTGAATTTATATTATAATATATATGATATAACAAGGACGAATATGAGAGATTAAGTTGCTGATTTAAAATTTCGAACCATTTATCTGCACCGATAAAACGAGTTTTTTTTATTATATTAGGCATAAATTCGTGATTTACGTTTATTATTTTTTTTACATTGTCATAAGACCTCAAAATGTATTTGGAAAAAATAAAATAATTCTCTTTAACTCAAATTCATTATTTGTGCGCTTGGCTAAAATGAAAATATTTATTAAAATGATGTTTTTGAAATTTAACCATAATTTAGTAAATATAATAAATATATAAAAAAGATAATTTGTAAGGTGATAATAAAACTAAAATCATTTCAAATTTATTTCATTTATTAGACGTATTTAATTATGATACATACATAGGTTATAAACTGTATTTGTGGGCTATTTTTACGTTGTTACCTAATATTTTATTATGAACTATTAATTATTTCCATTACTTTACTATATTAGAAACATTTAACATAACTAGTATATAGCATAAAAATAGACAAAAAGAATACATTTGGCATCATTTTAATTTTCGTTAAATGAATATGTATATTAAAAAAATCACATGTATTTTTCTTAGTTACAAACGTATTCAATGAATACTGTTAAAACATTATTCACAAAGCAATCACAGTCAAAATAGATTATAAAATTTATTATCTTTTCCTTTCTTCCAATAAATTTGTTTATTTATTCGTTTTGATATATGTAGGTATAATATGATATGAGTTTTTACTAGCAGTTTTTGAGATTTTTTTTAAAAGTATTTACATTTTTTATCGAAAGATTAATTATATCTAATATTTATAACGATAAAACGAAAGAATATGTACACTCTTAATTGAATATCACTTTAAAATTGTCTTTCCTTGCGGTCTACTGTAAACATTATCAAACGGACGAATGTCTTATCAGAGTGTCTTCTTCTATATTGTCGGGAACAATGGGCTACATTTCTTGCATTTCGAAATTGTTACAAGGCGATGAGCTCTTGGCTAATTTTCAAGAATCGTTACCGTTCGGAACAACGGTTACTGTGCTGCAGGGTGCACGCGTAGACCGTGTCGAACTTCTCCTCAGCATACTAGGATTGTGATTGCTCGACTGCTGATTCAATAGAAGTTGTTTTTGCTTCTTCTTTTGAGATCCTCGACAATTGCAAAACAAAAGTTCTCTCATTCCTTTTCTAAAGTTTCTCGAGAGAAACGCATACAATAACGGATTAATGCCTGAATTGAAGTACGAAATGAGAAATGTTAGCGGTGTCAGTAAGGTGCTGAAATCACTGTGACCTTGGTAGTTGCTCGACCAGTATTGCCACATTTTTCGGGCGTGCAGAGGTAAATTACACAAAGCAAAAGTTAGAACTACGACGATTAGCATTCGGATGACGCCCCTCCGAGCGCGGAGGACATTTTGTGACAGGTGACTGAAGTGACTTCCGTGCGAATGACCCCCTCGAGCGCGCCATGTTGTCACCACCGGCGCATATCCCCCGCTTTTTTCGCTCACGGATACCTGTTAAAATTTTAAAAGTTGCATGAAATTTATGTGAAAATAAATTTCCAAAGTGTCAATCACACGATATAATCTGCTGTTAAGGAAATGGAAAAATCAAAAGATTATCATTTATTATTTTTATCTTATTTTTTTAAATCCATGTCCTTCAACGCTTTTATGTTCGTAGAATGTTACATTTTAAGCGCAAATGTTTTTTCAATATTCGACCACCTACATAAGTATGCATTCATTTATTATATATTTTATATTATAATACATCATACCATTGTACTCACAAACTTTTTGAATGCATTTACCTAGTGAAGTATCATCGACGTTAATTATTTGAAACATTCGATTATCGGTGTTGTTGTTATGAGCATTGATTTAATAAAAACCATTGCGAGATTTTTATATCATGTATAAAATGGCTGCATAATATTAAAAAGATTATGAATATTTAAAAATTAAACAGATTTTATCTTGCTTGAACGACATTTTGGAAATAAAGGGTCTCAGAAATAAACGGTTACTACAATTTAGCCAAAAAATATTTATTTTTTCAAATGATTTATTAAGCCGTAAAAACTCATAGATTTCTAAAAGTACACTTTCATAAGGCAAATTATATAAGAATTTTATAATGTTTTTTGGCAACAGTCTTATGTGTAGCGAAAATTCATTCATTTTTTCACAAGGGGAGGATTATATTAACTCATTTGTTTACAAAGTCTTGAAAACCGCTTTAACCATTTTCGTACATGGACGGAATAAATAATGACTATCTTACGTTTCAAGAAATTGTTAAGATTTGAAAATCTTTTCTCAAGGTGTTTTTATTATTTTAGGTGTATATATTACTCTGCTATTTATTACGAAAGGATAATTCATCAGGTAGCAAATAAACACGTAAATCACGTAGTGGAAAGCTTTTGAGGATCGCAAAATATTTTATTGATCATTTGCGAAGAAATGTTTTATTATTTTGTTCCTGTTAACATTATTTATTATGAATAATGCTGTGGATTCATTTTTTTACGAAATAATTTTCATTAAAAAAATCTTTTTGCTTAGTTTTTAAATTGAATCAAGAGTCGGTGGCTTAAAAGTTATCGCTTTGAAGAAGTATTTTTATTTCAACTTGTTTATAAAAGACATGTAAAAGTATAGGCCTAAAAAATACTACATTTACTACAAATTAACGTTGGAGCTATTTTTGAATGATTGTGAATGAGAAAATTAAGTGCCATTAATGATGATGAATGAAGGTGTAAGAACTGATAGAGATTGAAACCCAGGTCGTTAGGGACGAAACTAATTTAGTTTAAGAAATAATTCTATGCAATTGTTATTTCATTATATATCAATTTGAGCAAAAGCTGAAGATATTAAAACTAGTTCATTACAAGAGAAGTCCACCTGGCTGAAAACTCGACTCGCAATTATAAATTTCCTGATACGGTTGTCGATTGAATCATTATTCTGGAATTGAACAAGCACAGCCAGCAGAGCTTTCAAAATTCAAGCAAATGGGAGTACAGGCAACGGCGTTTAAATTGTATTATTGATTCATACATGCACATAGATTGAAACTTTTAAATCCGAATATTTTTCTTTTCCGGAAAAATCTCATAATAATTTAACTTTTTTTTAATTCTGTTTGTATAACCAAACTAAATATGACACTTTATTTAAATGTTCAATTAGACTTGTTTAAAAAAAACATTTAATAATAAAGACAAGTCGTGTGTTGATTATTAATTTGTTTGCATAGATTTTAAACATATCTTGTTTTATAATTATGTACGAAAATCTCAGTTAAATCAGACACAAAACATATTTCATAATGAATCGTAAAGTTAATCTGAAGTGAAAAAATATGAAAATGAATCTTAAGTTTGAAAAATGTAGCTACGTAAAGTCTATATAAAGTGTTCATTTGTAAAATGGACCGGGATTTCAATCCCTATTCATACATGGCTATCAGTGGCGGTACGCTGGTCGAAGTGGCGCGAACAGTGTGCAGCCAGACATGCAGCTGTCGAGGAGGCAGGACCGGGTGAAGGCACAGGAATGGGAGCTCTCGACACCCTCCGCTCCATGCTCCTTGCACTACGCCATAGGCCTACCGCTATGCGCGTGTACAACACCTGTCAGAAAGAAAATACGACCATCATTCTCAAAGTAATGGCTCGAATTTATTTATAAAAAACGTACTGAACACACTTTTCATTCTCTGAAATTGCTGACCAACGCTCTTAAAAAAATGTACGTGGATTGAATAAAATAAACCCGTATGATTTTAAAGCATCAGTCTGATGTTTCAAATAGATCTAACAGATATTTGTTCAAACGTATTTTACCTTGAAGTGAATTTAAATTTCTGCTAATCGGGCGCAGTAACCTTTAGAAGCGTATCAAAATAATTTTACAACATATGTACATTAGTAAATTCATCAATTTAAGTTTATCGAGTGGTTTACTACATATTACCAACAACTTATTTTGCATAATTTAGGTACGAAGCTTGCTATTCAATATTGATGAATCAGTAAGCTATTCTTAATTCTATAGTAAGGGCTTAGTTTATAATGTGTACCTCACACAATTTAATTGATACCTGTTTGAAAGGCCCATTATTTCAATTTGTATTCAAAATAAAATCAGAGTATGTACATACATAAGACAAATTTAAACCACAGTATTTTTTTTCTTTTATTTAAGGCTACATTGTCGTTTATGGTCTGAGTGTTATTTTTTTGTCTATATTGAATACTTTTTGATGAGACCACCATATTTGTTGATAGAAAAATAAGCAGAATCAAACAGAATCTGCATTATGCGTAAGCACAGATACACTCAAGTGAAATTTTTAGATGTTGCGTTTTTAAAGCCGCCAAAATTTATTGAATTATAAATATTGGTGCTTTTAAAATCTTATTTCATTTAAAAAAAACTCTCCCGCTATCGGAAACGATAATTCAAGTGGTATTTAGAAATCCACTGCTTTGTGTTAATAAATAATATAATATATAAGACAAGTTTATACAATTTCATAAAACTATAATTTATACTCAATTAATACAAGCACCTTATGTTTCAATGTTGTTGAAAGAATTCAATAAATTATCTGTACAATTTTTTTAAAGAATTTTAATATCAATACTAAAAATAAATAAGGCACAACAAAATATAATAGTCTTCCAATCTTAAATGAGAAGATTAGTTCTAAAAAATATCATTAAGATCAAAAATATAAATTTGAACAATCAAAATATTTTAATATTACGTAGAATAATACCCACCGTTTTAAATTAGCAGGTGTTTCCTTGCTGATCCTCTTAACTTTGATCTGATCGACTATTTTATAGTGATTTTACACTTAAAGACTTACAGCAAATGTAATTTACCCATTCAATTCATTAAACCATTTTTAGTCCGGATTGATATCAACAGCTTTTAAAACTTATGATATTACTTTTATTCTCATATATAAACGATAGAAACTGTTTGCACGTCAGTTAAAGTTCATCCGTTCACTTGAAATTCCCGAAAAGTATAAAATTCAAGCAATTCCAATGTTATAGCTAGGCATTAATTTCATCGGTTACGTACAACACAATAGTGAGCCATTTATTCACATACGTATCGATTTTCAGAAGTTTCATGAAGTGCAAACTTTTTTCTTATTCATATTTTTTCAAAGATACATTCCAAAAATAGAGACAACCTACTCAGAAAATTATCAATGCTGAATCCCAGAGGAGGAAAAAACTGAGTCCTGTATGTAGTCGATTTAAAATGTACATATCGGTGACATTTTTATTAAAAATGTTTTATTCTTATTATCTCGTTTATGGCCAACGAAAATCTTTGTTTTTTTTTGTTTTGTTCCGATACTTCGATTTGAACAGACTTGTTCTTGTTCGTTAAAACAAATTGTGCATATTTCTTGTAAACATTAGGTTTTTATTAAATTATCGATCTTTATCAAGACGAACTTTTAATGATCAGCTGTATCAATTTTAATTGAGTTTGTTTTACCATCAACTATAATGGTCATTAAATACTCCTAAATAAAGATTGCTTTTTACTAAATTGCGTCATGATATGAACATTACATACACATGGGACAAACGATGAACGCGGTGGAAACAGTGCTTTTTATTGCTTACACGTGTTATGTACATACTTGCTTAATATAACAATCCAATTACAGATAGTTTTGATGCAAATTATTTACCATCAATATTATGGGTATTTTAAAAAAAAAGTTTAAATCCGATCGTTTTAGGAAGAAAAAATGATAGAAAAGTTAATTATCATACAATTAACATGCGTTCAATCAAATTTATATCCATTATCCATTAAATTAATGTTACAATTATTCTCAAAAATTACTATGATCAAAATAATTTCGAAATAAAATGTTAATGTGCGTTTACTATTTCAGCCTTATTACGAAATCATACTTTGAAATAACGGAATAATAAGGAAAATTGTGCCAAATATATGTAAATATATATGTTTGTGTGTGTAGAATAAATTTCTTTGAGTAACAAAAAATGCCGATATAAAATACTGTTTTTCGTAAAACTATATTAATAACTTTGCCAAAAATATATTAATAATTCGCTTAAACACAAGTTAATCGAAATGTTACTGGTACTATTTTCATAGCTTTCCGAGTCCCAACAGGATTTTCTTATCATATCCGCAAAATCACAAAATTATAAATATTTTCCGAGGAAGTTTATTTATTTTTAATCTAAGTGAATATTCAATTACTAGTAAAACATATGCTACATGTTTTCCCTCAGCAAAGTCTGTTTACTGAAAACCGTATATAAATAGCAAATAATGTTAAGCCAAGTTTAGTTTTGTCAGTGATAGATTCATAATAATGTCATATTAGTTTTAGCATCTACGACGGTTTAGCATCTACTGAAGAAGGATAGAATATTTAAATATATACACATAGATGTCTCATAAAATATTAAATCGTTTCAAGAATAAGATATTTTTGTTATTATGTATTTGTCCCTAAACATACGCACACATTGAAGAATAAGTGAACGTAAAATGATGGTATAGTAAAATGTTTGTAGTTCTACTATTTTTGTGAGATGCCACAAATTTTAAAAGAAAAAATCTTTGAATATCAAATAAATTGAGTCGTTGATACAAAATTTACTTAACAATTTTAAATATTTCAATTTTATAACATGGAGTGAACATATATTTGTGAGAAAATTAACAGTATCGCGGAAAATTCAAAGAATATTATTTTTTCCCAAAGTCATCAGTTGTCATGATTATTTAAATCTTCGGGCACTTTTCTTCAATAACAAAATGTCGGACATCTTATTTGATAAAACAATTACGATAAGTTAAAAGGGTATGAATAAGGTATGGTAGTGATGTATAAATAATTCAAGTTCCTAGAATATTGACTTAATGTTTGATGGAAGTTTTTTTGTGTCTCTCTCTCTCAAAAACTCGTATAATACGTAAACACATATTGAAAGTCGTTTAGTTTATCCGCAAATAATTTTTCAGAAGCAAATCCACTCACCGTCATGACAAACAATGGCGTCACGTATAGTAGCCCAAAATTAATCATGTCGAAAAGCTCCGAGTCGTATTTCTTCCTGTGAGATATGCATATGGTTTCAGTCTGCCCATCTTCCAGATCATTCGTTATTGTCTCCATCCAAATAAATTTGGGGGCACTGTAAATGGCGCTTGTTATCCAAACGCCCACGATCACCAGCTGTTGAGAGACGGCACAAAAATGTCGCATTATTATTCACTGGCATAGTTTATGCATGAAATTACCATACGCCACAAGATATTTATAAAAAAACAGATTTTTTTAAAACTTTATGACTCAACATAATTATCTTACAATATTAGCGTTATAAAAAATTTCATTTATTTTTTATTTACATCATGCAGATATCTTAGTTATTTTCTAAATAATAAGACTTATTTATTTTGTTTTTGCAGCCATATCCACTCCTAGTGTGTAATATATCGCTACAACAATACAACAGTAAAGTATTCGTCTAACGTTACGGTTATTTAAACAGAAACTTTGAAATACGACCTTGGTGAATATTACCTAACAATATCTCTGTGATATTGAAATACTATAATTGCGACATTACAATATAATACTTGTTTGTTTGATATTTATCTTACAAAGAGATATGAGGATACCAGTCACAATTCAATAATAATCCTCTTAAACTGTTTGATACCAAAAATATATAAGATTATACAAATCAATAAACAGCCATTATTTCGAAATCAAAATTTTTATAGTGTCGTTTTGTTACATTGATATAGCGATATAAACTTACAATTTTAACATATATAAATAAATATTTGGTTTATATGTAGTTCAACTGGTCCTTGATCCACCACTCAACTACTTTTTTTCGGATAGAGTAGGAATAGAATAATGGGACTATGCATAAAAAGTTTTTCACTAACCACTATCGCTGCGCTGTGGAACACAGTTCCATAAACCGATTATAAATTCAATCTACGAAATTGCCTTTACAGGTTTTCAAATGCATCCTATCACGTGTTTACTACACTGTAACGTATCTGATTTTACGGTTAAGTTCAAAAAGAGTACATCGAATTAAACATTGTAACATTAATAAAACAGACGACATACTTATGTTGCCGCGTTGTTACAAATAGATATTACACATATTAAAAGTTGCCCATTTACATAACAATGCTATTTAAATTATTAGGAAGTTTGTGTGTATTCATTTGTATGGTAAAACGCGCATGCAAACATGCAAGAATTTACCGATTTAAAACATGGGGAAAATCTGAAATGATTTTTAAAATCACAGAAACTAAAAAACAAATATAAGTAATTGAATGGAATCGAATACCTTAAATCTAGTAAATCAATGGAATCGCAAATACCGAGAATCATTTCGTTCAAGATTCATTAGTATTCTCTATCTGTTACGAATTTTCATTCGTTGGTTTTTTTAATAATGAATGATATGTTTTACGTATGCTCATCATTCAATATGTGTTAGTAATGGTAAAAGCAATGGGCAATACATCGATGTTTTACTCATTTGTTTTGCAGATTGTCTTGTTGAAACTAAAGTGGTAGGTAATCATGCTAAGCAGAATTTTTCATTGCCAAATTCATCATGATCATATTTCATGAAAGGTTGCTGCATCTAAGTCATTTTCTGTTTAAGTATGTTTACAATAATTCAAGACACAGGTAAAAAACATTTTTTGCGGAGAAAAATATTTTCATATATTTTTTAATCTCCATACCAAATTTAATGAAAGTTCCGCAATGTACTGAATGTAAGTTTCAGATTATTTAACTCACGATAAAAAAACCACTAAGAAGTTCGCAAACAAAATATGCTAATCAAATGGAGAAAACTTGGTCGGACTCAATGAACGTTGCCTTCTATCTGGCTGCATTAGATCTAGAGGTCTGCACGGGCCGAAATTTTAAGATTTCACCCGGCCCGAGCCCGAAGCTCATTTCCATAAATCTTACCCGAACCTGACCCGAGCCCGATATTTTTCAACCTTGCCCGAAAAAAACCCGCTTTTTACGACAATTCTAATAAAAATTAGAAATAATTAAAATTGACTCACCAACTATCGTGTGTGCAGTTTTGAAAAATACATTTTTTCTAAATTACTTACTAACTTAGTGACATAAATTAGTTACCAGTTCCCACTATTTTAATTGTTGTGTAAAAAAGCCCATTTCTTGCCGATAAATTTTAGAAAAATCTACTTAACAAATCGAATTGCGACCGATCGCAATAACCATTTAAGAAATACTGAATTCGGGATCATATTATGATATTTATCATGCGTATTGTACAAACTCCTCAACAGTCATTAAAAAATAATATAGTATTTAATGACTGCTGTCGCGAAGTCATTAAATTTATAACAATGTGTTCATACGAGAACATAAGGTTTTCAAATTACGAACAAGACGTCGAAAGAAAGATATATGATGTATTAAATTAAGATTTACGATAATGTTGAGCTCATTCGGAACTGGCCCGATTTTTGTTAGATTTTTTGTGTGCCTGGGCCCGATCCCGGCCCGGGCCCGAATCCAAACCCTCGTTATCCGGCCCGACCCAGCCCACGGGCCGGGCCGGGTAAGACCCGCGGGTCAAACACGAGCCCGTGCAGACCTCTAATTAGATCGAAGGAAAATGGAAAAAGGTAATGGATACAAAATCTTGGAATGCTACTCAAGGCGTACCATAACTTTGCTTCGTAGACTTAATAAGTTTTTTCAACGCGGAATAATCTTGAACCCCTGCGATTCCTAGTAATAATATAAATTAATTATAACCAATATTCGCGTATTATCTTATGACATGATCACTCTTTGTACAGTTATAATATCATAAAATCCGCTTATTTGGCAGTTTTGCAACAAATTATTCAGATATTTGTTGACTGAATAAAATTTTAAAACTTTATTTTAGATAAATCGAAGACTCTTATATTTGCTTCTGATGTAGCTATCACTCGACAGATAGCGATATGCCGTAACCCAGATCTATAATTTTTGGACTGCGAAATTTGCAGGGCTGTGGAGTCGGAGTCGGAGTCGTCGCGGCGATTTGGCGGGAGTCGTACTCGGAGTCAGAAATTTTGAAAAGTTTGAACTTTTTATTTTTGCATTTTATATGTCAAATTTGGCTTTTGGTCGCATTGATAGGGTTGATATTTAATTGAATACAGTGTGAATCACAACTTTTAATAGGAAAATAAGGGGGGAAAAATGACGATATTCAACTTTTTCCGTCGGAGTCGTGTTTTTGGTCAATGTTGGAGTCGGAGTCGTGGTTTTGGTAAATGCTGGAGTCGAAGTTGGACTTTTTTTCACCGACTCCACAGCCCTGGAAGTTCGACTGCATAACGGACATATTTTTCTCAGCAAACAGTTGTCAAATGGCTCATTTTTGTACAGTAATATTTTTTTTTTTCATTAGAGTTTGAAATATGTTACCTATTTTTGTAGTAAAAATGTTTTTTTTTGCCAAATGTAATGCGTAGTGTTTGATTTTTATATAATATTCATGAAAAATCATAACTCATTTATTATTTCTTATCATCTAATGAATAATTAGTTTAATCCCATAAGAAATTTGTTTTTGTCTTGGGGGACGATTTCTCAGTATTATAGTCTTAAATATAATTACAAACAGAATTTTGCCTTTCATTCATTCTCTAGCATCACTTTGACAGCAAAAAAGTTTAGCTTGAGTTAAATGGAAGAAATAAATGGTTTTCCTCAAATTTTAATTTAAGCCTGATTATTGTATATTCTTTTCGTGAAATTTTAAACATAAGAAATATTTAACGGGATTTTAGGCACATCTTTCTGTGCAAAGATGCTGAACCAATACAATTTTCTTTACGATAATCAAAAAGAATAAGCTTATTCTGTCAATTAAAAAATATACATATTTTCGTTTTAAAAAAATAGCTGAGAAAATCTTCATGAGCAGAACAGTAGAACAAATTTAAGATTTTAAAAGTGAAAAGCAATTTTCATGCGGTGAGATCTTCAGTAAACATTATGTTACATTTATTTAATATAATAGTTTTAACAAAGCACATCGCGGGAGAAAAACGTTAAAGAATATCATTTTTTAATCATGTCTGATACCAATGTGCAGTCATTTGAACCGTTAGTGGAGCTTATCTAAACAGTATTTTTTCTATGAGAAATGTGTGTTACTCCATTTCTTTAGAGCGTTGGGATGAAAGGGCAAGACTAGGTTATGAGTAGTGGTTTGTGGATCGCTTTTGCTACGCCCCGCTTTTAGTATCAGAAGGGTGGGAGAGGATTTTAGATGTTACAGACATCCTTGCCTTCAAACAAAAATCCATAAATAAATTGAGAATTAATTTAAGATTCCGTCCATACATAATTACTTTTGTGAAATTCCTTTTCAATTAATGTTATTATAATAACCACATGATCACCAGATCATGGAATAGGCAAGAATACTATATCGTATTAAAACATATGTGGTCAAATTAGATACTAAATAAATGATTTGTATAATTCAAATTAAATTACATAAAATAATTGGAACATATGTATGTATGTACATACCATACACATAAAAAAAATTCCAATATGTTTTTTTTGTCCCGATCTCACACAATCAGACAATAATATAATTAAGCAAAATACAACGTGAATAGTTTTGTATGATGAAAAAATATAAAAAATAATTTGATTATAATATTATAAGAAACTTCACTTACCCTTAATCTGGTTGGAGTAAGAATTTGTTTACACGTAATTGGATGTATGATTGCAAAGTATCGCTCCATACATATTACAACCAATATGAAAATGGATGCTGTATAGCTCAACGAATGAACAAACTGGTACATCTTGCATAAAAAGTCTCCAAACACCCAACTGTTGGAATATAAAATATTTTGTCATTACTAACATTTTTCGGGGATAAGGGTCATTTGAGTTCATACATAGCTTTTAGTGATATATAAATGTCATTTTTTCGAATAGATACGCTTTTACGACTTAAAAAAAATACAGTGTAAGCCATTAGTCGTAATTAAAGTTATTTTTCTAAGCTCTTTGTTTTTATAGTTTTTTCATTATGTTGAATATTTAAGCCTCACTAATTTTATAACTTGAATTAACCAAAATTGTACACAGTTCTATTTTTAATTGAACAGATGATTAAAAAACTTTGGTAATTTATATGAAGCTTATGTTATTATTGATAGTGAAATACGAATTGTATTTTACAAAAATTCGTTGCATTGATAAAATCTAATAAGCTAGATTTTTTTAACATTGATTTAATAAAAAGTTTCTTTTATGACTTTATTTGAAAAATGGCATTCTTTCAAATATAAACGGGGGGCACCAGTGGCTTTTTTAATACTGACTAAATATATTGTTTCAATACACTAAATAATCTGAGTAAAAATATTTTTTTTTTCATTTCTACAGCCATATTAAACAGGAAATTGCGTGAAACTGTCTCAAAAGTCTTGTCTTTAGTCAAAAGTTTTCTCGCTAAGAATCATGATAAAGTGTCACTTTCGTAGAATTTTAATCTTTTCCTTCACCCTCGATGTAGTAAATTAAAATGATTTTGTTATTTTACGTTGCCTAATTTGAATGTTGATTGATTACAGTAATTTGGTAAATGTACCTACGATAAAACTCATCACAATATCGAAATTCTTCATTGGCTGTTTTTGATGTTTTTTTTTAATTACATTACTGCTCAACTTAACTTTAAGACCTTCGTTGCAATGTAATGGACATTATTTGAAAATAAATCACTGATCAAATCAAAAGTTTAAGCATGTTTTGGAAGGTTACCAAAACTTTTTTCAATTGGATAAATAAACTTTTCAAGGAATTTATTTCATTCCCATAAGTGAGTGTCAACATTTTCGCATCCAATTTTCATCCAGCAAATTATTTTTAACTAAATTTAATCTAGTCAATAAATTAGTTATTTCACTGTTAATCATCAATCATGTCACCCTTCACCTTTTTTTAACAAATCCATCTTCTTTCTTTTAAAGTCTCTTATAGACAAAGATATTCAAACTAAATTATTATGTGGTTAAAATATGTATGCTGTGTACCTACTATTATTTTGTCATTTGTCAATTATTCATAGAATCAGATTGCGAACTTTGAAACTACCTATCGAAGATATCAAAAAACTGATAAATAAGCAATACTTATTTTAAACAAATTTAAGTTTGCTCAGCTAAATACAACAAACTTTGTATATCAACAATAATCTCCGCTTAAAGTTCGTTATTTACTACTACGATTTGAGAGAGTTATACTAATTAGAAGATTTGAAAGTTTACCTATGACAAGAATTGTTTAATGGTTCAAATACCAAGGTAGCTTTTAAAGTTAACTGGAAATAGTTTTACCCAAATCAAATAAATTGTGTCAAATAAAATGGTTTTTGTCTAAAATTATTCATCACTCCGTATACCGTTGAAAGATACGTAAAGTTTGATAGACAATCAATTCCTTAATATTCTTGTAATAGTGTTTATTTGAAATTGATGCTTATTCATTATTTCATTATTTCTATTGGAATCAATAAACGGCCTTGATTTAAAAAAAAATATATTATATGTTAATATTGTTGTTTTGAATTGAAATTTATTGCTTTTTTCCATTCCAACAATTTTAATCTTTTCTGTGTATTCCTAGAAACAAAGTCAATTGTAATTTAATGAAATATATTTGCCGTCAATACTAATTGAGTATTTACTGCGAAGCGTTGTGTTCATCAAATGCAAATTAGACGTTGAGTTAATCGAGTTTTTGAACGAATTAATCAATTTCCTCTCACCTTGATATTAAGTAGATTGATAGATTTTGGAAGACACAGAACACGCCGACACACAGATCAGCAAAGGCCAGATTAGCGAGGAAGAAATTAGTAATGGATCTAAGCCGCCTTGACAACGTCACAACCAGGATTACTAGGAGATTTCCTGTAACAATAACACGAAAATTATAATTAATTCATGAATAGTACACACGGAAAATTTCCTATATCCTTGCTCCTTTACATTACCTACTTGTATCATCCGTCGTATTCATCCGAAAAGTTCATTCTTAATTTAAATACTTTTATAACACTCTTTAAACACATGTAATTCTATACAATCAATAACAATGCGTAGAATATGGATTCAAAAAAACATGCGTTTTGTTTTCGCAAACCATACCTTTATAAATGCATGTTTACTCGCGATTTACAAAATAAATTCAGTGAATCATGAAAAGGAAAAAAACATTTTTTTCAATCTCCGCTTCGTAGATCATTTTAAATTTAAAATGCTATTTTTAAAACAGCAATGTCATAACAATTCGTTTAACTAGATTAACATGCTAAATATTCATAGTGGAATTCATCATTGTTGTACAAATATTCGACAGTCTACATCAAACAATTCAAAAATAATATCTCCGACCTTAACTGACGGCTATATGAATTAATTATTAAAAACGCTTGTATAATTTTATTATTATGCATACATTTTTTTTAAACAATTTTGTTTTGCGAGCCAGATATGTTTATTTGCATTAGATCAGCGCCACCAATTTTCCACCAAGTGTGGGACGTCATTTCAGATAGTTCAACCTCTCCAATCAACTGTATTATAATACAGTAGCTTATTAGGGGAATTTTTGCTATACAAACGTTTAAATAGAAGCTTATTTTCATGCTATGAAATCCACAAATACATTGTTACTGAAATTTGGCTACAATTTACTCACAATTTTGAAAAAGTTTTTGTTCCATAAAACCAATGTTTTTACCTTAAAACTACAGGTAAACTATAAATGTATATTATAGGCAAACATGTCATTCTTTGATTTTATCCTTATTATCAAAAACAGTTGTATGGTGAAATATATTCAATGAAAAAAAATGGAATCAATATAATAGTATACCATTTTTCAATGAACCAAAGCCGCAAAACCATAAAGAAGACTGTTTATAAAAGCTATGTTCTTGTTTACGAACCCATTCGAAAGCACAACAATCGTTGACTGGATACGATTTTGCTTATGACCAAATTTCCATTGTATAATCGTACTATTCCACGAAAACTTGTTCTTCACTTTATATTCAAATTTATGCAACTCTGTTATTATAAATAAGATCAATGGTTATATAATTAAACATTTAATAATTTCAAACGATTGGAGGAATCGAAATAAAATTTCTGACATTGATATTTATATATCTCAAATACCATTTTTGATAACGAATCATGTGTTTTTAACGTTTAATATTTCTCACTCTTAATATTACTACGATAACTTACTTTTTATGTCATTGAATTGATATCGGTTAAAACATGGATTCGATAATTCTGGGTCTAACTAGGAAAAAAAACGTTCATACCATTTCAAACATTAACGTGTTTGCTTAAAAATACTATGTTAGATTGAATTAAAAAACATCCTTGTTTATGATGGTAGCTAATTCAAAAGATGATGTTATGTCGGAGACTTTATATGGTTTTGGAACTTGAATTTGAAATATAATTCAATACCTTGTTTCTCAAAAGTTTTTTTTTAATTTTATTTGACAAAATAAAGATATATAATTTTTAGCCGTTAACGCTAGTGAATGTATTTGGGTAAATTATGGATATATGGTCACGGGACAGAATTTTTGTAAAGATTTATGAAAAATGAAATGAATGTAAAGCTTACGATTTTTTTTGAAATGTTTCGTATTTAATTTTAAATTTTTTTATAATAGAAGATCCTAAAGAATACTTCATAATAAGTATGAAATCGAGTATAAATTTTTTTGAGCTTAGCTTGAGAAGATTGGGATTCTGTCCCGTGACCATATATCCATAATTTACCTGTCTTTGTGCAATTTAAAGAAATGCATTTAACCTATTAAGGTGTTCACTGTCAATTCTTGGTGGAATGGCATTATAATAAAACATTTTTATGACTTTTACCACATAAAATTTATTGGACCGGTTTCGCTCATGGCGAGCATTTTCAACTGATAATAAATACAACAAAACAGTGAAAAATGTTTTATTATTTTTATTAAAATGCATTTAACTTAAGTTACAGGGTATTTATTGATTGAGTTGGCATTTACTTGGTAGAACTACATTATAATACGATGAGAAAAATAAAAATGTATTTTAAAATGTAAGCTCGATTGGCATAGAAAATCAATTGCACTCCCGACCATTTCAAGAGCTTTTATTTTTTGTTTCCAGCACCATAGATACGTACGTGTAGAGGAAAGTAGTGAGCTACGAAATCGTTTGAATAAAAACATGCAAAACACTGTATTTGTCTGTATTTTTTTTTTAAATTCCATAATATTATCACTATCTATTTTGAGGAATCTATTATTCATATTCTTGGTACTGACAAAGTCCGACGTTTACACAAAAAAATATTTTACTTTTATTAGAGAGATACTTACTTAGTAGATCCTATAAATTTTGAAAAATAAACTATTTTATAAATTCAAAGTACCGATTCTCATAGTTATTTTAACGTTATTAATTTGTCAACCTTAAAAGACTGAAGTTATTAGACTAGAATGAAATATGCTGGTGACATAAAAGTATTTTTAACTGCTCTTGCAAAAGGATTCGAAATAAAATTAAATGGCTCATAGCAATTACCACGATTTAAAAAAGGAAAAAAAACGGATCCCTCTAAATAAAACAGTAATAAATTTATCCAAACTGTCCTCAGCACTTTTGTATGAATATTCATTTATTCGCTTTGATGTGCGATAACACTTAGAACAATTACAAAAATTGTATTTTTAATGGACTTGAAAGATAGTGACTTTACAAAATATATTTACCGTTGTTCATCCACCGGAAAGATAAACATCCTATCTCTCGTCTCTTCTTCAACACATGCTAAATTAAAATGAGGGATAGTATATTATCGCCCTATAAAATAAAAAATTTAAAGAACATGTTATTTTTTGATTTCTATTTTTTATACAACACAAGTCAGGTACTCTAGATTCAAAACGTCGTTGAAATAGAGTGTTTATTTCACTACAACAGGCAAAATGTAGCATCCATAAGAAAACATTTTGTTTTGCTTAAAATCGATTAATACAAAACAACCTTAGTTAAAATCTGCTAATATTGATTTATTTAATCTAGTTCCACCCTTTTTATGAAGATCTGAACGATCCGCTCATCATGAGCATTATCTACTGATTGGCTTTATTTTTTGAGGTGAATTGATGAAATGCGTAAATTGTTTTAAAACTTTCGTGAAAAGTTTAAAATTTCTCATAATAAAATCAGTTATTGAGAGCTAGTGAGAATTCCTTACTGAAACGTGAACAGTCTTCATCATTTTTTGTGAAAAGAAGTACGATCACATAATAAACCAGCGTATTTTTTATCGTTCAGCTACATTTCTAAAATAAAAAAATAATACATTTCAAAAATTAATTTTTGTTTTACATAATTTATAAAAAACCAAACCTTTTCCCAAAAGAATTCTCTCGCCGTAAAACAATGCACAAGCAAACCATTTCCGGAATCTAAGCATCCAAACATTTTACCTGTGCGGCTATGCTCCAATTCACGAAAGCTGACACACATATTCGGTATCACCATATGCTACTCCGTAGCTTTGCATACATCGTTTTATTTTTAATGTGTCCGACCTATAAATAATAGACTGGCTTTATTCTGCTGAATATTATCCTCTTTAAATGGGCTTAAGTCATTTCTGGTTGACCATTTTAGTTTGACCTGGAGACATATACTGATATAAAAGAGATACACCGAATTAACTTAATACATTTTTTGCATTAATTATTTTCTACATAAATTGAACCATGTAAACTTACATATACTCCACAACATTGGGATATTTCCAAAAACTATAAAAGTTTCAGCTTTCCGGGTGTAGCATATTGCAGGAAGCTACGTTTCTAGGAATACAATGTTTTTAATCAAAATTTTATATTCGATCATTTTTCAGGAAATTTTAAAACAGATATCATTGAATTGTTGCAAACTATTCTTATTAGTTTTTAGTGATTTTTGTTTTATATATGTAATTCAAATATATTTCAAAAACTTACTGAATGTTTTCAAACCAAATGAAGAGCTATTACTTTATGTGCTTGTAGTTTTTCTTGTCTGGTTTCTAGATAATTAAATATGAAAAGTAGCACGGAAAACTATTTGTAGTATTATTATAATGTTTCAAGTACCACAAAATTACACCATATTTCAGAGTTGAAATTTTTGGAGTTTATACTTTTTATCATTGTATAGATATTTTAGACTATTTTTTTCGGATATCGATTTGCTGGAGTATTATTCCTAACGCACGTTAGCTTCAAAGCTCTTTTCGTCTCTGAGTTTAATTTGATAGTTAATTTACATTCCTTTCCCATCGTTTCTGGCAGAAGAGCGTGATGAGATCGCTGTAGTGGAGAGAAATTTAAAGTGAAGCCAGTTCAAGAGGTAAGCTTATGCATTTATAAGTATAGTTAATACATATTAATTTTCCATACCATACTTCCCATACCCACACATATACAAATGATTACAAATGTAATTTACCCATACATAGATACATGCATGTGACCGTACATCAATCACACTGAGAGGTAAGCCGTAGAACTCATTTTTGTGATGCGAGACGAAGTATTTTTTTTTGTTGAGTTATTGTTTTCAACGTTTGGAGGTTCATCGAGAAGAACCGTCCTCAGTCTTAAGTGATTCGTACATGCTTTTTTGATATAATTATACATGTAAGAGATCCTAGGGTTACAATGATGACCCACTGTCCTGTGAAACTTTTGAGAGATTTTTTGAACGAGCAGTATAAAAGGTATTCTAAAATCTATGAATAACAACAAATTGCGCACAGCTTAACATATTTGGCGTAATGACTTATTTGAAATAGTGGTGTGAAGGGAAACTTTTGTATCATCTCTAATAAAAAGCGATATTCAAATATTATGTATTAAGTTTTATATGATTAATATATTATCAATCTGAGTAATATCAAAGCGATTCTGTCATTAAGTCGATACTCTAAATTTCCTTTTCAAAATTAATCCAAAAATTTGTCAGTACTTCTATTCTTCCGGTAATTTTTTCATCTTTTAAATTAATTAAAAAACTTATAGAATATTAGCAGAAAATTAATTTTGCCAAATATTTCTGTGTCAAAGGAACTTTTCTTTGTGGTTGTTAATTATCCATTCTTTGATCAGGTCACTAATTAACTTTTTAGTACATATTTTCAGCTATAAATATTATAATATCTACTTGACGGCATTTTTAATTGTGGAACTTATTATTTCTTTAACTACGTCCGTTTGCAACGTATACTATTATTGACTCCCAATATAACACAACTCACTGGCTATTATTTAGTCAGCCAACAAACATATCGTTGTCGGGTGGGTTAGGCATAGAACAGTGGTGATAGCAAAGAATCGTGGTAAGCTTATCGCTCTTGTTATGCCCCGTTCTTAAGATCGGGTAAGTGGAAATGAATTTAGAGATCACAGACATGCTTTTGAATCCAAATCTATTTTTGAAATTATTCTTACGATTATTCGATTTAGTGTACACGACGCCGACGATGACGACTGTCGTATTAATATAACGAAATAGACAAAGGCTTAGTGGGAAAAACTTTTAATCAACAAAAATATTTGATCGTGTGATTTAGGTACTTACCAAAAAAGCAACAACAGAACACGAGCGTGTACAAAGTAATGAATATCGCTCGTACGTCCGTTCTGTCAAATATGTATTCATTCTGCTCCAATATCATGGAATTGTTTTCCATGTTGAAAGTGCTGTTTTCATCAAATTCTGGAGTCATTGTTTGAAGATACGGAAATTTGAGCAACAACTCACTAGAATTCGACGTCATGTTTATCATCATGACTTTGACAGCGCGTTGATTATAAAAAATCTTCAATCGAAGGCAGTTTAAATAAACTTGTATACATTCACTAGCGCAGCGCATTCAACATTTTAAATGAAGTTATTTTTCAAAAGTTTATACGAAATACAAATTATTTAAGTATTTTCTTTTATATGTTTATTCTATTCCGACAATTTCACTCTGATTTTCAATCTCAATCCCTGTAACAAAAGAAAAATATCAATAAAGCCATGCATGTCAATTAATTTTCATTTTAAGTTCATTAAAAATAATCGTCACACAAAATAATAACAACTACAAAACTTCATTCCAAATACTACAATATTTGTGAGAAAATCCATATTGAATAATTACTATTTTATGAACTCAATCACACGGAATCAAAACTTTTATTGCTTAACCTTTCCTTTACGGTCCCAAAAATATCATCCTATCCGGTACAACGCTTCAAGCAAAGATGGTTTTTTTTATTGTATCTATGATATATGTAAAGATTTATCACCACACTGGATCATATGTGTGTTTTGAGACCGTAAAAGAAAGGTTAAATAATAATATATTGATTGATATTTTCAAATCGTGTTTTCAGGCTCCAGTTTTGATACGGTTTACCATGTCACTTAATATGTATTTTTTTTGCTTTTCTGTAATAACTTTTAACAAAAAATATTATATATTGAAAACAAAATGATTAGCATAGTAGGTATATATGTTTTCAAAACAGAAATTGCTTTGAATCATATAAACTAAATTTAGGTTAATTTAAAATTTTAATTAAATTTGATTATTCCACGTATCCATAAGCAGTAACACATACGTGGAATAATCAAAGTAATTTTATATTTAAATGAACTTCCACAAATTTATCGCCGAATCCATCGAAAATATTAAATATAGGATGTATTCTAATGTAATTTTATTTAAAGTTTTAAATACTAATACCGAAATCAAAAACATTTCTGTGTATACTTGAATGGTTAATGGAGCAAAAAAGGTTTTTTATAATCTTTAAAGTTATAAATAATAAATTTCACATAGCTCGGACATCCTAAATTTATGATGGTGGAATATAAAGTGTCAACGTGAAACGAAAAACGTTGTTAGGTTATAATTTTTTACTGCCGTACTTTAAGAGAAATGCAAAGTCGCGATATCTTGTTTTTGTATTTTTTTCAACAACAAATTGTGTCACACTTAGGTGAAAGCATCTTTAATTTACGCATTAAGTCCAAGAATTTTGGCTTTTGTAAAAACTTTTTGCGTTCACGATGTTAAAAGTTTCTCAATAGACAGAACCTTAATGATTTCCTCCTTTACTATGAAGCTTTATTTTAAGATAAAGATTCCCTATAGTCGTGAAATATTTTTATGTTTCATTCAAAAGAATAGCCAAAACTTGCTTCTTTGGTAAAAAAATCTTTCAAGTATATTCCCTTTCAAAATATTTTTAATATAACTCTTTAGTGAGAGATAGTGAGTGGCCTTATATTTTCTTTTATTCCTATGCCTACTGGTGTGTGGATAGTATTGTATAGAAAAAAATATCAATTTATAAGTTTCACAAGAATATATGAAAAAAAATATTATATAGCTCTTTCAGTAGACCCTTTATAATTCTAATATAAGTTTTTAATCAAATACCAACTGAGTCAATTTAAAAATTAATTGACTTATTATAATTTAATATAATGCCTTTCCATTTCCACCAAGTATTGAAAGTCGACACATTAAAAGTGATGTTCAAAATCTTTTACGTTTAGTTCATCGAATGGAAAATAAACTTAAGAATTTAAAAAATAATAAGATCGAGAAACACTTTTTTTATGTTTAACTTTACAGAATTATGTGTTTTATATTTTATTTGCGTTTTACAAATATAATTTTCAATACTCAATTTGCATGCAGGAATACTATTAATTAGGCATCGCTGTGTAGCATAAACTTCACGATAAACCATTTCAGAAAGATCGTATCCCACACTATAAATGTATTTAATTTCCGACGACATTTTAATTCTTTTCCGCTGTATTTGAAATTGTTTGAATTTTACTGATATTACGTAGAACATATGTAGCTGCAAAATTTTATACAAGCATTCTCATGTTATAGAATAATTATTTTTGACATAGTGGCATGCTTTTTTATTAACAGGTTATACAATTAACAAACAAGTATTCAATTTTTCATAAAATTTTCATTAACATTTACACATATTGTGCTTAAAAAACACTGTTGATCAAAAAATAATTATTCTAGTCTTCGATTGTGAATCAAGTTATCAATTATATTTTCAACACATTTTAATTTATATAATAATTACATTGAATTCACATAAAACGTGGGTTTTCTTACGAAAATGAATGTTATTTGACAGTTGTAAGCAAGAAGATAGTAAATGTTATACCATAACATTAATTTAAAATATCCTTCGAAACAATCACAATTTGAAGTCAAGAATCTCTTGTAAAATTTACATATACAAATATATGTGGGTATATCAATGAAAATATCTTTGGTGATTTACTTCTTGTCTTTATATTAAGCAATCAAAAAGAAAGGAATTTGAAACAACCACTATTATTATACGACATTTCAATTTATTTGAGAAAAATCTGGGCCAAAACAGTTATCAGCCTTATTGGTGATTGTTTTTATGAAATACAATTTACAATCAATGGCATTGTGATTCGTATATATTTGAGTAACTGTCGAATTAATTTGGTATATTATTTACTCCCGTTTTTTTTTTAAATCCTTATATTTATATAATATAATGTTTACATATAATATTATAATTGTTTCATACTTCTGAGTGTTAAATAAGACATTCAGTACAATTTTGGGTGCGTACCAAGTAATAATAAAGTTAATGATTTTCATATACATAATACAAAGAAAATAAATATCTACGTTTTCATTTTTTTCACATATTATTTATTAAAGAAAAAATTCTTATTTTTAAGCATGTACTCGTTGTTTTTAACATTTACTTTGCTTTCCAATAAGTTACATTTAAAGTGTATAAATCATTCAAAATATCTTAAAAAATAGGAAGGTTTCGATACAACGAATAAATAAAAAAAAATCCAAAATAGCAAAAAAACAGTTACATAGATAAGTTGAATCAGGAAGTTGTTTTCTACCATATTTAACATCAAATCAAATGCAGAGCTGAATGTTTTTCATACTTAATTTACATTCCAGAAACGGTTTTATATAAAAAAAAAACGTAATTAATTTCTTGGAATAATTTTTGTAATATGTAATTGAAGAGTATTTTACATATTAGATTTTTTTTAACAATAATTGTGACACGTAGATACTTAACCGTATGAAAAAACGAAGAGCATTCAAGCATATGTTGAAAATCAAATAAATATTTATACAAATCATAAAAAAATGGATGGATACTTAAAAGACTTATTGAACTCCGTCTCTCTGTTCATAATATGACTAAGGCTCTGAATTCATAAATCGATAAATAATCAATGTTTGCCTTTGGGGTATTCGAAAAAATGATACCTGAAATATTTTTTTATTCAGCGCTATAGTTCACTCAGATACGACGTTTTTCAAGCATAACACATTAAATAAAGCTATGTAACAATTACGATATCTTATCTAAATGACATTGACTTAAACATTTAGAAGCAACAAAAAAACCCTACGTTAGGTGAACCGTTTTTATAAAAATACATTTATCATTTTTTCGCTTGACATTTATAAGGCCTCACAAATTTAAGCTTCCGACGGATTCAGATCATGATATGGTTGAAAATTCAAAGGCAAATATCTTTATTTACAAAATTCACATTGCGTCTTTTTAAATTCTTACTTTTATAACATAATCAAAATGGCAATATTTCTTCAGTATAATAGCTGCAACTTTGTTTTATTTAGAATCTCGTGATCTTAAATTTCAATTTGAAAAGTTGTTAATTAAACTGATATTTCCAGCGTAAGAAAATAAAATTTTTGGTCAGAAATGAGTTGATTTTTTCAAGTAACAAGCTTTAAAATGTCATGGAACTTTAAACCATTATTAGATTTAACTATTCTTGATTTATTTTTTCCAGCCAATTTTCTGTTTGTTCAAAACTTTTAAATACGTGACTACAGGTATTTGGCAATTATAAACACTTATATAACTGAGAATGTTCCAGTCTATTTCAGACGATCGTTCAAGATTTTCGTTATTTACATTTTTCAAGATTTTCTGTTTCCATATTTCAAGATTTTCTCAGTTTTGATTTTACACAATTTTCAATTAATTTTGATTTTTCAAAATTTTCTATAGTTTACAAGTGACGTTTGGGACGCATATTTTCGAACGAAGCAATAAAAAAAATAAGCGCTTACGGTAAATAATTTCGATTTAATTTCACTCACATTGATCGACATCGATGATAATAGTGTAAGATAAAATTTCAAAAGACATGTGCGGTTTACTGTTTGGCTTTTGCCGATTGTCTATGGTACGACACGCGCGCCACCTGTAAGATAATTATACTATGCCTATAACCTTCACACAAGTAATAAGTTTTATCGCAATCGGATGAAAGGTATTGCAACGCATAACATACAAACAAATATTGATTTTTATATTTTAGATTTGATTCTTACACAGTTATTTGTATTTAGGTTTGTTTTATTCTAGTTTGAACGGTTGTGATACAAAAATAGTCTTAAACAATTATCTATTATTCTTGATGAACTTAATACTTTGCTGTTTTAATGGAGTTTCACTAAGTAAAACCATACAATTACCTCGTTACTTTAACATTATATGACTTTCAAACAACTTTTACAATCAAAAAACATTTCATACTACGAAACATGTATTTATAGTCTACTCCTGGCTTAAACATGAAAAGTTTTCAAACCAGCAGGATGAAAGATTTCTTGAATTTTTGTTTTTGTTTTTCAATCACTTATCGCTAATTTACCTTCTAATCAAAATTTTTTGACACTTTTTGTCTAATCAAGATATTTATTTGGTCACTTAGGTATTTGGTTTTAAATATTTTTTCAAACGTAATATGTACACCAAGTCTGTCGATTAATTAAAATAACATTTATCAAGCACCTCACTCATCGACTTAATTAAAGCTGTAAATATAAGATGTTTATAGGTATCCTTGTAATTTAAAAGATTCAATTTAACTTTTAACTTATCTCTGTGAAGTTTACTCAATAGAAGCTAATTGTTTCTCATTACACGAAACTTACGTTCTAGGGCGTTTAATCGAAAACAATTTACAAAGTTTTCACACAGTTTGTCTATTTTAAGACCATGCCATACATTCAAATAGATAACAAGTTTTCTCACAGAAAATATTCTTAGAATTTAAATGAATTGGCTTCTTAAAATCACTTTTTTATGAATTGTAATCAAAAACATAATACTTTTGTATATAATACTATCTGATACAACAAAACACACACACGACTTGAATTAACCTGCCAACAACAGAGCTATTACATAACCCATAGGTGAGCACCGCATCCATTAATTTGCTGATTTTCTGTGCGAGAAAATTTATTGTCACTGGACATAAAATTATTGATACTTCCATTATGCTTTTGCAATGTTATTTTAATTTGATTATCACAAACATGGCATTTTTGTCCTCCCATGCGATACTGGTTGGTACATTTGTATAAATAATGTTTGGAATATTTTATTTACTGTCGACTTTTTTTGTATTTACTTTACATGTAGGATTATTATTAAAACCACGAGTAATGTGAACGTAAATTTTCAACAATTACAACACATTTTTAGTACTACTTTCTGACCACTCTCAAGTGATATCAGTTGATAATGCTCGCCATGAGCGAAACCGGTCCTGATGAAATAAATCTCATGTGGAAAAAGTACTAAAAATGTGTTATTATTTTTATTAATATATATTAATGTGAAAGTAGTAAAAATATGTTTATTTTATTTTTAAATAATGTATTTTCACCAAAAAGTGACTGTTAACTTTAAAAGCTCACATATTACAATAAAATTAAAACTGTTTTTTATAGTAATCAACGAGTCTACGTTGTTGACCAAAATTAATTGAATAAATATTGACATTTGTTTAGCATATAATATATCATTTCCTACTCCTACTAAAAGAAATTCATAAATAAAACATCGTAAAGAAAAATCTCTTATTTCATTTTTTTCCTCTTTTAGGAAAATTTGTAAAATAATACGCACGGCAATGATTTAAGGAATGAAGAAATATGAACACCCATCTGCAAAAATCTGATCTTTTTCGCAGCATAGGCGGATTAAATGTTTTCTTAATAAATTATCAAAGAAAATGCCACAAAGTCTATCAGTTAAGCATGTTAATTTATGTGAGTGATGCCTGACTTCAAAACCACCAAAAATCTTAAGGCGAAGCTTTAAATTTGAGTAATATTTCGAGAAGCTTGGTTTCCACTTAACGTTTCTAAGCCTAAACTACGAGGATTAGCAATACTGGATGATATTAAATTAACGGAAACACTATGAAACTTCATATTAATGTTGCAAAGATTATGTTTAAATTGAGGATTAAAGTGAAGGATACAAATTTAATACAGTAGAGACAATATTAAGCAAATAAGCATAAATTAACAATTGTTAATCATTAATTTTGTACGATATTAGTTTTGTTAATCAATCAAATAATAGCCATACGCAGACAGATACCGATTTTGATTTTACATTAATTGGTTACGTCATCTATGTTTCGAATCCCCAAACAGCAATAATCATTAATTTTTCGATGGGTTTTTGAAAAATTCATGTATGTTTGTTATGCTTTTCCCTGCCTGCTTCAATCCTTTACTGAAAAATATGCTTATAGTGAGAGGCATAAATTTACTACATGTCTTTTCATGTCCACATTTTTTCAATGTGTGGAATTAATTTTGTAAATGAACAATTTGTTTTATTTTTTGTTCAATTCATAAAAAGATATAAAGTAACAAATTTTGTTTTTTAAAAAATCAGACGATAAAATGATAGAAATAAAAAAGTTCGTCGAATACTCAAAACCCATTAAAACAATTAACCCACTTCCAAAACCTAGGGCAAAGTAGGACGACGATTATCGTTAAAAATGTTAACGGTTTCGATTATTATCTTCGAGGATTTATTGTTTTCGCTCGAGTGCTTAACTTTTTATTGGAATCGAATCGAGTGCGTTTCTCGTTATATTATATAACAAAAGAATAATTCCAGATAGTCGTTTCTCGAAACGCAACCCAACCGTTACCAGATAGACCCTTGATAACATATCATGACTTTTTTACTTAGTAACCAAGTAAAGTTCAGCAATAAAAATTCATTCATAAAATATTTCGGTTTTTTTGTGTTTTAAGTACTTGTTACGATTTACTTTATTTAAATATAATGTCTCCTTTCAATCTGCAGCATATTAACTTGCAATAGAGTTTTAACATGAGTTCTTCGACGAGAACTCATCGGTTTACCTTTCTATCCAATTGAAAATTCAAGCCGTTTACCCCGCATCTGAGAAAACCAACAGAATCAACACACTGATCAAAGAAAATTATTCTGCTGAAGGTATTTTATAAGTTGGTTTAGCCATAAAATTTTCAATTATTTTCTTTCAGTTTTCTCGAAGAAAATGTGAAAGATTTGATGGATATCTTTTGAATAATTGAATTTATTTGTAAATTCTTAACACTGCCTTGCTTGGATATTATAAAACTTCAAAACAAAAGGTTTTTTCATTATTGTTAAAAGCTTATTTAATATAAAATTCAATATCACGTTTCCTTGGTGATTGTAGACAAATTCCCAATTACTTCGCAAATGAACAAAAAATAATCATTGTTCACAGACCTATGTTTTGTTTCTTATTTCGTACATGAATATGTTCATGACTTTACTTTAAAAACAAATAATGGCGCCTATGATATGTTGAACTGAGATGTTTCTAAACTAAATTACACGTTTAGATTTGACACGTGGGACCAATATTATATTATAACCCTTTTAAGCTCTGGTTTTCAGGTTGGCAAGATGTGTTTTATTTGAACACGTGCAAGGAAATTTTCTATTATAGATAGTGTATAATATAACAGTATGGGTTGGTGGGTACTTCAAAGATAATTAATGTGAATATAATTTTAATATTTTCATATTATTTTATAAATAATACGATTATAATGTGTGATTGTTTTACTCACAATTTATTTTTTGGCAGCACTTAAAGTAAATCTTGACATGAACTAAAAACCTTGCTTTTGTACCGTGGTTTTACAGAGATTTACGATTTACAAGTTCTTGACTTCACATTTTTATTCCATTTTTATACTAATGTCTTCAAATATTATTATATATTTTTTCATACAATTTTTTGGCGTTATCATTTATTATAAAAGCACTTACGTCAATTCTAAACGATTCCAATGACATCTGTGAATTTTCACATTTCTCAACACATTATTCACTGTTATTGCTCGATCGAATATTTTGTGTTATTGGCCTGGTTCTACAGTTTTATATCACTTAACAATATCGGGATGTTTTATTACTTTACATCTCGTATAATTCCAGTATGGTTCAATCTAGAGTTATAATAACTGTACATGGCCGGAGCTCTTCAATTAATAGCAACGATGAAAGGGTGTGTGGCTTGGAACTGGGTCATAATTTAATATAATGATATATTATACCAATCTACATATGTATTTGTATCATAAAACGTTCTATCAGACACGTCAACAATGAGACATTAAAATGGTTCCTTAATAATAATATGATATTAATATTGTCATGTAAAAATATCAATGTATTCAATTCCACAAAAATTATATGTTGTAGTTATTAGTTTTGGATTCATGCTTTCACATATGTTTTTGATTTGTTTAGTTTAAGTATATATATATGCTACCTAAGAAGTGATATAATATGACAATGTGAAGCCATAATGTCTATAAATCATTTTTTATCATCATTGTGTAACTGATCCCGCCAAAAAAATACTAATCCAATGCCAATTAAATAAATAAAAATTGTATGTCAGTATATTTTTATAATTTTAACAATTTGTTTTAACGCTAATTTTATTGAATGGCTGCAGTTTTAATTGGTTAAAATACTTAAACGATTCCCAGGTTGTATTATTTTTCCAAATATATTGTTAATAATTCTTCTTGAACGTTTGTTTAACGAAGCGTTAAAAAATGTAATGTTTTCTGAAACTTAAATAATTCAACTCCATAAAAAATTTCACAAAAATATTAATATTTTTCCGTCAAATATAATACATAAATGTTAAAACAACGAAATGTAAGAATTTGAATCTAAAAATGTTGAAAATTCGACATTGAAATAAAAACTAATGGATATTACCTACATATTTCAAAATAGTTTTTATTTAGCCACTAAATAAGATACCTATTTAGCTTAAAATAGTTATCTCGAATCGTTTTTATAAGAGCAGCTGAAACAAAAACAAATTTGTCTTTAGCATACAAACTTTTAAGTCTACTAGGTCTTGATACAAAAAGTTCAATTCGTACTTCTGTTTTTTTAAAATCAATTTCGAATTGAATAAATCAACAACAAAACCTACTAAAATTCGATTCGAGTTCGAGAGAAAATTGATAAATAAATAATATACGTAACATTACAGTGAATAATTTAATTGTTATATATTTTTTGTAAACGATGCAAAATTATCTCATGATATGAATACTTTAGTAAAAGACATGTTTATTTGTCTACCATGCCCGATTTTGATGATGCAATAGGCTCAAACTTTTAATTTAATCATTTATGATGACAATATAACGCGTTTACCGCTAGGTATCACAGCGAAATGTTTTCATAAGATTATTAAGTAGGGTATGTCAAACCCAGGTTCTGCTCAGTAAGGAAGCTGATCCTTAAATTCTGGAATGTAATTTGCCGAGATACAAAGATTACATTATAAGTCCCCATATTGTTTGTAACTGCTAATAAATATTTCACGAAACTATTATATGCCTTTTTGCAACGTCCCTAACTTTAAGCGGTTAATGAATTAATTATCCGATTTGCATACTCGGTTATTATTAGTAAATTTATTTTACAAAAAAATATATTTTAAGAAGCATGCAGAAAAATAATCCTGCATCAGAACTTAGAATATACTTTAATAAGCACATGCCATCTATTCATATATGAATTGTGAAACGATTCAAGGTAAGAATATCTATTCAAACCTCTTGTCATTAAAATTATGTATTGTATTTTTTTATCAATATGGCTTGTTCTTATTGTTAGTATGTAGTGTGACAAGGCGAATAAATTTTAAAACCAAATTACTTAAATGTATGATCATACGGAACCGTCTTTCATAAAGTGTATAGTTTCGTAAATAACATTTCGAAAAAAAAACATTTTTATTTGAACGGGCACTAATGCTGAAATAATTAAGCCATATCAAATAAACATACTTACCTAATTAATCTTTTCGATTAAAATCTCCTTCAAAAATCTTTGGTATTTTATCTTGCATGTGCAATGTTAGTTAATTCCTCAACAATGACTCAAATAAATTTAGTATGCATTGCATTGCATTGTGCATCAAGATGTGACTGTTATCAAAACTGTTATTGGATGCAAAGAAGGTGTGGAATTTACAGAGAGAATTAAATGTAAATCAAGTATTAAATGCAATTAGTATCAGTAGTAAATTCTTCAAAAATATTTAGGTCTATTGGACAAAACTCAAACAGAAAAAAACTTCGTGTGGCATGAGAACATTTCCGTAAAATCGCAGATGTTTACAATGCGACCAAAGATTTTTTTACATAAGTTCCACTGTATATAAGCTTTAATTGATATGGCAAAGATTATTTTTCAACCATTGCAAAATTGGACTCCTTGTTTTATCCTCTAAAATGAAATTCATCAGATCTTATTGGTGCACTATTTGTACAATATATATTTTTATGACTTTCTTTTATGCCACAATTAAAGTTAATATGTACTTTTTTAAAAAATAATTTCCTTTTATTAAATCATATTGAATATGTCTCAAAAATGTATAAATAATTTAAATACAATTTCATTACTCGTATTGAACGGCTTGGCAGAATTTATAAAAATATTTGAGCAACGGTTATGCGAGAGTATATTATAATATATTCAGTTGTATGAGTTATCTGTTCATAACTCATTATAAATGATTCTGCAAAGAAATATAAATGCACTGAATTACATTACATACAAACAACTAAAATTACACAAAAAACATGAATAGAATTCCAAATGGAGAGATCAACCGAAAAACATATTTGACATTTTTACTTATTTAGGAGCTAATAAATTTGCATAGTACAATTTGACAATATTTCTGAAAAAAATGAGGATCGGATTTTATCATTTTCCATATTATGGTCTTTTAAATTATACCTTGAGTTATTTCAACCGAAATAATCTTCCTCTCAATTTTAAATAACATCGTTAAAAATAAGCTTTGACAAAACATGCAGAAATGGAAAAATAATAAATTTTGGCGTATTTAATATTTTACGATTTTGGAACAGTAAACTTAAAATTTTATGCGAGTGAAATAAGAGAATTCGTGTATTAGAAATAATGTTTTTTGCCAGAAGGAAGACAAAATTATACCAATTTGTTTTTCACGACGATCTCGGTTTGGATGATCCCTCCGTTATTGACTCTTTATATTTATAATACATTCAAGATACTGTCATATTAATACTGTGCATACCGGATATTAATTTTTAGCCTTCTATGTAATTCTGATAAATTATTTCTTCAAACAGTTCAATACATTGGATGAACAATTGAGTCTTGATAAACTGATAAATAGAAACATTAGAAAAATATCAAATTCTTTATCTTCTAATTATCATTGTATACAAAACAATGGAGCCCCAATACAACTACATGTCTTCTTTTTTAATTTCTTTTCTTTATATGTTATATGCTTTGTTTAATAATCAAGTCTTTTATTTTTATCTTTATGGAAAACTATTGTGTTACTTTACACGTTTGTGAAGAGTTATAATAAACATAAAGTAAGAAATAATCTTTTCAGCCCGTGTCATGGATCCAAAAACCCAAATAAAATTTTACATAAATAACCCTCAAGATTTCTAGAGATTTCAAGTTTATTTCAGTTTAGTTTACTTTCCTATTTATTAATACTCGAGTAATATATTATAAAAGGGGCTATACATATATCATATTTAACTGAAAGTTCTTATCGATCCAAATATGTTAATGAAATATTACATGTTATGTCTGCCAATATTTCTTAATAATGATAGAAGAAATGATGCAACCATTCAAAAATATTTGCCAAGGAAAACACAATGGCACATTGGGAAAATATCATTCAGCTTTATATTGACTTTGAATCAAGTAGTGGTGGCTTTATAGAAAATCTTTTTATTTTATTATATATTGTTTATTACTTCACAATTTGAAAGAAATGGTTTATTCAAAAGATCATGATCAGAAGTATTATATACCGCAAATTGTATAACGGAATATAGGTATGATATTCGCCAATAAATAAATTGGGTGGCATTTAAATAGTTGAGCTTTTTACAAAATTTTACTCAAATTAAAATCTTAAATATTTTTTGAATAAATTTAATAAGAATGCGTACTTTTTTTACAGACAAAGAAGCCACTGCTTCTTAATTAATCACAAATATTTTATAATACCGCAATGGTTTGTGTAGAAATATTCAATCTGCTTCACATTATAAATTTTATAATCTCTAGACTATGTGAAAAACTTTCTTATTCAAATATGAAATTTGAAAATTTATTGTGTTTGACTTCTTGTCATTTTTCTCTCGCTCGAGCTCGAGCTCTTTCAACAAAACGATTACAAAGCATTCCCAAAAGTTCAGTTGAATTATAAAAGGTTTTAATTTACCAGTCTTCTTAAAGTTTTAACATACCGCCCAACATTTAAAATTTATATCCTTTATCTGTTAGGCTAACATTGTAAGATTTGTTAGAAGCGCGGTCGAGATGAGAAAACATCTCTTGAGACACATTTATTTTTTGGTACGCTCACTTTATCTCAATTAAAAGTGGTATGAATTTTTCATAATTTAGACATTCTTTACCAGAATCAATGAAAATTTAAACGAAGACACAGTAGGAGTGGTATGGCATCGGGTTAATATGCAAACGATAGGGAGCTTTCATACTAGCTCAGTTATATATAAGGTAACTGCACAAGTTATAATGTGTTAATAATTGTTGAAATTTCTACATTAAAAGCCAGCAGTTGTAATTTATTACCATTCCATAGTTGCACTAAAGTGATAAAAACTTTCAACTGGGTCAAATATGGTTTAATTGTGTCTTATGATGTTAATAATGATGATATTACATATGTGAGTGATTGGAATACGAATTCTTTACCATATCGGTATAAAAAAAATGATTTTGTAAATTATTTAAGTAATTATCAATTCATAACATATCTAGGAGTAGTAACCAACTTTCAACCCGACTATTTCAATGATAAAATAATTCGTGCTCCCTGATTAATTGTTTGTATTTTTAAATCATATACGGTTAATTAATATTTATTTCGTTATTTTTATGTACACATTTATACACACCAAGATAAAAAATCTTTCTCATTTAACTAAAAAAAATATATTTACAGTTTAAAATAATTATGAAGGTAAACTGAAAGTGGCAGTGATCTCGCCGTGACCTATCTACATCAGTAGAAAACAAGAGTGATGGTTGGAAAAAATGTCCTGTGACAAGGACCGACGTTAAAATGTAGACCTTCAGTTTTGAGCACACTTTATATTTGTTAGAAAGAATCTGAAGTATTTTAAATTACTTTAAGCATCGTTAATAGAAAATATAACCTAGCAAGGATAATAAGTGTATGCTACGTGTTTTTATAAACGTGTATTCTTTCTATAAATTTAGCATATAAAAACATTGTTCTATTATAAATAAACCTAAATAGAATATCAAATTAAAGACTGTTCAACGAGATATACTTAAAGGTCAATCATTCAACATACCATTTCAGAAAGAGTTAGGAAAGAATGGTTGAATGAATACAATTGTTTTTAAAAAAAGATCACCACTGCTCTTACACTATCTTTTTGTGATTGGGCCGGGAATGATTGAGAATAAATGAAAATACAAAAATAGTACGTATCCATTTCGGGACTTAAACTTTTGACCGCAATAGAGTTCTGCACGGGTCTAATATTCAAAATCACACCCAGCTGGAGCCCGAAAACTTTCAATCCAGCTCATCCCGAGCCCGAGGCTCATTTCCAAACATACTACCCGAACCCGAACATGACCCTAACGCTGATATTGAGTTTTGACCACATTATAATATATTTGTAATTAAGATTTACGTATAAGTGCATAAACATACATCCGGAATAACAGAATGTATTTTTATTTTTTTTGTTCGAACCCGAGCCCGGCCCGGGCCCGTGCAAACTTCTAAGCCGCACCACCAAATTCGACAACCATTAGGTCATTGAAGTCAATTTTTTTCTACATTAATGTAAAGTCTCCTGATCTTTGCCAGTAATTTATTATATTACGCACAGTTAGTTAATGTAATTTTTAATAGATTTTATGCCTTATTTTTCATATAATTGGCTCAATAAAAAATAAAATATATTTCACTAATACTCATTTAAGTATCCATTCCATTCACGAAAAGATTTTATGTAAAATAAATTGAAAGCAAATCCATTTAAGAATTTCCGTGGAATTTAGAAGAACGGTCCGATTAAAGTTTCGTGAAAATTGTTATTTACAAGTTTTCCGGTTCACTGGCGTCGTCGAAGTATATTAAAAATGGTGCTGACAGTTGAACGTTATCCGATGAAAGTTTTGTGTGTACATGTAAAAAGTCACTAACAGGTTGGAGATGATATTACACAACAAAGCCGTACCGTAATGCAAAGTGATGGACGGCCACATAAACATAGTAAGGGGTGGTTATCTCTCCTTTAAACTATGTAGGATATTTAACCTATTAACGTCATCGTGTCTGTATACATAAAAAATAATTCAATATTGTAAATCTTTTTCAAAAATTCAAAAATATATGTAAATCTTTTTCATATATTTTTATAACTATGTCCGCTCCCAACTTAGATTATATGGACTCCTCTCGGAGTTTATGTCAACATATATTTTTCTACGAGAACTGCTTGTTACCCAGTTGTTCAACCTCTCTTTTTCGAAGAGAGTAGAGATGGAAAGCATACGAGGACTAGGGCAGGACTAGTGATTGGCTAATCGCTGTCACTATGCGTCGCTCATTGGGATCGAAAATGTGGGAAGGGATTTTCAACAACACAGACACCCATGCCTTTGAACAGATGTATCGACTGAAAAAATCCGCTCGTAACGGGAATCAAGCCCGGGCGGTACGGCACGCAAGCCAACGACGTTGACACTGCGCCACGAACAGGACATTTTGTACAATTTCATATTGATAGTGCTTAAATAGTTTATGTTATAAAATCGTCAAAGAAACATTTTTTTGTAGTACTGATCTGAACGTTGAAATATTTGAACACTGTCAGTTTGCACTGGGCAAAAAAAATCAGTATTGAATGTTTTTTATGCTACTGAAAAGATATAACAAGAGATACACAAATCGAATATCTAGAATGGAGTATAAAATCTGATTTGACATAATCTAAATTTTTTAGAATCATATAACATCGTTTTCAAAATATGACGCAGTAAATGTTGAAGGACCATCTTACAACGCCCCGATAACACATCAAATTAGACAAAAAACTTCCTGCGAGACTGAACGTTTTATGAGAATGTCGTCTACAATACAGATAAAAAAGAAAATATCTACTTTTTTCTGAAAATGATATTAGAGCATTGGTCGATCAAAATACAACTTTTAACATACTATATTGATGGTATATTTATATTTTTCAAGCACCTGATTGTAATCTTATATATAAAACCGAAACGGGGATGTATGTCTCTAATTCCCTTTTGCATTGTTGTTGCAAGTTCAAACAAACGAATTGATTTCGCTCGCGAAAGTTTCGACGGTAAATTTGTTTCGTTATCAATGTGTGTGTTAGAGACTCCAATTACTCGAGTATCGAGTAGTACATATATAAAACCGAAACGGCGTATGTATGTCTGTGGGTCTGTAATTCCCTTTTGCATTGTTGGTCATTAAGTTGCCATAAAAACGAATATGAAAGAAAATATGTTTGATTTTTTTATCGGCGAAGACATTTAGTCAAAATGTAATAAATTAGTCTTCTACTGAACTTTTCCCGGCTTTTATTAATATAATAATGTTTTTATTTACGTGAAGGTATTATTTGACATTTCTTTGACAGCAAATTAGATTTTTTCCTTGAATTTGGACATTTTAATGGGCGAGAATGGGCAATATATGAAAGGGGCTGTGAAATGTCAATGCCAGTCTGAAATTTTCATTTTAATTCCATTTTAATTGATCTAGACTTTTGAATTTTGAAAAAAGTTGTTTCAACTTGGCCCGTCTGAATTTACGCGCCGAGCTGAACATAACCCCAAACTGGTCCGAGCGAAGCCGGGTTCCAATACTAGTAGCTTGATAAATATGAAATCAAATTTTCCATTTTATCCAAGCACCATTCATTCACGATATTAATATTCCGATCCCAAAAGGATGCCCGAGTATTCAAATAAATAATACACTTTTAAGCGTACTTTTGAGTTTTCAATGATATTACTGGTGGTAAAAATTACTTAGAATACAATAAAAAAATATGCATATGAAAGGCCAAATTTTTAGTTTCATTTAAATTTTGCTAATTTGGTGACTTTGTTGTGTTAGCAAATATGTTTTTTTAAGTGTATCCACTTACTTTGAGCGTAAATCTTGAAAGCATGGTTCGAAGAAAAGTGGGCTAAATCTCAATTGTCAGTATTTTTCTTTTGTGATTTTATATTCATCTCAAAGTTTATATTACTTTTATCTGACATACAGATCAAAATATATGTGCATTTATGATGAGATTGCTTAAACAGTTAACCTAAAGGGAATTATCCAATTGACTCCGCGTGAAAATGTGACCTATACATGAATCCATTGCATAGACACATGATACAAATTCATCAATATATAATATTCTTTGGAGTGACATCTTGGCGTGTCGCGAATGAGCATCTTTGGAATTTTTTTATAAAACAAACATGAATGATAATTTCTAATATTTAAACACAAAAGGAATATGTAAAGCGTCAATTAACGACAATTAGTACTGTTTAGATAGTGGATTTAACTAAAAGCGATATAAATAAAAACATGAGTTACAATACGACAGTGTAATCCAACTTTTTTAATGCAATGATAAAATATTTTCATTTAAAAATATGCCGAACTACCGATTTTAAATTTTCGATGCTTAGTTATTTAAAAAAAATGCTTATCTGAATTACGCTGTGTAAAATGAAATCATTCCATTCAAGAAAAAACCCCAATCAAGGTCTAATAAGGTATTTAAAAGGAAAAACCGCTAAAATCGACGTTTGTTCAAGTTATTTACAAATTCTGACATGAGCTTTAATCATTCTACTCGCCAGACCAGCAACACAGCATAATTTTACAAAATACTTTTCCAGTAAACTACATCACTTTAAAATCACTTTTAAATAAAAAAAAAAGTGTTTATAATTTATTGTTATGCTATTATTTTATATGAATAATATTATTTTATATTGAATAAATAAACAATCAATGATTTCCAAAATTATACCACGGTTTCAAAAAATCATATAATTTTAATAAAAACTTAATTCTTAAATTTTTAAATATCAATGAACCAATTTGATTAAAATGATTATCTTTGTAATATTTCTTTCTAATTTCTAACCAAATCTCACGAAACAAAAAAATCGTATTAACAAACCGTATAAAAAAGGATTACATGATTGTATTATAGATATTTTCTTCCAGCTTGATTATGATTTTTTAAATCTTTTTAACTGTTATTTTTGTAACTCACTTTATAATTTTATGCACAAGTGTATATTCTTTAAATGCATTGCTTGGGTAATATTTAAAAACAAAAAAAAAATGCTGGAAGTAAAGATATATTACATGGAATCATTGGTAGAACACGAGAACAAAAGCCACAGTAGCACAAACGCTTTATTATAAAATTGACACTTTATTTAATCAAAAAACTTATTTTTATAATAGTAAAAAAGTCCTTCAATACGTATCAAGTTTTGACTTCGTGTATTTTATACAAAATGAAAACATTTCAACAATACAATTCGACAAGAATAGTTAGAACATTTTCTTCCAGTTGAACAAATAAGGCAAAATTCATTTTTCTTACATCGTCGTGGCTTACGAAAAATGTGATTGCCTTTCATTCAATCTTTTATAAAAACCGACGCAGTAAGACTTATTACTCAAATAAAGTAATCAAGCTATTTTTACATTATTTAGGTGTACGATTTTCATATATCAGACGATAAAGTTATAAATCTCTGCATTTAAATTAAACAAATGGAAGTATGAAATTTATAGTTTTACTTACATTTTACCCACTTCTGAATAACCTCGCTTTATTCTTATACAGATATATCACGTTGTGAGGATTGGGAATTATTTCACTTTCAAGAAATATTTTCACAAATACAAAAAATCGATTTCGTTTTTTATACACAATATTTAATAATTCCGACAATCTTATTTAAAATGAACGATCGTTAATTTTTATTCAATGTCATTGAGCGTTTTGAAATAAAATAAACGTCTTGAATTTATTGTCGATGTGGTGATTTTAAATATGCACTGACAGTCAGCTTACTTAATTACTGTTTATCAAAAGTAACTGTTCGTAAAAAGCGCATAAGCGTCGCGAGAAATGTGAAACGACGGCGTGCACAGCGCCGAGACGCCAAATCGTGACTGAAAATCGAGCGGGGCGAATCTAGCCGTGGAACCCCTACAAACCTACAGTCCTGTATACTGATCAAAAGTCACTTTGGATCATAATTTAACAATTGTTTGTCATTGTAAATTAATCATATTAATTTCACGAGCGTAATAAGCGCATTTCAATAAGCTCTTGACAAATATGCATACATATATGTATATGAATATAAGTTACGCTGGATTTTTTCTTAATGTTTCGTATCTTTCACTATTGTTTTTGATTTAAAAAAAACATGATAAATCTAATATTTGGTCGATTCCTGAAACAAATTGTCACTATTTTATTGTATCTGCATATCAAAATATATCAAGTGATCCACAATCGATATGAAATTTTAACATTAAAATAATAATTATATAAACTGCCGTGTTTGAAATATTTTAGTTTCATTAATGTGTTTCGTGCATTTACAAAATTTTGAATACGTTACGATAACACTTTTAAGATGTTCACTGACAATACTTGGTGGAATGACATTATAATCAAAATAATAACACATTTTTAGTACTTATTCCACATAATATTTATTGTTTCAGGACCGTTTTCGCTCATGGCGATCATTGCCAACTTGTTATTTTTATTAAATTACGTGATTTTTTTTTAAATATTTACAATCATTTACGTACACACAATGTATACATTAAAATTAGGTTCATTTAAAATGACATTAAGAACTATATGCCATAATAATTCTTCGTAAATAATGTTGTCTATAACCAGCAATTTCAATGGATGATCTTTCAATTTTTCTGATTTTGAAATAAATATAACGCTAGATAAAAAAAATGTCAGACCGCTTTCATTACAATACGACTGATATTATCGAGCCTAAAAATTTGGCAGCCACAGCTAACAAATGTGAATAAATACTTATTTCTTCTCCCGCAGTGGTTATGTATATCATTAATAATTATTAGCATATCGTGCTAAAATTTTACAAACCCTTATATCGCTGTTGGTATATTGGTGGCTGTAGACCGGTGACAGGCACTTTGGCGACTTCGCGGTTGCGCGGTCTAACGCTACAATCCACTTATGGACACTTTCACACAATGTTTCTCAATTGCTTTATGATGTTTGAATGTCTGGAACTGTTTTCGTCTCTTGCCTCTAACTCTGTTTGATTGAACAAAACGGTAACAATCTGTTTGCTCACTACTTGTCTCGTCACATCTTCACATTCGGACTGAAATAAGAATATTTCTCTAACAACATTTGAGGTCTTTAGAAGTGAAGTTAGCCAAGTCTGAAAATTGTGAAATTTTAAGACTTTTAAGTTCAATCACGTTTCACGTTTTTTCGAAGAATTCTTAACACTCTAATATTGCGTGGAAGCTTACTACATAGATGAACAGAAAAAGTATTTCTGGTAAATAATGATTGAAATAGTGCTTTAAAAAGGGTGAGATAAGTTTACCGCTAAGAGAAGTGAGTGAGCCAAGCAGAAAAATGATGGAACTTTTGTATAAACTCAAAGCATACATTTATTCTATGAAAAAAAATACTGTTTTGGTGTTTTTTAATAATCTCACTTCACTTGTAGGATACTTACAGACCTGAAGAATATGATACTGCATCTAACTATTTTTTTCAAAAATATCTTTTGGCTCACTTTTCTTCTCAGGCGCTAATTTTTTTCATGCTTCAGAATTCTAACTATCCATGTCAAGAAAAGACAAGTCTTAAAGCGTAGATAATTGATTGCTCAGTATTTTCAAACCACCATTTGAGAAATCTCGAGTTCGTTTTATAATTTCCCTAGTGAATCAGAACAAAATCAAATGTTTTTGTGGTTTCTTCAATATTATTCAGCATTTTGTATAGCTTATTGTATTTTATATCTTTATTTTACTGTTACACTGTTTCTTAGATTTGCGTAGTACCTATTTCACTTTGACATGATCAACATTTTTTCAATACTGCACTGATAGAATTTACTTAAAATATACTACAATTACCCATTAACATAGGCGGGCTTTTAATATATCTTCGAAAATGCTGTAAAATTTCAAACAGACTTTTTTATCTTCAACAAAACACTTAAATTAGTTACAAAGCGAAAACCAAAAAACGATTAGATTTGAATATGGTATAGCAGGGTAGGATCGGAATCAGTAGATATTTTTAATGTTTTCTTTAAAACTAGTCTAAGATGTTCACTAAAAAAATATTGCAATGAACATTTTTGTGTTTCGAGCTTTACGTTTTTCTCGATTTTTCCAAATTTTGATATTCTAGAACCTCATTTACATATATGTATGTCTTGATTTCCGCGACATTTTTTTGAACTACGCAAATCAAGAGTACTTTATTCAACTAAAATATGTTGGTTCTTTTAGTATGCAGACAGCCGTTGCGTAGTTTATGCTTATCAGTTATACTAACAATAACTGTTTTAAGTGTACGCTGCCTTTCTTGTCTAAGTATTCAAATAACGTAGTTTAGTGAGCAAAGCTTTTAACGCGTATGTGAAAGGAAAAGTTGAAGCATTCAATACGCAAGTACGACAAACAATAATAAATTGATCTTTGACTCAAGTATTTCAGCAGCTACTCTGCAAAACAAACAAATTACTTCTAGCCTAATGGGAATGTAGCGATGCCAAATAAGTTGCCTTTAATTGTAATTCTTGTATACTACCTTGGTTAGAATCTAATCGTCTCCTAATTTATAGTTTTATCGTTTGTGCGGTATTGAAGCAATCCAACGTTCTGCTGGCTTGAGCACATCGAATCCAAATTGTGCACATCGTAAAAATATACTTCATAGAAAGAAAAATCTTCGGTGCGAAGAACAATGTCTGCGTGTTATCCAACCAAATAAGTTTTGTTATTGAATGGAAACTTTATATTGCTTTCAATTTGCATCTCTCGAAATTTTATTACTTGTATTCAACGTAAGTGTTCGATATAATATATGTATGATTGGAATATTTTTATTTGGAGACAAAACTACAAAAATTCATCGGATGAATTTACAGTTTTATTTATTTGACATCCTTCATGAACTCTTATAATGAAAAACCATCATCATTTATATTAAAATGTGACGTTCCAGAACGAGCAGAACAGTGTTTTCCCATTAAAATGTGATTTCAATCGAGCATGATTATTTCTTCTAAAATAGCAAAGTTGAAGCATTTCTATAACTTATTTTTCAATTTTTGAATCGTTTGAATTAGTTTGATGTTAGTTTTGTCGCTAACGACCCGGGTTTCGCCTTTCGACATCTTCATGCATTTGAAGTGCACAAATTAACATGATCTGGAGTTAAATGAAGATGCTGAAAGGCGAAATCTGAATCGATAGCGCCAAAAAACTCATGGACATGTACACAAATCAAACGAATCAAATTTGATATTGAAATTATATCAAGCAACTTCAGTCGAAGTCCTAAACTATTTACCATGTTTTTATTATGTTAATCTCTACATTACTTTACATTTAATTCGCTGAAAAACAAACTCTGTAATATATACATATAATTCCTAATATTATTTCGCGGTGAAAAGTAAAGTTTGAAGAAAAAAACATCACTTCTCTAAAATTGGAAAATAATTTATAAATACCTGATATTTATTTAATTAAAGAAGCTATCAAAGAATTTCGGCAACATTAAATATCCTTAATTTTGAGTTGATGAGTGCTTAACGAACCGCATAAAGCTCAACAGGAAAATATCTCAAAAACAATAACACGTGTCAACAGCGTCAAGCGTAGAATTGTATAAGAAAACATATTGACCTACTGTATTATATTAAATAAACAACACTTAAATAAATCTCAAATAATATTATTGGTTCCAGTACCCTAACAGAATTTACATGTGTTATTTATTGGCTTTTATATGTTTAAGTTTCTTGATGCGGAAATCTTTGAATTCTTCTTTTCCTAATCAATTTCAAAAATGATTTATGAAGATTTACCTCTTGATGTCATAAACTTTCTTAGTGCAATGACACGGACAATTAATATTCATAAGAACTGACATCTAGATTCAACAAGAGAAATGAATATCATCTAAAGGAGTTTAGTATGGTTTTTATTTTTATTTTGAAAGAATACATTAATTCTTTGATTGCATAGTTAATCTCTTTTAAATTTACTTTTCCACTGTTTATTGTCAGTGGCTGGCAAGGCATTATATTGAAAAAAATGAACAAAAATATTTGTGTATTCAAATATTTTTAAATACCAGTACCAGTGTCGCTCATTGCAAGCATCGTGAATCTTTAAAGGTCTCGACCACTATCAATGCTTCTGAATACAATATATTTAGGTAAATAAAATACCGTTATCAGGAGCGTTACCGGTATTGATCATGACAAAAAAATTATGTGGCATTAAGACAAAGTGGGGCAAAAGTGCAAAACCTAAATCAGGCATCATACTCAACAATATCATTACTCATTATAATAATTATTTTTGTAAAGTGTAAGCGGTCACATCTTCGCGGAAAGGCATTATTTTAAATAAAATATATTTTTTCGTGCTACTTAACCATAATTTATAGGTATTGTATAAAATAAGAAATTTGATTAAGATCGAGACCGGTTCCACTCATCGCGAGAATTACCAACAGATAAAATTTACAATAAAACAAGTTTCTTTTACCAAAAAGAGAAACATAAAAAATAGAATAGTAAAAAATGCTTGAATAAATCTAAAAAAAATGAATATTGAATACATAAATAGAATGAAACTGTGAATAAAATCTTAGATGATTTCAATGAAATAACACTAAAGAATATTCCTAAATTATAAAAACCACATTGAAAATATATTCAAATAATAACACATTTTTAGTACTTTTTCCACATAAAATTTATTTGATCAGGACCAGTTTCGCTCATGGCGAGCATTTTCAACTGATTGTTAAGTTGACAATGCTCGCCATGAGCGAAACCGGTCCTGATCAAATAAATTTTATGTGGAAAAAGTACTAAAAATGTATTATTATTTTTATTATAATGCCTTTCCACCAAGTATTGACAGTGAACACCTTAAAAGTGAAAATATATTCATTGAGCAGAAATAAATTCTATAAATCTTATATATAAAACCAAAACGGCGTATGTATGTATGTCTGTAATTCCTTTTGCATTGTTGTTGCAAGTTGCTATAAAAACGAATATGAAAGAAAATATGTTTGAATTTTTATCGGCGAAGACATTTAGTCAAAATGTAATAAATTAGTCTTCTACAGAACTTTTCCCGGCTTTTATTATTGGTAATAATGTTTATTATTTACGTGAAGGTATTATTTGACATTTCTTTGACAGCAAATTAGATTTTTTCCTTGAATTTGGACATTTTAATGGGCGAGAATGGGGCTGTCATCAAATTAAATAAAGTTTGTGATTTTATTTTAACTCTATTTTGGATGTTAGATTTTGTGATATAATTATGTCGAATGATATAACATTAAATAATTATTGGTCGCTTAGTCCGAGAGACGCCGGGTAGCAATACTAGTATTATATAAATCAATGGAAACCTTTACGTAGAATTTTTATATTAGGCCTGGGTACAATCAATACAAATACATGTCATCAGTTGATAACGCCCGTGATGAGCGGAACCGGTCCTGATTTTTATCAAATTATCTGTGGAAGCCGTACATAAAAATAATATATTTTCAAATAAAAATAAAACGATCACAAATATTTACTTTTGAATTTGATACCGAAAGACTATGATAAACATGTAGCCTCCTTTATTATGAACTCTGAAAACCTCTTATGTCGTATCGTTGAGACACTTTGCGACATAAATCTTAGTTGATTCTAGTCATTATGTGTAGCCTGCTCACCAATTGCTCCAGTTACTAATACTAAAGCTCTCTGACTAGATAATTAGTTGAATATTTCACTTACTGCTTCTTCGTGTTTCCTTTTAGCTTGTAAACACAATCACAATTTATGTGTACCAGATACATCAACAAAGAATATCGTTACCATCAGTTCTTAAATTGCACTATTATCGATAATAAAATTAGGTCCAAGGCTATAAAAGCAATTACTATTGAGTATACGCAATCAAAATCTGATTCGCAAACAACAAGTTGGTTTTTCCCACCACCACCCGTTGTGTATATGTAGCCAATGTTTTATGGCCGCCTTTTCACAACGCTATCGAATTAGAAAAAGGAATTCATCCCTCACATTCATGGCCCGAACAGATCTGCACGGGACTGATTTTGAACCATGAGCTTGAAAATAGAAAATAAAATCAAACTATTGATTTTCATATTTCAAATATTTAGTAAATAGTTTTATGAACTACAAAATGTATTTTGATAAAAAATAATGCACATTTCCAGGGCCGGGTTTGCTTACCACAAGCTGAACAATTTTGACAATTTTTTGTCGAAGTTTAATATAATGTGATCTTTTTTATATTTCTATATTGCTGAAACTAAAAGACGCTTGGTAAAGTGTTCCATTCAGTAAAATATATTGAAATAGAATGGTGCCGTAGATAAGCTTCTTTATACCATCGAATAAATTTATCGGAGTGTTTCTCTGATAGAAAAGTAAGCATTGAAAAATACTCACCTCAAATTCTGAGCTCTTTTAGAACTACAATAATTGCTGCACTATACTGTGGATTTTTTGAGTACATTTATAAAAAAACCATTCGGCTTTTTATTGCAGTGATTTTGCTCTGTAGTGTATAGATAAATAAACGCTTAAAACATTAAAATTGATAATGTGTTTTTTGGCCATTGGTATGCATGTTTTCACAAAACAAAATGTTTCTTAATCCTTTTTACTTACAACTCATTTTAACTCTAAGTTTAATTTTGTTGTAGACCGTGTTCGAAGAGAGGGTTCATTATTATCATTACTAATTATTTGTGACAAGAAAGAATCTCAAAAGAAGAACGTTAAAACCAGGCACGTCATCAGCCTTATTTAAAACTTGAAATTTTTTTACCTGTAGGTATAAAAGTTTGCTTTAACATATTTTTAGCTAACCTAATTACGGAAGAATGAACCGAGTAGATATCAAGATGAAAGGGAAGATTCAAATAGAAATATAATGCTTGCGTATTCACTATTTTTTTCTATCAGAAGTTTTTATTTGTGAATGTATATACTATTCACACCATTATTATGTTAATTCCAAGAATGGTTGCATATAAATGTGATAAAAAAAATATTTTCCATTTGAAATTTGTTTTATCACATTATTCAAACACAAACATTTATTTACAAAAATATCAATGATTTTGTGTATTATTTTATTTGGCTTTGAATTGATACAAAGCAATGTAACCAATTGCAAGCATGTCACAAAGTTAAATTAGAGCTATCAACACTCGATTTTGACATTGATGTGAACTGTTTCTTTATAGCTCAGCGGATCTTTTACCTCGAAGCTATAAAAGAAAGTAATACCATGGTAAGGAATCAAATCGATGGTGTTGTACGCAAGTGGTCAACGACGCCATGTAGCTTAATCTTACTCGGCAACGTGTTTTATGGCTTGAAGTCCTGAATGAATTGGTTATTCTACGTAGGTTCTTGAAAAATAAATATACTAACGTTATAAAAAATATATTCGATTTCTTGAAAAGTAAGAGAAAAATTGTACCAATTCTCTTTCAAAAAAATCACAAATAAGCTAGCGATACAATATATCCCGATTTTTTGAACAGCTCAACAGCTTACAAAAATACAAAAAATCAATTTCAAACCCTTTTGTCAATCATACGCACTACCCCGACCGAGTGGTTTTATTTAACTTTACCACATCTGGATTTTACGCTTACCGTTGATAATTCTTTCATGACATATTCGAGTCACGTTCGTAATCAAATTAATATTATTCTGGGGCCTGGGATCACTATTTAAATATTCCTAAAGTAACTTACATTAATACTCAAATAATAGGACGAGAGAAACTATTCAATATAAATTACGTTATACAAAATTCTATGAAACATTTAAATCACTCTTTACAGTTTAGTTTTACAATTTGTTAGTCGTAATTTAATTACTATTGCTGTTTATTCGCCCGTATCATTTTAAAGCTGTATTATATCTTTACCTATACATCACATATGTGTGTATTTTTGTAAAACTACTAACATTTTCAAAATCATTGCTAGCTCTACACACTCATCTTTTGAAATGTTAGATCAATAGGCATGTGCCAGCTGGATTTTCATCGTAGGCCACACATTCAGGCCTGACGCCTTCACATCATACAAAGAAATCTCGCTTTTTCTATACTATATGAAAACTCTGTGATCAAAACGTGTGGAGAAAAGTTGTAAGTTTCATTGAGACAGTGGAATTTATATGGTGAAGGTGAATATATACATTTCACTAAAAATGGGGATAATAGATATCTGTATATTTACCTCACTAAATATTTTTATGATATTGTAAATAGCCCAATTTTGTCGGGCTACTATGCGATTTACATTTTATATACTGAAAAAACTTTGCCAACGCTTTAAAAATGTTTCATACTACATTTAAACTGAGACAATTTCATCTATATGGTATTTGAGTGTCTTTGTCTTACAACTACATATATACATAACATATGAAAGTTTAGGATATAATATACGGAATGAGGGTTTATAAAAATAAATTACACCTTAAATCTTTGGAAATTAAAATAACCACAATTTCGTCTCGCTTTGAGATGACTAACGAGTAGTCTGTCAACACAGAAGTTAGCTAACTACCCCACAGGTAACGAGCCATAATTGATCGCTTTATTCAACAAGAGACAATGGACAATTTTGCAAGAGTTTTTGTATTTGTTATGCCTCTTTCATTCAACTATAACATGGTTACAAATAAACAACGAATTTCCATTCATTGCATTGTTTAAAGATCGTTGGGATTTAAGATTTCTAAAATATTCTTTATAGAACAATCAGTAGTTCTTTATTGAATTTTTAGGCTACATTAAGTGAACTGTCTGTCTATGTTAATTGATTTCTTTATAAATCTACCGACGAGCAAACTTATTTTTAACAATTACCATATATTTCAAACGGAATATGAATTAACCCTCATTATTTTACTGTATCTAGTGTTTTTCATTAGTATTGAATACGCATCGACATGAATATCTGTCTTTAAAAATATATATTGAAACCAAACACTTAATCTGTTTTTGTGTTGGATTGACTAAACTTCTTAAAATTGATGTATGCTGCATTGCATGAAGCTTAAGCAATTTGATTGCAATATAGCATGTTTATTAGAGTTTCCATAATAGAATAATTCTACAAATTACAGTTTGACAACAAAAAATCCATTTTTATCAAGCAGTTTTTTTACCTTCAATGAAAATACTTCATAATATGCTTTCGTCAGTCATATCAAAAAGGTAATACTGCATCTTTATTTTTAAATTATTAAACATAATTAGACAAGTATGTCAAAAGACATTAAATGATAAATAAAAGAGGTGGAGCTTCGTGGAAATTGATTTTTAAATATTAAAATTGACTTGGTTCTTTTGTTACATCCATTATGATGTGTGTGAAATATAAAAGCTTCTTGTATTTAACTTGCATAAAATAATTTTTCAACATTAAGTATTTTTTATCAACAAAAAAATCATAATCTAAATGTACTATGATATTTTATTACATTAATTTTTGATGAAAATAAATGTCACTCGTTTAGGATTGTGTTTGTATATATTTTACACACAAAATTTCATCTACAATTTGAGACATCACATTTTCACGAGATAAAATGATTGTGAACTTTTTTGATATGAAATGCTATTTTCGTTCATTTTCTGCACAACGTTCAGCTTCATTACACTAATCTAAGTACATTTTTATGATTTCATAATCTTCGTTTTCAATCTCATCAGATTGTTCAAGATGGTCTGAAGAATGACGCATTCATGTTTTCCAAAAAATAATTTCTCGTTTATTTATTTTTTCTTCCATGATTGTTTCGAAATATAACAATTCTGAAAAAAAATGTTGCTTTTTTTAGACCGTACACCATCGAAACCACAGGCATTTCTATCCGTGAATTGCATACTGAACATCAGTTTACGCCGATACTAAACTACAAAGTTAGTTTATTGAGGACCGAATTTAAATTGATTGGTTTTTTTAATAGGGAATATTATCCTGTCTAACTTTTTCTGTGGTATTTAATGATTTATGCCAATCTTCAAATATGTTTTGTGAAAATCGGAATCCATAAAAATACTTGATTCAATTCTCTGTCTTTAATCAGCGATGAAAGTGTTTAGTAAAATATTGAACGATAAATTATAAAGTGCCTTACAAAAAGAATTATAAATTTTCTTTACAAAAAATATTTTCGTTTCACACATTTTCTATTATTCAAACGATTTTATTTATTTTCTTTGCCTCTCGTTATTTTAATATTTTGAAATGACAATTTATTCACTTGATTTAACGATGGCGGGAGACAATTGCAAAGCAGAATACTATTTTTGCTGATATGATACATATTTTCAAAAGGCTATTCATTAAAATCATTATTGATATATATTACTGAAATTAACCATTTTTGTATTTTGATAATTTATTATTTGCCATTTTTCCAGTTCAATTATAACATTTTAAGTGTTTTTTTTTCAAAATGGATATTTCTCACCGTAAGACTATTTACCAGCGATGTAGAAGCTACATATAAAGAAGCATTTATATACAGACGAAAAGAAAATATAAATTTTCTTTTCGTCTGTATATAAATGCTTCTCGCAAAGCTTATGAAAGGTTTACGGCTGTTTTAGTGAGGATAGAATGTACCCTAAAGGAAAAGAGGAAACAAAAATTTGTATAAACTTCCGGCACAGTTCCGGTCTCTTTTTGTTAGAAATAAATTACATGAACACAAATTAAAAAGATTTTTTCTCGAAAACTTTCAAAATCCAAATTAAAAAAAATACATCAATTTCCCATGGGCTTTAAACTATAAACAATATTTATATCAATATTGTTAATATACACCAGGCACGGGCAAACTGCGACCTGCCGAGTTTTTTATGCGGCCCGCCATCATAAATCCAAATTCTCAGTAAGAATATTTTTTCTATATTTTTAAAAAATATTGAAAATCAAATAAAAATTCTTCAAGATATAATGAGTATACAGATATTCCTTTTCCCAGTCAAATTTGATGGCTTTGCTTCGAAAAAGTGCTTCGAAGAGTTCGGGATATAAAAAATATTATAATTGTATTTTTGGAAATGAAGAATGTTACGGACTTTCCTGATACTAATGATTAGGGATTTGTGATTTTACATTTACACTTAAATACTATTAACTCCGTGTAATGAACGCTCTGAATGACGATTTTTAACAAAGATTTGGTGACTTCCGAAAAATTGAGACAAGTTTGGCGCTAGTAAGCGATCCATTTTCAATAGATATTAAATCCGTATCGAAAGAGCTACAACTTGAGATTATTGATCTGCAATGTAACACTGATTTAAGAGAATTTCACCGTCGTGGCGAAATCTGCAAATTTTACAATGATCTTAATTCAGACAAATTCGACCAATTAAGACATTTTTGAACACGAACCTCAGCTTAATTCTGATTCCATCTTCTTATATGACCATTCACAAGCATTTTTAAAAATATCAACTACAAAATGAACACCTGAATTTAAAAAAAATGTTGAAAAATTTCCATCTTTGAAACAGCTTCATTCTTCTCATATTTTTTTTGAATAAAATATTTTTTGTGATAATAAATAGTGTACACCTGGTCCTCTTTTTAAATAATTTCGATTTTACGGGATTTTTTGGATGGCACCGTGATTTATTCGTAGGTAGGCGATTTTTCTTTTTACAGACAAAATGGTGCGCAAACTCATGAGATATTATTGGTGACTCTGCTCTGAAACTTATTTAAGCACAAATCCATTTATAAAATTCGTTGAATAGCACGTATCCCAGTCGTAAATTTTATCACAGAGAGCTACTATGTCAAATAAATGCACGTCAAAATATTTTAATTGCACGATAATTAATACGAACTGAAGATAGAAATATTATTTTTGAAAGAAAATGGAAATGTTTTAGGTATATATTTATGTAAAAAAAAATGTTTTAGGTCGAATTTGAAAAACTATTTTTGTTTTTCTTGTATTTTATGGATACTTTTTTCCGCGATTTTTTTAGGTATGCCACTTTTTGAAACCAATGTATCACGTAAAAAACGATCAGGTGTATATCTAAAAATGGTATATTACTTGCGGCCCGCTGCTTATTTTGAATTCTTGGAATTGACCCTCCATCCGAAAAGTTTGCCCCCCTGATATACACCATACTATTGGTTGAGCTATTTGGACGAAACGATTTGAAGCAAATTGATTTTTAATTTTGAAACAAAAGAAAAAGTATCATATTATCAAACATCTTCAATAATGGCTGTAATAGTTTCGCGATCTTGCAAGTACATAACCATGTAACGTTTTATTTCTAAATCCTTTGAAACATTTCACAACTTTTAATCTTGTTTATTTGAACAGGGACATTTAAAATCAAAATCAAATATATATTGAAGACAACTACTATTCTTCCAAAATAATAGTGTAAAAATTCAACACGATTGCCAAATGAGCTTTTTAAGGCAACGATTTTTTTTCTTGCGAAATTATCCAAATTCGATACTTTACAATTCTGTTTGATTTTGGTAGTTGTATTGTTAGTAAACTTTATTCGATCTTAAAAGCTACAAAAATTTTTATTTTTCATGACAGCAAATATGTAAAAAATATGAAACTAATATTTTGAGATATGTAATCACACGCCTGCCACGTGCTATAAAATTGTCAGCAGATTTCAATCAGGTTTTTTAAATTTAAAAGTCGCACTGGTGGACTCTTGTACAGATCGCTTCAGTTACGTTATTTAATTACGCCCACATGTTGGAATTTCGAGAATTTACTTCAAACTGCATCGAAAAGATTCGATTCGATCACTTGTATCTACTGCACTTCGATAAATTCACAAGTCACGTTACTAAAAAATCGGAATGATATTTTTAATAACGTGTGATTCTACGATCAATTAAACTCACATTTTTCTACAAACTGCTTTATAATAAGATACTTATTTCAGAAACGTAGTTCACTATCACTTTCAAGTTGTTCACTGTCAATACTTGGTGGAATGCATTATAATAAAAATAATTAATAAAATTTAGTACTTATTCCAGATTGGATTTATTAAGATCAGGACCGGTTTCGTTAATCGCGAGCATTAATCAGTTGATAAGTACTTGAAATGTGTTATTATTTTTATTATAAAGCACACTATATTTTAATGAATTCATACAATCTTTAAACTGATTTTTTTTTATAAATTATCAATCTACATGAAGACGAAATTGAAGCTACTATTTTAAACTTTTTTTAAATTTAATACTTGGCACAATACAGAAACCAAGAAATAAACTCTTCTGCACCAGCGCTGAGGTCTTCGCCCTATTTACGCCTCGCACTTCCAATGTGATGAGGGTACAAAGACTCAGATTGGCTTTTACTGGAATCAGATACGAGACTTCCAGTGCATTCCAGAGAGTCTATCTTTAGAGAGAGAGTTATCTAGAAATCACTCGACCTCCAGACCACCCTCGAAAGAAATGGTAGGACAACATCTAAAACGATGCCAGATTGGCCAAGATCAGTGACAATAAGATATTAATTATTTCAGACAACATGTGTGTGTGTTGTCTGCAAACCTTTCCAATACACAGAAGATCAAATTAGTTCAACTATTTCTTATGAAATTTTTCAATAGAACGGTGTCTTTATCGTTTACAGTATTTTATCATGATTTTCTAGAACCATGTTTTTTATTTATGTGTTGTTGCTTCGGAAAAATATTTGTAGACCTTTTCTAATGTTTGTTCTTAATTGTTGGATAGAGTAACAAAATTGCGACTTTATAAGCGAAATAGTGAATAAATACCATTCGTTTTGTTTTAAAATGATCCCATTCCGAACAAGTATATGCTAATAGTAATATGCTTATATTCTCTTCTTTTCAAAATGCCGATTCTTCTTTGTTAATATATTTAAAAGAAAATATATCACACGTTGTAAATTTAAAGAATACCGATGTTTTTGGATCTCCAATTTTGTACGAACTTGGATTCTTTCTGTGGGACATACATTCGGTTTACGATCAAACAAGGTTATATGCAACGGTACGTATTATTCACACCCTTGTTCCCGAGTGGTAAATGTGTATGTCAGATTACACATTTCGAGCTTTATAATACTGTTAAAGCGTTCTGAATTGCAAACAGCTCGTGAAATAGCACTTTATATTATCTTCATTATTTGCATATTTATAATTTCAAATGCAACAAGACGGCAATACGAAGCTTAATATTTCCCGCAACTGGGTGATTTGTAAGGACGCTAATGGTACTAAAAACACAAATTTTCCGGAAGAATTCATTTTGAATTCTGTTCAGTAAACAAATGCCATAATCTCAGCCACATGGGGTGTATTGGCCCAGTGGGACACCGCGTAAATACCGTGAGAAAAATTCTATCTTTTCCTTATTCTTTTATATATTCAAAGTATTTTATCATAATATTCATGTAGCTTTTAAAATTTCATGATTAATTTGATAGTATATATGTACATACATATTATTGAGGGTTATTCTATAAATTATACGTTTTCATCGTTTTTCGATATTAGACTTTCATGTACCATTAAAAATTCTAAATAAAAGTTTTAAGTGCCAAAAAAATAAAGATTGAACGATTCATTATGTGTTTTTCACTACTACCATAAACATAGGTAGGTAAAATAAAATGTGAAAATATAAAGCAATCATCATGAGAGCAATATTCCTCCACAATATTTTTTTTGAGATCAGGACCTGTTACGCGCATTTAGAGCTTTTTCAATTGATAAGAATACCAATCAATACAAAAATTTTATAAAAAACTAAGCAAGACTTAAAATAGACAATACCTAAAATGTTTAAGACCTCTTAAAAATATAAGCTACTGAATTACTGAATTTTATTCAAAAAAGGCCGTACATTTGCGAACTTCTCTGTGAGTATTTTTTACAATTATGTACTGTACATATGTTGTTCTATATCATTACTTTTGCCAAGCAATCTTTTAAAAATACTCATATAATACATTAAGAATATGTACCTACATTATTTTTTTTATGAATTACATAAAACATTTGTCTTGGTTTATAAGAGATATTTTTATCATTCCATTCTTTTAAGAAAAATTCAATTCTTTTGCGGCTCGATCGATGAAAAGCATAAAGGTGTAAATATTTATGAACCCCGAAAACAATCTCTTTACCTTTTTTACTATTTATAAAGCTTTCAATGCTTGTGAAGCAATAAGCTCTTCAATCCATGTCAGCTTTTCTCATCTCTAAAACAAGCATTGTAATGGATTACCGTAGTACAATACTTTTGGACCCAACATTTTTTATGGTATGGTATGATGAAGGTATACATCATTCAATTTCTTTTGAGCATTTTGACATACACTTTTCGATATCATCTATAGACAATAACGATGTCATCGAACGTAAACAATAATGAAATAAATATATATTTAAGACACTTTTTAAATATACAAAACATAATATATTACATTTAGGTACTGTTAAGTTGAAAAATCAAAAGTTAGATTAAACCATTGTTTATAAATAGACAAAAACATGTTTATTCGACGACTTCGGCTGGAGTTGTTTGATGAAATTTCAATATCAATTTTGAATCGTTCCATTTTTATACTTTTCAACGAGTTTTCACACTAACGATCCTAGTTTCGCCTTTCGGTAACTTCAGACATTTCAAGTGTCATTCGGTTCAAGTCAATTAGTGGTGGCTCTATATAGGGAGTGAATATGGTCAAAGGAGAAGATCAACACTTTAATACTCTCATTGTATACCTTATTTCTATAAGTGGGGAGAATTTGAAGGTTGAAAACATCATTGTCAAACATAGCAGAAGTTTAAACAAAATTCCATTTAAGTTCCTAATCCTGTGTCACAGAAAAAAATTCCAGTGCGTTTGCAATTGCAAAAACGTTTTATGAATTTAAAGCTAAGAAATATTAATATATTTACTTTTTTGAAAAAAGCGTTATAAAGTTTCATAACATTTTCTCTTTGGCCGATTACAACCTTAAAGAATTAAGCTTACAGTGGTTTTAAAATTTCAGGTGATTATCATCAATCATTACATGGTATCAAAATAGTGCCTTGATAAATGTTATCGTGTTTGCTTAAAAACTTACAAAGGGAAAATACGTCTACCCTAAAACAAATTGTCTGTGAAGGTGAAGACTTTTTTAAATTCAACAGATCATTCGTATGCAATGTACACAATTTTTTTTATAATTTTTCAACGAAAAATTTTAATTTATCAATTCTTTTTTCACACAATTTGCACATATTTTTTCCAATTAATACAAAAAGCAACTTCTGAAGAATGTATACATACGCATTCAAAGTATACCGTACAATTTTTTATTAAACGTCTGTCTTTGACATTGAAATATGCGTTAAGTTGTTGAGGCTTCAATATGATCTAAATATAAATATGTGGGATCCACAACTTTTATTTTTTGTAAGGGTTTTATTTGGGGAAAAATACCCACGTAAATTTTAGCGTTAGAATCTTTGTCTCAAATATAATTTTATACAAGAAACTTAATAAATAGACAATTGCAGAAAATTTAATTTAAAAATTATACCAATAGAGCCATAAAAATATAAGAGTTTATCTCTTTGTCATATTTACGCCTCATTTAGGATAGGGGGTCGGTAAGAAGAACTGAAGTGCAATAACCTATTGAAAAAATCACGACTAAGTAGGAAAAAAACCCAATAACTTTTACCACCACGACTGTAAGGCTATCTCTAATTGAAACTGTGAACTGTATTACTGTAAAATTTAACACATGACTCATTCAAATTGCAAACGTGAAGTATATTATTCGGATAATCAATTCATATCAAATAGTTGTGTGGACTAGCCTACTTGAATATTTTTATAAGATGTTAGATTACAATATTTCATTGTTTGGTGTTTTATACCACCAAGGCAAGTAATGGTAAACCGTAGTCGACCGTAGCGGCTACATGTAGTCGATTTAATGCCACCTGTGTAAACGTTTGTGATAATAAATAATTATTTTCAAAACATATTCCTTTATTTATTGCGAAATAAAAAACAGTTTTATCAATTTTAATGTACATGTAGAGAAAAAACAGTCGTTGGTTTTCTGGACGATGTTTTCGTGGTAAGTGAGATTTTCAAAACCTAATATGTATATATTTAGATTAAATAAAGAATCATAATATTCAATTCAACATAAAATACACGCTAAATAATAGTTAATTTGGTAAAGTTTTAAAGACCACGGGGCCAATATATTACACATTAAAGATCTCAATAACAATGTTAATATGTTTTCATATTAATAAATAATATCGTTTGAAGCGTCTGATGTCAGAATATGCCTAATCGGCATGAATTCGCTTTCTCGCACACGTATTCAGTGAACATGTTGCCAAAAAAGATTCTCCTTCAATACAATGAGGCAATAAATGACTGCGTCGTTTACTTATTTTGCCAAAAAATAAAGTAATTCAAAAATAATGATTCTACCTATTCGAATATCTCACGTAACAAAGGCTCCAAGATACTTCAGTTACGCAGTTTTAGTATAAAAAACAACTGTTTATTAATTTTACCGAAAATTGGAAACAATCAAACAGTAAAATAAATAAAATACAAAATTTTGTACTATTTTTAAAAAAGTTCTTTAGATGAGCGAAACCTGTCCCAAACTTTAAAATATATATATGTAAAAGCAGATAGTACATAAAAGTGAATAGCTAAATATTTCGCCGCTTTGAGCTATTTTAGTAATATAAGTTATGCCAAATAAATTCTTGCCAATAGAAAAGAGTAATATTTCATTCTAAATCAATATTTTACTCATCGTGTAGACATAATTGTATACAATATACATATATTTATAAGTAGTCTGGAAAAAAAATATTAAAAATTAATTTATATATTATATTATGAAATTATGCTTCATACTTTCATGATATGAAATTTCATGCAAAGATTCATAATAGAACATTAAAACATTCATTACCTTGAATAAGTCACTATTCAAACACACTGTTGCTTTTTATTACATAATGCTTGTCAACAATGAAGACATAGGTATGTACGCTTTTTGTACCCTGATTTGGAGTAGGTACATGTATTTTAGAAAGCTTTTCTGAACAAAAGTGCTTGCTATTGAGTTTCTCAACATCTTTTATTCAATTTTAGTATATATAGAACGATAGGGCTGGGCATGACAGGTGGTTTGCTCATCGCTCCCACTACAGCCCATTTCAGGATCCCTGATTAAAAGAGATCTGTATATATCACAGACATCCAAACCAACGAATACAAATCCATAAATCGATTGTAAATCAATCAATCAAAAAACCAATTTTTCAAACTATTCGTGCTGATATTCGAGCCCATGAGCACTGTAACCGAGGCCAAAGATATTGACCACTTGGCTACGCATATATAATATATCTATATATGTTACAGTGAAACTGTATTCTCAGTGAAAATGTATCAAGTAATAGATTTGTATGCCAACATGATTTCAATGGTCACGATCATTGAAATTCTTGGCTTAAGTCGATGATTTGCCGGCCTAAAATTTTGGTTTGTAGTAAAAGTTTAGTTTGTAGCCTTTGTAGTCATAAAAATACGAACCAAAGAAAAACACAGACAAACATTGAGCTGAAGTAGGGCGATCAAATTTAATTTCAATGACAGCTTGGAGAAGAATACATTTTCACTGAGAATACAGTTTCACTGTAACATATACACGAACGAAAATATTAATACCAAGTTACAGTGCCATCTGTCAACACTTTCACAATGCGCTTGATGCTCACATACATATAGTGTGCGTGTGTGTGTTGTGTTGATAATCGTCGAACATACCTTTGGTTTTATTGGCAGAATTATATTGACATAGCTTTTGAAAATTCCGTAATTTTATGAATAACTTATCATAAACTTTATAACCATTTCACTAAATATTGTTCTTTCAATTTGAAGAAAATGTTTTTATTATTGTTTCAAAAGATTTTTTACATCTTAATAATTTCAACTTCTAACAATACAATCTTGATAATTATAATTAGTTTTAATAAAGACATAACAAACTTTTATTTATAATACTTAACTTGTAAGAAAACACTCAATACTGAATGATTAATTGAATAAAATTAATTTTCGAATATAGTTGATTATATTCGTATTTTCTAACAATACCTTTTTCGACATTGACATTACACTTCACCAACTTTTTGACTTTTCTCATATCACTCACACACACTGAACAAATGCTAAACAACAACTCAACACCAGAGAATCACTAAAATATTTTGTTTTAACGAGTTGGATCGTAAGGAATACAATCCCTCAAAAAACAAGGCTAGTCACTTTTTTTATTTGAAGGCACAGAAGGTAAAAAGTCAATTTATACGATTATGATACATAATTAATTATCAATGGTAATGTTACGGATCCATTTATCTTTTATATATAGAATACAGTATTTATGATGAATGCCCAAAGAAAATATTTATCAGCACTGTTTCATAACATTGAAAAATATATGGTATATTGAATTGAGTATAACGAGTTGTGATTTTCTACTTTTATTTGTTTCTGTGTTGTTAATTCGGCCATAATTATATTTAATGACTATAACGCTTCACATATCACTCTAATGATACTGGATTCTGTTTGAATATCTCATATTAACAATTTAACTAAACATTATTTGATCATTTTAATTGATTGATCAAAGTTGAATGATTCATTTCACTATTTAAGGTTTTCATACATTCAACTGTTGATTATTTTATGACTTATCTTGATGGTTAGTTAAGTAAAAGATCTCTTACTGGATGAAATACATTGGCTTAAAAAAAACACATAAATACCACTCGTTAGTTTATTTGAATAGGAGCTCAGCAATTTCTTATTATATTTATGTGTAACGTTTTTCTTATAAACTAAGATAACTATTTAAATGTTTCAGAAACATATTATTGAAGTAAAATTTTTGTTGAATTTTTATTAATGTGTTGATTAAATAAACTAAATATTCAGATTTCAAGAATGGTTTAATTGGATTATTTAATGTAGCACATAATTCCATGAAATTTGACTTTCAGAATACCATACTTTGAAGCAGATTGCGAAACTTCAAGCCATTCGTTCCTTTAATCCTTTGGTATAAATTATTGTAGTTTTAGCTCAATAAATAAATAGGATATTATTTGCATTACGTTAAAGAATATTTCTCATAAATCTTTTGATTTCAGTTTCTCCGCTCGTTTTCATTCAACATATAATAGGAATAAAATATTTTATTCACGTATTCAGTAAGCGAATCTACAGACGCTTACACATTTAAAAGAAGTAAAAATACATTTCGATCTCACACGATAAAGTCTTAAAATGTTATAAGGTTAAGGTTTTTCCAGTTTCGTTCTAAAAACGATCAATGCGGTTTTCTTGCATGGCATAATAAAGTAAAAGTTTTTGCGTACCACATTTTCGAATATTCAGCCAACTGTTTTTACTATCGTTGCCAAACGAATTTCTCTCAAAAAAAAAGCGTATTCCTAATCACACTTATCACGAAAATTGTAAAAATACACTAACTATTCAGAAGCCAAATGACTATTTCAGCCAAAGTTGTATTTTTTATTATGATTAGAAAACGTAAAATTATCATTTTCGCACATTTGTAAACAACGTTTGTTAACACATACTAGACATAAATAGTATTAAAATTATGATAAACTGTTTGAATATAAGATACATTTATCAATATTTTAGTATTATTTAAATAACAAAAATATATTTTTTTTAGTTTGAATTGGACTATTTAAAAAAAGTCTTTTTATAGAAAATTGTTCTAGAAGTTAAGAGAATACTATATAAGTCGTTGATTTTTTGTAGTATTATTTTTGTAAGAAAATGGAATTAGAAAAAGACTAGTTTTTTTGTCTCATAACTCTGTTTACGTTCGGGGGCAATTGGCAAGGGATGAACAACACATACATCATTCCCATGATAAATAAATCTTTCAGTTTATTGCATTACCATTCAGCTACAGCAGTGATGCAAAACATGTGGCTCGCAATGACATTTCAAACGTCCTAATATGACAAATATCAATCCTCTTTTTTCTTCAGAATATTATACGGACGATCGAAGAAAAATATAGAATAAAAAAAACCAAATTTATATCGGTACACTCAAAATATCGATAGTTTAATCATTTTTAACAATATTACCCTTGAACTATCTGAGAATTGAATAACTGACCCTTCTTCCAAAAAGGTTATGCATCACTGAGCTTCAATAATATGAGTAGCTTTTATTTGATCGTATTTTTCTAACATTAAAAATAAATAAGCTAAATTTTATCAACAACATATTGATTATTCATTATATTGACTCGTAGTAACTAAATACATAAATGAAGATATATTTCCAAATTTTGTTTTGTTTTAAACGGCGGACAGAAAAACTAGATAGCACAATTGATTTTTTTTATTTTAAGCCGAGGTTCACAGCAACAGAGAGGTTTTTTCTACTGCTGGAATAAAAAAACAAAACTTCGAGCCAAATTAAAATCTGAGACATTAATTCTCTATTATTTTTGACATACATGATTCTTAAATTGAAATAAATGGATTAATGAACCATATTTATTTATTTATCATCTATTTAAATACACAAATTTGTATTGATATACTATATTTTGGAACATTTGAAACTACTCGAGTATTTTTTAATTTTACTACTCGATACTCGAGTAGTTGAGATGTCGAGTAATTGGAGTGCCTAGTAGTAACTCTACCATATGAATTTTTACCCTATTCTTGGAATTGAAAGCTTTCAACTGGAAGGCTCATTTTAACATGGATTATAGCACCTAAGCTTTATCAAAAATATCTCGAATAATAAATTGCTTTGAGTATTCTATAAAGGAATCGTTCTAGGTAACATATTATGCTCCATTGACAGTTTTAAGTCAACTTTATGAATATATTGATTAAATTCCAAGTTTTGAGATATTTTTACTATGGCTGTTGCCATTACAATCCGCCAAATAATAATATCGACGATTTGGAAGTTATTACTTTTAAAATTAGCATATTATTCTCGCATAATAATTTTTGGCGTCTAATTTCCATTGATATAAATCTTAATACATTTATCAAAAAATGAATGAATGTAGATCTTAAATCGTTTCGTTTACTTCAAAATACTTCTGCACCGAAAATCATCAAACCAATGTATTGTAATGGGTTTTTTTAAACAATGAACTGATTTAACCCATTACGATTCCTTTTCGTTACAGATTTTTATTTTTTTTATAATATTCGTTTGACAATATAAGTTTTAATTGCTTATCATTTGAACTAGACTTAAAATTTTGTGCATTTTTGCCTTTTCACACAATGACATCTTATAGCAAAATATATTTTTATTGTATATTTAATTTCAAATTATAGTTTAAATCAGTCAAACCTCTTTATAGTTGAGAAGATGAATTATAATATCTGACATAAATTTTCACTTTATGTCCTAAAGTTGTAAATAATCGAAAAAACCAGAGCACGACTCACGACCGTCAAAAACACGACTCCGATTACAACTTCAAGATCAACCGATCCGGCCAAAAGCCAAATTTTTCATATTATACATAGAGTAGCAATAAAAGAAATTCACGCACCTTCACAATTTCATTCATTTGCGAATATTTCCTCGAAATCTATACCGATTTCCATTTTTTTTCTTCCGATTGTAAAAAAAACTAGTAGCCATATTTTGATAGACAAGCGAGATTTGAATGCTTCAACAGTACAAAAAGCTGAGCCGGACCTAGTCGCGTAAAAATGGCGAAATTTTGGAAAAACGTAATTGCGATTAAAGTCCAAATTTGAAGCAGTTTTCGGGATAAAAACTTACCAAATAAAAAAAATTCGCGTAGTGTAGACTGTGTAGAAAGTGTTGTGTGGAATTTTTTTAAAAATACTTCCTGAAACTGGTGCTCTGGAGAGGTTTGTTTGAACTGGCAGGGAGCGGTTTTACAGCCGACCGGGATGACCCTCATATAAGGAGTATGGTTTTACAAAATCACTTCAAAACTGCTACAGTTTTCCAAAATGAGCTTTAGTCGACCGATGATTTAGCATATTCGATGCGAATTGTCCGTAGTAGAATTGTGGCACATGGATTTCCCCCCGGCGACTAAAAAAATATCCAGTTCTCACAGTATAAATGAAAAAAAGGAGGTTGGATTGGACGAAGGTTCACAAAAATTGCACTTTGGACGATTGGAGACGAGTCATTTACTCTGATTATTCCAAGTTTAATTCATGAGGACATCGCGCTATTCACACAGGGCATCTTAAAGTCGATGAAAGAAAATCGGTAAAGATTTCGAGGAAATATTCGCAAATGAAGAAATTGTAAAGGTGTACATGTTATATGCACGAACAAAGAGTTCAAACATTTCAAAAGTTTTTCACGACTCCAGCCAAAACACCTCGACTTCACGACTCCGACTCTGACTAATACTTCCAGGTGACATCAATGACACAAAAATAGGTAATAATTCTCATGGTTTTGAACCTATTTTGAACATAGTTGATCATGAATAAAATCAAGTTTTACTTCGTACCAATTTTGACCAAGTGTGACGTAATTGATCATTTACCGGATAATGTTTCGCTCAGAAAAAAAACATATACATATAATATATAAGGTATACTTTAAATCTTCAATCAGCGATCCGTGTAACGTGTGGTCTTGTTATTTGCTGACAGTTTCCGACAAAACTGCATCATAAATAATGCAATGTGATCGGAGTTAAGGCCAACGATCGAAGGTTAGGCGCATTTTCTCAAAACATTCTGAAACACCGTTAGTGATTTTTTTAAACATTTTATAAAGAGCTCGCATCGTTACAATAATAGTATAACGATGCGATTATTGACACATATTATGTAAGTCCAATACTAACGACACCAACATAAAGCTGATTATTTTTGACGACAGCTGCCCGTTAGCAAAAATTTTATAGTTTTTTATGCCCACGTTTGTGTGAGACGTATTCGATTTACATGCACTAAATTTCCTTAGCATCACGATCGCCGGAGAGATTTCCACTCTTATTTTGGTTTTTATTTGACAATGAACATGGCTGGCTTTACAATCTGATTGCAGTTTAGTGATATTCTTTTTTTGATATTCAAGTTTATTCTCCAGGTACCCAAGAAAAAGTTTTTCACATCATATCAGATTGTAATGAAATTGACAAAGTTTGTTAGTGACATCGATATCTGCTTAAATTTATGAATTCAGGATCCTTCTCTCAACTGCCAGTTGCACTGATTTGTTGAAAAATATCAACTAATCTGGTTGGCATTACAACCTAAACTTTGTTAAAGTCGTGGCAATCATAATACTGTATATATTTAAATTGTCACGAATAATCAAATGCGGCTTGAAAATTTTATTTCAAGTATTATTTAATATCACAAATAATTGGATTAAAATTTTCTTTGACTCAAAAGATAAACCAGAAAATCACGTATCATTTACTCTTTGAAAACTTTTAATAGGCTGTAACGTCAAGTGGCTCACAACTGTTGAATTTATTTCGTACGAGACCTTTACAAATACATATAATTAATTTTGAATTTGTATTGCTGTGAAGGTAGTACGTATTATTATTTTTCTTTAAAATCGTTTTGAAATTGGATGACTTTACTTCGTGAATACATTGTTATGGTGCAGCAATAATATTTGATACCGAAAATTATTGCAAACCATACATTTGCGACTTGTGCTGACAGTAGTATTTTTAAAAACTGAGCATTTCAAGCCACTTGTAGTAGTATTACATTATATGAGAAATAAAATAAAATGCTTAAATAAAAAAATTTTAACCATCTCTTATGAAAATGTTTTGTCAACCGAAATTGTTCTGCGATGCTATCAAACTCACCAAATCCTTATTCACAAGATCTGAGAGGGTTTTCCATGATTTCTCAGTATAAACATAATATTATATGGAAAATTTACGAACGTGCAAAAAAATAGGACCTTTGAAACTTTGCTTAACTTTTTTCTGTGACTCGTTCAATGTTGTAAATATTTATATTTTATTTCTTAACATATTCAAAATACCTAATACTACTAATGAAAGTCAAAAAGTATATGTATTATTTGAATAAATTTATCATTATTTTGCGATATCAGCATCTTTAAAATAGTCATAGACAATAAATAAAAATGATAGATAGATAGCTTCCTTAGTTTTCAAAACTTAAAGATTGTCTATTTATTCGAATATTTTTATTTTTTTAAAAGTAGTATCCTAGCAAGTTGGCTGAAATATATTTCTCAATTGGACAAAACATGTGTCACAACTAGTAATATTTTTTTTTATTCTATTGATATTTTAGCATATGCTCTATTTGCTTGTGGACATCTTTTAAAAAAAAGTAGCCAGATTCATAAGTAGGATGAGGAAAAAAATCCGTGTGGGCTTGAATGTACCACGTATTGATCAAATGATAAGAATATTCACAATTTATACGACATCTTTTAAATGGGATGAAAATTGGGCAGTACTCAATCCGATTTTGCAAAAAACAGGCGCTTTAAAAAGGTAAAGTACCAGAGGCAACCCCGAAACCAAACCTGACGGTAAAAAAGTCCTATTTCTATCAGATAGGATTGTATAGAATAATCAATTCTAAAGTTTTTCAATATGCCCGTACAATAACGACACAAATCTTCGATGATGAGCTGATAGGGATCAATTTAGCAATTTGTATTAAAAGATGAGGGTGCTATATTTTTAAATAACGCTACATTTTCGGCTTCGCCTATTATACCTATTGTTTCCAATCCAATGTTATGAAGAACACAATCAATTCCCGTTAGATAATAAATATATAGCACACCAAATTCATCAAATTGATGAATTGTTATTATTTAACAGAACGATATAAACAATTTAATATATAATATAAATAAATCTTAATTTTTCTACACCATTATATCACTCGAAATATTCTTCCATGCAGGCTTAGTCGAAAAACTTATTTAAATGAAATATCACATTTAGAAATTGATTCATTATTAATATTTTCTCTTCTGGTTTCGCTTTTTTTCAAACTTACCAATCACTACGTACTTACTATTGTTACAAGCGTTATTGTTCGTTATCAAAAGATATTTATTCCAGTTAAATGTCAAGTTGTTTTTGACTAGTAACAGTTCTTTTATTCCCAGAACCCAGCAACAGTAATATTTAAAATGAATATTTGATCTGGTATACTTTATGTCGTTTCTTGTGATCAAATACATTTTAAGACTATCACTATAGATAGGCGTGATTGATCAAGAGTGATTTCATTGAGCTTCAATAATCCTTTTAATCATTCTGCACACCATTGGAAAATCAAACTTTCATTTTGAATGATGATATTTAGTATCAGAGTATGAAAATCAAAAAACAAATATCACCAAAAGATTTTTAAACAAAAAAAGCTGTCAGTTCAGTTCCGTGAACTTCAAATGCCTGAAGATGTCAAATGGAATCTTGGGTCGTTAGCGACAAAACTCATGGAAAAGTACAAAATTCAAACAATTCAAATTTGATATTGAAATTCCTTCAAGCACCCTCAGTCGAAATCCTTAATTATAAAAAATCTGTATTCAGATGTCTTTTTCGTTGTATATAAAATAAACATTTACCAATTAACAGTGTTTTTGAACTTTGTATATGTGCATATTCAAAATATATTTCATTATAAATATATGTATTAATATTCAAAATATATTAATGAGAAATGTGAATCGGACAAGTTTGTATAAAACTTAGTTTCCTTTGAGACTGCTAACTTTCACATACATATGAGTCAACTTTGTAAATTACGTAAGTTGATATCCTTTATTGTAATATGCAGAAGTACGTACAAACTTTTGGCTTCAAGACAAAAGGTTTTATTTGAACACCAAAAACAAATTTTACTCTGAGAAGTCCTTTGTTCATATCTGTGCGTGGACGCATTAAATGTTTTGATTGGAAACTTATTAATAGACCAGTAATTAAATGCAAAAATGGTTTTTAAATAACGTCAAAAAATTGTGTGTATTTTCCTATGAAGGCTGTCAGTAGATAATCGTAAACGCTCAGTAATTATTTTTCGTCAGTCTCCGGCTATATTAGTTTCGGTGACGTAATTTTTTAATCATTTTTTTATTATTGGCCATTCAATCAAAGAACTTTCCTCATAACGACGGACAATTTTTATATACATACATACATAGTACTGACAAGTTATTTCATTTGATGAAAGATACAAAATACAATTATGGCATGCCTCAAACAATTTAGATAAAAAAAGACAACTTATTAATCACCATTAAAATATTTAATACCGTAAAACTACAAATTTATTTAAGATCTTGAACATGAGTGTGTGTGTATGTATGATGTGATTTCTCGAGTTACTTAAAACAATTGACTATTTCGTAAAACAGATGTTAAAGTTAAGCACATTTGATAGCACACTCAGCGTTTATATATCATATATAATGCCTCTGCAAATTCTTTTTATTTGGGTTAATTTCATTTGACATTAATCAGCATAATACTTTTTAACTTTTCTGGAACTACCGAGTATAATTAGCTTTGCGTAATTTGCATATGAAAAGTTTTTCACAGGATAACCGTCGACATTTCAGTCGCGAGTGTTGAAAGGCGATCTCCGGAACCATTTCAAATATCATAAAATCTTAACAAAGACTACAAATGGTCAATTTGAGAAGGTTAATCGCATTGTATAACTGATTAATTCATATTTGATATAATCCCTTAACCCCTCACTAATATTCATTTATTTTCAGGGCAGTGCTTATAGCGTATACCTACTCCGTTATCTTAATCATTTAGGCTTAGTGATCATCTTTTCAATTTAGGTTATAAGTTGAAATGATATGCAAAATTATATTATTCTAATATCAATAATCAATTTTTTTATGTTACAATAATGTTGCCCCAAATATATTAAGCAATTGATTATTTCAGTAAAGATTCAAATCACTTTCAGCTATATAAATCTTCATCATTATAAGAGTTTTAAAAAAAATGCACATATTCTATAATTTTATTAATTTATGCAGAGACTATCAATGATTGAGAGGTTTCTCTGAAATTTGCAAAATTTAAAAACGTTTTTAGCCTGTTCATTCACCGAACAAAACCGGTGCAGATCATATTGTTAACTTATAATACTTACTAAGTATCATATGTAACTTGATAATATTCTATTTATATAACGCAATCCTACAACCATACGTGTAAAATAATGAATTCAGTAATAACGAGAAATACACATATCTAAGACATATCTTAAAGGTCTAATAAAATATATAAAAAAGACATTTAACTATATTTATAGATGTAGTCATTCACAATAGACAACATTATGCCATAAAGTAAACTGATATAGTCTTATATCACATGTTTAAAAAAAAACCAAAAGAGCACTTTATGTTTTTCATCCAAGTCGTTTAATTTTTGTGATTTTTTTGCCTCGACACCGCCGTGCCATAATCATTTACTTACTAATATTTTGTAAATATAATGCCCATATCAATGTGTGTTTCACATGCTTTGTATTATTTAACATTAAGAACCACGCTTCACTCAAATTATGATATTTTTTTATATATATCAAATGTTAATTTTATATGAACTTGAATACCGTAATTTTATTTTGTCAATCGAAACAAAATCCTGCTTTGCTGAATTGATTTTGACATGCTGAAATGTCGATAATTTTTTTCAGTTTTATTGTAGATATGCGCGGTTAGATTTGAAGGGCATAAATAGGTTTTTTTCTAAGCAATAGCTGGAGACAGAACATAGAAGAAAAAAATACGTTGTTCACGTTCTTTCAAAACAATCATCCGACGTTATATTTGTACGTATACGTGGTAAGAATAAATGAAATCTCATTTCTGCTTTTTTTCAATGTTGCTTGTGTATTCACTAGTAAATACCCGAAAATATATTATATTATTTTTTGACAGGTGTCATCTTTTCCGACAGTCGTCACTGCGGTTTCACATATGCCATCAAACGCAATTTCCATACGAATAATGAATGAGTTTTCTATATCATATACTAAACACTGAATAAACGGGCATATTAACAACACATTCCAAATGTATTCCGAACAATGATTTGCATAATTATGTATGAAATGATTAAGCGAAAGGTGCCACAAAGTGTGACTTATAAATTAATAATCTTTTGCGATACCCACTGCGATCACTATATCTACTACACCATCACTAAATCTTATTTACAGTTATCATGGTATTATTAATAAGAGAAAAAATCAGATTATTTATGAAAACACTTTTATATTTAATATACATGTACATACTTATTTATACTTTTAATTTTGAAAATTATTTATCTTACGATTAAAAAATATATTTTAAATATGCCACTTTAGGATAGCTGCATATCATAGAATATGGTTGTACATAGAGTTAGCGATAGATTTGTTTGCCAATTGTTAGAAAAACTACACTAGCTGAAGTTAAACATCTATGTAAGGCGAATAAAAAGATTAATGGAAATAAGTAAGTAATGTGTAAGAACCTAAATACTAAAATAATAATTTTGTGTAACTATATATATGTAAATGTAAATATTTCTTCATCATGGCTACATTACATATAAAATGGAAATTGTTATGCGATTAATTCTGAGGCAGTTTTCATCGAGTGTTTATTTGAATGCATTGAATTCATGGACACGTGACAAATAATGTATATATCACGAACGTCATTTATGCTTGACGTCATGCTATTTGCAAGTGCGTTTTTTATAATGACATGTTTTGTAACAAAGCATTGAATGTTAATCCTCGGTGGAAAGACATTATGAAACAAAATGAAAAATATCAGTTTTTTTAAATATAAAATTAGAACATGTTTTTTTAGTATTTTAAACTAGCGGAAAACACAGACACTTTATTACTCAAAAAATATATATAAAATGCTGAGACTTATATTTGAGGAGGCACGTTGAACTCATTATAACAGTTTAAAAGGAATATTTGTTTACTGTTTAATTTTATTTTTTTAGATGTTTAATAGTGCATCTCAAAAGGCTTTGTCTGTGAAAAAACTGACAGCAGCTCGGTTATTTTCACTCTATCTTTGGAGGAGATTAAGAAAGAAGGTAAAAGCTTAGAAAATAGTTCACAATTAACTAGTTTCTATATTTTGGTAGCTCTTCCATCATTTTATAGGGGATGAGTTTGAAGGCATGGAAAAGTCGTTAGCCTTAAACAGAAATCTATAATTCGATTGAAAAACCGAACTATAAAAGTTTCCAATCGGTATTTTAAAACCGGAATCATTTACATTGTACAATAATTATTAACATTAACAATAAAACAACAGGAACTTATGTTTCAATGAAATATAAATTATATTCAGCTATGATTATTATTTGGTGTTGTAAAATTTAAGCATTGTTTTAATATTTAGAATGAATATTTTTTTTTTGATGGCAAAAAAACCCTTTGGCTGCTGTATTGTTTTCAATATCGTATTGAAAAATGCTCTGAGTTCTTAAACAAAGGAAATGGTTTTATTTATAAACTAACTAGTGTTGGAACCCGGCTTCGCTCGGACCAGTTTGGGGTTATGTTCACCTCGGCGCGTAAATTCAGACGGGCCAAGTTGAAACAATTTTTTTCAAAATTCAAAAGTCTAGGTCAATTAAAATGGAATTAAAATGAACATTTCAGACTGGCATTGACATTTCACAGCCCCTTTCATATATTGACAGCCCCATTCTCGCCCATTAAAATGTCCAAATTCAAGGAAAAAATCTAATTTGCTGTCAAAGAAATGTCAAATAATACCTTCACGTAAATAAAAACATTATTATATTAATAAAAGCCGGAAAAGTTCAGTAGAAGACTAATTTATTACATTTTGACTAAATGTCTTCGCCGATAAAAAAAATCAAACATATTTTCTTTCATATTCGTTTTTATGGCAACTTAATGACCAACAATGCAAAAGGGAATTACAGACCCACATACATACATACGCCGTTTCGGTTTAATATATGTACTACTCGATACTCGAGTAATTGGAGTCTCTACACACACATTGATAACGAAACAAATTTACCGTCGAAACTTTCGCGAGCGAAATCAATTCGTTTGTTTGAACTTGCAACAACCAAGATTACCGTTCTCAATCATTTTGAGCAATATCCATCAACAAAAAAACGAATTCAAAAAATTTTGAGTTTTCGATCATTTATTACATTTGCTAGCAATTTTGATTTGGTTAAACAAATAAAGATTTTCTGGGATCATCAAAATGTATCTTTATTTTATTGAAACTTTAAATTCATTTTCTGAAACTATGTGATTAATTTTAACACTGAAAAATATTGGCGTAAAAGCTTTTTTCAGTTAAGTATAATATCGCTTGTTACTGACACAATAATATTTAGGGGAAATTGTAAATGAAAATAAAAACTTAGTGATTTATTAAAAAATATAGTGGCTTTTATTGTTCTCAATTATTATGATAAGCGATCGTTGTTTACATTTCTCGCCGCATTGCGAACAAAAATATCCATCGTTTTCAGCATTCAAATGGTTAAACCTGAAATATTTAGCAAAAGTGGTTCCTGCTATGATATACAAATTAATTCACCATGTTTTTATTATTCATATTTACTAACCACGTTCGTTATGTTGACTGTTTTCATTAATTACCTTTTAGCATGTTTTCCACCGTTTCAAAGTAATTTAGTATACGGTTTATTTTATCTCTTGTTTATTCAACCAAATTCGCATTTGCGAAAAAAATCGTCGAAAGTCAAATTCATGAATTTTTGTATTACACATTTCATGATACATGTATACAATTCATTCAAAATATTGACAAAGCTTGAACAAACATCATATTTAATATGAGAGTATATTAAATATGAATTAAAATATAAATAAGTACATACGAATCCCAAATCACATTGTTTGCCCATCAAAAATAAATCAATTTATTAGGAAAAACTGCTTTGATTACTTTTAATGTCATCAACTCAAACTGAAAAATACAATTCTTTTCTTTATTTTAACCACATGCGTTTTCAAATACATCATAATATTCGGAAACTAAAAAAACGATTATAGAATCATATAAAATAAAACTTATATGCTGCACAATACGTTCTTCATTAAGTTTATTGAATGCTCTCAATTCATAATGGAGAATTTATTTTTCTTTTGACTTTCTTATTTTTAGTGCGCCAAAGCCTTAAAATTTAAATAAATGTCAATGATTTTTATTTATACAACAACATTATTATCCCAAAGCAAATCTTGTTGTAAAAAGTTCTATGATTGCGTAAGACGTATATGAATAAAAAAAACTTCGCTTTTCCTTTAATCTTGAAAATATATTTAAATGTGCTTCTTTTACAATTTTATTTATTTGTAAATAATCTCGATTTAAAATGCATGAATAAAAGTCTTTCATCGTGTCAAAAAATTCAAGCAAATCTAAATGCAATTACAGAATTTAAAAGAAAGGTTTTCTTTTTTATTCAGACTGTAATTTTTCAAAAGAACTTTGAGCTTACGGTTTTCCACATATCATTTCAATTGGTTGACATGACCCCATCTCCATTCATTTACTTTTTTGTTTGAGGACGTGCAAAATTATTCTCCATACTCATACGTATACAAATATGAAACATATTTCATTGAAATTCATGTTGAAATGAAAATATATTTTTTTTATTTATAACATAGAATGAATGTTGAAAAATGCCGTTTCATTTTTTAAAATAATGCCTTTCTTCCAAGAATTGACAGTTAACACATTAAAAGTGAAAAACTTCTGTCTGTTCAGTTTTCGTGAAGCTTTAATAAAAAAACTCTGAAGAAGGCCTGTTTTTTCTCAGATAATTTAAAAAATCACCTATTATTTTTTTATGGGAAATTAAGTTTCATTTTTAAGCTGGGTAACGACTCATAAAATTTAATTATAACGAAATATCTAAGTTTATACATTTTTTTTAAAGTACACCGAGAAAAAAGGTTAGTGATTTTATTTTAATGTATTCTTTTTCAATGGCTTTTCTGACAAACCAAGTATGTATGTTACCCACTTCGACGCTATAATATATATAAATAACACGCATAACTTATCTTGTAAAACAAGCTGGTTATTTTTTTACCTTACCTAATACATATAGTTTCAACTTTTGTATTAAATTTGAATGGTATATTTTTGTGTGGACAAATTTTATCTTTTTAGTCTTACAAGTGGATTTTTGAAGCTTTATATGAAACTTTATTTGAAGCTTTAATTTGAAACTATTTATGATTTTCTTTAGTTTCTCATACTACTTCACTTCAAACACGTATTATTTACGGAGGTTAAAAAATTCTTCGCAAACAACTTTTTAAACTACGTACTTTACACTTAGATACATATTATATCATACATTTTATAGTATGTTTCATATGGGGCGTGTTAGTTCCGCCATACAAAACCTTATTCGTGACTAAAATACATAAATATTGTGACGTTCAATGTTTTTGACCTTATACGATACTATTTTTTGCCTGCGTATCTGCGTATGGTAAGTTAAATCATTTAACTAGAAAACTCATTAACTAGAAAAATGAACAACATCTGAAATATTATAAATTTACAATCATTTAAAATTGTTTACTGAATTCAAAAATTGAATAGTTTATGGTTTGGTCATACAAAGAGAAAATATATTAAATCAACTCTCACATTGAAAAGACTTTGCAATTTCAAAATAAACGAGTGATAATAGTCTAACGAACTGATTAATCATTCTTGATTCCAACGTGATGGGCTAAGCATAATAAAAACTCAGATGTTTTCTTATCTTTTGATTGATAAGCACTTCGGTATATTGATTGAATTGAAATATATTTTGTAGGACTTAATCATAATAAGATTAAAATAGGAAAGCATTAAATTTTACAAGAATTCTAGAATACAGTGGCTTCGTGGTCAGAATTATCATAATCTATCAATTTTATATCGGATATTTTCTTTAGCCACCAAAAACTATTAATTTCGTATTACCTATTATACATTATAAAATAAAACAATTTATGGATGTTTTTTCGGAAGCTATTTCACTACAAATAAAATTATTCAACATTGAGGTCAAATACAACTAAAAAAAAACGAGTCGTAGGTAGATTAAACCATTTTTACGAGGAAAAAATCTACATTGTTATGCACGAAATTATTGAATATATTATTTTTTGGCTGTTTTAAAAGAAAAATAGCAGTTTTAACCAGTTTATTCCACAACGTTCTGTAATCGTAACGTCACCACCGGCTTTTCTCATCAAGAAAGCTTTCTTGACGGATATATATACTGAGACTACCTTTATTCCGGCTCCCTCGTAATCGAGAAGGAGCCTCCTAAATTATTTTGAATATATTATTTTATGGCTTTAATCGTTTTTAAAGACGTTAACAACACACAAATATTACGATAGCGAAGAAGACGGTTTATTCCACAACGTTCTGTATGAAAACAAACGGTTACTTTAGAAAGAAAAAACAATGGCCGTTTCAAAAATCGTTAACACATGCGCCCGCTGATAAGGGATGATTTATCGCCTTATGAACTTTTTATGAAGCACATTTGTCGGGCGTCAAGAAAGCTTTTGCACTTGATTGGATTATTATAAGAATGAATTTATTTTCTGATATCGACTATACCAGTGGTTCGAGAGAGTTCTGATGACCTACCACATAAGGCGGTGTCAATACTTACTATACCAGTGGTTCTCGCGTGCGGCCACCACAGGATTTGGCTGCGGCCACCAACAGCTTCATATAAAAAATTGATATTGAAAAAAATGTGGGATTACAAGTTAATTTCTCAAGGAAATACTATGAAAATGAAATGTCTCGTATAAAATTAAAACCAATAGTAAATTGACAACCATGTGTAGCTCCATTTGACGTACCTCAAACTCAACAAACTCAAAACAAAAATGTGGTGCGGCTACCAGACATTTTTATAGGACCTCTTATGTTTAAGATGCGGCCACGGTGCAATTTGCCGTGAGCAACACTGTACTATACCTATTGTTTTACTTTTGTAATATTTAAAAACATTTCTTATGCTCTATTATTATATAAATTTTTAATATTTTAAACTTAAAATCAACTTCTTCCAGATAAAACGATTTCAAAGTATCTTCACAAACATAAACGAATACGGAAACAAAAGAAAAATTGAAAATAACAAAATTCTTTCACTAGAGGCCAATAAAGTTTATCTTGTATAAAAACGATTAGGAATTCAAAAAATGAAATTGATAAAATAATACTCCCATCAGAAAACTTCCTGATTGCTTTTATATAAGGAACGTTAGGCGGTTAAATATTGGATATATTACCATATTGAACTAAAACTTGAAATTTTCTCGAACCAATAATTTACTAACGATTACAAAAACAGAGCAATCGAAATTACGTTATGGCTTGTAATAATATTGACATATAATTTCGCACTTGTAACTTAATTGGCGCTTGCTTGTAACATTTTTTTTATTAGTCAGCTGTAGTCTGTCGATTTAAAACAAAAAAAAATATTATAATAAAAATATCAACAAAAAAATATTATAAAATGTGAGGCCTGAAAATAATTCTATCTTTTCACGTGATAGGACACAATCAACAAAAACAATTTATCCAAGGGTTTGTAACTAATTTTTTAGGTAAATATTTCGAAATCCTTCGTTATATCTCAAAATTTTTAAAAGAGTGAAAGATTCCTTTGCGGTTACAAGCCACGCTCCGGGCAATCTGATAATAAAAAATATGATAAAATTCTTGAATATTTTTACACTTTTATCTGACAAGGGAACATTATGCTACTCAAAAGATCAAGTGGAAAATTATACATCATAACATTAATTTTCAATTTTTCCTTAAGCCACACGCTCTAAAAATGTCTATACGTTCACAACAAAAAGCATTTTTTTTCAAAACTATTCAGACATCGGTTAACAGAAATTGCAATGCACTTATTTGATTCACGGTGTCTTATTTTTAGCCAGCAGATCTCAAGGCATTGAATTTTTCTACTGTATATAATGAATCTTTCATTTCCTTTCCACATTTCAAATAATAAATTCATGCAATCATTACTTAATCATTATAAATACAAAGAAGCGTCTTGCTTACAGCTTACCTTCAGCAACCCATATGAGAAAATTACAATTTAATTTGAGTCTTACCTGTAATGTGTCAACACACTAAGTTCTCAAAGTAACACACGACGAAACTACTTAATTATAACGCTGTTCAATTTTATTTTCATTTTGAATCGTTCATTTATCTTGTCACCTCAAATTCTCACCAGCTGTATGTGGTATGTAAAGCACAAAATTAAGATATTTGCGCTTAGATTATCGAATGGAGATGTGTAATTCACTAGAATTAATCGTACGGAATCAAATACATCGGATCGTTAACAGATTCTGACAAAATTATTTCATTAGTCTAGCTCAAACATGTTATTTGATGTAATCAGTGATTCCATTCCAATTATTATAAATCTTCTCTCGTACAGACTTTGCCTTACTAGAATGTGAACGATTAAATGAATAAAGTCTGTTCGCAAGCGTAATAAATAATTGACTCGATCTCTATTTTTTACTGTTATTTGTCAAAAAAAACACTGGTCCAATAGCCGAGTGGTGACGTGTTTTTCATTTCAATAAACTGCATGGCTTAGGACTCGAATCATTGAATAAAAGTGTTTGTTAATTCTTCTTATAGGCTTATTTGACTTTTAAAATACTTCTTGAACCATTTCTTGTAATTAAAAAATAATCTAAATATATTGCGGATTGCCTCTTGAAGCTGTAATGTAAATGTGTTGATCTGTTTCAAATTTGGAGTGAACTTGTTGTAACTGAATTTAATATTATAAATTATTTGTACGTAATATATAAATACATTATATATATTATAATATATTAAAAAAATATGTTTCCCTAAAACTATTTCCCTCTCTAGTTTTAATGCAATATTTCCATATCATTTTACCGAAACAAAAAACACCTAATTAGTGTACAGTATTTTTTCTCTACTCTTTTTCATATAAGATAACAATACACTTTCATCAGTATTTGAAATAATTAAAACATCGTTTTAATTCAAATACATGCAAGTAGTCATTTTATGCAAGAAATAAGTCATAAAATAATTTATTACAGATTATCACACGTACGTATATAAAATTTTAACTTGTACTTCAAAGTTCACTCAAAAGTCTGACATATTTCTAAGAAACTACCTCAAATATAATCAACTGTATAATATATAATAGGCGGTAATCCAAACCATTTTATTAGAATGAGACGTCAAATATAACAGCGCCTTCAAATTATTTGTATAAACCTGCTTGTGACATTTAAGATTTACTCACTGCAGAGTGTAGTAATCTCAGATGCTACAGGCGACGTTTCAAAAGCTTCTCAGGCCATTTCGATAGGGGTTGTCAGTGATTTTTCATTCGCTCTGTTTCCATTTTATTGCTGGATATTTCATAGTTTAGGTTAGATTCGGAAACGATGTGTCAAGGATAGTTCATTGACAGCATTTTGAATGAAAACACGCAAACTGGTATTTACCAACAAGAACATTATAATAAATATGTATATCAATTTTAATGCTTACTCTTTCAATATTTTAAGGATATCTAAATTTAGATATATTTATACATTTTCTCTTCTCGTAATCATATTCATAAGAAGTGAAGTTACGTCAAATATCGTATTTAATTCACGCCTTACATTCTCAGCAAATTTAAATATCAAAACTTTCCTTATATACATATGTACATGTATTTATATTATCTCCAGATCTCTGTTTTGTGAAAATGGATAAGTAAGGAAGTTCCGGGATAATTTAGGTGTTATTTTAAGAAAAATTATGTATACCAGTTCTTCGAAAGTTAATTAAAAGTTAAACATTATAATATAATATTTGTAAAAATAATAACACATTTTTTAGTACTTTTTCCACATCTGATTTATTACATCAGGACCGGTTTCGCTCATGGCGAGCATTATCAACTGATAAGAAATACAATAAGACAGTGGTATTTATGCAAAAGTTAAGGATGAAAACAAGGTATGACAAACAATTGGTAATGCAACAAAGCAAATAAATTAAGTAAATTACAAGACAAATAGACTAAAAATAAAATGTTCAAGACCTCTTAGCAATGCAAAACTAAAACATCAAAAATCAATTAAGTATGAATTTAACATTAACTAACACATCAAAAATCAATTAAGTATGAATTTAGCATTAACAAAGTAAAAGCCCAAATATTAAGTGAATTTAATAAAAATAAATAAAGCTAATGTCTGTCATCCATAATTAGATGGAAGTCCCGGTAATGAGTCAGTGCCTGTAACAGAATAAAAGCTATCAATTCTTACAAATTAAAATCAAAGAAAGGAAAATAAAAATAAAAAATTAGAAATAAAAGTAGAAAAAAATACAATAAGAATTGGTTTAGTGAATTGGGTATAGTAATGGCGAGGAAACGAAGACTAATTACAGTGCCTTTAAATTCCAAGCTTGTTTCTTTTGATGTAGTGAGTTTATTTACGTGTGTCCCTATTCCTGAGTTAAAATTAGCTTTTTTAGACTTTGTTGAGAGTAAAAATCTAAATCCCTTATTAGTTAAAGATATTATATCTATTGTCAATTGTTGTATTGACCAAAACTTTTTAAATTTGATGGTAAAATTTACCAACAGTTGAATGGGTTGGCTATGGGTAGCCCTTTGTCTCCTATTTTAGCTGATTTTTCATGAATTTTTTTAGAATCTAAAATCAGTAGTTTTGATCTCTTTAGAAATGTCATTTATTGGTATAGATACGTAGATGACATCTTAGTACTTTGGGGAGGTACGGAGAGACAACTTAATCAATTTTTTAAAACATATTAATAGTGTTAACCCGCATATCCAATTTACAATGGAGTTGGGGTTGAATAAAATAAACTTTTGGATCTAACGATCGAGATTATTAATAATCGGCATTTTTTCAGTATTTTTAGAAAAGATTCATATAGTGATAACATCATTAATAACTCTTCCAGACATCACATCTCGCATAAATTAGCCACCTTTCATTGCTTTATACATCGTCTCCTTTTGATTCCGATGAGTAAAGCAAGTTACGATCTTGAATTAAATACAATAAAACAAATTGCAATGAATAATGGTTATGATTCGGATTTAATTGATCGACTTTTATTTAAAAAAAATAAAAATTAGCTCTGTTAAATGTAAGCTCTAGTTTGGTGACTAATGATCCTGCTGTTAATAAACAGTGGGTGAAATTATGTTACTTAGGTAGAGTTTCAGAAAAGATTTCAAGGAAAATTGATAAAAATCTTTTTAATGTAACGTTTTACAATCCTTTCAATCTCAGAAATGTTTTAGTAAATTCAAAGATAAAATTAATATTCTCAACCAAAGTGGGATCTACTTGATTGCGAATCCTGTGGAGCCAAGTATATTGGTCAAACGGGAAGAACTTTCAATACTAGATTTAAAGAACATCTAGCTTGTTCAATTAAAGGGAATGAAGTATCTTCATTTGGTAACCATCTGTTCTAAATAAGCACTTTTGATATCCTGCATATTATTAATAAATCTGTAAAACTAGATAAGTTAGAAATCCTTGAAATAAACCGACATAAATTTATGAATAATTGTAATCTTTTAAATGATCAATTAGTCTTCGTTTCCTCGCCATTACTATACCCAATTCACTAAACCAATTCTTATTGTATTTTTTTCTACTTTTATTTCTAATTTTTTATTTTTTATTTTCCTTTCTTTGATTTTTAATTTGTAAGAATTGATATGGCTTTTATTCTGTTACAGGCACTGACTCATTTGAACTCATTACCGGGACTTCCATCTAATTATGGATGACAGACATTAGCTTTATTTATTTTTATTAAATTCACTTAATATTTGGGCTTTTACTTTGTTAATGCTAAATTCATACTTAATTGATTTTTGATGTGTTAGTTAATGTTAAATTCATACTTAATTGATTTTTGATGTTTTAGTTTTGCATTGTAGAGGTCTTGAACATTTTATTTTTAGTCTATTTGTCTTGTAATTTACTTAATTTATTTGCTTTGTTGCATTACCAATTGTTTGTCATACCTTGTTTTCATCCTTAACTTTTGCATAAATACCACTGTCTTATTGTATTTCTTATCAGTTGATAATGCTCGCCATGAGCGAAACCGGTCCTGATGTAATAAATCAGATGTGGAAAAAAGTACTAAAATGTTTTAAGACTGAAATAAACTATTTTAATTCGACTATTGGACTGATTGGATGTATATTATATTTACATAAAGCGCATAATATATATTGACGAAAGAGATAAAACATGTTTTTAAATTGTATGTTTTGATTTTCTTAAATACTTCACTTTAATCACTTTTAATAAGATCACTTTTAAGGTGTTCACTATCAATACTTCGTGAAATGGCATTATAATAAAAAACACATTTTTTTTACTTATTCCACATAACATTTATTGGATCGGGACCAGTTTCGCTCATGGTGAGTATAAATAAGAAAATAAACGAATCAGTGATATTTATACAAAATTTAAGCAAGAGTTACCAGGTATGACAAACAATTGGTATTACTTACTAAGCAAATAAATTGAAGCAGAATACAAGCAAAATATACTGTAAATAAAATGTTGAACACCTCTAAGCAATACAAATATCACTGTTTCGTCGTTTTTCTTGTTATCAGTTAATAATGCTCGCCATGAGCGAAACCGGCGCTGGTCCAATAAATTTTATGAGGAATAAGTACTAAAAATGTGCTAATTTGTTTACTTCATTTTGACGTATAATATTTTTACTGCGTAAATATATGATGCAAGCAAACGATTTGTGATTGTTATTTAATTTCGATAAATAATTGCCACAAAATAACTTTGCACTTAGCCATCAAAAAATGTATAACATTACACACATATATTTATTGATGTTTGAAGGAATATAAAACTACACGCGCCTTAGACTCAGAGTTGTTCTCAACAAAAACCCAAGTGCTGCCTATTCAATGGTTGCGAGCACTAGCGGAACATGGCACATGTAGACTCATAATTTACAACAGAATACAGAGCTTTGTAAAAATGTGCTGCTGTGAGCACAGAGGGTCTGCGAACGAATAATTCTATGAGAACTACTTTGAAACGGAAATAGCGCCTGCATCTTCTTGTTAGCAGAACAGTGTAAAAGCGACGATATACAGTCATTCTCCCTATAACACTGTTCCTTATGGCTTTAGCGACATCCTCCCTTTAAAATTATACTACACAGCAAGATCCACTATAAGTAGTACCAATTCCTACGTACATCTCGATTCCATACGTATTATTTTATTTTATCACATTTTTTTTTCATCTATGTCCGCACCCAACTTGAAGCATATGGACTCCTCCCGGACATAGTCTCAATATGTGTTTTTTACGAGAACTGCTTGTTACTCAGTTGCTCAACCTCTCTTTTTCAAAGAGAGTGGGGATGAAAAGGATTCGAGGACTAAGACAGGACTAGTGATTAGATAATCGCTGCCACTGTGTGTCACCGATTGGGAAGGGATTTAGCAACACAAACACCCATTGCATCTGAGCAGAATTATCTATTGAAAAAATCTGCTTGTACCGGGAATCGAGCCTGGGCAGTCCAACACGGTAGCTGACGACGTTGACCACTGCACCACGGACAGGGCGTATTTTATTTCCATGTCCTTTATTTATATACTGGTGTATTGAAAATTTACTAAGTAGCCAGCGTGATTGTCTATTTCTAATGTTTGCATAGCAAACGTAATGAAAAAAAAAAAGTTCTGTTAAATTTTTGTCTATTTTGCAAACATTAGAAAAAAAATACTGGACGCTTAATTTATATAGAACTAGTATTGCTACCCGGCGTCGCTCGGACTAAGCGACCAATAATTATTTAATATTATATCATTCGACATAATTATATCACAAAATCTAACATCCAAAATAGAGTTAAAATAAAATCACAAACTTTATTTACTTTGATGACAGCCCCATTCTCGCCCATTAAAATGTCCAAATTCAAGGAAAAAATCTAATTTGCTGTCAAAGAAGTGTCAAATAATACCTTCACGTAAATATTAAACATTATTATATTAATAAAAGCCGAGGAAAAGTTGGTAGAAGACTAATTTATTACATTTTGACTAAATGTCTTCGCCGATAAAAATTCAAACATATTTTCTTTCATTTTCATTTTTATGTCAACTTGCAACAACAATGCAAAAGGGAATTACAGACCCACATACATACATACGCCGTTTCGGTTTTATATATAAGATTTTCTATAACGCGGTTTATCAATGCACGTTCGCCTAAATCGTGCATCTTTCGGGGATTTACTTTCCTTTTTGCATGGCTTTGAATCATTCGGGAGCGTTTGAGCTTTTCTTTTCTGTTACTCAAGATAATTAACAAGGACTATGATATTAAGATAGCACTTAATAGTAGTGGAAAGTCCACAATGTTATATATAAAAATCAATATTTGTTTTTTTTGTTTGTTCCCACCTTATGCCCTGCCATACTGTTCATCCAATCGCAATGAAACTTTGACAAACTTTTTGCTTGCACTTGCGCGGAGGTTTTTGGCATAGTAAAGTTAACTTACAGTATGTCTTTTATATAAAATCATCTTTTTTTATATGTTTTGCGCTGCCATACCGCCATAACTTATTGTTGCTCTTGCGCAAAGGTTACATATAGACATAGTGCATTTAAATTTCAGGAGGTGGCGCGTGTGTCGTACCATAGACAACCGGCAAAAGACAAATGAGAAAACGTCAAACGGCAAATGTCATCGAGACCGATCAATGTTAGTCACTTCAATAAACACAAAAAAAATATTTATTTCAGTGGCATTGCAACGCTTGCCGGGTACCGGCTAGTGTAATATAAAATAAGTAAATAAGTTTCTTGAAAAATAAATTATATCTTTTTCATCAATATACAGAAATTATGGACGCAAAGAATATTTTACGAACGCAATATTCATCATGAATATTTGATATAATAAGTATGAAAAAATAGTAAATTATTTTAATTGGTATGGAAAGTTTATTCAGGGAAAATATTTTATTCCAAGCACTGAATACTCTGGCGGCACGGAACGACTGCTATAAAAGAGTACTAAAACGCCTAAATGTTTTTTAAAAACCCACTTCATTTGTAAGTTCTTATTGTTTTTTCTCGCATTGCTTACTCCAGTGTACTTGCTTACAGCTGGAAAAGTTTTTGCCTCTATTTACGATCGTGAAGAACGATTCAACGATAAAAATATATACATACATATTTAAATCAATAAAATAAAATTTTAATTTACAATTAAATGATTTTTTTGCATAACAGTTGCAATCAAAAAGACATTTGAATTTTCCACTTGTGTCCAAATCTACGTTTTTTTGTGATATTTACACTTCATTATACTGAAATCGGGGCATATAAAGAAGTGATTAATTGACCACTAGTAATTTTGTTGCCTTCTCTATGTTGAGAAATGGTGATTGAGCTTACAACCAGCAAACGTTAAATCAATATTTTTGCTTAACGAAAAAACATTATTTTAATTACGGAATTGCTTATGTTAATTATTTTCATATAAAAAAAAACATCTGTAGAAAATAATGATACAATATGATGCTTATAAAATCTCAACATATTCTTTTAGTATTCATCTGATATATATTTTTGTTTGGTGTAAGATTTCTACGAATAACGAAGTGATAAAATTATATTCAGAAGCGATAACATAAACTCGTGCAATCTATCTTGTTATGAATGATTGATCATCTATCAGTCGGTTTTGGAAGTGGGGAAAGGATAGTTTCATATTATATATTGACCGGAAAGTTAATAATTCCTCCCGGAAATAATTGATCAACACTCCACAGATAATATATACATATAAATATATTAACAGAGCTATCAAAACTTTTCGTGTAGACTTTTAAATAACATTTCCTTTATTTTTGTACTTTACATCTTTCAGCTTTCGATCACAGTTATTGTAATTTGTTTATTCTCTGCAAAGAGAGAGTTTAAGCGACTGACTGAAATTGATACTATAAAAATAACATAACCAACGATGCTATATAAGATTGCATCATCATGAGACGAGAGCATCGCTAAATCAATGACATTTAGAACCCACCGAAGACTAAGGATGATTTTTGAGCCGCGTATTTATTCAACTTTTTTTTTCAATAAACTTTCTAGTTTTTTTACCACCTTTATTAATTCTATAGATTTTACTCTAATTCTATACCGTGATATTTTCCACTTTTTATGACTTTAATATCATATTATAAAGATATCTACGAATCTGTTTGATATCGTGAAGCATTTAATGGTCGTCCATAAAACTTTCAAAGAACTTTTAAATTCAGCGATGAAGTAACAGAATTTCATCACGCTTTTTCTAGAGAGAAATAAAGCGCTCTATTCTCAGTTGAAATGTTATGTCGTTACTTAATTCCTTTACAAGAAATGCTTATGTATTTTTAAGTCGTTTGCGCATTATTTATCACTTTCATTATTATATTTCATACTAAATCATATTTTCGATTGAAAATATATTATGATTATAAACATCGGATACTGTTTAACTGTACAGAGTAACATTAAAGAATCCCCTTAGTGATCAGACAGTTGTAGTTCGGTAGGATTTTTTTTAATAATACATTTTTAGTTAGAATCCATAGAATATATATTTTCTATGTTCTGTGCTCTTTATGTTTTGATCCCCAGTGTTTTTTTTTTCTTTTTATTATTTTTTTAAAACTATTAAAAAGAAAAAAAAATGATAATCGGCTCAATCAATATAAAACTAGTTTATAATTTGTATAACAATAAATAAATTAAAACGTTTTGTCTTAGAAATATAAATTAATTTGCATTACATACTTATTCGTGTATAAGCTAAAGTATAATATAAAATTTAAAATAACTTTGATTATTCCACGTATTGTGTAACTAACTGTGACACGTGTTTCGCCTCTTTCAGAGGCATCTTCGAACTTACTATCGCAAGTTTGCTTAAGTGATTACTTAAGCAAACTTTGCGATAGTAAGTCTGAAGATGCCTCTGAAAGAGGCGAAACACGTGTCACAGTTAGTTACACAATACGTGGAATAATCAAAGTTATTTTAAATTTTATATTAAAATGAACTTCCACAAAGTTACCGCCGAAACCATCGAAAATATTAAGCTAAAGTATGTTCAGAATAATTTACGCTAGTAATCTCAATTACTTTATAAAAATTCCAAATATTTTCAAATGTAACATATATCATATAAGAGGAAAAGGTTCACACAGTCGCCTTCGAGTAACTTTCGAATATCGAGGCGAGTTCAAGTAAAATCTTCAGGTCTTATATCACATGAAAAATTATTCCCATTTGGGAATTAAACATTTTTATTTGCTCAACACTTACATTACATATTGGTTAGAATTTTTCCTTACAGTTTTCCCTATTTGATGATTTCAGCTGACAGAATCTTTAACAATACAGAATAGGATGTAATATATGGGAGAAAGGGATATTAAAACTAATTGTATATATATACATACATACTCAAAAAATAAAAATTCCCAGGAAAATAAGCACTTTTTTTCTACCTGCTGAAATACGTGGTTTCAGCTGGTCAAAATAGGTAAGGGGAAAAGCTAACACTCCTTACCTGTCTATTTTGAAATAGCATCACCATAAATTCACATAAAAGAATTGTAACTCAAATAAAATATTCACTCATAATAAATTGATCGGTTAGTAAGTCTTGAATGGCCTGAGATATATAGAGTGAGAAAATATCCATTTGAAGTTATCTCTCGTTATAATCTGAAAGTAATTTGTATTTTCATGACGCTTTATCACGCTCTGATCAAAATAGTAAAAGTGTATTGTTACGAAAATCATAAAACGTGATGAAATATCATTCTGCATGGAGATTGCAAATGTACTGAGCTTAAGCACTCCAACGAAAGCTATTTCAAACGTTGTGTAATATTTTTCATTCTGTACTTTTATATCTCACAATTTTTATTAAATTTCTTTTTAGATTTAAAAACTGAATGTGTAAATCACATTCAAGATTTTCCACTATAAAAATAAAAGATTGAGAACACTAAAATTGAATATTTTTCCATGATTTTTTTTCTATCAAATTTGTAATTCTATTCTTACTCCACAATGGTAACAAACGAAGCAATGTTGAATATAAAATTACTATGCCAATTTTGACATTATCTCTATAAATGTGATTAATGAACCAGCAAAATTCAATTTCATCTCTAACAAATTGAATAACAGTAAAAATTTACACTGTTTTAAATAAGTTAAGTGAGGCAACCTTTAGAGACTACCGCGTTATATTTTATAAGCTCATCAAGAGCTTTGTATAACAAAGTTTACTTCTTGTTTGTTAAGTGCAGCTGTATTCTAACTTTTTTAAGCCCTAAACTTATTTCAGCGTTGAAATTGTTTGTTCTTAAAATCCATAAAAGAGTTTATGCATTAAATGCAACTTAATGCATATGATCGATTAAAATAAACATTTGAATTATAAACTAACAATTCCATATTCGATAAAAGTCGAAGGCTTCTGCTTAAAAGATTTACTGCGAGATTTCAAACTACATAACATTTACATTTCTTTCAAAATTGTGATGTTTAAGTTAAAATAGAAATATTCAAGAAATACTCATTCAGATCTCTTGGAAGGGTATTTAACCAATGAAGTTCACTGACCTCCTGACAGATAATTTTCTTCTTCTGCATAATTCTGGCTTTGATATCTAACTAATAAAATTACAATTCTTATTAAATAAATATGTGAACTGAACATATGACTAATTTCAAAGAAACGAATTACATTTTTAGCCTTATGGTCCAAGCTTTCGTCAATAACGTAAGCCCATTTCCATTAATATTTTTGTCCATACATAATTTCAAATATTGATTTATGTGAAAAGAATTACAGGAAAAAGATTCTTTACAAAATGTCTCGTAAAACAGGTCAGAGTAGCTGTAAAAAACATTTTATTTGTCATTTTATAATAGATTCATTTACTCCTACAACTTCTACTTCGAGTATAGCTCGACATCGAATAGGTAACGCGCAACTCTTATGTCAAGTCCTGCTCAACATTGTTAAACTTGGTTGGAAAATTATTTTTTATTAATTTCAAATTATTCTCATTTCAAAAACCGTCTTTAATGGATTGTGTGTCTTAGTGAATGCTTGTAACATGTCATAATGTGGATTTTTTTTCGGTACTTCGTTTTACCATGGTAATAAATACGCAAACTCTGTGTCAATCAATCAATTTCTCAAACCTATTGAGAAGTGCTGAAAGGAAAAAATTATATTCAGTATATTCAGCAGTGTAAAAGATATGAATTACAATATTGAAATCAGCTTGAGATAAATTATTTATCGAAAAAATATTCAACGGCAGATCAAAATTACATACGATTTTATAATAAATATTAAATTAACTTATTTAATATACTCTTCATCAGTAAAGGCATAACCAACTTTATCGTTTCGTGTAAAATGTATTATATACTCGGCGAGAATACTCATTTTTTTTTATTTTTCCTAGTTAGGTACGCGAAAAGATGTTAGCAGCTGTTTCCACCAACTAATCCATCTTATGAATTCACAACATAATACAGGGTGGGCGATAAATTATTTATCATTTTTAAAATTAAATAAATTGTTTTCGCAATATACCATAACATCGCCAATATGGATTACTCATCGTTCATTTGAAAAGAGCCTTTGTTTACATGTCTAGAAAAATTTCTAGTCATACGACGTATATAATTTATAATGTTTATTATTTTTTATAATTTCGTCGTGTTCGCATAGTAAAAAACATTATTATTTAAACCTTAAACGTTTATTTGCATATCTATTGTATTGATAAATTACCGATTATAATAATTGAATTCAACAACAAAAAAATTTGGAAAATGTATTCTTGTAAAATTGTCCATATTCATAAAATTTTATTGATAATTTTGTTAATCCAAGTATTTTGTAAAAAGTAGTGTCATTAATAAATTAACCTTACGTTGGTTGGTATTCAGATACTTTTCATATAATTGAAACACGAGCCATTACTTGTTATACAACACGTGGAACAACATACTTTCACAATTATACTATCTACATAGTTCTAGTATTACATAAAAGCTATTTTTTAAGACAGATTTTATAAAGCTTTTCTGCGTCAACATAGTTTTTAATGTAAATTTATCTTGATAAAGTTCTATAACTAAACATATTACTAGCATTCTATGTACCTACATACTATCGTCTTCAAACAAATTTGTCTAAATATTAGCTTTAATGTTCGCAAAGTAGCTAGGATAAAAATTTGCTTTGCCTTTATTATTAATGCTTCCGTATAAGTGTTTGAGTTTTCCGGTATATCATCTTAACTTTTCTTGTCCGAGTATTATACTTCCACCTTTGCCCTTTTTGAGATCTCGTAAGTTGCCTCATGAATTGTCTTTTTTCTTTTTAAGGTACTAAAGCCATCATCGTAAATCCTAGCTCACTTAAGCTTTCGGCACACTTGACACTTATAAAATATGTTTTTTAATATCAAAAATAGCAAACTATCTTTTTATTGCACAGCAGATTTATTTTACAATGTAAATTCGCGATGATAAATTTTATAACTATAATAAATGATATTTGAATGTAAATTTCTAGTCGTGTCATGCAGAAAGTGGATACATGCATGAAAAAACCAAATTCTCATTCGTCTTATATGTATCGTATGATTTGTGACATGCACAAATAAATTAAAATTTTGTTTAATAAATTATACAAAATTATCTTACTATTATATTCTTTTTATCTTTGTCCTTTTAAATATTAATGAAAAACAAAATAAATTAACTGGAAGATAACATTTTTCTCTATATAAAATACAATAGCCGATTTCATGCTATCAAAATTTCTCATACAGTTTACTTTGTACAATAACTTTAGAACGCCTTAAGATATTTTCCCTAACCGCATTACCAATTTTAAGGTATTCGATTCTCCAGCGAACACAACATAATATTCACTGAGCTGTCCATGCGGGTGGAATTAACTCCTACCTTTTTACTCTGATTTTTTGTTTAGGCTATTATAATGTGGTTTTGCTTTATCGCTAAAATTAAATATTTTTTATATATTTGTGTGCACATTACTTGATATTGATAATAAGTATGAGTTTCAATGTTTCCAATTTCGGACCGTCCATTTTTTATCATGTATATCGCAGTGAAGTGATTTTTAACTATACTTGTTCCCACAAGATAAAAATAAAAAAGATCACAAAAACAAATTTCTGAAACTTTCTGATTTTTTGTCGGTTTTTCCTCACAGATCAAAAACATGTGCTTCTCGAAATGTCCATAATATAAATATGTACTAACAGTACGAAAATCCTATTTATGTGGAGAGAGCAATTCAAAATATTGAAATTGCCAATAGAATATTATGTTTTTTCATACCTACATATATACCTTGTATACCTAAATAATATAATGCAATTGTTATTTTTTTATGAAATAGTATAAAAAAATACAGTTCCATAATTAATACTAAGTTTGACTGTATATATAAATTTCGGGGTTGTGGAGCAGTGGTTAACGTCTTTGGATAGCGTGATGTACCTCACGGGCTCGATATCCAGTATTAGCAGAATTTTTTGAGACGATTTATCGATTCTTTCTATTGTATAATAATTCCCTCCAACTCACCCGATCCCTTAAGCAGAGCATAGCGAGAGCCACTAGCTAACCTGTACTATCCTTATCCTTTGTATCCCTACTCTCATACAACTAAATAGAGGACTCTGTAATAAGCAGTTCTCGTGGGGAAAATATTTAAAATAAATCCATGAGGAAGCCATATGCTAATACTGAGCGCCGATTGTGATTAAAAAAAGAGTCTTCTTTGAAGCTCTAGATTGATTTTTTTCATACATCTCAAATAATATCGAATATCCTTCGATGGTGTATCCCATAAGCGCTGCATTGCCGATCGCTTCTCGAGTATATTAAATGACATACTGCTCAAAAAAATTCTCACGTATTGTATGCATCCTATGAATGATTCACATTCATTGAAATAAAAAATCATTGTTGAAAAAGTTTGCGAATATTATTCATTTCTATTTCCGTTTCACTTTTCTTTACATTCTACTTTTCCAACGACACAGAGAGGTGGATTGAATTAATGACGCGATATATCATATTTACAGCGCCAATAATGATGTATTTGTGCATTGTTGATAAATCGACGTATTTCCATGAATTCATTTTTTCTTATTCATATGAACTCTCAAAATAATAAGCTTTTGGAATAATAAAAATAAATTTATTATAAACATTTAATTTAACAGGGTATACAAAACCTATTGACATGTAACCATTTGAACTTTAATGGTCAGTTCTAGTGAGACGTATGAGGTCTTCTAATTAAATATTTAAATATAATGTGTTTTACACGGTTCAATTAAATAGACCTGGTATTGTGAGGGTTTCTTAAGATTCAATCGCCCTACAGAATGTCAGTTGGAGTTTAGGGTTGAATTTATTCAAGCTGAAAAAAATGAGTGACTCAATTTTGGTATCAGGAACCATTCAAAATATAACAGGCTTGTATTCCATTGGTGAATGCAAATAATATTTCAATGAATATAAATAATCAATCTTTCACTCACTTCAGCGTGAATTATTTGAAATCCAGATGAAACTTATTGCAATTTGAAACAGTTCACAAGATTTTTCTTGGCTGTTCATATATGTTATTGACTTATAAGAAGAGAACTTACATTTAAAATAATGTGTACTGAGAATGGGTACGTTTCACTTACTCGAATTTTGAAGATATTTTTCAATTCAAAATCATTATTATCATCTCGAGCTTACAATTCGAAAGCTTCAGAAATAAACTTGAGAATATACAGGGATATAACTTTACATTTTCCAATAAATTAATTGTTCAGCACAAATTCATGCAGCAATACAATGTTCGTAGTAACAGATTCAATTAAAATTATATTTTCATATCGACGATAATCGATAGGGCTAAAAACATTTTTAATTGCCTACCCATTTTCGAACAATTACGTATTCTTTTTTTTAAACCCATTATTTTCCCGGAATATGATTCGTTTATATTTATTTCAAATATTTATGGGATTTTCTTGATGGCAACCTTTCCATGAATAATTATTTAAAAATAGTCGCATGAAAGCTTTTACGACCCAAGTGCACATAAGAAATTATATTCAACTTTTGTCAACTGTGTTTGAGGCTTATTTTATCCGTGCCAAGCATTGCGTAAGAGTGATCGTATACTTTCTATAGTAAACGTATTTTATATACCCGTAGATGATATTTAAGATGATAAAAATAGTAAATCTTTTCTTAATTGATATGCCACATAAAAAAATAAGTACAATTTTACCAACGACTATTAAGAATCACATTGAATGGCTACTTGCATGTGTGTTTTTTGCTAACGTTTATACTTTGGCGTTAGCCGCAATCGGTTTATTTGAAAGGATTCCGACCCTGTTCAGAACACCACAGTTTGTTCTCAATAGTCTGAAATAGAACAAGGTACCATGACTATCTTCTTCTCATTTAAAGCGCTCGTACAAAAAATCATCTACAGACTTTTAACTGGTTCAATTGATAATCAAATACGGAAGAAATAACATTTGAACGATATTGTTAATATATGTATAATTAGAAAATACTTTTGGTACTCCACGTATTGTGACACAAATAATGACACGTGTTCCGCCTCTTTAGAAGCATCATCAGATCTACGTTCTATCGCCATGGTGATTTAGTAACAATACTGTCTATCATTCCTTTTATTCGTGTTAAATAAATTTTATTTCAGTAACGAGATATTATGCAATAAAAAAAACACATTAACGTAGAACTAGAATGAATGTGTAAAAATAAAAATTATCTGAATTAAAATGAATAAAAAGAGCATAATGCATAAAGTAATAAAATCTTTCAACAGAATATGAATGTAATAAAACATCAAATTACAATTTTGACACTGTAACAATGTTGCCATTTCAAGAATTTATTTTCTAAATATAAGTTTCTGATAGTAGGCATCGTATAAAATATTTAAGCATTTAAAATATTTTTTATAATTCAATTCCGTCCTTTTGGTTGAAAACTTTTTTCTAAATTACTCTTCTGAATTCAATCGCGTATTCCTTTGAGGGAATAGTTTATACTACTGAGCAGGGCTGTGGAGTCGGAGTCGGAGCTTTTTGGCCGGAGTCGTACTCGGAGTCGGAAATTTTGAAAAGTTTGAACTTTTTATTTTTGCATTTAATATGTCAAATTTGGCTTTTGACCGCATTGATAGGTTTAATATTTAATTGAATACACATGAATAGGAAAATTAGGGGAAAAAAGTGACGATATTAACCTTTTTTTAGTCGGAGTCGGAGTCGTGGTTTTGGTAAATGTTGGAGTCGGAGTCGGACTTTTTTTCACCGACTCCACAGCCCTGCTACTGAGGCTTGGTCTTAAATGGCTCGCACACTTTTTACAATGAAAGCTTGCATAATTTTCCCTATATTTCATCGACTGCATTTAATTTCACACAACAAAATAAAGACACATTTTTCAGATCGGGCCGCAAGCTGTGACTGAGTGAAGCATTAATTATTTAGCGGAACTGATACGCATTAACTCTGTCTTAGGGAAATTTTAGTATAACAGAATACTCGGAAAATTACAGCTGCCGAGAATGAAGTATGGTATACACATAGTAATACCATTAAAGGCTGCGAATCTTTTAGTATAATATAAAATCTTTTACAAGGATTTCTATATACGCGTTACAATAAAGCCTCAAATGGAATGTTCTCAATAAAGAACAAAGTATATTGCATAGTTCAGTGAAACACAAAAACGTTTTAAAGCGTGTATGCATAAAATTATCATATATTATAGAAATCGATTAATTATATTGACAGTTAAGGACATTACGAATAATTCGAATAAAGAAAATACATTTTTTTATAAAAATATATCTTCGCATGGAACCTAAATTTGATGAAAAAAAAACATATTTTATCTCATGTAAAGCTGATGTATAATGTTTTTTGAAGATTTTTTATTAAAAGAAGATACTATGGATACACATCAAAGGCTAAAAAAATAATAGGATTTATTTTCCTTACATTGAAGAGTAGCTCTTGAGTGCCTGCACATTCGTGTTTTTTGAATATTTGGTTCATTTCTGCTTACTTCACCATCTTTTTTAAACACTTATGTTGGTTTTATAAACATGCATATTATTCAAATCGACTTATTTGAATCTTCATATATTCATTCAATAAAGTATTGTATTATTAAATCATAATTGAAATATTCGTTCAATTCTATATTTAAACAACCAAAATTTTCAAAAATACCCACATCTTGACATACAATTTAAGCCCATAACTCACCGAAAACATTTAAATCTTTTTTAAACCTTTTCGATTGTTCATACCCGCTCCATTTTAGACTTTAACAATAATAAACGAGCAATGTTCTCTCGGCTCTCATTTAGAATTCCTTTTCTCAAAGCCAATCATAGAATATTACAATATTTTGTTCAAGTTTGAAATTGCTGCAATAAATCTTTCCCCTTGAAAGATACTTTTTACATTCCAGCTGTCTACCGGAAATTTACATTCTTTCGTCTACAAAAAAACGTTCAACAAAATATATCTTTTACAAAAGCACTAAAAATCATATTTAAGGTAATATTTATGTTTTTGTGCTTCAGTGCCAAGAATCACTCGCAAAAATAATTAACAGTGCGAGTAATAGTGCCAAGAATCATCGGCAATAATAATTAACAGAATTAAATCTCACATCTGTGAATTTTTCTCTTTTCAAGCCGCAACCAGCCCTAAAAAGTAAGAAGAGATTAATATTCAATTTAAAACAAACTTCCACAAAGTTACCGCCGAAACCATCGAAATTATTAAAAAAAATACATTAACAATAATTTCATTCTCAGTCAACTTGTATCCTTCATGTTAACGAAGAACGAAAATACTAAATACGAAGGGACTGGTTCTCATTTAAGAATATGATTAGAAACAGATAGTTAGATTGAAAATTCATCCCGATAATATTTAATCATAATTATTAAGTATTATCATCTTTTCATAATCTCTGAGCACAAATGGTGCCATTTCAACAAAAACAGAATCTTTTTAGTACTTAGTCTTTTATATCACCCTACCATCGTTGAATTGTTTTGTAAGTATCCACTCTAACACACTCCTCCATAATCTAAATCGATATTTTTCCCTACGATAAATTATAGGACACACTTATTTTCTAAGAAAAGAAAATCTTGGGCTCTTTTCAATGTCATGGGTACTACACCCGATGAAAAAGGTAGAAAACTTGCGACATAAAATATATATAGCAGGTGAAAGAAATCAGTGGAAAATTGGAACCGTTTTAAAATTGGAAGAATACAGAATAAAATAGAGGCAACTGTTTTTCAATAATAAAGCGACCCAAAATGGTCAATATTTTTATTTTACATTCACCTAATCTTGTTTAAAACAAATAAATTTAAATTACTTCACTGAAAAATAGTCAAGATAAAATGAAGCGTCGAGAGTCGGTCTGTCAATGTTCATACAAGAAAATTCCCATAAAAAGGTGTTCTCAAATTATTGTCATCAAAAAAAATCCTGTAAATCTATTTGTGGAAACGAGTAAAATATTTGTTCCCGTGGTTTTGAAATTTGTGTATGATAATATATTCATTTAAATAAAGCAGTAATAATCTGTGTTAAGATTAATTGCATTTATGATATATGTATGTACATACATATATACATACACCAGTCAAAAGTTTGGGGCGACGGTCTATTTTCTCCACGTGAATACAATTTTCCAAACATCCAGACATCGGTTTGCGGTATTGTGGTATTCTGAAAGGAATTTCATCGTACATTTTTTAACAAACCATACTCGATTCGGTGTTTAGTTTCTATATATTGTTATGTCTGACCGTGGGTAAAGTGTAGTAAATATTTATTTTTAGATGTAAGTTTAAGCAATTTTTCTACCAAAAGTTTTAATCATGAAAAGTTAAAAAATCTTCAGATCTGTGATTGTCATTTTCAACGGATTTTGTTTCTTTGTAATTCGTATAAAATACGGCGCAGAAAATTTTCCGAACGATCTGAGGTGCTAAGTTGCGCGGTCGAGGACTCTAATCCTCGATTGAACATATTTCAGTTTAAAAAATCATAGGCTTATTCTTTTAAAATCATTTTTATGTAACTTCTTTGTGAAGAGGCATTATTTTAATAAATAAATCACATTTTTTTTGTTCCAGATCTTTATGAAATTATATGTGGATGTAGATATTTTTAAAAATCAGTTATTTTAAATTATACTTCTATATTTAGCCTTGCCGGGTCCGTGGTACAGAGGTCAATACCGTTGGCTTCCGAAACAGACGGGTGGAAGTCCCAGTACGAGCAACATTTAAGTCCATTTTTCGATTCTCTTTGAATGCATGGGGGTGTTCTCAAAACTCTTTCCCACCCATCCAATACTATAAAAATATGTTTAGATACTTTACATATTGGGAGCAGACATGAATTGAAAAAATCATCTCTGCAAAGGTTAGTTCAGTGACTGGATTTCAAGCCGACTATTTTCAAGGATTCTCAACATTATTTTGAAAACAAATCTGATTTTAAAAAAAAAAGTGATACCTCTACTGTTATGTGCACAAAGTGTGTTCAAATCCGGTCGATCCCGCAACCGAATTTGGCCCAAATATGACAAGTATGACAGCCTTTATTTTTAAAAACATACATTGATACGATAAAGTAAACTTGACTCCAATTTTTCACTTCGTTCATAATATAATTCCTTCTTTCCCAAGTTAGGTAAGAAGTCTTAGTCTAATTCGAATCGGTCATTCCTGGTATATTTCTTTTGAGTAGAAATTTTCCACTGTTTGGGAACATCAGGTTTATAACCCACCGGACTTGGTGAGAGGGTCGCATAGGATACAGCTTTTTTCGTTGTTTTGCTTATCTTGCGATTGAAAAAAAAAATGTTTATCGCTAATACTATCGATGGTTCGGCGCTTATTTTGTAGAAGCTAATTTAAATATTTTTTAGTTGATAATATTGTCATTTCACGTATAATGTAACAAATAGTGACGCCTCTGTATAAAGCGTCTTCTACTATTCGTACTATTTAGTACGTATGTTAAGTGTGTATTTTATTGAATAGAAAGATTTTTAATAACTCTCAAATGTATAATATGATTGAGTGTCATTTATTCGCGCGAAGACGTTTCTAAATGTCTCTCCCTGAGAAAAGTTTTGTTTATAATTTACCAAGAAATCTCATTGCTTTCAAATCCATCTTTTTGTTTCATTTAAGTATTTTCAGATTTTGAAGGATACACATATTTTGAATTACAAAACAGCTTAGTCATAGACTCAAATAAAATAAGTTGTCGATATGAAAATTGTCTTTCATAATTTGATTGCGTACACAAGTAGATATCGTAGTACATGTAGTCTAGACTTTATAAAATATTCATAAAACAATAACCGAGCAGATTTACGTATTCAAAACCAATTTAGCCTAAACGGTGTTTGAGCACGAAAGTATTACATTATTTTCAGACTTAAATGTTTAAAGTATCTTTTCATTGCATCCAGCTTAACGTTTAAACATGTTTTCAATTATCAAAGTTATCTTCGATTAAAATCAAAATAATCTTTGTTTAACGTCTCAGTTTATAGTTGAATACTTTTGCAGCATGCATCTTTGCAATACAAAAGAATTGGTATGTAATTTCATCAAATTCGAATCCGTTCCAAACACACTCGGACTATGATGATATTCGTAGAAATATTGTTAAAGGATGTTGAAGTCCCGTCAGCCAAATCATATAAGGAGGATAAACAATCCTATTTCGCGACTAGTCTACATTATCATAAATGGTCAAATTCTTATTATGACAGAAATACAGAGCCACATCTACTTTATTCATATAGTAAAAAAAAATTTTTTCACTATTTATTAAGATGTTTCCAGCCAGAAATATTTTTTGATGGTTACACCAAAAGAGAAAAACTTGTTTGTTCCGTAACACCCAGACAGATTCATGAATTCTTATTCTTAATGAGCTGAGGAAAATAATGACTAAAAAACGGATATTCGAGCAACCAATCCTACAGTGACTAAGCTTTTAGAATACCATGTTATTATTTACAACAACAAACGCTAAAAGTAAAAGAAATATTAACAAATATATATTTGTTTTTTAATTTTAGTGCGTCATTGATTTTTAATGAACATTCATTTTTTATTTATCCTTTTTGTTCTTAAACGCAAAACGTTTTATTGTAAGCTGCCATTATAAGTCCATTTGCTGACTAGCTGGCCGCTTGTTTAGTTTTCGTCTTTGAGCTTGGTATAAGCCGAATCAGTGGTGGTCCTGCAAAATGATCAATGAAAAGTTTTTTTCAGGGATGTGGAGTCGGAGTCGTCGCGGCGTTTTGGCCGGAGTCTTACTCGGAGTCGGAAATTTTGAAAAGTTTAAACTTTTTATTTTTGCATTTAATATGTCAAATTTGGCTTTTGAACGCATTAATAGGGTTGATATCTAATTGAATAAACATAAATAGGAAATTTAGGGGGGAAAAGTGACGATATTAAGCTTTCTTTAGTTGGAGTCGGAGTCGGAGTCATTTTTTTGGTCAATGTCGGAGTCGGAGTCGGAGTCGTGGTTTTGGTAAATGCTGGAGTTGGAGTCAGACTTTTTTTTCCCTACTCCACAGCCTACTCCACAGCCCTGGTTTTTTTAATCTTACTCTGTGTTTTTTAACCATCTTTTCTTTTTTTCTCTGGGTAACATGTTATTTAAATGAATATTTACCGAAGATAAATTGAAAAATTTGTATTCTTAGCTTGCTTAGAAAAAAAAATTATACATTCCTCATACAATTGACTTTTATAGAAATTAGAGTACAATGAATTATTAAAGATCGCACCAAATCACTGGTTTGTCATTTTATAAAGAATCTACTTTACATTCCATATAATTTTTTAGATCAGGACCGGTTTCGCTCATGGCAAGCATTATCAACTAATTCCACCAAGTATTGACAGCGAACACATTAAAAATGGCAAAAAAAAAACAGAAATGCTTAATTATTGACTTTTCCACATATTAAATACTTTTCAATTTAGTATGTGAACTCATATGGTCACGGTGTCAAAGTGAAAGTGACCCGCTAACTTCATTGACAAAAATGAAATCAATCAACTAATACAAAAACCAGCAAAAAAAATCAAAGCTAGCATTACTAGAATACAATAATTCTTCAATGTAGAGAGTTAACAAAATTAATTCGAGTATTATTCGTTGCAAGAGAGCATTTAAAGCACTCCACTTGACACCGATATTACTTCACATAAGCCTATTACCCGTAAGCGTCTGACAAAAGAAGTAAATGTTCAGTAATTTTATTTATAAAGGCATAATAATCTGCGTGCTGTTCAGAGACCAGCTTTAAGCTTTTCAACCAACTTTTCGACTTTATGAAAGCTTCGAGTAGGCGACTATGCGAGCATGATTTCATACTTGCAGGCAAGTGTACATTTCCGTGGCTGGATTTCTCTCTTCAAACGTGTAGTTGAGTTACAAAACTACCCTTTTATACAACAAATGCAGCAATAAATAAAAGTCGTACCTTAATTCAATACTTCCGTTTCGTTTGATTTCTTACTTCTTGCACATTTTATTGTGTACATAAAGTTTCAAATAGAATAGATAAATTGGAAATCTGTTTTGGTATTCTAAGCACAACAATCTTCCGGATGAGGTTATATTTGCATAAATAATGCCAGTATATTATTTTTCTACTGTTTTGAAGCAAAATAAATAAGAAACCAATTTAAATTGTACTTTAAAAGCAAAATAAAACAACTTTTATCGAGAGAGTTTATTGCCAACGGGCAGGGTAAGCATTCGTTGAAAGAAATCTATAGGTAAGACGATCTACTAGTAAGAAGTAGAAACTTACATCTCGATGATACGTGCTACATATTCTTTCATGAGACATTCAACCTCAATCTCTCTTTTCTAACCAACGGAATATCCTGGAAAACTAAAAAACAACCATTGGACAGATGAACCATTCTAAGCAAGGATTTGACGAGAGATAAAATGACAATTGGTGACGATGATGAAAAGATGAGTTTTATTGTATGATCAATTCATAATTCACTCTAATATTTCTTTGCTGAGCTTAATAACGCCTAATACGTATCTATACGTCTCCAACCTTTTTAAATATTATTTATAAAGTCAAATATACACAGAAACAAATTATGATCTAATACATTTAAAACAAGCTGATTTTAAATTTAGTTTTCCAACAAAATTTTAAAAAGTTTTATAGTGTCTGCAAAAACGAAAATTAATAATTTTATGTTTATTTTCATTGGACCTCGTTATCATGAATCTAAACTATTTTTTTTTTATCAAGCAGCGACTTTCATTCCATCTGCGTCAATCGTGGTAAAGTTCTAGTTCAAAAATACAGTCTGAATGATTTTGATAATAATGCATTTTCAATATTGGCGAATACGCATAATTAAAATCATTTTATTATAACCATGTTTCAAAGAATCTATTTGCTATATTAAGTTTAGGGTATAAAGTAACTTTGTGTTATGCTGCATGTTTTGTTTTTTCATTTTCCCTTTCATATAATCCAAATGAAAGTTTCAAGTATGCTGCAGAGTTTTCATATGGAATTTTAGTTTCATCCCGCAAAACGGACATGTGAGCTATTATATGAGCGTTCATCTAACGTAAAATAAAGATTTTTTACTATAAAAACAAATATATTAAAACAAGATCCCGGCTTTATTCACAATTTGATATTTAAATGAATTTCATAACTGCGCTTCATGTGATCCTACCTACATGTATCGAATTAAAATGCGTAGTTCAGCTTAGAAGACTTATAATTTTTACTTCATAAACTATTAAAAGACTCGTGAAAATAAAGAAGGCTTTTTTTAAAAAATCGCCTTGACTTATTATTTGTATTCCATATTTTTTCATCAGTAGGGAAAAAAAATATTTTAGTGAGAAATAATTGAATACAATAATGGTTTTTTTAGATTTTTTCTTTAGTTCATGGATGGTCTAGGTATTGCTATAGTATTTGATAAGAAAAAGAAAAATATGTTTTTATATGTACAATAACATAACAATTTTTATCCAATATAAAAGTTTCAAAAAATACCTTCGGAAAGCTCGTATAGAATTTTATTCAACCCTAGTCACCCAGGAAAAAGCTATAAAACACTTTCATAGTACGCGTAGCTCTGTGAGATGTGAAAGTTCCAAAATCTCTTTTTGTTAAATTTGGGTGAAACTCGGCAAGGTTTTGCTCGAAGAATAATCAAAGTCATTCCATTTGTGTGCTTTCAAATGGACGAAAATTTGGGGACATTTTTCCTGCCTTTGTAAAAACATTTAGCCGTTTCGGCATTTATACAATGCACGTTCGGCTATTTATTCTTTCTTTCAAAGTATTTAGTGCAATAAAAGCAAACTGTGCCTTACTCTCAATCAATAACCACGATGGATTGGCTTGTATTCATTGAACGATTCCATTTTCTGAGTTAATAAATTTTCACTCGAAGCTGTAACTTTTTGATGTTTTTTTATGAATGGCAGTATTTGTGCTGAATAGTCAACCGAATTTATACTGCATAAGTACATATTCAACAAAGTTTGAAAGTTATTCAACTAACATTGAGCGGCGGCAGGCTATGTATTTCCGGACAAAACGTTCAATTCAAACCAATTCATAGTGAAAGAATATGAATGATATATCAATCAGTAAAATAGATTATTTTCAATTCTATGCCCGGCATTATAAATTATCAAAAAAGCATGTGCGTGCATGAGTATTTTGAAAGATATAGTATTTGTATACCAACCGCCCACAAACCTAAGAAACCTTCAAAAATAAAGTATTCTAGTCACTCACAGCTTAGAAGCATTAAGGTTAAGCCATTAAATTAATTTCGGTTGCTTTAGCGCAGACTGTAAACCAATATCTAAATTCGAGAGCGTGATCTTTAGCAGAGCAAATAAACCTCAAATTCAGTTGTGAGTACTAGTGGGTGGGTACACCACCAACGCGGAAAGGGAGGGGCGCAAGAATATGTGATGACTTCTGACGCTAAGGTTCGAACTACTGACTTACTGCTCAACTTATACTACAAGTTGATTATTCCACTACCACCCGTTATGTGTATGCAACCAGGCTATCCATAAAGAGTCCACTCCACAGAGATCTTCTAATTTGAGAGGGGACATAAAAAACCTTATGTATCTATAGTTTGTAGCTAACCCGTTGATAAGCAGCCTGTACCAATGATTGTTGAGGATATTAAATATCGCTTTATCGATTAATAAATATTATTAAATAGCTTTATTTTATAACATAATCACATTTTAAAGCAAATAAACACATTTTTTTGTACTTCTTCCATGTATAATGTAATAAAATTCAGGACCAATTTCGTTCATAGCGAGCATTATCAACTAATGGTTGTGTTTTATTTGCTTAAAACAATGTCTTTCCACCAAAAAATAACAGTTACCTGAAGATTGATTTAAAAAAAAGAATTCCTTTTAACAGACGTAAGTAAAGTTAAGTAGTATACATAGTACAATTACATTTGCTAAGCACTTTTTTAAGTTCTTTCTCTGTAATCTAATTTTATTGATTAGTTTATACCACAAGGTTTTTAGGGCAACATCGATTATCCCTCATTGAATGAGTATCATTTATATCAAGCAATCACGACTAATTGCTATGTTGTAATTAAATTATCAATTTACCTTACGCATGACTGGATATTAAAAATGCGCTTGGCCGTTGGAAAACATCTGGAATGTTAAATGAATCCAAATTTTGGATTCCATTGTTTTCATTTGTTTATAAAACAATTAAATTACATTTTTATTTATATCTACGGGAAATTTTGGAGGCTTTATTAGATAACATAAATATAATTAATGAATGCCGCATTCTAACATGAAAAGTGTCCCGACTCCTACACTAGACATTCATTCTCAACCTTAATTAAAAATGTTTTTTTTAATAGAAGAATTCTCCGTTACTTTATTCCATCATTAGCTTAAATTCCTTATATTGTAACTAAATATACAATCCTAATAATCCCCATCCCATCCCTAATCTTGTTTTCTTCTCAGCTGGGTAGTTCAGATCCTAATATTTAATTGATTGATTGAGTAGGCATTTACTTGGTAGAACTCCATTATAATACGGAAAGAAAAATAACAACGTATTTTAGTTCTATAATTATTTTATCAGAACTAGTTCTTACGCCTTCATCAGAACTAGTCTAGTTCTGACGAAATAAGCAAAAATATATAAAATAATTTATGTAGAACTAAAATACATTGTTATTTTTCTTTCCGTATCCTAATATTTAACATAAATGATATTTTTTTATTCTAGCGTTGGTGGTTTGAAAAACTATTCTTCCGTTTACAATGGTTCACAGTTGTGGGGGTAAAGAAACATTTATATATAGGACATAAGTGATTAAGCATATCTTAAAAGAATATCACACACTTTTCAATGGAATTTTCTTTCAAGGCAATGACATCGTTGCTGTGTTTTCCTATTTATGGAGTTTGTTGCATTTTTTACTACAATCGTGAGACACTATCGAATATAGGACGACGCACCCAAAAATCCAGAAACATGAAAATTGAAAAACACATGCGTCGTATTAGCAACGTAATATATGTTACCTCATCATTTTTTCTTTTAAAATGTTTAATGTGTATGAACACTTGTGTTTAATATACTAATAAACGCAAAGCCTTACATAAATAAATATCGGTTGATGCTTTCGGGGCATCGTTTTGAAACGTCTTCGATAAATATGCATGATAAATTTAAATTTATTGACATATTCGAAGAATTTATCATGTGCTCGTTCTTTTACAAAATAAAACTCCTCGGGGGTATTGTAGAAGAGCATTCTGAAATTCGAACTTTATATATTCGACTATTTCCATATAGATGTGACTCTTAAGTAAAAACAAATTTGCTGACATAAATACAAAGTGAACGGAAATTTCCATTAACACTTCACAAACGAAATATTTAAAGGTAAAAGCACCTTTCGAAAATATCCTCGGTTAATGCAATACACATTCTTAACGTAATAATTTAATTGCATCTTTATTAGCTCTCGCCGTGAAATAACGGAGTGGTCGACCATTTCAAGATAAGGGTATAAACAATTTTTATTTTTATTTTACCGAGCTTATCCAGTTACAGCTCATTTATTGCTTATTTTCTAGAAATTATTCTTAACTACGTTGTTGTTTCCAAAATCTGTTACTGGTTAAGATTTACAAGATTTATAATTTAATTACAGTTACAAACTAAATACATCTATGTAAGTATATGCTATTATATTTTTTCTGCGGCTAAAAAACATTTGTATTAGTTAAAATAAAAAAAAACTCTGTTAGATACATAGTAGGGCTTGTCGGTTTTTAAAAACCGGTTTTTTGGCCGAATTTATGAACTTCGAAAACCGGGTTTTTTCAATTTGGTAACCGGTTTTAAATATATTTTTTATTATTTAAATATAAACGTTAATATTTTGACTTGAAACCGCTATGGTTTCAAATAAAAAGTGATCAAATACATACATATTATGTAGATAATATTCAGTATACATCAATGAATGCGTTGAAAATATTACATTTAGGTTAATATTATATGAGGAAAATATTGTGTCGAAGTTGATCGGAGCGTTAATCTCAATAAAACCATGGAATAATCAATAAATAAGGTCCTTGAGGAACCTCAAGAAATAACTTCGAATTTAAAAACATTAAAGGCAGAATTTTCTATCTACGAGTCTACCAACAAAGGGACAAAAAAATTGATCTGCTATTTGATGCATTAAAGACTATATGCCTCACATCAGTACCCAGCGAAAGGGTATTTTCAATATCAGGGAATTTTGTAACGAAAATTAGATCATCACTAAGTGATCGATCAGTGGATGCTTTGTGTTTCCTTAAAACATATTTTCTGAAGAATAAAACCAAATAATTTTGCTGTATTTTTTGTCGTGTATTATGTATTATGTACGTGTGTATTATGTATTATTATGTGTGTACGTGTATTATGTATAAATAAACAAAATTAAAAAAAAAAAAAAAAAAATTCACTATTTTAATTGAATTATCCATCGGTTAAAACCGGTTTTCGTACAATATTGGAATTCGAAAACCGGTTTATTCAAAAGTCAGTTTTTGTATAAGCCCTAATACATAGGTTTGTTACATTAAAAGAATTTCTTTTTGTAACAAACCAATTTTCAAGAATATTTACGATTTTATATTTTCATCCAGCTAAACGATACGAGTAAAATGGCTCAAAAGTAACGGAACCTTTAATTAGTTTCTTGTAATTCTACGATTCTTTAATTAATAGCGATGATCATTTTTAGAAGAAACTCTTCGTCATTTATTTTAGATAATAGGAAGTTTAGTTTATATTATTTTCAATCTCTATAAAGTTCTATTGCTTCAAGCCCCTGTTTGCCACTTAATTTAAGCGTTTAGTAATTTGTCAAACCAACTTGTTGTTTATAAGATTCCCAACATAATTCTCATTGCGTATAAATGACGAGCAGCATATTTTACCTAATCGTAATGTAATGAAAGTCTGCAACTTATAACTAGAGATAACATCGAAGGTGATAAGATATGACAGTCTCAAATGGAATTCTCAAAGCGGCTATTTGTATTTCTACAGTATAAATTTGCTGCGCCATTAAATTCAACGCTTCAGTCGATTATAACCTAAGTTCAGGATTATCTGTGCCAAATTTCCACTTATGCCAAGCTCAGCTTATAGCGAACTAACCATTTTTATGAGCCAAAATATAATTTTGAATCGTTTATCATATTAGATTTGTTTTCGTGGTAATTTTTGATTTATCAAAATGAACATGCTCTCCTCCGCCCACGACTGCTTTACTATCCTTTAATTGTATACGGCATTATCCAGTGATGGAGCAAACGTTGTCGTATCTCTTTTTATTCCTTGACCTTGAGTGTCTCAGAAGCAAGTGTTGAAAAATATCTTTCTTTACTAAATACATGAAAAGCTTGATTAATTTGAGGTCCACTCGAACTCCGTATGACGTCACAGATTTCACTTCAGCTAAAACGTTTCTGTTTAATTAATTGTGTATCTCAGTTCACGAATATAAAAATATAAATATTTATATATTGATTAAAACACCTCGAAGCTATTTTTTAAATTATTTAAAAAAAAGTGTATTCAAAAGAACACAAAAATCACACGATTAAAATTATTTATGACCTCTTATTTTTCATCCCCAAAGAAAACAGTTTCAATAATTGAACATCAGGTTTATATTTATGTTTATGTATTTTTCATTATTGGCCATTTATTTGGGCATGAGAGAAATGTTTTTACAATACGTTTATGCTATTCATAATAATTCAGCTCAAACCTGATTATATTATACTGTTTTTTTTAATCGCCCACAGCAAAATTTTCTAGAATTTTCTACTCGTTTTTAAGTAGCATATGATTTATTATTCTAACTTATTTTCAAAATTATTGTAATGACAGTCATAACAAAGATACATATGTACATACAAATTTTCTTACAAGTAAAACTCATACTTAAAAAATATTTTTCTGCTCATAGTATACATATTTGATTTGTGCTTTTTTCATCTAGCAAGAAAGAGCTTCTTAAGTGAATTTTATGAAACCAAAACTATGTAAGAAATTGTTATACTAACTTGGCCAAAATATTTAAATACTTTTCATAACATTTTCCAATCAAACATTTTTATGAAACTCTAGTTTACCAAGTAAGTACAAATTACGACTGGCATATAATTTCAAATAGGGTATAAAGCTGAGATTATCTTAGTCAATCTCAGCTGTGTTGGAGAAACACTGATACTTATCGTATATTTCAGCCTTTGTCGTATATTTGAGCCCACTCAGTCCTAAAATATAAAGGATTTTCTTATGCTTCCTACAGTACTTCCACCATAACTAATACCTTTTGAGAAAAAAAGTATTTCAGCTGATTGTGAAATGTTGTAAATTTTTTGAGCGACAATACCAACACAAAAGTTTCATATGAAATAAAACAGCGGTCAACAAACCGTCGCTCACACGTTGCCGTTAAATGTTGATAGTATTTTCACAGCTCTGTGGATGAAAACAGGAAAACCATAATGCTTTATCAGTGATTTTATAGTCATATAATTATCCTACTTTAAAATGTTCTTTTATAGCGAGTGGACAGAACTACCATTTTTTAAATGATGATTAAAGATATTATAAATGAAAAGCTACCCTTGGATTCAATAAACTATGGCCTTTACTTGGGTCATAAAACTGATCCATTCATCAAAAAAATATAGGACTGGATATGTATGATGCCATAACTTATACCCATTATTTCGATCCTAAAAATGGGATATAGCAACAAAGATTTTTCAACCTCTTCTTAACATCTGCAGCGCCCTGAAAATGAGATTTAAAGCGATTCCATAATAAAAAAAAACGTAGAAAACTTATGTTGCGATGGTCCATGCGAAGTACACATATTGACCATTGAAAGCTGACACGGTAAATGTATTTTTTTATTTACTTCACTTCAATTTGTATAACTAGGTTCCTTTGATAGCTCTCATTTATTTTGTTCTTCTTATTTACGTCGACCTATTTTTCAACTGGGAATCACTTCTCTGAATATTAAATTCCTTGCTCATTTAATACCGTATTTAAACTGTCAGAGCTAAGAGTTCAGCGTTCCTTTCTGCGTGCATTCTCCAAATACGTAATTTCTCCCCTCATCTTTAAAATACAATGTCAGTGGAATAAGATGTAAATAAAAAGAATAAAGAAACTTAGGGCTGTTTGAAAAATACTCGTAAATAAAATAAATTGTTGAACATCCATCAAGTTGTTAAGCTTTGCGATCTTCTGAACGAGGATAAAGAAGCATAAGGCGATTTTGAACTCTTGTTGACATGTCTTACTTTTATTTGACATTGAAAGTGTTTTTAATATTATCGCATTTGAAAATCACCATACAATTTTCTCGGTGCTTGAATATAATAATGCATCACAAATATTATAACAGAGGTGGTATAGTTTATTATTAAAATCAATTAATAGTAAATATTTCAATACAAGGGTAAATAAAATTTGAGATAAAAATGCAGATTGAAAACATTGTTTTAACGTTTCTTTATCACATGCCTAAAATTTATTTGATATTATTCTGAAAAACACGACTGTTTGGATATTTTACGTCATCTGACATTTCAAATTATCCTTCTCAATTCCTAGCTCAATTATTCCATTTACGTTTTTCATTTGTCTCTACATAAATGTTTGTCATTTAATTGCCTCCTTATATTTTATTTTCTGATGTTTTTGTCGTTCCTTTTTCAACTACTGCTGGACATAGGCTTCTCCGATTTCACTTTAATTGTCATAAACATTCAACTCATCACGACAGTAAAATTTCTTTGATCTATTCTGTGAACTAGGGGGCTTCTTTTTCGTCTCACTTCTAAATAGCTAAGTAGAAGGTTGGTTGACCACGTCAGATGTTTGATATCTGAAAAACTTGAAATCATAATTGGACTGTAATGAAAAGTTACGTGCTTTATATTTATTTCGCATATAAAAAGTGGAATTGCCTTTATAATATTTAAGCGTATATATAGCAAAAACCGTTAAAAAGTCAATTTAATTTATAATTATAATTTTGAATAAAAAAAATATCTTTTATTCAAAGTGACGTATAAATCAATAAAGATACCATAGTTTTTGTGATTACTAAACAATTTTTTCACCAAGGACAAAAACTCTTTTGCAAATTCACCTTTAAACCTGCCAATCGGCACGGTATTTCAGTACATCTTGAAGGTAATTGAAAATGACCAGTGACAAAACCTACATGTTTATATTTATATATGTACATACAAACGTATCGTTCGTATTCTATACATACTATACTACTCTTAAGAGTGCATCTTGAATCTTCCGGGAATCAACTTCTTGATAAAATATTTGTACCGGTCGTATTTCAACGGTACATATAAGTAGTATTTAATTTCAAATTCTTTATTTGCCATCAATCTTTCAACATGTACATATTCATAAATAAGTAAGTAAAATAACAACTCTTTTCCTATAAAATTTGTTGTGTAACCAAAAGATAAATTATAAGAAATTAATTATAGCAGATTCTCTGAACAACCAAATTAATGTTTGCGAATAAGTCGTTTTCTCATTAATTTAGAAGCAGAAGTCATCTTTCGATTTATATGTTATCGTGTGATAGCCCGCACTCAGATTCAATTATATTTCGTTTTATATTGAAGTGTGTTTTCACAGAAATAAATTTGAAATTCCCTTCATTATTGAATACGCCAGTCGTAAATACAATATAAATATTTATGATATTTCTTCTTATTCTATTGATATATTTTTGAATTAGAGTTGTTTACTGTTTTTTTATTTGACTATTCCGGTGGGTTTGACTATAAGATTGCCTGGGAACATGATCAGTCAAACACACATTGAAAATAATTTTACTGCCTCTGAACTTCTATGCATTTGCATACCTTGCAAGACTGTTCAAGGTGTGCTCAAAAGCGAAACGGACAAATAAAATAAGGGTTACATGATGATATTGCACATGCAAAATTGAATATTGCGGTAATTCTTCACCATCAAGTTGATTTCAATTTATTTTTATATTCCAATTAAATCTTCTATTCAGGCATTATAATTAAATAATAAGATACAAAATCGTCTTGATTATGAATTTGAAAATTTACGTAATTAATAAAGTATACCTTACCAATGCTAATTACTTTTTTTTTTCAACAACAATTTCAATCACCAATTCAATATGCGTAAAAAGGATAATCATATATTTTAGTTCCTCATTTAATATTTTATGTGCACAATGGTAAAAGTGATATTACTTGAGTGTGAAATTTACTTAACTAAGTGGCTTTTAAAAACACTTTTCTATGATAAAATTTTATTACCTTTTTTAATTGTAAAAAGGAGAAAGTTTTGCTTAGTAGAAAAAATGTATCAAAAGGAATAGTTCTTAACATTGAATTTATATCATATTTTGAATCTAGCCAGTAAGTATTTTCTTCATTTTTCATAAAACGCATTCAGTGTATACGTCAAACATCTCTTACAACTCACACATACAATACAAAACATCACGCTTTTCTTCTAACTCGCTGAGAGCAAAAGACCCTAAGAGTATAAGAGCTCTTTACTTTTTTCAATCGTTGTTTCTTAGGGACGCTGTAATTGTACTTTTCTCTTTATGTCACCAAAACAGACAGCAATAATGGAAAAACTTGCACGTTAACGATTTGTAATATCATCAAAAACAAAATCTAAAGGCGTATATCAAAGAAACAAAACATATTTTTTTATCTGGCCTGAATTGCTGATTAAAGTGAGAAATGACTGCCCAATCAATCTATAATATAATTTGATTCAATAAGATGATATATTCTGGGAGTTTGTATTTATTCATTGTTTCAATAATTATTATAGTAAATCTTATACGAAGATATTTATAGCTGAGAAGCTATTTTTTTAAAGAATCTATTTTGTAATTGACTTTTGCTATATTGTGTCCTTGAATTATGCGGATTCTTAATAAAGTAGTTGAATTTTTGTTGATCATATCGAGTTATCGGATATTTGCTCGCGCTGTTGATATACTAAGATGACAAAATGTATCTTTTCAATTACGTTATATATATTTTACTATCCCTGAATACGAAAATGTGATACATTAAATACATATATTACATGTCGTATTTATGTATCATTTGACTTCCTCAAAACCCTTCGAAAGGAATAAGCCGCGTAAGAAGGGACTTAATGTTTAGTCAAAGATTCCTCGTACATCGTTTTAACCTACATATATTCAAAGTATGGGTAAATTTATATTTTATACCTTAGTATCTAAAATATCTATTCATTGCAAAAAAGGAACCAAAGAATAGCTGTATCTATGAAATAATATTATCAATTGAAATAACAAAGCTTGAAAAACCACAGGAATGACGATTTTTTTGAACGACTTACTAGTAGGTATCTTCTCCGTCACTGTTTTGACTGTGACTGATAAATTGAGGTCATCATCATGGTTCTACAACCCCGGTTGACCAATATATTATGCTTACGAAGTAAAGCTGTAAAGCCTTTTCTGTATTGCGTCTAGATATATTAGTATAAGCTCAATTAAGTCGACCGGATTCGTGTCCAAATTGTTATTATGTTTATACCGGTATTGAGATATTTCTCCGCTATTGCAATCTCTACTCTAAAGAGTCTTTAATAATAATATATAAATTAAATGATCATGAAAAAAGAAAGTACATATTTCCTTGTGTTTTTATCATTATTAATAATATAAGGCTATGTTGGTACATCTCTTAAAAGTTGAAATAAAAATACATATATGTATATTGTTTAGAGTTGTATGATTACTTGTTGTAAATGTTATGCTTTGACACTTCTGCGGCGCGTTAGAAATAATACAGTAATATTTTTGTAATTATAGCAAAGAGTCTCTTTAAGCGTGTAGATAAGAGTGACCTTTTTCTCGATCCAATTTATTTTCCGCCAAGTTATCAGTGACTGACGCAAATTTAACGAGGGGCCCATCTTTTGATAAAAAATAATTATGTGAATTTACGTATTTTAGCGTCTCTATTAAACGAAATTGACATCTACTCAAAAAAAATCAATATCTCGAATCGCAAAATTCTTAAAAGCTTTTTTTTATTTATTACTAATAGCTTCATATTGAAATAAGTGAGAAAATGATTACAGTTTTTATTTGAAGTACATAATAATATACTTGTATTGAATGAGCAGGGCCGGTTTATTTAAGAGTTCTTAGATCGTAAGTATTTTAAGTTTTTCACTGTGTTTTAGCGCTCTTGTGGCAAAAATGAATTTTGTTTAATAAAAAAAAAATATTATGAAAACTACTTCGAGAAATAAATAAATTCAAGTTTTAATTTACAGAAATAAAAATAGTTTATTTCGCAATGCTCAATTCTCAATATTAACAATTACCGAAGTTATAAGTTAAAATTGTATGTACTATACGCAAAATTTTTAATAATTTCAGGAGTCAACTACAACTGACTTAAATGTATATAGTACAAAATCCAACTTCCAAATAAACTTGAAACATTTACAACACACCGATTTTAGCAATATGTATTAATTCCAATATGTATTTAACAAATCTGTTCAGACTACAATATGTGAATTAAATTAATTCTAATACGTTTCCAATAGACGTAAATAAATTTATATTTCGTTTATTGTAAGCAATTGATACGCCATTGCTTTAGAGACAGTTTGATCCCAATCTACCGAAATTTAATGACTCCTTTGAGCATTTCCAAGTCGGAAAGCAACGTCCATATGCGGAACATAGAATTGAAGAACCAGAAGGATCCGCATTTACTAAGCTCTTAATTGATCCCTCGTTTATGTAAGTAACCCTTACAAAATTGACTAGTCAACGCGCAACATTTGGAATATTTTTTTCGTTTTCACTTTCGCTGTATTTTGGAACGAAGTTTAGTCAAAACACTTCATTGAAAATGTACATTTTAAGTGCTTCTCATTTTTTTACTTTATATTTATATATTTGCTATTTTTCTTAATATATGTAGAACCAATCTCCAAATTTCAAGAGCTTTAACAACCGGTATTGTTTATGTCGTCGAAACTTATACAAACCTGTTTTGAACTAAATTAATTGAAAATCTAAAAATTATTTTTATTCAAACCTTCCAGTTCCAGCTCTGTCCGAAGGTTTTACACCATTCTCAGTGTTTCCGGACTTGCCGCTTATTCTAAGAGGGTTCGTTTTGAGGTCTACTCTAAAACTTGAACAACGCTCAATTGAAAGGTTTCCGCATCATTCATTGAGAGGGGAAAAACACTTGTTGCGTATTATGGATCACTATTTCAACATTTCCATTGAAACCCAACTCGTAAAAAAACTTGATATTTGTAAAAAAAAAATGTAATAAAATCAGATTAATTCGCAACGTTTTGTTTTGTATCCCCTTTCCGAAAACACTCACATAGTTATTGTGTGCCGTACTTCAACAAAACATCATCTTCTTTTCTAGACTTAACATACGAGAGTTTATAGAATTTTCATTCAATACTTGTATTACAAAACCTACATTAGAAATTATATTGTAAGCTAATAATTATAATGTATAATAATAATGCAAAGTTGTTCCACACTCATCACAGTATGGATAATTTCAAGGTGAAAATTAAAATAGTCTTTTATTTATAATTGGACATATGGACTATACATATTACATGTCATGTCTCAGGGTAGACGTATTTATGCTCCTTAAACTATATAGACAATTACGTTTACTAATTTCCAAGTCCATTTTTTCACAAATTCGAGAATTCCTATTTATATTATACGATAATATTATTTTATTTTGACCTTTGTTGTTCATTTATGATTTATTTCAAAACACTTTCGTTCACTAGAATCAAAAATTGAACCATCGGGAATCAATTCGTATTTGTATCATCCCTCAAAAAGTATTGCTAACACGCCCACGCGAAAGCCATTCGCAGCTGTATATCAATCAAATTCCAAATGAAATTTTCTTTAAAAATTGTCATCAGTATTCTAGCCATATCAATTTTTTCATAATATTATTTTACTGTATTCTTAATATTCATTTGTTTTTCAACAATTTTAAAATACTACCTATGATACAACTGATAAGCACATGCGTGATATACACAATTTTACTTTATCTATGAATTATAATAAATCACCTATCAATATGTATTAAAAATTCATATTGATAGTTTCGCTCATGATCTTCAGCCCGATATTACCGATAATATCGTTTTTATTTCATTCCGTAATAAAAATTTACGATGATAGCAATAAACCGGAAATGTATCACAGCAAATAAATGGACTGCGATGAAAACAAAACAGACTTTTGGCTAATTTGTTTCACAGTGCTTACTTGAATGCTTCTTTGTTACTTTCTTATTGATCATTTTTTTTTAATAATGTACATGTTTCAGTCGATATTATTTCCATGTGAATTGCTAATATGTCGTGAAATTAACTTACATCATGTGATCTTTTACTTTAGCCATACACACAGCGTGTACAATCTGCACTCTTACACCGTTTTCCGTGAATGTAAGGTCTTCTAATCTACATATACCGCATTGCATATGTCAGCTAGCATATCTAATAGAACACATGCTTCTATGAATGTTGATACGATTTATGATTATTTTATGACATATTTATTTGAATCAAACAAAACAAAATCGATGTTTATTTGTTTTTAATATTTGATAGTTTTCTAAATATTCTTTATTTAAAAACTATTTCAAGGGGTGTAAGGCAGCATTTTTCTTTGGCATAACTATATTGAATTAACATGAAGATAACTCAAAAATTTACGTCGAGAATTATCATAATTTAAAAAAATGGAAAACTACCTCAACCTCACCGATAAAACTCATAAAGGTTACAGATAATAATTTTATATTATAAATGAACATTAAAAATGTTGAGTGACATGTACTTTGTGTTTTTTAGTTTACATATTGGAATATATAAAGTATTCGTATGTCGTCAGAATTTCTTAAAATGTGCAAGGTATAAAATCTATTGACATACATGCAGCAAATATTGAGCACGATCGATGTACATACATATGTATGTATATCGGAATGAAAAATTCTACGAAACTCACTTTTCGATTTCCCGTATTTACAAAAAATATTGAATCTCTTTTTTATCTGTAAATATGCTTGTCTATTTATTTATCGCTTAAAATATATTTTAATAACAACACAAGGACACTTTTGTCCTTCAATATAACTTCCAATTATTAATACGATCAATTTAAAATTTTTACTCTCAATTCCTGTCGAAAAGATATTTTATTTAAAATATTCGTATTAAAAGAATGAACATTTTTTTTCGTACTAATTCCACATTTTTTATAAAAATCCAGGACGAGTTTAGATCATTGCGATCGTTACGAACTGATTGATAATAATTCACGGAGCTATAAATATTTACATATTATTAGAATAAAACCTTCAATCATATCAGGGACATTTATTTTTTGTATTATAATACGTGTTCACGAAAACCTTTCAATTATTCGAGATTAAAAGCTTTTACTTTTTTTGAAAAACAATTTCGTCGTGTCGTTTAATTACAATTTAGGTGTAGTTTTAATCGATCTTTTCCAGGTTTTATTTACCATTCTCTTTAACTTCATTCAGGGGTTGTTTTAATGAGAACTGCTTGTAATTTAGTAACTCTACCTCACTTTTTGAAAAGAGTAAGGAAAGAAGAATATAGTTGTCAAAGTACTAATTGTAAGCAAGGTATTCCCTCTCCACCTCATTTCAGGTTCAGGCAAAGAAAGAGCACATCAAAGCCTTCGGACATAATTCTATAAATCGACTGAAATTTTGATGTTAGAATTTTTTTATTCAAGCATTTAACCGCGTAACCGAGTTGTACTTTAGTCGAAAAACGATTACCATTTGCTATAAATCTGATGAAAACATTCATTTAAACAAGTTTATATTTATCACGGAGACTGTTTTTTAATATTCATTAAAATAATACGGTAAGAAAAATAACAATGTATTTTAGTTCTACATAAATCACATTGTTATTTTTCTTACCGTATTATAATGGAGTTCTACCAAGTAAATGCCTACTCAATCAATTCATTAAAATAGTTTGAAAATTATTCAACGTTTTTTTCACAATTTGTTTGCAATTGAAAATGCTATTCTTTATCTTGTTTAAAACAAACATCAAAATTTCACCCTAATCACAGCTTTAAATTTCAAACAAGTTTAACAGAATGTTTCATGAGGGCTGAATAAGTGAACTCCTTTGATACTATAAATTCAATTATTTTCACTATTTCCAAATAGGCAAGCTGATTGAGCTTAACTGTACGTGTCGCGTAAAATAACATAAATCAAAATGGCTGAGCTATCGAACACAATTTATACTGAAGAAAGGTGTTCTGTCTTCAGACACAAGATTTTCCAGAACAAAAACTGAATGGCTTTCAATATCCTATCAACTTGGCATTATTATAACAAAAATATCGCAAAGTTTTTGATTCACAACTGGCGAATAATGTTCTACTTTTGATGTTGTCAATGTTAAAAGTTTAAATTTAATTACACTTAAATCGGTCGCTATATATAATATATTATCGCTGCAAAATAAAGTTTTCGATTATTTTGAGCTTTGCTTTAATTTTTGAATACTTTGTGAAATTTATTGCTTGAAAGTAATTTGTATAGATGTATTTAATAACAAGTCAGCAGTGTTTCAAGTTTTTGATGTTTAGAATGGTTTCTGGTTGGTTCTATATATTTGGGATTTCACCCCGTCTTAGTATTTTTATTCTGGCAAGAACGTAAATAATCAACTACGTAAGTAAGTATAATATTAAGCACATTTTAGTGCAAGAAAAAAAAAGGAAATTTCTGCATTGTTAACCCATCTTATCGTTTTTTTAAATTATTCATTAATTCAAAAGTATTTAAATTTCAAATGCACTTCCCACTTTTGATTCATTGAATAACCATGGAAAAGTATTAAACAAAATTCATAACGTGCCATGGTGGATTCTTAGTACATATGTACGTATATCAGTTTCAAAAAATTTCTAAATATAGCACAATTATTTGATTTTTTGTCTTTCTTCTCATCAATGGATGAAAGATTAGCTACATCCCACTCTGCACCTGGCTGACAGCTTGGGGCTTATTTTATTTTTATTTGTTTTCTCTTATTAATATTTGTGATGTTTGCAGTAAAAATAATATTAAATTCTTGTCACGTCTCCTTCATAGCGCAGAGAAAAAAACTAAAATTATGTCATCAAATTTAAACCCCAAAAAGCAATTTCCTTATTCTTGTAACGCATAAAAACTTGAGCCAATATATTGCATGCGGGCAAACACGTTTTCTGTGTTTCGCTCAATCACTGTGCTCCTCACATAAATAATTCACCCTTATTACTGGGGAAAATTTTGGCACATTGCTACGCCTCCGTCTTAAAGAGAGTTTGCTCTAACTTTTTTCAAAGAAAACAACACTAAACTAACGTCCTAGCTAATAAAAAAAACTTACCGATTCTGAAACTACTTCAATTGAGAATAATGCCGTACCAAATATAAGTTTTATTACAAAATAATAAATAGCTTTGTATGTTTAGAAAATATCATACTTATTGAACTGTGTTTTTAATCACATATTTACCATAAATTCTATGAAAATTACTCTTTTTTATTGATAATTCTTGCCACCGGTGTATATGTAATATTAATTTATGAACAACGGAGAATCTCAGCAGATTTTGTGCTACTGAGAAATGTTTTTTAGTCACTCAACTTGACTCAGGCCAAGAAATGATCAGTACTTATTTCTCAATAAGCTTTTAGAATCAAATAGGCGGTAAGGAGTGAAGAGTTGAAAATATCACAAAAATTCATTAAATTGGATAGAAACCCAAAAAGAATACATTAAAAATTCTCCGAAAGCCTGAGAGCCTTGACCTCTAGAGTCTAGGTAACGAAACGGTCGGTAATTTTAAATATTCATAAAACATTGAAAAATCTGTCTTTTAATAAGTCTCATCAATTTTTTAGGACTTAACGCGGAAAGTTTATTCAAAGATAGAAGGTTTTATGAATTTAAAAAAAAATACTTTATTACAATCTTTTTTCATCATCCACACAACAAAAATTTTAATACTGTCGTTCAAATATTTACAAGAAGATGTGAAGGGAGTGACAACGGTATAGTAGTGTCATATTTATTAGGTACTTTCTTTCTTGATTTATTAATCAAAAATTACATAATGGTTACATAAAACGGCGGATGGACAGTGACGCTTCCTTAAAACGAACGTGTGAGCAAGCTACTTTAAATATCGGAAGCGAGTTGAAACTACTTCACCTTTTATAGGGCATAGGCTGAAATTGGTTGGTATATTTACCAATATAAATATTGATGTTTCCGACAAAATAATGACTATTTTTTTCAAATTTTCTTATTGTGGTTAGTAAATATCTTAATATATCGTCTAAACTCGATTTTCAAAATATTTAATTTTGCCTTTGAAGGGTTAAGCTACAGATAACAGCCATGGTTAAAACCCCACACTTTGGCCTAGTTTCGCACATTAAACGATTTTTAACTTTATCGATTCTTAGAAAAACATTTCTTCGTTACATGAATTCTGTTGCAAACTTTTTTCCTGACACTTGTTCGACACCAATACATTTTTAAGAACTACGAGAATATACAAAAAAAATGTTTTATCTCTAAAATAAGGATATACAAAAATATGTTTTTCCTTTTAAAATGCATAAACTATGTATGCTATGAGAATATAAATAATAGAGTGCTCACTTGAGTCATATGAACAAATTTTCAACTTTTTTTTGAACTTGTCAATGCGAAATTCTATTGCTATCATTGGTGATATCAATTTGTATTCGTAGGCACCCGGAGTAGGATTTTAGTTTGCTCATTTTTTAAGCTGTGTGAATCTGAAACGGTTCTCACAGATTGAAAATGTGAAGGCAAGAGTCCTGGACTTGGTACTGGCTGATGCAGATTGCTGTGTATCGGTGAATGCAAGTGTTGACCCTCTAGTCCAGCGTTGTCCAACACGCGGCCCAATTTAATATTTTCTGCCGCTCTATTGGAGTTTGCAGCCTTCTACAAATATATTTTACATTTTGTTTTTCATAAAATCAAACAAAACAAGGCAGGGGCGTGAATTTATATCAGCATTTTGTGTATGACATGACATCCAATTGTGAGTGACAAATGGAGTTAATAGACTCCAATCAAACATCGAGTTAAAATGCATGTTTGAAGGATATAAACATTAGTTTTATCAGAAATATATCCTAAAGGATAAATTTCCAAAATTAAAAAAGCTGGCAATGTGCATTGCAGCTGCATTTGGAACCACATATCGCTGCGAGTCGTTCTTTTCAAAATTGAAAATAGTAAAAAGAAAATGTCGCAACAGGCTGGCCGTTGAAATTTTTATCAATCAACTGCGATGTGCATAGGCGGATCCACGGGGGTCTGCATGGGGACCATGCCCCCCCCCCCTCCGAGGAGAATTTATTCCATTCAAAATATTATAACATTAATTATCAAATGATTTTTATTTAAATAAATATGTTGTAGTTCTCTTTTTTTTCACGACCCTTTAGCTTAACAACTACAGTCACGGCAAAAGAAATCCGCGCACCCTTCACAATTCCATTCATTTGCAAATATTTCCTCGAAATCTTACCGATTTGCATTTTTGTTTCTTCCGATTGTAAAGAAAAATTATAGCCATGTTTTGAAGAAGAATCGGTTGACACCTTTCACCAACCTTAAGATGGCCTGGCTGCTTACCGCGTCTTGTCCTCATGAGTTAAACTTTAAATCATTAGAGTATATGACTCGTCTCCAATCGTCCAAAGTCCAATTTTTGTGCACCTTCGTCCATTCTTATCTCGATTTTTACAGTGTGAACTGTTTTTTAGGCGCCGAACGGGAAATCTATGTGCCACAATTCTATTACAAGGTCTCGCATCGATCATGTGAAATCATTAAACGACTTAAGCTCGGCATGGAAAACTGTAGCAGTTTTGAAGCGTTTTTGAAAAACCATACTCCTTATATGAAGGTCGTCCCTGTCGGTTGTTAAGCGTTCTCTGCCGGTTCAAACTAACCCCACCAGAGCGCCAGTTTCACGAAATATATTTTAATAAAACCACACTATACTTTCTACGCAGTCTACTATTAGCAAATTTTTTTACTTGGTAATTTTTCCCCAGAAAACTGATTCAATTTGAGCTATTATCGCGATTACGTTTTCTTACGGCTATACATAATTTCGTCAGACGCTTACGCGACTAGATCTGGCTCATTACTGTTGAAGCTTTTAAATCTTGATTGTTTTTGCATTTTTTTACAATCGAATGAAAAAAATAATGGAAATCGGTAAAGATTTCGAGGAAATATTCACAAAGGAATGGAATTATGAAGAGTGCGCGGATTTCTTTTGCCGCAACTGTATATATACGACATGTGATTAGTAAATAATTATGTCGTAATTGTGAGGTTTTGTTACGAATTTTACTAAGTTTGACAATCAGCGCCACCTCCGCTGAAAGGAGGTTTTCCACATTACGACGCATGAAAACCCGGCTGAAGAATCGTATGAGTTCGAAAAGACTATATGGTCTGGCTTTGTAACATATCCTCTGGAAAATGGATATTTAAACTGAATATTTTTGGGTCTATTTGCAACGTCAAAAAAACAAAAATTCGACATAATTTTATGTTTGCGATTTTTCTTTGGTATTAAACAATATTTTTTTATATTATGTCTTTTAATGTTTGCATTTTTGAATTGAAATAAAAGATTCGATGATAATAGTCAGAGTCATCAATAATATCACATGATTTTGTTCGGAGTCATCACTTCTTTAAGCGCAGGGTCATCATTTATTCCGTAAAAAAAAGTCGAAAAAAATCGTGTAAAAAAAAAATAGCGGTGCCGTTCAAAAAATCGCGTGAAAAGGGGACTGGGTGTATTTATATTTTTTAATGTATCATGTTTACCCCCTGGGACAATTCCTGGATCCTGCATGGATGTGCATCGAATAAATTACCAGTCGATATAAAAAAATATCAAGTTGTATAAAAAAACAAGTTTCACATTAATTATTAAGTAAATAAAATGTTTTGATAAGTTTTTAAATAAAAAATTGTCATTGTAATTATTAATTAATAAATTGTTTTTATTACATTTGTTTTGTTTTTTTATGCGGCTCACTATTCACCGGTAATATTTTATTTGGCCCACCAAACGATTTCTGTTGGACAACGCTGAAATGATATGATAAAAAAATAAGGTTATTTAATTTCATCAATACATTTATTTCAATTTATATAACATATTTTATTTATAGTTTTGTTTTTATAATTTCCGCAGAAGAAAAACTCTCCCTTTTGCGGTGGATGTTGTTTTTTTTTGTCCGCTGTTTATGATTACAACTTTTTAAAACCTTTTTTAAAATGTTGGCTACAATAATTTTTAAGGGATTTAGATCGTAAATTGCACGCATTCAGCAATGCAATGGTAAAAGATTGTATATATTTTTTTAAATGGGTAAATAAAATTTGGAAAGAGATGTTCATAAACTACGAATTAATACTCGAGTATTTTTCAAAATTCTCGAATATCGAGTTCTTGAAAAATGGACGAGTATACTCGAGTATCGAGTACTCGATACTCGAATTGGAGTCTCTAATCGTGACCAATGAAATCATGTTGTCATACAAATCTATTACTTGATACATTTTCACTGAGAATACAGTTTTACTGTAACATATACAGGTTGTCCTCGACTTACGACTGAGATACGTTCCTGGACTTTGGTCGTAAGTCGAATTTCATACAAAATATGTATGTATGTATTAGTTATTTAATACAAAATACAAACTCGATAGCTACAGGTTGCAGATTTCAGTTCAACGATATTCAATTGCTCCAATTCTCTTCTTTGCTAAGAAATACTTTTTAAGAATGTCAGGATATCTAAAAAGATATAAAAATAATAAACTAGATAATACTAAGAAAAAGAACGAGTTTCGGCAAAGAGAATACCGATTGAAATCTTTGCAAGAGATACCTTTCCTTCCAACCTGTCCCTAAGTTCCGTCACCGAACGCCTTGGAAGGATGATGTCTGTTACTGTCAGATTGAGGAAGAAACCCTGGTCGTCTCAAAGTTAACCGGTTTTCAGATTAAGCAAACCATACGGTATAATAGCTCTTTTTGAAATATTTTGTTTAATTAATAATTCCGAGAGTAAAATATTCCCTTTATTGATCACAACACATTATTTTGCACTTAAGAATTGACCTAAATCAGCGAAAATTTTCGATGTTAAAATTAAGCATTTATGTTATATATAGCATTTATATATCAGGAGGTAATTTTCAAAAGTTATTAAGTCATCTTTGTTTACCCATGAATCAGGGTTGATAAAGGAGCACCGTAATGCAATTTAAAAAAGATGTTTTTTTTTGGTCGTAAGTGCGAATGGTCGTAAGTCGAGGACTACCTGTATACATAATAGCTATTTAGTGTTTTCACGCTGCTCGCTTTGAGCCAGGAAGAAAATACAGACGTAAAAAGCATACAGATGTTAACGATGATTACAAATACAATCAGTGTGAAAGCCAGGTCCTGATTAAAATAACATTTGCGCGTCTCGTGACATTTCGAAAGGGGATGTATTGTTATGAGACTTTGCCCTAAATTTAGCAATTTTACGCAACTTTTTGTGCTACCTACTTCTTACCATGTAAAGCTTATTGTTTATTTTTAAGTGCAAACGTTCGAAAAACAGCAATACGTCGTACCAACTAATTACAAATGGTAGAATATTAATATGTAATATATAAAACCGAAACGGCGTATGTATTTACATATGTCTGTGGGTCTGTAATTCCCTTTTGCATTGTTGGTCATTAAGTTGCCATAAAAACGAATATGAAAGAAAATATGTTTGAATTTTTATCGGCGAAGACATTTAGTCAAAATGTAATAAATTAGTCTTCTACTGAACTTTTCCCGGCTTTTATTATTTACGTGAAGGTATTATTTGACATTTCTTTGACAGCAAATTAGATTTTTTCCTTGAATTTTGACATTTTAATGGGCGAGAATGGGGCTGTCATCAAATTAAATAAGTTTGTGATTTTATTTTAACTCTATTTTGGATGTTAGATTTTGTGATATAATTATGTCGAATGATATAAGATTAAATAATTATTGGTCGCTTAGTCCGAGCGACGCCGGGTAGCAATACTAGTATGTAATATTGTTGATTATGCAACGAAATATTTGTTTTTCTACGCGAACAAGCATTATCAAAGAGTTAGCATAAATTATCTGAAAGTATTTCGACAGAAGTTTAATTGTTGATTTTTATTAGGAATTAGCACATTTCGAAAAACAGATAAAAACCACGATTCTAATCAAAACAGTAATACTGAGAATTTGTAACCGCGTTAAAGGCAACGGCTGAAATATAAAAAGTACCGAATTTTTGAAAATTAAAAAAATGTAACTTAAAGCTTGTTAGTATATTATTTTTTTAAATAATACCAACATCCTCGAAGTCTGCCCCCGTCCGATTTGTTGCGTTGTGGTGAGTTCACATTTATTTCACGGTCGGCGGTGAGGGTCAAATCACCACCAATCTGAATTTCCATGACGCTTGTTGATTATAAAATATTACTTTTTATTTTAAAATAATCAATTTTTACTATAGATTTAAAAAATCTTAACTAAAACTAAAAAGGGTTCTCGTTCCAAATGAGGCATTTTGGTATTTGCATTAAAATTAAACCAATGATTTTGTCACAAAGTTCATTATAATAAAATTAATACTTGAGTAGATTAATCCAAAAAAAGCTATCCAATTGATTCATAAAATTATATTGGATGACTGTTGAAAGTTTTAAAATTGATAAATTAAAGAAATCAGTTACAATAAGCCTCATTGTCCTCATTGCACCGAAAGTTCAAAAAATGCCTCAACATTAAATTTATAAATCATTTGAGTAAAAGGTAAGATAAATTTATAGAACCGACATTTTTTTGTTAGAGAATACTAATAATGTTAGGTATCTAATATTTAACCGGTAAAACGTTTTAATTTTCCAGTAAATTTTCCTTATTTAAATTTTAATTGGCAACATTCTTATGTATACCTATATTAAAATTAAACGTAAACGGCAACATAATAACACCGAAAATGTTTCTTAAAATAAACGTTGTGATTATTTCACGTTAAAAGCTATTTTTTTTTTATGAACAATAATGACGATCCATTTCAAGGGTTTCAAGGAATGCGTAGAAACAAAATCGTAAACGTATATATTTCACACATGCTAACTTGAGACTTATCGATTGAAGAATAGAGAATAACGATGAAAGGGTTGACCATTACAAAGAGCTATACTTAGTTGGGTGAACGATCGATAGTTGGCATAGATTGAAAGTGTCACCTTTTCAGTATTGATTTAAAAGTTTTTCTACCCACAATAGACCCTTGAATACTGAGGACATCAGGAATAGAACTGATAGCGGTAATTTATTGAAACACTATATCTTACAAATTATCCACAAATATATATTATATTACAAGCAAAAAAATATATTCACAACAAGCGAAAGCATATTTGCATTGGTAATATTTGTAAACGCAAAAAATCAATAAAATCGATAGCCACAATAATCGTACTGCTATGCATCTTATCACCTTATTTTATTAAATGCACATGGCTCCACCCTTAAGCCGAAACATTCGTGAAAGCGATATCACATCCATTTCTCACAGTCATAAAAGCAATAAATTAACTTCCAAGTATTAGTAGATAACCAAAAGCGATATTCTGCGGTTTTTACAAGATAAACATTGCACTTGATTTTACTCAGTTCCCACAGATTTTATAAACACATGTGGTTAACTAAATGACTATATAACCCCATACAAACTACGATTCTGAGTTATTCTTTCACCATCCGTTTGCAAGCTTGTTATATATTGTCAACTATTTAATAACGTAATAAATTAATAACTAAATAAATAATAAAACATGATAAATTATTTGCCAGCCTAAATTTTCGTTTGCTTCAATGAAACAAACTCGTCAAGTAGTCCCTTTCATAAAAAGAGAACCAAAGAAAAAAAACAGACAAACATGGGGCTGAAGATAAGGCGGTCAAATTTAATTTCAATGACAGCTTGGAGAAGAATACATTTTCACTGAGAATACAGTTTCACTGTAACATATATATGTATATCTTACCGGATGCAGACATGGATCATTCAACGAAACAGGATATTTGAACTATTTGGCTTAATAATCAGGGTTGGCAAGATAAGTGTATTAGAACGAAAACAATTACGGTTGATATTTTATCCGATAAATGAAAACGTCGTCTTGTTTTCCAAACATTGATGGAAGTATTGGATTGAATCTAATGACATATAATATTTATAAACTTAAATTACTTAGCATGGTAATCCAGTCAAAAGCATCCTTTTCATATAAGGTACGAAAAAAAAGAGAGTTCATTGGGGGCTCAAAATATTTATCACGACACGGGTTGCAACGAAAACAATTGATATATATTATACTAAAAAATAGTATTTTTTGCTTGTTGGTAATGTAATTTTTAAAACTTTGCACGGTATAGGCCAGCCATACTCAACCTGCGGCCCGCGGGCCGCATGCGGCCCAATCACCTCTTATGTGCGGCCCATAATAATTATAGTCACCGAATACTTTTTTGGTGTTGTTTTCAATATTGGGTTGCAATCGGTTGGTAAAAAAAACTGTACAAAAATGTGCCCAGCTTTTGCTCACATTATTCTCATCTACGTATCTCTGAGACTTGTCATATTCTAAAATTAAATATGCGAAGATCGTATTAAAAATCGACTTACTGATTCTCACCTTGATGGTGTATTAATTAAGACTTACCTTTAGTAATCAGGAACCTGATTTGACGAAGATAGTTAAAAGTTTGACTCAATATCAAAATTCACATTCATTTTTAAGTAAACGATTTAAAATTTAAGATTTTGGAACCATTAGTATTTTTGTGTACTTTTTACGTATTTTTTATTTGTTGCTCATTGTTATTTTTATTTTGAAAAATACATGAATACACATATACACTTGGGCCTCGTATAAAATTTTAAACCATGTTATATAAAGCCTGTTGTATAAAAATATGACACATTTTATACATCCGTGTTGTATAAAACTGTGTTATACGAGGCCTTAGTGTATTTAAAGTTTACTATAAATATGTTGCGGCCCACGTAGCGAAGCAAAAATCAGAATGCGGCCCGGACGAAAAAAAGGTTGAGTATGCCTGGTATAGGCGGTACTTAATACTTTGCACGGTATAGGCAGATTTTTGAGATAAAGGGAAATCGTAAAGAAAATTAATAGATGGCCACCCTGCTACATAACAACTGATAAAGTTGCCTTAAGGGTGAAAAATGTCCACAAAAATCGTTTGTGGCTATTAAACGAGTTAATGCTTCATCAAATATTAGCTATAAATTTAAATAATGCTGCACATATATTATTGAGAACAACGGCTGTTTCATTGTTTCGCACTGTTTGGGCTGCGAGAACAACACTTGTATTCAGCTAATAGTTTAGCGTTGTGTTAACAAACAACACTATTAGTTAATTTCTTAATATACTGCGTACAGAATCAAGGCAAGGGAGCTTTTTGTCTTAGACACGGCGTTAAATCAGAGAGACTTGAAAGCTAACAAAAATAATAGGATCTAAGACTAATCTACGGTCATATAAGCTGGAACTTAGCTGGAATTAGAGACGCTAACAAATTATTATGTTGAGTGTAGATTTGACCTACACAGTACTCGACAAATGTCGTTAAGTCAACGGGGATAAGAAGAAAAAAGTTTAATACCTACAATAAATAAATAATTTATCTTTATAGAAAAAAATAGCTACGTGATATGAATGAAGCCGGTTTAAAAAAAAGTTGCGATATGTTTTAAAGAGTTAGCAAGTCAAGTGCCTCCTTACTTTTTTTATTTGATGACATCGGCAATATTTATTTTGTATTACATGATAATCAAAAAAGTTGAAATATTGAGCATTGGCCTCAAACAACAAATCTAGAGAGTAGAAATAGTTTGCGAAAAACATATATTTGTTATTCCAGTATATACATATATAAAAGATCGAAGATCTAATCAAGGTATAATATAACTCTACATATTAAAGCCTATCAAGGAGCAATTATTTGATATTGATAAATACATAGATGTTAAAAAAACACTTTTCTAAAACCAAGAGATAAGATCATGATCTTCTTTATATCATAATTTTACCCTGATGTAAAAAACATTCCAAGGATATTGCCTTATCTCCCAAGACTATAATCAAACGATTTGTTTTTATATTAAGTACACATTTTGAAGTTTTATAACATGTCTTGTCGTTCAAGCGTCTGTTTTGAGCAAAAGATTTTGCTAGATTCGCATGAATATAAATTAAATATTAGTTAACAATTGTCGGCTCCGTGGACATGAAACGATTGGCAAAATTGATGGTCGTTTTCACCGAATCAGATGTTGATAATCAAGAGAGGGTTCAAATGTTATTTATCTTTGATAATCACTAAATGAAAAAAAAAAATTTGCATAAAGATATACCTAAAAAATTCCCATTTTCATTCAAAAATAATATTTCTATATTTAGTTCGTATCAATTATTGTGCATTTAAAATATTTGGACGTCTGAAGTGCATTTATTTGACATAGTAACTCTCTGTGATAAAATTTACGACCGGGAAACGTGCTATTCAACGTATTTTATAAATGCATTGAGCTTCAATAAGTTTCAGAGCAGAGTCACCATTAATATCGCATGAGTTTGCGTACCACTTTGTCTGCTGTAAAAAGAAAAATCGCGTACTTACGAATAAATCACGGTGCCGTCCAAAAAATCGTTTAAAAAGAGGACCGAGTGTACTCTATTTACTGTCACGAAAAATATTTTTTTCAAAAAAAATATGAGATAAATGAAGCTGTTTCAAAGATTGAATTTTTTCAATATTTTTTAAAATTCAGGTGCTCATTTTGTAGTTGATATTTTTAAAACTACTTTCGTACTCGTGAATGGTCATAGACGAAGATGGAATCAGAATTAAGCTGAGGTTCATGATCGAAAATGTCTGTTCACATTTTTCGTGCAAAATCTTTAAGTTGGTCGAATTTGTCTGAATTAAGATCATTGTTAAATTTTCAGATTTCGTCACGACGGTGTAATTCTCTCAGTGTTACATTGCAGATCAATAATCTCAAGTTGTAGGTCTTTCAATACAGTTTTAATATCTTTTGAAAATGGATCGCTTACTAGCGCGAAACTTGTCTCAATTTTTGTGAAAAATCGTCATTCAGAGCGTTCATAACACGGAATTAATAGTATTTAAGTATGGCACGATGTCCAGAGTAAATGCAAAATCACAAATGCCTTATCATCAGTATCGGAAAAGTCCGTAACATTCCAAAAATAAAATTATAATATTTTTTATCTCTAATATAACTCTTCGAAGCACTTTTTCCAAGCAAAGCCATCGAATTTGACTGAGAAAATGAATATCACTATACTCACTCAATATCTTGAAGAATTTTTATTTGATTTCCAATATTTTTTAAAAAATATAAAAAAATATTCATACTTATATAAAAATAACATCTTTTGCCAAGTGAAGACCAGTATTATTTATTTAAGTTCGAGAATATGAAATCAGCCCTGGGTCATAACTTTGAGCTCTACAAATTCTGCATTTTTATCACCATATATATGTAAATATTTGGTTCGATTTATCTGTATATCTGTAGCGCAGCACATATACACATACTCTCGCTGTCTCGATGTCAATTTATAATTAGCATCAAGGGTATGTAGTGAATCTAAGCAGGTCACAGATTCTATTTTATTGATATCCATCTCAAAGTAAAATTTCAGATATATAAAAAAAATTGTATTTATTCAACTAAGTATTCTTTTATATTTCACTTAATATCTGATATACACATTAAGATTCTGAGTATTTGGCTCATCTCGGAATGAAAATAAATAATCATTTTACTAGAAAGATAACTATTATTCTTCGCTTAACACTTTTTTCTATAATACTAATAATCCAAGTATGAGAGAGTCAAATGATAATTTCAATTTTTAAAAAAACGTAGTGTCGTTACACGTTAGTAACTTCAAGAATTATTATAAGTCAATAACACACTTTGTCAGAGAATCTAGGTACTAAAAAGATTCCAGTTGAGGCTCCACTGAAAACATAGTTGAGCATTGGAAAAAATCGATTTCCTATGTTCAACTTGTGTAAATACCATGTGAATGTCATTCAGAAACTACTGATTGGAGAGTCTAATTACCGTTCTGTTCAGCAGAGCACTATGAACTATCAATTGCAATATCTGCCTTAGCTAGTTATGAAGTTAACTTTATATTGAAAATGGTTATCAATACGGTTTTCCCGCGTAAAATATTTAAAAAAAACTTTTCAAATGAAAAAAATGAAAAACAACTCGTTTTATGTTTTTGGCTTTATGTAAAACCAGGTACATTACACACGATAAGAAATCCAATTTATATTATGTGACGTTCTGTGAATTTTCAAATCGCAAAGACTTTTACTTTATTGTGGAAAATGTTGTATCTTTACATAAAAGTACATACAAATTATGATCGCTTAAGATTTGATCTATTCAATATACTCACATCATAGTATTGCATAGTAATATAATTATGTCCTCTGAGCGGGAAGATTTACTCAGGTTGGTCCGACCAGCTGTCGGGCCAGTAGGCCACGCCGACTTGGTAGCCAATAAAAATAATTATTTGGCCTTCAGCAAATTTGCGGCGTCATACGGTGCAAGGACGGACCTATTCGTATAGGTCCGTAACCGGCCTTTGTTGATTGCATTAATGACAGCATTAAATAGCATTTCTAGAGTCAGTAATGCACACTTGAGTGCCTTGGCCTGGGCAAATGCTCCCGAGACAACTCCATACTCGCAAACAGAACAGATACGCTTAACGTTGTTTACGCCACGGGACACGATCGCTGATACCGAATGTAAGGCCGTGGCGGGTGGTGGTTGGGAGTAGTTTAGTAATATAATTATCCAATTATAAGTATATATAATTCTGAAACAACGACTCTCAACTAAGCCACTTTGCCGGTAATGATGCTGATAAAATATATTCAGCCTTGCCCTTGGGTCTTGACTATAGATTATAGAAACTATTGTATGTATAGGGAGGGATAAATATTTAAAGACAATTGTCCTTAAGAGCTTTGTTCTAGCGATCAGGGGGCCGGGGTTCAATTCCCGGCAAGGTCAGATTTTTAAAATTGAAAAAAAGAGATCTTGGGCTGGGTGTATGTTATTTATCGTTGAGTTTGTGCACAACTGATTCATTATTTATCATCGAGTTAATCTCGTATGACTTTCACAATTAAGAATATTTGAGGCCCGATTTGACCGATTGTAACCTAAGATTGAAAACAATTATTTTGGGCCGCATAGAATATCTGATTGGGCCGCAGGTTGAGTATGGCTGAGTAAGAAGAAGATAATACCCACCGCTTAAAATTAGTAGATATCTCTATATATGTTATGAGCTTTTGAATTTCTTTTTAACGATTTTATATTTTAAAGACATAAATTTAATTTCTTTACTAATAATTTAAATACACTTGGTCCGGTCCGTGGCGCAGTGGCAACGGCTTTGACTTGCGTGCCGGACCGCCCAGGTTCGATTCCCGGTACGAGCGGATTTTTTTCAGTCGATAAATCTGTTCAAAGTCATGGATGTTTGTGTTGTTGAAAATCCTAATCCCTTCCCACCTTTCCAATCCCAAAAAGCGATACATAGTGACAGCGATTAGCTAATCACTAGTCCTGTCCTAGTCCTCGTACATTTCCTTATTCAATTCATTGAACTTACCATTCAATTATTCATCAATCCATATTGCCGTTATTAACCTTTAAACTAAGTGTTATTACTTTTAATTATTTACTATGGGTCAGTTTAAGTTCGTCCTTGCATTTGTAGTGCATGAATATGCCGAAAAGCGAATCACGGGTTTGTACAAAATTCAAACGATTCAAATTTGATTTAGTTGATTATTGAGCACTTGTATTTTCGTCATGATTTTACCTTGAGACGTTTAATTAATATAATTATATCGAAACAATCGTCGATAAATTGGAGGCTATAACCAGTCTAGTACACTCCATGAAAGAGTGTATGTATGTGTATAAAAAACGAATTACTCCTTGGAGAATTCATTACGTACACCTTTCCCCTGGGTACGATATCATCACGTCGTTCTGTTGCAGGTGTAAGGTAATCATGGAGGCTCGTTATAATCTAATATTCCTGAAGTATTATAAATAAATGTACTGTAAAGTTATCAATGCCACGCTTAGTGCTCATAATCTCGTGGGGAAATTTAAGCATCCCGTAATTGCGCGTGACGCATTCCCCTGGTAATATCATATCATAATTCACGGAGTTACGGCATAACGCATGACAGATGATACGTGCTCCCCGAGGTGCTCGGCAATAAGATTCGAGACTTAAAACATCTCAAGTTTACTCGGGCAATAGGTTCAAAAAAACATCGACAATTTAAACTTTTTGAAATATTTGATAAGATAGCCACAACGAGAACTCAAAGTAAGCATACATATTTGATTTTGCAAAATGAATAGGAATAATTTATCTTTCTTCGTAAGTGTCCAACAACTGCTGCACAAATTATTTATAAGTTATGGGTCGAAATAAAAAGGCAAAAATATTATCACCCTGTTGTATTCCTTTCAGTGCTATTTTTATTCATTGTAAATTTTCATACTTACTTACTCTACTAAAGAGATTTACAAAAAATACATACCGTAAAACGGGGTGAATAAAGACAAAAACAAGAATTGAACTTTAGCACAAATTTACTTAGTATCCAATGTATTTTATATTATATCGACAGGGCTTTTTTTGAAAAAAAAAAGGTGCCGGAACTCACTTTATGTCAAAATTTTTACTAAATAAAATAATATTCAAATATCATTTAAATAAAATATCGTCTAATTGATTTTAAAATTTTATCGTATATATGGATGCCTGTACATCCTTACCTTATAAACTTCTCTTTTATTGCTCGAAAATTAAAATCAATCATGTTTTATTTGTTAATAAGAACCATAAAACGGAATGAATAGAGACTCGTATAGAATAGAGGTTCATATATTCCAATCATTACAATCTGTTGTTTTGTCTCTATTCACCTGCCAAATCTCGATTTACTCTCTCTCGTATCTATTCACCTCGATTCAATGTGAATAGAGACATCGAACAAAATTGACTGTGTTTTAATAACGATAGTGAATATTTGAAAAATATCGTCATGAATGTGTAGTTGGACTACAGTTACAAGTTTCAAGCCATTCATATTTGAATTATGTGGCGCGGGTATGCAGATACATGGTCGTGAAGGGTAAAAAGTGTCTCTATTCACCCCGTTTTACGGTACCATACTTTTCATCGACTTGCTTAATGCAAAAGAATACAAAAGGCCATTAGAGTAATTATTATAATATGAGACCGCCCGTAATGGTGGTAAAATACGAAGGTCTGGTTGAGGTCTTTGACGGGATTATTTAAAGTACTTACCCAGTACAGATTTATATTTACTGTATAAACCAGGGCTGTGGAGTCGGTAAAAAAAGTTCGACTCCGACTCCAGCATTTACCAAAACCACGACTCCGACTCCAAAATTGACCAAAAACACGACTTCGACTAAAAAAGTTTAATATCGTCACTTTTCTTTGCCTGATTTTTTTATTTATGTGTATTCAATTAAATATCAACCCTACCAATCCGGCCATTAGCCAAATTTGACATACATATTATATGCAAAAATAAAAAGTTCAAACTTTTCAAAATTTCCGACTCCGAGTACGACTCCGGCCAAACCGACGCGACGACTCCGACTCCGGCCAAAAAGCCCCGACTTCACGACTCCGACTCCACAGCCCTGGTATAAACTATAAAGGACCCAATATCTTTTTGCAGGGAGTCTCGAGATTATAGCTAACCGACAGTGGCGGATTACCGCATAAGCGCAAGATGGCGCGCGCTTTGGGCCTCCAAATCTTGGGGGGGCCTCAATAAAAAGTGCTTTAATATAATAAAATAGTTTTGTGTTTTTTAAGTGAAACTTATATACAGATATGAAATCGCGTTCATCGCATTCAAATACTCTCTCGTGTGAATGTGTGATATTGCGTATCTCGAAGTCAGGACCTTTCCACAGATTTATCACATTGATCGCATACTAATGGTTTAACACCCGAATGTGTCAATTCTTTATTTCATTCTTCAATTTTTGTCTGTCAATGGGTATGGCACTGGGAAGAGCTTTTGCAATTTTAAGCGGAATTGTTTCGGATGTAGATAAATTTCACATTGACGTGAGTGAGTTCAGACGAATACTATTTTTATGAATAAAAGTTGATTTTGTCGGAATTCACTCGGTTGACTTCGTTGATAATTTCCAATGTAATTGTATTTATTTTTTATCTCTGTTCTGATAACAACAATGCTTTCATCTTTTTTTTACATTGCAAAAGCAATAACCTATAATAATTTGTGATTTGTGTTATGTATATACAGGTATGTTTGTATATATATATATATATATAAGTAAATATATTTGTCAAATGCATGTCAGTTGCAATGCCATGTTTTGTATTTTCTTCAATAAACAATTGTTTTTTTTTTCAAGCGAGATCTAACCCTAGATTCGTAATCGCATTAGAATGTTTTTTTCACGCAAATGTATCAATCCAAGTAGGTAGAGTTTGTGTGCAGATGTGTAATCACATAGATTTAAATAGTTTAACTCAGGGCTGTGGAGTCGGAGTCGGAGGTTTTTGACCGGAGTAGGAGTCGTCGCGGGGCTTTGGCCGGTGTCGCACTCGGAGTCGAACGTCGAAAGTTTGAACTTTTTTATTTTACATATATGTCAAATTTGGCTATTGGCAGGGTTGATATTTAATTGAATACACATAATGAGGAAAACAAGTGACGATATTAAACTTTTTTTATTCAGAGTCGTGTTTTTGGTCAATAATTGGAGTCAGAGTCGTGGTTTTGGTAAATGCTGGAGTCGGAGTCGAACCTTTTTTTACCGACTCCTCCGCCCTGGTTTAACTACATAATTTTTTGGGTTCATTATCAATAAACACAAAACCTATGGGGCAGTGAATGTGCTAATAAAACATTTTTACCCATTTGCATCTATTTCTTAGATATTTCGAGACCTTTTTTTGTTTTAATAATTCATGAACTTATGTAGTAAAATCGTTTGCATATGTGATATATGAACTTACGTTTCATTACTGTGCTGCTATATCTGTAAGATACACATGCAGCTGTAGCTGATCTGGTGATATGGAACAGTCATCTCGTTACAAAATACATGAAATCAATTATCGCAATATGAGTTCAATAAAAAGAATAGAAGACGAAAAAAAAAAATTGTTTTTCGATATACTTACACACTAACATTTATTAAATTCATAATACACTTAATTTTCATTTTATCATACAAATGTGCAAGACAGTTGATTTATACATTGTTAAATATTTTATGATCTTATTCAAATAAATTTAGTTAATTCAAACAATTTCAAGATAATCATATATATATATATATTAATCATAAATTCTTTGGATAACCAGAAAATGTGACTTAAATTCAGCATTTTATACATTCAATTTTAGATTACTCCCAAAAAACTGTTCTGTAAATATTATATGTAATTCATATTCAATACTATGAATAATTTTACATGTGACAATTCAGAAGTCATTTTGAATGATGGCAGTACTATATTTCTTAGAAATTAAAACACTTAAATCCAAAATGTTTAACCAAAGAGAGCATTCTTAAACCGTTTCCTTAGAATCCAAATTAATACTTGGAGATTGAAAAAATTTTATGGACCACATTGAAATTTTATAAATAATTTATCTTAAGTAACACTAAATTGACAAATAATGCCTAGGGCAATTTTTTAAAGCATCTCCGGACTCGTAAGTAGTAGCAGTGGCAACCTTCTCCATATTACTATTAATTGAAAAACATTACTAATAGTTTATTATGACATACACGGAAATGGTAATAGGACCTATCTGAACATCTGATCTATTAAATAGTTCTATCGTTAAGTGAATGGAATGTCAAAAACCAATTTTAAACATAATGCAATTTCAAACAAGAAACATCACTCATTGCCACACAGAATGTCTCATTTCAATTTACTAAGAATTCAGTTAGCAATCAATTGCGAATGAATTTTAAACTGCTTGAATAAGGTAAACAAAAAAATTACTTGGATAAAAAGATCTTATTTATTCAGACTCCTTTGAGTGCTTGATGCAAATATTGAATATAATTAAAATTTTACTTGCATCACTGTTTTATAGTCTTGAGCCAAGTGGTCAGCGCCATTACCTTCAGTTACGGTTCTAACGGGTTTGCACCCCAATACAGTCTCATAATTTGAGTTTTCAATCGATTTATGGATTTATATGCTTACACCCATCTGATCCTAAAAGCGGCGAATAGTGGAAACGATAAGGTAACCACTAGTCCTGTCCTAGAGCTATCCTTTAAAGGATACTATGAGGAACCTATCTTTATCCTTGAAAAGAGGTTGTGCAATTGAGTAACAAGCAGTTTTCATAGGAAAACTTCTTTTGAGATAAGCTTCATTAAGAGGCAATATGCTCCACATGATTTAAAAAATGATTTATACTATTTTCTTTATGCTTTGAAAACTGGTTTTTTAATCAGACGTTTTTAATCCTCAAAAGAATGGTAAAAAAATCATCCGGAAAAAGATGACCTCTTATTCCGAAAAGTGTTGTCGCTACTCTTATGAAGAACAGTTATGAATTATGTACATGACTGATGTCACGAAAAAATACATTATACATGATTGCAAAATACAGCAAATAAATTCAGTTATTTTTATTGAAGAAATATCAATAACATTTTATGTTTATTTTTCAATTCAATTTATTATATGATTGCAAAATCTTTAAACCATCAAGTTAATTAATTTAATTATCGCCTCTAGTGAAATTTTCTACTTGCTTGTGTAATTTTAAATGATAATTAAAGCTTCAACATTTTTGATTAATTCATAGTTATTATTATGTAGTTACTTAAATCAATAGAACCAGTTACGTCCATAACATTCTTCATAGAAAATGATGCAGCATTCATTCTGGGATACTTCATATTCTTAACAATGTAGTAATTAGACCGCACTTATATCTAAAGATCATTCATTATTCACAAATTTTTAGCCTAAATTGCTACACATAAAGTTAAACAAATTAAATACATGAAAATTTTTGAACTCCGCATTGTTGTTTTAGACAGATATGGTTTGAAAATATTTTATAATCAAAAAATACAATTAAGTAAACACTTAAATTAATGAAAACTCATTAAAGTATTAATTATTCGACAGTCAAAAAAATTCATGCCGTAACTGCACCAAACTATAAGAATTGACATATTATATAAACCTATAGTGAAATATAAAAGTTAAGAAATGTTAGTTATGATTGTTATATTTAACACATAGTAGTAAACGTTTTTAAAAATCTGGCAATATTTGGCAGCATAGACAATTTGAATGAATAAATGTAATTGTTCTGCTAATGTACTTAATTGCATATCAATGTCAAGTGTAATATCTTTATTAATTGTCAGTCAAGGCCAGTAGTATTCTATTTTCAAATATTAATGTTAGACAAGTTATCTTGTCAAATTCTATGATAACTTAGTGTATTGCACACAGAGTAGAAATAAAACAGGATAAAATATCTCAAAATAGTAGTAATTAAAAATAACCCTAAATATAAAGTTTTATATAAATACTGAAAATGTACATAGTATTTATACTAAAATATGCATTCGGCAGTAAACAACAAAAATCTTTGCAAAAAGAGGGGTTACAGGAATATAAATTACAAACACACATTGAAAGTATAAAAATGCTTTCTTAAACATATCTTAACATAAAAACAAAAACATGTTGAATATTCCATTATTTGTCACTTGTAATATTATATTTTGAGTGATCATTAATAGAAATCATTTTAAAATAAACTGTCAATGATCTTAAAAAGTCTTTTATATCAAGATATAAATACTTGAAGTCATTTTGAGCATTATTTTTTTAATCAATTTTAACAGCCCCGTATATTTTTCTAATAAATGCGTATGCTGCGAAGAATCCTATTGTCCCTGTCAGCAACCAGAAGGTCAACACCATCAAGCCTGCCACAAAAAATTATACCAAATATAATACATATTAACATACTTAGAATAATTTATGAAAAATGTGTTTTTAATCATGATATAATTAATTTCGAACCCATTTTTAATTTTTTAAAAAAAAATTAGCACTTAGGTTATGGGGAATGCGAGCTTCTCTGTGTTTTGATTTACTCCTATAGCAGAGCTGTAGCGTTGTAGCCAATGTTGCAAGACATTTCTTTTTTACACAAATAACTGTTACAGTAACCTCCCGGTTAAGTACGCAAAAAATGTGGTACGCATCCCGGTTAAGTACGCATGAAAAATGGCAAAAAACTTGGATCAATATTTATTATGCAAAAAATTAAAGAAAACTGAACACAATTATTTTATAAAAATGGAAAACAGTTAAGATAACAATTAACTATTATACAAAGAGAAAAAAACAAATTTACATTTTTATTTAGGTACAAACATATCGTAAAGTGTCAACTGCACATTGTTTTTATTGTTTGATTTTTTGAAATTGATGCTATTTTTTTTTTTTTTTTTGAAAGTTTTCAAAAGAGCATAGAAGATCGCTGTAATCAGCTCCTGCTGCATTTTAACAACTGGGCATAAAAGCTGATTTTCATATTTATTGCCATTTCACACAAGTTGTCAAAGCCTTCAAACTTGACTAGACATTCGTTGTTTTCCAGATTGGAATCGTCAGATAAGTGGCTTTCATCCTACATCGTCCACATCTTTGAGAATTTCCTGAACATATTCTTCAGTGTTTTCCTCGTCAATTCTTTCGAAGTTTATAGCACCGTTGACGTCAATTTCAATGCTTACTTTTTGCAAACATTGAAATGATTTCATTGATCCATTTGTTCTCAGAATTCTCAACAGGAACGGGTGTAAGGGTCATTATCTCGGTTTTGGCAAAAGAGTTTGCGATTGTCTCTGCTGAGATGGCGTCCCATGCCTCCTTAACAAAATTGGCAGCATCTAATGTTGCATTTCCATATGCAACACCAGCTGCACCCCTTGAAAGCTGTTTTCCTTGAACTGCTTTTAAGCTTTTTAAACCATCATCCATTTCATAATAGTTAAGGACTTATTTGAGATACAAATATTTATATCGCTTTTTCAGGGCTGCAATAATTCCCATATCACATGGCTGTTTCCAGCTTGTGCAATTATGGAAAATGCAACCTCCACATTATCTCGTTTAAATGCCTCAAAATGTCCTGGTGCATTGTCCATAAGCAAAAGAACTAGCCTTCCTGTTCTCTTTTGATTTCGGGATAAAAACTTCACTAAACCACTTCCAACAGGTTGCCACATCCATCCAAGCTCTTGATTGATTAAAATATTTAACCGGCCATTCTCGATTTTTGATGCATGCTGGACGTTTTGGTTTCCCAATAATTGTGCAAGGGATTTTGTGTATACCTTATTGCATCATATTTACCATATTGCACCATATTTTTTAATGTAAGTGGGAGAGGTGCAGAAAAGAAAGGGGGCGGGCCTTAAAATACGTTAGCACCTCCGGGTTAAGTACGCACAATACCTTTTGATTCAATATGCCTACTTAACCGGGAGGTTACTGTATATAAAATATTTTTTCCAAAAATTACTACAATCTCAAGACCCGAAAATTTCATGGGAATCGAAAATCACTGGTGTCAAAAGTAAACATTATTATTCTACAATTTATTACCATTAGAAAATGATTTACCTGTATACCCTATGTAAAGTAATATAGGGATGAACTCGGTGATTTCCAATTTAGTGAAAAAATAAAAGACAGCATATGCCAAGACATAGACCGCTGAGCCCCCCAGAAACAATAAAACTCCGCCACCACCAGTGGTAGTCCTATGGAAAAAAACAGCATTGATGAAACAAATTATATATTTAATTATCACATTTTAACTGGCAAAATCTGATTTTTTTTATTTTAAAATAACAAGAATAAATTAAATCTCCCATGAAATAGGAGAGTCGAGTGTTCTTGGAAAAGAACTAACACTTATTTTGATAGATTGTAAATCTAGTCACATTAGAAATTGAAACCAAAATATACCATTTTAAGAACATATGTAGTCAACAACTTAAATAGATGATAATATTTCATGTTATGTTTTCCATCAGGAGTTAGGTATATAGAGAATGTATTCAAATAAATCAATGCTGCATTGTGAACATGATCAGTATTGGATATAAGGTATTTTTAAGAATTCATACCTCTCCGCATAATTGGAAGTAAACCATCACAACAGATATCTGTGAGCATGATATCACTAGTATACAAAAAACTAGGAAAAGGAATCCAAACAGATAATATATCTGGTTCTCCCAAATCGCTGTGAAGATGAAGAACAATTCAATGAACACGGCACCAAAGGGTAAGATTCCCGCCATTAGTGTACTGCAAAGAAAATAAGACAGCCTGTAAATATTGTTCAATTTACATTGGTCACTTTTGTGAACATAATGTATCTATTGTCATCGTACGGACAAGGGTTGGTAATTAGCAAAATTGAGATAAATGAGACAAGAACACACTAAGATTTTTGGGTGTCAATTCTTTGACTGAAATAACATGGTGGATTGTAATAACATAGGTGAATTTAAATACTACACAAACCATTTACAATACACATCACAGGTAGGCAATCTTTCTAAAATTTATTTTGAATCTCAATTAATTGCATTATACAGCCAATTGACAGTTTATAAAATTGAATGTTTATTTATTTCAGTTGATGCATGTGAATGCTTGCAATTATGTAATAAAATTACAAATTGACAATATAACAGTAACTAAACAAAGACAATTTTATATATCAATACAAAAAGTACTTCAATAGACTTACCATAGTGCCGGATTCATGTACCAAAGCTGCTCAGGAACTTGTCTTGGGATTTGGTTGGTTCTCACAGGGTGCTGGAATGGTTGTTTGCGGAAGCCAAAGTAGTATCCGAGGTAGATCAAAGGTAGAGATATGCAAAACCATAGACACAGCAGTGCCATCATCGTAGAAAACGGCACGGCTCCGCTTGAATGCTTTCCCCAGATAAAGAAATTCAAGAAAAAGCATGTGCCAAAAACAATCGCCGGATAAAATGTGGCCGTTGAGAGAGCGGCTTTTTTCCATTCTCGTCCCTTCATTGTCTTATAAATACGTGCCGAAAAGTATCCGGCAATCAGACCCATAAAAACGTATAAGAAAATCGCTGAAGTCATGAGAGCGCCCCTTGATGCAGGTGACAGCATACCGAGCATTGCAAAAACTAAAATAAAGAACATTGTAAAAATACCAAGTCTACAATATTTGCTACTTATATTTTACATCTTAAGACTATGAAATTTAAGAAACATTGCTTATTGAAAGTAGTAACGTTAAACACCCGTTTATCGCTACACGAGCCATGTACAAAGCGTACCCTCTGTAATCCACAGGGGTTACCTGTAATCATATAAGCACATGACAAAACATGGATCACTCACATATTGTTATCAGGGCCATGAAAAATATTTGGATCCCACTTCCAATAACGGCAGCAAATAACCGTGATTGCCTTGGAGGCCTGAAAACATCTCCGTGTACTAGTTTCCAACCGGTTTCTTCTATAACATCATCCACCCCTTCATCAGCATTATACCGAGCAATATCTCTCCTGAGAGTGCGCACCATAATCATTGTCAATATGCCTTAAAAAGGAATTGAAAAAATCATCATTTAAAACATTTTAAATCAATCAGTGTATGGTCATTATCATTAATTGGTTTTCATTATTTTCAATCATGACCATTCTCAATGTAGAGTATAATGAAGTTTTGAAATGGTTGTCATTCTCTCTTTTAAGGTAAAAAGATTATGGGGTTGTGAGAGCGCTATTTTTCAACTGATCCTAATTCATTTTCTTTGTTTATGATTTTATTGACATTTAAAAGTCTAAACATTTTGCTAACTGTGACAAGTAATTTTTATTTAATTTAAAAAATAGTAATTTATAAAAATAAAACAAATAATACATACCCGATAAAAAGAAGACCACAAATAAAGAATTAATAATGGAAAACCAATGAATTTGCACATCATTCATTCCGAGATATATATCCCAACGAGATGCCCAGCTTACATCTGATTGAATCCATTCCACAGAGTATGTGAAGAACAATTTTGTGCCAGTTTGGGCATTGACTAATTGAGGCTTCGGATCGCTAGGGAAGCCACAAAGGTCCCCATTAAATTGCAACTCTTCTCTATCCACTGACATTGGCTCTACTTCAAATCCAACAACTCTATATCGATCTCTGTAAATATTAACAATTAAAATCAAAGGAATCATTTCACTAAAGCACAAATATTTATAATTGAATTTAAGGTTTGACATATCATGCATGAATTAAAAATTTTACCTTACATCTAGACCATACATGGGCATTAACCGGCCCGCCGTGCTATTTTGTCCGGCCCTTATACATCTGGGCAAAATAATTGAAAAAGAAATTAATAGTTCCAGGGAGGATTTTTTTTTGAGGACTCGAAATCTTTACCCATTTCCATTTTTTTCCTTTCCAATTGTAAAGTAAACTAATAGCCATATTTTGAAAAGCATGTGAGATTTGAAGGCTTCAACGGCTGTTTCGGATTTCTTTTGGCGCGACTGTAATTCTTATGGTTATGAACTGAAGGCACTAATAGGGCAATATGATACAAGGCTTGCTGACTTCCAAAACAAAGACTCCACATTCGCTATATTTGCTCGTCCGATTTAAAAAATGTGCCAGCAAATTTGCAGATGGAACTTATTGAGCTTTAGGGGGATTTATTGCTAAAACCACAATTTAACAACATTGCTTTGACGGATTTTTATAAATTATATTTGGTGGATGAAAAATATACAAATGTACGCGCATTTGCAAGAAAAATCATTTGTATTTTCGGCAGCACATATACGTGCGATCAGTTTTTTTCGAGGATGATCACACTAAATCAAAAATTCAAACGAGGATAACAAATGAAAATCTTGAAAATTCTATGCGATTATCCTTAAGCAATATCATCGCCAATATGGAGTCTTGTAATTCAAGTACAAGGCCAATCTTACTTCCACACTCAACCACACTCAGCCACACTAAATTTTGTAATCAGTAATATTAATATTATGTCGTTCATTATATAAATAAAAAATATATACGATGTAGCAACGTGTTTTATTGAATTAAATATAATTTATGTGTAGTAATTTGGTCTGGCCCTTGACTCCAAGATGGAATGACAATCCGGCCCCTGACCTAGGAAAGGTTGCCCATGCCTGATCTAGACATTGAGAAGATAGAATGAAATTTATTATGTTACAAACAACTTACACACTGCGTATATGATACTGAATAACAAGTTTAAGATGGTTATGAATATAAGGTCGTCCATGTGATACAAAGCCTAATCTGTAACCTTGCTCAACCACTTTTTCAAAGTTCTCTCCATTAACAACCCGCGTCGCCACGGGAAGATTGTCGACTAATCTAAAAATGCATAAAAGACACTGATTAAATCTGATGTAAGTTTAGAACACAGGCCAGTTTTAAAAAATTTCATTCATCTTCAGGTGTATAAGTATACCAATATCTATATGTATGTATATTGTTTTGATGGTATACACACAATAAACAACTGTAACACACTAGATTGGCACCGGCAAGGTTTCTATTCACTTACCAAAATGGATGGCTTAGATTTGTAATAGAATATTACAACATACAGTAAATATAATTATTATATTATAATTATTCAGTGTAATAAATATTGCCATGAAAAATGGGAAGTAGAAAAATCTTTCAAACGTGACATACAAACCCGTACCAACATACTAAAAAGGCAAACGAGTTTGTAAATACTATTTGTTAGAAGTTAATGATTAATGACGGATAGTTCAGCACATTTGAACCATACCGAAATCCAATTTCATTAAAACTAGTAAAAAGAAAACAAATGTATGATATCAGTTGGAATAAAAACTTACAGGTGCACATAATATTCATGCTCTATTCTGCTGGCTACATTTTGAGATTCATCAGCATTCCAATTCATCGGATTGTCCTTAGCATGACACAGCAGCCTACAATGAATATCCTCCGACATTTGGATAACATAAGGTGTATTGACAATTCTGTCACCTCGCAGAACTTCGCCAAGATTTTCCGATTTATAAACAAATGTATTATTTGCTGGCAAACAAAATGGGAGCGAATAATACTCGTAGGGTAATTGAGTATGTATGCTCGTCATCTTGACAGCTTTAACCTCAATTCTCTGCCCTTTGTGAAATTCGACAGGCGCAACCCCGGGGACATAGAATCCTTGGGTGAAAGATAAACATAGTATGACTAATAAATAAATAACAGTACCCTGAAAAATAGAAAATAATCACGATTAGCGAATGTGAAAGATTACAATAGTACACTTTACACACTTCAAGAGGTTCAATTTATTCCTCGCATGAATTACTTACCAACTCCATCTTATTTTGGTGGAGTCAATTATAAGGATTTCACCAAAGAAACATCGAAGCGATTCAGTAAATAGAGTCAGAACACTCAGAATAATTTCCAACTGAACTGTCAAACGATGAGGAGCATAGAAACCAAAAGTTATTATAGAAAGTTGTCTGTTTCATCTAAGAATATGAATAATCGTGTATAAGAAAGTGATAGCACATAAATCCGCGAGTCATTTTCTTCCAGCTTATGTTAAAATATGGCTACGTTCACTTATATATATATATATTAACGTCCACCAAAAATATCAAAAATAGTTCAATGTATGTTTTTTAATTTTCTAATGACATTTCACGCAATTTTTTCATTTAAAAAATCACATCTACTTTTCCCAAATAAATTACATTCATTGGACTTAAAAAATGTATCATGGAAGAATTTGTACACTTAGTCTATGGAATATATTTTTTCGTTTCTAATTTTTTCTACTTTTTTATTCTCTCCGTAGAACCGCTCAAACGACAATAAAAATGATAGATGTACTTTTATTGTAAGTGGAGGGGCTTAGCACGTGTATGACTGTATTTTTCTGTTTTACGCAATTTAATGAGTGAATTCTGTCGCAAAATTCCGGCACAATCATGGTCCAGGTAACAATAGATCTTTTAATCAATTTGATTGAACTCTTGAGGTTATAAATGCACATTTTTTGTTGTTATTTTAGTCGAGTTACGACGTTTTTTTTACAAAAAAAGATGGGGTCGTATGGATTTTATATTTCAGTCTCGAAGTGGGGATGGTTTGTTTTTTTAATCGTAATATCTGTATTGACGTATGGGCCAGACATTGATTTCAATTGCAATATTTTCTCCAGTGTAACAGTATTATTTTGAAATTATCATTTATCATCCCTCTATTGGTTTTAATAATCTTATTTACATTATGATTCCTGTTTGGCAGGCGGCAGAGGAAACGGAGCAACAGGATTTGCCCCAAGCTCTTCGACTGTTGGATGAGATGAACAACAATGTGATTCAAGTTACCCAACTGGTTGATAACATGCTCGTCAGAGTCAAGAGTGGGGAAATGTCAACTGACAAAGGACTGAGCTTTTTGGAAATGAAGTATCACATGCTACTCAGTTATCTTATTAATTTAACATACATTGTGCTAAGGAAGTGTTCTGGAGAAAAAATCGAGGCGGATCCAACGATAGATCGACTAGTTGAGATACGAACTGTGTTGGAAAAAATCAGACCTATAGATTCTAAATTGAAATATCAAATAGACAAGCTTGTCAAAAATGCAGTCGCCGGATCAGCTACAGAAGACGATCCCACTTTATTCAGGGCTCACCCTGAAAATTTAATCAGCAAACTCGATGAAGGAAGTGACAATGAAAGTGGAAGCGGTCAAGAAGATGATCCTGACAAAATAAGTAAGACAGGAGTATACGTTCCTCCTAAACTTGCTGCAGTGCATTATGAAGGCGATGAAACTAAGCTAGAAAAAGAAAAGCGCCAAAGTGACCGTAATAGGAAACGTGCACTGAATTCGAGTGTTATGCGAGAATTAAGAGAAGAATACTTAGACACTCCTCTTGAAATAACCAGTGGGGTTAGGGGACAACAAGCTATATCCAAATATCAACAAGAAAAAACCGAATACGAAGAGAGCTACCTGACACGCTTACCTCTGACCAAAGCTGAAAAACATAAACAACGGAAAATGACTACTGTTGGAACATTGGGAGATGAAATCACAAGGTTCGGAGATTACAGTGCTTTAGATGAAGACAACGCAAGTGGAAGCAGCAAAAAAAAGAAAAGAAAATTATCCACCAAAAAAAATAAGAAAAACAAGAAACGGCGTTTCCATTGATGATTCATTCAGCCCGTTGCATTTATTATCATCTCACTTTCATTGTGATATTTATTTTCAACTTCACATTTTCATCGCCAATTCGATTATGATTTCACCTATAAAATACTAAATTTTAAGCATATTACATACCAATATCAAACAGTACTAATTATACACATTTGTGCTGTTTGCTATAAAAAAGAGACTTGAAATGATCACGGATAAATTATTTTTTTATCTTAATTAGGAAATTAATGTCTAAGTCTTTCGTTTTTGTGCCAACTGTTTATGTTAAGTTGTTGCTTTACAAGAAAATAGTTCTATGATATGATGGAAAATTTCAGGAGCAATATATTAATAACTTGCTTGAATTATTAATACCAGCCTCATTATGTGAAATGAAAAAATCTCGAGTATTTCATCACTAAAAAACAGCAATTTTTCGCACGCTTCTATTATTCTTGTCTTTCTTTCTATCCATGAAAGGCTAGAAGATAATTGATAATGGTAAAATAAGTTTCATTATATAACTATTTACTTGTGTCAAATTATTTTGATGAATTATTTCTATTATAGCAATAATAAATCATTAGTGTTGTAAGGAATCCCTTTACTGACTTACTATTGTAAACTTTAAATATTAGATATTTTGAGGTGGCATTGAAATTAGTCTCTGATGATATTTGAAGGTAACAGGGTAAAAATAATTTCTTTTTACAGATCATTTTTTAAATATGGAATATTCAAACATTCTCTGTTGGATATTGTTATTTTGATTCCCGATAACCAATGTACGGGGGAATATTAGTACAAAGCATTTTTTCAACATTTTATTGCCCACATTCATACAGACTAAAAAAATGTGTTTGTTAAAATATGTATGTTATTGTATTGTATTGAGTATTAAAAAATGTGTACTTGACAAATTACACAATGTGAACTACCACAGTTCTCATTGAAATTAGCACAATATGTTTCATTTATTGCATTGTTCGTTGTAAGGTATGCATATGCATTATATTTTTGGAGAGCAGCCTTTTCAACATTTAATATTTGTATGTATAAAACTTATTAGGTTTTAGTATGTGGAAGGCCTTGAAAATTGGAGACATTTTTTACTGCATTGTCGTCTGGCCGTCTTACTCAACCGCCTGTTTAATATTGTTCATGTTGTGTTAACGGCAGCACAGAAAAACTAGTTGATAGAGGTGCTACATAATATATTTAAAAAGCTAGTTTTTTTGTACAGCTCTGTAGCGATTAATTATTTGTAAACAATCATGTGGGCATTAGGTTTTAAAAATTGTTAGTATTATATACCTATTTCCATTTAAAATATTGTAGATACACACTTCAAAAAGTCAAAATTCTTGGTACATATCATCTCGATTATATTCATTTCGGCTAATTATATTTGTAAAATATGTACCTTGCTCAAAGTGTATCTGTAATAGAAATGGCACTAATTTTAAGAAATCCTTAAAATATTGCACTGATGTATCAAAATGTATTGAAATAAAATCAAACACTCATCTCGCCTTCAAAATTAGGTAGAGAAACAAGAATTGCATTGTTTATAATGTTTAATATAATTATTATCAACAGATTTTCCTTACAAAGCCTTTAAGTGACCTCAGCTATAGCCCTCATGCTAATTTAAGGCAATCAATATTAACTACTCATTTTTATTGTCTGCAATTTCTATTTAAAGTGGGTGTTTGATGGTAGATTTCAAAATTTTACTATGTTTATTTAAAATATTGGTTCGGTTATTTTTCATCATATATTATTTTTATTATATTGGTTACTGAGTAATTTTGTATTAAGAACAAGATTGTTTTCCTAAATAATTGCAATGAAAAAATTCATTTGTAAATTGAGTTGCTGCAATACATTTGTATAGGTACTGCAGCTTCTTTTCCAGTCATTTTTTTTTTAATGTTGTAATTTTAGTTTATGTAAGCAGTTAATATTTATAATTGTTTACACCATTTGGTTCATTAAATCTTACTAGTAACATTGCTAAAATAATGTTACATTAATTTAGTTTTGAATGAATGGTAAGGTATATTTTGTTAAAAATATTTCGTTTTGAAATTTTCGTGTATCTGTTACTTCAATTTTATACAATTTTGTTTTAGTAACTTTATTTTGATTAATTATTATTAAATATAATACAGTTTTATACATCATCTTTTTTTATTTACCTGATTTCCCAACTCAAGCAAACGGTATTTTTATTAATTTAAATTGTCTGCGAGCCATATGGCTTTTAAACACATACCAGAAACAAATATTGTTCTTATGCTTGTATATTAGGTACGTAACAACATTGAATTCAATTGGATTACTGGTTAAAAATAAAATACATACATCCTAGACTGTTAACGAATATAATCTTAACACAAGTATAATTATATATACAAATATGTATGGCATGAAAAATAAGAAAGTATTCACATTTAATTTCTGATTTAATTGAAAAATTATATTCCATTGGAGAGACAGGGTACGTGAAATCACACAATACCTTCATTCGTTATGGCATTTCAATTCAACGGTCATCAACTGTAGAAATGTAGTAAAAATTCATAGAACCATCATTAATTTCACATAAATATTGGAGAATATAAAAAAAAATCTTTCATACTCTTCCTACAAGCTAATGGATGCCATTTGGCTGATGGAGCCTGTTGCATTGCGGTGTAAAATGTAGCCTGGCTGAAACTACATGACAAGTTTTAAAAAGTACGAAACAATAATAATTAATTCACTTTTTAGTGAGCAATTATTATTTTGTTTCACATATTGATAATATTATGAATAAAACGTATCACTCCAAGAAATCGAAAATGTTAGTTGTGAAAAAAGATGCAATAATTTGAAAACGAATTAACTAATTACTAGAATTAATATTCGTCTTCGAAAAAAAGAAACAGAAGATAAGATAGAATGGCTTATGTATGTCAACGGACACCAAAATACGGCCCGCCAAAGATTTTTATCCTGACCTCCAAAAATTCTCGATTCTTGAAAATAAATATTAAATAAGAAAAATATATATTTTTTTAAATTTCATTGTTTGGTGGTGAATTCACAACTATTTATATCAATTGAACAATTATTGGTAAAATACGACAACGTATGAACCCATAAAATATAATAAATATGTTCTATTATAAATTCCGATAGAAACTACATTTGTTTACACACTATAATTACATTAAAACATATAAATTAATATTCATATTTGATTCCAACACAAATTTATTTGTCATCCGGCACGCCAAGTTCTTAAAAATTTCAATGCTGCCCGTTTCTCAAAAAGTCTGGTGGACCCTGGATTATGTTGTCATTTTATTATGTAATTCTCTGGCAATTATTCTTCAATACAATATGAAATCAGTGCCCACAATCAATTGTTGTGGGAAGTAAGTATTTTTTTTTATTCTCTATGTAAATTTCATAATTATTTATAAATCGTTTGTAGTTTTTTTTCTGTAAATAATATCAATTCATTTCGATGAGTTGTCTAACTCTTATTTGTCAAGGAAAAACCAATCAGATTTCTAGCAACTATAAAATAGTGATGGCTGCAAGCAATTCTGAAATATTTTTTATGCTCGTTGTTAGGTAACGATTTTTAATAAAAAAGAACTCATACTCTTTACTTGTATGTTACATAAATATCAGGTTAACCCGATATCAGGAGAAGTGATATATACTATGTTACTTTTGTTGCATTACCGAAAATTTGGATTTCCATTTATAGAAATTCAAATGCACATGAACGCCAACATGATGATGTGTGTTTGGCGTAATATTATGTAAATTTGAATACACTTTCTTTTATAAACGTACTCTTAAGACAAGTAGTACCGTAAAACGGGGTGAATAGAGACGAGAGAGGGTAAATCGAGACTTGGCAGGTAAATAAAGACAAAAATACAGATTTTAATGATTGGAATATATGAACCTCTATTCTATACGAGTCTATTCATTCCGTTTAACGGTATTTATTAATAAAAAAAAACATGATTGATTTTAATTTTCGTGCAATAAAAGAGAAGTTTATAAGGGGTCAAAAAGTAAAGATGCCCAGGCATCGAACTTAAACAAGTTTGTTTCAATTTTCGCCAATCATTTAGTTTTGTCATTTGAGAAAAGTATTATAGTCATTGAAAAGAATTTATATAAAAATAGTAAAAAATACATCGGATACTTAGTAAGGTTGTGCTAGAGTTCAATCCTTGTTGTTGTCTCTATTCACCCCGCACTCTCGATTCTCGGGTGGTATCACATTATAATTACTCTAATGGCCTATTGTATTCTTTTGTATTAAGAAAGTCGATGAAAAGTATGGTATGTATTTATGATTTTTTTGCAAATCTCTTTAGTAGATAGAGTAAGTAAGTATGACAATTCACAATGAATAAACATAACACTGAAAGGAATACAACAGGGTGATAAATATTTATTTAGCCATTTAATATTCGATTCCATTGTTTCTTTTTTTTAATCTTAAGAACGTTACTAACAATTTCACCAATCCATATTTAAATCAATCATACTTTTTATATTAAGTACCCGTACTATATAATACTGGAGATATCGTTACTATTCACAATTGTGAGACAGCACTATTGCGAGAAAAGTCATACCATAGATAACCTAGTCATACGCCCTTATCAGTATGTCAGTATAATACATAGATAACATAGTCTAATATATGCATTATTTTCGCCGGTTCACGAATCTTCTTTCCTCTTATATATATTCAGTCACTTTCAATCACAGTTGATCAATAAGGTTGGAATACTTCATAGATAAACATAGAATACTTCTCTAAAATGTCATCTGTGGTACCTAAATTGAAATTTTACAACGGCTATGAGATTCCAATTTTGGGATTGGGGACATGGAAGGTAATCAAATAAATATATTTTCGTAAATACATACCATCGTTTCAATAATACATACATACATGCACCTTATTCATCCCCTATTTGGGTATTTGTTGTTGAAAATATAAGAAATATTCATACCCTATATCCAGTTGTATAAAATGCACAATTTTTTGAATAAAATATTGAATAAGTTTTTTGAAATTGCATTAGATGGACATAAATTTGAGCAATCCTGTTTTTTACATTCGAGCCAAAGATATATTTTAATTCAATGGTTTTAATAGTGGAGTTTCTTTGGCAAAGTACTGCTCTAAGATATTTTACTTATATTTTATTGTTACTGATTGATTTCCCATCACTCAGGAAATTGTAATTTTTTTTTAAACTTTGATTATTCACTAATCCCTGTTTACTTTTAAAAAACAAGTCTAAGCCTGGTGAAGTCAAAACCGCGGTTGAAGATGCAATAGATGTGGGCTACCGTCATATTGACTGTGCTCATGTATATGGAAATGAAGTAGAGGTTGGGCAAGCATTGAAGGTCAAGATTGATGAAGGTGTGATAAAGAGGTAAGTCTTAATTTTTTGTAGTAAGTAATACACTTTAATATTGTTTGAATTTTGTACATTTTCAAGTGCACAGATGAACAATTTTTTACACTCATGTATTTGTAAAAAAAAATATTAGTACATATGTATATGTTACAGTGAAACTGTATTCTCAGTGAAAATGTATCAAGTAATAGATTTGTATGACAACATGATTTCACTGGTCACGATCATTGAAATTATTGGCCCATGTCCATGATTTGCCGGCCTAAAATTTTGGTTTGCTTCAATGAAACAAAATCAGCAAGTAGTCCCTTTCATAAAAAGAGAACCAAAGAATAACACAGACAAACATTGGGCTGAAGATAGAGGGCGATCAAATTTAATTTCAATGACAGCTTGGAGAAGAATACATTTTCACTGAGAATACAGTTTCACTGTAACATATATATCAATCGTATTTTCAAAATATTTATACTAAATTTGAAAACTGGAAAGAAGCCAATTAGGTTATACAACCTATCTCTTATCTTGTGTGATTTTAAGAGCTCTTGGGCTAAAAGGGTCAATATTGAATCAGGACAAGTGTTTTTGAGATTGTAATTATTATTAATATTATGATATTCAGTGTATTACAAAAACGATAAAGCATTCAACAATAAATTGATAACACATAACCGACATTATTTTTATTTCAAATAATCTGTCAAAAAAACTAATCAAACATAACTTCTTATAATAATTATTTCTACAGTATTCATTGATTGTTATCTTGAATCATTTAAGTGCAAGAAGACTCATATCAATGTTGCATTTTAAATTAACTAAGACAAATACTGGTTTATCATGACACTTGTAGATGAAGAAATAACGGCCCCAGTTTTAGTCAACCAAATACTTAAACCTTTTTTTATACAATGTCCCTCTTTGGAATGAAAAAGTGACTATTTTAATGATATGTTGCCAATGAATTGCGTAATAACATTTAGGACATTCACCCCTTTTGTCTCAAAATCCCAATCCATTGGCACCCTGAGATTTATTCAATGTCTTACAGAGCCTATACCAGTAACATAAAATATATGAGTAATAATTAGAATAATAGGACAATTCCCACAGCATATCAAAATAGAGTTAAAATGTGAGCGGAATAAATCTTTAAACAAAATTATATCTAGAATCTCACGTATTTTTCATTCAATATATCAGGGCTGTGGAGTTGGTAAAAAAAAGTCCGACTCCGACTTCAGCATTTACCAAAACCACGACTCCGACATTGACCAAAAACACGACTCCGACTAAAAAAGGGTTAATATCGTCACTTTTTTCCCCTAATTTTCCTATGTATGTGTATTAAATTAAATATCAACCCTATCAATGCGGCTAAAAGCCAAATTTGACATATTAAACGCAAAAATTAAAAGTTCAAACTTTTCAAAATTTCCAACTTCGAGTACGACTCCGGCCAAAAAGCTCCGACTCCGACTCCACAGCCCTGAAATAATTCCATCAATTAAATGAATGTGAAAATTTTATATTGATCAGGGAAGATTTGTTCATCACCTCAAAATTATGGAACACATTCCACCGTCCCGACCTAGTGGAAGGAGCATGCCGCAAGACACTTGAAAATCTAGGTCTTAAATACCTTGACTTGTACCTGATGCACTGGCCATTTGCCTATAAGGTGATGAAATGAAATTATATTTCTATATTCAAATTGTACAAGAATTTCATACACAGAATGCGTAAACAATCACTCTTATAAAAAATCATAATTTTTTGTTATCTTATTTGTATTTATAGTTTGATTTTACCTTGCTCAAATCATCAGTTGAATTAATGTTATTCAAATTTATTTCAAAAACATCAAGAAATTTTATTGTTGAATTAACAGTAGTTATATCTGTGTAAGAAAAATATTCACACTACTTGAACATTGTTATACAATGATATAACTGTGTTTTTCCAAGATTTATTTCTTGCATCCAATTTTGACCATATGCCATTATTGTAATCATTCATAACTAGGTCATGAGAAGCTTATCTTATATCAGGCAATAGTTGTACTGATAATACTTAAAAATAAACATGTAACTTCTATTAAATATGAGTGTTTTTTTTTGTTGCACAGGAAGATGAAGATTTATTTCCCACTGTTGATGGAAAAATCCAGTTCTCTGATGTTGACTATATCGACACCTGGAAAGCTATGGAAAAACTTATCGCTTCTGGTTTGGTTCGAAGTATTGGGATATCAAATTTCAATGCCGCTCAGATCAAGCGTTTATTAAAAAATGTGTCCATTAAACCAGTTACAAATCAGGTTAGCAATGTACTGTCAGAAACATTGACCGAGATTTTATATGGGAAAACTCATATTGAAAATTTGCAATGCAATATTTACTATGTCCAAAATTATACAAACTTATATTGTGCATTCAAATACCCATGCTTACTCTACAGTAGAGGTCTGCACGCGCCGAAATTTTGAAATTTCAGTCGGCCCGAACCCGAAGACCTCCAACCCGGCCCGGCCCGGGCCCGAGGCCATTTCCAAAAATCTTACCCGAACCCGACCCGAGCCCGACATTTTGCAACCTTGCCTGAAAAAATGCCCGATTTTTTTTTTCTAATAAAAATTAACTCACCAATTATCGTGTGTGTGCAGTTGTGCGTAATCATTTCTTCCTAATAAGAATTAGTTTTTGTTTGTTTTACAGGAATGACGATACAAATGAGAAGTTCCTGTTTTTGAACTAGAAAAGCTGAAAATGCATTTACATTTTATACACTCAAAGTATCTAACTTTTTTGTTTGTAGCCACCTCTATGATTTCACTAAATGATTTCCAAACTTCACTTTTCCCGTGGCTTTTTACTGACTGAAGAAATATATTCTCCACTCTTCAGTTTTGTCTTAATATTTTCGAAGCCCATTTCTTGCCGGTAAATTTAAAAAAAATCAACCTAACAAACCGAATTGCGACTGATCGAAATAACCATATAAGAAATATTGAAGTCAGGATCATATTATGAAATTCATTATGCGTATTTTACAAACTCCTATGAAGCAGACATCATTAAAAAATACTAAAATAAGTCATTAAATTCAAAATAATGCATCTTGTTCTTTCGAATGGGTCGAAAAGATGACTAATACGAGTAGGTGAAGTTTATTATAGTATTAAATTTAGATTAACGATAATGGTGAGCTCATTCTAAAATAGCCCGATTTTTGTTATATTTTGTTGTATACTTGCGTCCGAGCCCAGTCCGGGCCCGAATCCAAACCTTCGTTACCCGGCCCGCGGGCCAAACCCGAGCCCGTGCAGACCTCTACTCTACAGAGTTCTTCAACACTTCCCGTTGCATAGATTATAAATCAGGTTGAAAAGAGGACTAGTTGTTAACTACATAGCAAATGCTGTTATATGAATAAGGGTTGGAATCCTTCAATGGACATTTGTATCAATTTTTTTAATTAATTAATGATTAATATCAATTATGATAATTCATGTATATCTGTAATGTTTCCATTCCTCCCTCCACGACCCCATCAATATAAAAATCGATATCATATGCAATCTCATTTTATAACGTATTCTTTAAGTAAAACGCTTTATAGCAGACTTATTGCTTGCCTATCTAACCCCTGGTCATGTCATAACTCTATCGTCACTGTCTCCAAACAAGAGAGATTGAACAATTGAGTATCAAGCAGTTCTCATCAAAACAACTTCTATTGAGATAAGCACCATTTATATATACATACAAGTTCGACTCTGTATCAACAAATTTGTCTTTACTGCTCAGGTGGAATGTCATCCATATTTAAACCAAAAGCAACTGGCTAAGGTTTGCGCTGATGAGAATATACTCATAACAGCATACAGTCCTTTGGGGTCTCCCGATAGACCGTGGGCAAAACCAGAGGATCCCCAACTTTTGGATGATCCAAAAATTGCAGCGATTGCTAAAAAATATAAAAAGACTCCAGCACATATTGTCATAAGGTAGGATACATCTACCTAGGAAGTCTGGATATCTTATACATCCATTATATAAAATGCTCATGTAAGTTAATCTCTCAATTTCTTTTAGGTACCAAATTGATCGTAACAACATTGTCATTCCAAAATCGGTCAACAAGTCTCGTATCATGCAGAACTTTGATTCCTTTGACTTCAAGTTAACTCCGGAAGATATTCAATTGATTGATACATTCGACTGCAAAGGTCGACTGGTGCCAATGACTGGGTATGTACATTTTTTTTCAATTTATTTCTCAATTTACAAAATTAAATTAGCAGATCATCAACTTTGATTTGGATCTTTTTCTCTGACTTATAATTATATATTTTTATTCAGTTTTGTCCAATATCTTTTGCGAATAATTTTAAATTTATTCAACAAATAGATGAGCCATAACTTCAAATAACTATATAAAATATGCATGGTATATTTATATTATTTCAGAGCATCGGGACATCCACATCATCCATTTGAAAATGATGAATTTTAAAACTACTGGAACAGAATTTCTTCAAAACATCCAATAATTATTGAAACTGTTATGTATAGAATTATAAAATATTTTGTGATACATGTATAAATCAGGGCTGTGGAGTCGTTAAAAAAAAGTCCAACTCCAACTCCAGCATTTGCCAAAACCACGACTCCGACATTGACCAAAAACACAACTCCGACTAAAAAAAGGTTAATATCGCCACTTTTTTCCCTTAATTTTCCTATTTATGTGTATTCAATTAAATATCAACCCTATCAATGCGGCCAAAAGCCAAATTTGACATATTAAATGCAAAAATAAAAAGTTCAAACTTTTCCAAAATTTCCGACTCCAGCCAAAACGCCGCGCCGACTCCGGCCAAAAAGCTCCGACTCCACGACTCCGATTCCACAGCCCTGGTATAAATAAATACAATATTTGTAATAGAATGTTTATACAAAAAAGGAAAAAATAAATTTTAATATAGTAATTATGCAGTTTGTATCAGAAAACAGAATATTAAAAAAGTCTTATTGCTTGATTTCTTGTCTGTGTGACCCTAAAATTGATTTATAAACATAGAAGATCAAGTTGAAAAGACAGATGTCATTTGGTAAAGTGTTGAGGGATTGCTTTGAGCTGTTTTAAATTTATTGATTTATATCAGAATACCTCTAACTAATAAAGTAACTAGGCTTTAAAAATTTTCTATTTGATTTGTAAAATCGATGAAAAAAGATATAAATCAGCATAAAATAAAAACATAATAATTTGGTAAAATTGTCAGATTTAAAAGTTCCATAATTTTTTTGTAAGAAGTATAAAGTCCACGTAAACACTGATTAGATCTTGTAAAAATAAGAATTGAAATAAATGTGTGGCTATGGATGATTAATACTTGTGTGGTTTTGTGGTAAGAGCTTTACTCAAGCGATCAGGTCAGTCTTAGTGAAATCCCTGCAATTCAAATGAACATTTCAATAATTAAATTTGAGATCTTTTTGATGTCCCTTCTCCCAAGTTGATCTCGACTTACTTATTTGAGTTCATCTCTTGATTTCAAAATTTAAACATATCTAACACTGGTTGTTAACTGTAATGCCATATAACAATCAAAGTTATTTAAATTTTATATTAAATGAACTTCCACAAAGTTACCGCCGAAACCATCGAAAATATCCCTTCTCCCAAGTTGATCTCGACTTACGACAATTTCAAAATTACTTTACTTTTTTGTAATGCCATATAACAATACAGGTAGTCCTCGACTAACGTCGGTTCGACTTTGTCAATACCCTGTCATTGATTCATGCGTATTGGTTTTCGAGCTTCGAAAAACGTATGAATTATTAAAATGTGAAAATTAGTGGAGAGGCAGCTAGTGCCGATTACAAGGCTGCTGAAGATTTTTTTCGAAATATTTGACACATTGATTAGGAAAGAAGAATACGTCAATAAACAAATTTTTATGTTGACGAAACCGCGCTCTATTGGAAGAAAATGCCTCAGCGTACCTACATTAATAAGGAAGAAAAAAGTATGCTAGGCTTCAAGGCAAGTATCGTTTTAGTTTTTTATTGGGTGGCAATATAGCTGGATATAAATTGAAACCATTAATGATTTATCACTCTTAAAAGCCGAGAGCCCTCAAAGGAATCAATATTGATATGTTACCACTATATTACAATTCAAACAATTTTTATTTTGACACAATTTAAAATTGAAGAGTGGTTTTGAATTTATTTATTTCAGAAGTAAAACAAAATTCCATTCAATATACTTTTAATTCTAGACAATGCACCAGGACATCCACCACATATCGGAAATTTACATCCTAACGTTAAAATCGTGTATTTACCCCCTAATACCACCAGTATTTTGCAACCTATAGTTCAGAGAGCTATTGCCACATTTAAAGCCTATTATTTAAAAACTACATTTGCCCAAACAAAAGTAGCGCTTGACGAGGGAAAAACGTTTAAAGAGTTTTGGAAGAATTTTAATATTCATCAAACAATTAAAAATATTGGAAAGGGATGGCAAGTGGTCACATCATCATGCATGTATGGAATATGGAAAAAGCTTACTAAACGTTTTGGAAACATAACTCAGTCGCAATTTGAAAAAGAAAATGAAATTGAACAAACTCATCGTAGAGCTTTGCGAGAAACTTGATATTAAAATTGATCGTGAAGAAATAGACCAACTTATAGAAAATGATTTGAAAGATCTTACAAATGAAGAATTATTATGCATCAAAAATCAAAGGGTTGAAAAAGAAGAGACTAAAAAGAAAGAAATGGTCTTGGAATCTCCAAAAAAATTGTATTGAAAGAAATGGAAGCAGCGTTCCTTCAAATTGACCAAGTAATCCAAAAATTGGCAAAAATGGACTCGGATAACGAAAGATTTTTGAGTATAAACCGCCGTATACAGGAAGATCTTGCTTGTTACAAAGAAATATACAGGGAAAAAAGCAACAAACAACTCAACTAAAATTGGATATGTTTTTAAAAAAGACTACTACTGCTTCTTCTTCCACTACTGATGATGAGCCAATGGATTGTACTTATGTAAGTACAGATGACGAAAGATTTTTAATATTAATGAAGTAAATATTTTATTTTGTATTAGTAAATAAGTATAAATTTAACAATAAAAAAAAGTATATAAATACACATTATTTTTTTATGTAAGTACATACAAATTTTTATGAAATTCGACTTACGACCAAAGTCCAGGAACGTATCTCGGTTTAAGATACAATATTCAGTGCATTATTTAATCCAAGTTCTTTCAGCCAAAAATCAAGACTTATCTCCAACAAGTGTAAGGATACGTTGCCGAGTAAAATACTGATTTATTTACTACAAAATACAGAGCAGAGAAGGAAGTGTGTCAAAAGGGAATAAAACAGATATTTGTGAAAAAAATATTGTATACAAATTATATTTACTTGGGATTCATTACATAAGTGGTAAAATAAAAAAATGTTTTACAAACTTCACAAATTATTTAAACTTATTACATTATTCAGATTTTTATTAGATCAATTATTAGTAAATATAAATTCAGATGAGCAACCTTTTCATTATTTAGAACAGATTGTTTCAAAAAATCCGTTTTTTTAAGCTTGGACATTTTAGTAGGCTTTCCTATTTCATCAATCATAATTTCAAAAAATTTTGGTTAAATTGAGTATCTACAGTAAGCAAAGATAATGTATTCCAATTAATGTACCCCATGTTCAGCTATGATGAACCCACTGATATTTAAAAAAACGTTCACTTAATATAAAAATTAGGCGTTCAATAATTTCTGCCAAAAGCATTAAAATTGGATTAAAAAAAAGAGTTAATTCAAACATATTTCAACTTTCTTGATGATAAAGCGCTGTTATGAATATGAAGATTTTTTTATTTTAAATTAGTACAATGATTTCAGCTGCCCCATTACAAATCATGCTTAGATAAATAAGTAAATCTTTCTCAATATACTTTTTCCTCATTTAGATAATTGATAAGAACACAATGAGTTAATCATAGGTGTAGCTTTTTCAGAAGCCAGTTGATTAATGTGTAATGATTGAGAAACTTATAAGTCAGCAATAGATAATATAGCTTTAATAAATATTACTATAAAATAATAATATATGATTTGCAAACACGCACTGTTTTTGCTTCATCATATTTCTAAGCAAATTTTATAACTAAGTATAGAAAGTATAAATTATTAGTGTAATCTTTATTTTTAAAAAGTTTTACGATGAACAGCTCTCTGGCCTTCCTCGTCATATTCTTTCTTCGAGACCCACATCTTCTTAAAGGCATCCAAGGAAGCAAGAATAGAACCTCCTATCCACGTGGAATAAAGTCTTTCTTGGGGTGCAGATATCTACAATTTAAGAGACAATCATTATTTACTGACAAAAAATTATCGTTTTTCAAAAAAAAAAAAAAAATTACAGTATTTCACTTAATCACAAACCGTATTGGCAAAAATACTATAAGTTCCAATACTGCTAATCAAACAAAATAAGAGTGGTTGGCCATTACTTACTCTTATTTTCATGTCCTTGGGTGCAAGTCTCTTAATTTCAGCAAGGAGTCGATCACCGAAGCCTCGGAATAATGTTGATCCGCCAGATAAAACAATATTTTGATGTAAAACCTTTCTTAAATCCATGTCAGATTTTTGAATTGCAAACATCAACACTTCATGAATACCTGGGGAAAAAAATAGCCAAATAAAATAAGGTAAACGGGAGATGTAATGGCCTCATATGACATGGAAAGTTAGAAGTAAGATTAGATATCCAATATTTTCACTACTTTTTGAATCCTGAATGATTTTAAAAATAATGTTTCAGTATGTTGTAAATTACTAAAATCTTTTGTGAATATAAAAACTGCGTTTTTGAGGTATTTTCAGTTAAGTCATCGTAATCTTATTTTTATTGAAATACAAGAATATACGGTATTTCTAAAAATTAAAGCAGATTTTTATATATTTGTATGTAGGTGTATATTTATTTCACTGTATATAATATATACCTTCACATTCTTCCCCAAGTAAGTCAGGCCGGAAGAGAACTTCAGGAGCTCGGAATCTCGCAGGTCCAATCTGATGAAAATATTAATAGTACACCATTGAAGAATAAAATAAAAAATTTCAGTTCCCAATTTGCTGAATGATATGTTAAGGAAGTCTCCATTTCAGAAAGGGTCAAAAAGAACGGATAATAGAAACAAAAATATATCAAAGATACCTATTCATTTAAAAACAAATTAAAACAGCAGAACAGTTGTCTGGAATTTTAGACATGTTGATAGGCAGCAACTGTAGATACTTATATGAATACTTAATTAAAGTTTTATTATTAATATTTTATACAACTGACCCTAAGTATAAGTAAAATGTGTTACTAAACCGAGAATTTCCTATTCTTAGTATTACGTAAGTTACACAATATGCTAGTGTAGGTACCAGATAAAATAATTTATTTTCAAATTTGATTTTTCATCACAAACTTGCCTCTAATGTGTTACCATCTGGTAAAGTGTATTGCAGACGTTCTGCATCTAATGCTTCTTCCTTAAGTGGACTGGCTGCAAGATAACAAGCTTTCTCTTTGATGGCCCTGGTGACTTCAAATTCTGCTGATGTCTTTAGTTGCACACCCTCTTTCTTCAACAGTACACTAAACGAAAAAAAATATTCATTTAAATATATTCAATCCAATGACTGATGTTATAAATGGTAAGTATTTGACATGCCTTCAGCAAATTATCGGCATTGAAAATTACTGATTTGGTATTGTAATTTATAAATTAATTTTGCGTAATCTCAAATATCTTACTTGAGATATCTTGTAACATCTCTACCAGCAATATCTACCCTCATAATGGAATGTGGCATGGCAAAACCTTCATAGATTGGTACTGCGTGTGTTACACCATCGCCAGAATCCAATACAACTCCGGTTGTACGGCCAGTTGCGTATCTGTAAGTTAAATATTAACATAAGAAGCTTAAAAAAAATATCTACCATTACAGCTAACAGTCAAATCGCCAGATTTTGAAATTTTTAAAGTCACTCGAGGAGAAAAGACAAAACCAACACCAATGTTCAAACCTCAAATTGAATGCTTTTTATTTTATTGTCATTTTAGTGTAGTTATCAATCTGAATCAAGCTATTATTATTATAGTTTTCATGTAAGTAGAATCAATTTTATTGACGCACCTATTCTGAATATTTTACTGAATTATAGCAACATTAGAAATTAATTTCAGTCTGCAGGAGATTATTGAAAATTATGGAATAAAATAAATTTCACTTACAGACTAAGCACAGCTTGCATGGAAACAAAAAGGGCAGGTACATTAAATGTCTCAAAAAATATTTCTGCAGACTTTTCTCGGTTTCGTCGGGGGTTCAGAGGAGCTTCCGTTAACAACACTGGATGTTCTTCAGAAAACATTGACAGTTGATCCTAAAAAGATATGATAATCATATTTCAACACCTTCAACTAGCCATAAATTCTTTGTTGAGCTCTATTATATATAGACTGTAGATAAATAAGATGAATGACTTTTTCTTTGAATGTTTTAATCTTTTTTCTCATTGCAAAAGCAATAAACTTATAATTTGTGTTTTTTGTAATGTACATAATAAATTAAATAAGTAAGTATATTAAGTATGCTATAGGAATCTCAATCACTGTATCTGATAGATTTGAAGCAATCTTACAAGAAACTATGAGACATATTCATAATTCATCAGAATGGGTTTGGCATTTTGAAATAATCGGATGAATTAAGTTTACAAGTTTTCAAATATAAATAGATAACTTACTTTGCTATAAATATAATTCCAAATCCTTTCCATGTCGTTCCAATCGGTAACAATACCATGTTCCATTGGATACCGCAGTGTGAGAAGTCCTCGGTGTTCCTCAGCTCTCGGTCCAACAAAGACGTCACCTTCTAAAGCCCCAGCCATCACTCGCACATGTTTCGGCCGACCAATACTAAACAATCAAGGAACAAATTGAAATGAACATCGGGAAACGGTTAGTATATTTGTCAATTTAGATATATGTATATGTTACAGTGAAACTGTATTCTCAGTGAAAATGTATCAAGTAATAGATTTGTACAACAACATTATTTCACTGGTCACGATCATTGAAATTATTGGCCCAAGTCGATGATTTGCCGGCCTAATATTTTGGTTTGCTTCAATGAAACAAAATCAGCAAGTAGTCCCTTTCATAAAAATAGAACCAAAGAAAAACACAGACAAACATAGGGCTGAAGATAGGGCGGTCAAATTTAATTTCAATGACAGCCAGGAGAAGAATACATTTTCACTGAGAATACAGTTTCACTGTAACATATATAAATATATCATGATACAGTACATTACTACAACACTAAAACATGTCACGATTATACTCTAGATGCCACTTGTCCTATCATGGCTCTATAGACCAAAAGCTTTCGATACTGTAGCTGATGATACAGCAGGCTTAGGTGTTGTGGAATATAATAATTCAATGAATTTTAATGTCAACTTCTTACAAGGCTTAACTAATGTGATGCAAAAAATTGGTTTGTTACTCACTAATTTGGAAACCGACATTTTGGAATTTGGTCACCAGCAAATCCAGCTTTGATAACTCCAGAACCCTGTATTAAAAATCCATACAATTAAAAGTCAGTCATTACGTGTAAAGTACAAAATTATAAAATACGTTATGTGCATTGACTGCTAAAATTAACAAGAATATCACATTAAAGTATAAGCTTAAATAGGTTTAAATTATCGACATAAGATAAATAAAATATCTTTTATGTAAAAAATCTACCCTAAGATGCATAAGTATAAATTCAAGTAAATGACTGAATCTTGCTTCATAAAAATAAAATATCGTTGCCTAATCCGAAATGGAACGATGACATTTGGTACATCCTAGAAAAAGGACATCTCACAAATTCATAAAGACCGACTACATATTCAATAAAAGTGAAGAATATTCCTATTTCAATATTATCATTAAGTTGCTGATATAATTTTGTCGTGTATATCCAGTATAATTTAAAGGAGTGTCATGCCTGCAATGACTAATACTAGAAAAAAATATTTAGGTGAGAATATTACATTATCTATTACGACGGGCTGATTTATCATAACGTCGTAATGCTCCATTTTAAAATATTTTGGTGAATTTGAAGGACTAAATATTGTTACAAAATACTACTTTTTAAAATAGCCGACGACTGACATATCTAACGGAGATGAAAGATTTCGTCTTCTTCTTCTATTGAATTGACACATGCAATGATTGTAGTGTTCACGCAACAAAATATATTTTGTGTTTTTACAACTTCCTAGCTTATGGATCATTCCAACACAATTTAATTTCTTCGTGTGGGTATAAAATCTTCACTACAGCAAACCAAAATAAATTGAATGATATCTGTTCTTCAGTTTATTTTACATTTAAAAAGAAATATCACCAATGTATTTGCATAATTTATCTACGAATATTGAGAAAATTTGTAAACCATAAACCATATTATTCCAATTTGTTGTTTATGATTACCATAAGCTGCAAACAAACGCTGAATGAATGAATACGGTGACATCTCTCAATAATCCGAATCAGTTTGTATGAATTCGGTGTTTGGGGTTTGATACATCTTAATACATCGCAGATTATTAGGAATTTATTCACAAAAAACTCTTGGATGATATCTTCTCATATCTATATTTAAGAGAAGACGCGGATCGCATTTCTTGCTACAATGGATGGATATTCAAACTATTACCAGTGGAACGGTTTGTACCTTGAAATCATGGGAAAGATGCTTCTATTTAAAAAGGGATGCGCTGATTCGATTAATCTCCTAGATTCAATTCGTCTATACTATTTGCATACGAACTCAAATTATATGATTATCACGAAAGTTTTTTTTGACACTTCACTGTCACACTGAACCTGTTTTGTAGTAAATAATGCTTATAATAAAATCATATATTTTAAAATTAATTTTGAATAATGTTTCGGGTATTTTTTTTGTCTTTAATTGAAATCTAAAAAAAATCATTTGAATATTGACTGCTTCATCTGTGCAATGATAATATTAACCAAGATATACCTTTAATATACCATAGTTTTTCTAGTACAATTAATATTTTTCAAATACGGAATGCAATGAGTTGAAAGAAGCCTTAGCTAAAATTCTTTTTAAAAAATGCACATCACAGAAATATACTACAGTGAAACCAAGATTCTACGTTTTTCAAGGGACCGTATAAAACAAACGACTAATGCGGGAAAGTTTTATATGTGAACTAAATGCCGGGACTATAGAAAATGAACGCACCACGCGGGAAAACGTATAATGCGAGAACGTAAGATCGGGGTTCCACTGTAATTGTTATTCTTTGCTTTCCTTTTCTTCCAAGAAGTCATAACACTGAAAAGTTGTAGGTTCATTACTAACTGTATATTGTTTATGAAATAAGTAATTTTCAACAAAAGTTGTAAACAATCTTCTACAAATAAATACAAAAAAACCTATTTGAGACATAAGTCACTTATGTTCAATGTCATGATTAGTCCAAACTACAAAGCTACTTAATAAAAAGTTTGGATATCCAACCCAAACTACAAATCCACCACAAAAAAATCTCAAGGTCTACAAAGCACCATTCTGTACAAATGTGTTAGCGCTTTACGATTTCCTTTAAATATTTGTTGCATCATTTTACTTCCTTCCAAATGATCTTCAAACCTCTAACTATATCCCAAACTTAAAAAATAAATATAAAATTTTATCTACTAATCTATTTTGTCAATTTTTGTCAATTTTTAGTGGACCCTGTACTGACATCCCACTCAAACCAAAATAACTACTATCAAGGATATCAAAACAACTACACCCAGGACAATTATTTAAATGATTATTCTCCATCCAGCCAGGTAAAAAAGAATATTCTATTTGACTAAACGGCTGTTTAATGGAGAATGTATAATATGTGATAACTATGAAATACATGAAAGACACCCATTTTTACCGAGAACATAATAATTTGTGGAAAAGTATTGCATAAGCTTAACTCCGTAAAGGGGGGTCGAATACGTAAAGGGATTTGAGTTCATTAATCATTTTTTTACAATGAATGGAAATGGCTATATTTTTAAACAGCCGCACTTTCTAATAAGATCACTTTAAAGCTTCACAGGTACATACATGTTAATAATAAAAATTGGCATGCCTGATGCCAGTGTTGAACTCTTGATGGAACTCATCTCAACCAAAGTTTTCTCACAAGAATTGCTAAACCTCTCTTCTTTTCAAAGAGAATAGAATTAGGAAAAAACGAGTAGTTAACTAATGGCTCTTGCCATGCCTTACTTTTAGAATTGGATGGAGGGAAAGCATTTTTAGACATTATAGACATCCATACCTTCGAACACAAATCGGAGCTGGCAGTTTATTTATCTAATATACCATTTGTTTTTATTATTTCACCTAAATTATCGTCTTTTCACTATGTAAACCCAATATTTAAATCATTTAACAATGTCAAGCATTTTAGTTAGATGAATACAAACTGACCTTATTATCTTGATTTTGAAGTTTCATCTAGCGCCCTCAGAAAAAAAATCAATATATTATTGTTTAATTCGCACATTTCAAGATAATTTAACGATAGTTGGAAATCTCGTAAAAAATATTGGAAGATTAGAGAAGTTTATATAGAAATCACTCGACTCATTCATATTCTTGAGCTCTCTAAAATTGTCTTTTTCAACTTATGGTGTCATCTGTCGCATGATAATTTTATTAACGAAGCTGACTTTCTTTCAGACTAATAGTATCCACGATTTAAATTTATCAAATGTGTATAAAACTGGAAATAATCGAAAACGCCAGTCTACAGATGATGGAGGTCAGTATTTAAAATTTTCTGTCTATTTACATGCTTCTTTTATTACAGAGATAATATTGATTATCAATAGTTACGTCTCTTTAGTAATGTTTCCAGCAGTTAAACGAAAATAAATATCGCAATAATTTAACTAATTTAATTTTTTACTAAGATAACTATGTCTTGTCATTCTAGAGCCTACAAGTAAAAAGGCAAGGTTAGTGGCGAGCGAACTGGGGGTAGTTCTGAATAGTGGTCCCCACAACAGTCCCGTGGCAGAGCTGAACAAACTTTTTCAAAACATTACCTACAATGTTATATCTCAAGTTGGTCCAGCGCACTGCGCTATCTTTACGGTTTCTGTGAAGGTATTTTTTTTAATTTCCTGCTTTGCTATCTTACATAACATTCAATAAAATATTTATCCCGGGAAGCAAGCCCTTGCCAAATGCAATCCTAGAATTAATACAAAGAATGTATTTGATAAAATTTATATTCATTTATAAAACACAGTTCCATCTTGATTGGATCATGATATCATGAATAGAAACCTCCTATATTTTATCTGCATTTTTCACTGTCGTTAAATGAAAATTTATTTAGAATTTGTAAAATAGAAATATACCCATTGCACTTTTTATACAATTGCGACCCAGCTCATAAATTATTAAATTTATAGGTTAATAACAAAGACTTTATTGGATCTGGACCGAGTAAAAAAGCTGCTAGAGCAGAAGCTGCTACAAAAGCTTTGGCCACTTTACAGCCACCAGAATTGACACCGCGAAGCTCATTAGACTTCACTACTGACATTAACTTATCTCCAAATAACGGTTTGCATTTAATAGTATTTTTTTACTGGACACGCTTACAGCATAATCAAATATTTAATATGCCCGTCAAACTTACTACAAATTATAGTGTTGACTGATCAACCCATATTTTATTGTTATTTACTTTTTAGTTTCAAAACCTAAGGATAAATCATTCAAAGAACCATCGTGTAGTACTCCGATTCCCTCAAAAGTACAAACTTGTGCCATTGTTCCGAAAAGTCCGATCAATGTGATTTATGAAAACTTTGCCGATGCCGTTTTCCAATGTGTGTCATCAGATGGCGGTAACGATACCTGCAATTCTCGTTTCAAAGTCATCTGCAAAGTGAAAGGTCAGGTGTTCGAAGGATATGGTGAGTAGTAACAATCAAAATAAGCTACATATGTATAATTTTTGTCATTGTAAAGATATGCTAAAATAATCTGTCATCTTTGAACAGTATGTATTTATATTTTGGAGTCAAAATCAGGTCACAAGTTTGTTTACTTGTTGAAATATTTTCTGAATAAATAGATGTGCGTCAATGATGTGAAAAAATAGATCTGTTGTGTAAACAGTAAATATAATATGGTGAGAATATTATACATTACAGTTGATGGCTATTATATAAAATAATATTTGTGGAACTAAAATAATTGGTCATCATGTTATAATAGAGAGATTCAATCGGTTAATATAATATTTTAATGTTATATCACAAATAACTGGCTTGAAATCACGAAGATGAAAATATAAAAATTATTGGGAAATTGAACTATTTTCATATTTTTGTTATGTAATATTGTTGAGAACCAAAAGTTCTACTCGAAAAGTCAATCAAACTTCATTATAAAGAATTTGTATTTGCCGAGGAAAATGTATGACTAAAAAGTTGAATACTTGCATTTAGCTAGTCACTGATAGATGAAATGATTTTGTTTATGGTTCTATGTATGGTTTTACAGGATCTAGTAAAAAAACTGCTAAGTTAGGAGCTTCGAAGGCAGCATTGGCAGCTTTGGGGTTAGAGAGCAGTATAACGGATGTGACAGAAACCAAAGTTAATCAGTCTCCCTTAGGCTTACTCGCTGTAAAAGCAATTCATTCCGCTCTTCCACAAACTGTAGCTGATAAAATATCCATGCAAGTAGTCTTATTTATTTATCTATTTATTTTTTCACTGAAATTAGTAGTATAATAATATACAAAATTATTATGTACTTCCTAAAGCTTGATCTCTGTTTTGCAGGGTGGTCATTGATAAGTTTAATGAACTCTTAAAAGCAGACCCAGTACATATACGAAGAAAAGTACTAGCTGGAATTGTTATGACATCTGGAGATAACTATGAAAATATTGAGGTAAACATAATTATTTGAGTATTGATTTATACATCTTACGTGAAGAAGTACAAATATTTTTTGAGACTCACTTCAAATCTGAGAAGCTAAAAATAAACGTACGCTTCACAAGTATGCTTGTTCATTAAAAAAAACTGATATATATCTGTGAATCAAATTTGGTATATATACCATCTGTATTTCAATAAAAATTGTCATGATGAATGGAGAATCCTCTCATCTTTTATGCTTGAAAATTTAATAGAATCATTTGTTTGATCTGACATACTTCATTTTATATTTAATGCTTACCTATCTAATTCCAACAAATTGCCATATTTTTTTAGGTGATTACTGTAAGTAGCGGTACCAAATGTGTTTCTGGTGAGAGATTATCAATAAACGGACTGGCAGTGAATGACTGCCATGCTGAAGTAGTTTCCAGAAGATGTCTTCAAGACTATTTATACGATTGTCTTCAAGAATATGCAAACACGGATGGTAATGTTTTACATTATAAGTAATTGAAAATTATATTATTTTTGAGTAATCTGATCTTCTATTTTTTAACTATTTTTTCCTGAAAATATAGGTGAGCCAGTGAAAGAAGATAACCCTTTAGAGCCAGTACCGGGTGGAGGTTATAAAGTGAAAGACTCATGCAAGTTCCATCTTTACATAAGCACTGCCCCTTGTGGAGACTCCCGAATCTTTTCACCCCACGAAGAAGCTTGCTTGCCTCCTGACCGCCACCCTAATAGGTACTCTTTTTATCAATATCATTCAATGTTCTAGTATTTATTTTAATAAAGATATATATGTATTGGTGTACTGTGTTTGTACTTAGTTTTTTTTAAATCATCAGTGTTTTTATTATTCTTTGTATTTTTTTTAGACAAGCTCGTGGTCAGCTTCGGACCAAAATAGAATCTGGCGAAGGGACAATACCTGTTAAAAGTAGCGGCGGATTCCAAACATGGGATGGTGTGTTACAGGTAAAATTCACAACATTATCACTCTTAAATTGGCAAAATCAAAAGTTCGTTTAAATCTTGTGTCTAGTAAAAGTTTTTTTGTTCACCACAATAGAAGAAGTATTTTCAAAACAAAAACTACCTGCTGTATTCATAATAAAATTTTGATTAAGAGTACTTTACACATAGAGAGAACCACCGCAATGACTGGATCATAGGCACGGTATGTCTAAACATGGAGCATAAGAGAGGCGGGCCAAGGTGTTTTCTAGATGCTATGACCCTCCCGGATATCATTATGATAATTTCCATAATTATTTTTATGTTCAAATTCTTTTCATTGAAACAATTTTTGTTATAATATAGATTGATTATCTTTCATTCACCTAATCATCTCTTGATATTGCAGGGGGAGAGACTGCTTACAATGTCGTGTTCAGACAAAGTATGCCGATGGAACGTGCTCGGACTGCAAGGTGCTCTACTATCAATGTTCATTAAACCGATCTACCTCGAGAGTATCGTGCTCGGTTCGCTGCTTCATCCTTATCACTTATACAGGTAGGATAATATTTTAACTTAACTTCTTTCTTCTTTCCTCATTTATTATAAAATATGTCTGTTTAAAACAGGGCTGTGGAGTCGGTGAAAAAAAATCCGACTCCGACTCCAGTATTTACCAAAACCACGACTCCTACTCCGACATTGACCAAAAACACGACTCCAACTCCGACCAAAAAAAGTTCAATATCTTATTTTTTTCCACTAATTTTCCTATTTATGTGTATTCAATTAAATATCAAGCCTATCAATGCAACCAAAAGCCAAATTTTACATATGAAATGCATATATAAAAAGTTCAAACTTTTCAAAATTTCCGACTCCGAGTACGACTCCGGCCACAAAGCTCCGACTCCGACTCCACAGCCCTGGCTTAAAATAATATGTTATTTTAATAACAAAAATTAGTGGAAGAACTTTATTTTACAAATTCCTTGGCAAATAAATCTTTAGTTTGTTCATCTCAAAAATATGTTTTCGTGATCCTCAATTTGTATGTTAACTAACAAAAGAATGGTATAAAATGTACGAAAGTATAAATTATTTAACCAAAAAAAGTATCTAAATTTTAACAATAGATTTTTCTTGATTTGTCTGCCTGTCTGTTTGTAATGCTCAGCATGCAAACACGCGCCCTATCTGCATATTGGGAAAATATTGACATGTGGCATTGCCATCTGGTAATTGTTATAAATATATAAATGACTTGACAAATGTTTGCATTGAAAGTATTCCAATCAAAGCTATATGGCCACAATGGCACGGCATACGATTTACGGACTAATTCACTTGGTGGTTTCTATGGCTTAAGTTATATGGTGGAAATAATTTATTTGAGTTGTTTTCAGTTATAAATTTAATAACATTGAAAGAAAAAAAAATGGTATCATTTTTATCATCTTATTTTTATTTGTAGTAATTGTATGGGTATGCTGCTGTTGTTCTGACAAAGAATCTTCCTGTGGCCCTGAAAATAAAAATTTACACTAAAATCTGAACAAAGGATGATTTAACACAAATAATAGAATAAGAAAAATAAAATTTCTATTTATTTCAACACTCACTTGGGGCTTGCAGCAAAACCCATATATGTATACGGTCCTGTGAGGTCCTTGTTTAGGTTTTTACATGTCTTATTCGAACCACAAGTCACACTAGGATATGCCTCTGGTCTTAATATAGATTCAACATATAATTGATAAGATCGCCAATGACTGCAAAAGACTAAAATAGAAATGTGTAGTCTGTCATAATTATTTCAGTCACACTCTTAAGCCATTAAGCCTTAACACCGTTAAATTGAAAAATGACTTTCCAATTCCATAGTTAAAATTATCAAATTTGATATTTTACTATTAATACAAATGAAAAAACTTAGCTTGAAATTGATTCGAATGATTGAAATATCTACCCTTTGCGTGTAAACGAATTTTTAACAAAATGGAGATTCAATTGATTTAAATATAATATCTCTTTTCAAACATTGATACTTTATAACTTAGTTAACTTGAAGGAATTTAACAGTTGTTCATAGTATGGTATAGCAATTATTTTGTATACTTAAAATCAACTGCTTACACATTGAATGGAAAAAATAACAAAATTATTAATATTATTTTTATGAACCTTGTGTGTTTTTCTTATTTATGGATTTACTCACACTTCTCTAAAAGCATCATCCTCGGCCTTAGGTATTCTAATTCACATCCTGGCTGTGGACTCAGTCCCCCGTTCACATAGAAATCTGCGTGACCCATTGCTGCACTGATACCTAGATTTCCGACAGTAATTATTTTTTGCACTATAATGAGTTAAACTCTGCAATATTTCTCCATCATTAAAATCATAGTATCATAGTATCATTTAAAATTCTATCAATGCTAAATTTGTTTTCAAAATTGTATATTACCAAATCCACCAGAGTCCGTATGTATAATATCTACAAAATCCGCATCATTTCTGTCCAAGCGTCTATTCAATGGTAAATTGGCATAGAGCGGTAAAGCTGGATCGAGCCCTGTGATCCGTGCAGGCCGCCTGCTTAATGCACCGCCTGCTACCCCTGCTGTTTGCCCACCCAGGCTGAGACCGACTAGATGAAGCATACTTGGTTTTAAACCCCTGAAAAAAGGATTCAAACCTTATTTATGTGTACACTTTGCAATTGATGGAGTAAAATCTTTTCTTTCCGTGATCATTTTTAGATTCACTTTCCAATTAGTTGAATATATTTTTTTTAATGTAGGGCTACAGGTGCAGAGGTTATTGAATTATTTATATCACTATTTTTACTGTTGTCCTGTGTCTTTCTACTTTCATCCTTTTACCACATTCATATTTTGTAATGTGGTTCAGCTTTGAATCTATAAATCGGGCTTCTAATGTGTATTTAAAACACATAGGGTACGGGGAACACAGAATACACGTTGTTTCAAATTCGTTTTGAATCCCACTGTATTTGTTTTCCTCTCCTGAAGAATTTACAATTTTTTAATACACTTTTGAATTTATTACGCAAAGATTTATTGATCTAATTCATTTCATTGATTTTAATGCTAAATATTTGTCTAAAGCCGTCTTAAAAAAAAATCTTAAATCATATTACCTTCCATATAAAAATTCAATAAATTTTGCCGCATACAGCCCTGTTGCAAGTGTGTTTCGTACGGCCGATGGGTACCATGGTCCAGCATATAGTCTTCGAGCTGAGATAAGTATTATGTTATATCCCCCTCTTATTATGTAGGCTGGAATAATTATATAGCACAATTTCATTAAATTGAACTGCGTATGAAATTGTTATATTTAAATCCTCAGACTTTCAAACATATAAATGGTATCCTTACCCTCCCTTATAAGTGTGGCACTGTCAGAAGTGGAACTCTCAAAGAATGCATGAAAGAATATAACAGTCGGCAGGGAGAAGTCTATATAAGATTTTGATAGCACCTTATCATCCCCAACCCGTAACTCATACCCTCTTATTGGGTTATGTCTGGAATTCAAAAAAATGCAGATGCAATACTTTCAATACAAAAGCACACACCAAAGTAGCGATTTATATTTTTTTGTAAAGAGATACAATTTAAGCTTTAAAAAATGGAACAAATGCACTCAAAACCTAAAATCTTTGAACCCACGGTTACCAACCGATGTTGGTGGTTCCTTGAGTTGAGTTTTTGCAGTAACATTGAAACCAGAGGTACTTAAATTTTTTTTTTTAAATTAATAAATTCAATTTCCATTTCATAGTATAAAATATCACTTTTGTCATCAGTATTTTATACAATTTTGCACCTTAAAAAACATGATATTACTCTGCGTGAATCAAGATTGTTAGTTTAGTGGTATGTGAAGTCTAAAAGGTTAACGTTCGCTGCTCTATACCAGAGCTTCTCAATTTTTTTATACCACTCAAAATAAAAAGAAATCTTTACTGCCCACCACTGAGGCAAAAATAAAAATATATCATTTACATGCCATTGCTATGGTAAGGTGACTATATATTAAAAAACAAAGCGTCTGCCTGCGGTTGATTTTTTCAAACGTAACATACAATTTTGCTATAGAGCCATTATAAAATAGGCGATAATTATATGAGGGCTGCAGACCATCGGTTGAGAAACACTGCTCTAGACAGTACAGTACACTCAAGTTTATTTGATATGTAAATATATTGAAAGCATATTTCTTTCATGAAACCAATGAAGACATCTTGAATGTTGTGCAAGTGTATAAAAATATTTTATAATATTATAAATAGCGTGTACCTCATAATACCATGTGCTTCCTAACTATGGGACACTTTTAACCGTTTTACATTTATTTGCGAAAACAAAATTTAGTCAAGTCCATAAAAAAATATTTAAAAATTTTGTAATTTTCGGTATTCCAATTTCAAACTGTTTTGAAAATTTTGGTCTGCAAATCATAATTTTCGAATTCTTAACAATATCTAGGATCAAATAACATTCAACAAGACTGCATTTTTTTGTTGTTGTTGCTAAAAGCGTTTTTTTTAAATAACACAACATTTAAACAACACTGAGTTGTTGGCGGTCGTGATTTATTTTGGCTGAATAATCTATTTGATTGAGTATGTCATTTTATAAATCATACATACATGTAGCTCTTCAGATACCAAAATCTGACCTAAGATAATAAAATTTCTACGATAAGTATGACAATACTATACTGTTGTCATAAGTAAGAAAACGGCAGTCCTATATCAGTGAAACATGAAATATTCAGGAGAGCCAAATATCTTTTTATTTTATGTTTAGCTCTTATAATTTTCATGTCAATTGATATTTTATTAATATTATAGAAACAAATTTATCACTTTTTAAGTGTTAAACAGTCAATTCTTTTAATTGTCGTTGTTTAATTGTTAAAGTGAAAGTCTATATTTAAATAAATAGAAAGAAATTCCGTTTAATCATTTCGTGTTTCCATTTTCAATTTCTGCGCAACTCAAGGCTATATACCTATCGATAATTTTCCGCAACAAATTTTATTTTATCGTAGCAAATTTTATGATAATTTATTGTCCCTTTCTAAATTAAATCAATATTTATACCTTATAAATATCAGGTCGATATCTAAAATGAAATGATGCATTACAGTATTACACTACAGAGGTTATAGACAGCGTGATGAATTCTAAGCTCGCTTGGGGAAAAAATATTTTCTCGTTAATGCAATTAACATGACATGAATATCATTGAATCATATTTTTCGCAAGGAAGTTGTTAAAAATGTTATTTAGAAAGAGCTTCCTATTTGAAAATATGTACTTGTTACATGAATTGATTTAGAAAAACGAAACAAATTCTCACGGCTGAAAGTGAGCCAAAGAATCTGTCAATTTATTTGCACGCTGACATTGCTGACTCCGATATCAAATAAAATTATATTTACATTTCTATCATATTTATATAAAAGTACCTTATAGAAATTCGATTACAATAGGTTTGCTGCAATTTCTTAATATTGTAAATATTATTTAATTCATCTTTTTTTTCACAGATCGCATCTTGTTTTCAATTACATTCCAAATCAGTTCATGTTCAATAAAAAATGAAATTTCACAAAAGCTCTTAAAATCACGTTTCACCTTTATGTCTTTCTAATGCTATTCTTATTGTTGCGTGCAATTAAAAACTACAGAAATTTAAATCGCCGATCTGATAAATTGTTTCCAAACTCACGTCTCTTCACAAATTAAAACTTTTAGTTAAAAATGCAAAATTTTACTAAAAAATTTCGCAACTATATCTTGCTATCGTTTGGTGAATAGTAGAACTCGGGTAGTAAAGCATATGTTTCTATAAATTTAAGAAAATTATATTATCTCCACCCATTCCTAGTTCCGATGTGAAGCATACGTACTTAGCTGCTCAACAGATTTTTTTACGAAATCTGTTTCTTATTCAGCCACTTTTTTTGCTCGCACGTTAAAACAATCATACGATCAGGCCATACTATGACTAGTAGTTAGGTTCTCAATTAGACTAAAAATCCGTAAATTGATTGAAAATGACAATGTATAAAATTGTACATCTATGTTTTCGAACCCATGGACAAAAAATTCAAACGCACAAGAGTTGTAGATCTCTCGGTTGCAGACCAGCTTGATTCTGTATACCATAGTTTCGTTATAGTCCGTGAATTTGCAACGTGAAAACAAATTTGACCTATAAACAAATTTATAATATCTTGTAAATGAATGATACATACTTAGTATATAACTCAAATGTGATATCTCTCTCGAGATTTTGTTTGTCGCACTTTGCGGTATCCACCGGGTACAGCTGCAGGTACGCATCTTCGAACAGAATTCCTGGAGGACCTGTAATTCAATCCATTATTTATCAATAAACCGTATGCCTGTGTCAAAATATCTTTTATCTTTTTAAATGCATACTTTGGTCCCACATAGATGAAAGCTTCAAAGCTTTGAGGAACTGTGTGATAAACGATTATTGTATCACGCAACTCAACAATTGACACCTTTGCAATATTGAAAATCACTGCCATAGTAAATCCCTCTACCTCTGCGGTTTAAAACATTCCGAAAATATTTTTGAAGAAATCTTGTTAGTTTGAACATTCGAAACGATGTTCGAAAAACTACTTGCCAATTTGCATTTGAATTCACAACCAACAAGCATAATGTCACATGCTACCAGATTTAGATAACGAAAACTTTTCAAAATATATATCAAGGGTTTCTAATGAAAATGGATTAGTCAAAAGTAACCGCATAAAACATCGAAAATATTATAAATTTAAACGATGTCTTAGTTCCGTAGTCATAGCATATACATACAGTCAATTCTGCTATAACGTTCACTATAGAGCTTTTTGCTATAGCGTATGCGGTGGTTTTTCGTACAAGGTACGTGTCGCTTGCTTACAAACTAAACACTTGTTTGAAAATTGTTTTATTTGCTTAAAATCACAAAATACAAAAAAGCAAACCCCAAATTTTGTATGGGTGCCTAAGTTTATATAGCGTACTCCCTGTCTTCCCGCTATAGCAGGGCTGACTGTATACTATTGATCGTTGCAAACATACATGCCTTCGTGCGTGTGCATACATTTTTTTCAGACTACGGATTTGCTTATTAACTACAGCTCAAATCAAATAAGCCGTGACGTATTAACTGAGACAAATTGTTACATACTGAATTTTTTCACTTAGCTGAAATCAATATTATTAGAAATTGGTCAATGTCTTTTATGTAAAACTTTTTATATACGTTGTATGAGTATATATTATAGTGTTTAATATATTAGTGTATAATAAATTGATCTCGTATGATATAATCATTTTGAAATTAAAACTAATCATTGGAACTTGTAACCGTATGGTGTTAAATGTGCAGTGATGCATTTAGATAACATTTATATGTATATTATTAACCATTATATAATGCATAACAACACGGTATGCATGGTTTCAATGCGCTAGTATAATAGTTATCAAAGTATTTCACATTTTTATTATGCCATGCACTATTTTTCGCACGATGAAGCATGTACTTTATTCACGTAACAAACCAGTACAATTGATACGGTTAACCGTAGACAAACAGTGTTTTTGCCCGAACAACTTGTTCGACAAACTCCGATAATTTACAATTTCTCTAGCCATATATCTATCAGGGCTGCATTGGAGATTTGAGTGAAATAATCATATCGATATATTGCACATGTTTCAAGAGCATAATAATTTCATTTATACATATTTGTGTAGTATCAAAAATATGACGACTGTCGTATCGTTCCCAAGCGGATGTTCATAATCGCCACCAATTATTGGCGTCTATCACTATTTTCATCAAATATGGTACAAACTTTTGTTTTATATCTTTTATGAAAAGATATAACCATTGCTTTATCGAAATATTTTATGGCGTCATATCATTCTCCGGCAATGCTTTCGAATCAAACATAATATTACACACACCAGAAAAGATATTGTTTTTAAGTTAAAGTTTGATAATTAAATTCGACTAAATTAAATATGAAATTTCACTACAACATTGGCGGGAATGCTGATAGTTAATGCATCATTCAAAAGATAAAATATTACCCTTAAATGTATAACTTGTCTAAATCATATAGCACAGATCGGTGCTTCCCAAACTTTTCATTCAACGGAGCCCTAAATCAAAAAACATGTTTTTTGCTACCCCCAGCTTGGGAAGCACGGCTGGTATCATGCTAATAGGCATAAATATTTTTCATACAAGACTGTGAAAGAAAAGAAGACGCATTTAAGCGTTTCGAATAAATTTTATGAGATTTCTTCCACCACCTTTTTTCATTTTGATAAATAAGTAAATTATTAGATGCAACACTTACCCGGTAGTATAGCTAGCAGACACGCCAGAGATAAATTGCTGAATGTCATTTTAATGCACTCATACAATCAGCCCAGTGAATTATTTTACTTTTATCTTGTAATTTTTATGCCTGCATCCTTAGTTCATTAAATAAATAGTATTCAGTGTGTTTTTCATTTGCTGGCATTACATTCCAATTGTTACAACATGTTTGTTTACGATGTCTAATAATTACGTTCTGTTACTTTACCATGGCCTTCGTCGAATTTTGGTAAAGTAATATAGGTCTACGGTTTGCTTTCAACGTAAATTTATTTCAAAACTCAATCGACAATAATTGCTAGCTAAATTGTATGCATTCATTGACGTTTTCATTTCATTTTATTTAACACCCTCTGATAAAATTCCATGCGCGTGCATAATTTTACTACGTCATTTTTTATCATTAACAAAGATGCGTAATGTCTATTGATTAAGTAGGCATTTACTGGTAGAACTCCATTATAATACGGTAAGAAAAATAACAATGTATTTTAGTTCTACATAAATTATTTTTATTTCGGCTTACGCCTTCGTCAGAACTATAGTTCTGACGAAGGCGTAAGCCGAAATAGCTATCAACGAATATATAAAATAATTTATGTAGAACTAAAATACATTGTTATTTTTCTTACCGTATGCGTAATGTCAATAGAGTGGTAAGCTCGCAACTCAGTAAAAACATAAATTTACAAGAAAGCGCACGAACTCTTATACGATTTTAAGTAGAAATGCTATAAGTACATTGATTTCATATTTTTTTTTGTGTTGAATAATAAGTCGTTATAGGTTCTGTTTCGAATAGTTTCAGAGAAAATATTTTTTTAAATTCATCCATATCTACGATATGTTATTTAATGTTCTTATAATTCCTTTATTTACCTTCACTTGTCGAATTCAATGAAAAAATTACATACGATGCATGCGATCATCGAATTGCTTTCATTGCTCCCGCGTTTTTTTTAAATGTCTTTACGCAATCTTGATTATAATTCTACTCTCGACAGCTCTTTAGTAAGTGTAATGTTTTACGCTTTAGAATATTAGATTATTACTTAACATGTGGTGCAATGGCACGATTGATTTAAAGACCGGTTTCTCTAAGATTTTTTAGGTGTTCTAAGGACTAAACTGATACTGAACTAATTCCACATATTTTATAAAAGTCAAGACCAGTTTCTGGATAAATAGATCAGGGAAATTTAATTAAAACTAATTATGGAAAATGACGAGTTATACCAAACAATTGGTACAAGAAATATGACAAGAATTCACAAAAAAAAAATGTAGTTGTGTACTGTTTTATACCATCTGTCTATAATGCTCGAGATTAACGAAATCGGTGCCGATCATTATTAAATGTGTGGAATCAGTATCGGCATTTCTGCATTACCGCATTTCGCCGAGAGGCTGCAGGAATATTACTCAATATAAACATTATCGTAATATTGCAAAATTAATCAAATTTTTGCAATTTGTTTCTCTGATCACACAATGTGCATACCTTAAGCGCTGCATACTTTTACATTGGGTAAATAAATGAGTTTTTAGCTTTTTAATCATATTGTATTTTTTTTTAAATACGATAGCAATATTTGTTTTAAACAAAGTTATTTATCGTTTGAATTGGTCTGTCAATCGCGACATTGAGTTGGGCAGTCCGCCTTGACTTTTTTACTCGGAGGCCTGATTATATTGAATATATTCGAAAATGGCATATATGCGCACATTTTAGGCGAATATATATTTTTTTGAATTTATTCATTTCACACAGGAAGATGGGCAGTATCGGCCAAGGCGAACCGCCTTAGTTGTTGTCACCCTCGATCAGTTTTGACAGGACTTTTTTCCTCAAAATATAAACAATTATTCTAAGTCCGTGAATGATCAATATAAAATTCTAACCATCAATACAAGTTCATGTTTTATTTCATGTATATATTTAACTTGATATGGTAATTTTTTCAATAATATTTTTTTTATGGTAAACTCTTACGTTTTCGTCTTATAGTGAATTTTAATGATATTTTTAAACGATCTACGGAAAATATAAAATTATATTGTCAACAGTAAGCTAATTTTGCCATTCTATAATAATAATTTCAAGGATTCTGAAGCTGAAATTTATATAACAATTTATTATAATTTGAAACGATTTCTTTAAATATATCGGTAGATTTGAAATTTAAAAAAAAATACAATCATTCCAATTTGTTCTGATATGTTAAATGTTCCCGAGATTACAATACCGTATCGCTCTTAATTTCCACATTTTGAAAAGAATCTTCAATACTCTAGTAAGAAAAATTTTATCACTGGTGTTAAGAGTTTCTTCCCAAAGATAAATTATCCACGGAACAGCTATCTATCGAATAGAATTTTATACTTAGACTGAATAAAAGTGTAGTTTCTTGCCTTTGAATCCTTCCGCAATGGAAGATGAAAAAAAATACGCAAAATTCCGAAATTTACTGATATTCATTATAATTTCTCAATTATCTGAATTTGATTTTTAAACATTTTCCCATTATTCAAAATTACGATAATATTGTACGTGTTCAAACTCTTTAATTTAATTGTAATACATTTTTTCCTTCTTTCAGAATTAGTAAAAAAAAATAAATATACTATTGGGTACGTACTGCATTCCACTAATTTCACAAATAAATCAAGTGTTGAGTGAAACCAAACTGAATATGAGATTTTTTTCCGTTGAATGTACGAATGCATAGCATTCATTCGTACATTTATTAATTGGTTAAAAATATATTAACTAAATAATTTATTAGATGATGTATGATAATAATTATCTCGGGCCACCGAATTTACCGACATTTTCATTTTGAAATTTAGCGTTCTATTTAAAACTATTTTTCAAAAGTATTTCCGAAACAATTATACAGTTTTTAAATCGGCTTTACATATTTCAAATGTGCAATCAAAATAAAGAATATAAAATTTTTATTAAATAATTTATCGCCATTTAGCGAGCAAAAATACAAAATTCACATTTTGTATAGATTTTATGGCCGATATCAGTTTTCTTGATATGCAATTTCACTGGATTATTTTTTCTATAATAATATTTAATACGAATGTTTTTCAGTTCACATAAAAAAAAAAAAATGTCATCCTCTATGATGGTTTATCACATACATACATAAGTGTGAAGCCATCAAAAAAAAAGTCGTCGAAGTTATTTATTAGTGTGCAAACATATTTTTTTTATAAAACCCGAAGAACAATTGTTTACGTTACGCTGTTTTGTTTATTCAATCACTCGCACTTTCCGCGCGTATTTTGATACACAACTCCTGGCTGCTGTGCTATGTACACAGTCACTTGTTTAATCAACAATCGACTACTGCTCCGAAACCCTCTCAGGTGGATTCTGCTATTCCACCTTCGCGGGTGCCCCTTCTCAACGGAATCACCCTTGCTTTGTCGAAAATTTTCCACATTGCTCTCGGAAAAATCAACGGTTGATGCTGCGCCGATCTCCGTATATCAATCGATTTTTTTTTTGTTCAACAGTATTAAAGAATAAACATCGATTTTTTACAGTCTTAAATTGTTTTTTTTTATATAAGAGATTAAAAAATACCGATACCGATCTAATCGCTAGAGTAATCTCTTACCACTAGACTACAGACTACAGAGGCTGACATAGTTTTGCCATATTGTGTATATGCTTAAGTGTCGCCGAACTATAATGGAAAAAATGTTTATTTCTGTCTAATAATAGGACGAGATTGCAAAAATATCAAAATTATTTAGAAATTAGTATCTGCCAATATTTATTGCGAGAGTATTTCTCCATCATATCGAAAAATATTTTTTTTTATTTATTAAGGTGTTTCTGATAATAAACTCGGCACAGAGCGAACCTTGAACTTGCCTTTCTTAGCAATTCTGTTTTATTGAGGTTCGGCGTTATGAAATATTAAAACGCAAGCGTTGAATATTATTCAGTTTGACCATGACTATTCTAGTTTCGCCATCATTATCATATTGCAGTGTTCCTCAACTATTGTAATACCGTGCTTCCCCGAAAAATATTTTGGGAAAATTGTCAGGGGGTGTCAAAATTTATTCATGCATTATTAATCCCATAAATTCTTAAACCAATTCAAAATCTCTTGCTGGCTGAGTTTCATAATGTTTCCACGTTGATTCCTCTGTATATTATTTTATAACTACATATATAGATTCTATATGATATCAATTGGGGCTCATATTTTGGGTAGGGTTTTCATCAGGGCTGTGGAGTCGGAGCTTTTTGGCTGGAGTCGGAGTCGTCGTGGCGTTCTGGTCGGAGTCGTACTCGAGTCGGAAATTTTGAAAAGTTTGAACTTTTTATTTTTGCATTTAATATGTCAAATTTGGCTTTTGGCCGCATTGATAGGGTTGATATTTAATTGAATACACATAAATAGGAAACTTAGGGGAAAAAAGTGACGATATTAACCTTTTTTTAGTCGGGAGTCGTGGTCGTGTTTTTGGTCAATGTCGGAGTCGTGGTTTTGGTAAATACTGGAGTCGGAGTCGGACTTTTTTGTACCGACTCCACAGCGCTGGTTTTTATACTTAGGCTCATTCACCGGTTTGGTTTTATTTTAAGGAAAACGCGAAACAAAACGAAATCGGGAATCGTAATACATACAATATACGTGGTTGGTTCTTGTGGCATTTTCCCCCGCTTTTGTCGAAATTAAATACTATAAATAACTCAGTTTTCTTTTCTTTAAAAAATTTGATTTCATATTTAATTTTCGGTCTTTCCAGAAAATTTGTAAATAAACGTCACATACGATATTTTCTGTTGCGAGAATATGGTTCTGTTTTTCAATAAACCTACGTATGTAAATATTAGCCGTGTATTACTCGATTATGTTTGTAATTTACGAGAGTTAAAATGTTACGAGCAGCTAATATATGTATATATAAAACGCCACCAGGAGCAATAATGATTCAATTTGATAATAATCATCAGTCCCAGCAGAAAAAAAATGTTTGAGAATCTCAGTGAGCTTTGATCTTTGAGAAATCTCTGACAAATTTTACACTGTATTAGAAAGATGTCTTATGATATGATAATCTTTTTCGACGTTTTACCCCTTTACATATCATCCTTTGTCATAGCTGTGTTGCACAAAAGTGCCTTGTTATGTTCAAGTATACCACCGCTTACGAGCTTACGAACTAATTTGGATTTGAATATTTTTTTAATGCCAGCTTACCAGGTTAAGGAATCCAATCCCGAACAAAAATCCCGGCATTTCGCGATGACATTTTTTTTGATCCTTAACTTTTAATGGTTTATATTTTATTTTCACAATTTAAATTGATAGATTTGATGAAATATGAATGGCGCAATTTATTTTACACGATGGCCGTACAATCTTAGAGAGGTTTTAATAGATAGTGACAAAATTTACATACAGATGAAAAAAAATATAAATACAATTAAAATATTATTTTAATAATATACAAGAAGTTGAGTAATACCAGAGCATTTTCGTCATTTGGTTAGGTAGTAAAAAAAATATGTTTATTTATTTTTAAATGGTGAAAATATTATATTGATATATGCTTGGGCGTCTCGTACAAATGCGATCTTCCAATTAATTAAATGATTATTTAATACTTATATAGGGGCTGAAAGAAGTAATATTTTTTGCAGACACGTAGTATAAAAAAAAATAGTTCGCTATCATATAAAATCAAGTAACAATTGATATAAATAAACAACGTTTTAACGGCCAAATACATTCGCTTCTACTCTAAAATTGTATGTATTTGACATCCATTAAAACTTTAATTATCACCATAGTAATTATCTCTAAATTTCTTTTAAAATATTTTTTTAATTGAGTATTGTGTAATGATGCAAGAAATGAACGTGATTTATTATATGCGAGCATCCGTCGATCTCCTGCGTAATACGTGCAATAAACATTTGTTGCGATTGTGCTTAATGAAAAATCAATCACAAATGATTCGGGATTGTGTTTTATAATCCCGGGCAGTCCGTCATCTACCCAAATGACCAAAAAAGAAATGCTAACGGTTGCCGTTCTCTGGATTCGTAAATTCGAAGTATGTTTTTGGTGAAGGTTAAAAACCGGCGTTATGAAATAAATTAACTTCAATTTTGTGAATAGTCGAATCAAATTTGTGTCATAATGACACAAAAAATAAATGCAATCATGCAATATAACTTTTTCACATACAACAAATGATAATCAGCTATGTATTTGTTCAATGGATCCCTTTCTTGGTTGATGACACTATATACTATTTCAGTTTTCGTGATTTCAATTTCTATCTCTTATTTCAAATATGTTTTATTACTTTTATATAATTTTACGTTTTTTTAAATATTTAAAAAATCCTTTTCTCAAAACTAAATTTTCTATCGTTTATTGACTTCAGCGAGACTCAATTCAAAAAATGGTTTATTCTGTTAAAACCAACATAACTTGACAATTTTTCAAGATATCGAAACTGTAGTTATTCTGTGAAAATAAATACGTAAAAATATATATAAATTCTTTATTCGTTATTGTTTCCTCATAATAGATATTGAACTCGGCGAATGGCGTAAACAAATTCGATATTCATCGATTTCCCATGTATATCAAATCAGTGCAATTTACAAAAATCTACTTTAATAATGATACGTTACTTGAGGTTTTCACCTACTATCACACGGAGAAATCTAACCTTTTTTAATTGATGCAGCATTCCGAACTATAGTATATTGCACTTCATTTCTTGTTTTATTTTGGTCATTTGAACATTTGGAGCAGCAAATTTTCAACTGTGAGGCGCGAAAATAAAAAAAGAAACTCGTATTAATTTGTTGTGCAATGAAGATTATTTTGATCGCATAATTTTAAATTAACTATTTATCAACTTAACACCAAAATAATCACGTCTAGAGATTAATTATTTCTGTGCGGCACATTCGAATCATAATTTTTTTGTTTAGCTAACAACCTATTATCATTTTGACAATCCCTTATGTGGGCCTTCAGTAAAAAATATTGCTCAGGCCTTAAGTAGATGTTTTATTAGTATTTTTCATTGAGTTTCAAGCAAAATGCGTCCCCGGCTCATTTCCAAACTTATTTCCGCAATTTACTGATTGTCATTCAAACGGTAGTGCAGTGGTCAGAATAATAAATTATACCTAGAAAAATCACGGCGTACATATTGTTGTTTTCGCTTGTATTTTTAAAATACAAATACACTTTTTATTTATCTTTAAACTTATTCACAATTTTATTAAATCCGCCATTTAAATATTGAGAACCTGCTAATCTATTTACGTAGATCGATGGACAAAGAATGCAGTTAAAGCATTTATTTCACACTAACATGAAATGAATTAGGAAATAACTTTTTCATGAAAACGCGATTTTATTTATTGAAAGAAATCAATCCAACTTCGTAAATAACGCCATGGATTTTTAATATTACTAAAAATTATGTGTTTTGGTTTCTTTTCAAAACATTTCATGACAATAATATAGAATATCAAATCATAGGAAAAAAAATTAAATCATAAGATATTTGTGCTTAAAACAATCATGGAACAGAACAATACTGATAATAATATAAGAAATGGTATGCATCTTTAGAAAAAAAAATCCAAAATATCTTATACAATATTTGGTAAATTATAGATATATATGGTCACGGGATAGAATTTTTGTAAAGATTTATGAGAAAAAAACACCTTAAATGAATTGAATTGTAAGGCTTACGATTTTTTTTTTGAAATGTTTCGTCTTTAATTCTTAAATGTATTATACTAGTAAATCCTAAAGAATACTTCGAAATAAGTATGAAATTGAGTTGTTTTAATTTACAGGAGCAAAAATGCAACCACAAACTACACAAATAATAATATTATACAGATAGAGACAGTCACATAAGTTTATTATTTGATTAAAACAAAAAGAATAATTTTATTATAGGCTAATATTAAGAAACAAATTCTTCTTTCAGAAATCATACAATAATCAGTAATATTCTTCAGATTTAATCATTTTGATTCCGCATTTTATGATAATCCACAAGAACTCAAAGAGTAAAGTCAAAACATAAAATTATAAGCCAGTATGTATAAATTTTTTGAGCTTAGCTCGAGAGGATTGGGATTCTGTCCCGTGACCATATATCCATAATTTACCCAATATTTTTTATGGGTTCATATAGGCTTTCTCAGTTATACTCATATCAGTATAAAATCATTACAATCACTATAATCAGTATAAAATATGGAGTTCCAAGTGATTAAACATCAGTCATAGAGCAAGTGAGCCTTCTTCACATCAATTCTTAGAAAAAAAAAATGATGAGCATTGGCCTTTGCGACTGCTGCTTGAAGCAACAAACTATTAAAACAACACCCAGCATCCTCGTTGCTGTCATGAGGTTCCCGTAAACCTATCTTAAACATGAATTTCTCCTCAATATGATATTTATGTAAAAAAACTTCTGTTCACAGAGCAATGTGCGGCCGCTTAGAAGGCACTCTTCAAAGAGTCCCGCCTCCCTTCCGTTTGAACAAACCAAAGCTTGCGCAGTGCAGCTCTTCAGAACAACGCCGGGCTATCAGGGCACCTTCTTTCAGTGTCAATTGGACCAAGGGCCGAGAGGTAAAATAATCATCACATATTATTAACAACTTAACTTACTATTTTTAAATCCCACCATATAAGCAGGTTTGTGTTGCCTAACACAACTTCCAGCTCAGTCAAAATTGCATGCTATGATTTTAAATGTTAAATCATTCCTTGTGCTATTATACTTATTTCACAAAGTCGGTGAAAAATATTCATTTTCATTGTTTTCAATAGTAGATATGAGTTCATAAGTAATATTTGTATGGTATCTAAGAAGCCATTGAAACATTAAATTATGTATGTAGCAATCTGGTGATCTTATTAACAAAAATGTATACTAGCGTAATAATTATGGTTTTACCTTATTTTTTAGTCTGCTGAAGTGATCAACGCCATTACGGAAAAGACAGAAATGGGTGAACCGTCAAAAATATGCAAGCAGAATATTTTTAAACGTTGGTTGAAGATTGCGCCCGGTCTCGTGCCCCTTCCTGGGTCAGACCTATGGAGAAATGGCAATCCGTCTCACAATTCAAATAATTCAATACATTTGGATTCTAATGTCAATGAGCTCGAATATGACATAATTAAATCAAAGGCTCTACTTTATCAGGTATATATTTATAAAATTTTCGATATTCCTTTTATAATTCCCACTACTGCATTACTATTACTTGATTTTATTATACTAGCTAAGAAAATGCTGTTCCTTTGACTTTGAGCGGTAAATTTTTGCTTTGATCTCTTTCTTAGACATTTGTCATATACCTGTTGATACCATCATTACGTTTTTATTTCTCAACGGTTAAATGGTTTGTTTTATTATTCGAGATTAATGATTATTAAATCCCATGGTCTTATTTTAAATGAGCACTCGCTAGTCGCACATAAATATTCACTATCAATATTTTGAATTAATCTTTCTTTTATTCTCATCTGGTTACTGTCCACCCTTTATTAATTTTAAAGTATTTTCGAAAAATTGATTCAAACATAGTGTGTTCTAAATTTGTAAATGATTAGTGAAATACTTTTACATGTACACATGATAAAAAAATTCTCTGTATATATTTTTGTCAAAAATTTTATTTATTTATTAATACTTATTTTTGGGGTGGTTTTATGTGAATTTTCTGGAACGTTTGTAAATTTAATATGAAATTCATATATTCATTTACGTAGTGTTTTTATAAAATGATACTAATCTTATGACTGTATTAGATTGTTTCGTGACAAATATATCTAAGATGTAAATCTGGGAATGGGTGTTCTGCATCAAGCTCTAAGTCCGAATTAGAAGTCTGCTTGATAGATCCATTTCTTATTATGTATTTTAAATATCCTATAGTTTACACACTACAAAAAGAAACAATTTTATTAGCATAATATAACCGGAAACAACTAACAATGTGTTCAATTGTTGCCTTTCATGTTAAAGTATAATGTTACCTTTCGAATGAATTGAAATCTCACATCTTTATCTCTCATAATTTTATAACTGATATAAACATGTTTTTTTATTTTATTTTTTTCAGAACTCCAAACAACGACTCTTTGAAGCATTCCAAAAAGCGAATCTAGGAAAATGGCTGAAAAAACCAATGGAACAAGATCAGTTTCAAACATTCGAAAGTTAATAATTCGAATATTTAAATTTACTTAGAGTAAAATTATTATGCATAAATATTGTTGTTTTACTCCTAAAAAAATATTTATATGTGAGTAAATGATACAGCCAAGAGTTTTTTTGAGAATTTCTACTGGTTACCTAAATAAACAATAGTATTTATGATACTAGATGTATTGACATTAATATAATATGTTATTACTTCAGTGATGAACTAATAAAAACTTTGAATTAAAGGTATGAGTGATTGTTTATTTTTGGTCCCTTACCCAGTTCATAATCCTTTTACAACTAACAAGCAGGATGGCGTTTCAAAAATATAATCTCATGCAATCATCTCATTAGATGATTTTACACATTCTTTACTGAAGTGAAGTGGTACCTCTATATTCTTTATTAATTCTTTCCTGAGGATCTAACGACGGTGAAATCTGACAAAAAAGGAACACTTTTCCTTTAGGTAATAAATCTGTTATATACTTATGAAAAAAAGCTTTCATAATTTGATCTTAATTTTACTGAGTGGAGATGGTGGTAGAGGTTTGCAAAAAGAGAAGCTTATTATTGTTTAGGAGAGACCTTATCAATTAAAACATCAGGTATATACATATATCCAATTCCGGATTCTATTCTACTTTTGATTCAGTTACATAAGACTTGAGAAAGAACTGTGCCTAACGAGCGCGCAAGGCAAGGCTGGCAATTGAAGCGCAGGAGATGGCAGTAAAGAATATGACAACATTTTTGTTATCAAAATGGTTCCAAATGGTAAATGTAATACTTGGTATCAATTCGCGATAATTTAATGTTCAGATCTATGTTAAAAGTATATGAAAGAACTTATATTACAACACCTATTTTTATTGTGTAAAATATAGTCAAAAATGTTTTACCTCTTCAAGAAGCAGCTTCCGACTTACTATAGCTAGGTTATTTGAGTGATACTAAGTCTCAGAAGTAGTAATCAACATGTATTATTCTAATCAACATAAAATAGTTATCAGGAAGAAGTGGACAAATCTTTTTTTAATTAAAGAACAAAATAAATTTATAAAATCTCGATTTAAGGAAAATTCACAAAGGAACCTAAAAAAGTTTCAAGAAAATGTTTCATGATGTTGAAGAAATTTTCTTTCATAAGCGACAGGCTTTTTTTATTTTTAGTTTTTTGTAGTTCCATTGAAAGAGGCTTTTTTGAATAATTACAAAAATACCTTGAAAAAAGCAGCAGTTTTTCTTCAGTCAATGTATCGGTTCTGTTCAAAGGCATTGGTATCTCTTTTGTCTAAAAAATCCTTCCCAACTTTCCAATTACATAAGTGGGGCGTAACAAAAGCAACAAGCTAAGCCTTTGATAACCGTATTATTACTATCTCTACTGTCATCAAACTTAAAAGAGGATGAGCAATTGAGTAACGAGCCGTTCTCGTAGAACAAATTAGTGCTGAGATACCTCTGTTACGAGGCCATATGCTCCAAATTTGGAATGGAAATGGGTCTTGTAAAATATATTTTTTCCTCTATTTAATATCAATGGAATAAAGTGTTCTATGGAATACATTATAATTTCATTTATTTATTTATTTATTTATTTAAGAAAAAGCAAATCATGGCATTACAGCTGATGCCAATGCGCCATGTATTTGACAAATATAAATACGTGTATGTATTTATATATATACATACATGTAAATACATAATTTTAATCATTAATTAATTAAAAACAAGATGAAAACATTGTAATCATAAAAACAGAGAAAAAAAAATTTATAAAATCACATTAGAAATTTTCAAAGATGTCAACCAAGTGAGTACTGACAAAATCAACTTTTATTCATAAAATATAGTATTCGCCTGAACTCACTCACGTCAATATGAAATATGTCGACATCCGAAGCAATGCCGTTTAAAATTGTTAAAGCTCTTCCCAGAGGCATTCCCATTGGCAGACTGGTTCTACCCCTTGGAAGAACAAACAACTCATGTTCACGATTCCTCAAAAAATTATCAGGAACATTCAATTTAACATTTTCAAGAATGGTGGAATTCTCATTTTGGCCTCGGATAAGCCGAAAGAAATATAATGCCAAATACATTTCTCTTTGAGCATTCAAACTATTGAAAGTGAGCATCCCTAAGAGAAAGTCTGTTGGATAAAGCCATGGGTAGTACCCATATGTCCTCAAATAGAGAATTCTCAAAAATTTCTTCTGAACCCTCTCCACCATAAGAACACATTTCGCACTCCTCGGTGCCCAAACAATCGATCCACTCTCAAGTCGGCTTCGAACCAAAGAATTATACATTAGTATCAAAATTTTTACTCCTGGAAAGACCCTGGTAGTGCGGAGGATAAAGCCCAACATTTGCAAAGCTTTGTTGCAAGTAATCTTAATGTGATTGTTGAATGTTAGTTTGCTTTCAAATTGTACGCCAAGATCTTTTACTGATGAAATTCGTGAGAGAATTCGACCATTCATTGAATATTGAAAGAATAACACTCGTGAGCTCCTCGTAAACGATAAAAGATTGCATTTATCAATATTAAATTCAAGTTTGTTACATCTTCCCCACTCTATTATATTATCTATATCGGACTGGAGACGGTGACAATCATCCAAGGTGACAACCCTCAAAAACAGTTTCAAATCATCAGCAAATAATAAGAACTTAGAATTTTTAATGACTTTTACAATATCATTTATAAATATAGTGAACATATTCATATATTTTTGTGCAGGTATGTTATAGTTGTTTCGGCTTATTTATCAATTTGATATAAAGAAAAAATATATAAAGCAATAATCGATCATAATATTATTTAAAATACTACAATTTATTATTACATATATTTTCCTTTTTTATTTAGGTATTATTAAAATATATGTATTCCATTAAGACGCAATATGCTTCACATTGAGAGCGGACATGGTTTTTTTCATACCAATTTGTCTATAAAGCATGATTTAGTAATCCTCATTAACAAATAACCATATTTTTGATAGCCATATTAACTGACGTTTAAGTATTGACAAGTTGACATTTCTATAGTATTGATAGTATGTAAGCAATATGGCAGAGAATTCGGCTGCCAGATTGGCAGCAGGTCGAGATTTGGTTTGTACCACGAATTACACTAAATTTTAGATATATTTTTGACATCTTTGATTAACTGAAAATTTTTACAAGATTTACTCTGCAATCGCCTTGTAATTATCTTAACATGACACGTCATCTTAAGACACCACAGTGCAGTCTTCAAATTCATAACAGATTGTTTTGAAACATTTGTTAATTCTCTTAAGTTAACAGATTTAACCATATCGAAATATGTGTGTCTTGTTCTACCACTTTATTTAGTTGTACCTATATGTTACAGCACAATTAAGTATACTATTATTTCATTTCTCTTGCAGCTCAAAAGCTTTCAAGCCAAAAAAAAAGAAGGCGATAAATCGGAGACTCCGTTAAAATACAGCAATGATCAATTCCAAACAAATTCATTTCCGGACAATGCCAATGCCACAAATATGCTGCATCAATTTTCATCTAGTATGGAGAATCAAAATCATAATATGATATTGCCTGAAAGTCCTAGGTCATGTCCTGAGAACAGTTACTTAAAAGAGAAATTAAGAAACATGCCAACCACTAACTCGGTAGATTTTTTTGACCAAGTTCAGTCATCTGCTAACCCCATGCAAAGAACTCAAAACAGGAACGATAATTTCGATACTATCATATCGGCCGACAATCTTCCTATGGCTGGAGTGTTGTTCGGAAATCAAAGTGAAAGAACTTTCAGTGAGACACATAACAATAACACACCGCTTGGACAAAAAATCCCTGATAATGATATAAGCGCTCAAACACCTCTCAGGCAAAATGAAAATTTTATAAATGATCAAAAATCTCATGCTAGCAATATCGTTGATAGTGTGTCAGACATGAAGTCATTGGTAGAGATATCACGTCTACAACAACAGCTGCAATTTGCACAAAAATCTGTTGAATTTTTGGTTTCTGAAAAGAATGAAATGACAGCTAAAGTCAACAATCTGGAAATGTCGATTGCTGGTATGAAAACTCAAACAGAAGATATTTCCGGACGCTTGAATATATCGAGGCATCGTGCCTCCCACCTCGAAATGGAATGCTCGAACTTAAAACAAAAGAATAAAGAAATGGAATTGAAGTACATGGAGGCCTCAAAACAGGTTACAAAACAGAAATCAACCCAATCTACATGCGACAATCGTACAAAAGAATTAGAAGAAGAGATATTAGAAATGAAATCTCTGATGAATCACAAAGTGTTGGAGAATAAAAATTTACTAAAAATCGTTGAAGATATGACGTTTCAAATAAATACAAATGAACTGAAACTCCAACAATTAACACAGGGCGGTGTTCAGGTTATCAATTCTGATGATCAAGTGTTTCGGGTTCAATATCAAAGTATGGAGGACCGAGTGAATAGCCTCAAACAGCAAGTAGATGAACTGGAGTATGAAAAAAAGCAATCGAATTCAGAATATCAGCAATACGTGCAGCAGTTAAATAATCAAGTAGCTTTCTTGAACGAAAAACAATTTGAATTGAATTCAGAAAATGAAACCCTACTGAGGCGTGAAGAAAATTTAATCCAGCACGTCGAGGAACTTCAAAGTAAATTACAAACACAGCTTGCAAACAACAATCCTCAAGAAAGCAAACCTGTGCAATCAAGTGATTCATTTTTAAAGGAAAATTTTGACAAATTTGTAGTGGAGAATAATCATTTAAAGGTATATTAAAATATTCCTTTGTTATATACCACAAGGTATAAGTATATAAGACGAATGAGGATTTTGACTGAAAGTGCTTGATGGAATTTCAATATCGAATTTGAATTGTTAGGATTTTGTACTTTTCCATGAGTTTTGTCGCTTACGCCCTTCACCTTTCGTCAAATTTCATTAGACTGTCAGAAAGATCAAATTAAAAAAATCAATTTTAAGTTTATCTTGTATGATTTACCGTATTTGGCAAATGAGCTGAAATTTCAAATATTGTTATGAATATTTAAAAAAAAAAGTAAAAATATATACACAATTTCGATAAAACTCAAAAATTATGTTTTTCAGGAAGAACTTATGAAAAGAGAATCTGACATTCGAAATGCTGAGAAAGAACTTCAAATGTCGAGAAATAAAATTGAAGAATTGACAAATGCAATCCACATATTGCAAACAGATAGACCTGATGCAGCAAAACTGAACGCTGCAAATGAGAGTGATAGGTTAGCCGCACAAAAAGCAACTGCACAAAATACAAAAATGAAAATTCACCTTCAAGAGTTAGAAGAAGCATTTGGGAAAATGGTAAGTGTTGATAATGTAATTTTATAAATCGTATACAAAAAAGAACCAAATTAAAATATAGTAATCAGCTATTGTGCATTTAGTCTATTTGATGTTACAAAATTTTCTTTCAGACAAACAGTAAACTTGAAATGGCTGAACTTCTTCAAGCTGAAAAAAATTTAACAAAAATAATCACTTTAAAATTGGCTGAAAATGAAGAGAAACTCAAAGAAATTCAAGTGAAAGTGATTGCAAAAGATGAAGAAATGATTCGACTGCAGGCTTTATCGAGTGATCAAGATCAGGAAATACAAAAGCAGAATAAGTTACTCGAACAAGTGACCCATTCCGAGGCCAACGATCAATCTCCTGATACACTCAGATTAGAATTAGATTCGGCGAGAAATCAATTAGCATTACTTATTGATGAAAATAAAAATCTCAGGGGAGTCCAGAATGGCGACATTCATAACGAAACTGAAACATACGATTCACCTATTGTAGAAAACCATGATCACGGTAGTATTAAACACAGGGATTATGTCAATAGAATGCCATCAACGGAAGCTATGGAAAAATTGCAAAACAGGTTTACAAAATTAATGAAAGAAGTTGCTGATTTATCTGATGAAAAACAAGGCTTAGAACATTTAGTCTTGCAGCTTCAGGGAGAAACGGAAACTATTTGTGAATACATAGCACTTTACCAAAAACAGAGAAATATTCTCAAACAGCGAGAGAATGAAAAAAATCTCCAACTAAGTCTTTTGGATAAGGAGCGTCAGCATATGAAAGATAAAATTGAACAAGTTAATGAATTGATTCAGCAATTGGTCTCGGGAAATAACAAACCGAAAGATATTCCATCGCTTGGAAATGTAAACAATGAACTGCAAACTGAAACATCTCTGACTGCTGAAAAAATCATGGGACTGCTAACAGAAATTAAAAGTAGCCACCTTATCGAGCCTAGTGAGGCGTGCTCTGGGTTAGAAAACTTTAATCCTTGTCCGTGGTGTTCTGGAAAATTAATCAATGTGTGATTCTAAGGTGTATTGATGATCAAAAGTTTTATACCATTGCCAAAAAATATATCTCCATTCCAATGGGTATGCCTTATTACAAATTTTTAAATTAATGAAATTGCAAAAAGTTATTTTAATTTATTATTAATCAATCATCGGAGAGAAGCTTACAGTGTTTATAGATTTCATATATATATGGCTGTATTTTGCATACTTCTGATTAAATTTTATTGACCCATTTAAGCATTAAAAAATATTTCTTTCATTGGCTTGGCTTGCAATAAAAAATTCCACTCCTCTGCCCAACTCAGCCCTGGCTGTATCTAAGGCTAAGGTTAGCAGCTTTGGTAAATAATGTAACACTAACAATGTCTCTGATTCCTGCACCTTTTAAACACAAGATACTTTCTACTTGTTTGTAAAGTTGCATAAAAAATGCTTCTTCAACCTGTAGAATGCCCTTAGTATTGAGATAAATCGGCTTTAAAAACTCTTGTATAACTTCTATTGTGTTATTTTGAATTTCTTCTCTTATAATTTTAATCTTATTAGGAAATGTTCAAAACTCTTGATTTTGTCTACATAGCTTAAGTTTTATGAATCTGTAAAAGATATCTACTCCATTTGAGAAAGTGTTTGCTAATTGGCCATTGAATGCTTATTACTACGGTAATTAAATGGCTCGTTAAACAAAATTTTAAGAAAGAAAAATTGATAAAAATTTACTTAGTGCTTATTTTTATAAACTTATCACCAAAAATAGCTGCAAATGAAAATTTTCACATCTAGATTTTAATTTAATACAGATGTGATATGACTGTAGTGTTTTGAAGGAAGCCATTTAACCCACCGAGTCTGATTCAATGTTTTCTATTCAATTATTTTACAAATAGAAAAATCATGTATACTTGAAGTATTCAATCAATATATTTTTGGTGATTTTAACAATAAAATATGAATAAAACATACAAGCCTCATAAATTATTGAAACATTCAAAGGATCGTCTAACAAGATGCTGTTTTAGCTCAATGGATTAAAATGTATCATAAAGAAGAGTGATTTGATTACGCTTCTAGCTGATTCCACACAATAAAAATGAATAGTTTTAATCAAAGCTTATTAGCATTATTATACAAGGTAATTTACAAAACTCAACTTCATTTCGGTAATCTGTAATAAAAATGGTGACCATTACTGTAAGATTTTGATTCCTACTGATCACTTACTTCCAATATTTAGAAACCTTCTGAGACATAATAACAAAATTGTTTTATAATACGGAAAGAAAAATAACAATGTATTTTAATTCTACATAAATTATTTTTAAATATTTGTTGATAGCTATTTCGGCTTACGTCTTCGTCAGAACGAAGTTCTGACGAAGGCGTAATTCCCAAAAATTTATGTAGAATTAAAATACATTGTTATTTTTCTTTCCTTATTCCAATATTTTCTAAACCTTCTGATGCCTAATCAATCAATAAATTGTTTTATAATATTTCGAGTTCTAACAGTATGATTGATAAGTAATTGGAATGAGTTGCTAATAATAGTTTTTTCATGAACATATATTTATTTTCATTATAAGCCTATTTATTTTGTATTTACATATATGTTTATATACGCAGATCAGTAATTTAATCCCAAAAATTGTCTTTCATATGATGAAAACAAACAGTATCGTGTTTGCTAATCAATAAAGTGCAAACCTAAACTAGAGTAGCTAACTGCCATAAGAATCGGTACATAAACCAATTAAAACTAACATGCAGCATTGGCTTATCTAAATGACCCTTGAGATAAATTAGAATGTAATGTAAAATATTTTTAAAAGTAAAGCTGAACGTACTATCTATATAATATAAATGATGTGTAGTACAAAATAAAATTATTTATTTATTATTTTTATAAATATGATACCTTCCCAAGAAGAATTGACAGTTAACTATTTACAGGTATGTACAAGAATATTTTGTTTGACCACCCATCAAATAGTTGTTATTCAGTCCTATCTCTTGTGTGACAAAAAAAGATAAATGAAAAAATATTTATGATTTTGACATAGATTTCATATTATTTATTTAACTGTACATATTTTTTGATTTTGAGATAAATTTCCTTTTAAAAGAATTGTGTAAAGTGCCTATTCCACCATGCATATAAAAATGTATAAAATAAAATATTATTTCGAATGCATTCTTAAAAACCTGTACAAAGCCATCCTAAAAATCCCTTCTTACCGTGAAGTAGATGTCATCAATATCATATTATTCTATTAAATATTGATTTATAAAAAATTTCAAAAAAAAAGAGTGGATATTGTTTGGGATGAGTTGAAAAAATTACATGTTCAGGAATGAACTTCAGGCTTGGGCCAGGCCGAATCGGAGGTTTTCAAGATCAAGCTTGTTAGAAGTTTGAAATTTTGGAAAATGCAGGCCTCTTACGTGGAGTATAATTAATCTACAGCTGAGAATTGCCATGATAGAAGATATGCTACAGTTAGGAAACTCATAAATAGTATCAATGGCTCCAAGGAATAACATAACTGCATGGCTAAGCAAGTGTTACGATATTGATTGTGAGCAAAGTATTCTAAAATCTCATGTGCAGATCTCTACAATCTATAAAATAGTACTCAACTCTATAATCGATAAAATTTATGTTCCCAGTTCAGACACCTCAATAGGTTTATTTTGTAATCTAATTGTTTGAAGACATGGATCTCTTTAAATTACTTCACCCATTGCTTCTAAAAGGTGGTTAAAAATTAAATAAATTACAGAGGTATGAAAATTCCTTCACGAGTTAATCTTCTTACTTCTTATCAAATGAGTTCAAAATGAGTAACGCATAGTTTCTCAGACATCAGTGGAATGGATGGGTTTCTGCAAGCAACCCTAACTGAAGTAATCTATAAATTTTTTCCCTACATATCCAGTCCAAATCAAAGTTTACCTCAAAAGAATATCTATGAAAACAACTTTTTAGGGAGTAGGGATAGTAAAAATAATAATACATGAATGTATTATTATTTTTATTATAATGCCTTTCCACCAAGTATTGACAGTGAACACCTTAAAAGTGAGTAGGGATAGGACTAGTGGTTAAATAATTGCTTTTGCTTCTTCCAGTTTTGGATGGGTGTGAGAAGAGATTTAGGCAGTGATGTGGAGTCATTAAAAACAACACAACTTCAGCATTGACCAAAAACACGACTCCGACTAAAAAGAATAATTTTGTCACGTTTTTTTCCTACCTTTCCTATTAAGATGTATTCAATTAAATATCGACCAACCAATCCGGCGAATAACCAAATTTTACTTATTATATGCATAAATAAAAGTTTTTGAAAATGATTTGACTCCACAGTCCTGGATTTAGGACAACACACATATCCACGCCTCCGAAACAGAAATCAATATCTGAATTGAAAAATGACACTGCCTAGATCAGGAATGCCCAACTGAAATCACTTGGTGGGCCAAATAAAATAATGCATGTCCCAGATGGGTCACACAGAAATAATTTTGGCTTATTATTTAGCTTAGCTCACAGTTAAAATAATTGTATTTGTTTTTAAAATCCTTATAAAATTCATTTTTAATACTGATTGGTAATTTGAACGTCACTAGATTAGTGCTCTGCAACTTTTTTTCTTCCACGGCACACCAACGTGTTTTTAAAATTTTTGCAGCACACCAGTATATATTTATGTATATATCAAAATACGCATATATAGAAATTACACGACTTTTATTTGGTACACGTAATATAGGAACTAAATATGAATACATTTTTTAGTCTTTTTGGCAAGCAAATAAAAAATATTCATTAAATGATTTAATTGGCATTTACTTTAGAACTCAAATAAAACACGGTGCTGGCATTCACTTCAAAAATCTTTAAAATTAATTTGTGACATTTAATTCCAAATTATTACAATATAAAGTTAGAACAGAAGAGACGATGTGTGTATGAAGAAAGATAAGAAAATGTGTGTTTAAGCACTGTTCCGAAATAACTATATAGATACCTAATAATTTTTTCAGACTAAAAAAAATGCTATTATTTCACCGTGTTAAAAATTATTCAGTTTTGGGAACAGAATATATGGTTTCCTTTATTAAATAAAATTTAAAAAATATTATATTGCATTTAACTGTCGGATAAATATTATATGTACTTTTTATAAGTAAACTTATGATTTAAAAATCAGCGTATACTATCAGAAAAAAAGCATGATTTAATCAAAATCAAATTAAATACCAAAATATTTTAGCAAATCGTAGTTTATCATTAAATATTACAAAACAGTACTCAATAATATGTTTTAATAGTTAAATGAAATATTGAAAAGTATATGGAATCAGATAAAAATAAACCATCGTATAACTTCACAATTAGCTGAAAAGTGTATTTACTAAAATTATTAAAAAAGGTGATTTGAGAGGGTGAGACTGGGCAGCTAGGATACATTCATTTTCATTTTCTTCGCGATGTATGCAGCAATATGTAATTTATATTAGCGGATTTTTCCATTTTACACGAGATAAAACCTTTTTTAAAGCTCATCATTGCCACAGCACCATCTGTGCAAATAATCGTTCTATTACTCCATAGAATAGCATAGGTTTTAAAGAAATCATCTGTTACCCGGAAAATTTCCTCACCGGTGGTTCGCTCTGGAAACTCATTGCAAAATAAATACTGTTCTATGGAATCCACATCAACGAAACATACAATTGTTAACAGTTGTGGTCGATTTTTAATATTGGTAAATTCATTGATTTGAAGTGCAAACTTCTGAGCTGTTTTTAATTTTGTGATAAGTGTTCCTGAAATGTTGGTCGACATTATGTCAATACGTTTTTTAATAGTTTCGGCTGATAATGGTACTTTTTTCATTTCCTTAGTCTCACTAGCCCCAAGCATAAATTTTACAATTTTTATGCATGCAGGTTTTATAAGTGTCTCTCCAATAGTGTGCTGTTTTTTCTGACGGGCAATTCATGGTAACTAGCTTCTAAGGCTTTATCAGAAAATGTGATTGAAGAAGACATTTATTGTATCTGTTTTTGATTATGATTTAAAAGCCTCAGAATATATCCTTATCCTTCTTCGCGTAACTGGGGTAGCTTGAATTTAAATGACGAATCAGTTTACAAAGTACCATTCCTACATTTGATAGATGATCTCTGCAAATGATGCATTCTGGCTTTGATTCGTTTCATCACCACACCACGAAAATTTTCAATTTTATTTTAATTTTTTTAATCACATCTTATTATTTTTCCAAATTTTATGTAGTTGTCGTGATACTTCCTGCTATAAAGTTTTTGTTTTTTAGCAGCACTGTTCGTGTTAACTTCTCCGTTATTTGCGTTAGAAGTCGAAAATTTTCCACTTGAAAACTTTTCTATATTCAAAAGAATATGAATATCACAATAATAACTTTAACTGTGCAATTTGTGCAACACAACCGAAAGCAAGATAAATTTTGACCCAGCATCGACACATTAAATATGTCACGAATTTTGAAAACAATTACTCATTATTACTTTATTTACACTTCCAAATCTCGCTCTAAAATGTACAGTGCAGACTAAATTCATGGAAAAAAGTACATGTTCGGGGTTGTTTATTTTAAAGGTTCAGCACAAGATACTCATGGATGGCGATCAAAATGCTTAAATATCTCACTTTCTCAGTTTGTCCACAAATAGAATTTAACTAATTTGAAAAATGCCTGCTGTATACATATATATATATTTATACATACAGTCGTGACTATTTCCTCGAAATCTTTACCGATTGTAAAGAAAACTAAAAGCCATATTTTGAATAACAGGCGAGATTTGAAGGCTTCAACAGTACTGAGCCAGACCTAGTCGCGTAAGCATCATGAATTAGCGAATATTTTGATGTTGGTGAGTTTCAATGAATTGGATAAGTAATTGTATAGGTAAATTACAATTTTCAGGCATTTTAAATGATACCGCTAAGATTAATTACCAGGTAATAGCATGAAATTGCCTCCCAATTTAATATGTTCTCTTTTTATTTCTAGTATTTTTAATAATTTATGATTTTAGTGCTCCATCCGCATTGAACGAATGATGCTTTGAAAACAGAGTCTCAGATAACAAAAATAATTATGTCTGCTGCCGTGTGATAGCGTCTCAAAAAATACGTAATTTTGTGGACAAATTATTTGATTTTTTCTACTGTTATCAAGATGTGCCTCGCGGCACACTTGGCGGCGTCTCGCAGCACAATCGCTGCGGAGTACTGCACTAGATAAGTAAAATTTTCATAAGGCCAGCTTTGACACTTTGATTTTACGATTAACTTTTAAAGAAAATGATTGGCAATGTGGTGCCAAATGCAGCTATAATGCACATTGCTTGTTGCCTTAACCCTCCAAGGAAGAGCGTGACCATATGGTCACAGTGATCCCTATTTCCAACTTTTTTCTACCTGAACATCGTATCTATCACTCAGTTTCGGTTAAAAAGACTCTTTTTAACCGAAACTGAGTGATAGAAACGATATTCAGATAGAAAAAAGATGGAAATAAGGACAAATAGACAATAGGGTTCGCTGTGACCGTATGGTCACGCTCGTCCTTGCGAGTGTTCATTTCAGAAGAATAAATACCTATAATAAAGAACTGGGTCTGCAAATGTATTGTGCTACCTTTTAGGGCAGGTGGGGACAAACATATTGGATGGAGGGCCAATTCCAAGAATTCAAAATGAGCAGCGGGCCGCAACTAAAGTACCATTTTAGATTTTCTATTATCACGAAAAATAAATGTACAAGAAGAACAAAACTGTTAAATTCAGGTGTTAATTTAGCAGTTGATATTTTTAAGCCTGCTTATTAATGATCATCGCAGATAATCGATTGTGAAGTTTTGTATTGAGGTTCATGAGCGAAAATGTAGCACTATATTGGTTATGGTTAGTTATGAAGTCTTTTAAAGTTGTAATGTTTCCTCATCGATACACTCTCAAGCAAAATATTATTTCATTTACAACTCTACATTGAACATGTGATGCTGATTAGCAATTTTTCGTTGCCCTACACAGGAAATTTTAAATGCAGATAATTCAAATCTCGTAAAGATGCACTCCTCACACACTATTTTAAATTCTTTCTTAAATTCAACAAGATATGAAATCATACATTTACAAAACAAGAAATTCTTCATATCTTATTTGATTTTAAATATTTAAAAAAGTTGTTACATTTAGAAATACAATTAATGATGATGAGCGACAGATTGACCCCCACCCGTTTCAGGGGGTCTTTAGAAATAGGCATGCTTCAAATAAATGTCTGCAGGCGGAATGCGATTCCCAGGCAAAATTTCAATAACTCTTTTTGCTATGTATTTTACCAATAACAAAATGCACATTAAGTTGGAAACCTTCTAAGGGTCACATGTGGCCCGTAGGCCAAGGTTTGAGTATGCTAGGCCTAGAACTGAACCCAACAAATTTGATCTAAATTTCATTACTTGTGTAGAATGACTTGAATGGGTTGCAGCGATCACAGGCTTATATCGAAAAATATTTATCTCCAAAATCAAAGAACTCTTATCGCATGTTTGTATGGAGGAATCATTCATATTCAAAAAATTTCAGTGGAATTAAAACAAAACTTTGAATTAAAAATAAGTTTTATTAGGTGTAAAGCATGTTACATTGAACTATGCTTTGACAGCAAAAGTTCTTGGCCTATTTTGATAGTTCCTTCGAATTTCTTTGCGTGTCTTCAACCCAGATTCACGTTTAGTGAGGGCGCGTCTGATAGCACGGGTCTTCTTGGGCCTCAGGTCCAAAGGCTTGAACTTTTTGTTTTTGTAGAAACTCCTCAAGTTCTTCTTTTGCTTCTGGTGCATAACAATGAATACGCGTGCGATAGCTTTTCTCACAACGCGACTGAAAGGATGGAAAGGAATGAAAAAAAATTGTATATTGAGAATAATGAAAATAATTACCTAAGTTTAAGATGTTTGCATTTAAACTATAAGTATACCACCTATCAACAGTGATAGTGGTGTGATCTTAAGGTTGACACGAAATTTATATGATGAGTATAGATATAAACAACTTATGCTCAGTGACTTAAAAAAAAAAACTAGATGCAGGCATCAATGAGTAGTCAGATGAAAACTCCACATTGTAATTGCAGTGAAAACTTCTTCATATTACTGATTCAATTGAGGGATATCACGAATACACGAGAGTTGTTTTGACAGTTAAAGACACACAAAATGTTCTTACATCTTTGACAGCTTAGAAGCAGCTCCGCCGGTGACTTTGGAAACCCGAAGGTTTGTAAGTTCAGTTTTCAACTCATCGAGCTGCTTGGTCAAGTCCTTTTTCTCCTTGGTTCTGAGTTCCGAACATTTGACTTTACCCTAAAAAGAAATTCAACACGTTAGAGTTAGAACTTTATTAGTGCACATCAGTGTGGAAATATACGTCAAAAACACTATCTTAGTCTGTTTCAGGAGTAATCGAATTAAAAAATTTGCTTTAACTCCCAAGATTAATTGATAACATAAAGATTTCTAAATATTGCGACATTCGCTCACCATTTTGGATGTTGGAAAGAACGGCCAACGACAATAAAGGTCGCACACTCTATAGACAATTAATGGCTATCGATAGACCATAGACACCTACAGCGATATAAAACGAAAAATATTATCCAGTATACATAATTATATCTCTTGTAGTTGAATACGAGTAGAATATAAATATCGAATATATATTTGAGAACATTAAAGCAGATAATATCCTTTCTTAGCATATCAATATAAGGCTATCATATTTATATCTTGTTTGCCCATCCTTCTTTTTTAAAAATAGATTCTATTTATTTGGAAATCCTCTTCGGACGTGCTCATTATCTTAAAAACTGATTAAAATATCAGTTTTATTAATCTTTAATAAAAGCTTAGCTTAGTTTCACGCGATTTATCATATGTTGTAAATTTCTTTCGAGTTAAAATACCTACAAATATAACTGAATAAGTATATCCTCAATATAAGTGCAGATCAAATATTTTTATTTCATAATTATAAATGTAGATATTCCGTTCATTTAATATATTGAAAAAAAATTGAACTCGTCACAAAAACGTATAAAATATAATCAATATGAAAACAGAAGAAATATTAAAATAGCAAGCAATAAGTTAGTGATATGATCGAATAATTCTTGGGAAAGAGTGAACTTGGTGATCTGCTCTCAATTTGAAAGTTGTTCTCAAATTACCGAATTGTGACAGCATTGTATCCTAATCTATTCTCGCATCTACACGCCATATATAATTACACGCTGTTAAAAAGCTAAGTCAATAATTCATTTCTTAGGTGTTCACTGTCAATACTCTTATTTAATAAAAAAAAAATACATCCCTTAAAACGGGGTGAATAAACACTTTTTACCCTTCACGACTATGTATCTTCATACCTGCGCCACATAATTCAAATAAGAATGGTTTGAAACGTGTTTCTATGATCCTATATACATTCATGACAATATTTCTCAAATATTCACTATCGTTATTAAGACAATCAATTTTGATCAATTCACATTGAATTGGGGTGAAGAGACAAAACAACAGATTGTAATGATTGGAATATATGAACCTCTAGTCTATATGAGTCTCTATTCACCCCGTTTTACGGTACTGATAAGCTAAAAAAACCATGATTGAATTTAATTTTCATGCACTAAAAGAGAAGTTTATTAGGGGTCAAAAAGGATGCACAGGAATCAAACTTAAGCACGTTTGTTTCAATTTTAGCCAATCATTTATTTGGTTTGGTTTTGTCATTCGAGATAGTATTATAGTCATTGTAAAGAATTACATATATATAAATAGTAAAAAATACATTGGATACTTAGTAAAGTTGGTTCAATCCTTGTTTTTGTCTCTATTCACCACGTTGTACAGTACTTATTCTACAATAAATTTCTTTAGATTTGGACCGGTTTTGCTCATCATGAGCATTATGATTTAAAAATGTTCACGATGAGCGAAACCATTCCTGATCTAAGTATATCTGCTGTAGAAAAAGGTGTCAAACATAAAAATTCATAAAGGGAGGTCAGGTCAGTGTTCAGATAACTTTCGATTATAAGACCTCATCACTTGACTGACTGAAGAATATCACTACACTACCCTGATTTTTAAACAAAATAATTATTTCAGCTGAATTATCTGAAAATAAGGAATATAGAGGGTCCTCAGTAGATTCGATTCCTCGCAGATACAAAGATTAGAAAAGAAGAGAAAAACACTGCAATGGCAGTCACCCACTTTCACTTTAAATCAGGGCTGTGGAGTCGGTAAAAAAAAAGTTCGACTCCGACTCCAGCATTTATCAAATCACGACTCCGACTAAAAAAGTTTAAAATCGTCACTTTTGCCTAATTTTCCTATTTATGTGTATATGTTACAGCGAATATTAATCAGTCGTGAACAACTCAACGATAAATAACTTACATACACCTAGCCCAAGGTCTCTTTTTCAATTGAAAAAATCTGACCTTGCCGAGAATTGAGCCGGAGGCCACCTGATAGCTAGGACAACGCTCTTGCCACTAGACCACAGGAACCGACCGAACGATTATAAATTTGTTTAAGTATCATGTGATGCATAATCATCTCTAAAATCTAGCGCTGAGAGAAGAGCCACTGGCCTATAATTTTCAACTAATGATTCTGAACCACTCGCTAAAAATTGCCTGCCTGCTTAATTCTAAATTGATTCTCCGCAGTCAGTCGCATTTTTATTATTGACGTAGCAATGCTAGCGTGGGAAAGCAATTGATTCGTGAAAATTCTTAGATTTCTATCGAGACAAATGGGTGAATCCTGTTCATTAAAAAGATTAGACCATTTATATTTGTTGACTAAATACATGTTGGCAAATGAGATGTTCCTTTCCGCCCATAGTTAGCACATCATAATGTTTTAGCAACCAATTTTTGTTTATGACTTGGTCTCGCCTCTTTCACTTGGTTTATCGAGTAAATGTACTTTTCCATGTTCATTGCGTTATTATGCTTAATCACGGGTGTCTTAGATAAAATATCATAATAATTTTTCCCACACATTTTTACGTAAAATTAACAGGCATAAAACACATGTTATATCTGACAGCTGTCAACTCGAACAAACCGCACTGAAGGTGGGTGCAAAACTTCGTCTTTGTCTTTGACCTATCATATAGCATTATAATATATTATACTCTCCGTGATCGTGACTAGTGAAATCACACTGTCATACAAATTTATATATTTTCACCGGCCAGATCAGTGAAAATATATTTTAACTAGTGATAATACACTTTCGCTGTAACATATATAATTAAATATCAACCCTACCAATCTGGCCAAATTTGACGTATTTGCAAAAATAAAAAGTTCCGACTCAGGCCAAATCGCCGCGACGACTCCGCAGCTATGTTCATCTATGCTCCACAGCCCTACTTTAAATACCATACCCACGTCATATAAAATTCTGGTCTCAGTCTCACTTGCGTACTTTTTACCATTTCATTTCACACTGAACCTTTCAAGCAGGGCTGTGGAGTCGGGGCGTTTTGGCCGGAGTCGTAAATTTTGAACTTTTTGTTTTTACATTTAATATGTCAAATTCGGCTTTTGGCCGCATTGATAGGGTTGATATTTAATTGAATACACATATATAGGAAAATTAGGGAAAAAAAGTGACGATATTAACCTTTTTTTAATCAATGTCGGAGTTGGAGTCGTGGTTTTGGTAAATGTTGGAGTCGGAGTCGGACTTTTTTTTACCGACTCCACAGCCCTGCTTTCAAGTATAATATAACAATTTCTGTTCCTGTTTGGAGTGGATTCGTTAACTGAGGTATTTTTCGGAATAAAGATCCCCTCCCCTGTAGATAAAATACCAATCAATTCTATATTTACCAATTAGTAAGGGAATATCCAAAATAAAACTATGTACAGGGAGTGTACACAATCAGAAAGGAAAGGTCAAAGGAGATTATGAAAACAATAAAACAAAATAAGTAGATGTGAAATTTATTCAGATATTCTAAAACATTTAAAACATTATCTCAATACGCAGATCCTTAAAAAAGATTAAACAAGCATAAAAATAATAAATATGATACAAAAAGCGACATTACGATGGCTCTTGCGGAGCTGATTTCGCAACCATTCAAATATACACAACGGCCGAAGGGGCTTACGAGAGACGAGAGTTCGTTCAGCACCCTGAGGACTATTCGAAAACTCGAAGCTATCACAGAAACGATAATGAAATAAAATCGCAACGATGAGATCTTAACGTTTACAGACTTACAGAAAATACACAAGATTCCGTGGCGCACCCTTTGAGAACCCGTTGACCACGGCCTCTCTTTTTGGGTACACTGATCACACTAAGATTCATTATAAGTGTCCATTTTACATTCATGAATAAATAACATGATTGAAATTTTTTACGTTGTTGTCGTCATCGTATTTTAAGCGTAATTTAGTGGGGGACCGAACGCCGCGTCGGTCAAACAGGAGGCGGTTGCTGTTCCTCTTGCTGCTGTCGCAGAAGGCGTGCTGCAGCAGCCGCTCTGGCAGCCGCAGCTGCTGCTTGTCTACCAGCACTCGATCGCAATTCTCTTTTACGTTCCGACGGTTGCTCGGTCTCTTCTCGGGGTCTTTTACTGCGGGGCTTTCTTATAGCAGGTTTTTTACCGGAAGCATCAGAGCTGTCATTGGCTGGTTCTGAAGATGAGGCGTCTTCAGTTGATGGCCGTTTGCATTCCTCCTCTTTAGTTTCAAGTACTTTTGGAGAGGGACTTCGTTCTTTTGGAGGTTCCGGTGGATGTGTTGGCTCTGCTGGTACAGGGGCTGAGACAGATGCTGGCCGCGGTCGATCCTCTTCCGTCAGTTTTCCACCTCCGCGAACAACTGTTGATGGAGCTATTAGATCTTCCAGATCCATATCACCATCACCAGTGAGGGCGCTTTCAGTGAGAGCTTCAGTACGAGTGAGGGGAACAGGTTCAGTTCGGTCAGGAATTTCTTCCACGACAGCTGACAGGACTTCACGAGGTGGTAGAGCAAGATTTTCTGCTTCAGGAGTCGGAGTTTCCCGGGACCTTCTCGCTGAAGGCACAACGGTAGGTCTACGCTCCTCAAGCGACCGAGCCATAAATTCAGCTGATGTTTTACTTAGTATTTCAAACGGATCCTTCATATCAGCCTCCCGCCGCTTGGAAGCACCAGGTCCAACAAGACTAGCACTGAGTGCGCCAGAGGCCATCTGCTCAAACAACATCTTACTTATATCGGTTTCTTTTTTATCACCCTTGGCGGATTTCATCAATTGCTCCTGCACAGCTGCAAATTCTGGAGGTAGTTGTGTTCTTGTCGGATCAACAGACCGCCGTTTATCTACTTTAGATGAATCACTAGCAGATGACACTCTTCGATCGGCTGCTTTTAAAGCGGCGTCATAAGCACTTTTACCTAGTGACTCTAAGAGATAAGTGTCATGAGGCAGAAGAAGGTGCTGCAACTGAGCCTGCTGCTGTCTGTCTAAGGAGGTTTTTTGATGGTGTCTGGAAGACGTAGCATGTGATGCGGAAGACATTCCAGACCCTCGCGCAGATGAAACTTTTCCGGAGGTCCTCGCAGTTCCTGGTGATGAAGCGTGCGAAGAAGAGGGAGCAGATCCTACACCTAGTCCACCGTTTAGAAGACCGCATTGAGCTAGGGCATCATAAGCTGAAGACATCCCTGATTGAACTCCGAAAGGATTTAAGCCTCCAAGACCAAGTGGGGGATAGAGCAAGCCGTGGTTTGGAAAAAGGAATGGAAATTGTGATGCCGCACCGCTGGAAGCACCCTTACTACTTGATGATTGACCATCTGTACCTTTCCGATTTTTATTCTTGCCAGAGGAGCCAGTGTCGGTTCCTGCTGCAGCGGCTGCAAGTGCAGCCGCATCCATTCCAGAGAAACCAGGAAGACCAAGTCCGGCAAGGTTGGCAAACATGTTTCCAGCTCCTGCATTACCAAGTACGCTGGGCATTCCGCCAAAGGGTGCCAGAAGTGGGTTGTTTTTCGGGTCAAAACCGCCGAGGCTTGCTAGAAGTTTTGGATCCAAGCCACCAAGGGTTTTAGGATCGAATCCGGCCAGACTCGATAAGGTACCAGCAAAAGCCTTAGGGTCGAATCCACTCAAGCCGGATAGCGAAGATAACAAAGATGAGTTCAGTCCGGCCAGACTTGAACTTGAGAGGCCAGAGAATTGACCGCCTGCTGAATCAGACATAGGAGGACGACCTTTCTTTCGTTCTGGCGGATTAGATGCGGGCATGGTAGATGAAGCCCTCGGTGGACGTGAGTCCTGTGACAGTTTTACCGTCTCCTTCACGCCCTCAGTCCATTTGGGGTCCATGTCGTACATAGGATTTTCAGCTATCCATTGAGGCAGTTGCTTCAGTAACGGGGCTCGTGGGCCACTTAATCGCTTTCCAGATAAACGGTGAACCACAGGTACGCGTTCCTCCCCTGTGAGGCGCTTCAGATCAAGAGTAGTATCTTGCCTACGACGTCGCTTCTGTGCCATATACTCAGCCAATGCATCACCTGCGCTACCGACCGCACTTTGCTCTGCAAGCCATTTATTGACTTTGGCTTCGTGAGAATATGGACTAATCTTAGAACCGAGGTCTGCTGCTTTGCCGAGATCCGCTATCATGGCTTCATATGACTTTCGTTGGGAGGAAAGGGTGGCCGCAGCTTGCAACTGCTGCTTTTGTTGTTTGAGGAGCGCGCTCTGCTGCGCTGAGAAATCTTTTGGAAGCTGGGGAGATGGAATACTGGTTACAGAGACTGAGAAAGGTTTCAGAGGCGGGGCAGGTGATGAGGAAGGCGGTGCTGCAGGAGTGAGAGAGACGCTCGCTACCACAGGATTTTTCTTCGGTGGATCAGGTGGAGGGGTTGCTTGCCCTCTGGCAGCTGAGAGTCCAAGGACTATTTCATCCAATTTGCGACGCTTCTTTTCTTTTCCTACAATTGGTTCTGGCTCAGGCTAAAATAGAAAAAATTGGATTCTCATTATGTAATTAATGGATTAGGTAGAACTGAAGATTAACATACATATTGCATCTGTTTACTGCGTGTGATTAACTATGGGCACATCAACATATCTACAAATCAGCATGTTGACAGGAATGGAAAAAAGATTTGTTTTAGATATTTTTGTTGTTTAATTTTTCAATTTTCCAATTTATACAATGAAAGAACAAGCATACACAATTTTATGATGGTAGGGAAGATCATACAATTATGAGTGAAAAATAAAAGTATGATTTCGGACAATACAAACAAAATTCACGATTTTAAAGATGATTTAAAATTCCGGGCCAGTACGCAAAGACGCGTGAATAATAACAGCTAAAATACTTAAGGCCCAACCAATAAATTATAAAAAAATCACCCGGGAATCTTTTAATATCCTATAAAATTCACAAGTTAACAATATAAGTTTTAATTCATCGAGGAACTTACAACATTCTTCCTTTTCATCAATTTGCTCAGCATGTCATCTAGTTTTCCTTTAGCAGGTTGTGGAGCAGGGTGAGTAGGGGTAGGTAGAAGAGATGGGGCATCAGGCTTCTTGGCCATGGAGAAGTCTTGCACTTCGCTGAGGTCGAGAGGGGCAGATAAGTCTACCGGGTTTGATGCGGAAGTAGAAAGGGGAGAAGGGCGAGGAGCAGGTGAAGGAGAAGGTCGCTGATGAGCGGGAGGCGGAGGAGGCAAAGGAGCAGGGGTGGAGCGCCTCGATGAATCACTCGAGTCATCTCTTTCCCAGTTTCCACTGCCCGTCTTGGCACTCAAATCTATAACAAAATATTACAAACAGTCAATGACACCATCCATGCAACATTCAGCAATATTGTTTACCTGAATGTGAACATAACACATTAATGGTACATTATGATTATTTAAATGGCAATATCACACCACAAATGCTGCAACAAACATTTAAAAAATTATTATTACTGGCATTCCTTCCCTTAGACATAAAGTATCTATTTAAAACTGCATGCTTTCTAAAAGTGAAATTAATTTCAATAATTAATAAGTGTGCGATCTTACTCTGTGAGGCAGAGCTCAGGGGCGGGGTGTTGAGAAGTGCGTGGAGTTTCGGGCGTTCTGTCTCCACATCTATGGCAATGTGATGCTTGCGCCGCTTGGCCTGCGAAGGTTGAGAATGCGAAAGAGACATGGCTAGGGAATGAGCCAATGACGAGGACGGTAGAGGGAGATGAGGAGAAGGTTGCGTTCTACGGGGAGAGGGCGACGGTGCTGGAGATGCAGAGGGAGCCGGGGAGGCTGAAGGGGCAGGGCTGTGGGCAAGTGGGGGTGATGCGCCCAGGGAAAGTACGAGAGAGAGTGAATGGGGTGCCTCGCATGAAGGGGCTCGGGTGATCAGCGGCCACTCGTTGTTCTGCACGGCATGTACGATGTGATGCAGGCGAGCCTCAAGAGCGATATCTTTAAACCAGTGTATTGCGGAAAGTGGACGATCTCTTTCAGGTTCAGCGGTGACAAGACGGGCAAGCGTTTCTAATTCGGAAAGAGCCGAAGAACCTTCCGAGTTGACCGCTTCTTCTCCTTCCGCCTTCCTCTCGGTCGGTCCTGAGTTCCTTTTACTGCGTCGAGTGGTCCGGCGATCGCCATCTTCTCCTTCAAGTTCGTCTTGCACGGCTTCGTCATCATTCAACCTCTCAACTTCCGTTCGGATCTTGGCTTTTGCATCAGACCATTTTCTTGCACAGTCAGCGAAGGGCAGTTTTGGATCGCAGAATAGTTTGTGATACGAGTCTCCCAGTCCTTGCCTGAGGAAGTAGGGGAAAAATCTAAATTAAAATCTTATGACAATTATTCCTGATGGATTGAGGATGAGGTTGGATTGTCATCTAAACCCACCAAAAAATAATACTTTTTAAGGTTTAACTGTTAGTTGTTGGTGGAAAGAAATGGCACTTTTTTGTACCAATGTCACTTGGTTCACCTTGGCCTGTTTTGCTCATTGCAGGTATTATCAAGTGATTGACATCTTGTGGATAAGTACAAAAATATTTTTTTGTATGTGTAGGGCAGGTCAATTCTTACCGACCTCGGTTTGCCTTAGTAATGTGCGAGTAACACGTGTTTGGAGCATCATGGACAGATAAACAGAAGCGGTCAACAGATTTCCTAATAAAAAGCAATTCAGCACAAAACAGCAGTTACAAACAATCAGGCATTTCTAGTGATGGATAGTATTATATTTTCTGAATTAAAGTACATATTATGAATCATATTTTCTGTTTACTTATTGGGTCTTTATTGCTACCCATTTTTCCATACTACAATGATGTTCTTTTTTCAAATAAGATGGTTTTGTAAATGCAGGGAACCAATCTTCAATTTTTCACATTCCTCTTTTACACAATTTTTTGTGGAACATGTCTGTAAAACTGTTTTTTGACGTGATGATATTCTCTATTTTTTCCAATTGCCAAATTCAAAACGAAAGAATACTCTTACTACATAGTTCGTTTGCGTTAAGCACAAAATAATAGATTGCATTTTTTAAATGTTTTTGAACAACTTGTAAATTAGTTTGTGGAGTTACAATCCTTGCATTTCAGGTTGAAAATATGAAATAGAACTGACTTGCAAACGCCGATGAGCAGAAGTTTGTCATGATGTCCGGCCGCCCACCATGGGGGAGTGTCTTCATTTCGTTTACAGTGGATCATTCGGGAATCTAATAGTGGATGACATATTATTTCTTCTCGCAACACTCTCAGCAAGTCAATTCTGAAAAAAATTATTGCAAATATTGTAATTTTACCATAAATTAAATTTTAAATGTATGTATAACTACAAAAGCCAGAAGGCTCTTGGCAAACATTTGAATACATTTACGTTCAAGTTATTTAAAAAAGGAGGCGGTGTTCCACTCAATGTAAAAAAATGGGTCATACAGTGATTTTCTAGAAAATTGATTTCATATTTCATACGATAAATTTAACAAAACACAACATTGTAAATATTTCTTAATAGAGAGAGAGCACTGTGAAGTATCATATGAAATCGATTAACTATTTTGGCACAACCCTATTAACAAAATAAGTTTTACACAGTGGTTTTTTAAAAATAAATAATATTGTAAATATCATTACTCTCCATTATTTACAATATTCACCAATATTAGTAAATGCTTATGCTTAGCGTACTGTTAGCTAGCTGTAGCTAAAAATGATCTACATTTCAAGAATATTATTTATTCAAACATTCTTGTAATGATCACCTAGCTTATTTTGAAAAGGGTTCATATCTTAATTAAACATTTGATATCATTTTGAATTGACAAATCAAATGATGTCACCTCTCCAATGTAGTGATGGCGCGCTCTTCGCTTATAGGTTCTGCATTTATATCATGCATGGGCATCTCCTCTTCGGAAACATTCAACCCGCAGCGTCTCTTGCACATAACCATAAAGGCTTTGAGGTAGTCGGTGAGAATATCATCAGACTTGTCCAGGTGCGATATGCTTCTGAAGCGCCCCCATCTGAGGCTTTTAGATGCAGGGTCATACTCCACTCCGAAAGAGGCAGCTGTCTTGCAAAATGCATCTTCTTCAGCGTGTGACCAACGCCATTGTATCTCTTCTCTCTCTCTTTCTCGCACCATTTGTTCGATTTTCTCACGTCTTTCCATTTTCTAAAACAATTTCGTGGGTTTAATAAAATTTACTTTTACAGACTTTTTGAAGGAATTCTCCAAAATAATCTAACAATTTTTACCGGTTTTATGTTTTGTAAAAACGAATATAGATAATTGTTTTATATTTTTTTTCCTAACATTTGTTAAATAATGCCTTTACAAAGATTTCATTTTTCAATAACAAGAACAACATGAAAACCTGGGTTCAATTATATGAAGTTTTATCAGACGAAGCAAAAAACTATTCCAAAAACGTCCGAGCAATGATTTTTCGCTCTGTGGTTGTAAAAGGGTTATAGCCAATAAATTTGTATTTGATATTTAAAATTGTCATACATTTGAATCACTACACTTAAAACATTTATATTTCACAAATGATCAATAAACAAAAATCAATAAAACTGAAATGAAGCGACAAGTACCCTGGCTCTTTGCTGCATTCTTAATTCTTCCTTCTTATAATTTCTTTGGTAGGAGGTGATCAATCGACGAAGTCTAGTGTTGAGGTCTTGCATAGAAGGCCACTGGCCTTGCACCTGAGGCTGGGAGGGCATCGGCACCGATGCCAAGCCGCTGCTGCCTTGGGTGCTGTCATCCAGATCGCCAGAGTGGGCGGCGGGAGAAGGTGGCATGGACCCGTCAGAACCGGGACTGTCTCTTCCGCCCCTCGCTCCGCCTTCTTCATCCCCTCGCTCTATTATGCTCTTCATCATATCTTCGTTTCTGCGGCAACATTAAACTTAATATTATGCGAGGGAACTGTGTAAACTATTTTAATATAAAATACTACTTTATCTTAAATAGAGATTCATCAACACATCTTTTTTGCTGCAACACATGGATAATACTACAAAATGTTTAGATGCTCAATTGAAACAAATGAAATTCTGTTACACAATGCTGTTTCTGGCCGGCTCATAATAGGTTACTCAAAGTTTACATCTATCCCTTACTTTGATACTGTTTTGGGAAAAGATTTCTAATAATACGGATTTTTACTATTATTTATTTGTCTTGTATTGCTCCAAACTATTGAATGGTACGATGCAAATCATTCAGTTCGAAAATAATAATTAGTTACTAATGAATCTTGTATTTTTTATTAATAAACTGATAAGATAAGACAAAGAATTATATTTAATGTTTCCAATGGAATCAATGGTGAAATTGAGTGAATTCATTTTAAATTGATAGTTTGTGCATCCACCTGTGACTAAGTTCGAGAGCGCCGATCTATCAATGAAAACTTTGATGTATCACGTGAATAACAAGTTTTTGATGTCAACTATATAATTATCTTAGATATGAGTTTGCATCTATAGATCAACTCTATGAGGTTCGTCAGCACTGCCTAAGCGTGACTATAAATCAGCGCTCTGGTGCTTAAAAAGATAAGATGGCTAAATATGTTAAAATCATCATAGCTTTCCATTGTATTATTGTAGAATTCTAAAAACTACTTAATTGAAATCACCACCACCTTTGATTTTAAAACAGGATATAAGTGATTCATTTTTGAGTCATTCGGAAAGAACACGAATCTAGTGTAAGAGTTTGTTACACAACAGGTGGAATACTGTTCACAATTCTGAATGTGTTAAGAATTTTGAATAAAACAGAATGACATGTTTTAAAACTTAAATTTGAAAACTAGATCGAATCGATCAAAGTATTGTCATGAAAACTAAAATAATTTTAAAATTAAACAGATTTTTTTTCAGAACACAAAGGGATTTAAATCACGAGAATGTGTTTAGGAAGTCAGCTATGATTTGCAAAAACTTTTTTAAATGAATCGTACGGTGAAATATTGTATGCGCAGAATTTACAGGAGAAAAACCTTTTTAACATACATCCAATTTAAGGTTTCGGATGCATCATGATTGCAGATTGCATTAATATTCATTTGGCAATGCATAATGATTCATGATCCAAATTCGGACATCTGATACACAACAGTCATACTTAAATAGATAAATCTGTTACTCACCGATTAATCTCAGCAACGGGGTTAATTATATTACATACAGAGTGAAAAAAAGAGCCGGGGACATTCCATTTAAATAGAAAAGGGACTCAGAGCGGCGGACCCAAAAATTACGAGCATTCGGCGAGTGGCGAGCGGGAAACTCGTTCGACTCAAATGTTAATGTTAGAAAAAAGTACAAGTTCCCCCATTCACAAAACATTAGAGATGAAAGATAAAAACATAAGTGCAAGCGTAAGTAATAAACGAATGACAAAAAGTATTATCGGACAAGCTGCGTGAGGGGAGGCGCCGGCGGGGAGGATCTTACTTGATGGTGATGCACTCTGCGCCGTCAGGCGGTCCCAAGCGCTGCACGAACACCAGCTGAGGATCGATGCGCATAGCCAGGTAGTTCTCGTAGCCGTGCAAGTAGGTGCCCACCAGAAGAGAGACGTCGTAGGAGGCGTCCCACCACGGTCGCGGCGGGTGACTGTCAGCGGGGGGCACACGCATCGGCAGGCCACTGACACACACAACACACAACTCTGTCACGATGCGGCCGCAGCCCGGCCCTCCGGACCCGTGTCACGCGGCATATTAAACGGGAAAGCGGGAAATCAAATAACCCAGAGGAAGCAATACCGTGTGAATATATATAAGGATTATATATATAATATATTATAAGAAAAAATCATGCAAAATGACGCATGACCCGACACGAATGAACGGTTTTAGATGAACAGCTAGCTCAAAATGAGAATTATTAAAATGGTTATAGAAGCCAAGCGACACGATCAAATAAGATAAAGGGAGAGAATCAAAACAGAACTCACCCGGCATTCACTCCCTCGCCGATCTGTTGGGCGAGGTCTCCGATGACTTCATGCTTTATGTAATACATGAGTCGCACGCGCAGCAGCACCCTGCAATCATACGCCTCGTTGAGTTTTGTCTTTTTTAAGAGTAACTAGAGTTTGATGTAAACATTCATCTCACTAAGTCATTATAAAATATATAAATGTAATGCTTAGAGCACTCACTTGTTTGCATGCCGGAAAAGATGCTTTTTGTAGCTGCTTTCTAGGTATGTTTCGCAATCATATTTGTCAGCAGAACTCCAATGCATAGGATCCTCCCACTTCTGTAGGTTGACTTTATTCTGCTCTTTTCCCTCTTTGCATTTGAGTTTTTTCTTGGCGTTTCGTCCTCTGGGAACAGGGTTGTGAAGACCGCTGTGGTTTCGTGATATGGTTATCTCTCCGTTTTCAGATGGCTGGATGAGATCCCAAATGAAATTTCTTATCTTTTCGTCCCCTTTATAATAGCGTAGACAGAATAGGATCTGAAAGATATGAAGGTGCCAGATGAAGAAATAGTTCTCAGAATGAATATTATAAAAACAATAACTGAAACAATCAGAACAATTTGAACTCAGCGAGAACCTACATTCTCTCGGTATTAGCATGGTTGATCATCATAAAAAAAAAACACGAACAAGAAATACTTTTATACATAGTGCTTGATGACTGCAGATCAATTCTTTCATCTGTATACAAGGTTGATATATGTTATAAGCAGGGCTGTGGAGTCGGAGTTGGAGTCGTACTCGGAAATTTTGAAAAGTTTAACTTTTTATTTTTGCATTTAATATGTCAAATTTGGCCATTGGCAAGATTGGTAGGGTTGATATTTAATTGAATACACATAAATAGTAAAATTAGGCAAAAAAAAGTGATGATATTCAACTTTTTTAGTCGGAGTCGTGATTTTGATAAATGCTGGAGTCGGAGTCGAACTTTTTTTTACCGACTCCACAGCCCTGATTTAAAGTGAAAGTGGGTGACTGCCATTGCAGGGTTTTTCTCTTCTTTTCTAATCTTTGTATCTGTGAGGAATCGAATCTACTGAGGACCCTCTATATTCCTTATTTTCAGATAATTCAGCTGAAATAATTATTTTAACTATTTAACTTTTTTAGTCGCAGTCAGAGTTGGAGTCGTGTTTTTGGTAAAGGCTGGAGTCATAGTCGGACTATTTTTACCGACTCCACAGCCCTGGTTATAAGTACTGTGGAGATGGGAATCTTAATACACTTATCCCTCGATTTACGCGGTACCCATTTTACGCGGTTTCACTTTTACGCGGTAAGGAAAAAATCACATTTAAAAAAAAAATCAAACATATTTTGTGACCATTGTTGCACAATTGTGAAATATATAGGATTAGCAAATAAAGAAATTAAAAAGTCAACATTAACCCGTGGCGGACGAACGTCACATATGCTGTGCCAGGAAAAGACAAGGCCCGTACGCGACTGTCACAACTTGTGTGACGGCAACTTTCAACTGATGATTAAACAATAAATCCCTTGCACACAGGGGTGATTATTGTTTTAAAATATTGCGTTATCTATCTTGCAACCACAAACTCCTTGAGATTGTCAGAAATAATAGATTTAAATATAAAAACATTGATTTCTCGAAAAGCTACAATTTTTCGATTTTACCAGTCAGTGCACTTATTCGTTTGAAAGTTCGCGCGAACTCACCCGCGCAGTTCGCAAATAATTTCATTCATGGCTGCGCATATGACGGAACTATTTTACGTGACAGGCACCGCGCGGTTTTATATTTATTTTTCGCGCGATCTTTATTTAATGTTTTTTATACTTCGTATTGTATTGAGGGACACATTTAAATAAAAAACTATCGTGTATTTATTCTAATTGTGTCGACTATTGTGTTTACTAAAAAAATTATTGGGTGTATTCAATATTTAAAAACATTTAGTTCTGATTTGTGATTTGCACAATGCTCAAATGTAATTCAAAGAAAAATAAAAAAAAAAACTTTAACAAGTTTCATGTGCAAAGATTGTGATGTCGCTTCTTTTCTACAAAATTTATCACTCTTCAAAAGATTTTAAAAAAAAAATCATAAATTATTATCTCTCCTTAGGTGTATGTGTTTTGAACATTTGGTGATAAATGTCTCGATATTAAATTATTTATGTGTTTCCCCGTAATTAAGCGAGTAATATATGTATGTTTCGAAGTGACAACGACCATCGAATGAGTTCGTCGCAGAGCTCTTAATTTGAGACAGTCTAATTATAGATAACAAATACGTCATGGCGACAAGCATTGCTTTTTTTGTAAGAGATTTGTTTGTTTAATGAATTGTGGCTTCATGTGGTATTTCTTTCGGGTTTTTAGTGTTATGACATATTCTTAATGTGTCTGCCTGCAATCAATATCAATCCAATTATTTTTAATCACTCTATTTATTACGATAACACGAAAAATAACGTAATAACATAATTCGAAGAAAGGTGACGCGCACGCCTGTTATTTGAGTGAACATGTTAAAGCGTGTGACGGGTTAAATGCTTGTTGGAGAGTAGTATGGCCAGAAGTAGTTGAACCTGATCATATAATTCCAGCAAGAGATGAAACATTTAACAACATTTTAACTATAACAAAAGCGCTCGGACAAGGGTTGGAGAATTTGGAATTCAGTGACATCGATGAATTGTTTGTTAATAGTGAAATAGACGAAGAAGAATTGATTTATATGGTGTCAACCAACGAAAAAGAAAAGGTTGAAAGTTGCGATGATAGTGATAAAGACATTACTAATAAACCAAATAAATTTAATACGGAAAGAAAAATAACAATGTATTTTAATTCTACATAAATTATTTTAAATATTTGTTGATAGCTATTTAAAATAATTTATGTAGAATTAAAATACATTGTTATTTTTCTTTCCGTATTATAATGGAGTTCTACCAAGTAAATGCCTACTCAATCAACAAATAAATTTACGTCTAAAGACATTTCTGAAATTTTACAATTGGCCAATAACTTAACATAAAGTTTTGGCTACTGATCCGGTTATTGAACGTGCTGTTAAATTTCAGCGAGACCTTAAAGCCTGTGTGCGCAATACGGTGAAATTTACAAAGACTTAAAAAAAACACAACACAAAAATTAGTTACGGACTATTTAATAAGACGAGAAGAAGACCCTTTTTTGAAGATTTTTTTTCTGGAACCTATCTTCCGTTTTTGTATGAGCTTGAAGTCTCGATTTACGCATTTTCTCTAGGAACGTATCTACCGCGTAAATCGAGGGATGAGTGTATTAGAGATTTCCGTTTTTAAAACACTTCCTGCTTATCTGCTGTTTTAGAGAGAAATGATTCCCTTGGCGATTAGATTTCGATAAATACTTAAATTCTTTATGGATCTAATATTACGGTTACAAGAATCAAAATCCCATCACAAAACTGTTGATATATTAATGATTATTGATACAGCAAATTATATTTAAAATTCATTAGGAAATAATAATGAGGTTGAATAATATTTACAATAATCCTGGCACAGTCTTCAACGTCTCCCATAGCCCAACCTCTTCTGAACTGATTCTTATCAAGAATTTCTTCCCACCGTGACCACCTGAAAATAACATAAATTGTTTATGAAATAAAAATGAACAGAAACTGAATATGTCTAAGGTAATTTAACTCTATTATTACTTCATAGGGTTTATCGTAGAAAACATTTTTAGTCATTTATGAGTTACGGGTAATGCTTAAACAACTAATGGACCTGAATAAAATCATTTTAAAGTGATAAATTTCAGATAATATTGATAGATTTTCCTAAAAATGTCTTGAAATTGAATATGATATTATATAATGAGTTAATATTTCACCGGTTTACTAAATATCAATACACTCACGGAAAGCATGTGGGTACAAAAAATTTACACTTTGTCGTAATGTCCTGTTTATTACTCTTCGATAGGGTTAATTACTTTATGTGTGATCATGGATTATATTGATATATAAAGTAAGCAAAGATTTTCCTTTTCAAAATGATTAGATACAACATTTTATTTCTGCTTTACAATGGTTATTTAAAAGTTTAAAAAATCTAATAGCCTATTTATTCCCTTAAGTTAAAAGATTTCCTTTCAAATATGCACCGTCTGGCAGTGAGTGTTCGAATTGTATTTTGAAGGCATAGAATTTCAGTTTTGGCATTGATATAATTAGAAACACATGGAACAGTATGCTCGTGACGAAGACTTTTAGCGGTGTCAATTTTACTTTTTACTCGTTTGACTTGCACTTCAATATTTAATCTTTCATTTTCCGCATCAATACATTGACGAGTCTTTTGAAAAATAGCATCTTGCAAATTTTTCATGTATAATTTTTGCTTGGCTAGCAAATCTCTGTGATCATTGAGGTTCATGTACAGATAGGAAGATATTTTCTTTATGTCTGCCACTTGAACATTCCTCTCTTTGAGAAAGTCTGAGCACTGGCGATTTTCAATGTTGATCTTTTCAAAGTCAATAGGTCGCAGAGATTTTCCGAGTTCTTCTTTGTGTCTCAATATACCTTTGAGTTTTTTATGTTGTATTTTAGATGTACTCGTTTCTAAGCTTGTCTTTCCTGCTTGAGCGTCAAAGATCTTCAACCATTCTAACATGTATCGAATCCATATTTCACCAGGTATTTTATGAGAAGGGCCGGCGTAACATGACAGTACTTGATTTAGAAAATTGTTTTTCATTTCAGGTATTTCATCGATTCTTATATTCAATTCCTCAAAATGTGCCCTGTCCGCACTGAGCGCTTTGTCAAATTGTCTGAGGCTTATCTTCAGTGAATTTTTCACATGATCCAATTCTTTTTCCAACATCTCTATCAATTGAGACAGATTAATTTTCACGGCCGATGTCGACAATCCCCCGAGATGGGAGTGGGAAGCAATTTTACGGGAAGAATTCTTGTGTAATGAAGTATTGCGAGCTAAAATTAAAGACGCAGAGTTGGATATGTTAGCCTGTGACTTGAGAGAGAAATCTAGATTTAGCTGAACACTGTCCAAAACTGATGGATCATATCGAGAAAAGAATTTTTCAAATATTTCATTTTCAACATTCAATAATTTATTTTGCAGAATCAAATTGGATATTTCCTGCGATAAGTGTTCAGTTGAAAACTCCTCAACATATACATCGTGATTACTCATGCCGCCAGTCTGCTTTAATTCTTGATAGTGTTTGCTCATTAAAAATTAAAAAATTACTGACTAGACAACAAATTTAAAACAGAAAGGGAAAATCATACTCAGCATTACTAAATAAAAATGTTATATTGAAAAACAGATTCGTTTCTAAGGAAACACAAAACCGATGGTAACAACTGTTTCCATAGTAATATCTTCATTGAGGGTATTATTTGCAAACACGGCTCCACAAAAATTTTAAAACAAGCCTTGAATGTCATTTTGTAAAGAAAAATACATTTTTTGTAGTAATTAGAAAGATGCCTCAAGTAATATGTTATACCTGCTACATTTTCACAATCAACTATAAAACAATACAAATTAGTCGTGTATTATTAAACTGCCCAAAACTATAAAGGAATTATAGTTTTGGGAATGAGCCACCTTTGCAAATAATGCCCTCAATTGTGGGTTAATTTTAAGTATTCTAAGTAGCAATTTAAAATTTGTTTACTTACCCAAATGTGAGTAGGCCGCGTTCGACTTTAAAACATTCCGATCTCGCCCAGTTCCCGTAAAGCACTCCTTCTCCGGAGAGTAGTCCTTCGTGGCGCGGAATATAATCATCATTGCATCTTCTTCCTCTCTTACCGAGTTTGTCTTTTCGTTTCTTATTACGTAATCCCAGCCCTGCCAAAAAAAAATCATCAGAAATACCGAAAATCTCACTCTGCATAATCCACAAATCTATAAGATTCAATGAAGTGCAACAAAATATTTAACTGAAATTTTAAATGTGTAATTTTCCATGGCCTTCGATAATCGCGAGCTTAAAAATTAAATTTAACCAACAGTCTTATGTACATACATTATGAAAAGGAACAAGGTCGGTAAAAAATAACTCTTCATAAGGAAAACAAAATTTTCCGTCCATTTGTATAAATATAATTATCACCAGTGGTCGGAATAAAAGAATTTCATAAATATATTGACCTTCCATCTTTCTTTTAATAAACATGAAAACCAATGCCTGAAATAAAATCAAGTAAAAAATTTTGACAAGTCATTCAGTCATATTGTAGTTTGAAAAACTGATGTTATATCCAAGTTTGCGCCTCAACAATTCAAACTCTTTTAAGGTGTTCACTGTCAATACTTGGTGGAAAGGCATTATAATAAAAATTATAATACATTTTTAGTACTTTTCCCACATAAAATGTATGATTTTTATTTTTAATTCAAACTCTGATAGAAAAAAAAAATACCAAATAACATAGAGAACTGAAAATAGTTTTCCAACTGTAGATAGATAGCAACAGAAAGTGAAATTTAAGTTTCACATCAAACAATTTATTCAATGAATTTGATGCAATACCGACCACTAGTTATGCAACTGTAAAGCTTGATAAGTAACATAATTCCACATGTTTGGAAATCACAATGTGAAGACTGTTTCAGGTTTATATTATGTCATTCATGTGCACAGCAAATACGACTAACATTTATAAAATATTTGAATTTAAATAAATTTCATTTTAATAATTGAGTTTCTGTATTTACATTCTCCCGTACCTTCAAGATCATCGTCAGACATGTCAGGTTCGGACTCAATTTCTGACATCTCCAGAGCGCCGTCGTCGTGCCCGTAACGTTTAATTTGTGTTCTCCTGCGAGGTTCCGTCATTAGCAGTTCCTCTTCATCTTTTTTTTCTGTAGTATCAATTTCTGCTTTCTTTGCCCATTTCTTCCAGAAATCAGGGTCGTCTATATCTATGTCGGATCTTATACCCGATGAAGAAAAACTAGCTTTAGAAAAAGTTGATCCTTTTTCAGACTCCATTAGTATGACTTGCGTTCGCCGAGCGAGAATCATATCGATGTCCTCCTCGCAAAATTTATCACCAGCGTTATCTTCATCCATGACAGCTCCGTAAGCGCCTTTCTTTAACAGGTCTTCTATCTCTTTTTTGGAGAGCTGCTTGGTATTGCCCTCTTTGCCGCCTTGGGACGTGTTCATGCTTTGCAATATAGCTTTATCTAAGCCCAGTTTCATGGATGCCTTGTCAAACATTTCTCTCTCATAAGTATTTCGGCATAGCAAACGATATATTTTGACTGTTTTCTGCTGACCGATGCGATGGCATCTGGCCTGGGCTTGTAAATCATTTTGAGGATTCCAGTCGCTGTCATAAATTATGACGGTATCTGCCGCGGTCAAGTTTATTCCGAGTCCTCCAGCTTTAGTGCAAAGAAGAAAGACGAATCTGTCTGAATCTGGTTTTGAAAATCTATCTATGGCTTCCTGTCTTAAGTTTCCTCTGATTCTACCATCTATTCTCTCGAAAGGGTAACGGCGATACATCATGTAGTCTTCTAAAATATCTAAGCACCTCACCATCTGACTGAATATTAGCACTCTGTGTCCGTTAGCTTTGAGTTTAGGAAGAAGCTTGTCAACCAGCACCATTTTACCAGACGATTGAATCAGAGCTTTATGATACGCTTCATGATCTTCCCCGTGGGATTGCTTGTAATCATATTGGATTTGATCTTCCGCACCATTCAGGAGATACGGATGAATACAGCACTTGCGCAACTCCATCATAGTGTTCATTAGATTTGGAATGTTAGCGGCCGATGCAGTACCTTTAGACAAAAATGAAAAATTACGTTCCAATATTCCTCTGTAATATTTTTTTTGTATATTTGTCAGCTCCACTTCTACCACGGTCTCTGTCTTTGGTGCGAGAGATTTCTCTACATCTTCTTTCAGACGACGCAGCATCATCGGTTTCAAAAGAGCTTGCAGTTTGAGCACTTCGGATTCAGATTTTAACTGTCCGAATTCAGTGAGAAACGCATCGCTGCTAGAGAACTGAGAAGGCTCAAGAAAATTGAGCAATGAGAACAATTCATTGACGTTATTCTGCAGCGGTGTGCCTGATAGTAGAACTCGGTGTTCTAAATGCAGCTGCCGTAATCCTTCCAAAAGTTTACAATTCCGGTTTTTCAATCGGTGAGCTTCGTCTATGACACTGAGTCTCCAATTGAAAATTTTCAAATCTTGAAAATCTGTCACTATCACTTCGAAGGTTGTTATGAGCACGTTGAATTTAGTGATTTCCTTAATGAAGCTGCCCTTTTCATTTTTGTAAAATAATTCATACTCTTGAAGCATACTTTTGCTCTGTTGAGAGCCATGATAGACGATTACGTTCATGTCAGTCCAGCCTTCCAATTCTCTCTGCCAATTAGGAATAGTTGATAATGGTGCAATCACAAGAAATGGACCCCGAATTCCCAATTCCCATACTGCATGAATGAATGTTAGACTTTGAATGGTTTTACCTAACCCCATCTCGTCTGCCAATATACAGTTACGGCCATTATACCAAGAGAAAAGTAACCAATTCAACCCTTCTAATTGATAAGGCCGCAAGGTGTTGCCGGCTTTATACGTGGGAGACTCATCTAATTGTTCCCATTGATCTGCTGGAGGCCGTCTCTTAAACTTCCACTTTTCTTTAGGCGGAATAGCTCTAAAAATTTCAAACTGTTCAATTTTGATAGGATCGATGTCTTCCATGAGTTCCCAAGTGCTGTCTTCATACTGAAGGCTTTTCCATTTCACTAAATAGTGCTTGACAGATTCTGTAGTGGCGGGGTCGGCGTGTTCTGACACGTCCAAGATTCGCTCTACTTCGACATAATCAGGATTGAATGGTTCTTCATCCAAGTATTCAAATATGTTTAAGTTGCTGAGCTTGCTTTTGCTTAAATCTCTTAATTTTTGAAAATATTCTTTTGTCCCCTTTGTATAGTTCTTCTTCAGTTTTCCATTCGCAGTGTAAATAAGAAAAGTTTCGGTACTTCACAAAATATTCTTCAACGTCAATCATAACAAGTGTTCCTTTGTCCTGACCTGCCACATCTTTGGATTCCTTTTGAGTTTCAGTTTTAAGAATCGGAATGAGAGCTACATCCTCAGCGGGTGTTATGACAGATATAGCATCGTCAGAATGTACAGGTTGATCGTTTTCCTTTTTAACACTCAATTCAGATTCAATTTCAGGTTTATCAACCAAATCTTCTTTTGCAGCATCGGCATCGTTGACAGTGATATTCTCCAACGCGATAGGGGTCAATTCTTTTTCTTGAGGTTGACATTCTTTTTCAGAGTCATCAATAATTTCTTTCGATGATACTTCAATAGGCTCACTGGGGATCTCGTCGTCACATTTAGAAACTGGTGTGGATTCATCATTATTCTGAGATATTTCTACAGCAGAATCTGGGATAGAACTGCCATCCTTTTGGATTTCAGTTTCTTCTGAGAGATCATTCGACAGTTTCGGTTCAACACTTGCAGGCTCAACAGCTTCGGATGGTTCTTTTGGCTCAATTTCATCAGACAACTCATTTTGAAGGTTTTCTGAATTATCAATATTGATATTGGGTTTTAACTCATCAATTTCGTCGCCAGGTTTTATTATAGGTTCATTAGATTCTGTAACTTCTGTTACTTCGGTAACTTCTGTTTTCACATCCTCAGGGGCAATGAGAAGGGAAGGTTTGTGCGCATCTGGAATAAGTTCCCTTTTGCCCATACGCGAAGCCAGAACAAATTGAACAACCATAGAATCTTCATCCGTTGTATTTATATACACATAGTTAGGTTTGCTGACAATCTCTCCTTTCTCATCCGTCTCCAAATCAATAACGGGTGCAGCCTTCTGAGCCTCCTTTGGTTTGGCCTCTTTTTCAATTTTACTGGCAACAGCTGCAAATTCATCATCTGAGAGACGTAGCAAGACATCATCTGTGTACTTTTTGCGTTGAGTGTGGCGAGCGGAACGTCGCTTGGAACTGTCGCAATCCCCTTCTGGAGGAGGCGAAGGAGGAGGAGTAGTGATGAGATCATCGGGCTCTCCATCCGATTCAGGTACAATACCACCTCTTTTGCGACGACGGCTGCCTCCTGGAGTACGTTTGGGATTTTTCTTACTGACAGTAGTGGTTGCTGATCGGTTTCGTCGGCTACTTCCGCTTCTCTTTTTGGTGGGCGTGGCAGAATTAGAATAGACATCATCGTCTAGGTCATAAATGCTTTCGTCTCTATCTTTTTTAGCTGCTGCCGCTTCTTCTAGAAGTTCTTTAATTGGTATTTTGGAAACAGGAATGTCATCAAAATCAGTGACTACAGAATCATCCAATAGAGAAGACTCAGTTAAAACGGGTGCTTCAGGAGAGACAGCCAATGACGGGATATCGTCTAGAGGTAACGAATTTTCAGTTACGATGATTTCAGTCTCAGTTTCAGGCATAGGTGTAGAAGTAGTTGCGTCAGCTTCTGCCTCCTCCTCAACACCGGGTTTCTTTTTAATTCGTCTTTTTTTAGGAGCATTGGGATCATTAGGTTCTTTTTTTTTACGTTCCCTTGGGGTTTTTGGAGGCTTTGGCTCTTTGGGCGGCTTTGGCTCTCTAGGAGGTTTTGGCGGTCGGGGTTTTTTCTCTCTAGGCTTTCGTGGAGTTCTAGGTTTCTTAGACTTCATGTCTGCGGAGTCCACTTCACCACCGATGATAGAGCTCTCCATTGGAGACTCAACAATATCTCTCATTTCGGAAAGATCAGTTAAAGAAGTCAGACCAGTCCCCGGGGTGACAAAGTCTTCAGAGACTGGGAGTATTTGAAGTGGCTGTAACGCTTTGATCGGAGTAGCTTTTTCTTTCTTAACACGTGGTTTTCTTGGTTTGGCAGGACCTTTCCCGCGACCCCTCCCAGTAGTGCTGGAGACTTGCGGGCTGTCTATCATTGGGGATCCATACATGGGATTTTGTAATACACACTGCGGTCCCCCGGCACATTTGTCGTTAGTCTCGTGTTGCTGAAGTATGCTTAGCCTTTCTTGTAGCCGCATCACTTTCTCCTGATTTTCGGGAGAGGGTGGCATGCAAAATATTTCTTGAATCTGCTGCTGGAGGGCAGCTCTCTCCTGATGGTGCGAGATCGGTGACTGATAGACAGCAACCATTCCAGGATGAGGGATCATTCCGGCGCTCATCGGAGGCATGACCACAGGAAGCATCTGACCCGGAGGAACTCCAGGTACCCTTGGTCCCGCATTTCCTATTGCAGGATTCGAACCGTCATACTGACCTTGCGTCGGCATTCCCAATTGACCCATGTTGGGCGGCATCCCTAGAAGACTTTGCATGGGATGTGTGGCGGGGTTGAGCTGCATGTTTGCATTCATCTGAGGCTGATTCATTTGCATTCGGGGCGGCATCTGAATGGCATTTGCAGAGATGATGGAGCCAGACATAAGGTTCGGCATTTGATTTGACATAGTATTCAGTGGGGCGATCGTAGGAAGTCCAACCCCTGCTGTCGGCACAGTGGATGACGGTATATCAATCTGTCGGGCTGCCGTAATGTCAGGTATCCTGAGGGGCATTTTGGCAGCTTGCATTGTTATGTTGTTAAGATCTGCTGGGATCGCCCCGGGCCCAAAATGCTGGGGAGGCCCGATCACACTTGGAAAACTGACAGCGATAGGTCCGGGACCAGGTCCAACTGGTAACGGATCCTGGCCAATAGCTCCATTCACTTCTCGGCTTTCAGTTTCTATTGGCATTTTTCCTTCCCTTTCTAGTCTGATATCTCCAGTACCGCTGGAAAATAAGCTAGGATTTTCATTCAAGCCTCCAGAAACACCGTTACTGTCTATGTCACTGATGACTTTCTCTGTGTGTTTGTCAGAATCAACGGTAGATTCTGGAGAGCGTGAGCGTTCTGGGTCAGTTTTTTCATCAGAGTCAGTAGTAGACGACGCTGGAATGCATTCCACTGCTGTGGTGATGAGATCTTTAGACGCAACATCAGATTCATCGTATCTTTTCACGTCAGACATATCAGAGCCTGGACGTACAGGTTGTAGATCTACAGTATCCTTAGAGGCAACATCAATAGACGGGGCGTCTTCAGGAGGTTTCACAAAAGCAGGAGGGACTGGTGGAGTCAGACGCGGAGGTAAGTTAAGGTTGGAAGGGATCGCCATTTCGGGGGCTGACCCATTCATGCTAGGCCTCATAGTGCCGTGCTGCCAATGTTGCGGAGACGCCGGCATTCGTGGACCAAGCGCGGGTGAGAGCGGATTTCGCAATCCTTGGTAAGGATACTCGCTACCAACTGTTGCAGCCGCCGGTGAAACCATCTGCTCGAGTGCTTGCAGTGTGGATTGTTGTGGATAAGAATTAGGTATTGGTGATGAGGTTTTTCCTGTTGCAGGCGGGCGAGGACTAGGTGTACTCTGCGCATGGGGATGGGGTGACATGTTGGGGGGTTTTGCAGGAGACATAGCAGGTCTCGGTGACATCTGCGATGCCTGGGGTCGCGGGGACATCTGTGCCCTAGGTGACATCTGAGGGGAAAGCTGGGGGAATGGAGCACGATATTGCGGACTTGATCCGTCAGGGGCCGCATGCTGCTTTCCAAGTGAATACTGGCTGACATTAACATCCAGGGAACGCTGCATTGGATGTTGACCATAGCCCATCGGAGGCACACCATGAGGTCCACCTTGCGGATAAGAGCCCACATGCTGAGGAGAAGGATGGGTTCCCGGATGAACAGGCATCAGGGGGTGAACGGCTGCACTCTGATGAGAGACGTTTGGCAATCCCACACCTTGAATATTGGCATTCGGGTGTCCTTGAACATTTTGGTGGCCAGTAGGACCGTGCGGCCCTGGATGCCCCTGGCTTTGGACGGGTGACGAGCCCTGCGGAAGAGGCTGGCGTGCCTGATGGCCAGAGATGTCTGGAGCAGCTTGCCCTGGATGAGGAACAACCCCCTGCAGCTGATTGGGATGAGGTATACCACCAACTTGAGTAATGGGATTCGGGTGACCTGTTGCAGCCGGATTCATGTGCATGGGAACATTCTGTCCGGGAGGCATTCCTTGGTGAGATTGTCCCGGGTGTCCGCTCGGATTCTGGTGCAGTTGTCCAGGATGAGCCAGACCCTGATGAGGAGACTGCGACAAATTTTGTTGGGGATGCTGGCCAGGATGCGGCTGCGTTGGAGGTTGGTTAGAATGTACAGGATGACCAGGGTGATTTGGATGTGCAGGATGAGAAGGGTGAGAAGCCACAGATTGTAACGGTTGCGCAGTATGCGATTGAGGCTGTGTCGGCGGTAGTCCTTGATGCATGTGCGAGTATTGGTGAGGGGCCATTTCCATCTGATGGTATGGCATGTGCTGGGACAGTCGACCCGGTGCCTGTTGCTGCATTGGCAAGTATCCCTGGTAAGCCTGGAAAAATTCATGAAATTTATTACACACAGTGCTTAACATATTATAATAATGGTGAATTGATGTGTCTGTATAATATGACAACCATCACAAACATAATAAGAACTCAAATCAAGATATGGTCATAGCACTCTAACCCGTGGAGTGCTAGCATCTTTCGGTGTGTTGCAAATAGGTATTAAAAAATAAGTAGTTAACAGTGATAAAACTATCATGTACAAGATTTTTTTTATTCAAATATCTATGCATTTTTGATCTCAGTCTCCATGGGTGTATTTAACACAGAAAATGATAAATTAATGTTTGAAATCTTAGTTGTTGAAATATTCGTAAATCAGATCAGCACGGAAGAGGTTAACACTATAAATAAAATAGTTATGTTACTGAAGAATTATTTTTGCAGTGCATGGGAATATTTTATCTTGGCAAAAATTCAATGTCAAAAAAAATATTTGATTTATTTATCTAAAAAAATAATATTTCAATACATTTTAGACACAAACCACATACTTTAAGATGTGATGCACAGTAAATAATTTCATTATAGAGTTTGTATCCTAACAGAACATTTTGTAAGACAACTGACCGGTGGATGTTGCATATGCTGCTGAAGAGGTTGGTGAGGGTAAATATGAGCCGAGTGTTGCTGCTGTTGCTGCTGCTGTTGTTGCTGCTGCTGAGAATAGTGAGGCTGCCGTTGCAAGTAGCCCCCGCCTCCCCCTGCACCCTGTAAACCCAACTGCAAACATTGACATTTTAATGATTGATTATAAAATGATTTTACTTCGCAAGTGATGGAAATTATTATTGATTATTTGATTCAATATTTCACAATTTATAAGATAGTCACCTGCTGTTGAGGATACTGATGCAATTTCTGATGTTCGTAGGGATGAGGATGTCGATAAGACGAAGAGGCCGGCGGGTATCCTCTTACGGTGGCTCCTCCCCCTCCTCCTGCCCAACCGCCCATCTCTGCCATACCTTGATAGACGACATTGATAAAACCTTCAGAATAATAACTTTTGCCCACTGATGGTAACAAATAATAAAAATTTTGATAGACCACTTTGTGCTTACAGAAGATTCTGTCCCTTCAGGAACAGACGCACGGTGTCATACTTTGATTCCTGAAGAAGAATGATTTTATAAGCTAGAAACGAAATCGACACCCTGCACCATCTGTATGACACGCAGCCATAAATTTGTAACATATTGTATTCCTACCATTCAAACTTAATTTTCATCTTTGCAGACAATATTTCAAAAACAGGAAAAAGCATAACATACTACGAATCTTAAAATACAGAAATTGATACACATTTTGAGTATACAATTCACAATAGAGGGATAATATATTGTAAGCAAATTATACAACACAGTAAATAAGATCGAAACAGGATGCGCTAAGACTCACCGTGATGCTGTTGCTGCTGCTGCTGTTGCTCAGGCGCCATGGCATACATGGCATCGGGCGCAGGGTGATGCGGATACTGCTGGGGGGTGAGGGGATGCGGGTGGGGGTACTGCGGGGCTGCTGCAGCCGGCCTCTGTTGGCCTCTTCCTCCGTAACCTCGTGTAGCCCCTGCCCCCTCCCATCCCCCTTCTAAATGGGGCGAGGGGTACTCTGGTCCTCCAAATGAAGACAGCTTTTGGAGCGGGGTCTCTTGTTGCACACCTTGCACCTGAGGGTATGCCGTTGCTGTGTACCTGCTCATTGTTAAGGATTTTTCATTAAATAGAATTCTCTCTAAATAAATTGAGGTGCAATTTACGCTCAACAATTTTTATAAAATTTTATATCAATAAAATCATTGGAGCGGACAATTTTTGAATTACTTTGCTCTGGCAATATAGACTCATTTGTGATCGCCTTTTCTGTGGCTCAAAAAAGTATGGTTATGTACTTGGTAGTGTTGCGGTAGTGTTAAAACGATAATATTTTTAAATGGGATGCAAAGTTAAAAAAAAGGGGATTAAAACTTAGGAAAAACACATTTATCTAATTTAACGCTTTGATTAGTCTCACCGAATATTTCCAGTAGAATATTATCTATCCTATGTTCCCCATAGCAAATGTGTTAAAACATTCAATAAGTGTGCATTTTTCTGATAAATGGTCCATCAAAGGAGTATTTTTCGGAAATATATTTGGAAATGTAATGTTTATCTACCAAGCATACTTAATAAGCTATGTATTTTCTCATTGTTTTACTTCTGTAACGAAACATGAATTCGATATATATAATTCCAACAGGCAACAGTTTATCAAAAAGAGAATCAAGCAAATTTACCCCGGCGCGTTGGCTGCATCTCGGGGAGGACCGGTCACGGGAGCGCCTTGGTCAAAATTGTCTGAACCCAGATCTGCAAGGCCGTCCAGCATTCCGGTGCCATCCTCCCCGAACAAATCGTAGGAGTCCATTGCTCTATGTGGAGCATTTCACCCGATCAGTGCACCCTGAGTCCCTATCGACCGTGGCCATTGCTCGCGTCCCGCGATTCATACATATATTTGTTAATTGAGAGTGTAAAAACTATCACTGATATTTCAATACCATAATAAATATAATATTTGCAATTAGATACACAGGATAGTCGACAATTGGAGGAAAGTTCTATCCTTTAAATTAGCTGTCAAAAATATTTACAGATTTGACTATTAGTAAAGATGATTGAATATCTCACTCAAGGGGAAAAGCTATACGCTTATGATCAAATACAGCATAAAGCGGCACAACCTTTCCCTTAGAGAAAGACACTGGAGTAAAAATATTCTTTTACAGTGAATCCAAACATCTATTGGATGGTATCATGCGTTGAAACAGACAGGCCAGCTATCTACCTTCGAGTGAGTGCGGCGGTAAGAATCCCAGATGACCTTAAACATTTTCAGAAATTTGTTCCGAGTTATTGGTGAGATCAACCGAAAATAAGAGAAAAGATAGGTACACGCGAAAGTCTTGATATGGCATCTGGATAGCACAGATATTATGAAAATCCGACTGATATTGGAATGTAAATTATTTTTAATTTAAATGTGTTCATGAATGCTGAAAATTATTCATACAATTCGATGTAATCAACTATGAAGCTGGAAATTTGATAATATGAACACTTTACTATTTCTAGATTGAAAGAATTGGCTGAAAGAGTTCCACAAAACAATTATATTTTCTTTCGAACAATGGTGTATGAATGTTTTTAAATTTCGCAAATAATCAGTTTTCTTAAAATATAATATGGATATATTTATTTACAGAACAATCAAAGGATTAAGAAATATTCGTTCCCAGATAAGTTTGAATTAAAAATTATCAAGCATAAAAATATGCAATACCAATACTAAATAGTCATTATACTACACAAGGTGAAAATCCAATGAATTTTGAGTTATTTAGAAAGTAGAGTAATTTATCATTTTGCCAAACCATAGAAGAATAAATTGTTAGTAGTGTTAATAACTCTGATAAGGGTTTCACCCACTATGTGAAAAATCTTCAGAATAAATGGTGCATCATATGAAAATCATTGATTCTTCAAAATTTAATAAAATTAATTTTTACACATATGTTACTTTTTCATTTTGAAAACTATATTTCATCTAAAATGTGCAAAACCAAATATTTTGTGAATCAACAAGAAAATGTTTATCCCGGAAATTTTCAAATATAAAAAAAGATGGATGTCAGAAAATATTATGTCTTTTGTACACTTTATCGTAGTTTTACCGAGCGTAGACAACAGGTTGATTTGATGATATTACAGAATCAATTTGAATCAACATGAATTAGAAGAAATTGATGATTTTTTTTTAAAATATTTAGTATACAGTATCAAAAACAAAATCACAACTTTAAGAAAGGACTGGTTCTTGTTACTGTGTAGGTAAGGTGAAGTGTATTTTTGAGGACTGCTAGTCAGACAATCACTCGGAAGTAAAACTGACACCATGCAATCCTTCAACTAAGCCATCTAATGTGCATCTTTCTTAAAAGTTGGTGGAATAGAACATGGTCAAAGAATTTTCAGTAACACTAGGATATTACCGATGAGGCAATCATAAATAATTGTGTAAATACACAAACTTAATATAAAATATCTTCTTAAGTAAATAGAAAATGTTATAAGATAATACAAATAAAAAAAATTAAGAAAATACATCTAAAAATTGAGTACAATTTCATTGATCTTATTCATTGAACAGTGGTGAGTTTATAATTTATTGAAGAGAAGAACTTTTTTCTTCCAATTATGAAGAATTTATTATAGTTTTATCCAAAATGAGCTATCATTTATTTATGCAGCCAATTTTTTTTTGACCTTTATAGAAAAAGCTAAATAATTTGGAAGTGTAGAACAATGAACTCAAACTCATCTGACGTTAGTTGTCGGCAAAGATGTAGAGATGGCGACTGGACACTAATTATAGAAAACGTACACAATCCTAAATCCTCCAACAAAAGTAATCGGCATATTATCGAGTACCGAAAATGTGTAGAGGAATTATTTCAAACGTAAAAATTACGTTTACCAAATATTTAAAATAATTAATTACAAAATCTACCATGGAAATAGGTAATTGGTCATTATTTTATAAAAGTACTTAGCGCAACCAATCATACGATTTCTTACGAATGTAGAATGGAGATGAAAATGGAATCGTAGCCAATGGCGACATAGCATTCTGGCAAAAGAAAAATATAAGGATAATCTTGAAAGTCGTAGTAAAAAGAATTACTCAACTTAAAAATCAGTACGCCAAGAACTTATTACGGATACTATTAGTATCGATAAAAACATATTTTTTTAATATTGATACTCACAAACACTGGAGCGTCGGAACTAAGAAAAACCACAAAATGGACACCGCTAAGTTGTCAAAACACACTTTGTCATTCATGTAGTAAATCACAACCTGACATACCGTTCACATCACAATATATACATAAATTCACTCACAATATGATGGAAACGAGTCCAGTTTTATTCATTCAATCTAAACGTAATTTTGATTCGGGTCTAGAACCCCACGGTTGTCCAACACTCCATTTTGATTCGTGTACCACAGATAAATGTAGTGAAAAAGATGTAGGTATGTATACTAGTGTTGCTAGGATCTAAAAATTATAAGATCCATATATAATACCATAAACAATATATTTGCAAAATAAAATAAGAAAATTAATTTAAAACAAAATACAAATTTTATTAATTATGTCACATTGGATAAAAAAAAATTGAAATTTGACTTTGCAGTAACATGTAATTGTTTGCACTTTACCTGGTGCTTGCTTAAAAATGTTGGCAAAAACCTACTATTAAAATTAAAGAAAAACAACAAATTGTTGATATTGCCTCGGTCAGTGTTCGGATATTTTAGTATGTTTTCGCATGTCCTATTTACAAGTCGGAAATTTCGTCACCTGGTCTAAGACTGATTCATTATAATGATGATGTAGAACTAATTAAAAAATGGTTGTCTGTAAAGTCGGTTTACGGACGATAGTTTAACGTGACAACGTCATAAGAAAACATTGGTGAAATGAAATCTACAATTTTTTATTGATATATTTTATTCGCACTCATTAATTCAAGGATTAATTACCTTTATTGCCGTTGTGTGCTGCCGCTGTCTCTTTTCTACTCAGACGCATCGACCAATCGAGTGGAAGAGAGATAGATGCGGCACAATCCGAACGGTAGGCCGATCGTGCCTCTCTATCGCTTATCCGCGCTCTCGCTCGCACGCTTGCCTTCAGCGTAACGCGACAAACGGGACAATGAGTCATGTTTTTCGTGCGTGCAGCGGGCGTTCATCGATTTATAAGACGTTTTCACGTCAAAAAATGAACAATCAAATGTCAGTGATAGTAAATTATTTTCAGAAAATGTGTACTTTTATGTATCATTTATCTGTGACCATTTGTATTATTATATTGGTTTTCTCATAATTTCAAAACAGCTTATTCAGAAATGTTCGACTGATGAGTTTGATGATCGATGAGTTTAAAAAATACATATTTTTATTCAAAGCGTTCATGTATTTGGTAGGTATGTAGAATAGTTAAATTTGAATTTCCACAATTAATTTTATTTTGGAATAAAACTATATTATTTAATTCAATTATATAATGTTTATAAGTTCACAGAAAGTTAAATTTAAATTGTAATATCCAAATCTTCCAAGTTTCAATTTACTGTGAGGTTCACTAAAAGCAACATCCAATATATTGTTCTTAAACACAGGTTCCCAAAGTGGAGGATCCCAGGGGGCCTATAAGGAGCTGAGAGGGGGGCCTGGAGGGCCCAGGGGTAGTACGGGAGCCCTGAGAAGCAAAAATGGGGCCATAATTGAAATTTCCAGGGGGGACATGTGAAATTTTGTGTCTAAAGGGGGGGCCATGGGTCAAATAAGCTTGAGAACCTATGCTCTAAAAGAATATGGGTAGGTACCTACAATAATTTTGCTTCGTCTAGAAAAAAAAGTTAAAAAATATCAACAACTCATTCAAGCCGTTATCATTACGTCTCACTAGCCGCATAAACTTGAATAAAGAAAATTAATTTATTAATCAACCTCTTCGTTGGTTTTAGGTTTACAATTAAAATTTTCAATATTTGATATTTATAAAACAAAATAGTGTTTATTATAAATTTAATATTGCTTTATTATTGATGTTACTTATTTATGTCAGTCATTGTGACTTAATGTTGGCAAGAAGAACTTACACAGGCGATTAAAATCAACTTACAATTAAAATACTATAACTATGTAGGTACCTACTATCCAAATATTAATTTATTTTGTAATGGTAGCCTCTGGTCAAAATTTTGTTTAGAAGTATAGATAATAATGAAAGACAACTGTCACAGCTTAGTAATACTAGTATTGACTAGTATCTTGTCTATGTCAGTAAACTTTAACAACTGTCAAGTTGAAATATCAAACATAACCACGTTTCCAAACATTAAAATAAATTTGTGAAAACATGCCATTCAAATCACAAACGTTTTATGAGCTCAATTTATCTGTAAAATTTGATGTCTCAAAATTAGAAATTTTGAGTCGATGTGAGTATCATGTTACACAATTCACTATTTATATGTACCGGTGATAAGTCTTTTCTTTATACTTATATCTGTAGAGTGTAAGAATGAGGGAGAGTTTTCCGAAACTACTTCTCATTCATGTATAATATATAACAAATATGTCTAACTAACCCGAGTATATAACTTCACAGCTCTACTCAGGCGAAATCAGAATATTCAATTTCAGTTGGACTACCCTAAAAAGTCTTAACATACAAATATTTTACATCTTCAACCACAAATCCAAAACAATGCAATGCCTAATTTTCATTTGTAAACATTGAACCTTAGGGCTTGTACTTCTCTTTCCAACTGGATTTTGGACTTGGACTCCCCGAATTTTTTAACACACCCACTGCCGAAAACTTTATTTTTCACTATGTATATATATATCAGGAGGTAATTTTCAAAACAACTTTTTTTGGTCAACTCCAAAATATTTTTTTTTAACTGCCAATTTTAAATTAAACTTTTTGAGACCTTTTTTATTCACATGGAAACGTTTACATTATTACACATTATCTGTAATTCTTTAGTTTAAAACGTATTTTACAAATATTGCTAGTAAACACAAACTTATGAGTAAAAAGTAATGCAAGTATCTCACTTTCTCAAAAAATGGATTTGACCAAATTTTAAATTTACTTCCTGATATATTGTACTTGGCTTGTCTATCCATTGCAATTTCCGCTCCATTTAATAGTTGAACATTGATTCTTCATGCCTTCAGCATTCAGCACTGAATTATTCTCCATCTTGGGGCACTATGGTGCATCATCAATATACGCAGTGAATGTGTTGAGTGAAAAATGTCTCATGAATGCTCGAATTTTTTGGTAATATCACTTTTTTTGATTGATTCAACATAGCCGATCAATTTTATAAAATTATGAAAAATCATATTGAAGAATTAACAGATCTGTAAATTCTTATCATTTCTTTAACCTCTAGAGGAGTAAGTTATTACGAAAAAGTTGTGCTTTGTGGAGTGAGATCTTTTTGATTTTTTTTTATTAATTTACTACGGCAAAAGTATATTTATCAACATTAAAAACATTGGGTGTTAACAAAAAATAAATAACAATTAAATTATATGTCATCAGTGGAAAATGCTCGCAAAAGAGCGAAACTGATCATGATCTTTAGAAAATATAATATGTGAAAGTAGTAAAAAAATGTGTTTTTTTTTAAATTTAAATAAGAAAAATCATAGGACCTGTATTTCTGGAATTGGTTCCACAAGTATGATAGTTATGGTAGTTTTTTTGCTCACAATCAATTTTTCAACCGCATAACAGGTGAATTACAAATTTTCAATTGAAAAGATTGTCATTTTTTTTTTTTTTCAGTGGGATATAAGACGGTTGCTTTAAACCGAATTATTGATGAATCTATTTTTGAATCAAAAAAGAAGACTAAAAAAGGTGAACCTCGGGACAATATAGATGTGGTGCCACCTCCTCTTTTAATTGAAGAGGTAATTTTTTAATCATATTTGAATCGTTAAATTCATAGTATTGTAATTTAAAATTATCAAGAACATGAAAATAGGCCTTGTAATATATTTCAGTATTATTTAAAAAAAAATAAGAAAAAAACAGTACTGTCTTTTCTGACAAGATGTTACTTAATCAGGTACATTCTATCTGGGACATTTCAAAATTCTGATAACCTTGAACGACAAGACAATGTTCTCTCCTAAAAAGTACTTATGATTAAAAGCACACTTTCAAAATAAGTTTTAATAATCCTTTTGCAATTGTTTGTGTAGTATGCAAATTTTTACCAACAAGATGAAAAAAAAATACTGACATTGGTATTTTTTGGAGAAAATGTGTAAAAGAAGTTAGAGTTATATTTTTTCATCCATCGTTTTTATTATTTCAGGACCAAAAAAGTGATTTGAAAATTCTCCATAGGCTTACAATTGAATTTTCAGAACTGAGTGTATGTTTGAAAATGGTATGATTACTTTCAATTCTTTTTGGGTTTTAATTCATATTTCAATTTTTTTATTTTTTATTACTGTAAATAAAATGCATACATCCTTATTCAATAGACAAAAATGAACTCATCAACATAATAATATATTTTGTAAAATAGACGTACGACTGTTTTAAAAAATTTCAGAATCAATCCGAGAACATAAAAAAATATGATCTTCTCTCTGTGATACCTACATCAAACACAGCTTATAATCATGCCTGCACAACAATGGATGTGGATATTATTTCATTTACTCCAGAAAACAGATGCAATGTAAAAATGAATAGAAAACTATACAGGCAAGCTGTCGATAGGGGTGTATTTTTTGAGATCATGTATGCGCCGGCATTGAAGAATTCAAATTGTAGGAAAAATGTCATTCACAAGGCTCACTTGTACCACACTATTGGAAAATCAGCTAATATTTTGATAACAAGCGGAGCAGAAACTGAATTCCAAGTTCGAGGACCATATGACATTATCAATTTGTATCCTTTTATATTCAATTTCTCAAGTTTTTTCGATGCCCACTCTGTAGAAAAAATTACAATTTATAACTATTTTACATAATAGAAGATAATGATGAGGCAATGCTGTATTCGTTAACTTTGCAAAGAGTATGCTATATCCCAATTCGATACTGTTGAACTTTCGAAGCCTTGAGATTTTTCATTCTTTAAGTTCCATAGAGTCGATTTATCAGTGCAAAATACACAATTATGTGTCATATAACTTTAAAATAAAATATAACAAATCTGTGTTATTGTTCTTATATAATACATTCAAATTGGTTCCATAAGTGAAATTATGAACTATTGATTTTCACTTTTTCTTCTGCTTATTCAGAGTTGACAGAGCAATATTGCTGTTTCAAAACTGCAAGTTATGCATGGTACATCTATGACATTGAATGCATATACTGATATATAATAATATACGGATGGCTATTTTCAGTTTTGAATTATAATTGCTAAGATATGTCTGCATTGAATATAGAAAAATTATTGAACTTAACTTGACTGAATTCAGAGGACTTATTTTAGGTTTGAGTGAACAGCAATGTAAAAATTCTATAATAGAGAATGCACGGAGAGTAGTTCTGAGAGCAGGTAAAGTATTAAATTTGTGTAGTTTTTTTTATCAGTATAAATTTGTAAAATCTGCATGATAAATTATTCTATATGGGCACAATATAGATGATTTTGGGTCAATGGTTTTCCTTAAAAATTCATTAAAATACAAATGCAGTTAGATATTTAAACAAGAGTGAGTAATTATTATTTTTTCAACAACATTTTGCCCAAATTCCTTTCTTCCCTTTATTTTTAATAATTAAAACAGTATCTTTGTTTCATTCTGAAAGGTGCACGAAAAATGGGAAAAGCTGCAGTGTTTGTTTCACACAAAACTGATGAAGATCATTTATCCCTGAAAAATACTGAAAAAATCGTCAATAATGAAGAATGTTCAGATCCTAAACAAATGAAAATGGACACTGTGTAAATAAATCACACCTTAAATATGCACAAACATAATTTATTTTTTAAGTGGTTACATCTATTACAGTTTTTCTAGCACAATTCATAGTACTGTTCATTTGTACCTTTTATAATAAATCGCTCATTTACAAAGCGAACACTGCAAGTCAACAATATTTGAAAAAATATATGTCTTCAATTTTGGAGGGAATTTAATAAAAGCGATTGAAAAAATATTATTCATGAGCGCCGAATGTTGTCATGTTTTAAGTTATTTCACATATTGAGTGTTAAATACTGCGAGTGCTTAAGTATAAATAATTATAAAAGCGAAACAATTGGATATTTAAAAACATTATGAATCTTTAGTAAATTTATTAGGAATAACATAAATGTGCACTATGTTGGACAATGACAGATTTCAAGTGAATACTGTGTGATTTCTACAATAAAATTCCAGTTCACTAAATATAGTATGCTATCAACAAATACGGCATTAAGGAATCTAAGTTTCCATTTATATTTAGTAAATAAAATTTAAATACATAGGAATGACTGCAAAATTTGTTACATTCTTTAAATGGTATTTTTTGTTGGTTTATAAAAATTTTAGCATTAAATGATGCACAAAAATATCTTATATTGTATTTTATTTATTTTTTCCATCTAGCATCAAATATATATTCATAAATAACAGAAGTTAACCAGGTCTCTAAAAACAGTCCTCTCTCCTGCTACTGTGAAGTCCAAAATATAAACCACATGTCATTTAACCTTCGCTGCACGGTGATATGTATTTACTACAACTCGACTCTAATAATGAGAATATTTCTATTAAATATAATAGATACTGATCTGAGAATTTTTGTATTCCTCAGTAATGTTATTACGTATTAAATAAAATTACAGTTATGTATGGTTATTCATTTGCAGCGATGGAAATAAATAATTAGTGGAAGAATCGGGCAAAGAATCACCCATACACACAAACATATTCCAATTTATGCGCGTGTGTAAGCGCGAGTGCGAGCGTACTCTTGCAGGTGTTCAGCTCCGGCGCGAAAGCGCATGCGTAGAAGTGATCGACTTCGAACTAGCCATTCATTTCGTCATTACGAATTCGACTGCCGACGGGTGAAGACGTCGGAGCGGCAGCTAATTGCGATGTTTTTTTCTTCTTTTCAGACACTTAGATTACAAAAATTGTTATATTTCAACTTCAACCATAGTCAATCAAAGCAATGTCTAGAAATATTCACATTTTTCCGGTTTTTAAATAACTTTTTCATATGGTGTAGTAAATACATATCACCGGAGCTCGCGGAAGTTTTTAGCACAGTATGGGGAGGGTTAATACAATCACATGGATTACAGCACAATTTATTTTTTGAATTTTAATTTTTAGTAGGATTTATTAATCACACAGGTTTCTGCGAACCAGGGAAAAAGGTGGAAAATCATTTATTGAAAGACCATTATAATAAGCCTTTACCCTGCAGAAATTTATATCATGAATATTTATAATCGGTCAATTATTATTGGTAGTAAGAATGTTGACTCTTGAATAGTTCGCTCCTTCATGTTTGAAAGCAGTTGATGAAGTGGTGGGCATCTACAGAGGCCCAGCAGAGAACAGGCTTGATTTATTTGGTCATCATATAATGCCCACTGAGGTAAAAGAGTTTATACGTTAATATATTTTTGATTAAATGTCGTCGCAGCCTTATAAAACATTACTAATTTTGCATCATAAAGCTACGAAATCCATTAAACTCAAGGTTTCATTATTTCAACATGTGTGCAATTTTATTCAGCCCTCAAACATACATTAAGAAGCGTAGATTAAATATGTTTCATTACAATCAGTCATATGCCTACTAAATATGTATGAATTAAAAAAACATTGACCCATCAGAGTTACATTAAGGTTTAAGCGTCGAGAATGTGTGAATATTATTTATAAATGCTGTTTTTCAGAAGTGGCTTTTGTGAAAATCCTCCAATAATTTTAGTAGTTTATGTAGAAGAGATTAAAGACTCTATCAACTTTAAAGGTGTTAAAGTTCACTTCCCGGTGGAAAGGCATAATTTTAAATAAATAAAGTACGTTTTTTTTATACTAAATCGTCAGTTGATAATGCTTTTGATAAGAGAAACTGGTCCTGATCTTTATCAAATTATATGTGGAAGTAGGAAGTGTTTTTTTTATTTAAATTTCTTTCTTCTGTTGACTTCAATATTTGTCACAACTCAGATTCATTCATCGAAAGCAGGGATTGGCTACCTATCTAATTGAAGAGAGTGATTCTTCCATATAATTTAGTTTGTGAATATTATGTTTGTAGTAATATGTTTATTTCATATGAGATAAGATTTGAATAATTATCATGTGGTAATTTATCAAAGATGTATTAAAATTATCATACATGATAAAAGAAATTGATTTTGTTCGTAACCTTTTGGATCCCAGACCATATTATATTGGAAAGTGCCATCAAAAAATACCAAATCATTTTTTCGCAAAAAACGGTAGTCTTTATTCTATTATTTATCTCAGCTAATATTATTAACTTATCAGTGTTATTTTTTTGTAATGTCATTTTATGATGTATAGTGTAAGAAGTTAAAAAAAACAAATGCTGTTAAAATGCATTAAAAACACTAGGGCATATAGATCGTCCCTGTGGGATTAAAAGGGTTAATACATGTTTTCAATAAAGAGTTACTTCAATGATTGATATCTGGCTGACCAATCATAGAAATATTTTCATGCAGTTGTATATTGTTCATATTATACAACCAAAAATAATATTTTAGTTTGTAGCTCACTGATAGTGGGCAAATCAATGATTTCATGAGTTATAATTGGATAGGATGGCGGAATTTATTTAAATATCAATAAAACATGCGGAGAAGACTGGCAGTACATAATCAAGTAAAAAATTTAAGAAAAAAACAAAACAATTGGACATCTTATTCCCATAGATTTATAATATAATATATCAGTTACAATAATTATTTAACTTATAACTACATAATGATAAAAATTTACAATAAATTGATGTACACAATAATATAATATAAAAAATTTCATGCAATAAAATAAATGAATTTATAAGGTTTTATCACATTTTCTAAATAAATTTCCATTTCATATCGGATGACCTAGGAGAAAATAAAAGGGATGGCTTGTCTCAACTGTGAAGTAATTATTTTGGGTAACTGAATCTCTCAATAATTAATTATGTTTGATTAACTTTATTTTATTAAAAATAAAAATCTTGTAATTTACAGCTAAAATTCGCAAAGAGAATTATTACGAAGCATGTGCATTACTAAGATTTATGTAGTCTTAGAATATTGTATAACCATAATATTTGTATGCTTAACTAGTATCATTTAATTTCTGAGAGGATCGGCTTGTTCATTATCTGTACTTGTATGCAATTGTTTGCTATCAATACAACAGTCACATTTCGATAAAATTATGATAATTCATTTTTAAACTAAGCATCAATTACGAGATATTTAAAGAGTTTCAAAACAAAGCGTTAAACAAAAAATACATATGAAATAAGCTGGGAGAGTACAAGACACGGGATGGCAAACTATCAAAAAATCAAATAACCGATAAAATTATTATGAAATGTCTTTTTATTCAACCTCTACTAAAACTAAAATCAATAATAGTTCGATCTTATTTAATGTAAAAAAATCTAATAAAGACTTTTATTTACCTATGAATGATAACTGAATGAAAAAGAGTAATATTGGAAGCAAACAACAGTACATTTGGAACAATAATAAATGATTAGCAACAAGACAGCAAACTTTGTTGAACGCAACACTATATTTAATGATGCACGTATATAGTGGATGGTAAACTAAAATAGTAACAGTTTGCGCATGCACCCATGCATAGTGCAATGTGTTTAAGGTACAATTACACCTGAGCATAAGCATATACATATTATATATACCAATAATAGTTTGTTTGATTTGAAGCAATTCTGCAGTCTAGTATTTACATAATAGCCGAGCAGAACCCATTCCATCTATGTGAAGCAATCAAACATGAGTCATAGACCGACCTGTGTATCACAAAAAACTGTATTAAGAGTACAGACAAATGCGTATAAACTATGCATAGACGTTCTAACAATGTGCCTATCAACAACATTATATGAATGTCTATGTCCATAACAATTGGACATACATATATTGTATCCCTACTTAGAATTGAGTGTAATTATACCATTCCTGATCCAAGCAGTAAATAAAATCAAACAAAAGGCTGGTTGAAGTAATCCGATACTGATAAGATTTGTTATGGATTAAAGAGGTATAAAACTGTGAAGCACTATGTCCACACTTTTTATTCAACTATGTTTTTCAATGGCCTTCCCTGAAACAATATTGGAATCGATGAAAAATCAATTTAGAACATTTTTATTCATGAAAAAGTTCCTTTCTTAAAAATCATTAGTTATAAAAAAGGTGCATAAACTTTATATATAAATAGTATTCACTCTACAGACTTGTATTAAAGAGGATTAAATATCTTTGTTGTTTAAAAGATATTTTTGGAAAGATTTAAGCTTAACATACATCAAAATAAAATTAAACAGTACAATATCAACAAAGCATTTTGAATAAGAAATCAATCAAACTGAGAAGTGATCCAACTGGTTTTATATTTTTGTCTAATGATTTATTGTTATGATAAGCTCGTAATATTTTTTTGTGAATAGTAGATAATTAATATTTCAAAAAGGTAATCGTAGTTTTGATCAGCATAAAATATGCTTTACAGAAAAGCAGTCTTCCAACAGAATTGTCATTTATTATATCTTCTTTCTTTTCAGATCTTTTCATACAGTTCACAAATTTAGTAAAAATCAAGAGAACACTCAGAAATTACCCATTGTCTATGAATTCACATACCAATTTTTGTATTACCTGTCAACAAAAAATGACAAAGAAGAAAAAAGTACAAATAGAAAAAGAAAAATTAAGAATCTAAAATATGAACTTCAGTATTGGTACTTAAGTTTCACAATACCTAATTTCTTTCATTCGTCAACTATAAACTGTTGAATTTTTGCATAAAAAGTAGCCTTTACTGTAAAATAAGCACGCACATAAAATCATGAAGGTGTTTTCATGAGACTCGTGGAATGTATCTTTCGCGCTATGATTCAAGAGACAGACCCTTTCAGTTGATAGTTGGTTAGCAGGAGCAATTATCTTTAGGGGCTGGCTGATCACTCAAAGGCCTGCCTGGTTGTGCGGGTTTATGCTGAACACCTGATTCAGCAGCGTTAAGATCGAGACGACCGTCTTGAATGCTTTGGAAAATTTTCTTTGCAGTTTCGAGGAAGGCTTCTTCTACATTTTCCCCCCTAAGAAACAGTTAATAAAAATTGTTATCAAGTAATAATAGGAGAAGAATTTTTGGTAAACAGAACAGCCGCTTATATAATCAATCTTTCCTTTTGTACCAAAATGACACTACATGTTTCAATAAATCAGTTCAAAAATCAATTCATGAAACTGTGTGTAATGGGATTTAAAAATAGGTTGATTGGAGCATTTGATTGATATCACTAAACATCGTTTAGTATTTTACATGGAGTTATTCTTAGCTGACAGATTATAAATTGAATGCTTAGTGCCTTTGTTTATCATATAAAGCTAATTATCAATAAAATATAATGAATTATTGAGAAAGCTTTTCCCGCTTAAGTGAGATGCGATTTTCAACCAAATCCATCTCAGTGTAAAAAGTGAGTTATTTTACACATAAGGTCGCACAACTAGTATGGAAAATAAGCCTCTGATTAAAGATGTCTCTGAAGTATATTCATGCACTTACGTTTTAGCACTGGCTTCGACAAACATCAGACCATTGTCATCTGCGAATTGTTTAGCTTCTTCGTAGGTCACGTCTCGTTGTCCTTCTAAATCTGATTTATTACCAATAAGGAATATGACAGTACTGGGATTTGTAAGATTACGTGTGTCTGTCAACCAGCTGCTCAAATGATTGTAAGTGGATCTAAATAGAAAAACGAAGTTATTGAGCTATTTCAATTAACAGTATTTATTGTTGATAAATTTATCCATTGTATAACATCTTTGATCTTGCACTTGTTATGTAACTATAGGTGGGACATTTCATTAGGGGGCGAAGAGGAATAAGTTTATAATGATATCCGTTGGATAAAAATGTAGGAATTCTTGAACTGCTTTTTTATTAACTTGCTAATTAATACCCAATACATTTCTAAACAAAATCAGTACATTAAGTTTCTATAAATAGATTCTAAAATTGCAAGGGTGTAACCTGGATTAGGGTATGTAAAATCATCAGCCAAGACTCATTTAAACCATTACTGCAGTGTGATTGCAGTGTGATTGACATGCTTATTGCACACAATACGTTGATGTGGGCGGTGGTTCTAAGATTTAGTCAAGAATACTAATATCATGGTGTATATAGTTGCTCATTTATTCAAATATAAACACTTTAAGCTGGGAAATACAGGTCACATTTAGTTACGCAAAAAGTGGAATAAAGTAGCCATTAAATTTGCTGAATTCATCTAAAATAATTATCTCAGATAAGTCAATCGATATGAAATTATAAATACCGTCGAGTAATATCGTAGACCATGAGAGCACCAGCAGCGCCACGGTAGTATGAACGGGTTACAGCCCTAAATCTTTCCTGGCCAGCTGTGTCCCAAATCTGTAATTTAATTTTTTGTCCTGATACTTCAATAATGCGTGTGCCGAATTCCACACCAATGGTGTGGGGACAATCAGCCATAACTAGAAAAAAAATCACATTAAATAATTATTGTTTTGAAAAAAATTGTAAATGCAAGTTGAAGTATTTAGAAATAGGCTTACATTTTTTTTCCGTGAATTGGTGTAATAAGCATGACTTTCCAACGCCCATGTCCCCGATAATTATGTATTTGAAGATGTAAGAATAGTTATATGGCCCAGCTGACATCTTGCTGGCTGCTGTAAACAGATTGTTTTGTTGAAATATATATAATGCAAAAATCCCAACTAGTATTATTTTCTTTTCAAAATATTCTCCTCTTCCAATGGATTCATAATAGATTTTATTTCAACAAAGAATTTTTTCTACGAGAACTGCTTGTTACTCCTTTACTCTTCCCCTTAGCCTCTTTTTCCAGAGTAAGGATCGAAAGATATGGCTCGGATAGGACTAGTGGTTGGGTTATCGTTCTCACTACACAAAGAGTGATAGCGAATTTTAGACAACACAGACATCCATATTGGGATTCGAGCTTGTGAGCACTTCAACTGAAGCCAACGACGTAGACCATTTCACTACAGACCCTATATTTGGTATACCATATTTGCTATTAACAATATAACAAACACGCAAAGTATATTAGTTCAAGGATTTTGTCAAAAATCCAATGTCAATAAAATAAGAAAACGATAGAAATTTACAATATTGTATATCAGTGTTCTATATAAGTATAAATATGATAAACAAACAACAATTACTCACATTTTATTAACTAGAATAAGATTATTAATAAAGATACAGTGAGAATAAAAGGATAATATTTTCAGTAAATATCCAGGCACATCGGAATGTCAATCTCCCGATGTAAGGTATTACTATGCAGTTTGGAGATAAACGGCATAGGTCCTTCAATTTAATTTCGACTGAAATTTTTCACCGTTGGAAAATTTGACAATATACCCTTTTGTAGACTTTTGACGAGACGTAGAAAAATCACAAAATATCAGAACAATAAAATAATGACAACTGACGTTCCAGGTGTGGACACCGTTATTGAGTCATATTTGTAGAATTTTTCTATTCTATGAATACTCAAACATTCGTTTTACTTGAGAACATAATTTGAAAATCATTTTTCTTTGAGTTATTAAAATTAACACAACTTTTTTTTGTGCTTGAAAAAGTATACAAGAGATTTATTTATTGAAAATAATACTAAATTTGATTTGATTTTTAATCATAGACAATATTTTATGCAGTTTATCTTATGAATATCGTATATCTATGATATCGTACCATTATGTATTAGATCTATTTTGACTTATATTTATTTTGACAGAATTAAGTATTTATAACCTAAATATTTCCTTTGATATTCTCATGGAATCATCTTTTTATAAAAAAGCTGCTGAATATTGGTCTAAAGTTCCAGCTACTCTTGAAGGAGTACTTGGCGGCTTTGGATTTATATCTAAAATAGATATAAATGGCTCTAAGAAATTTTTGGATGAATTATTGGCATTGGAAAAAGCACCGAATACATCTCATGCACTGGATTGCGGAGCCGGTATCGGTCGTATAACTAAATATTTGTTGATTGAAATCTTTGATAAAGTAGATCTGGTAGAACAAAACTCAAAATTCCTCGAAGTTGCTGAAACTTTGATTGATGAGAAGAACAAACTTGGCCAGTTATATGCCATCGGTTTGCAAAGCTTTCAGCCAACAAATACATACGACGTCGTGTGGTGTCAGTGGGTTTTAGGGCATCTCAAGGACAGCGATCTGGTTGACTTCTTCTTGACATGCAAGTATGAAACTGATCTCATTGTTGATTTCCTGCGTTAGCCCAATATCTATAACATATTCATCACCAACTCAATGAAAAAGTCTTTCTCTTCTATTGTCATGTATTAAAGATATATTTGCCAGTTGTTATATGAATAGCCATTGAAAGCATGACCATTTATATTTAGTCTTGAGTCAACGTGCAATATAATAATATACCTTTTGAAGGGTTTGGTGGTCGCTACTCCTTGATATGTGGAATAACAAATTGAATTTCATATACATAATCTCAGTTTTGATATAATGAAATATTTATACAGTAATTAATACATTTATCTGCTTATTACAGAAAATCATTGAACGAGAATGGCATGATCATCGTGAAAGAAAATGTTACATCATCGGAAATTCTTGAAAAAGATGAAACCGACTCGTCGGTCACTCGTCCTCTAAAACATTTATTGTCCATATTCAAAAAGTCGAAGTTGACTATAATTAAAGAACACAAGCAAAAAGACTTCCCTAAGGGAATATATCCTGTTTATATGTTTGCTCTTCGACCATATATCAAAGGCAAGAATGAAAATAGTGCAACTGATTCTAAATGTCGCCCCAAACTAAAAGTTGAACACAATTCAAGTGACTTGATTGGCGAACGATTACATAATTGTACATTGATAAAGGATTTTAACTCCCTCAATGTTACAACTAATATGAATACTGAGAAAAGTGTTATATCATGAGCAAGTATTAGAAAATAAAAAAATAAACGATTATAATACAGATGTAAGAGAATAATTATGGAACAAATTAGTGAAATAAAGCATTTGAATTATTTGAAATAATGTATTGTATTGATGTATACTATTTATTATAAAGATATTTATTTAAAAGGGATAAGGTTTTACACATATAAGTAATACAGGCTTCTAATGAATATAGAGCAATCACTGAAAACATGACTAAGTAAGATACTTTATTCAATAAGGAAAGGAAATTTTATAAAATTTGGTGTTCGACGTACCACTTTGTGAATGCTACCATGGATTTGCTGCACTAGATTATAACACTAAATATATGTTATTCACTTACAACAAGGCTGGCTGTGTGTCTCAACTACTTTTATGATTCTCCATGGAAAAAAAACAACACTCACTGATGGAATACTTCTTAGCCTGTTGACTGCTAGCTTCTCATATGTTGACACGCCTGATTGCGGTGTTTTGCATATTGATATTCAAAAATAAATTGAGTTAAATTAACAGTGTTAAAACTATCACAGAAAAGTTTTTTTTATTCAAATAAGTATTCATTATTAGGTCTGATAACCAACCTCCATGAGTGTATTTAACACAATCACTGATTAATTTTTGAAATCTTAGTTGATGGAATATTTTTGTAAATTGGCTCACCAGGGAAGAGTAAATGCTCCATTTTGAGAAAAAGCACAGTCAATAAACAATATTTGCATTCCCCGAATATTATAGAATACTAGCTAACCCGGCAAACGTTGTTCTGCCATGCAAGGCGATAAACGATTCAAATCACCGCATGGGCAATGAATCATGTTTGTGTTAACAATATCGAACAGTAGTTGTTCACAGTAATACACACACACAAAAAGATCAATTGAAATAAATCGTACAAAATTCGACACGCACTTCGTTAATACAAAACAAATGCCGAATGAAATGTCAAAATGACGCACGTGATGAAGTGCACGTAGCGCCATCTGTGATTCAACAACATAAATAAAACGACGGACGTCAGAAATATTGAAAAAATAAGTCCTGATAGGAACATCCTTCACCTAGCGGAATGAAATATACTTTACAACCTTCTCTCACATCTAACCAATATACATAAAAAATTTCATAATAATCGGTCAAGCCGTTTCGAAGGAGTTCGACGACAAAAATTTGTGTTGAGATTTTTTTATATATAGAGATAAATTCAAAAAAACTCATAACTTGAAATGAAAAAGTCTTCCAATGAAATGGTCTATATTTTATAAAAGATATTTAGTACAAATTTCCCAGTGGACATTTTTTTTCTACACATTCTACTTATTGTTCATGAAAATGTACAGGTGTGTGGGTTTAATTTTATTTCAATATTATCACAAAATACTTCAAAAGTATGTCTTTGGGTTACTGCCAAAAGATCTGTAGGGAAACTTGAGCAATTCGGGTGTTTTACTTGTGCGTTTTTTTACAGTTAAGTATTCAAAGAAGACATTAAAAGGTATTTTTCACCAGAAAGAATTGTTAAAGATATAAGGACAACATAGATGTCAAGAACTGACCGTGTGCAGTCCCCATTTCTGTGATGGTGTCAAACTTAACATAGTAGAACAGGTTTTGGTTGTTTACCAATCTTTGGCAGACACCTAATAATAAACATAAGAATTGGTCCCATATGGAATAACATACATATTATTTACTATCGAAAGACATCTGAGTTTAGGGCTGAGGAGTCTTGCGCAAATAGTTGAGACCAGAAGGAAGAACAACAGTAGTAATTCCGCGTGGGAAGAGGCCGTTTATTTCATTGGCAGGAACAGTAGGCAGTACCATACAATCTTCACCTCTCTAAAACAAAAAGAGGGTTATGTACCTCATTGGAATAAAATCATAATTCATGTCCAAAATATGATATCATATTTGGTATATACAATGAAAACAGTTTTCTATAATATTCGGTAATAAAAATAATAGTAAGTAATTGCTCAATCTATTAAAATCATGATAAGGCTTGATTCAAGATAGATATTATCTAATCCAGCACTTTCCAATTTTAAGCTTATACAAATAGGCTCGAAGAATTAAAAAAAAATATATGCACATTTAATATTTACAGGGTTCGGTTATATCTAGGGGGGGGAGGGGGTCAGATATGATGTTGACAATAGGTATTGAAGAAAATTTTCTATTATGCCAAAGTTTAAAAACTCAAACCATTTGAGAACCTTAAATGTATCTATGGTTTTGTGAGTATACACAGCATAAGTTGGCGCACACGTTGAGGGAGTATAGTGATGATGCCAGAATATTTTAGGGGTTTCGTCTTTTATATAGAAGGGTACCGTAATGAAATATAATTGGGAAATGCGGATTTAGTCTAGTGTTCAGTTGATAAATTGGTTTAACATCTTCATTTCTAAAAAACATACCTGCCAATCCACTGGTGTCGCCACTTTATTTTTATCTGTCAGTTGCATCGCATCTATAGTCCGGAGGATTTCACTGAAAATTTTAAAGTTTACTTTGATATCCTTATAAATGGTACACATACAATTTGATGCTAGTCATATGACTGTTGCGACAAAGTGCCTATTTACAACTAAGAATCTTTTTTGAAAATATCAAAACCTTGTCTTGCACAGCAAACAGGAGTGCACATTGTGTGGTGTCTTCTGTCTGCCGATTAAATGTGTATCTAACCCTTAATGTAATTAGAGTTATACATCGGGGTACGGTGATGTTTCTAGAGTACTATTTATGCATTATTTTCCCATAAAAGAATATGGTGGGAAAAGTAGTCAATCAAGTTTTAGTTTTGAATTGTAGTTCTTTTTGCATCATTGCTACTTGTTCACATTTTAAATATAGAAATTAAATAGTAAAAAGGAGTGATCAATTGAGACTAATCATCTTGGAGCCAGACTTTTTGGGATTACTTGAAATGTTATTATTGAAAAATTACCAGAAATGCTGTGATTCTAACATATATAATGAAAAGTAAAAATGTTTTTTTTTTAAGAATAGATTGTACCATTATTGATGACAATATCTGTCTCAATGCAGGTGCTCACTGTCATCAAAGGTGGTGCAAAAATAAAGATAAATATTAAAAATATTCACGTAATATTTCAGCATAGAAAATGAATATTTTTCCATCATGTGATGCCACCCGTAACTCATATTTGAGTATAAAAATCCCCAGACTTTTAGTAAAGTGATCTTATCTTTGGCTTTGGTTATAGTGCTCACATACTGAAGTCCATGATTGGACAGTTTCATTAATTATATTTTAAATCGATTTATGGATTGGTGCTTGAAGACATGGATGTCTGTGATGTCTTATATTTCCTCCCACAAATTCAATCATAAAATGAGGCATAGTAAATTTTAATTAGCCACCAGTCCTACCTTCCCTCTATCTTTCTATCCTTATTCTCTCCACAAGATGTTTTTACATTTGTAAGAAATATTATAAGCACCTGAAGAAATACCCTACAGACCGTATCAAATATATTTTTCAATAATGGCGTTCGATCTATGAGATCTGGCAATTCTCAACCGATTACCAAAAGCCATTTTGGCAACCAACGGGTTAAAAAAGGCATTCATATTAACATTAGTAATATTTTAAACATACTCAAAGTTACGTCCTGTTGTAGCAGGGTATAGAATAGACAGCCTGAATTTCTTATTGGGGTCGATAATAAAGACGGCTCTTGCTGTTAGAGGTATTCCTTGAGAATCTTTCTCGTCTTCATCCAGCATTCCTAGGAAAACCGCGAGCTTCCTATCGCTTCCATCAATTATGGGATAAGGAAAGCCTTCACTGTTTTCACCTGTAATTAGTAAGTGCTCTGTTTTAAAAAAAAACATCTATATCGATAGATATAGATAGGTTGAAAATCATCATTACATGTATAATATGAAAAATTTGGTTGTTTAATCTTCAATTTAATACACATAAATAGGAAAGTTTCAAACTTGAGAAAACTAAACTTTTTTAGTCGGAATCGTTTTTTTGGTCAATGTTGGAGTCGGAGTAGTATTTTTTTAACAACTCCAAGGCCCTGGTAAAAATTGACGAACATTAGCGAAAAATTTTACACAGAAATAGATTCATAATCTTGTTACCCGCGTAAGCTTTGATGTCATTGATCCACTGCAAATGAGATTTGACTGAATCGCAAGATAAAGCAAGCGGTTTCACATCACGCTTTTGGAATTCTGGCATCAGGTTAACTACACGAGCTAGTTCCGTAGTGCAGACAGGAGTAAAATCTGCAGGATGTGAAAATAAGATTCCCCATCTGAAATTTTTTGTAAAATCTGTTTATCTTGGTGAAATGACATAATAAGCTTTAAAATATCCACCATTTAACGGCTTTGAAAATTGGACGTTATGAACCTAAAAATTATTTCAATGATGAAATTTGTGTAAGAATCCTAATATTCAATGTGTAAAATAAAAAAAACACAATGAAGTTCTGATTAAAACTTATATCGGCAATGTTTTTACAGGAGAGAAAAAACATTGTTTAGAAGATGGAATAATAGAATTTATTTAATAATATACATGCTTTACTATGAATACATTATCAACTGATGAAAACAACAGTACACACGAGGAAGCAGTACCATATAATGTAGTTTATTTATTTTAAATAATGCTTTTCCACCAAGAAGTGACAACTATCACCTTAAAAGTGATCAGTTAATTCATGTGTTTGAAGTTATTTTGAAAAAGTGTATATTATAGAACAGTAAACTTAGTTAACTAAAGTGAAACTAAGTTTTCAATGCAATGAAAGTAATAATTATAGGGTAAGCAGATTCACTATTCTGTTGGAAACCAACAGGATTAGATGAAAAAAACCAATGTATTTAAATTATTCAAAAGTTTATTGTACACCAGGGGCGTCGTGTATCCACATTTCATTATGTTTTTTTAAAATCTCTGTCGACAATAATTTATTTGAATTTTTATATTTTGAGAAGGAAATCACTCAAATATTAAAAAATATACATACTCTCGCCTAGTACGCATGAGGTATTAAGCTATCGAATATATACGTGCTCATGATCATATGATGTGCGCACTAAATTGCAGCAATTAAATGCCTTAGTTTAAGCAGACATCTATGTTTGTATCGACATAAATAATTAAGTTAAATATACACTGACACATAGGCAAAGTGTATTACGAGATATTTTATTACGAGTATCCGACGGCACAATACAGTTTGAAGGTATTTAAAAAGCTTTTAACTAACGATTCTCCTAGCCAGTCGTGAAATTTAATCTCTCCGATCGTGCTGACAGCAGTGAAATCTGGAAATGTATTCCCCAATGTTAACATTTCAGAACTTCGTGTAGAACTTTGATTTAGGTTAGATAACTGTCAGGCCCAAGAAATGTGTTAGACCTAATCAATCAATCTGAAAACAATAATATGTAGTACAATGTACTTATTTCCCAAAACTTGTACCGCCGTAAAAGTTTGCGAGCGGTGATCTTCGAAATACGCCTTAAAATTAATCTTTATAAATTTTCAAAAACATAACAAAATATAACAATTACAGTTCTCTATAAAAATTAGGCTTCAAAATGAATTATGTTTACCGTCGGCAAGTAATATTTATGTAGTGCGACGACACTGTTTACTCGAAAAAAATGGACCAGTACCAGAATGCCTGTAATAAAGAAACTATTATAAATTAGTAATTTAATCCTAAAATTGGAATGAAATGTTTTGTCAGATTTCCAAAAAAGATTTATTTATATATAATTTTTTACAATGACTATAATATAATATTTACAATGACTATAATATAATAGTATAACTATCTCTCAAATGACAAACCCGAACCAACTAAATGATTGGTCAAAATTTAAACAAACGTGTTTATGTTCGATGGGTGTGCATCTGTACTTTTTGACCCCTTATAAACTTCTCTTTTATTGCATGAAAATTAAAATCAATCATGTTTTTTTTGGTTAATAAGTACCGTAAAACGGGATGAATATAGACTCGTATAGAGTTCGTTTTCTTTTTTTTTTCTACACCTTTTAAAATTTAAAAAATGTGAGAAAAACCAATATTCAAGGGGATAGAAAGTGGGATATGTGCCAACTTTCAAAACTTTGATATTACATATGAGGCATGTGACCGTTTTGCACATCAAAGTATAGAAATCCACCGAATATCACTGTTTTCCTGCCTGTGAACATTTGATTTATAAATAAGTGGGAAGTTATTATGTTTTAAATAAATTAATACATATTGGAAACTACAAAAAATAGGAAACTCACCACATTTGACATTGCATTATTTGGCTACAAAATCTGTAATGAGGTGTCTAATTTCACTGATGGTTCTTGATGAAATTTCAACATCAAATTTGAATCGTTTGAACTTTTCCATGAGTTTTGTCGCTAATGACTCGAGCTTCACCTTTGGCCATCTTCAGGCATTTCAAGCGCAAGAATGAACTTGAACTGACGCGTAGTAAACAGTTATATGTAAAATTAAAAGTTGATCACAAAGTTTAAGTGTTTTAACGTAATCTTTATGAATTAGCGAATGTTTTGATCTCAATGAGTTTCATGAATTGTGAGGGTAAATTATTATTATTAGGTATTTGAAATGTAGTATCGTGAACAGTAATTATTACGAAAAATACAATTGGTTGGTTTTATCCGACCCATTAGTTAACAATTGATAAATTTAAGGCGTTAGAATTCATAATTAATGTTATTTATTTGAATAGGTAAAAAAATGTTGAGTTTGTAAGGTTCAGTTTCTAATTTAAAATTGGCAAACTTAATAGCTTAAAAGCCGAGCCCTATATATTTGTAATATTTTCTGATAAAATAATGTGTGTTAGCCTGTGTTTTTATGTAACAATTTAACCCATTCATATGCATTGAACGAGTAATTTCCAAACAATAAATGATAAGTGAATGTTGAGGTGTCTTTATTTAATCTAAAAGCGGCTTGCATTGTTTGATTTCAAATTCAGGCATTACAAGAATTCAAACTTGTGAAAAACAAGTAGACCCTTTGAAAATTATTTAACTTCCATGTGGGAATTATAGGAGCAAAAACGATTATTTAGTACTTTCGGTGGATTCGGCGGTTACTTTGAGGAAGTTCATTTAAAATTTTATATTTTCAATTTAGTTTTCTTGGCGTTGTGAGTTTCGTTCCAATAACTGATGTCAATGTTGTTAAAAAAACACTTCGTTGTGATGCTCCTTCTTATAATTTTTGGTTCGATGAATTTACGATTTGAAATAAAAGTAGCATTAAAATGATCGTGTGCTAATTTGTGCAATAGAGAATGATTAAAATGCGTGCTTACAATATTGTCAAAGAACAAAAGTTATTAAAAAAACAAGAAGTAAGAATTACATAAATAACGGCTTCCGCGCATTTTTTTTGCTTACTCATTTGATTATTGGTGCACCACCAACATATTTTATATGCATTTTTTTCTGTTTAAATAACGGTAATGTAAGTCTGGGTGTTGTAATAACCCAAAGATAAGTGTAAATACTTAATGGAAATGTGGAATTAAACATAATCAGCCGAAGTCAAAAAATGTTTCCCAAAAGAGAAAATTAATGTATTATTTCGTAATATACAATTCCATTTCATAGTATATAACATTCACATAAATTTGTTGATAATAGAATCTCATTTATTGATTCTGTTAACTTTATACGAGACTCGTGCTTAGTTACCAAATTTGAAATGTTTTGACAGCTAGTATTAAATATGGACATATAGAATATGAGGCATGTGCCAAAACGCACCGAAAAAGCTTTTTCTTGTTCAAAATAGTAAATATTTGCAATAAATGAATTCTTATTTAAAGTAAATGTCTTTTTCGCTAATTTGTCCATAATTAGAAGTGTTACTTTTGGTTTCGTTATTTTTTTAAACAGTTTTTATCGATTATCTCAGAATGTGCTCAGAGTCACATGCGTCATATTTGATGCGCACCGACGATATTCCAATCATTACAATTTGTATTTTTGTCTCTATTTACCTGCCAAGATTCGATTTACCCTCTCCTGTCTCTATTCACGCCGATTCAATGTGATCGAACAAAATTGACTATGTGACGGTAGTGAATATTTGAATAATATTGTCATTGATGTGTAGTAAGACCATAGAAACAAGTTTCCAGCCATTTATATTTGAATTATGTGCCGCATGTATGAAGATACATAGTCGTGAAGGGTAAAAAGTGTCTCAATTCACTCCGTTTTACGGTACTCTAAAATTTTACGTTATTTAAATCAAATAAATTTGTTCATATTATCAAAAGATTAAAAGTAATATTCAGTTAGATATTTTTCTCACATTATTTAAACAAAATAGTGATTTTCGATTGATTTGGCGGTAACTTTATGGTAGTTCATTTTGATATAACATTACAGATACATTTGATTATTCCACGTATTGTGCGACGATTCGTGACACGTGCTTCATCTTTTTCAGAGGCGTCTTCATACTATCTTGCTAAGTTATTTTATATGAAAAAAAACATTGATGAAATGATTGCATACTTTTATGAATAAAATGGAATCATTTTTATTGAATTATCATTATTTTGTATGGATACGAAGAAGGAGTGAAATGAAATCTACAATTTTTTATTGATATATTTTATTCGCACTCATTAATTCAAGGATTAATTACCTTTATTGCCGCAATTGTTGTTGTAATATAAACAATGAAAACCACATTAACATTTCACTTCACTTTATAAACAGATCACGTGTAGGTACTGTAGGTGTATTAGTTGTGTGCTGCCGCTGTCTCTTTTCTACTCAGACGCATCGACCAATCGAGTGGAAGAGTTATAGATGCGGCACAATCCGAACGGTAGGCCGATCGTGCCTCTCTATCGCTTATCCGCGCTCTCGCTCGCACGCTTGCCTTCGGCGTAACGCGACAAACGGGACAATGAGTCATGTTTTTTCGTGCGTGCAGCGGGCGTTCATCGATTTATAAGACGTTGTCACGTCAAAAATGTCTGTTGTGTTGACATTTTTAACCTTTAGAATCACCGTAAATCGAATTTTACATAAATATTATATTTATATGCAAGGCTTTTTTTCCCATTTAACGCGGTGGAACGTCGGTCCGGCACCTATTTTCACCGATTTAAAAATCAATAAGACAAAATTTTACTTAAATGATATAATTTTATTTAGTAAAAAGCTTGGCATGATGTGAGTTCCGGCAAATTTCTTTTCAAAAAAAGCCATTTATATGTATTTTCGTACCTCTTTACATATGTGGACAATGCGTTTTGAAACCACATGCAATAATATAAGTTTGTTTACCGCCGGTCTAAAATAAAATAAAAAATAAGTAGTGCCAATCATATTAAAAGTTGACAAAAATTATTATTTCGAGACAATGCCATTTTTACAACGTAATGTACGCAATAATGATAATTTTGTCATAATAACATTTCATTGCGGTGCAATTTCCTTGGAAATGAATAAGCCACAACGATAATAATTTGTGCCTCATACATCTATCTATTCTTCGTAAGAATAATATGGTAAAAGTATTATACAATTTATCATTCTTTATTTATGCCGTTACCGGCTATAATATCATTGACGAAATACTATTGTCAATTTTGACACTTAAGTTTAATATTTCGCCATAACTCGACTTTTCATAAACTAAACCAAAACTATATATTTTATTCAAGCCAATCAATATGGAGTCAGGACTGGTAAGATAGATTATGCCAAAAAATCACGTTTACTAGTATTCTAGTATACCTAACTTTATGTATTTATTTATTACTACAGTGACACGTCAAATGAACTTTAAACCGGTATTTACTTTCTATTCTTGTTTATGTTGATACCATCAATATCATAGTAATCAATATGCTGAAATGTCACGGTGTGATAACAGGTCTGATGAAGTGTACTTTTCAAATAAATGTATTAAACATTAACTATAATTCCTAACTACAGAATGACTGATTCCAGGTGTTCTATAGCTGACAGTAATTCAGGAATGATGTTGCGAACAATTGGACACTTGAGGAACGAAATTGTGAGTAAGAAACAATCAAACACTTATTATTCAAATAAAGAATATTTGCACAGCTGTTCAGACATATTATAAATGATTTTAATTATTCTTCTTGCGAAATCGATCGGTCACAAGCCAATGCTATTAAAACGACACAGTTCAAAGTTAGTAAAATGAAAATAAAAACTTATTTTTATTCAAATAAATATACTTATTATACCTATTATCATTTTGATGATATTTATTCACAACTATGGATTAGGTTGGTCCATAACTGCCAACAAAAATAATTGTCTGTCATTTATAGGAATGTCCTATACTATTAAATAATGAAAAGAAAATTATGAGTCAATTAAGTGAGGGGTTGGAAGAAGCGGGAGTTTTACTCGAATTTATTTACTTCGATTAATAACGGTAGGGCATATTCCCTATGGATATTGAATTCAAACACCATTAAGTGACAATATTCATCCATAAAAAAACCTTGTCTTGCCATAGTTCAAGATTTTCTTAATTTATTTTTGAATGGGTTTTTTGATAAAAATTGGATCATTAATTAAATAATTTTCTTTATGTAGAAACCTAAATCATAATTTTTCTTTAAGATTGGCTTTTTTATGTAGTGCAGTAGATTATTTTAATTGCGGAGTTTATTTGCTAATTTTTCTTGACTCTAAATTTGTATGACTGTTCTAAGGAAATCTGGCCATTTGTGTGAGAAGTAAAGGAATTGTGTTTCTTCTCATATCTTTTGGTAACTTATATTCCTGCCTCATTTGTCATTTGTTTTGTGTGTATTCAGTGATACATCATTTAATTACAAAATTAAAATCTAATCAGATTATATAATGTGCTCACTAATCATGAGGTGTGTTTTCCCAGTTTACATAAGTACGCCAAACCATTTGTACTTCTATAAAAAAACTTGCCTTTGTGTAGCACATTGCATATAAAATCTCTATTCAACATGGAATTGGTTATCAATAGAGACACATTTTATGTTTTATATCTAAAAAATTGTATATTCTCATTACTTATAAATATTTTTCAGTTTGGATTTCATATTCTCAACTCGCCAAAGTTATCAGTTTTGAGATTGTCATCAAGTAGTGCACAAATTTTACCAAAATTGCCAGTGCCACCACTCCAACAAACTTTGGATAAATATGTGAAATCGCTTAAACCACATCTAAATAATGATGAGTTACTCACAACGAAGGATGTGATTAAACAATTTGCAGCGGCCGGTGGAGTTGGCCAAAAGTTACAGGTAAAATAAAAGTACAATGTATAATATCAATGGCTTTGCAGTTATATCTATGTATAAAGAAATTTTAAGGCCACATTGAATTAACAGGAGCTTGGAAAAAAACCATATAATATTAATCAATAACCCTTTGAGTGGTGAGTTATTTTGGATTAAATTAAGGTTTTTTTCATAAATTTATAAAGATAACTATTATAATACAATTTTTTTTTGTTACAAGTAAATTCGGGAAGAAAATTAATGATTATTTAAATTATTTTTAAATGTACTTATTTACTGTTTATTGGAAAACTACAATAAAATAATAATACATCATATTTGACAAATATAATGTATAAATATTTTGACTTTCATGAGTATTTTTTATATACCTCTATTATAAATTATATCAACGTAAAATAAATATTGTCTTTCTTTGCCTCAGTCTCTATTGGAAAAGCGTGCTGCCGTGACAGACAATTGGCTGGCTGATTGGTGGTTACAAAGTGCATATCTAGATTTTAGATGGCCAGTCGTGGTCTACTCAAACCCAGGATTGGTTTTTCCTATGCAGAAATTCCAGAATAAAGATGACCAACTTAGGTATGCGGCTAATATGATTCTTGCTGCCCTCGATTACAAAAATCTAATTGATAGGTAGGTACTTCTGTTCTAGATATTCATTACATCTCAATAAAATTTTCTAATTATCAAACAAATTTTCATGTTTTTATTTTGTTTTCTAGTGATGGTATTCCGCTTGAAAAAATGGGAAAGGAGCCGTTGGATATGGGGCAATACAAAAAGATATTTGGCACTTGTCGAATCCCAGGAATCACAAGAGATAGACTATCCTATAATAATTGTAAACATATAACTGTTTTACACAATGGCCATGTAAGTATTGTCACTTATAATTGAGTGTGAAGATTATTTTCATTCTTCTTTTATTTTAATTGTTGATTATTTTAGTTCTTCACACTTCCTCTATGGGGGGATGACCATGTCATTTTGAATGCAGATCAAATTGTAAGGCAATTGAAGAATGTTATCTCTGCCTCGGATGAAAAAAATTCAAGTCCTATTGGAATACTAACATCTGAACACAGAGATCAATGGGGGAAAGTTTATGAGGAATTGATTAAAGGTAATAATTATTCTCTTTTGCAAACAAAATGCGATTAATAATTATGTGCCAATTTACTTGAAGTGAACATATATTGTATTAGTATTGAAAACTAGCATTGCTATATATATAATAATATATTCATTATTCATAGATACTATTACAGTAAAAGTCCGTTAATTCGAAATTCAAAGACCGGATTTCCCAAAAAAATTCGAATTACGAATTACGGGATCAGTATGGAAAATTGAATTTTCGCGGCAATTGTCGACGGCTTGGAACATCGCGGCAATTTTTTCGATTTTTTATGGACCAAAAAAATTCAAATTACGCAATCACTAAAAAAAAGAAATTTCCGCGGCAATTGTCGGCGGCTTTGAAAATCGCGGCAATTTTTTCGATTTTTTATGGATCAAACAAATCGAATTACGATTTACGAAATCACTAAAAAAAATGAAATTTCGTGGCAATTGTAGATGGCTTGGAACATCGCGGCAATTTTTTCGATTTTTTATGGACCAAACAAATCGAATTACGATTTACGCAATCACTAAAAAAAATGAAATTTCGCGGCAATTGTAGATGGCTTGGATTATCGGGGCAATTTTTTCGATTTTTATAGACCAAAAAATCAAAATACGAATAACGCGATCACTAAAAAAAAATGAAATTTCGCGGCAATTGTAGACGGCTTGGAACATCGCGGCCATTTCTTCAAAACAATGTGTCAACTAACTTTTCACCTAACAAACTCACGAAATTGAAACTCAAAAAAGATAATTCGAAATTTCGAATTAAGCGATATTTCGAATTAACGGTACATTTTACTATAAAAAGTCAACAAGCAAATTATGAAAATTTCGAATTACGAATTATCGTTGTTCGAATTAACGGACTTTTACTGTATAATAACAACATATGATTGTTGTTTATCAGCATATAATGAAAACATTTTTTGTTTCCTTAGATAAAACAAATGCATCCCATTTAAAATCAATCGAACAAAGTATGTTCGTGATTTGTTTGGATTCTGGTTTATACGAACCTAATAAACCAGATTGGGAAAGACAGACCCAAGCTGCCTCTGTAACAATTCATGGCGGTGGCAGTTCTCGCAATTCTGGTAATCGGTGGTTTGATAAAACTATACAGGTAATAAGACATTCAGAAAAAAAAAATTATCTTAAGAAATACATACTGTGATTGAATTATAAATGAATACATTCTTCAGTTTATAGTTACAGAAGATGGCATTAATGGTTTAACCTATGAACATTCACCTGCAGAAGGACAACCTATTGCTGTTCTTGCAGATCATATTGTAAACTACATGTGAGTAGTTTTGAAAAATTTATTAGCTTTTAGGGATGGAATCGCCATTCATTTTTCTACTCCCATTGCTTGATCAAACACTAATTATAGCATTGGTGTTATAACATTCTGAGAGACGCTTTATTGTGTTCACCAACTAGAAACAAAAATATTTTTGGTGTCATTAATATATTTGACCCAATATTGAATTGGTTTTGTTATAAGTATTTTTCAATCATTCCAATTTTTATTATTTAATCAGTTATTGAAAAAGTTCTTTCAAAATTATCTTTCAACTGGAATATTGTTTATTATTTAAAGAATGTCCATAATATAAAGTATAGAATAGATCTTTTGACACATTGATGAATACTAGATGCTTCAAATTAAATATCATTACATAAAAACTATGAACATTAACAATTGTAATTATTTAAATAACATAAACTGGTCCTGTACAATGTACAAATCACAGGCCTTTGAAATATTTTGATTAATTATGATAATTTGTAATAGTATTTAATTATGTTTGTTATAGATCCCAAAATAAATCTTCTAGTAAACCACCATCCAATGCCATCAAAAACATTCAAAAGTTAGATTTTACAGTATCCTCTCCAGTTCAGGCTGCAATTAATGATGCAAATACAAACATGGATAAGTATGTTATAATAGTTTATTACACCCATTTACACTTCATATTTGTTTGCAGTAAAAGCAGGGCTGTGGAGTCGGTAAAAAAAAGTTCGACTCCGACTCCACCATTTACCAAAACCACAACTCCGACTCCGACATTGACCAAAAACACGACTCCAACTCCGACTAAAAAAGTTTAATATTGTCACTTTTTTTTGCCTAATTTTCCTATTGATGTGTATTCAATTAAATATCAACCCTACCAATCCGGCCAATAGTCAAATTTGACATATTATGTGCAAAAATAAAAAGTTACTTTTCAAAATTTCTGACTCCGAGTACGACTCCGGCCAAATCGCCGCGACGACTCCGACTCCACAGCCCTGAGTAAAAGTGACGATCTCTTTCTGTTTTAATGCATTTTAATTATTTTAAATTACAGATTGGTGTCGGGACTAGAACTGAATTGTTTTACCTTCAACATGTATGGTAAAGATTTCATTAAATCTCAGAAAATGAGTCCTGACAGTTATATTCAAATGGCGATGCAATATGCATTTTACAGGTAAATGAAAGAAGATCCATTAATATTTAATCAAAAATTATTGATAACATGGATTAAATTTTGTCTTTTAAATTTTAATAACCGAAAGATATATTATGTACAATGTTATAATAATGATGCATTTTGATTTCAAGTCATTTTACAATACACCCTTGAATGAATAAAAGTACAATTTTGTATCTAACCAAACTAAAATTTTATGTCTTTATTTATTATATACTCGTAGGCTGTATGATATAATGAAAGTAAGTTATATTTCACAATTTTTTATAATCAGAAAAATTTTAGTAAGCATTTTCAACCGATTTGAAAAATCAAAGAAGGCTTCATTGCTCAGCTTATGTTTTGTTTACAGATTACACAATGTTCCTGCAGCTCATTATGAATCTGCCGCAACACGTAAATATGTCGGCGGCAGGACAGAAACAATTCGCTCTTGTTCTGAAGAATCAGTGAACTTTGCAAGAACAATGTTAGACAAAAATGCTTCTGCTAAAAATAAAGTGCAGGCAATGCAAATGGCTATAAAATCTCACAAAGATTATTCCCTCCAGGTATGTACAATTATGTTTTCAACTCTAATGCAATACCTATTAACAATGATAAATATTAATGCTCTTAGAGAAATGTACCAATCAGTTGGTAGGGTGCCATCCATAAATGTGGCCATAAACTTTAAAATTATGGCATAACGATTTTATCTCTTTCTATCTAATAAATAAGTTACGATGAAAATAAACTTCTTTAACCGCTTCCCCGGCGTTCACATGAATACGTGTAAAACAATAGTGTTCCAATTTCGGCACACACGCAAATACGCGTGCGCTCATATGAGCATTTTAAAATTGTCGTTTAGGGCGTTCACAAATACGTGTTTCATGTAATTTCACGATTTCTGACATTGTAAGAGACTATTTCATGATATGGTATTATGTATATAATATGTACATATAATATTCTAAGAAAAAAATAATAATTAAAAAAAAATTAAAAAATAGACTTCGAAGGGTAAAAATAATATATATATGTTTCAAATTAAAAGAAAATAAAAATAGATTGTTTTTGGAACATTTTTGTTAAAATAATTTGCCGGGGATGTGGTTAAAGCTTTGTATATATGTTTATATAAATTCAGAAATTGGTGTGTCCTAACTGATGTATTTTTTATGATAATCTGGAAAGAATTAAATTTTAAGCTAAATTGAATCTTTGCTCAAAAGAACATTTGGTTTTCTTTCGTTTATTGAAAAGGAAATTACAGTTATAAATTTGAAACACACTTCTTCATTCAGTTTAAAACATGAAAAGTTTATGAAAAAATTACGTGCATTTGTAGATAGACAAGTTTACTATATTCGCAAAACCAGAGAATGTTTAGAATAAATTTGGATAAATCGATTTAATCATTTTTAGTCAGGCACCAATGTACTCTATCATATGTGCTACTTGATAATTAAAATGATTTTATCACATCAATGAGTCATTGTTTAATTGTATTATTCCAGGCTGTGAACGGTTTAGGAGTAGACAGACATCTGTTGGGATTAAAGTTAACTGCTATTGAAAACGGTATCGAAGTCCCAAAGCTTTATTCTGATGCAGGATTTGTTAAAAGCACTCACATGCGTATATCAACCAGCCAGGTATGTAATTTATGATTACTTCATTATTATGTATGCTTGGTTGAATAAATTTATAAAAATAAATAGTTGATTATTTATGATCTGCTGACAAATCAATATAAAACCCATGGTCTCCTTATTTGTTACAATAATATTTCATAAATAAGCAACTGGTTAAGTATGTCTGTGATTAGAGGTTGTGCACAGCAATTATCAATCATATTTCATCTCATCATATTCCAAAGATATGCCGGTCATAAATGGCCGAATATTTTTTACTTTCCATTTAACAAGTTGGCTACGAAAGAAATAGAGACAAAAATGTATATTTCGCATCACCCATAGCCAATGTGTTCCATTTCAGAACATACTCACAGTATATAATATTTTTTATAGGTGGCCCTAAAATGTAACGGATTCATGTGCTATGGTCCCTTAGTGCCTGACGGTTATGCCACGTGTTATAACCCCAGACCTAGTGACATAAATTTTGCTACTTCTGCATTTAACGAAGACAAGGGAACCAGTGCTGTCTCGTATAGGAAAGCTCTTGAAGATTCGCTAACTGATATGCATAATGTCTTACTAATGGCGACACCATCAAAACTTTAAATCTGTGATCATAATCAATTATATCTTTTTGGTGCTGGAATACTTACCATTAGTATTAACATTTATAACATGTACTGTATCTCTTTTTAGGTGAAGAAAAAATCTTGTAACAAAATAATACTCCTATTACTACAATTTATAAATTTTGTAATTACATAAAAAATTAAAAAAAAGGAATACAAATCAGTTTTATTTTAAATAATACTTTATTTTTTAATAATGACTGAAACTTAAATATAAAATATTTAATCTTATTTATTTATATATCGATTTTGTATTGTAGGTTAAAAATAATAAATATGTAATTAAATTTTTCGGGTATCTGATAAAACTCTAACAATCGCACCGGCACCTCCGACCTGGTAAGCTTTCTCATGCCAAAGTAGTAGATGACCGCTGGAGCCTTCAGAGGGGTACTCAAAACCTCTGTATAGATATTTCATTAGGACATCTATGAGGTCTCGATCCAACGCTGCAACTGATTCTTCTATTTGCATAGACTTGATAGCAAGTAGAACTTTCAGTGTGAGTGCCAAAGCATTGTCCTGAAAAATAAAATTTACTTTTATCAGTAGGTACTGGGATTTCATACACTTTGGATTGATCTATGCTACCACCCCAAGTTTACTAAGTATACAATTTACTGTAACCAAAGCTGACAAAACCTAACCTAACTCACAAGAGTTCACTCTGGTTATTTCCTCAGCAGTAAAGCGCAACAACAACCTTTAATCATGTCGCTAAATAGGGAACTATAATAGTATCCTATACTTGATGTAAGCATTCATTAAATATATTTACTGTGGAATTAAATACAATTTTTTACCTTCATGTACATATAAGGTAAGGTTTCAATTTTTTAACTAGTTGAATATTTGCCATTACACTGCCAACGGAAGTGCTTATCACCAATGAAACGGAAAAAACAGTATTATCTAAGATTATAGTGAAACAGAAGCTTAGGCGTACCAACTCTACTATCTTAATTTATAAAAATTATGTGCAGTTAATGAGAAATTCTTTAAAATGGTATTTCCAAAGTGCAGTCAACAAAAATTTTCCTGCCAAACTGCAAATAGTTTACACCCATTATAAAATTCAAGTAAATAATAAATCTTTACGTGGTATGCTGTATGTACAGCTCATTCTTTAAAGTTCTGAAATGAAACAGCCTTTTTCTCATTATTGTAAAGGTGAAACAAAATTGATACAAAACTCTGCATGCCTATTTCGACAGTTTAAATATATTTCTCTTATTTTTCCTAGACCATGTTGTAAGTTTGGGGAACATTGATTTAAAAAAACACCTTGACTTGCTGATTTTTAGATCCAAGCGGAGCTGATTGCAGAACTGTTCTTAATGCATCAATATGTTTTCCTGTGTGTCTAGTTAAAGATTTATTATAAAAATAGAAATGAAATGGTAATAATTAAACAAAGTATACACTTTCATGTTATCAGTTACGAATATTTTTCTTTAACCCTCCAAGGACGAGCGTGACCATACGGTCACAGTGATCCCTATTGTCTATTTGTGCCTATTTCCATCTTTTTTCTACCTGAACATCGTATCTATCACTCAGTGTCTGAGTGATAAATACGATGTTCAGATAGAAAAAAGATGGAAATAGGGACAAATAGACAATAGGGGTCACTGTGACCGTATGGTCACGCTCGTCCTTGGAGGGTTAATTCATAAATTTCTCGTACAAAAACACCAAGGCAAGCATTCTGATACTTACTAAACGTAGTTCAAATTAAATACATTTGGCAAGCACAGTTTAAAAATTGGCTACATGTATTTTCTTTAGTAAAATTCACACATCAAAGGTTTTTCTCAGTTAACAGTAAGTAAATAAAAAATAAACTAAACATGTACAAAACTTTTTCTCTACAATAAATTCTATTTTTAAAATTTTTATTTATCTCAATCATTCTGGCTGTAAGTAACTAAATATCTCAACATTAAAAACTGTGCCAAACTATGGCGAAGGAAATGGTGATGCTATAGAATACATTTGAAAAGATGTACATTTTTAAATAACTAACTGGAGTAGGGGGGGTTAATTAGTGAGGATTAGTCGTATCAGAGCTAATATTAAAAAAAAGATAGTTCTGGGTAATGGGTACAAATATTTTAAATGACACACCTTCAAAAGTAAAAACTCAGAAATCTAAAAATTCGGGAAAACGAATAATAGAAAAAACTGTGAATCAAATTTCAGAATATGTATGATAAGGTTATTCAGAAGGAAGCATTATTCAGTTGTGTTAAATGCGTTTCTTAGATGTTAACCTATTAAAGAATTAAAGCAACCCCATCACATTTCTAATATTGAGCCTATCGAGTTGTCTTCGACATCGAAAGTTAGGCATTGAATTTTGTCCGGGTAATATTCAAAGTAAGACTATTAAAATTGGTATTTGAAAAGGATATTGATTCAAAAGAGAAGTTATCTCTAATTCATCTGGGCCGGCAGGTCCTCCTTGATCAGCATCATCTTCCTTAAAGTTATCCTCGTTGAATTGATCGACATCGATTTTTCTAAACGCAGAGCTAGACGTATTCTTTGCCATGTCTAAATTTCTTTTTCACCAGCACGGCTTCCAATATACAACAGAAAACAAGCGTATTACTGACTTACGTCAAAATTTCGTCATTGACAGATACCACAAATCAATAGACAATATATTACTCATTATAATAGGCTTGGCTTATTTTCCATAGACTATTATTTTTTTACAAATACGGTAAAATGGGATGATATTGCCTTCCAATGGGTTTCTTTGCCGGTGACCAGACCAATCGGCACAAGTCAAATCGGCACATGGCACGTCGACACATGTCAAGTCGGCACATGACAAGTTGGCACATATACAATTCAGCACCTGGACAACTTGACAAACCACTCCTATTTTTATTCATTCAGTCAAAATACTGCACGAAGGGGGTGTTTTATGGAAGAAAACACCTTCTGGCACACTAGGGGAAGTGAATTCCTACATAATTACGTAAAATTTGCATGCTAGATTATGAAAAGTCATGTCGTTATTACAGTCTAACATAGCCAGCCATAGCCATGTCTAGCTTCCAGTACAGAATTACTATTAATTGGCCTTTAGATAAATGCATTAGAACAATTGGAAATTAATAGATATCATCAATCCAATGACATTTTTAATGAGAAAACAAACATTAATCCAACATCAATACTCTGATCATCACAGATCGCCAATGCCATTTTACTAATATCATATTGATGTAAAACTAATGTACGTTCATTATCACTCACTAAAAACCCAGATTTGCTTTCATTTAGAAAAACTTATATCAATTTGTCACAATTCAAGCATTATTATGAAATAGCCATCAACAATATATTATTTTTGTAGAGCTCAAATATATTTTTTCACTGTATTACAAAAAGGTAATTTTGTCAAGATGTCTAGGAGGTGCCGAATTGTCTATGTGTCAACCTGTCGTGTGCCGACTTGGCATGTGTCGACGTGCCATGTGCCGACTTGACTTGTGCCGAGTTATCACGGATTCGTCTTTGCCTACCCCATATTTTTTTTTTATAAAAGAGATAAAAATTTTATAGGGAAATTTTTGTTTTTTACATCCCTCCACTTACTTTTGAGCATTCGACTTCCGCACACCAAATTTACAGGAACCAGTTATGTGCGTAAGTAGAGGTCCCCGTGTATTTGTAAAGAGTAAGTTGTATATTACTCTTTTCTTCATAGAGAGTTCTGTAATATCCAATGCTATTATGCAGGGGAGGGCAAACTTTTCGGATGGAGGGCCAATTCCAAGAATTCAAAATGAGCAGCGGGCCGCAAGTAAAATACCATTTTTAGATATACACCCGATCATTTTTTACGTGATACATAGGTTTCAAAAAGTGGCGCACCTAAAAAAATCGTGGAAAAAGTTATCCAGAAAACACTCGGCGGGCCGCAGTTTGCCCGTGCCTGATCTAGTGCCTGTCTTCAGCCAAGATTGAAAATGTGAATTAAAGTTAAGTAATTGAACTTTATTTGTATTAAGAGTTTCCAATAGTCCTGGAGTCATCTGTAGTAAAGTATAGTTCTATGACCTAACTTAAGTTCTTATTGCAGCACCCCAAAATGTCCAAAATTTAATACAATGCATAATCACTTTTAAGGTGTTCACTGTCAATACTTCGTGGAAAGGCATTATAATAAAAATAATAATACATTTTTTAGTCCTTTCCCACATAAAATTTATTTGATCAGGACCGGTTTCGCTCATGGCGAGCATTCAGTTGACAATTCGTTGAATAGCACTTTTTTAAAAAAATTAGTTGAAAAATTTTTTTAGGTCGAATTTGAAAAATAATTTTTCTTTTTTCTTGTATTTTGGATACCTTTTCCGCGATTTTTTTATGTGCGCCACATTTTGAAATCAATGTAAAAAAGATCGGGTGTATATCTAAAAATGGTGTTTTACTTGCGGCCCGCGGCTCATTTTGAATTCTTGGAATTGGCCCGCCATCCGAAAAGTTTGCCCCCCCCCTGCACTAGATCTATGTAAATTATGCAATTATTTCAATCGCTACAATGATAAAGGTGGCTACATAAATGTAACTTAATTAAAGCGAAATTTGTCGCCAATACTTTTTGATAGATTTAAAACATTTTTTTTTTGTAAACTGCCGAAAAATAAGCCGCGTGGCCGAAATGATCATGCAATAGAGTTGCAACTATTTTCCGCAATCGAATGACCGAATGTTTTTCAAGAGCGGCCACCGCTTCCTCGCAATGACAGCTTGGGAGGAGGTTTAATTGGACTTACATTTTCTCTGAAGATATCACTGTTATTACAAATTGTCTGTCAGACCAATAATTATTAAGTATTATTGGTATGAAATAAAACAGTGTTTGGAAAGAATTTTTGTCATACCCATAAAAAATAATAAGATATTTTTTTAATTTTAAACCTTAAAACTGAAAGATTCAATATTACAATGGGTAGCTCTATGACAAATATTTACAAAATTTACATTTATATCGACGAGTAAACGTTGTTTGCTTCGGATTTGATAAAGCTACACCTATGTATGTATATAAGAAATGAGGATTCAGAAGATGACTATAAAATGGCTCTGCGTCCGATATGTTGGCCGGCTCTGCTAAATAATAATTTATTAAGTAGGTACATACTTATCATAACAATATAAAAAGTATTCTGCATTTAAAACATAAGCGGCAAACTGAGAGCTGCATTTTGTTATGTGGTAGATATACCTATACTTACAGCATAAAAGTGAGTTTGAATGTTGCTCAAGTGTTTTGGGAAAAGTATCTGCGGACATTCCAAGTGAAAGGGAACGTATTTTTATTTCAAGAGGGACAATGCGATCTATATTGCGTAATGGTTATTGCTACACTCACCCAATTATTTATAACCCAAAACACTTGGTCTACCGGATGATATACGAATATTCACAGGAAAAATATTGCTATAAGTACTAGCAAATAAGCTAATCCATTTTCATTGGGTGATATAACGTCGTTTTCCTATTGGTCTTTCGACCGTGACAAATTTAAAGTTGATGAAATATCAAAATTTTCTTAAGTGACTGACTACTGACTAGAGACTCCAATTCGAGTATCGATTACTCAATACTCGAGTATACTCGTCCATTTTTCATGTACTCGATACTCGAGTATTTTTAAAAATTCTCGAGTAATACTCGTTCGTCGCTTATGAACCTCTCTTTCCAAATTTTATTTATTTATTTAAAAAAATATACACAATATTTTACCATTGCATACACGTGGATCAGGTAATATTAACGGTTCTCCGTTTTGTTGCAGATGCAGATGTGACAAAATAAATTCGGAGAATTTTGCATGCCTTTACTGGTAATCGACCTACTCGCTGTAAAATGTTAGCCATCCCTGTTACAGTTTTAGACCGACAGTGGAAATTAAGATCGAACAGATGGCAAGGTCTACGATGGTAAAAACAAATTAAAACATTAAAAAAAATCTTTTGACGGCGAATAGATTAAGCTGACATAATAAATTCAAAATTTTTACGTGCCTTTACTCGTTATTTCATATTTATTAGAAATTTATAACACCCACGTATCAGGAGTGCTAAGGTTAATTTTTTATTAATATATTAATTGTGTTAAATTATTAGTTTATTCCGATAAATGTAAAAATAATATTAATTAATAATTAATAAATAAATAGGTAATTCTATTGTGGCAAACGGTGGTGTGAAACGGATAAATAACAAAGCATGCAAGAAGCAGATATTAATCTCGTAGATAAACAAATTTATAATTCAAATTTTAACCCTTTGAGTGGTGAGCTATTTTGTATTAAATTAGGCTTTTTTCAAAAGCTTCAAAAACCATTAATGATGTACAAAATTTTTTTTTTTTTTCTGTTATCCGTAAATCTGAGAAGAGTATTTTTTATTATTTGAGATATTGATATTTTTCGGAATATTAAAACGCAAATTCAAAATTTTAATTGAAATAATTCGTTGTAACTTTCAAATAATTATCGAGAAGCTTTTACTTCCAATTCGGGTCTGGATCTTTATTGCATTCATCTGTGGAGTGTAGTTAATAGGATGATGTTAACTCAAGAGGGCGAACCGAAATGATTTTTTATGCACAATAATATATGGCCATAGATTTGTTCCCAAATAGTAACCTTTCTATAAAATTCGTTTCTAACTTTGAAACATAAATTAAAAATAATTTGACAACCCAATTAGTGAAAGTTTCGGTGTCGTTCTGTGTTTTGTGATATCTTGGATTTTTATAATCAATATAAGGTTAGCTAAAAACGAATTGATTAAAAAGTAATAACTATTGTACTACGTATATTTTATACATAACATATATGTAAATTAGATACACTCTTCAATTCATTGCTAACGATAAAACCAACATCCTCTGCAAGCGAGTTTTTTCAACTGCGGGAATAATTAAAACTAAAATTCGAACAAATCTTAAATTTGAAACATTTAATTTTCTGTTTTTTTTAATATATGTGTTACGTTTAGTGTTAAGTGCTTTAAATTAATTAAATTTAACAATGACATTAAATAAGCTTATTTATCACATATTTATTTAAAAAAATGTGAATTAATAGTATATATTTTGGTATATCTGAAACTACTCGAGTATACTCTAATACTCGAGTATTTTTACATTTTAATACTCGATACTCGAGTAGTTGAGATGACGAGTAATTGGAGTCCCTACTACTGACTAACTGACAGCATGGTAGAAAATTAATTCTCTTAGCTTCGGCTTTGCATATTTATCATAATTTTATATCGTTGAACTTATCAAAGAGATTTTACTTTGCGAAGATATTTATTTATCTTATTCAGTATTGGAAATCATTTCCCAATGAATGTTAAGAATTTTTCTTTGAATATTCCAACAGAAATCTAAAGGCAGTTCTAGTTACTAAAAAGTGAACAGTATATTATTATTGTTTTTGGAACTTGTATACATGAAAAAATGTACAATTTAATCCGGTTAATGTAGCGTTAGAAAGAATTGAAAAGTAGTTTTCGTAAGTTCGATAAAAAAAACTGTCTATTGCTGCCAGTATTGATTATATAATAAAACGTAAATTGACTTGAGTTCATTTTGATAGTTAGTTTACAATAATAGATCGATTGCTTATATTATATAATTCAGAAGGTGGTTGGTTGACTCTCATTTTAGTTTAAAATGCTGCTAGCTCAAAACAAGACAACACACCCATACGCACACACACACACATTTATTTGCACATATAAATTTATTTGTATAATGCCTATGTAAACCCCTAGCTTTCTGTAGAATAATCATTATTTGACTAAGCTCAGGATTTTCAGGAAGTTGCGCATAGAAACCCTAAATAGGCTAGATGGCATAGCATATTTCAAGAAATCTATATATCTTTTATTTTACTATGCAAGCGATAATAATAAACGAGTAGCATTACCGTATAAGAATTTAGCAATGGTCAATTTTAATAAGTGTAGGGAATTATAAAATTATTCATCAGACATTGTGTGGTAATTCATCACCAGATTTAGAAGGAAATGAAGGACATATCCGATAGAAAATTATTTCGTTGTTTTAAATATTATCAAACAGGTAAACGCATTTATAATTTCATTGCAAAAAATATGAAACAATCTTTAATGTAGTTATATACATATATGGATCAAATGAGCCTCCTGAAATCTCAACAAGAACTATGTTATGACAGAATGCTACAAAAAAAACAACAGGTTCCGTAGATTTGGACGTCTTGCTAGCATATAATTATTTGCCTTATATACTAACTAAAGTTGAAGTTTAAAATGTATGCAATATGCATGAACTAATCTTGTCTATACAGATTATATGTATAAGTCAAATCTCGCAACGATCCATTTTACATTCACCTGGTGAAACACGGAAAAACCCTAGTAAAAATCTTACACACATGACATGGTCGCAATAGAGTTTCACAGCTACCCTACCACAATGTACATAATTCTAATAATTCGAGGCCACTGTATTTATTTTACGTTATACGTGAAAAGCCCATCCACACTACATGTGTAAAGATAGTGTATGCATTGACTAGCAACAATGAAAAATGTCCATTCTTCCACGTTTACTGTAAATAGTCAAACTAAACAATGTAATTGTTGATTGCATATTATATGTCAAGACAAAACGTACATACACATCAGCTGTTTTTGTTCGTAAATTGTTGAACATTCATAATGAAGCTGACAAAATTATTCATTACATCGCTTTTCAATCGTACTGTGTTGGTTTATTTTTCATTATATTAATGTTTCGATTCCATTTCCTTATATTTTCCCCGCTTGTTGGTTTATTATTATGAATTGTTATATTTATGCAACTTGAGTGTTCGATCTTCTTTAAACTGGAACAGTTAAGAAACACACGGAAAAAATGTTGAGTAATACAAATCAAATATTAAATACTATGTAAACGTACGGTTTAACCAACGCCGTATACCATAGGCTTCCAACCCTTTACGGGTGGCTCACCCTTTTAATAAAAGCCATGTGTCCTGCGACCCTAATGCAATTGAAAAGGGCATTTTTAATAAGTTAATGAAAAAAAAACAATGTAAATGCGTTGTATTGAATATATATTTTTAATTGATTGTATAAGGATGGCGACCCATGGGTTGGGAGCCCGTGCCGTAGACTGTATGCATAGCAAGTTAATCAAAATGTGAAGATTTAAATAAAATGTATTGTTGAACTCATTGAAAATTAACGCAATTTTTAAAATAGAATTTTAATGTACATACATGCAAATTTTGCAATCATATACAGCCATAAATTTAACTATGAAAAAGTAAGCGTTTGTATTTTATTTACATAAATTGATATAAAGAAAGGAGTTTAGATATAATTAATTATTTCTAATATACACTTAAACTGGTGTCTGGACACTAAAATTACTGCACTGAATATGTGTATCGTATAAGAATCTTATACAAAAAGTTTTGAGTTTTCTCAGTGATTTTTTAGTACCTAATTAATTGTTTGACTGACATTGCATTTCACCGTGAAGCAAGTCGAATCAGTCCAACGTAACAGTAGATTTTTAAAAAGTAAATATTTAGAATGTATTTATGTTGATACATATTCAGTTCACATGCACTTTTCTAAGACATAACGTTGATTGGAAAGTCATCTCAATTCGTCAACCTAGACTCGAGGACTCGAGACTCGAGAGTGCGAGGCTCGAAATCAAAATAAAGAGATAAAAATGCTAATAAATCGAACAACCAGGAAAACATAAAATGTTTGCAATCAGGAAATAATTCCAAATTGACAATCAGAGTCATAGAAAGCTCAATGTAATAATAAGCCATGCGTATGCCGACTATTATATATCAGTGGTGCAATTGGAATATACGCAGTGCCATCTAGCAGTATTACGATACGATTTATTCACAATACGATTTATTCCAACGATGCGCAAACACATATAGGGGATAGATCACGGGTCGTCAATATGGTCAGAGTGGGCGGTAAAGGCTTCCGTGGCGGGCGGTGGGCGATTTTTGCTTTTACGCCAAAATCTTTCACAATCATGACAAAAAAAAGAAATTGTCTGAAAATCACTGAAACACTGAATCTTTCGTTTATTTTGAACGAAAATTGTACCAGACATAAAATATTTAGTCTCACAACATCAGGCTCGTGGTTCTTATGAAATTATCGTTTTTTTAAATATTTATAAAGGACTTTTTTTTGTTGCAGTAAAATGTTGGTTACAAATCTTCTAAATTTCATCTCGATATTTTTAACCCATATTGAAATATAGCGATGTTGATGGGCAGTGAGGAAATTGTACCATGAAAAATAAGCAAAAGTGGACGGTAGGCATAAAATGTTGACGACCCCTGGGATAGATTGTATGTGAATGTGCTCTGCGCTAAAAAATCACCCAAAACTTACGTTCTCACGCACACTCTCTCTCCATCTGCGTTGAGAGTGTGTGTGTGCTTCGTTACAGGAAAAATGATAAATCAACTATATTTTATGCCTGGCATATATTTTTTGTATTTATTACCACGCCTTTTGGTCAATTAGAGATAAAAGTATTCAAAGTATAACAGGTCTAGTATTAGAATGTGAAGTCCCAGTACACATTGTGAATAAGATAAGAAAATGAGAAATGTCAAGTAAAAGTTTTTAAAAGAATAACGTTCTACTGAATTCTTTAATGCACAGTTAATCATCCTGGGCGTATTCAATTATATGAACATTAAACGTTTAAGCTCACATAACTATCATGTATTCGACAAACCAGTTTAAAGCTATTGTAAAATAATCTGGGAAATCTACATCATTGAAAGCAATAAAGCGTTTACCCATTCCTGAAATTTGCTAAGGAAATGAAAAACTATACTTATTTTAACAGTGTTATTATTTGGGCGGTTCAGGTAACACCAAAATTATATTAGTTTGCTTAAAACATATATTTTATGCTTCAAGAAAGAGTATTTTAAAAAAGTTATTGTTTTATTTTATTTTATTTTAATCTAATATAATTCATTTTTTGTGTATTTATTTAGTTGCAAATTGTATTGATCAATAATGCGATTGCGGTTTTCAATATAATTTATACAATAAATATGAATATTATAATTTGTCATATTACTTTTAATGTTGCCCCATCCCAAAATATGGATAGTTAAGAGTTGTTATTTGACGCGGAGAGAAAGGGATAGAAGACGAATTATGTATATGGATGTCATCACTTTTGTAACATCCCGTCTTAAAGACTAAAAAACTGTCTGAAGCGGATAAAACATAAATCCACAATGTTTAGATCAGTATTTCTCTTTGATTTTCCGAATATTTAGTGTAGGCATTTTTATTATTAAATAGTTAATATAGTAAAAAATAAAAAGAAAAACATTTTACGATAAATGTCAACCGTTGATTGCGAAGATTGAAGAAATAGTAATTTTGAATTAAATCAATAAATTATAGAGATAGTATAGTCTTATTTTACGAATGGCTTTGGCACTTTATTGCAAAATTGAACCACCTTTAGAAACATGGTAAATTGTAACCTTGGCCACTAAACCAAAATCATGTAATGGCAATGGCTCACGCAGAATTCTAGATATCACAATGAACTGCAAATTGAATAATCGGATAATTTTACCACAATATAAATACACCGTTTTAAAAATCAGTTATAATAATATTTAGACTGCGTCAGTGTGAAAATTTTACTGATAAATATTTTCAAATTACACCCATAAATGATCGCTTTATATAAATTAATATTTTAATTTCCCGAATAAAAGCTTATCAGAGAAACGCCAATATTTTTAATATAACTTGACAAACATGAAGTTTTATCAATATATTTCATAAAAGAATATTAAATTCATATTTTTTTCGTAGCTTAAAAATCGCTGTGTAATCGCTGGCTAAAGAATATAATAATATAGTAAATAATGTTACAAAGATTTACCGTAACTATATTTTAGACAGTTGCAAGATAAATATGAGCATGGCCCCTCGTCAAAATTGAATATTTTATTGGTTAAATTCATTATTTTGTTATTTGAACTATTTTTAATTATTACTAATAATACATGCCTTCATACATTTAAATATAAAAAAAATACCAAACCACATGGTGAGCACAAGGCTATTCCAAAGTGCCATGATAACAAAAACAGAGAAAATAATGAAGAACATAATTTGATTAAGATGGATTTGCCCTCGTATCAAATGATACCAGGGTTAAAAAACCATCAAATGTTGAATTTATCATAAATTGAAAATATATTTAAAAAAACGTTTGATTTAAGAAAATTGCATATAAATAATGCGGAGCAGTGAACCACGACAAATTTCCGTGCTCCGGCTCCAGCCAAAAACTAATTGCTTCACTGCTCCGCGCTCCGCTCCAGATCCCTGCATAAAATAAATTTCCAATGATATATTCCAGCCGTTAATATAAAAGTTTAATGAAGATTGGTGAATATGCTAAGTAATCAATTTACTTTTACAACTAAGACGTTTACAAAACTACTTGCTGTCACTGTCGCCATTTGGATTCACGAAAATACAATTAACCGGATTCTTTGACATTGGATTTGATTACTTTCTCTTTGAGATAGATGTATAGATGTAATATGCATACTAAAATGGGTAATACGCATGACGTAAGGCAAAAATTTTCCCCTTAAGAATAAATATTATACGATAGAATGTGTCGTGGAATGGAACAAAAAATAAGTATCGAAAAATTATCCGGTATTCTTTCTCTAAATGAATCTATGTATGTATGTTAACGATAACCGATACACCTTTGCAACGAGATGACATAAAATGTTTCCCTTCAATGTCTTGAAAGCATAATAAATATAACTATGTGGAATTTTGTGGCGAAAGCTTTTCTTAGGGTTTCGAATGATTGGAACATTCGGAACTCAATTTCACGAGCTTTATCTTTTCTTCTCGATGTGATCTCAAATGATTTCGCAAATTTATAGATGGAGTAATAATTTTTCTCTAAATTTCTATGGTGCAATTTTACTAAATATTATGTTGAATGTATCTATGTATTTACACCATCGGTTCTCCGGAAATGATTTTATCACGATCTCAAATGATTTAGCAAATTTATAGATGGAGTAATAATTTTTCTCTAAATTTCTATGGTGCAATTTTACTAAATATTATGTTGAATGTATCTATGTATAAAGAATCTCAGACGCTAAAGATCACTACGTCTCATCTAGGGCTTGCTTTAAATAGGCCAAAATACACCATCGGTTTTTACCGGAAATGATTTTATCACGAATTAAGGACAGATACAGGCATATTATAACGAAGGTATATTTTGATATGCATGCGGAATCGAATTTAATAAGATCTTGGACATAATATCGGCATTACAACCAGTAAAAGTAGCTGTAGAAACTCTGTGTCGTGAAGACATAAATATATATACAGCCGACATAACATTGAAATTTATGCTTGATTAACTGTCTAAATTCAATTCTTTTTTAGCCATGGAACTTAAAGAACAGCTAATAATTCGAATACAGGAAAGAAGAATGATATATTCCGATGTGATTAATTATCTTAGTGATCCTGATACAATTAATGATTTAGATACATATGGAATATTTAATATAACAAATAAAACTACAATAATGGCGAAAATCATAGATATAACTAAGCATGAATTTTCAAGGGATGAAAACGACAGAGAAGAAGATGAGATAGAAATTGTCAAAATATTAACGCTGGAGGAAAAGCTTAAATTAGCAATAAATAACAAAAGTATAAAAATAAATGACAAAAATAACGTGAATAAACCGAAAAAAGATATTAACAATATTATTCAGAGAGAAATGTCATATTTGGAAATAGAAAAAAATCGTGGTAAATATTTGAACATTGCATTTGAACATTTGATGACTTGCCGACCAACTAGCATTGAATCAGAACGAGCGTTTTCATCTGCAGAATTTAGGTCAAGTCTAAAAGACGAAAGTATTGATATGATTTGTTTCATGAAAGCATATTTTAATTCTGAAAAATCAACTTTTTTTTAATAACTCTATAAACCAATAAATTGTTATATTATTTTATTTTAATTAAGAATTTATATTAGTAGGTGTTTGTATACAAAGTATGCATGCATACATCTAATGTATGAATTACATATGTAAATACATACATCAATACGTTAATGGATAAACTAATAGTTAAGCTTATAAACTTCTCATAGACAGGTAAACCAAATATTACACAGTCCTAATTTGACTTAACCAAGCTTTATGTGGCAAATAAAAGATTATCTGATCTCCCATTCCCATATCTCAGTTAAACAAAAAGGACAAACATATAAGTGCATTTCATGACATTGTTATTTTCATGAAACGTATTTTAAATTCTGTAAGTTGTTGGATACCGTTCTTTAGTAAAAGTAGCCACATATATGTAGCTATTTTATTAATTGGTGAAATTATTTACCGTTTACCGGTTATTGGAATTTGACGGTAAATTGCAAGCCCTAATCTCATCGCATCGCACGCCGCGAACTGATTGTTACTTCACTGGCAAAAAACATGAATAATACTCACACAAATCATTTCATTTGTTATACTAAAAAGGTTTGGCTTTAATTACCAGTTCCTTCACAGTATTATTTGATATTTATTTCATTATAAGTAACGTCCAACAGGATGTTTGAGTAATCATATGAACCAAATACACTTCCATACGCTAAGCTAGGGTTTTCTTATTCCGGTTAGTCGATCTATCTTTTTCATGATGTCAGTAGAAATAATATATATGTAGATGCGGGGAAATAGAATGTGACAAAGAGAAAATCCGCAAATACCTTCCACCTGTAGAGAGTTATAATATTCACAAATATATTGAGTATACTCGTCAAATGATTAGGTTACATGTATTTAATGAGCAATGGCGGATTAAGAACTTGGGATTTCCCAAGCGCAACATAATTAGGAGGCACCGTTTTCGGGTAAAAGATTTTCGTATTATGTATATTAATTAAAAATCTAATTTTTTACGCCATTGAGTCACAAATATCTAATTATTCATGTCGAACGCATTTCAATGAAAGTTTAAATTGGGAAACAGACTGCATTATCTACTTCAAATTTCTTAAAAAAAAATAACAGGGAAACAGAGCGTTAACAGAAATGATCACACATATAAATTAAATAATGTCACCCAAAATAATATGTTTTACAGTAATGTATAAAATGAGTGCAGTTCATGTACTAAATAAAATAAAATATGTTGAATTTATATAAGAAATACATCACAGGAATGTACAAATCAACTATCCAAATACAAATAAAATGTTTAATCGCACGAAGCTAAGGATATTTTTCGAAACAGGATTATCCACAATTTGTTACTAAGATGAGAATAGTATTTTACATTAAACATATATTTTTTTGCGAAGAAAATATGGGGAATTTAAATTTATACATTGATTTAAAAAATATGCTGAAATCGTGCTCGATAAACAAAATCGTTAATGTACGACGTTTATTTTGAGTCTAGGAAGAAATAAGATATTCAATAGTATAGCATTATATTTTATGATGAAGTGTTTTACTTTTATAACTCGAAACAAATGCAGAAGAATTCAAGGAAACCAAAGCAATTATTTGTCAAAAAATACGATGTATGTACATCTTAATTATACTACTGATTTATTATTAAACTCCTAACTGTGTAATAAAACTCTGCCGGAAGGATTTTTAATATATTTTCCCGCGAAACAACGTACGCGCGAGGAGTTTACTTTATGAATTCGACTTAGTAATGCAAATGTGCCGTAACGTAAGTATTACGAAATACATTTGACGGGATTGATCGATTATTATGATTTGATCTCGCTCGCGGCGAAAAACATTCGACAATCTAAACCGGAAGCAAGAGCGGGAAACAGGACGTGGTCGATGACTGTCTGCTAGAATGCTCACCTCTACCCAATCTTCTCTTGTACGCCTATTTACTTTCCGAGTCAAATTACTTCAGTATTGCGAAAGTACCACTCTCTTGCTACTAGAGAGAAGGTATCAGTATATAAAGTGATAGTTCCGATGCAAAAGCATCAGTTTCGCAACTGCAATCCTTTGATATTAAACTAAGAAAAGCGGAATGATGTATTTGGTACGTTCAAGTGATCAAAAAAATATACTATCTGATACGAAAGAATCTTTTATAAATGATAATCTTCCGCTGCCCTATAACAGCCTCTGTGTATCGTGTATGTGGCCTAGCAAGCCGCACGTGTGAATTCTCTTTTAAAAGTTTATTTATATAAAAACTAAATATTTTTTCTTTTGAATAAATATTTCAAGTTGATATGTAAACTGTATTTGGTATTATTGTTTCTGCTCTAGATTTGAGAATTTTGTGGTTTTAAATAAAAGATTCCCCAGTATGAAACAGTACACGAAAATAAAAACAAATTTAATGAAATATAAAGTGCGGCTACTCCATCTCTCAGTTGAAATACATAAATAGAATGTGGGTTTTATGATAGTATTTAAAACATTTTTTCCTGTTCTAGGTTGCAGTTACCGCTTTTTTGGCGGCCATCAGCGGTGCCGCCGCATCTCATTCTGGACATTATCCGCATATCCCAGTCGAAGGATATGATGGAAAGCTGACTCTTTTAGGGCAACACGTGGACTTACCGGAGATTCCAACTAAAGTTATTCGCATCACTAAAACAATTGCCATTAAAGTTCCAGTTCCATACCCAGTAAAAGTACCACACAACGTGCCTTATCCAGTTCATATTAATAAGCCGTATCCAGTGCCTGTAACTCAAATAGTTAAAGTACCCCATCCAGTACCCGTTCCCGTTCAATCTCACTACCCCTCATCGTATCAAGGACACGGGGGCGGCGGCGGCGGAGAATACCCTGGAGCCGGAGGACATTATCAAGCACAACAATTGTCTTCATACGACGTCCAGGACAATCCCTCTCACGACGATTCTGGATCCCAAGGATACTCAGGCGGCGGTGGTGACGGTGGAAGTGCTGGGTATGACTACTCTCACGGCGCAGGCGGTCAGGAACTTTCCCAGGGATACAGTGGCGGCGAGCAACACGAGGAATCTAAACAGATTCTAACCCCGGCATTCCACGGCGCTTCTTATCAGCAGGGTCAGGACTCTTACCACCCATCTGCGGTGTCATCATTCGCATCTCAAGGAGGTGCGTACCAATTAGCCCAAGATTCATATCAAGTGCACCCGGAGCCTGAGTATCAGCAGAGTCCCACAGGTTACCAACAAGGCGGCGGCGGCGGCGGTTATCAATTCGCTGGGCTTTCACATTCTCAGCAGGGATACAACCAAGGAAATGGATTTTCTCATTAAAGCCATCTTTCTGCTTTAGTGTATCTTTTTTGAGTTTGTGTTGTAATTGCATTAATGTGATGAAATCAACGCAGTTAATTGAGTTATCACGAATGCGATGACATTGCATATTAATAATTTAAATATTTATTTCAGATAGTCATTATGTTACTTCTGATTTGATGTTACTTGTTGATACTGTAATAATTGTTATTAGATATTTACGTTCTATTATTTTCTTGTAAGGATTTTTATACTTTTATAAATAAAATGTTTCCCAGTTGAACGCTATTTTTTTCTACTGTATCCTACGATAGTTTATTATCATTCCAATCGGTGTCAATTTAACCTTATATTTCGGTTAGCGGTAAAGAAATTTATTCGATGACTTTATTCTACAGCAAAGTTAACTATTTTTACGATAGTTTGGCACAGAAAGTAAAATGTTTAATGTAACACAATTACTTCTTTGGTAAAAAAACTTTATTTTTAAAACAAAAGTTTAAAAATAAAATCAGATCTGGTATGCTAAAGACTTTCACATTGTCATTATAAAGAGAATAAAACCAAAATGTTTTACTCTTGTTGCTAAACAGCTAAACAGCTATACTGTAACCACTTGCATCAAATATTTTAAAAAATGACGCATTTCACCGAAATATTAGTGTAAAGTCTTTTAACGGTGGGTGCATTGCTCCATCTTCATTCATTGAAAAATGTTTGTTATTAAAAATGCATTATGGGATTTATTAATATACTCCGTTTATCCAAAATAGAGAATGGCTGTTATTATCGCGAAACTGACAAAAGAAACATTCGGTGACATGTATGATGGGTTTTTTCTTCAAATTGTTTACGGTTACAAAGTGAAGTTGTGATTTTTTTTCTCACTTTTTATTGTATGTGAAGATAGCTTACATATTTATTATTATTTTAATCCGTTCCTAGTTAAGAGTGCCGTTTAAATACATATTAGTTGTAATAGTTCAAATCACGTTTCACAAAAACTTCATTTTATGACTTTGTAGTTGATTGAAGCAACAAGAATATGTAAATCCAACCACAGATTGCGGTATGAAAGTAAGATACAATTATTTGAATGCGTTCTATAAAAAGTGGATCATTTTCAAGATATAGAAGAAAACATGACAATTTATATGAGATGGATTGATATAAAAACTTTAATATCCAAATACTTCAGAACAGAGTTGTTTTAAGAGGCAATATACAACCAGAAACAGGCCAATCACCTGAATTAATTCAACATATTCGAATATACGAAGGTAAAGAAACCATCAAAGATACAGAGATAACATACGTAGACTGAGATAATTAAATTTATATTTCATTTAACCAATTTAAAAGAAAGACTTTCTGACAACTTTCAAAATGTGAAACATGTGTAGGTAGGTGTACATATGTTGCAGTAGAACTTCTGCTATAAAAATATTGTTTTTCTTGTGTGTGTTTTTAAATAAGAGCAGTGACCGCTTTAGCTGTGTATGTAATTTCTTTTTAAATATCCCGGTGAGACGTGCATGAATTGAATTATGGGTTTTTCATCTAATGTGCTGGGTTTTTATGCTGCGAAAAAAGTAACTCAAACCACAAACACCAAAATGTGACAGATGCGTTCAAGAATCTATCATATTTATTCAATTACACGTGCAGGGTAAAAAGACAAATATATCATCAAGATTTCTAATGCCGAATTAAAATCTTGATGATCAATTATACGTCGTAGATGACAGAGATATGTTAATTTTGGTTATCATGATATTGCCTGTCAATTAAAATAAGGTATAAAACCACATAGCTTGAAACTAATAAACTAAATTGGTTATTAATATATTTAGCCAGAGGCAAAACTGTTTTTTTGAATTTGGTCATCCCCCCTCCCTGCGTCATATAAATCGGAAAAATCTCAAAATCCATTTGTAATTTATAATACAAGAATTAGAATCAATCTTAATCTTACTACCACAGTAACCTTGAACCTGCGATAGTCAGTCTGAAGATGATGCTTGAAGAGGTGAAAGCCGTGTCACTATTTGTGACACCATACGTGGAATAAACAAAATAATGAATATTTTTTTAAATAGATTATAAAGAAAAATTACATTAAATCATTCATAGCCATTGTTTTTCAGTGGCGGTGCAAGCTTCAGTGTTTGTGACAGTAGAAATTATCGATGTATATGTGAAGTTTTTGTGTTTTTATAAAGTTTTTAGGTGGTCAATTATCATTTCCTAACTTCAAATTCGATTAAACTATTTATTTTTAAACAACCCTACTAATAATCTACTGAATAGAGTGTTTATGGCCCCAATATCGTCCGACAATGACACATTCTTTTTCATAAATTGTCTTGTTAATCTTATCTAAAACGAAATATTTTATTTTATAGACAAGAAATAAAGCTTTTGTCTTTATTTTTTTGAAATGAAATTTTTGCTCATTATTTTATTTTAAATTATCATGAGTTTGCATTTTATTGAGATATCCATTTAACCTCCCCATCACCCAGTTGTTCTCAGGGGGTATATTATTTTTGATGATTTCATACATGCATTGATTAAGATTATGTGAACATCTTGTTAAATGAAATTAATATTTTACGTTTTGGCGCCACTTACGCCAGTATTTTACAAGGCTGTGGAGTCGGAGTCAGAGTCGTCGCGGCGTTTTGACCGGAGTCGTACTAGGAGTCAGAAATTTTAAAAAGTTTGAACATTTTATTTTTGCATTTAATATGTCAAATTTGGCTTTTGGCCGCATTGATAGGGTTGATATTTAATTGAATACACATAAATAAGAAAATTAGGGAAAAAAACGTGACGATATTAACATTTTTTTAGTCGGAGCCGTGCTTTTGGTCAATGTCGGATTTTTTTAAACGACTCCACAGCCCTGCATAATATGCCAAATCTGGCTATAGGCCGGATTTTTTGACTGATAAATAATTGAATACACATAAATAGAAAAGGTAGAAAAAAACGTGACAAAATTAATCGTTTTTTAGTCGGAGTCGTGTTTATGGTCAATGCTGGAGTCGGACTTGTGATTTTGGTAAATGTTGGAGTCGGAGCCGGAGTCGTAATTTTTTTCAACGACTCCACAGCCCTGGTATTCTATCATGGCATCGTTATAAATATGTATAGTATTCATTACAAAAATGATCTTCACTATCATAAGAAATAAATAAATAAAAGATGGCTACTAAATTCATGCTCGAATATTAAAAAAATATTTGTTATTTGCAGGGCTGTGGAGTCGTTAATTTTTTTTCCCAAAACACGACTCCGACTCCTACTCAATAAAACAAACCAGCCAATAGCCAATTTCGACATATGTATTATATGCAAAAATAAAAAGTTCAAACTTTTCCGACTCCGAGTACGACTCCGGCCAAAACGCTGCGACGACTCTGACTCCGACTACATAGCCCTGGTTATTTGCTCATGAGTGCTTACTTATTTTTAGTATACTGTCACCCAAAGCTTTAATATTACGAAAATGTAATTAATACCTATAACCAACAGTATTAGCATAATTGTTTGTGGGAAAAGTTGGTTGGTAGTTTTACTACCGGTCCACAATGGTAGATGTTAATCATGCAGCAGGTATTTTGTAACAACAATCAGACTATTAAGGTCAGTGTTTCTCAAAATGTTTGATCGCAGACAGGATTTAATTATGAATATAATTCATCAATACTATCATCATTATAATAAAACGTTTTGAGTACTTATTCCACTTTGAGTTTATTAAGATCAGGACCGGTTTCGCCTATCGTTCAACTGATAAGAAATACAAAAATACTCGTTAAACTACGTTAAAAAGGATAAAGAATAAATTGTTTGGGTTTATGTATAATAGATATGGATATATAAAATTCATCATGTGCATTTTGTTCTTCTGGGGTGAACTAAAAAATCTGATGAATTTACATCTTAAATATAAAAATAATTCGCAGAAAGCATTTTGAGAAAGACTGGTATGTATGATGGCAGTAGATATAGGAACTTGTGTCAGTAAATTCTATATGTGTAAAAAAAATACGAGCCTTTCTAAAAAAATGAAAAAGTATTTTCCATTTACAAATCGTTAATGAGATAATTAAAATTTGAGGTCGTATATTTTTTATTTCCTACGTACATAAAATTTCGCAAAAAAGTGTTGATCCAACAGTAATATAAAATGACAGCTAGAAGATTAATAGTCGATGTTTACTTAGTTAATTAGGACCATTATCGTAACTGCGATTTTACGCAATTTAATTTGTAAATATTACTACAGTATTATAGCTTACTGTTACTGAATAGCAGTATTTTATATATTATAACCACTGTTTGCCAGCCACCGGTTTAGTTCGCAGAAATTTCAGGGATGCCACAGTCAAAAAATCAAAAATAATGTAATTTAAAAAATGAAATAAACAATGGTGATTATTTTTTATAAATAGAATCCAAAATAAATTTAATCTATTTTTATGTTTTCTCAAAATTCTATTATTTCTGATCGATTTGTGATATTTACAGTAAAATTTAATATGTTTTTTGTGTTTATCATTTTGTATGTGAACGTAAAATGATATTTCTTCTATCATCAACGGTCACGTGTTAAAAGGTTGGGAATAACTGATCTTTAAATTTTGTGTATCAAACGGTAAACGATATGTTTTTTGTAAATTTATTGTTAAAAGGTCGCTAGTTGTAAAGTTTGTGATAAGCATGACAGAGCATTTGGTACTCTATTATATATTTTATAAACCATAAAAGGCACTATTAAAATACATTTATATAACAAGATTAACAAAGAAAGAATATTATATATTGTGTTATATAATATCTGCAATTCAAATAAAGCACTTGCAGACTTTCTACTCAAAAGATTTTTTTCCGAGAAGCATTTTATTTTTAAGTACGCCAATGTCTACAGTAGGAGCTATAATATGCATTATTCTATTTTTAAAATCAATGTGAATTCAACCAATCGTTTTTTTTAAAGTAAAGTTATAGATCGGATACGATATACATACATACTTATTAACGAAATTGGTATGATATTAGAATGAAAATTATGCTTTCTCTATCGACTTTATTTTTGTAACTGGTGTAGATGATTAGAGACAGTTCATAGGTAAACAAAATACTATTTCCGCATTCGATAGGTTTTTGTGTCAATTTTTTTTCTCGAGATTGACGTTTTTAAAAATATTCATATCATATATCAAAGAAAAGTTTCAAATTTCTAAATGAAACATAATATGCCATATGATTTTACACACAACTTGTTGAGAGGGTTATTCTTGCAATCAGTAGAACAACCGAGAATTTATATAGCAGTTTAGTTAACATATTAATGGACATACAAGAATAAGATGTATCAAAATTTATACGCATAAAAAAATATGTAATTATTTTTGTGAGAAGGCAACGATTATTTGATCTGATCGTTACCTTATCTTATTGCGATCTACGGAATATCGTAACATAAACGTTAAATCTGAGAAAAAAACATGTATAGGAAATAGTGTGTTGCAAGTTTTTTTTTTACTTTCAATATAATCGTATAGGTACAGAGAAAATACACGTATTTTCAAGCAACATCATAAAATCTCCAAATGGAAAGTGAATTACATTCATTTTTAATCGATTCATTAAATTCTACCCGAAGATATGGATATTTGTGTCTTTACTACCGCATTCTGAACTTCTTTCATTAACTTCTTTGTGTTGGTTTATTGATTGAGTAGGCATTTATTTGGTAGAACTCCATTATAATACGGTAAGAAAAATAACAATGTATTTTAGTTCTACATAAATTATTTTATATATTTGTTGATAGCTATTTCAGCTTACGCCTTCGTCAGAACTATGTTTGTAACTTCAAATCGGTTTTCGTGTTAAACTAACTGTTGAATACCTCTCTATCCTCAACGCTTCATATGGAATGGAGATTTTGTTAATTTATTTATTAATATTTGACGTCTAACTGATACGGCAAGAAAACTTATTGTTATTCTGGTTCATTCTTGTTCACAATGTGGAGAATACGGAATCTTAACGGAATATTTTAACCGAATGTGATTTACCGTGAACTGTCTGTAATTCAGTTTTTGGTTTTTTTCGTACAGGGCATGGATAGAACAATTCTGGGATTTGAACCATTGGCAACGAAACCGAGGAAGTTGAAAACCCTGCATCGTTGCCACTCGGCTACATGATCGAATGGTACTCTATTTAACCTACTATTTAATATTTACACATTAAAAGGAATCGTTTCCTTCGCTGTCATTATTAAGGATAATCGAGTATTTACTATACATATTTGAAAATAAAATAAATTCTTTGTTTCGAAAAGAAACATTTTGTTCACGGATATTGCAATATCTCACTAAATAGATTTACTAACTTGTTAAACAATAAATTGTCGATTCGTGACAGAGTTCTAGAATGCTTGATTTTTCCACAAGTTCGATAACAGAATACAAGCGCTTTATAATATGTACAATGCTAAGTTGCAGTAAATTGTATAGGTAAATGTATTACAAGAGCTGAACGATTAACCAAAAGATATCAGATACGAATTCTATTGCTAGATTTGTCAACAAGTTGGCAATATCAATCGGTATTGTTAGAAATAAAATTTTGTGTTCATTCGTGAGAGTAAAGGGATTTTATTTTTTAATGGTTCCGTGTTCTATTACAGTACATAGTTATACAAATAACTATGCACCTGGTGATAAAAGAGCATTATAGTGGATTTTCGAACGATATCGATAAACAAGATAAAAACTGTAAGTATTAAAATACACAAAGTCAGTTTAACAATACATTATTTTCCTAACTGTCGATGGGCAATTTCAATATTGGAATTATAATGATGCTTGGGTAATGTATGTAGAAAGTGTGTAAAGATATGAATGAGGAATACATCGTATTGGGTACTAACAAAACGCAATTGGCGTTATTGGAGAACAATGAGAAATGACTATTTGAATGATATGCTAGAGTAGTTATTCATAAAACGAATACGTATATTGAAAAAGGCTAAAATATCCTCAAATAAAAATGATTTATTCAGGATAGACTACAAATGAATCAAAAAAACAAACGAACTATTTAGTTTGTAATCCGGTTTCGTCGAAGTGTTATTATATTGATAGATATTACAAAAACCGAGCGATGGATCAATTAAAAACAAATACACAATGCAAAAAATATTAATCCATTTTTTTTTTATTACTCTGCCTCAAAATATTTATAATGTTCAATTATCATCCATGTTATTCTTCTACGAATATTCTAGCAGTATAGTAAGAAATGTTAAGTCCCTTATAGGTGCTAATTAATTCCGAATGTGATAAATACATAATAATGATATAGTTTCCCAATTATAATAATGACAACCTCGTGTGATAAAATAATTAGTATCGCTCTGAATAATTTCATTAATTGAGTGATTCCTTATGACTAGTGATTATAATAAATAATTATGGCGGTATTTTATTTTTGTTTTTAGTGCTTAATATAGCAGTAGTATATTTATTACTATAAAATCTGGCCGTTAAGAGTTGATCCAGCAAGGTACGCACTTTAACTGCAAATAATATATTTTTAATCATTGTTTTATACGTCATCTGAATACGTTAATTGCAGTATTTAACGATGCTGTTAATTAGTAAATAGTAGTAGCCCAAAGAGAGTATGACTAATAATATTATTACACTTTTTTTAAGTAAGGAAATAGTACTTGAGATATATGTTTCAATTTCAGGTAGAAAAATATATTAAAGAAATCTTCGTCTCGTGCAGTATTTCTCATTAAGTGCGATACTACTCATACCAAAGTTGGTGAGCGACAGATTATATATTTGTAATATACATATGTGCTATGTACCGTACCCATGGTGGGGTCTATGTTCAAACATTCCACATAAATACAGTTCATGACAAAAAAATATTAAAGGTAAAGATAGCACCCAGTAAGCACGTGGGAAAATGAACGCAAATCAAAATTAAGATTTTAGAGCATTGCTATAAACCACTCAGAAAAATGATAATTAATTATGAATTGTATGATTGAATATGGTTGTAAGATAAAACGTTCGTAATTTAAAATTCACTAATCCATTCTTATTGATATGACAAAGAATTTTTTATAGCCATAGGCGGTAATTATGTATGTATGTTCACGCCCACGGTTAACTCAGAATTTCAATTATCACAAAATACGAATCGCCACTATTGTACAATATTATTTTTAATCGATACTTTGATCATGCAGAGATTTCAATTAAAAACATATCAATTAAATATTGAATATCATGCATAAATAGATGTGGAATTACTAAAAAAAACTATTTAGTTTAAAGAAAGTAAAGAGCTCGATTCGAGGTTGTGATTTTCAACAACCAAATATGACCTAGAGTTTGAATACTTATTCTCTCCCACTTCATCTGCCATGTCTGACTTTTTTTAAAACTGTTTTTTTGATAAATCCATGACAAAGTTGACGAAGGTTAAACTAATCGATTCTATTTCATCCTTTTGGTAGTTTTAGTTCACAAATCAACCTTCTAATATAGATGAAAGCAAACGTTAGGGAGGCCAAAGCCCTTATTAAATACCAATGAAAAATTTGTTTACGAGACTATTTATTCAGTTTTACTTTATGCTCGAGGTGTTAAAAATCTGAAAATATTATTTAGTACTCCTTTAAAATTGCTTTCAATCTTTTATCTTTAATAATAATAATATAGATGCAAATGTAATGACAAAATAGACCGAACGATTCTACAAGGTATACAGATAATTGAAACTACTTTTTCAGTTAATTTATAAAACGATTAAATAGAGCATTAAAATCTATTGAATTATTGTTATGGCACGCCCAGTAAAAGCATTGAATTTGGGTCATTATAACAAGTAATTGATGTAAATAATAATTATGCGTTACCTAAAAAACGGAATATTAATAAATCATATTAAGTATTCGAAGCATGCAATAATTTGGTTTGTAAAACTTGGGTAGTCTAATGATAGATCATAATCATTAGACTTATCGGCTCTTGGATCGCTCGAGTATAATATTTTTTAACTTGCTGCTATTTAGAAAATAGTATAGCAGCAAGTACATATATACTCATATTTTCAACTTTGAATGTCAAGCACGTAACTAACCAAATAACAGCATTAAAGGTGAGCGTAGTAAAATTAATTGACACTAAATGAGTATTCCATATGAACACTTTTCTAAAGTATCCACAATAATTGTGTTTTGGTGTTATAATTTGTTGATTTTATCAAAAAATTTCTCGTTTTAAAAATGGTTCCTATTTTTTTTAAGCTTTAAAAATATTTAATTTTTGATTAATTAGTAATGCAAAAATATTATTTTTCAGTGTTTTTCTGTAACAAAAACAGTCATGTAGAGACTTTTACTAAAGCATATATCCGGTATTTTGACGTATAAAGCCGGACTAGATGTAATTTATTTTTGTATTTTTCACCTTTTATCAAATCGTTCCGAAGTACATACGATTTCCACACGACATTCTCTTTAAGTCGTTCTTTCTCCATCTCTGCGTAAAGTGTTTCCTAAATACAATAGTTACAGTGTTGGCGTTTTTCATTACCTTCAAATCCTGATGAAAGATTGACAGATTTCTGACCACTTACATACATAGGTACTATGGGGATCGTTTTCATTTACTATTGCGTCTTAGTTTTATAGATAGATTGATCAGTTTATATCATAAAAATCATAAAAATCAAAATGATCATCTATAAAAAGAAATGCTTTATGCTTTCTAGAGTATTGAAATGCTATATGTGAGACCCGATGCACATCCTTGACAAGGAATAATTTACCACAATGTCTTGGGCAGCCAGTTGATTCCTTCTCATATTGTGAATCGATAATTCTTACATGACATAAATATTAGTATGCCCTTCAATAAATTGCATACACCTGTATATTATTGCCCACAGTATTTATAACAAACAATGTAAATAAGTTGGAATGTGCCTATATATACAACACTTCATTTACACGGTGGTAAATTGATAAAGTAGGTCCTTAGTAAATCGTACTCTTTGAAGGCTATAGCCATAGAATTTTGATCCCGGATCTGAAGTTCTCCAGTCTTTTTTATAAATAGTATTCTTGGAATTGACACAATTCACTTTTGACTTAGTCATTAAAATTGGTTCACGCACATTGTTATAAAAAAGAGTTTTATGGTCATCTATTTTTGGATATGGGGTAAATAAATGGTTAGCAGACTTCGAACATATGGCGAGGAAAAAAATATTAATTTATCGTTGACGAATGGTAGAAAAAATATCGACATCGTGAGTAATAAAAAAATACAAAAAATGTAACGAATTCTGAATTTTTTTTTCTATATAATTCAGTATATAATATAGCGATATCTTATTTTTTTGATTGAAGTTTTGATACATACTTTTTTTACCTAAACGATAAAAAGCCAGATAGCATTCTGTCGTTAATATCTTCCAGTCGGAATATACTTACGAATCGTTTTGAAATTAATTGGCTTGATGGTCGAGTGCCATAATAATTAGAGGACTCAAGATCTTATAAAAATGCCAATAGATTTTTTTCCATTTAAAAATTACATGTCAACATCTCATGACTTTTTCAATCGAAAATTATATATTTATTTTGAAAAAATGTATTGCCGTGATTATAAATATTTTCAAAGGTGTATTTAGGAGATCATATAAAGTAGTAACGCTTGATATTAATTTGATTTTAAATGTTCGATTAACTGTTGACTTAAAATCAATTGTCGTAATGGACACATTGCTAAATTTTACATTTCGATAGTTATTATTGCCGATCAGTTTACCATTATGTCCACTATATTTTTAAATGATTGTAAATACCTTCTATACGAGTATGTAATATATTTGACGGCGTTTGTCATAATGACGGCGTATAAGCTTAAACCCTTTCTGAAACGATTCGGACTATCATATTCTGTTAGTGATGTAAAAATGGAAGCATTAATTCACTCAGCAGTGGGTACATTATTTATCACAATAATATTTTGTATGCTTGTTTGATAGTGATAATACAATTAACCTCTAAACGAAAAATAATATAAGGCTATGAACCGAAACCCCATTAAAATTCACACATTAATTTGTGCACTTGTAATGTAAAAATAATAAAATTCTTAACGCAACGATCTACGAATTACGTTTTTATAACATTTTATGTGTTACCAAATTCGTTTGTAGTAAGTTAATCAATCATGATTTGTCCCTGAAGCAATTATGGTTGTATAGTTGCTACGAATTAATAATATAAATACAGCAAAAACATAAATAATTATTGTTTCTCGGTCAATGAAAACAATTTGAAAAATTTACGACACCTTAATGTGTCTTAATACGCAATCAGGTGAATATATTTATCATTATATTTAACGTAATTATTGTGGTATGATGACATAAAATACAAATATTAATACAGAATGAGTACATATTGTGTGATAAAATGAAAGCATTTTTCTAAGAAGACATTGCCATCTAGTGAAAGTATTCAGAACTTTTTTGAGTGGAAGATACTTATTTCAGATACCAAATTAAACATTTAAAAATAATGCAGCGCAATTTTTAATCAATTTTTAAGGTAAAAACTTATTGGTAGTTTTTAACATTTAGATGTAATATTATATTATAATTGCATACAATACATAGTTTGAAAGAATATTTGGTTATATATATATCTTGAATACATCTCAAAAAATAGTCAAACATATTTCACTGCTTTGGTGTAACCCTTTTCAAGAGAATGATATTGAAATGATAAATTATTTGTCATCTCAATTCCGGTTTTCAAAGAAAAATAAGTTTAATTTATAATGAAAATCATACCAATACACAGTGACAGGTCAGCAATTAAAATTCTTTTTATACAAGGTAAAATACCGATAAATAAAAATATATCTTGCAATAATAAAACACCAACGACGTTCTAATCTTGTTATATCGTTTTCAATTAAACTCAATTTTTTAATTGACTTTTGATTCGATTGATAAAGATTGCTAGAGGTGGCAGCACCAGTAAAGAACTTTGATAGATTTCAACCGCATTTTTTTTGTCAAAAAAAAACTCATCAAAGATAAAATGCTATACAATTTGCTCTCGTGCTTCTAGATTTTATCGATTTGATTATAAAGGACAAACGACTCAACGTTATTTGAAAAAAAATAGTTTAAAAAACGACATATTTTATTACAATGCTTGATTTATGTCATGTGAATAAATACCACTTCAACTATTCAAGTATCCATGTCCAAGATTTAATGAGTTTTTTTTTTAAATTTTCTGTTGAATTTATTTAAAAAATTCAATCTAATTATTCACACCTTTTTTACAAATGGTGTAGAGTTTCATTTAAAGCATTTTTTTATATGTACCTATTTATGAAAGATTTTTTAAAAATATTCTTGGAAGTAATTTCTACTACCTATTGTATGTAGAATAAGTGACCTTCAATATTCTCTGTGGCAGATATATTTTATACGAATAATTTGGAATGAACGAAGATAAATTTTACATATAGTAATTTTGTAAAAGAATAAGATTTAAGTGAATATTATAGCATAAATAAAACACATTTTTTGTAATGCATACTTCCACACGTTTTTCGTTTAAGTCAGAACCGTTGGATGAGCGAATCCGGTCTTGATGACAAAATATATGTGGAAGTAGTACAAAGAAAATGTATTTTATTTATTTAAATATAATATATTTCTTCCAATAAATGACAGTCACCACCTTAAAGTGATAAATATTCTCGTTTATTATTGAGTAATTTTGGCTTAATAATCATGCAATATTTTTGAGTGCAGTTAATTTATATGTAAGTATAATGACAGTAAGAGTAATCATAAATAACAAAATCGCATTTTTTTGCATATGATCAGAAAAATTTACTGTAGAAAAATGTCAGATATCTATTACTTCAAAATACTGGTTCTTACGCGGATACTTTAAAATTCATGCCGCATTATATGAATGTACATAAAATTGATATTGTAATGCATTTTCTCAGATTAGTCACTCGCGATCAACTCACGGAGAAAAGGCATCACAAACACCGACGTCCGAATGCTCAAGTATCCAGTTGAAAAGATCAGAATTATATTGATAGTATTCACCTGGTCACGACGTGGAGCGAGAACCTTCTGAAAACTAATAAGCGATCTTGTAGCTATGCGTAAAGGCCGATTTTATATCGAAATTGCGATATTCCATCAGCACTAAATTCGGAAGGCCATGTTTTTTTTAGGATGAATGATGTATTCTTTGCTGATACCATATCAATATTCTCCTTACTATGTTGAAAGGTATTTAGCAAAAAGCCTAAAAAAATTGTATGGTAAATGTAAATGGAATACTTAAAAGAAAATATATTTGCCAAAAGTTATCATTATAATATCACCGTGTATGGTTTCAAATATCTCACATTATTTCGATCGTTATTAAGCCAAAGGAGATCGTGGGAACCGTATTAATAAATGGAGATGTTTTGAATTATTTAATCGCAGTAGGTTATTGTTGAATAAAAATGTGTGCTAATATCATTATAATACAGAATCAGTAGGGAAAAGTAGTTGTGGAATACACTGAGACTACAAACCAATTTGGTTCTCTTTCCAATTTCTGTTTTATTGCATATTGAAAGAATTAATTATATATAGTAAAAATTTCCTGTTTTTTCTCAATTAAGTTAATTAATGCAACATAATGTAAAACGCAAATTTTGACATGGTATTTTTGTATATATTAAATAAGCCTTTTCCGTCTATGATAACGTTATTGGAATTCGATTTATTCGCATTACTGTATACTGCTGCTTTCCAAATCTAATTTTTCTATTTTTAGTGAGAATGGATCCATAATAATCAAACCTTATTCACATAGGGCTCCAAATGGTAATTTCATGAAACGAAATATTCAATAACTGAAAAAATATGGACTAAATATTTTTTTTAAATTAAAATTGCAATTATCTTTAGTTAACGAGCCGGTTTAGTTTTTGTTTTGCGAGAAGGCACGTTGCTCTTCACGAATTTCAAGAACGGACGCGCTTGGCCGCACTCAAGCTAATCCAAATATAATTATTATATAATCTGGCAAAAATTGAAAATAAACAAGTTATTTTTTCAATGGTTAAGTTAAGTACCGCACACCAATAGCACCGCAGTACCAATTTTAAAATTAGAATATAACATAACTAAAATCATTGTTAATCTAACTTTTTAATACATGAACGTATAATTAATAAAACGTAATAACAAGATTTTGAGCTGCCAAAATATAATCCAGCCACAAATACCGTTAATTATGTGTTTTCATTAATTTTAGTGCATATGTGCATCGGAATTGTTATAAATTGCAAATTTACCGTAATAATTCTGTCGATAAACTAATGAATAACTATCGAGAACATTATATGAGAAGGGCCCTGTATTAAAATAGAATTTGATTTATGTGAACATTTCAATATCATATCCAACGAATCATATAGTGTCATATTTTTTGGTTTAATTAGTATTATCATTATAACCTTGTTTAGAATGAAGAGGAACATAATATTTAGAATTTACGTGGGAAACATGACTCAAGATCAAAATAATTGGCGATCTTCATTCAATGATGACATTTTATTCATTGAACTGGTAATGTCAATGCATTTTCTCATATTTATTTCAAATGCCAGATTGCATATTGTGGTATATATTTGTGACGTAATAATTTAGTATGTCATACGATGAATGATTCCTTTACTTAAAACTGTAAATTTTCATTTTGATGTCGCTTTGATGAGACTGGTGTTATTGAATGAAACATATTATCAATACTGGGTTGCCTGGTCTATTCTCTTATCTCAGAGTTCCAGAAACTCATCAATGAGATGATTGCCACGTAGAGCAGATATCTTAAAGAAACCTTAAACATACTTACCTCTTCTTCCGTCTGGTGGATTTCGGAGCCTTAGAGTCTAGGACCTGAAACCGTCTGGTACTTATAGGTTATAGGGTTTCATCTGAGAAATTAAGTAACACTGGTATGTAATAGGAAGAACCAATGTGAATTAAGGATGCCAGAGAATCTGGGAAGCAAACCGTAGCTGCAAAATGTTGCACATTTGAGGTATGATAAAAGAAAGACAATTAATAATAACGGAGGTTCATGGACTTAATACACTATAATCTATAATTCTATATGAAAACATTAATAAACATAAATAAAACGTCTTTTGTATATCCCCCTATTTCACAAATGGCATAAACGGCCCAGGAAATTATACAATATTGAAACATAATAGTATTATAAAGTTAGTGTTAAGAAGAAAGTGTAACCACATTAAATGCTTCACGTGGGAAAACACGTTTTAAGCATACAAAAAAACATTATACCCAATATAATTGCGTATATTTAAATTTCCTTATTTATGATATTATCTAATACTTTTGGTTGCAACTACTAAGCAAGAGATTGCTTTGATAATAAATAACCGTTGGTATATATTTAAGATATAATCATTTCATTTAATTACTGTAGAATTTGAGCATAAATATGAGAACGAACTATTTTGTATGTGGCCTTTGATGAAATCCAAAATGGAAAAAGCGCGTGATGGTTGAGAGGTGTGCAAGGGCTCTCGGAGGAATAATCAAGGCGCCGGGCGGTAGATATATCTCCATTAAGTAGGAAGATTGATTCAAGGTAGTATAATAACATTGAAGATAACATGTTTTAAAACTATTGACAGAAAGAATACTATAATGATCATGTGTACATATTAATTTCTCTGTTAATACATAGAAGTCTGATCAAATGGATAATCTTTAATTATTCACGAATCATTATGTAATATTAAAATATTATCGGAAAGAAAAAAAACGTATTTTAACTAGGAAGTCTATAAGTTGGAATAAACTTAAGATTAAGTTGCTATAATTTTATGTGAATTCAACAAAAATAACCCCATGCCTTTTTTTGCACGGTTTTGAAATAGCACGGCTTTAAAACTAAAAATAACAAACATATTCGATAGTGATGCCATTCGGACGGTGTCAAACGAGGTGTGAAATTTCAACGAGAGTTAAAAATAGTAATGTAACAAGGAACAAGGAACTCAAAAAAAATAAATAATGTAAAACCAGTGAACAAACACAAGATGTTAATATTATTTTAGATAACCCCCAAAATTGTCTCTCCATTAAATATTTTTGGCGGTGAGACTGTTTTTTCGCAAGCGAAAAAATAGTAATGTATATTTATTATAAGTTGCGACACTGAATGAATATATGTCTATCCGATGAATCCAATTTAAATCTAAAATTATGGAAATTTAAAACTAAAATATTTTTATGTAAAAATAATAAATAAATTCGATTAATTTTTGAGTTCAAGAATTTCGTACTTTTGGTTGATTTTATGAAAAAGAAACGATGTACCATGTGGCACCTTTTTTTTTTATCCGCTTTTTTGCACTGTTGTCTTAGGAAGGTATCCCGCGTGATAAAAGGGGATCGGGTGTTCTAGAAAGATGTACCAGTTATATTTGCAATATAAGATAAAATGTAAATTCATCTTAATATGCATATTATCAGTATAGTTGCTTTTTTACGATAGAGGATGATATAAATTTATTTTACAGTGGATTTAGCATTGAAAAACATGTGTCACTTTTACAGTGAGATTATTTTGTTATTAATAAATAAGTAGTTGCGGTCCTTATTTAGGCCCCGAGCATTAAATATCATCGCGTGTCAACGATTATAATACGACCGTGCCAAAAGAAAGAGTGTTTTACACGGCTCTAATATTAAATTTGTAGAAATAAAATTTGAGTCAAGGATTCCCGCTTCAGTGGACAAGGAACTGAAACTGACGCCAGTGTCATATAAACAAAACAAAATTAATTATTATGAGTTTATACCATTAACTAAAAATAGTACCCAGCATCATTCAGACAACATAATATAAATTACTCAATACAACGAAGGGATTTAGAATAAGGTTAATATGATTATTACCTATAGATGTACCTAATATGTATACGTTCAATGTTTCAATATATTTTCGGGATACTTTTAAATATCTTCATTCTATGGATATAAATAATATCGATATGTTATCTTCAGTGGCATGCAAGTCATTGATTGCCAAATAGAATGAGTAGTTAAATTAAATGGTTTTTAACTATATTTTTTTATTAAATACGTGTGCTATATATCCTTACATGTTGATTATAGAACATTAATTCACAAACAGTTGGAAGTTGAGTTTCCTGGAAAGTTTTCTACCATCACCCGTTGTGTATTTGTAGCCATGGCTGCCTTTTAGAACGCTATTGAAAGAAAAATGATATCCTCACATTCACGTCCCGAACAGAAGCCGCACAGGACTAGTTTTGAACCATGGACTATCGTGCTTGGATAGATGAGGTGTTGTGAGATGCTTAGAGGTGCTGGAGACTAGCGATTGGAGTTGGAAGACGAAGGAAATAGTGGAGTGAAGGAGACTGATTGAGGGGGTCAAGATTCACCCAGAATGAAGCGCCAGAAAAAGAAAGAAGGAACAGAGTAAATATCGAAACTATTGCAAAAAAAACAACACATTTCTCATTTAAAATAACTCTATTATTTATCTTTTAAAAAATCTTTCCATTTATAAAAAAATAACGCATTTCCACCAAGAATTGGCAGTTAACGAACACCTCAAGAGTGGTTTTAGTATTTTAACCTCTATTGAAATCAGTTTATTTTTTTCGATAAATGCGAACACTTCATTAGTTAACAATGATTTCAAAAGCATTTAATTAGGTAAAATAATACTGTTTTGGCTATGAGTCATGCTAGTTACTGATTTCAGAAGTTAGCAGATGTAATCAAGGTTCTCTATTAGGGCCAACTTATTATGGTACTCATAGAATGTGCCAGTATCATGGGCGTTTTAAATTTGATAGAATGTATTTGTTTATGTACAATAGATTTTTAAGACATTTAAAACGTAATATTCATAATCAGTTTAATATTATAGCTGAACTGTGAAGGAGGAGTGAAAACGTAATAATTATTTATTTACTATACAAACTGAAAGCAATTTTTGCACTGAATGGTTTTTGGATTTTCAAAACATTCATCGAACATTTCGTAATCTGGTTTTGTTTGCTTATTTTTTTTTTCTTTCCTATATTTACTTACTGAAACTATGTGAAGCTTGCTAAACTATTTTTTAATTCTAATGTAGATTCTGAAAGTCTTTAAATTCTCTGGCCACATCTTCTAGCTAAGATTAGCTACCTTTTTTTATTAAAAATTCTGTATATCGAAGGCTTTGAATAAGAACATCGATTAGGAAAAACTTATTTCGAACACTGATAATGACTGTTAACTACACAATAGTGTTATCTTTCTTCCTTTGCCAGGATTTTTTTGTTTTGAGATATTAAACTTTTTCCGACCCTTACGGACTTTTGAGAATAATTTTAAGGTGCATAAAATATACCAAACTTATTTGGGGTCGTGACCTGTAGCATTGGTTTGCATGTTAGTATTGTAATCGATCATCTTTGAAATGGAAAAACAAACCACGCTTTTTGGAAGGTTTTGGTTGAGGTGAAATGTTTTCTTCGTCTCTCCATGAAGAATGGGTGGTGAAGACGGAGGGTCTTCATGATTTTGAGGGCTTTATACCGGGCCCGGAGATAGCTAGTGCAGAATAGAGTTGATTGTGGACCAATATAGAATAGAATAGATGTTTCCGTATAAAAGAAGGACAGTGTATTTTATTATTTGACTAATGTTTATTATTCTGATAAAACAATGATTTGATGAAGTATCTAGTTTTGTCCTTTTTATCACGTGTGTGAAATTTTGTATTTAAATATATATGTCGGTGTTAAGATAATTTATTGTCAATTGTGATTGGAGGTTTAAAGTACAGTAGACTAAAATGTATCAATTAAGTATTGCGACTATTGCGAGCTTTTTAGTTGAAATAATGTTAAAGGCTTTGTAGCTGATTAACATTGATTGGATATAACAATGGTTGTACAAATAGAGTAGACAATGTCTTTGTCAACAATTCGATGATTGCAATGGTCCAATAGAATAAATGCTTCTGTAAAATAAACAATTTATATTATGAATTCTTCTGTTTCAAAATTAAATAGCCAGTGAGTATTTGACCGTAACCGCGATTCGACACGTCTGACGTCAAAATATTTCACTTGATAGCCCCAGGAAATAAAATAAAAATCATCGGTCAATATGACATAACGGTGATGTATCGTCACATTCGTAAACCAAGCTTGAAATACATTCCGAACATCATAATCGATTGTGTAAATTATTTTCGGCGTTGATAAATCGATTAGAAATGCGACCACAACTCAATTATTCGTTATCATGATAAATGGACCGCCAAATTTATTCTCATTGTAATATTTTTTAAATGGAGCACACGCACGTCTTCCTTCATAACATTGTTTCCAAATGAATCGATAGAAATACTACCAATATAAGCGTAATATACAATCTAAAAATATTTTGTCGTGACAACGTGAGAACAAGTAATTGGAAAATTACTGGTAAATTTATAAATAAAATAATAGAATATGGTGTATAATTTTAGCGGTGATTATTTTGACTGCAACCGTAAATATGTTGTTAAATATAAAAGAGAAAATTAAAATCTTCTTCGTCATTAATTATGTTTATCGACACTTATAATTTATGTATGTCAAGAGTCAACAAACTCTTAGTATTAGGAGCAAAATGGGAGAAACCGAACGGTTCGGATTTTTTTGGAGATATGAATATATATTTTTAGAAAAAATGGTTGATTTAAACCGATGATAAGGTGAATTGATAACTAATAGAATAAATATTAAAATAGATCATAATTCGATTATTTTTGATAAAAAAAATGTCTGACTGCTCCAAGATTTCATGGCTTTTTTGGCCTTATCAATATACTCAGATCTATGATTCATTGCTGCATTTTTATTTTCAATGATTTAATCCTTTTCACATTGTAAAAGCAATCAAGTTATAATTTGTGATTTTTATAATGTACACACATAATATAAATAAAAGATTCAAAATTATATTTTACATATATCTGCACGTATGATACAGAATTCTCGCAAATAACACAAGACATTCAAAAAACTCATGACATCATATGAAGTGTGAGTGGATCTTAACTGATATACATATTCTCTTTGACTGTCAAAGTCCTTCGAGAGTTGATGGTGGAGACAAAATTGAGCCCAAAGAAAATGATTAAAAGTGTGATATTCAAATTAATGTTTACGTATTAGATTGGTTCACAGAAGTAATAAACGGCCCGCGATCTGCAAATGGTCTATCTTGGCATTAGTAATGTACAACTAATGATAATTAAAATTTCTCTTCGATTTAATAGCGGATATAGTATTTTTCGCCACTATACTATACATATACTTTTGAGCATAATATAATTATGTAAAACTATGAAATATTTGTTGCGTAAGGAGTAATTTTAAACACTAACGTAGTTTTGTCTTGACTTGTTGTAAATAATTATTGCATAGTTAAGTTTATAGCTATATTTCTTAAAAAACTTAATTCTTGCATTTATGTCCCAGTAAAATATTTATTACCCATTTCTCAGTTTTAAGTCATAGAAGATATTAAATAAAATACATTCAAATGTTGAGAAATATCACGCTTTCGAAAAATAGTAATATTACTAACAAATTATTATAGAGATCGATTTAAAATGAATCAATGTGGATACTTGGCAATGCTGTCTAAAAAAATAAATTTGCCAATCTTTCATAATAGTTTCCAAATTTTGCTGAGTGACGATGCACTATTTTTTACAAAGGAATAAAACATTGCTTACCATATTTACAAATACGTATCGGATACCATGTTTTTGTCTCAAACGTCAGTTAAATCTATACTACGACTGATAATTTTGTGTGTATAAAAAGGTATTATTTGTATCGACAGATTGCGCACGGTATGGAAACAATTCATAATAATAGATATTTTTCAAATTTGAAAGAATTAATAAGAAGATAGACAGTAACAATTAAGATTACAATCTTAATTTATGTAGTAATTGAAGATATTGACAGAGAATTATAATCTTAATTAATCTTGATAGAATTTCAGTTGAAAAATTGAATCGCTCAATGTTCATAAACTCTCATTAAAAAAATGGAATTGTTTAACATTATAAAGTTTCAAATTTAAATTTATGCAGTTTTATTAATTTATTAAGTTATAATATTAATTCGACCTACTAACTATATAATTTAAATATCTCCACAGCATATAATTGAAATAACTGCATGTTCAAATTTAGCTGTAATTTTTATTTGTACAAGGTCGTGATATATGGAAAATGATTTATCATAATTTCAATCACAATAATGTCATAATCTCAGAATATAATCTGTACGAATAGGCATTGCTTTATGGTAATCTATCTAGAACGTTGCCACATATTAAAATGCCATTTATTACGATAGATATTTAAGATTCAAAAAATGAACACTGGGTTTACTACATTGCTTTATTTAAGTATACTATTAGACGAGGCTATCAACATAATTTTAATAACAATTCATAAATATAATGGTTAAAAGAAAAAACTTATTCACTCAACTATGAAAATTAATTGATATTATTAGAAATACAAAACTAATTTTAGTCACCCAGTATTAGTACAAAAAAAGTAATATTACAAAAATAATATTGCTGTGAGATAAATCGAACATTTAAAAATCGGTTTCTTTATGGTTATTTTATTTTTCAATGAGAGAAATGGAAATTTTACATTATTCTTAGTTCATTTGATAAGATTTAAAAGTATAAAATGACGAATCGTTTGAGTATACAAATAAGGTTTTATTGAGTAAAATTCAAATAAAATATATTGAGTGACAGCAGTAGAATCTTCTTTGATTCATTACTATTATTAACGTAACGTTGATGTATTTTATAAGAATAATAATTGAAAATGCACTAGTTATTGAATTAAAAAACATAAACATTTTTAAGGAAACAAACCGTTTTCAAAATTAGAAGATTAGAAATTTATAAGCAATCAAATGACATTTTGGAGAAATAATATTTTACTGTTCTTATTCTTAAGATAATGTAAATCTTGGTCCAGTCTATGCTCGACAGTTTTTATAAATTATAATTTATGATGTGCACGCAAGTTTTTGCGATTGCCAAAATCTTATCGTCCCACTGCTATATATTTAAGCACTCATCATTTAAGCTTTGTTGAAACTTTTTTCTTTTATCTAAAATAAATGCTTTTTGGTTTAACAATTTTACACTTGATAGATGATTTAAATTTGAGATTATTACCAAAATAAATATTTGGAAACCAGTGAATTGCCGATGCACCACATATACTTAGACGACAAGAGATAAACTGGAAAAATACATCACTGGCAAGTGACAGCCATTCCCAAGATCTGAGATTTTATATTGAAATGAATCAACATTTGATTTTGAAATTGTTATTGTTTGATCTGAGAACATTTTAAACGTACACCGAAGCTATCACCGCGAGACTACGAACATGAAAATTACATAAAAAGATAATTATTATTATTATTTTCTAAAAAATCATTTCAATAGTTTAAACTCTCGCTGGATACAGATTAAGGAATGTAAATATCACCGACAAGAAAAATATTGACACACATCTATAAATCAATTAAAAAAAATCAATTAAAGAATGTTTTCACTCGGGTATTTGAGCCCTTGAACGCGTGACTGCGTAAGACGAAAGCCCTAAAGCGTTAACACTCGGATACGGCATTTTTTTTATCGTAACGTATTCTTGTACCCGCATTATATCAATAAACCAAAACAATCATAAACTTTCGAGTAAATAAATATCCTCAAAATGGCTAATTGGGATTTTAAAGTTTACAGGCAATCAATACTTTTAATTCAGCCTAAAGCACAAAACTAATATAAAAATAAATAACAGCCATTTTAATTGATCAGGCATTAGAGAGCAATATTGTATTAAGGCTAACTATTTATTAAAATTTTATCAATTCACAATTATTTTCGAATCAGTGTTTAGACAACGTAACTAAAATTAAGAATGTAGGTCGTTAGTAAAAAAACGTGTTATAATCAAGCGTGTATAATATCAGTAACGAAACATAGTATGTAATGAAACGGAAAGTTAATAATCAATGCGCCGGATTGTGCTTGATGGAATTACAGTATCGTAGTTTAATTAGTCAAATTGTATATGCCTCAATATTTTTTGTTCACTGTTTTGTGATTCAAATATAAAAATAATTATTTAGGTTAGATCACTACTTATTTTTTCACGTAAGATCACAGTAGGTCACAGGAGATCACAGATGGATCACAGGAGATTTTCAAGGTAATAATATGCTCACATAAAGTAAGCTGTAGCTTTTAGTTCGGTTAACAAGATACTAATGTTTAATTCGGTTAAAAAGTCCATAATGTTGCAAAAAATATTATAACCGTTCTATTGTGCTAATATTGTTGATAAGTCTTTATATAAATTGCAAAGCATTAAGGTATAATAAAGGTGTTTTTAATTACATATGTGAATTGTAATATCTTCTATTAAAGTCGTATGCCCCGATAAGTTATATTTTTCTTTAAAAAAAGTGGCTAACTGGCAATTAGTTCTCGTTGATTATCATGTTTGAATACCCTGAATATTATGAGGCTATATGCAAGAGCTACAAAATTGGTTAAAAAAAATATGTTTTTATGATATAATTAGAGATAAATGTATTTGATTAAATTACATTTGTCTCTAAAAAAATATTTGTACCTAAAATCTAACAGAGTGTCTTTACAGAGATTATAGAATATGGTTTATGAAGGGTTTGAATTGCATGATTTTTTGTTTACTATTTATCTATCAATCACCTTACTGATATAAACATGTTGCCTTTCTTTCAAGATCATTGCGTCACCGTGAGTTAGGCACGAAATATATCACACAAATATTTCTTCTTTTTTTGTTGATTTGGGGGCGGCTTTTAAAAACCTGTATAGAATGGCATATCTACCCACGGCACGCCTTCAATTGTACTTTTTAACTACGAGAAACATTGCAGCAATAATAAATAGTCGCTAAATCACAATGATAGCTCTCTTTCTACACATATTAATACAATGGATATTGACTACGGTGGGAAAAACTATTTGAAATTGTATAGGTACATGAAAAAGCACTGTTCGATAACTCTAAATTACGATTAATGAAAAGAGATCTCTGATATAGAAATAAATAATGGAGGACTTTTTATTATTTAATTAATATTTTTTTTTTAAATGCAGCTGAGATAAGTCATTATAAGAAAGAATTCAGTAGCATTTAAAATGTTTATTGTTTTGAAACTACAACTGCTTTAATCAAACATTGATTATTTGGTGATCGATAAGCAATTTAAAAATAAATAAAAATAAGAATACTGCAATAGAATTATGTAGCTGCTCTTTAGTGATGATGACTATTTTTTGTTTAAACTCTTTTCAATCCAATACAGTCGGTCCAGAAATACTTATTGTAAAATAATGTGCTTATTTATGTTTACATTCCATTATACTAAAATCACAAAAGTTTCATTAATTTTGAGCAACGCTTTATTCTGTATATAATCGAATGTAAAAAATGGTGATGTAAAAATAGTGTATTTATGTTGTATAATGTGTAAGGAAGGTGTCGCAAGAAGTACCCGCTGCCTATAATAAAATTATAAAGCACAAAGGGATAACAATAGTATAATTATATTTATAATATTTATTATTTCCTGTTGTTACGCTGCTAGGTGATACCGCTGTACTTTCAATATTCTAGGTTGCACATACATTGAAAATAAAAAAACGGTTATGTTTAAGTTATTCAAATAAAAATACAAAAGTCAATAGTATCATACTAAATTTTTTACATTTAAGTCAAGGGTTCCACGAAGGATCACAATATGAAAAAAAAAATAAAACTATGAAAATTCAAAACAAAAGAAAAATTCAAAAATTTTGGTCGTATATTATGAATTAAATATATTTACAACAACATTTACAATTAATTAGTATATCCATTCGTATATTTTTTATATGTCTAATTTCACATAGTGTTATTGAAATAAAGAGGAAAAGTTCGTATGTTCATCTGATTTCCATAAAAATCAGGACCGATTTTGAAAATCACAAGCATTTAAAATGGATGATTTCCTTAAAGAAAGGAATCAGTTAAAATCTTAAAATTGCCTATTTAAAAATCAATTCTCTTTTCTGAGCAACAATCATGTTCCAAGATAAACTTTTTCTTATATATTTATTTAATTTTCGTTCCGATACATTCCATAATCTACAAAAATCCGCCAAATTGAACAATTGATCACCCTAACACTAGTGTGCGTAAATATTTTATTGCAAACACTGTATTAAGTTTGATTAATATGTTTGTGGTTACCCTGTGATAGGTGCAGACAAAACATGTTTAATTGAAAATAAAAGTGCAATCACACCGAGCATTCATTGTAAGACAAAGATTTGTATCTGTGCTGAAGAAAACCTTCGTTCATTTATGCAAATCGTCAAAGAAGTAAGTAGGCCAGATGTCATTTTTTACATCCACTAGATATTACTGCCCAAATACATTTTATGAAGTGGTAGTCCATTTTGACGTTGACATGCAATGAAGGTCAAAAAATGCAGCTCAAGAAAATGATCTATTACACAAAAAAAGTTAACTAACGATTTAATAGTTTTAGAATACAAATCGTGCATCGTTGTATAGAATAGAGGAAACCATATATATTTCGAGCCTCGTGCATAATATTAGACTCTTTAAATTAGTCTGAGAGAATGACTTATCGTTCGATTATTTGAACTTGTGTAACATCTTCACTTCATTACACATATCCATTCCAGATCACGCGGCTTCTTCTTTATTTTGCTGTATTTCAAGTATTCTAGTTTCTAAGAACGTCATGGTGGGAAAATAGCAATTAATACATGATTGATTGGTCTCTAAATCAGTGGAATGCAATTTAAATAGGAAAGACAAAATAGGAAATTTTACAATCATAAGCTATTCTACCATTACGCTATTTTACGAGATACTTCTTGTAATACGGTGATACGTTTAAGTAAACTGTATATGATAAGCAATATATAAATATTTTATACAGCACATATGCTTATATTTGATATTAATTTGCGGAAATGAACAAATTCGAATTCAAGCACTATATTTTCTCGCAACAATTAAACAAAGTTCCATTGCATTATGTCGGAACATTAACTATGAATAGAAATAAAATTTTTGTTGCTTTAATATTCAGGTATGCATAATTGATGTAAACTATACCACACGAACAAAAATCTTCAAGGATTAAAACGATTAAATAATGAGTTTATTTAAATTATAGAACAGAGCGTGTAAATAAATAAAAAAATATACTACTTGGAATTTGACAGTTTTCTGACACTGATCGTTATTTAAAATTCGAATAAGATACATACATATTACATAGGTACGCATTTTGTACTCAAGTTACCATAGATAATAATAATTATTTCAGATTTGAATTGACATTATCATAGATCAAATATCATTGAAAAGAATGCAGATATAATGAATACATATTTTATTACAAGGAAGAGGTTTTTTCAAGATAGATTATCACAATGGATAAAACCGTATCAATGAACCCCTGCGGTGAGTATAGGTTCTTTTAATTGTAGGTTCAATAAATCGTGAGCCAAATAGCGCAGATATTTTCCATTGCGAATGCAGTCAATATTAAAAATATACTGCTTTTATTAAAACCAAGAATTTAGATTGCATATATAATTATTACTGAGATAAAGCAATCTGTCATGTATTTTCAAATTAAATGAATCGTATATTATTAGTTAAATTATTAATGATGGAGCTGAAGCAAAACTGTAAGGGATAATGCAAATACTTATACTATCCACACTGAGACAATTAATTGTTAACTGACTTTATAGTTTTATTTAAACAACAATTTTTCTTTTGACACTTCTGATTCACGGTTATATTCTTTCTTACATTGTGTATCAGTTCTGAGAAAATCTATGCTGAAATTTTTGTATCAATTGAATAAAATTTGAAAAGTCCTGGTATAGTGAGCAATATACTTGTGAATCAAGTTATAATATTCAATATAAAAATCTGTATTTTTTTTAGGGGGTATTTGACTAGAAGCAATACATAACACCTGCTTATAACAATGTTGCAAGGGTAATACACTTTGATCTGAGTAGTTCAGCGATTTGAAAACCTGCGGACACCTTTGAATTAACAACCCAATCGAAAATATATAAATGGGAAAAATTCATCGCGAAATTGCATTGCGGTTGGGTTTATAAAGTATTTTAAATTATAAAAATTTTTCTAACACTACCAAGGTACATTTCCCGGTACAAGCACTTGCAGTAATTGTAAAATATTGAGTTCAAGGATTTAGTCGTAATGCGATATTGTTAATCAATAAATGAATGATCACATTGAAAAGTTCCGACAGAAAAAAATCAAGTTTGACTTACTCACCTAACAAAAGACAAATATAGAACAACAGAGATTTTATGCGGTATTGAGAGAATTATTGGGCCGTGGTAGTTGATAAAGATTTGCACTTTCAGTTTTCAGAATAAGGTTACGAAGTCCTTGCGCCTTCGTCAAATGCTGTGCTTAGCTGTAAAATTGCAAATAATACAGTTTCAATTTTCACTGCTTTTTTGTTATCGATTTCATAATAATTTCAGCATAATACTATATTAAGTTGACAACATTACTTTGAAAAAATGGCAGAGAAATCTGAACGAAATAGAACTAAATTTATATAATTTATTTATTGGAGTGAATATAATCCTTAGTTATCAGACCGATATGTTTACTAAGATTTATTGGAATTATTTAGACCTGTGTGTATTATATTTACAGTATTTAAATAAAAATGAACGTAAGAAGTGAGTTGTATGTTCATCGGGATCTACGGATTTGTGAATGCCAACCACGACGTAAGCAGCGTGTTTATAAATAATAACAACAACCGGGTTAAAGTTAAAGAGAATGATATTTAATATATAACTACTTTGATTATTCCACGTATTGTGTCACAAATAGTTACAAAATACGTCGAATCATCAAAAAAAAAAAATGAACTTCCACAAAGTTACCGCCGAATCCATCGAAATGAGTATAATATTTATTTTAATTTTCCCCTTATGAAGAACTGTATCATTGTTGGTTTGGCTTACAAATCATTCACATTCAGAGAATGGTCAAATAAATATCTTCTTAAATTTTTTAGCAGTTCAAAACTGATTAACTACCACTTGCTGACATTTCAAATCATTTCTGCTTTGTCATTAAGAAGTACATACTAATTATAAAACAGTTTGTATGAAAAAAATGGCGTTGGATGTTAAGATATATTTTAAGGCCACGGCACTATAGGTATACGAAAAAAATAAGAAAAAGTTGTTTCAAATATTTAAAAATCCAGATTTTAAAGTAACGCGATCATTTTGAATCGAGGAAACGCGATTGATTATTGTCATTAAAAAAAGTTTATGTAAATTATTCGTACCCAGAAATGCATTATAGTGATTATTATTGAATGTCAAAATTTTATTAAGTGAAAATACGAGGTGATTTTGTTTTTTTATAAGCTTAAATTAAAACATATGAATAAACATGGTCTGCGCACAAAAATTATATGTTATCGTGATATACTACCGTTATAATATAATATTTTATTAGTTTCTCCATACATTATATTATAATATTTAAATAACAAGAGCTAGTAACATTTTTCGTCCCAGAATGTTTTAATCAGTAATATGATCATTAAAAATATTTACTAGTGTGGGTTTTAACGATCAATTTTTGTATTCAATAATAATAATTTAAAAAAGTATGTAATAATATATCAATACATGCTTGATAAAAACATTTATTTATACAATTAAATTAGTAACCTTTCAGTGTCAGAGCATAAATAAATTTTGCAGTGTGATTTTTTCGTATAATTATACAAAATGGTTTTCATCGACTTCATATCTAGGTTATTCCACATGAAGTGAAAAAAGCAGGTCTGTGGAGTCGGTAAAAAAAAGGCCGACTCCCACTCCAGCATTAACCAAAACCACGACTCCGACTCCGACTCCAACATTGACCAAAAACACGACTCCGACTCTGACTACAAAAAGTTTAATATCGTCACTTTTTCCCCTAATTTTCCTATTTATGTGCATTCAATTAAATATCAACCCTACCAATCCGGCCAATAGCCAAATTTGACATATTATATGCAAAAATAAAAAGTTCAATCTTTTACAAATTTCCGACTCCGAGTACGACTCCGGCCAAATCGCCGCGACGGCTCCGACTCCGGCCAAAAAGCCCAGACTCCACAGCCCTGAAAAAAAGTAAAAGAAGCAGTGGCATAACTAGTTCAAGCATGCGCCTTGCCAGACGGAACGACTCTATATATATTTGTGATAATTCAGTATATGTGTATTTTTTACGGTTAATTTTCGAAATGCAAGTGAAAGAAATTCTTCGTATAGTATGGGAAATGAGGCCACTGACAATTTAAGGCGAAAGCCCGATTGCGAATTACACAAAAAAATTCACAAAGGCATTTGGCCGAATGTCATGCTTTTCGGTTCTTGTCTTAACGGGCTCGAGTCCCAGTAAGTTTACTAGTCTATGAATTCCAGTATAGATTTGTTATCGAGAGTGGACGTCTATGAAAAGTACCATCTAATCTAAAATACGGGGCGTAGTGGAAGCAATTTCTATAAGTCCTGTTCAACCCATATTTTTCTATTTTTATTCATTAGAAAAAAATACAGACTGTTCACAAATGAATGGAACAACCTCTATTAATTTATATCCCTTAAGTTTGAGTCCATATGCTTCCCACTGTGAGCGGAAATGGTAAAAAATATAAGGCATGATTCGACCAGTGATATGAATACAATATGCAATAAAATACTCTCAAAATATAAGCAGTAAATAATTGAAAATATTTTTAGTTATAAATTATTATTGTTCTGCATACTTGTAATATAATTTTAAGTATCAATGTTTGATAAAATGTTCAGGAAAGAAACGAAAGCGGACTGACCGTACAAAAAAGTTTTTCGATGTCATTGGCTTCATAAAATATGTCAAACTCTTCATTGATTTTTTTACCGCTATGATTTTTCTCTCTGATAGCTTGTTTGTCAAATCACAAATTTGCATCCCATTATCAAAATCCTTGGAAAGGCTAATTTTACATTCTAAAAATAATGTTTTTCTTGTCTTACTGAATTTACTTTGTATGACACATGTAGTTTTTTCCAGGACTTAAAATTTTAGCAAAAAAAACACGTTGAATAAGTATCATCGTTCGAGAAACACTGAAGGTAGCGGGCGGGGGAAATATATTAAGATCCGCGTAACTCCGACCTCACGTATGTCGGAGTCTGTTTTCAATAAATCGGATCTAATATCTCTGTACGAAAAAAATCATGAATTAATTTTTGCATCGATTTATAAAGTTGTGTTAAAATGTATTTCAGCTTGAAATATTAATATTTTAGGAATACGGAGTCTAGTGTCAATGTCGTTGGTTTCGGCTGCGGAGCTCACGAGTACGAATATCAATTCAAGCAGCTTAATTTTTTAACCGAACTATTTATCTTTGTTCAAAGACATGCGTGTATGCCTAAAAATCTGCTGTTTTAGCCCCTCCCACACCCATTCGAATCTAAAAACAGAACACAGCGGAAGCGTTTGGGGAATAACTAGCCTATTTCCAACTATATTCATCTATCCTTATTCTCATTGAAAAGAGAAAGTCAAGCAACTGATAATCTCTCAATAAAATCATTAAATATCCCTTTAATCCTAAAAACGAGTCTTTACAATAGTAAACATCGCTCCCTATCATTATTTTTTCACATCCTTTCTCTCTCTGAAAAAAGAGGTTAAATGACTGATTTTAATCAGTGAATCCAAGGTATGTTATGATGTTCCATTAAGCATCTATAATATCCAAACTGAGAGTGAAAAAGTTTAAATAATAGAAATCATTTTGTAACAATGTTGACGGGTAGGACATTTGCAATTTTCTATAAATTTAAAATTCAAAACATGCAGCTGTTCCATTTTTAAGTCTTTTAAACGCTTATAAATTATTAAAAAAACGGCATTCGATTATTGAGCTTTGCGGTGTTAAATCAACAGGTGTATATACGAGTTGAATGACAGCTAGTCTATTTTTTTTTTTTTGAATAACAATAATTATTATGGAAAACGAAAACATTCAAAATGTAACACAAGATTTGTATGTAAAGCTAAAATTCAATAACAACTTTTTATCTATATATTCATTCATTGTAAATACATACAAGACTATTATTTGTGTGGTATTGAAAACACCCACATATGTTATTTATTTAAAAATAGAACATTTATTGTAGAAAAATGTTTTTAAACTATAATGACTGTAATAATAATTGCAGTACTGATTAATCATTTGTAACGTTTGCTAATAAGTAATTTATATCTTTGTATGTGAGATCATGATATATTACGAAATAATAATATCTACATTTAAAATTTTAATTACTCACAGAATGCTATTTTTTATTGTGAATTACAAGTTATTTATTTGAATATTATATAATTAATATCTCTAGATGAAACAAAATGATACTCAATTAAATATTGTATTCAATAATTGCTTAATAGTATCGTAATTAAATTTTTAATTTGACATACTTTATTTTCTCTTCCCCTTAAACATTTTTTTAATGAATGACTTGTTTTTAATATATGTACGTCATAAAAACAATACGTATAATTAACCCTAATCTCTCAATTACAAATGGTACATAGATAATAAATATTCAATGTAATGCGTTATTTATTTAAATTAATGAAGGTCAACAAATGAATGAACTAAGTTTGTGTTATTATTGCGTGATACATAAGAATATATCATAAAAAATAAAGATTATTCAACTATTGATATTTTTTCACCCAAGAAAGAGTTTTTTTAACGGTGACATTGATTTTAAAATCAACATTATATAGTAGGCCGTGATTTATCATGTGGCTTGGCTTATAAGGAAATGTGTTCTACTAAACTAATAATAAAGTGGACATGTAACATCGGATATTTGATCGATTTATTTTATTCTCAGCTTGATTTAAACTATTTCCACACTCATCTATACAAGTATGGACCATGAGTATAGTCTGAACCTGGAAATTATTTATAAATATATTTATGTGTAGTTTTATCTTTTAAGCATGCAGTGGTTTCATATATGATTGGTAGTTGTCTATTATTATTCATGTTTCATTTGATTCAATGCGACATGCGTGACCTAGACATAAAAGACATTTGATAAATTTACGGCCGTAGAAAACTTGTTTAATAATCACACAAAGTTCATGGCTATCTATTGTTTGTAATCCATTCTGACTGAATACCCGACAAGTTTATATGTAATCAAAATTGCAATCGGAAATAACTTTTCTCCGAATGAAATCACCAGTCAAAATTAAAATAGTAAGCCGCTCAAATTTTGTGTTTTGTGATTAGTTGATACGAGATGCATTTTCAATGAACGCACAATATTGTTTTGTTTTTCCTTGGTTGATTTGTTTAATAAATTGATATAATGATGATATTTAAATAAAAACTGATGGTATGTTTATAAGTACTGTATTTAATAATTAAATGAGCGCCTTGGACATCATGAAAGCTCAGGTTGACCTTATACGAAGCTTCTGAAACAGGTTTGATATACATATGGATATTTAAGGTTGATAAGAGAACGGAGAATTTAGCCCAGTATAAAATAAAAAAAAACCGATACACCTGTTTTCTGTTCATGCCGTGGATGCCCCAGTATACATTGATTCATGCCAATATCTTATCAAAAACTTAAGCTATGGGGCTTCTGTATGGCATAAAACAAAGAGGCGCTTGATTTGTAGTTTAAAGTATCTTGCAATACTTACATCTCATAATCGACATCATTAAATATTTGGATACGCCAATTACTTAATTATGTATATATGTCTAATTAATATTTATGTGGTATTTTTATGCATTTGAAAATATTCATTGACAAAAATATGAGATTTAATTTAAACAATATGAAAAATTTGGCCGACATATTTACGTAAAACTAATAATGGCGAGCTCAAAAATATACTGATGCTCTTATTAATTTTATCTTTTTACTAAAACTTGGATTGTAGATTGATAAGTAATAGTTTTTCATGCTAAATTATTTCAGCTATCGATCAATTTTATGCTGAATTTGTAGTAATTATAATAAGAATGTAGGAAGTCTTTCACTAGATTTAATACCGGAAATAAAACAAAATAACAAATAATTCAGTGCAATGTGCAGGCGACGGCTTAAGAGGACTTTTTATAGATAGTTAAAAAGCAAGAAATCGGCAAAATTTGGCAACGTATTGCATTGTCAAATTATTTTTAATGGCTTATATCGTTTAGTAATAAAGTTGCATTACAGTAATAGCCAAAAATTGATTGTGTGTCTGCAATAAAAACATCACAAAGCTTTCATGATTGGTATCGGACTTAAACAAAAAAAATCGACACATCACAGCAGACAGGAATTACCAAATACTCGATAAAAAGATTTTTGTAGCTTTATTGTTTTTGAAACGAAAGTAAATTTGATACACAGATGGGCGATTTATTTATTTTAAAATGAAATCGAATACTTTTTACCGGGAGATACAACTTAGTGGGAATAAAAAAATCACACTGAAATTTAAATTAAGCAATAATTTATTTTTTAGTATAAACATTCCGTTATATTGTACATAAATCCATTTTATGATTAAACGATGGTTTTTCAAGTTTTCTGCGACGAGCGAAAGTGTATTATTATCACGTACCCATTCTGAATAGAGATCAACGCAAAGACAAGATAGAAAACTGAATTTAATTGTAAAATTTCAGATATCGACTGAGGGTGCTTCATATCAAATTTGAATCATAATATTTTAATACTCGAGTTTTTTCTTTCGACATCTTCATGAATTCAATTTTTTAGATTTCGTCACTTTAATGAGATAATATAATGATTCAACAAAGTCCAAGGTTTCATAAATTTCGAAGGACGTACATTTTCAAAAAGTTTAAAAAATATAATTATTTTAAGTAGTGAAATAACTTGGCAATGGTAACCATCCTTTTCGTATCTTATCTCGCGGTACGTTATGGATGACTAAATATAATAACTTTCACGTCTAAAATTGGTAAAACTATTAATAGTTTGCCAATTTGGTTGTGTTTCCTAAATTAATAAATCATTGCTAGGACCTGGTTTGGTTTATGTCCGAACGTACACGTATTACCATCATAAAAGTTTTCCCCCGCCAATTCAATATGCTTTTTGGCTTGAAGATTGTTTTTAAATGGTCATCAATAATATCAAAAGCAATTTGTTTCGTAATATCAGGTTCTATGACCAAGCCTATTTATTAAGGGTATACTACGTTTGTGAATTTCTATTTGTTTGTAGGAAATAGGTGAATTTAATTTTTGTGGATCATTTCATCATCGCTTTAGGTAGTGGCATAATTTGTTCTCTCGTTCCTAAACGAAAACTTCTTTCCTTTTTAAACAATTAATTTAATCATTAACATATAAACTTCACAGAAGTATAGGTTTTTCATAAAATTATTTTGTGATATCTACCGATATATAACTTTCCTAACAACAATAAGTATTTTTTTCATTTCAAATTTAATGGAAAAATCTTCAATATAAAGCTATTTTTTGTTTCAGTTTCAATTTAGAGCTGTCGTGCGTGAAAAATTGTGATGCCTGCATTATTTATATTCTAAAGAACAAAAGAAGTACCAATAACTTTCAATCGTCATGTTTAATCTAATTAAACAATTATTTAACCATTATATGTGTGGAAGCAATATGGCCTTTACTTTATATATGAGAGTTATATGTATAATACATAATATTTATTATTCAGTGAATCGAAAATGGTACTTAAAAGGAGTGGTCGTTTGTAAAATATTCGGAAGTAATATGGATACGAGTGGCATGAAATTATTCGCGGTTTACAATGATTACTATTGTAGAAAATGATCCACTTTCATAGCATTATAATACGATAATGACATCTTATTATTTTGAAGTTGTGTTTGTATAATGCTTACGAATATAATGATTATTTTAAAATAGTATATATAGGACAAAAAGAATTGTGAAAGTGAGTTATTTAAGATTAATGTTCAATATTATTATATACAGCGAAAAAAGATTTTTTCACATGGCAATTTAAAGTTCATAAAACACTAAAAGGAGTCATTCGAAATTTGATGTTCAATGAAAGTTTATTATTTAATATACGTAGGCTTTGTGTCGGCATATGATTTTTTTTTTATTACTTTTTTTTGTCACGATTCATCAGATTACCGTGAAAAAATAATGATTGGATAAAAAAATGTTCTACAAATAAAAAATCGTTTTAAAAATTTATAGAATAGACTCATTTTTTAAATTCAAAATTTATTGACCGTAATTGTTAGTGATATATTTTTTCAATACATAATAAGTTTCATTATTGTTATCGCATGTGAATAAATCAATAGACTGTGTTTTTAAGCCGTCAACTTAACTAGTTGTACTGACCAACCAAATTAAATACGTTATTGCAAAGGCCTTGAAATAAAAGTGACAATGCGCGATGAAAAAAAGACCCACAAAAATAACAGGTTTCTGTTGATAAACCAGATTTTTTCGTATCGTTTAATTGAAGCATTTTTTTCTCATAGAAAGCGAGTTCGCCGTATGGCCAGCAATTGAAGCAAAAAAGCTTTTCTTAATATTTCACACAGACATTTTGTATATTGCTTTGATTTTGAAACAACGACACGGAATCAAATTTCGAAGATGACATTTCGATACTTTTGTTAGTAATTTAATTTCTATTTCTCTATAATGCAACGTGCATGAAAATAAAACTGCACTGTTTTTTAGCAACACTAACAGCATTTCTACAATTTATTAAATTAAATATGGCTACAATCTTATGTGCCAATACGTTAACGTGACGAAATACTCGCATTGATGGCCGGAAAATTGTAGCATTTTACGCTTTTTACACTATAAAATATATAGTATAAATTGAATCAATATTTCCCTTAATCCGGCGGCAATGAGTAATTAATTATGAAAATCAATTTGCATTATTGTGCTCACACACGATATGTTGTTTTTTATATGCACGCAATACATTAACTCAGGGGTTCTTAGGCTTATGCGACTCCGGGCGCATCTGAGATTTTAGAGAATAGTGACGGGTGAAGGTTGGATTTTTAACAAACAAATCGAAAGTAGTACGCATGACTTTTTTATCAATGTTTCCTGTGTAGCTTTACATATTTGATACATTCATATACATATGTACTTTTGTTTATTTTATCTTTCCAAAAGAATTATAAAATAAGACCATACACATAATTATAAGATACCTTTGAATAATAACTTGATTTCGTAAAATAAAATAAATGGTTATAATTTTTTAATAAAATACAATTCAGATATAATAATGGTTTCTTCGTCATTCAATACTTTGTAGCGGACGCACGAAAAATATCTCAGCGGGCGCATATGTGCCCGCGGGCATAAGGTTAAGAACCCCTGCATTAACAACACCACGTTTTCAAAATATTCTTTCAAAAGGCGCAATTCTAAGCTAATCGTGCCCGACTTGCATACAAACTTTATTCTATAGAATTTAGTTATAACGCTATGCTTGTCTATTTTATTTTACTGTATCCGTAAAAATTACTATATCTGTAAAATATATAGTGCCACGCTGACTAGAAGGGTTATTAGAGTGCAATTGAGTGTAAAAAAACCTATATTTAAGTATAATATAGGCTAGAAATTGTAATGCAGATTTTTTAAAAACTGATTTACACAGCCACATGAAAACATAGTTTCACATCTAACTATAATAAAAATTTCATTCTAGCTCAAAATGGGTGTAAAATTAAAATATTTTGCTATATTTAATTGAAATTTTTGAAGCCTTATAAAATCATTAAATAAATAATTGTCAATATCTTTGTCTGTAAATTGACCACATGTGAATGTCTTTAATTTTCTATTATTTTTTTTACCACCAATTGATAAAATTCTAGTCACTTTCAAACCATATTGTTTAGTGTAAATATACAATGCTCAATCAGCTTTGTTTCTATATAATCTGCTATAGAGTATTACGCAAAGCTAGATATACTATGTATCATTTAATAAAATGTAAAAAAAAAATATTTGCATATTATAATATGGTAACCAACCAACCTGAAAGCAAATCGAAATAGTAAACCACTCGTAGTAAAAAACTATAATTATGTAAATAGTGTTTTAATCTTTGTCCATTATAGGAAAACAATAAAATTTTTTCAATAATCGTGAGATAAATATAATAGCAGCGAACCTATAACTTTGCTGGTTCGTGCATATCAATAAAACTTTATAAGATATACCTAGGTATCCGATTGTTATTTTGAGTTGGCGTTTTGAATTAGACGCGCACCACCGTCAAAGAAACGATCGAATGAAAGCGTAGCCTTCAATTGCTCAAAAAATAATATTTTACAGCAAGTGAATATATGTTATTTGAATTTTATCTAAATCTACCTGTCACATTAACAAAAAGTCGAAATTGTTACATGTCTCAAGTTATGCATTGTTTTGAAAATATTAAGCAATTCAGAAATTGGATCCTTTGTTTAATAATCCAGTTATTTAAAGTATGCATCATTATTAAAACAACTTTTGGCCAGTCACGTTCCATTTATCTCAGTAAATTCACTTTCTTACATTCACACTGTTCAAATTGACACAGTTTTACCGAAATATCATGGATATAAACCCGTTACGTACATCTTATGAAGTTTTGGCTTCTCACTCATATAATTTTACTCAATTACTATACCGTTCGTATATTTGAATGCTTCAATTAGTTGCGACGTCAATAAGTTGAATCAGTTATACATAAGTGTAGATGCGTATGACGATATAAGTAATGAGTGTGGAAATAGTAGGGTGATGATATGAAAAAAATGTTTAAGGTATATATTATAGTGGCGTTGTCAACCGAAAAAACCATAGTTAGTATCTCAACACTTAAAATATAATGCATACATTTTCACAAAACTTATATAAAATTATAGGTTCTTGATTCTTCAAACTAGCTAAGATTTAGGTGTATGAAGTAGCAGGTTCCGTTACTGCCCGAGATATTCAAAAGTATTGTAATTTATTGCTTTAGTGGATGTAAATCGTGGAGTCGGTAAGTATTTATTAGCAATTTATTATGCAATTGGTTACAAATGTAACTGAGATGAAAAGATGTTGGTCACGAATAAACGGCAACCATGCTGATTGTAAATTGGATTCGCACAGTTGCATGGTCACATAAAATTGCATTCTTCGTACATAAAAAAACATTCCGATTTTAACTTAAACTTATTTTTGTATACAGCAATCGCAATATAATTGGGGCTGAGATGTAAAATAGTAGATAAAATATAAATTTTTGGACTATTTTTCTTCCGCAACCAGTCATATTCTATTTATACGAAACCTTTACATGTCTGGTGCGCTTGTGTAATTAGGATTTATCGTTTTCGTCTCCAATAACGAGCTTTGTAGGTAATACACACATCTTTAGCTAAGACTCTGAAAGATTTGTGATTAATGATCTATGAAAGTTAATTTAGATTTAAATATAGCCGGATCATTGAAAAGATTATAGTATATTAATTAGATAATGTGTTGCTTACGCAGGTGAAATGCGAGACTATATTTTTTTAGGTTCAGATGGGTGGGAGAGAATCTTTAAACGATAGTGATAAGCTTACCGCTAACCCCATCCTAGCCCTATCCTTCTATCTCTCAAGCAACTTAGTGATAAGCAGTTCTCTAAGCAAGTACAATTCACGATAAAGGAATGATAAAGACACTCATTCACATGAAATTTCCGATCTTTGTCTGTTTGTAAGAAAAAAGTCAGTTGTATTTATTCACTTGAATTTACAGGGAAGTGCAAGATCGCAGATACAGTGAGGAAATAATATATGACGTGAATGTGTAATTTCTTTATTATTTGAGAACTACATATATTGCAATGATTCAACCGAATAAATTTACTTTTACTGGGCATTATTTGGTTTTCCGCCTTAGATCAACGATCGATATATTGCATAAATTTTATTGACGTTGTACTACTCATATTATAATAAACTCCCATATTCGTTACTGACAAACGAACGCTGATTGCTAAAAGAAATTTCTTTTCCGCATAAGCAATTCCGCAGCAATTTTCTGTATGAGAAATTCGCGGTTCACTGAAAGTCGCTTCGTTCCGCAAAATTTAATACCTGCTTTATTAACATACTGAAATTGACTCATATTATTTGTTATTATTATGGATGTTGTAAAGAATTGATAGCGTAGGAACTTAGGATGTTGCGGTTGTAAGACTGGCTCAATACAATAATGACTACCAATTACAAAACATGTGAAGTAGTGGTTATTTGCATTTTTATCATTTACTGAAAAGCGCAAGCAGAGCAGATAGTAATTAAGATTTAAAATAAAAATACGAAACACTGCATGACGTGATTTTTGAGTGGTATATTTTCCAAGGTCGACTGCAATTTTTAATTTACATATGCAATGAAAATGACGTAGTTATTGTATGGGAAGGGAATGCAAAGCAGTTGGGGCCCTAGATCTCGACAAAAAATAAACGTCTTGATTCGCTTATAGGTGTAAAGATACATTTAATAATGAATTCTTATTTTCATTTGAAATAGTCAATTAATTTCATTGCCCTGCCCGAAATCATATTATTGACACTTGTTAGAAGTGCATAAGCCATAGATGACTCAGTCAGCGATCATTTAAATAAAAATTATTTATGTTTCCAAGCATAAAAGCATTATTTCCGTCGATTTAAAATTGTCAACAGGCTTAAATAATCACAATTTAAAGTGGTCGACTTAAGTTACTCCACGGCTTGACACGATATTTTATATGGCTATACGTTGTCAAACAAAACTAATTTATATAATTATTTGATTTTTCGTTTCATTACCCATTATAATATATATTATTATAATGGGTATATTATGCATAAATGAAATTATACCTTTGTTCGTATTTATTTATCTTCTCAAGCCCTCGAAGAAGCCACGCATTGTGGGTGGGCGCAATAATGAAGCTAGGTATTAAATCGTTTCATTTAAGTTCCACTTAGGCGGGATGGACGATGAGAAGAAAACGATTTCGTGGTTTACTTTAAAAAGTTTATTGCACCGCATAAGTTGCAACAAGATTTTTTTCACCATCTCAGTTGAGCGGCTGTTACACTAAGATAAATTCTACAGAGTTCGCAATCCCCGATGCATTTGTTTTTTGAATTTTTGAATGATAGAATTTTGTTTTAGTTGTAAAATATTGTTATTTATATATTTCTGGAATGATATTTTAACGTTTTTTATACAACTGGTAAAATCTGGCACACCACAATGATTGATGCCAAAAATATACTTATCTCGTTGGCGGTCAAACCTTGTCGATCCGATAACAAATAATTACTTACATGGAAAAAAAGAATTCGCGTAAGCAGCTGAAATTATTTAAAAAAGAAAATAAGGACTCGCAAAACGTTTACCTCTATGGTAATTATACGATGCATAAGAGCCCTCCAAAAACATGTATTTTTTCTTTTAAAATACGTGGGATTGTTGAAATTATTACTAAAAATAATGAGTCAACGTTCGATAAATACTTTCAAAAAGCCTTCGAAAGTCGAAAAAATGCTGCATTAAATTATCATTAAATCGTGCATGAAAATTTCTGCAAACTCTTTTGAAAATATATTCTTTTTGGATTATCCTATTAGTATAAGAACTAGCTCAGGTGGCAGTACCACCTGTAAAAATCGCTTAGCACTCACTTCTCTCTTTCTCTTTCACACACACACTAACAGCATTGTGTTGTGACTTAATTTTCCTACATTATTTACTTTATAGGCAAACTAAATCATTGGTAAATGAAATGCAAACTATACGTATTTATCTGTGGGGTATCAATTCTTAAGTAACTAAGCTTTTGATCACTGAAATACAAGTAAACGAAACGAACCTGTTTCTACTTAAGTAAAAAAATGTTTTACCTTGTTTTTGTTTTGTAAATCTGTATCAGAATCAAGATTGTTTTAGAAATTCATTTGATATACGAGGCAATTAAACATTACTTTCATGATGTAATTGTACCTAAGTAGAATATGATAGTAACACTGTTGATAATTTCAACAGATTTGTTTCATAAAGTGTGTGAAACATTTTGTCTTACTAAGTTGACTTTAATTTTGTATCATGGACAAACCGAATATTAAATCGATGTTATTTCACTTTCAAATTTTAAGTACCCACTCTACATAAAACACTTGCGTGTCAAGAGCTTTCATAATGAATTATATCAGTTGAACAAAAAATGAATGACTACAAAAAATATCATTGAATCACTCCGACATGTGTATATATATCATTAGTCATAATATTTAGTAAAAAACAATACTTTTAATGTTTTTATGTAGAAAAGATTCGGGTCATAGCTATAGATATGTATGGGCACCCGAAAACCGAAACAACCTGAAACATATCCGAGCTGAATAACTGATAATGGAAACAAATGTTACCAAAAGTGTATTGTTTCGGTGTAAGTTAATTTAAAAATTGGAATCATACACACGTTTCAATAGTCTATGTTGTGTCAACCAAATGACATTTGCTTTATGACTATTTAATATTTGTTTCGTTCTGAAGTTGCGTGTTTATTATACTTGATTTTTTTATTTTGTTAATTACCGCTTATTGTCAGACATCATAAAGGTTATTAAAATATTTGGATCGGTCGGTGCATGGCTTAGTTATCAAAACTGAAATAATGATTCGCAAATACGAGATGAATAGTTTTTGTTGTAATTATGAGATTATTCACCAGGAAGTATGTACAATTCTATTTGCGTTAATCAATAATAATGAGCCCCGTAAAAAAAACAACGCTTCATTGCTAAAAAAAAAATTGGCATATTGAAAAATTATGAATGAGTGTGTTGTTGAATAAAAGATTTCACTTCTCTTTGAGCAACATTTTTTGATTCGTTATGTTATATGTATTTTATAAAAACGTTTTTACTCATTAAAATATCTCACAACAATTGGGCATAATACACATCATTATGATGACAGGTGAAATGGTATTTATTTGATGCCTATATTTGCGAATTATCATTGTTAAAATTACAATGAAATCTTTTATTTTAATGAATGTATTATAGTTTATCAATATTGTGACTGACCCCTATTACTAAAAACGCGCTCTTGATTCATGTGGGTTGATTTGATAAGTTTTTTACATGGGTGATTCAGAAAAGGAAATTTACAGATGTATAAATTATTTTATTGGTCATTCGATCGTTCATTGTGTGTTTGTCATAGTGATATGTGATTTCACCGACTATTGAATACGGAAGTTTCGTAAAATCGTTTTTTTACTGTCGATTTGGTGCGGTTATAAAATTAATTGAAAGAGAAATCCGGATAAGATTTATTTATATATTGATTTAAAATACCCAAAAAATTAAAATGAATCTCAAAATAACATATAATTGTATAATTATAGAACTTGTAACAAAGATATACTTAATCTTATTTTTTTTATATAATAACAGAAACTATAACCTCGTTAAGTTCATTTAATATGCGAAGTATTTGAGTAAACGATTCGAAACATTATTTTTACTTTGATTTAGAAAAAAAAAACTCGGAAATTGCCGCAAAGTAATTTTGTCGTCACTTTCACTACTAAATGAGTCGAGTGCAAATATTTTTATCATCGCAGTTTTTAATTGCAAAACTTTATTTTGTGGTCCATTTTATTTGAATGGTGAAATTTCGCTAACACGCCCTGCAAATTGACGATCGTAATAGCAGCCAATACAAATTAATTGCAACCGAATGTGTCCCACGGACAATAATGACTTTTCTTATATTTCCAATTCAAAAACAGCTTTACGATTTGCAACATCACGAAAATGGCATTTCAAATGTTGCGGTATGTTTTTCACAGCTGCTGAAGTTTATCGGACACGAGTTTCTTTCATTTGTAATTATTTCATGTAAGTGTAGCATGTTAAAATGTTACGGAAACACTTATATTATAAAACCTTTATAATAGATTTATCATTAAATAAGAAATGCAGCTTTAGGTAACACCGTTTTATTGACTAATCATAGAGATTTAATTATACAAAACTATAATAAATATACAACGTCACACTGAGTTGTAAAAATATACAAATAGACTAGATTCAAATAAACATTATTACTGCTTTTATGATTGCATTAAATCAGGTCAATAAAATTAATTTATGTGAAAGTAAAATCATTAGTCTACGAAAGAAAATTTACAATAAAATTAATAATTCGTTTTGCATATTTAAGTATGTACAATATTATACATTATTATTAGAGTTTTTGTTTCACTTTTTACACCACTGCTTTGATTTTTTATCATATTCTAAAAAAATACGAAAAGAATAGACAAAATTTTTGTTATTCCACAATAATTTAAGCACTTTCAGTTTCACTTACTTAAAATTATACACAGGGTTTTTCGATATTCCATCATTTGGCAGAGGGAACACTGTCAAGCTTCCGGCGAACTCACCTGATGGATTTTGAATTGTATTAAGAGCTCTTTGCACAGGAGAAGCTTCCGGAATAGAAAACGGGTTTGTTTTCTGCGATGGCGAGTACGGTGGTCTTGGAGGTAGAGGGAAAGCTCTGGCCAAGGCTAGGTTTGAGAATCCCCTAGCACCGGAACCCAGAGCAATGCGACCGCCGGGCAAGGCGCTGTATCCCAACCCTCCGGATCCAATAGCGACAGGTCCGTGCTGAGGAACAACAATCCTGGTAGGTCTCGCATTTGGCACTGGTAAACTTATTACAAGCCCGGGTGGAGCAATCACGCCGGGGTATTTGTAAAACAAATTTTTATTCACGTCCGTGGTAACTCTTCTAGGATACTGGTATCCTGGACCGTGCCTTGTGTTCGGGAACTGTGGGAAAGGTAACGGCCTTATCGCAGGAGGGATGAGAAAATTGAAGAACCTCGGCACGGGTTCTTCGAGAAGTTGATTACCAACCGGTGAGGGGTAATTGTATCCACTGTTGACTGGGGTCCATATTGGCTGTGCAGACTGCAATGGTCGGTAGCTCACTTGTTGAGGGGCGAGTTGAAGACCAAGCGATGTGAAGAACCGGCTATTAACATCGGGCTGTAAGTCTGCGGCAGAAAGTAACTGTTCATGCTGCTGTTGAAAGACGTTGACGTCTCCTTCATTTCCGTATGCCACCCCTTCACTGAAAACTCCTCGCTTTTCGATTTTGGCCGGAGGATCTGCGGCAAAGCTCCATGCCAACAGTGTTAATACCACTATTATCTGTAAACAAACGACAAATTTAAAATGTGCATATTCAATTAAACATTTAGAACCCGCTTATTTGAAAACACAGAAAAAATGTGTACTTCGAACGTTGTTTTTTAATATAATTTTTATCACATATTTAACATCTGTTTAAAAAAAATAAACACGAATAAATTAAATTATCACGTTGCTTTAAAAAGATTTAATTATTTAACGACATTGAATATTCACTAAAATACTGTCAAGCGAGATATTTTTGTGTCACAACGTCTAGCCGAAATTAGTCAGTAATCCGAGACATTAATTCTGGCCAAGGCGGGGCGAGCGACCCGCTTATCAATAATAATTATTGTGATTACAAATTATTTATATGGAAATAAGACTTTGAATGCGGGATCGGTCCATACCGTAGTTTTCATTTTGGGACCAGCGCGTGGTAGTATCGTGCAGCGCACTGAAATCGTTGCGACATGCTCAGCCACTTTATATCAAGTTTACATTATTGCAATCACGCTGTTCAAAAGAGGGGAACATTGCTCCGGGAGGGGGTGGCAGGGTAAACAACAACGAAAGACCAAAATATACTTCTCTGATCAGAATTATTACAAGATAAAAAACAAAGATTTCCTTGCAGCTATGGCAACGAACCAAAACCCTTTCTCCTTTCCGGTATCAGGTTGAAACTAAGAAACTGTTTGTTGTCATCAAATTAAGTTGCCATTATCAGTTGTAAAGAAGCAATAAAGAATATTTTAATTATAAGTTCCTTCTATATTATTTATTATCATTTTAATAATACCGATATATCACTTATGGTCTTATACTAGAATGCATTTTTGTGATGTTAAATAATTAAATAGTGAAAATTCCATATCTTCAGTATCCACTTTTTACATAATTATTATAATAATAATAAATAAATCCGTTGCTTGAGAATATGTTTTCTAGGAAGCTAGCAGAATTTAATATGATAAAAAAGTATTTCCTTAACTTCACGTGTTGAATTAATATTTGATCATGTCTTATATTTATATTATTAAAATAAATCATTTTTTGGCTGATTACTTAGCCGAGTGGTTATTGCTGTTAACTTTTCATCTATTCAATTACGCGGTCAAGAGTTCTAGTTATCTAACGTAACATTTAATTTGCTCTAAATCAGTGATGCACAACCTGCGGCCCGTAATGACGTTTCATGCGGCCCAATATGAAAAATATCGATCACCTTTTTTCTTCAGAACTTTTTACGGACGATGGAAGAACAGTATTAAATAAATAATGTATATATACTAAAAATATAGATAATTTAATCACTTTTAGCCCTGCGGCCCTAAAACTATCTTAGAATTGATTATCTGGCCCCTCTCCCAGAAAGGTTGTGCATCACTGGTCTTAATCGATATGAGTCGATGTTATTCTAAAGTTTTCTTCCCTCTTTTCCCACCCTCTATCCGATTCCAAAAGCACGGAATAAAGAGAGCGATTAGCTTACTATCTGCCCTTTTTTAACTTCATCTCCTTTCCGTACCCTCTCCGAAGAGACTGCTTGAAAGGCTGACCTACAACAATATATCGCTGACAACCTATGTGAATATTTTCGAAAAGAATACCATATGGCCCACGTAAAACGAACACAATTAACTTTTGAATCAGTAATTTCTGAAACCCTATCGATATGGATCGGTATGATCAGAGATTTTCATACGACGAAATCGTATTGACATTTTTACGATATAAAAGATTGATATCGTCATACAGTAAATAACCTCATAGCATTATGAAAGACAACAGGTTTGTTCAGCAGATTGCACGTAAGCTCTTAATACGGTCATGTGTAAATTGCCATGGGTGGGTGAAACGTAATACGATTTTTGACATTACATTTTTTGATTGTTTTATTGCAAGGCCATTGATTCATATGTATAACATGACATTTATTTATGAACCTGACATAATAGTTGTGTAGTCACTTAGTTGTTTTATGTACTTTGACAAAAAATTCTAGCTATGATGTAAAACAATGCGTCACAATTTAGTCAAAGTATGTGCCAAAATGATCGCCTTTACCACTGAAGTGGATCGTTTTCAGAGCTTGATTATTTTTCCAAGTTTCCAAATGGTGTTATCCCGAAACAGCTATCAACTATAAAGCGCAATCTCCAAATAACTAAATGCTTCTTAAGTTTTTTTACATTTTTAAATTGGAGTTCTACCAATTTATATCCATAAACCGCATTCAAATTTCAAATCAATGAAGTATTGGCGAATCGATCTAGTGCGTCTGGAATCATAAGAATTAACATAAGAACCTGAAATTTCCAGACACTTAAAAGTGGCCAAAAAATGATTTCGCATACATATGTACATATATTACTGAGATGTTATGACGGATAGCGCCGTCATGAATTATTATTCACGGCAATTAATGCTTATTTAAATAAGTAATCATTTATTTAAAAACAAAAGGTGTTTTTATTATGTAAATTTATAACAAGCAACAATTTCCGTAATGTTTTTGATAGGATTAGCGGCTAGTTTGTAAATATTAAATTAATATTTTTGTTATTATACTTGTGTTCACACAACAAGAAAAAAATTTAAATTTTATTTGAATACATGTTTATTACATCGTGACAGTGCCACTCTTCAATGTGGTGTATTCAAATTTGTGTGAGTTATTCAGCAATGATTGTGGACTATCCTGAAATCATAAAAGCTTATTTAATTTGTTTAAAAAGTGCATAAAATAATGTATTTGTAAAAGTCGTCATACCAATTTTGTCATATATATGGTTCATTTTAATACCAGTGGCTTGATAAGTCCAATTATTTAAATTGTTTATTATGTCATTTTTCTACAGAACTAAGTAAAAAATGAAATGCCACAGACGTTAAGTCTTGCCAGAGAGATCATGAGTTCATGAACATTGTGAAATGTAAAATAAAGTAAGCAGCTATTTTACGTTGATGTCATAAAAAATATGGGAAACTGTAGCAGATTGCAGTTTTATCAAAACCTGAAAATACTTGAGTCACTGATTTCGTCAATATTTGATCGCGAACACTTTTTTTTCTTTGAATTTTTAATATCAGTATCATCGGAAAACCGAAGATAATTTAAATATAATATTTAAGAGAAGGAAATCTTCAAAGAAATTGGACACATATTGAGAGATTCCCGCATAGAATTGATTTGTTAGTAAGCAAAGCAATATTTTTAATGGTTGATTACATTTATAAACCGAAAAATTGCTAATTGAATTATCGTTGACAGCTGTTTTTTTACGGAGCACTATTAATGATATAGTTTAAATTAGTTTTCCACGTATATCGAATCTGGTATCTGTTCTTTGTGTTTCTTGATTGCACACAATTTAGATTTCACCATAGTGAAACAATACTTGATACCCGATATCCAATCGATTATAACACTTGCATGATAATGTTTGACAACTTTCTTACATATTATATTTCAATAATCTTCTATTTTAAGGCTATGTTATACGATATTTTTCTATGCTACTATGCGATATGAATCAAAAGCTGTAAGTGACTTTTTTCTTTGGAAAAATATTGCCCAACGTAACTAAAATAATTAAAAAATAATATTGAACACGGATTATTATTGAACATGATGAAAACAAAACAATTCAATTAAGGGAGTCATGAAAACACATAAATTTTATAGTATACCTACCGCACGTTTAAACTAATTAGTTCAAAAGGAAATTAATGGGCTATTTGCCATATTTATACACTAAAATAGTCATATTTCTTTTCTAATTCTTATACGTACAGGTTTGTGAAATATAAATGATAGTGTCTGCTGGATTGTAATATATCGCCAAACAAATCTCAGTCGGTCTAAAAAATACTCTCAATTATGCAAGCCTCAATTTTATATATATAAATAAAAACATAAATTAATATGTTCCATTTGGTAACGTGAACACAAATATTATTAATCTGACATAGAAAATATTATTAAGGCATGTCATTGGGTTTGAATAAATGGTTATAGCATTCGTTGCAAATTAAAGCAAGATTAAATGCAAGCAAAAAATCTGCATTTTAGAATACGTACCTATGTATAACGCTGATAATTATTTCTTTTAAACTTTATTAATACATTTTTGAAGTTATACTTCTTTAGGCGCGCTATGAAAATTTATGAGAGTGAAATTTTAAGATGCGCGCGCATCACCGACAGCCGAAAATTCACGGGGTTCGCTTACGCATGCGCAAAATGCCCATGTTGACAGCGACGAGCGTCATAAAAGTACGAATTATATATGTGCTAATAAATTATATTCAGTAGTGATTGAAATCGAATATTGTGATTAATATTATTTACGATTCGTAGTGATTAATATTATTTACTACTAGTGAAAAAAATTGTGCTTATATAATTTTTAAAGTGCATCAATATAATTGAGGTTAAATATCCGTGTGTATTATTATATATGGCGATGAAGATTATGAGGATGCGAGTTCGTGATTCTCTATATGTACATATACTATTGTGGCTAGCTAATGCTCCAATGGATGCACTTGATAAAAATAGGTTGGATTCTATCGCATTGATTGATTACTTGATATCTGTTTCATCTCGAGAAGCACCAGGTAACATTAAATTATCACATGGAATCAGATTATTCAATACAAACGAGGCTGTCACAAGGTATAATAACCGAATTTTAAGTGCTGCTCAAAATAAAACTACTTCAATTGCTAAAAACATATTTGTTGGTTGTACTTCAGCAGAAAAAACAGCTTTTGTACGTCAAAATTATAAAAAATGTCGCTCGTTGATACGGGAGGATTGCCTTATGAAACCGTATTTGTGCCGAATGTTTTTTTATATGATTACAACAAACATAGATGTGTCAGATGGCTTGGCAAATGAAGCTGTTGGAAAATTAGTTCATCTTGAATTTAATGATGAAGGAGATGTGAATGTTGTATGGCTTGATTTCCCAAACTCACCAAAATTGGTCAAAAATAAAGAAAAAGTTGCTGGAAATGTAGCTTTTCATCAAATTAGTACAACTGCTGTACCGATAGCAAGAAGATCTGCAACTATTCCACTTAATAACAACAAAACGATACATGTTAAGCGATCGCATCTACCTTTAGTTTGCGCTTGTGCAACTACGATTCATAAATCTCAGGGAAGTACATACCCAGAAATTGTTTATGAATATGATAAAAGACATCAACTATCATTATATATTTGGGTGAACAAGTTGGTTGTCCCACCACCCATCCGTTATGTGTGTGCAGCCGTTTTTCACAGCCGCCTTCCATAACGCTATACGATCAAGAAAAGAAACGAATTTACTCCTCACTTACTTGGCCCGAGACAGAGCTGCACGGGACTGATCTTTTAGCCATGCACTAAGGTGCTTAAAGAGAAGAGAAATAGAAAGAGAATAAAAAAGAAAATGTGACTTGCTCAGCCACTTTGTTAGAGTGATATTAAGTATCTTATGTATCTGTATACTGAGAATCCGTGGAGTTTAATCTACTTCGCGTTGAATCTGAAGAGGAATCAAGATTATCCCGTTCCCCATATGATGTTGCAAATTTATCGAATGCCTCAAAATTGGCCTTGGTTGAGATCAAGTCAGCGTGGCATATTGGGCCCGTATGAGGACGGACCGCAGCAAACAGCTCAGCTCGTTCGGCATTCAGCTCGGGGCAGTCCCACAGTACGTGATTAGCGTCCTGGTAGTCGTGTCCACAAGTGCAATCCGGCCTTTCGACCAACTTGCCCAACCCAAAGTGTATGTTGCATTGACGCGGGTGACTAGTCTTCAAGGTTTGTGCATTAAAACAACAAAAGACAATGATAAAACTTTCTATCATGGCCGAAGAGCATCCACAGCTATAAATAGTCTTCAAGAAGAATTCCGTAGACTCTCGCTTAATCGCTTACAAACTATCACCAATGATCTGTTAGATTTTATTAATCAAAGGAGAGGGTTGACAATATATACTTTTAACTGTCAAAGTCTTCGTGCTCATTCCATTCATCTCATTGATCCAATTATGCAAAAATCGAATGTTTTACTTTTAAATGAAACCTGGTTAGCCAATGATGAGTTGATTAGTATACCAAATTTCAATTACATAATACAATATAAGCGATCAAACGTTCGAGCTGGACGAGTTGCCATTTATCAGAATATGCATGACACTACCAATATCATTACTTCAAACATTGATATGACTGTGAGACAGGCGGAATTGGCAAGATCAACAGTGACATCAGTTGGTGAGTTTTGTGTTGCTGAATTCATCATGAAAGATGTTAACAAAATTGTTTTGATGGTAATTTACATTACTCCAAATCAGAAAATTAACGACATCATTCATTTCCTGAAAAGAATATTATTGCCATATACAACAGCTGGAGGAAAATATTTTGGTAGAGGAGAAGACAAGTTACCGGTAATTTTAAGTGGAGACTTCAACGTCAATTTTTCCCGTGAAGATGCTTGTCCACTTATTGATTTCCTCCAAAATGATTTGAATCTAGCCATGAATCCTCTGATTTTGACAACACGTCATGGCACTACCATAGATGCTTTATTTAGACGATATCTCGACGCTGTTAATACAAAACTTTTCGTATCATATTTTAGTTATCATAAGCCACTGATAACTGAAGTCCGATTCAATCATTACCGGAAGATGCTATGGCAGTAAACATAATTTAAAAATAACTTTCTCATAATGAGAGAATGTTACACTTAATTTAAGAAAATATATATATATTTATTTATTTAATTTTTCAAATTTAAAATGAGTTTTATTGACTGTGTTGACTATCCTTCTCCAGTCCTTTTATTATTTTATTATAATTAATTATTTGCATCCAATTAAAAATTGTTTTTTAATGATGCAAAAGAAGTATAACTTCTGACGCGCGTACATAAGTACACGCACCCATTTTTTATTATATTCGACAAATAAATGCACGCAATATATTTGTTTGTATTCTGAATAAATTAATTGCTGCTTTACTTTGCTTTTAATTGAAAGTTTTGAATACACGTAGGGATATATTTTCCTACATTGCTCAAATGAGGGAAAAAATGCTCTTAAAGATTAATATGTGTTGCTAGACAATCAATAAAAGAATCCGAATCAGTCTAAAACACTGAAATTATTTTTTTATATTTTAATTTCATATTATACGGAATCATTCTTTAAGCCATATCGTGCATGGTTAAAAGATCAGCTTTCCTGCCGCTCTACATCTGGCCAAGTAAATGTGGAGTAAATTAGTTTATGGGAGGTGGCGGTGAACAACGGCTATATACACGTAACGGGAGGTAGTGGGGTTTACCAACATATATTATGTGGTATTACTATCAAATATCTTTCTTTGAAGTGTTAAAAAATTTTTACTACAGTATTTAAATTTGTAAAGTCATTTTAAATATGCAACAAGAACGTTTCGTAAAACTACAAGTGTAGAATTTCAAATGTTTTTTTTGTGACGCATTGAAAATCGATTAATGAAACACCTTTTCTGTACATGTTTAATTGAAGGACGTATGTGCATAAATAAGTGCTAGTAGTACTTACATTTAGATCAGTGAAATGATACTGTCGATAATTTAAGATTTATTATTCAGTTTTAAGTACATACATATTTTTATTACAAACAAAATTTAGAAGATTTTTTATATCTTCTGATATTGTTATTAATTAAAAATAAACCAGTTACGATTACCATATTACTTACATCTAAATATGAAAAGCGTGGCTCACTGCCCAAGTCTGAGTGATTTTATTGTATCCAGTAATTGAATACACATTTTATGTTAAAGCTCTCGTTGATGTTGACAATACATAACAATGTTATTACTCTGTGTAAAAATAAACTAGAAACAAACAAGATTTTTTTTAAATATCGTTGCAAAAGACAGGCATCACAAAATAAAATCGGTATTAAAATTGTAAATGCTTAATTGCGTATATACCTTATTATTATACTATATACTATATTATTTATCCAAGATAATGGTATAATTTTTTTTTAATATTATTTTTATCAATAACTTACAATGCAGCATTCACAAAAAATAAGTTCAAGTAGTGAAGAGTTCGTTCGGAATTTTGTACCTTTACATATTTCTACCGTTATTGAAATAAACAAATATTGATTCTTAAGTTTCAATGTCTCATGGTAATATTATGATTAATGAAAGTGTCAGTTGTGACCGCTAAATTGATAAGCAGTGAAATAATTGATTTGCTCGACATTGAGAACTAATTTAAATGCTTTTACTGCTCAGACTAATATGAAATATTTTTTTATACATCTTTTTTGAAAAAATTAACAGCTAAAATGCCAATCCAAATAAAAAATATTGTACATTTTTTATTTTATGCTGTATTGAATGTGCATGGATGCAATGCATTTCAATAAAAAAAAATGCAGTTATCATTTTTGGACTACCTATAGTAGACTGCCTTGTATTCTTTACGGTTCTTCTTCAATCTTCATTTAATACTAGGTACTAAGTGATACAATGATACTTTTGTTCGTCTGGAAATTTCTGCTTAAATTGTTAGCAATTGGTATAGTTTACGAGTGAACAACAAACCGATCGAGAAATTGTGAAATGGGTCCTAAGTCACCTAAACATTTTTGTGTCTGTAGTTGAAGCAGTTGACATAAATAACTGCTGCCTAAACTTAAAGAAAGATCTCGAAAAAAAAGGTCATTTCATACAAACAAACATTACATGGCTACAATTAGGCAGCGCTTGCCATACGCAGGAAAGAAAATGAAAACTTGAAGATCAAAACTCATTTCATGAAACAAACATGATACAAATATATTATATAATAATCAAGATTGTGAAAAAACACCGTGGTATGACGGTTCGCAATCATTCAATGTCAAGAAACCGTTTCTTATTTCATTTTGAAGGTTTGCAATAAAACAACGAAAAAATAATATGAATGGTATAAAATTATCGAGACTTGAAATGGCTATTAAGAAAATATGACCGTATCAATCTTTCTAGTTCAAAAATCAATTTCTCAAAAATAACATGAAGCCTCTAAATATTCTAACAACGTTACTCCTGTTGATGTTTCGAGGGTTTCTATGAATTTTTTTTCTTTCTTCAACAGTTACAGAAAAACCCGTTTGTTTTGGCTGTGTTCTTCCTTCAAAATTTTACGCGTGGTCAGTTTCCATGGAGTGCTATCAATTGAGCTGTGAAGGCTGTGAAAAAAGAAAAATCGTACAACGATCAGGCGTCATGGACAATCAAGAAGCAGGTCAACGAACATAATAGAGTATACTAGATAAAGATAGAATAATAGAGCATTTCGTGAACACTGACCATGCATCCAACTCTGTTGCAGATTTGAAATCAATTGGATGACGCATATAATTATCTACATACATTTTATGACACCGAAAATCCTGACATCAAAAAACAGATCAGAATTTCTTTTTCTCATCCTACTCTTCATAACTATCGCTTAAAAATAATATAAACGTGAGTTGCGGCATGGCTCGAAAGATAGCCTAAAAGATAGATTAAAAACCTGATGATCTGTTCCAGAAATAAATTCTACCATCATTGCTGGCCAATTAAATTATCGGCGTTAAATAAAACTAACTGTTACGGTAGATGAATAAATAAAGAAGTGCGGATGAGCAAATATTCCAGTTGATTCTTCGATGAAGTAAAGATGATTTGTAAACTAATATAATGGTGCTAGTGTGAAATAAAATTAGTTGCTATAAATCATTCTAATCTATTGTTACACATATAATTATAAACGCATACTAGCGATAGTAACGAATTTTGCAACGTAGCACGATGTTGTACTATGGACTGTGTTCAATCTAATCGAATTATTTATTTTTTCTAGGTTCAAACACCGGTGTCGATAATTATTGAAAATTACTCACATTAAATCAATCCGTATGCAACACTGTACATTGAGAAATACATATGTGTGTTCAACAACATATATATCAATCTATAAAAGGCGTGTGATATTATTTAAAAGTTAGGTCTTCTTGCGAAGGAACAGAAGGTGTACGAACTAGAGCTAAAACCTACGAATGTTTGAGTGGCAAAGTATTTCGTCGACTTAACATGCAAAATATTTATTTACATTTGAGATAAATGTTTGAGAAGAAAATGAAAGTTATCGGCATGTTTGTCTATCTAACATTTTAATTAAATTTTACGAAATAATTAATTGATTTATTATTTACCGTATATAATTCAATAAAATACGGTCAATTCCATCGGTATTTTAATCTTCAACACTTTTTTTTAAACGTACGATATCTTGCAAGTCAAGCTATAACAGACAATCTCATAAATATTATTTCATTTAAAACATATTGAAAGTATTCTGTGAAAAACCTTACGATTCCAAGGTCAAACGTTTTAAATGTAAGTTGTTGATACAGATTAATCAATAATATCTTGGAAGTGTGTTCATTTTGTTATTTATATGGTATTTTAAAACATTTACGAAAATTAATTCCGTGATACAGGTCTGTGTTAAGTCATCAATATTATCAGAAAACATTTGCAGTGTAGTTAATATTTGCCAGACATATAAATTTGTAGTATGTCCTATATGTCTAAAAATGTATTTAAATTTGCATTTTGTTTTTATGAAGTGAATTGAATTATCAAGTGATCATGAGACCTTGGTAATAAAATAAACTACCTCACTGATTTTTAGAGAAAAAAACAATTTCGCTGCTATGCTTTGTAGTAATTGAAACTTAACACGTTTATTTAGAATTGTACAAATATAAGTTTGACAATAAAAAAAGTTTATGGTTTTGAAGTATGCTTTTTGTGGGCCCATTTTTCCTGAGGCAAACTCTTAGTCTAATATCTAAATCAGCTTGGCTTTCATTATCTTTCATATCTAGATGACAATAGCTAATACTAGGTTAGTTGTGTAAACAATCTATATTATGTATGTATGTAGGTATACAAATCGTTTGTTCTTTTACTTATTTTTCAATTCTGATTTCACAAGCATAATAAACGTGCATGTATGTATGTACATATTGCGGTGGCTTTTTAAGCAATCAAAGTTTTTTTTTTATTTCAACAAATACATAACCAGCTCTAGTTTGTTATTGCCATAGCACAAACATCAGTTACTCGATTGTTTTATTATTTTTACCGTGGAAAATGCAATCTGGCCACACTGTAAATAAACATGAACATATTATTACATTAGTGATACAAAAAAAAATATGTGAGACATTTTCTTGGTTTGCAATATTTTTTTGCCTAGTTTGAGTTTATCATTATTATAAGTATAATACTAACCGAAGAAAGTCTCACAATATTTTCTTACCCTTATGGTAACAATGAATTATTAGTCGGGAATTGAATCGCCAAATTGAAAAACCTGCTCTAGCCAATTTTTTTAAACAAAAAAATAAATATATTTATTGAAAATTATCCAGCATATAAATTGAATTTGAAATTTTATTTCACTTTTGCTTGTATCCCTTAAGATGTTTAATAACTTAAGTAACACTTTAAATCACTATATGAAATTGTGATTTACTCAAAACTAGAAAATATCTCCAGAGCGGGGTTTGGCAACTTGGCGATTCATATATATGTATGTATTACAAAAATAAAATTGTTTGATCAGGATCGACAAATTGAGAATGTCATTACGTGAAAAAATGTGTGGGAATTAGAAAAATAACAATTTAAATTAGATATAGCGAAAGCTATTAATAACGATAGTATTTTAAAATTTCTACTTTATTAGATAATATGCTATTGATTTTTTAAGCATTTGCAAGTGCAATAGAGTAGAAATATTGCACATATTATTATGTATGAGAAAAAATTGTCACGAATTGTCGATAGCTATTTCAACCATCATGCCATCGGCAGAAATTTGATGGCATGCTTTTTTCCGATGATATTGGGAGCATTTGTAAAATTTAATATATTATTATTGCAAATTTCAAGTATGCCGATAAAATTAACGCACCGCTGTTATACCTACCATTCCTCTTGATACATGCACGGTCCTTTGGGTATAGATTTCCCTTAGCATTGAGTATCGTGTTCGTGCCATTTGTTATATTATTGCAAAATAAAACGCGTCAGTAAAATTGTACAGCCCGCGTCGGATAGCTTGTGGACTTGCAACATTTATTACTTTTACACTTTAAATTTAAAAGCAAGGAAGTACTTGCTCGTAGAGTGCAAAAAACTATACGCTTCTTCCCTCTAATTATTTCACGTCACGTGAGACTTTTTACAGTAAAAAATAATATACTTCGCTATTGCAGCGTTACTCCGTTATAAAAAGTTAAACGAAATGGAGCGTGAAGAATATCGCGCGGTTTTGTCAAAGCCTACAGATTAGATTCACTCAACTTTTTAAGCATTCATTGATTTAGTTACCATACTAAAAAAATCCGGTGAGGAATTATTATTATCTGCACCTTTCCAGTCTGTTGGCTCTGAGACAGATGTGAAACTGTTATAAATCATCAGGTAAATGCTCCCCGATTCTCCGTTGCATTGGAAATTGTAGCTCATAGATGTTGAGGTTTTTACACTATGTAGTTGCATTGCCTAGAGTCCGATATTAATCGCTGTCAACTGTATTAACATATAAATTAATTTATCTGTTTGATGAAAATGCGCTCTAAAATAATACTGCACAGGAGTTATATTCATTAAATGATTGAATATGGAACGCAGATTATTTTTTGATGTGTTTAGAATACTCTGCAGATTAAAAATTCATTCTCTATCAAACTTTGTGAGATAAGATGTATGTATCGCAAAACAGTTAAAAATAATACGGAATTTAAATCAGTTAGATAGTCAAAATATCTTTAGTTATCTTTACTTAACTTGTTACTTCATTTCATAAGTTTTTGAAGTTTCCGAGCTACATATTTCATATATCATAATTTGCAATAAATCCTTTCATTTATCACTCTAATAATGTTTCATTATGACTTCAATTTTGGTTTATTGAAGTTCGTAATAATTATACAGCTCTTAAACAAACAACTAGACAACAGCTGTCATCAACTGTCAAAAACAAAAGGAATTATTTGAAAACCATAAAGAAAAATCAAGTGACGATATTGCTAACGAAAGTTAGTACCTACGTGGAATTTTAATTTAATAATGGAACTGAGTGTTTTCTTACGATTGAGAAAACATATTACTAATTATAATATTTAGTCAAGGTATGAGATCAATTGATTGTATTTTAAGAAGTACTTGTTGGTAAGCTACTTAAATATAAAATAAACGACTGAGACTTAATTTAAAGTCAAGGTTAATGATACAATTGGTAATAATTGATTGGTCATGAAACCTATGAAACAATGAAGATTTTAGTATCGATTAGTTTATATGTTAGCGTTTAAGTAAAATTAATACGAAGTCATATATTGACTTAAGATCACTTTGATACAATTGTTTAAAGTAAGATAGAAAAAAAAATATAAAAAATTACATTAATTATTTTTTTAATGACTTGAATGAGGAAATATATAGATTTTTTTTTTGAATACCTACTTAAATAAGAACTTAAGTCGATGATAAATATCTGTGGGTCATAAACTAAGCAATACTATGTTATAATCGTAAAAACAATAACTTTTGAAGAAATGTTTTATTACACAGAAAGTGTATTTGTTTTTTAAGAGTTTGTATTTTTATAGGAATTCAATTAAAATTTCATGTTAATTGAATTCCTTTACTTGTCACAGTATTTTTGACGACTCCCTGGAGCATATGGTCATCTCGCAGCGCCTCCAAGATTATCTGTCATCCGCTAGCGCTAGCCTCCTTGATTCCTTCCAGGCCACCCATGCATTCTTTAGCTCCACCAAAAACATCTTTTTAGTGTTCATCAGCGGCATTTCACGGCGACCGAATCCAATCAATATTGATTGACAAATTATAATAATTTCAATGAATAAAAATTGTGTAACAACAAGTTCTCGAATTAAATCTTCTATTGAGATCAGCTCCATGAGCAAGAAGGACCACGCTCCACATTGCAAGCGTACATGGATAAAAAAATTAATAACAATACATTTTCAACTTAATTTTTGTCAGGAAAGGGAGTAATCAATATTATCGATATTTCATCGGTTAGTGTAATATTTAAAATAAAACCAATAAAATAAGAAAAACAGTGTTCTTTATCGACAAAAAAAATTAATGCCATAAATAACAATGTTTTTTTAAATATTTTAATTGGTGCCTATTGGAAGATATTTATCATGCTGTAAGTGTGTTCCAAAATATTTGTTTGAATATGAAGTAAATTATTTATGTATTTTTTAATAGCAATTATAAAATTTACTAAAGCCTTCCGGAAACATAAATAATCAATTCATAAAAATATGAAACATTCGTCAAAGCAATGCGTTGGTATCATGGACACAATTTAATATTTTTTTGGCTGTTTTTCCTATTTATGTTGTGATATTTTTTGCGCTAACCGCAAACGCAATCGAGGAGGCATGTAATGTTATACGTAAGGATTGCCAAAAATCATTCAAAGTATAACCATACTATTCCGGTAATAATTATCGTTATAAAAAAGCTATCGTGCATATCAATACACTTTTCTCAGCCTTGCATCTCTTCTTGCGGTATTTCGAGATGTTATTGTATTTCAAAACCATACTAACTAAACTTCACAACATCATTCCAGAGTCTATAATGCAATTTATGGCACACTAAGTAGAGTCCAAATTGTTTTTAAATTTCCAAATTTGTGTATCATGATGCTTTCCTATCAATATGTAGATACTATACATTATACAGTGATGTAGTTATAGTGCATATGTCATGTATTCTATAATCCTATGCTATCGTCGGTGACTGCAAATGCCCTCTGGTTAAATCCAAAAGATCGTAGAGGTAGTTTATTTGAGGTTCGCTGCTCGACAGGTCATGAATAAAAACGTTAGTTGTCCTCTTTTGTCACTTTGACTTTTGTAGTCAAAATAATTAGTGAGTCTTTTGATAAAGCATTCAGTTGGCATTGCAATATATATGTATGTTTCATTTTTAATTTCTCTAGCTCATTGGTTCTCATTAGGGACTCCAATTACTCGACATCTTAACTACTCGAGTATCGAGTAGTAAAATTCTAAAATACTCGAGTACTCGAGTATACTCGAGTAGTTTCAGATGTACCAAAATATACATTATTAATTCAAATTTGTGCATATAAATAGATGATAAATAAATAAGATAATTTAATTGCATCATTACATTTATTTCAATTTATGGAACATATACATATTTCAAAAATAGTAGAGAATTAAACGTCTCAAATTTTATTTTGGTTCGAAGCTTTGTTATTTTATTCGTGCAGTAGAAAAAACTCTATCTACACCGTGGACGTCGACTTGAAAGTTAACAATGGATTCAATTGTTCTAACAAGATGCGTTATCCTCTGCTTGGAAAAATCATTATTTATAAATAACGAGTATTACTCGAGTATTTTTCAAATTACTCGAGTATCGAGTACCATAAAAATAGACGAGTATACTCGAGTATCGAGTACTCGATACTCGAATTGGAGTCTCTAGTTCTCATGTGTGGCCACGGTGGCCGCATCTGGTCACCAGAAGAATTGGCTGCGGCCACCAACAATTTCATTTTCAATATTGATATTTAAAAAAAAATGACATTTTACAAGTTAATTTATCAACAAATACTTTTATAAATGAAAATGTTGTGTGCAATTAATACCAATAATAAATTGTCACATGTTTAGGCCTATTTGACAAAGCTCAAACACAACAGATTCAAAACAAAAATTTGGTGCGGCCACCAGACATATCCTTAGGACCACGTATGAGTACAATGCGGCCACAGGACATTTTTAGGGCGTGATAACCACTGCTCTAGCTGCAACACTACACACATATACACTCTCTATGTCAACGCACGCGCAGAAGAAGGGTGTGCGGTAGGTGTGTGAGTTTGTAAGTGTTTTTTTGCGGGTGAGGCTCTGCGCATCGTTTTGAAATTGCTACAATTTGAGTTTTAGGGTGAATTCGAAGCCGGCAGGTTTTTAACGACTCCAGAGCGCTGTAATTTCCGAAAAAAAATGAGAAGAATTGTTATCCTAATAAGTTATTACTGTTTATACATTTTGGTACACATTTATAACCATTAAACTATGATTTATTATACACAAAATTATTTCGAAAGAGTTATATTTATTCGAAATAATGTAATAAATTCGTAATGTATGAAGAAAGTGTATTGCCAAAAAATCAAGAAAATAAAAGTATCATTCATATACTCGCATGTGCAAAACAAAATTAATCAGTAGCATGGCGTACATATTTCGAATGGAATGTCTAGTAATAATTGACACATCTCATCGGGTATGGTTTACACCTTTTACAGGCGCGGATGAAAGAGAATAAATAGCCTGGCTAATAAATACCTATCATATGTACATAGGCCATTTTACAAAATAATAAGGTGTACATTTTCCTTTACTCAATTTGTCGGGAAGATAAATAAATACACCGTTGAAATAAGGAATTAGATTTTGTATTGATTACCGAAACATTTGCATTTGTTACAATGCTTTTTAGTCTCCAAGTGTATGCATATTATTGATCGAAAAAATTAAAATGACAAAATTATCAGACCGTAAAAAACCGTTTTTAAAATGTGTGCTATTACTTTGTTTCGTGACTTTTTAAAAAATAAAACATATTGAGTAAATATATATAATAACTTTAATATTTGAAGATAGCAAAGAATATTTAAATTCACAATCACCCAATGACGGCAAAAAGGACAACGTTTTTATCATGAATTGAAATGAATGAAATAAGCATTGTAACGTTTTATATATCAATTTACTGTCAAAGTCTTGATAGTCGTATTGTACTTTGCAGGTCATTTCTGTTACTTGATTTCTTACCGTATTCCGTCCAAAAGTTTAAATAACAATCTGATTTATACAAATTTATTGCATGTTTTATTGTTATACAATGATGTAAGTACGGTCGTGTTTTGTTTGTTGTTATATTATCATAATGTTCTTTGTTTATATCAGCGATTCGTGCAATTTTCAGAACAGCGGAATACTTTCAAAAATTCATATAAAATATTTGCGTAATTCTAAGGTTGCCAGTAACGCAATGAAGTAAAAACGTGTACATATTGTCAAAGGTGAACGCTGATGATACCTTTCGAAATGAGATTATAATTGATAATTGCCTGTGGTCTCTCAATTTTTAATGTTTGATTGAAATAACGGGGGCAGACTTTTTTTCTCCTTTTAATTTATAATTTTGTAATATTACATATGAAGCAATTCGTGGAATAAAATTTTAGCACCAAACGGCTAAAAATATGTTATAAAAATTATCTCATGCATTCATTTTAATAACCTCTGGTTCACTCTCGATTCGCTACTGGTTTGTGTGCTGGTAGTATTACCGATTTCTTCTGGATGACTGTTATGAATATAATTGCAAGTCACTATTTAAAAAAATGTAACACCATTATCGATCAGGATATAACAATCGGTTGATTTATTATAAATGCTCGTTTTGGTCTACTTAAATAAAATGAAATTTGTACCTAGATTATTGTTCACATATTATATGCAGTGTTATTATCACAAAACATTTTGATTGTACAATATTGCTACCAAAATAAATACCAACATGTAATGTGTTTTATATTATCGGCAATTGCACCACATCATAAAAAAAACTCTAGTTTATTAGCCAATACGTATACAAATCTACGATAATATATTCAAAGATTTATAGAATCATGTGAATTATCATAAGAATTTTCGGCAGACCCATTAAAGGCAAAGAGATAAATATAATGTCTGCAGAAAGAATAAATATTGTGAAATTTAGGTTTTCAAATTATAATTTGTACGTGATTATTTAGTAGCGATATTTTATTATTAACGATTCATTATCATCAATCACCTGTGATTTCGTGTCTGGTAAATATTGAAATAAACCATTCGGACAGTTTAAAAAACACATGCACGTTATCAGTCTTGAGAAAACGAAGGACTGAACGTTAAACTATTAGTATAAATCCTTGAAATCTTTGAGGCATGGTGTCAAAAACAACAAGGGCCGGTATAAATGACGATGTATTGTACATTCTTATCAGTTTAGTAAATTAAATTCACGACAAATAATAAATATTTGTTATTTGTATCGTAAAATTGTAATGGCTTTTCGATTTTTCTTTTATGGCTAGGTGTGCAAATAGGTTTGCCGTGAATAAGAACCTTGAAATTACGCTATAGCAGGGAAAATGCAAAGTTTGGTAGTATAAAAGTGCCCGATATGAGTAAGATTTAGAATTCATTCGAGGACCATAAAAAAACATTTTTCCGTAAAGTTGTCAGCAAAAGTAAAGTTCGAATCATGTTTAACCATTTATCAGCTATGAATTTTGTAATTTAACTTGTAGCTTATTTTTATATTACTTAAGAAGTTATCCTTATTTGCCTAATCAATAATAGGCATATGATGTAGGTATGATTTGAAATTAATTTTGACATACATATGATACTGGAAATATGCAATGAAAATGAATATCTTTTTACATTCACTCGCGTGCCACAGGCAGATTGGTGACCACTGTACTGTTCGAAATGATACACCCAAAATAAAATTTACTAAACCTAGATCTTGAAATTAGTATCTGAATGTTCTTTATTGAGAAATATGTATATGATTTAATTGATTCATGACACCTGCACAACTTTAATAATACCTTTAATATCAAGCATATAGGTATTAATTGATTTTTTAGGCTGTAACTTGACTTTAGCATGAAGTAACATGTCAATAATAACAGTGTTTGTGTGTCCTTCGCCTTGAATGCCGGTATTATAAGAGTATTTTATGATGTTTACCTTACGCCAAATACATAACATTATTTATTATTCTTAAAAAACCATAATAATATATCGCGAGGGTTCGTAAATTTACCGCCGTCGGTGGCCAGAACCGTAGCGCCAGGTAAACCACTGCGAAGAGTTTTTTTCACCTGTTACGGAACTGATATTTTTTATAATAGAGACATTTAATTTATTGTCTATGGCGTGGGTCAATCGAACACATTCGCGTTCACTATGTTTTCTATGGCGTTCACTTTCCGTTCGGTGGTATTCACGATTCTATGGCTACAGATATGAAAAAATCGGTAGGTTATAAACGAACGAGTCAATCATGAGTCAATCTCTAAATTTGATCCGTCAGAATTGCACTCACATTATTTGGCGATTAATCGCACGTGTGACGTATAGCTTTTTTTATCAAATATTTTTTTGTAAAAACGTTATATGGATCATTTATTTAATGTTTCAGAATCGAGTTATGTGAAAGAGGGTGGGACAACAGTTCGGAAGGTTCGGTTATTCATCTACTATTGCAACTTGACCGCCAGCAGAAGTCGGAACTAAAATAGTCAATCTAAGGGTGGCAGCTGTTAAACATAATCTAATCAGTGTCATGCAATTATTTTTGTGAATAAATGTAGGTATAAATACGATATATGTATGTAAATATATAGGTGCACGAGTTTGCTGTTCAGCCACCTCCTAATATTTACGGTCATCTTCCATAACGCTATACGATCAAGAAAAGAAACGAGTTTATTCCTTTTGTAATTAGCTCGATATTTTAATCATGCACTATGGTGCTTAAAGAAAAAATATATAAAAAAAAGTATGACTTGATCAGCCACATACTTGAAGTGATATTAACACCCTGTGTATCCGTATCAGGAAAATCCTCCGTGGCAGTAAAGTTACCCCGTGCCTTACGGGTCGTCTTAGGTGGGCGAAGCGATCCGGCGCGCTTTAAAAGCGGCAGAGTTTTAAAATATCAAACGGTCCTCGCCCATGCAAGTGTCATATGTGGGCGACGCGATCCGGTCAGGACGGCATATGTCGTAAGTCACCTCAAGTGCCTGACTCACGGCGCGCGCGAATCGCTTGAAAATATCAAACGGTCCAAGCTCACCAGAGCGTTAATTGCGTCTGGCCGAGCGATGGCACATACGACCTTTAGTCCGCTACGTTTAAAATTAATTGGTTTTTACACGTCGCCGCAGCGCACCGCAGCGCTTCGTTTCGCCTACCTAAGACACGGGGTGAGCTTAACGCTCTGGGGAGCTTGGACCGTTTGATATTTTCAAGCGATTCGCGCGCGCCATGAGTCAGGCACTTGAGGCGACTTACGACATATGCCGTCCTGACCGGATCGCGTCGCCCACATATGACACTTGCATGGGCGAGGACCGTTTGATATTTTAAAACTCTGCCGCTTTTAAAGCGCGCCGGATCGCTTCGCCCACCTAAGACGACCCGTTAAATCTTCTTCGCGTAAATACGAAAGGAAATGTCAAGTGCTTTGTAAAACTACTCCTGGGAATGTACAGGAGGTTAATCTAACGATTCTAAAAGTCCGACAGTTCTGTGAAGATGGCAAGCCACGAAAAGAATCTAAAATTCCAATCAATAATGCTTCGGATCGCGCGTCGTCATTGCCATGTTTATTATGACAACATACCTCCCGTGACGCTAGTGCCCCCCCCTAAGCAGACAACGTATAAGATTTAATCTATAATGTCAGTTCCCTTAGTCTGCTAATGAGCAATTTTGATTCATAATGAAATACTGTAATGTGTGGTAAATACGTTAAGTCCGATCAACGTGAAACCTTGACCCATTAATTGTACGATAGTATTTTACTTGAATGCGAAATATTTTGATAAAGGTAAAATGTGCTGCACAATATTATCGATCATGATATGGCATTTAGGAAGTACATATGAATCACTTGCTGTATTGACTTTTACCCTTCTATACAATTTCACGAAAATATATCTTTGCTAAGCTCTAAACCCAACTATAGTTGGTACTGATTTTTTTTGTAATAGTTTAAATTCATCGAGTTCATTATGTATCTTTGTTTTAAGTTGTCATATGGTAAACCAAAATGAGTACACATCCAATATTATATTAAGGTGTAATATTTATGTATGTTAGTAGAGCAACAGCAGGTGATAAGCTATATTTAAATTACTTTTGATTTCATGGTTAACATTTTTTTTTGTTTTGTATCGTATTTAATATTAAAACTAAGTAAGTAATGTAGTTGTTTTTTTTTTACGAAATACTACAAAAATGGATATTTAAATTTGTTAAAACCGTAAACGTTCTCAATAAATATCCGATGGAGCATTGTATCATAATGTTAAACGAGATAAAGTTGTTGGTCAATCACTCGAACTACATATCATTTGAGAAAGACAAGAATGTGAGAATGGGCTAAAGAGTTCTACGGCTTACGCTCTGTGCTCGGGATCAGGTTCAACTAGATGGAAAATATCACAAGCAGCCATGCTTTTGAGTATAAATTCATTAACAGATTGATAAACCAATTAATGAAACTTAGTATTTATGTCACCACCAGTCATGCCTGATCATTATATCCTTACTCTCACTCAAAGAGAGAGTGACTGAGTTATAACAGGGCTGTGGAGTCGGTAAAAAAAAGTTCGACTCCGACTCCGACATTGACCAAAAACACGACTCCGACTCCGACCGAAAAAGTTGAATATCGTCACTTATTTTTGCCTAATTTTCCTTTTGATGTGTATTCAATTAAATATCAACCCTACCAATCTGGCCAATAGCCAAATTTGACATATTATTTGCCAAAATAAAAAGGTCAAACTTTAAAAAATTCCGACTCCGAGTACGACTCCGGCCAAATCGCCGCGACTCCACAGCCCTGCTGAGTAACAAACAGTTGTCGTAAAAAAACTTCTGTCTAATTCACCTTCACCAAGAGTTCATTCGGCTCACATTGAGAATGATATATAACAAATATTTACTAATTTTCTACTATATACACATTATTTAATTCGATCCGAGTAAAATCTTCCGTCAACTACATATACAGATGGCAAACATTATATTATTATTAAATATTATATTTTAAATAAAAAAATACACTTATTATGCTTGTGAGTGATGGTTAATGATGCTCTAGATTTCGCTTTACGATTTTGACACTATCTATGTAAGTACTTCAAAATCTTCATATACAAAAAAATACAAAAAACCAATATCTTTGTTCAGACAAGAAATTCCACATTCAGGTGTTGTCAGGTGATAGTGATAAATGGTAATATGTTTATTGTTATAAAGATGTTACCGTATTTATATTTATTATAAAATGTGTAAAAAATTGTTTAAACTGTCACACAACTTTGTAATTTAATCAGGGCAGGTTTCGCTCGGTGGGTCTCGGAAACTTACCGTGTCCAATTATGATTATTGATCAATTGAAATTACGATAGTTGCATTTTGGCGGTTAAGCAGTAATGCTCTTAATTTACTTTTGTAATCCGCTACACTATGTAGGTACTCAAACAACCTGTCTTCATTTTTCTACATTGGGTTTCTAAGAAAGAAAAGGATGACTTTTTCGTTGTTTGAATAATGAAGGTAAGGACGGGCTATTATTGCTTCTTACGTCATATTATCAGAATTGGAGAAGACAACTGGGAAGGGATGAAATTATCGAAAATTTCAATGTCTTTGAGAACATATCGATGTATTGAATCAATGTACAATATTATCAATGCAGATATTAAAACCATTGACCGATCAATTAATTATTTTAGAGTAAAATTATAGCCTATCTATTCTATTTGTCTTATTAAATGGCATTATTATATTTGTCAAAGTTGACTGGAATTCACAGCTATTTTGAATACAGAAATAGATATGATAATAATCCGGTACATATAATGAGTGACGGAAATGATAAAATTGATTTGAACCAATCACGTCATTTTTTTAATGATTTTTTTAAGTACACAATGAAGAAAAACATCAACTGTAATATAATGATTCCGCAAAAGCAATTTATTTAATAATAGTTTAATCCGTTGCTGTGAAAGTTGAACTTCCATTATAAAAAAAATCTGTAATATTACATCTACTCAAACTACATTGCTATTGAATATATATAAGTGCAACGGCTCATAATATGATAATTGACAGAACTCTCTCTGACTTCCGCTACTTAAAAATAAACTAAAATTACATAACCCTAGTTAGAGGTAGACATGTTTAATATTTTCGGTGATTATCATTGAACTTGCGCTCAATAATGAAAAACAATGTGAGAGTAAAATTATGTATTGTTCTAGTATCGTATTCATTTCATAAAAAAACAATGTGTTATAAATTTTATTTTACGACATCATTTCCGATATTAGGCTTTCTTTTATTTGAGCTTTAAAGCTTGCAAGGATATACTTTAACCGTCTTGTAATGATAATCTATAACACTTGCAAGAATTAAGGTGAACGCCTGTCGAATACCCAATGCTTTATAATTCAAGGGTATTTACTGTCATTTATATTTTATAAGATACGTATATGTGTACATAGTAACTGAAAATTGTTGAACCAGTCTTGAATCTTGCTTATTTAAAAGACCGCACTCTGCGAGTTTTGAAATCATAATAAAATAAGCCCAAATCCATTTATTTCGAAGCGTACTTATGTTGGTATACGATTTAAAAGACAAGTAAAATACCTTTATAAATTTTGCTTATTTACGTGGTGGTGTAAATCTTTATTGAATCGTGCAAGCTAGTTTTTTTTGTTCTTCAAACGCCCTCGTCACATAGATCAAAATATCTGATTTTACCTCGCTGAAGAAAAACGGCAAAAAATCCCACAATCATTTCAGGGTTTAGACTGATTAATAGCTTCTCTAAAAAATACTCTTAATCAAGTATTCAATATTCATTCGGTAATTATATAGCAAAAACTGTTTCAATAAAAACGGCATAATAGTCAATATGTGGGACTGCTGGTAGAAGTCCGATAAGAAGTCCCAGTAGTAAAAGTATACCCGGATTCCTAGCCCCAGCTCACTACGGGATATTTTTGGCACTATTCGAATGCATACAGAATCTATATAGATAAGAGTAACATTAACGCCAGGTCAGTCAGGCGTGTTAGAGGGTAATAGAGGGAGCGCGCTTCTCGAGGATTTTAAGAGCATCAAAATAATAAAAATAAGACAATCATTACAGCTTGAAAATAGTCAAACCCGATTTCGTAGTTAGGACTCGATAAAGACAAGCTACTGATTCCACTAGCCATGTAAAATGAGAAAAATGGTAGGAAATTGGGAAATGCATGTCAGAAAACCTATATAATAATGATGCATGGCAATAATTCAATTAAATAATAAGAAAGAAAAACCGATACAACATAGTAACAAAAACATCACTTTCACAGACAGCTCTTGCCTCGGCAACCAATGTTTTATTTATTAAAAAGAGTCACCTAGTCATCATTGATGCCATTATAGAGTTGCATTGTTTCTTTATTTCAAGCGCATTCTTTGCGAAGCATTCGCTGGTTATCTTTCTTAAAGATTTCGTGACTGGTTTTTGGTTTTTGTTATGCCTATCCTTGAGACAATCTTCTAATTGCGCGTAAACATGCTTAGCTATTGTGAAAAATTTACAGCAAGTTCAACATTTCGACAGATATTTATCACCATGATCGTTTTCTAGCCGCCTGAAGAATTTTCCGCATTTAATAGGTGATTAATGTTGCTTCGATTTGTTTCGATAGTGTCACTGAATTTTTTGTTTGATTTCAATTCTTATAGCTTAAGATACTACGACAATTCATGTGTATTTATTCCTTCTAGGTAACGTAAAACGGGGTGAATAGAGACTGGCAGGTGAATAGAGACAAAAACAAGGATTGCACTTTAGTACAACTTTACTAAGTATTCAATTTATTTTCAACTATTTATGTATATATAATTCTTTACAATGACTATAATACTAAGATAAATGTACCAGTAGTTGACCTTTTGAGAATTATCTCCCGAATGACAAAACCAAACCAATTAAATGATTGGCCAAAATTGATAAAAACGTGTTTAAGTTTGATGCCTGTGCATCCTTACTTTTTGACCCCTTATAAACTTCTCTTTTATTGCCCGAAAATTAAAATCAATTATGTTTTTTTGGTTAATAAGTTCCGTAACACGGAATGAATAGAGACTCGTATAGAATAGAGGTTTATATATTCCAATCATTACAGTCTGTATTTTTGTCTCTATTTACCTGCAAGTCTCGATTTACCCTCTCTCGTCTCTATTCACCCCGATTCAATGTGAATAGAGACATCGAAATAATTTCAAATTAGAGATCTAAAGCACGTCCTATATTATTATTCAATATTAATTGCAATCGCTTTCATCGTCATGCATATTTAACTTTTCAATAAGGACTTGGCGGAGGCCTAATCCTTCCAATCTTTATTGATTGTTATTTTTTAGTGAAGGGTCTTCGGTGTGAGTGTGTCTTTCTTAATCTTTTTTTAGTGGCTAAATATTTATGTTAGCTAACATTTATTTTCTTTTTTATCCACTTTTTTTGTTATTTAGACTCGAGAGGAGGTCAAACGCCTTGTGTGCCAGGCAGTCTCGAAGTTCTCTCTTTTTCTTCGGGAGTCGAGATGTCTTTTTTTGCTATTCTGGGCTATGATATTCAAACAGGTGGGTGGCAGGAGGGGGGTGGAGTGCAGCTAGGTTTGATTAAGTAATAACACTCGTCGTGGCATGGAATAGCGGATATGGGGAAATAAGTAATAAAGAAATAATCCTATGAGGTCTGGTCCCTGGTCGACTGTCAAAGTCGTTGCGGAGTCCTTGGGTTCAAATCCCAGATAGGATAGCTTAATTTTTCCTCTGAATGATTTGATTTCTGTTAGGAAACATGGATGCCTATGATGTCTTATATTCTCTACCACACCTATCCGATTGTTAAAAAAGAGAGATTAGCTAACAACTAAACCTGTCCTATCCTTTCTATCCCTACTCTCTCTGAAAAAAGAGAGGTTGAGCCACTCAGTAACAAGCAGTCCTCATAGAAAAATTCTGTCGATAGTAGGCCATATGCTCCACACTGGAAGTGGACATGGTGTATATATACATACATATACATATTGATGAAAACACATTATTAAAAGTTGCTATTATCTGGTTGGTGAAATTTTTCATTTCAAACATATTAAATATTATATTCATCATATTTATTACATAATATAAAAAACAATACTCAATTTTTTTACAGTATTTGTTAATATGTATTTTCGAGAAAAAAAATATTTTGGTTAATTCTAATTCCCTGTTCGACGGATTTTTTGGATAATAATAATTTCATACTATTAGATAAGTTAATGCCATCTGTCAAATTATGTAGCAACTGTATGGGAAGAAGCGTTTTAAAAAATATTGTGTATTAATGTAGGGTAGGGTAGTGAAATGGTCTTAATTAAAGAACACATTTATTCGACATATATAATAACAACATATATTATTTTCTATGCATATAAAATGCATTGAAAAATTAGAATTCAATAATAAAATATTATTTTAGACATAGTAATAATCATATTTAGACATGTAATGAAACATTATTACAACATAATTATATACATCCATTGAAAAAATGTAAAAAATAAAGTGGATATTCTACTTTTTCTTTTTCATTTGCACTGAATACTTGAGAAACAAAATGTTTTATCCACAAAGAAGGATAAAAATATTTTCAATGCTGAAATTTTGATATCAAGCCACCTGAATATTGAATCGATCAAATTATTTATGTCTTCAGTAATTGGTGACATACACGATTGGACCAGACTGCACCAGAACGGCACAGTGGCTTGTGAAATTCATGAAGAGTAGTATGCCCCTTATGAAAAATCACTTTGGATTATATAAATAAAATCCTTTTAAACTATTAAGCATTCTGGTTTGAGGAATTTTCCATTTTAAACCCTGTGTATAAATCTATTTTCTTTAACCACACCACACACAAAATACTAAAAACAACATTCACACATTTAGTCGATTATTGGCAAATAGCACTAAGCAATGCTGTGTTGGTGAATATTCTTATTTGACTTATTAATTATTGAGAGATCAAAAAATATACCTCTCGTCTTGTTCTAAAAGTAAGGAACTAAGCAGACGTTTTATATTTGGGACAATACAATCTACATTCATCTACACATATTCATATTTTCTTGTACACTAATAGCTCTATTTGATATAGAGGTAAGGCAGTAACTAAGAGGTGAGAGCCATTTTTTTTTGGTTTTGTCTTTAGATAGGAATAACTATAGTTCAAAGAAATAATAAGTACAAAAATATTATCTTGCTGTGATAGGATTTTATTTTTCAGTGAGCTATTTATTAAGCATTCCAAAAAATATCATCTTTGGCATGAAAATATTGTACAAGTTTTCAAGAACCCGATTCAATCTCCATTCCCTCTATTGGGTACCCTCCAATTTTTGGGAAATAATAATTTTTGCTAATAAATTATGTTTTGTAAATAAAAAAATCCTGATAAATTTTTCTATTTCATAATTTATTTTGAACAATATGGTGCAAGTCAATATTCCTCTTAAATTAATTACCCAATAGCTAGTAGAATTATTAAATATAATTTTTATAGTGAACTATATAATATTTCATTTATTTGAAAATTCAAACTAAATCATAAGATAATCTATAAAAAATTTGGAATATAATATTAAAGGTAAAAAAAATATTTGATTTCCATTTTTTGTTGAAATGATTTTAATATACAATATCATTAACTTAATGTATATTAATCTTAATATACAAACATTGAGAAGTTTCATATAATACCACCTATTAATTAATTATTGTAAAAAAAGTATTTTATTCTAAAACAAACAAGATGCATCAACAACTTAAAAATATTTTGTACAAATAGAAAAAATCTATTAATTGTTATAAACATGTCATAGTTGTGTGGACAGACTGTAATGATGATTGATTTATTTAAAAATCTCAATGAGGGAGAATTCGTCATATATTAACAGTTAAAGATGTTTATTTTATAGCTGAAATGGTGAAGTTACAGATTAAACATAAGATTATTTCTTTTAATGCCTTTTCATAATGAAAACACATTTTCTAAGTAAAGTTAAACAATTTATTTTATAATATTATACTTGTCATTGGCACATTTATGAAGAGTTATGATGAAATCAAAAGGTACTTTGTGAGCAAAAGACTATGGGTTTGTTGTAACAACGGCAGCATACTTTCATGGGATTTTTATGAGTTTTCTTGTTTGTCATCATCATCACTGACATTCATCTGCATGGTTTCTAATTTAATTGAAGGCAAGTTTGATAAACTGAAAAATAGATCAAAACAAAAATACAATTAGTTTGGAACCACACGAGTATCTTTAAACCAATTCTATGTTCATAATTGTCAATTCTTGATGAACTTGTTCAGAACTAGAGTAATCAATAAAAGGCTAAAAACAAATTTTGCTCATAGATGAGTCACTCGTATGATTTTTATTAGTAATACTATAAATATAAACTACACCAGGCAAATGATTCAAAAAGAATCCATTCAGTGAAGATGAAAAGTCTCATGAAAAAATGATAATCCTATCTAACAACGCTGCGGATCGCTTGGCAACCATGGCAAGTAAAGTAGTATAACAGCATACTTCATTTGACACTAAATGGCCATTTTATAATGGTCGACCATTAGTCTTTATAATTATTTGATAGTTTTGAAATCGGTTTTTTTTTAAAATAGAATCCATTATTGAACAGGAGAAAAGATATAGCTGGGAAATAATTAAAATAGATAGTTATGCACCGCCTACCTATTGTCAATGGGAGTTTGTGAAGAATAGTTTTGGCTGTGATTGACGAGTTTCTTGATTATTGGAGCGAATGAAGGGCATGGATCTCTTAGTTTTGTACCTTCTTCGTCATCTAAACTGAAGTCCATACGGTGAAGTCTTGAAGATCTGAAAATAAAAAGGGTAAACTTATTTTAATAAGTACTATTATCACTTTTAACCGCCATAAAAAAATATTCAATCTTTTTCTTATACATTTGTAAAGATATGGCAGATTTTTTTTTTAGTTTTGATGAATGGTAAGAAATAATTAAATATTAAATTTAAACGTCTATATTAGGACATGTTATAATATAAACCGTCTTAGGAAAGATGAAATAAAAAAGAAACATTACTTATTTCAAATAAAGAAATCATGATATGAATAAAGTTTGATTGCCTTTATTGACTTTGTACCTTTGGCTTTGCTGACATGCAGTTGTCATGACAGGTTTGCTTTTCATAACCATGTCCAACCAGTTGTCGCTTTTCTTTTCAACAGATAATGTTTTATTGGATCCCTTATAGTTCATGTTGGATGGTGGTCTAGAATTGAAAAAAAGATGTTCATAAATATTTGGTTTGTTTTCAATTATATAGCATTATTTATTAATTCGCAATAGTTACTACAGCAAAAAAAATATATAAAACTTAATAATTTCATTGACAGGCTCGGTTTCTACTCAACTATTATTGTTTGTATTCAGTAACTTACAGTGGTGGGAATTGTACCAAAGAATTTGTATGTTTGTTACGGTTGAATCTGAAAGAGTTATCATGTATTGATATTCTTGATTTGCTGCAGCTCGGTGTATCACTCAGCAATATATCTTGGGTCGTATCCATAGATTCTATAGATTCCATAATGGCAAATTCAGAAATACCTTTTATCTCACTGATTGAAAACTTCAAAGCATCTATAAATTAAAAAAAATACTGATTACTATGATGGATTCATTGCATCGATCAACATTTTTCAATAAACGGTTGTATGCAGTGCCACAGCCAATAGTGTAATGTAAATATAACTTACTTTTGTCAATTGGTCCTAAGCGGCTGGCAATATTATACAATATATCAGCAGTCCAAAAATTTGGAATACGGACAAAAAGCTTTCCTGAATCAACGGGCAAATGAAACCCGAGACGGTGCAAAAGAAGTAGAAATGTCTGATTGTGTATAGCTGTACACTGCTCATTATTCCATGGTACCAAAGGAATAGATTGATTGACAGCTGGAAAAAATCATTTCAAAAGCGTCAATATTATTAATATACAGGATATTTATTTATTTAAGTGGATTGCTTTATAATATTGTAGTTTAGAATTGTATATTCTTACAGATATTATGAAACGGTACAGGCTCAATCACATGCTCAATATGACCAGTTGTGTCGTTTTCATCCTGGGTGCATTTTTTTCTGAGTGCTATTTTAGCAAAACACACTTCAAGAAGTATTTTCTGCAACCAAACCAACGCTTTCTTCATTGATTGTTTTTCTAAAGTATCAATTAGTATTTCAACTTCATCTTTGGGTGCAGTTTTGTTATTGTTTTTCAAATTGTCACTTATAGTTTCATTTTCAGCCACAAATGAGCTCGCTTTGCCTGAAGCCTTCTGTTTAAAATTGTTGTATTCTTCGAGGTTAATTATGTTCTCTTTGTACAACTGTTCCAGAACTGATTCGCGTGATTTAATAGAACCATCGTCATTATATAACGAGCATATATTTTCAATGACATCGTCGCATTTGTTGCTTCGCAGGTAGTTCCAGTTGAGACTTTCAATTTCATCCAGAGACCAGCTGCAAATGATAAAAAGGCAGATTTTTGAAAATATTTCTTTTGAATATTTTTCTAAAATAATAATTCCAAAACATTTCAAAATAAATCATAGTAATTTTGTCAACATACCTTTCGACTTTAGTTTTTTTCATGATTTCATCATCTGCTATTTCTGTGATGAGTGTAATTGTTTCCACATTAGTTGATCCTGGTGGTAAAGGTCTAGGAGTCTTAGCAAATGTATTGATAACATAATCAATGAGGTCCGACCAATCCTATAATGTTTAGAAGTTATTTTACATCATTGTATGCGTCTATTATTTCATATTGTAGACTTCAAGGTTCATTAAGCTATGAATTTTAGAGCTAGTTATAGAATTTTTAATGCTTTTTATGCTTTTTTATGAGAATATGGGGTGAAAGCCTCGGGCTACTTGTCTATTGTAGAGGTCGGGAGTCTTTAATTAATGTGTAAAGAATAGGTCTAAAATAGATAAATCAATACTTACATCACATATCTCGAAATCGGTTTCCCAAATTAAAGCAAATATTTTCAATATTTTCGGTTGAAACAGAGTTGAGATACTGTATAAATCACTGCCAATGTGATGCATGATTGTAAATATGCAATCATTTACAAACTCTCCATTACTTCTGAAATCTTCTAAAAGCAAGCTATATTGATGTATCACCTCAATTGTAGCAAACCTGGTAAATAAAATAAAATCATTTATGTCAATATGGCCGAGATAGATAACAATCAACTACGATACAATAAAATCTAACACAAAATTATGTTCAGAGAGGCAATAATGTTTGATATTTTTATAAAAATTTTCAGAAGCAAATTCATTCAATTAAAAAAGTTATTTTTTAGTGATCAAATTTTACAAAACAATAGAAAATTTATATGGTATGGTAAATTAATCATACTAATTCATTAACATATTAATATATTCTTCTATTCTTAGCATTTACTCGGAGCAGGTTTTTTCACAAAACAAGTAATGAGAACCATCAATTTATCAAAAAGTAGTTTATATTTTGTGACTGCAAGTATGAAAACCAATGTCATGATTACATAACCAACTAATAAATAATAATGTTTATTTGATTATGTTTTTAGAAAAGCTATGTATTCTACCATAAAGTTAATACTTAATTTAAACTAAAACCCAACTATAATAATTTAAGCAAAAAAAGATGATGTTTTTTATTTTGCATAAGAGATACTTAATAAATAATTTGGAAAAATAATTATATTCCATTTCTGTGTATATCCATAAAGCAATCATACAAATTGATGTGTAAGTGAATGTGTAAGTATTATATTAAGATGTAAAGTGGCTTTCTTTGACGGTTTAGTTGAAATGTCATAAAAAGAACGACCATACCTCCGCAAATCTTTCTTATAAAGAAAGCGAACCCGATATTCAGCCGTAGAAATGTATCCTCATCCAAAAAGAAGCTGCGCCGATACACGCGGTCACAGCCAGGGAAACATATGCGATATTGTCATTATATAAAAACCCATTCTTCAGCCTGATACTTCAAAAATATCATAAAGAAACATATTGACAGGTAAAAATAATGATAATGCGTGAATAACATGATTGATCTACATTTTAATCTAAAATAAAGCCATCATATTGATTTTAAATAAATAAATGTGTTAATTTTCTAATAATAATGTCAATTCCCTGTAGGTGTAGTTTTGTACGATATTTTGCTTTATGAATTTGTCTAAAGCCAAATCAGTATATAAACAGTTTCAGCCAGGGTTGGCGAACCCAGGGCACGCGTGCCAAAGGTGGCAAGTAATCTTTTTTTGCTCCAGACATCACATCATTGAAAAGTAATATTTGAAAATTGTTGGCACGTGCGCATGCAAGGTTTGCTGCCACTGGCTTAGAATAATTAAGTTTTTAATTTTGTACCTTTACTTGTGCAAAGGTAGCATAGCTTTAGTACTTCGATATCGTAAAATATCCTACAAAACTTCAAGAACAGAAAGAAAAGCATTTGATTGAGCAGTAATAGTTCTAAATATAAAAGATTTTGTATATAAAAAAACATTGTTGGAAAGAAAATTTTTAAATTATGGCTTGAATAAAATTTTAATAGAACAATTGAGAATCTTATGGTGAGATGAATTTTGATTCTAAATCTAAGAATTATCTGCATCAAAACAACCAAAAATCACTTTGCTTGCATTGATTGCTTGAATTGTTAAAAAATCTTTTGATGTACAAGAGAAATGATTTTCTAGCAATGAATATATGTAGTGGCTACTCAAAATATAGAATCAGGTTACATTACAGTGAAGCCCGGATCTATCGTTCTCGCATTCTCTCAAAAACGAAAAATCAGGGTTTCACTGCTTATAACTATTTTTATTAGGATTAATGCATTTAACAATTTTCAATTTCTAACTTATATTGAGTTTCTAATACTTTATATATGAACTTCCTCCTTCTTTCGATGATAATTCAATGAGTGGTAATAATGAAAATGTGTTAAATGAAATATTCGAGATGATGTGTAGCTTGGCAATTTAAAAACTATGATACTGATGCCTACATGAAATGAAAAATAAACAGTGAAAAAGTAAAATAGCTCACTGTCGAATATGCTCCACCATATTGATATCACAAGTGGGTCCTGGAAGTTTTGTTGTATTTTCCAAGAAAAGAAGCAATACATGATTGGTCACTATCAAATCCTAAAACAAACATTTGTAAAAGAGATTAATAAACATAGAAATAATATTTCTCATTATATCAATATTTATTATTTGTAAGCTAGGTAGGCCCTATGTAGATAGTCAACTGTTATTATTCCATCACAATTACAAGCAAAAGTAAATAGTATTTTAAAAATAAAAGCAAATCATGTTCAAACATCAGTCAGATTTTTCTTTATTGTGTAATTTAGCTAGACAGTTGACAGATGAAACGAAAGAATATTGTTTGTTAGTATACAAATATGGTTTACCTGTAAATATTGCTTATCGTATAAGCCGGGCTGGTAATGTCTCAGTAACAGAACTAAGAGACATCGCAAGTCAACTGAAGATGCAATACGAATTTGTAATTTCACAAGGCTTTCTCTGTCTTCATTGTTAAGGTGTGAAACTTTTTTATAGGTATCAATTGTTTGAATAAACTCTCTAATGGCTGTTACAACCTGAAAAAACATAATATGTAGATATAATATTCCTACAATTAAGCATAAATGAGAGTTTTTTCAGTGTGAGTGAATGCAATAGAGTGATTTTGACTGACTCAAATAAATATATCTTTATAGAAAATCGAAGTATTTTTTGGCCATATCCTATCGCTACACTAAGCCACCACACGGTGTCTCCAAGATTCTTTATCCCCACCAATCTCTTTGCTTCCCCAAAGGTCATCCTGTGCATGATAAACATTGGTATTCCAGGTGGATTGAATCCATCTGATTGCTTAATGAGATAGGCAGGTTTCAGGGTACCCAAGGACATCTGTATAACATGACTAGGCCAGTTCCTTTGAAGAATTAAATTAAGGATTTCTGCAGCTATCCCTAATCGGATCACAAACTTTTTACGTTAGTTGTCACCATTGCTATTCTAGTTATGGCTCTTTTATATTGCTGTCTCATGTTTTATCATATAATAATACAAATCTAAGCACATGGGAAAGAACAGGTGTACAAGATTTTAAGATTTCTTTTGTAAAAAATCAATCTCACAATTTTTCGATTCATAAATAATTATTGTCTGTAGTAATGTTGCCCATATGTGTTGGAAAGCCTATTATCTACAAAGAACTTATTGTGTGGCTTACCAAATGTATTCGTCTTAGACAGGATTTCAAATCGCCATTTCTTGCCTTCGATGTAAGTTGAATCTGCTCACATAGATTTACCCCTTCATATGTAAGATATGAAATTATTTCAAATGAGAGTACTTGATTCACATGTTCTAGATCAAGTTCTAGTTGTGCAGCAAATTTTAGAAAGTAGGTTAACAGCCAGAAAAAGTGAGATGTATCAATTTGTAAATGTACATCAAATAGAAGCTGGGTGTACAAGGATTTCACCAAAGCCCCATATCCTTTCAATAAAAAGTCTACAGTAAATTCTTTAAGGACATTCGATATATCTTCATCAGTTGGAACGTGGTGCGTTAGTCCTTTCATATTGATTCTAGAAAGAAAAAACAGAAAAGTGTAAATTTGGTAAAGCGACTTATTGTATTCTTCGTGCATTTAACGTACTGCAGAGAATCTCATAACTTTTATATAAATTAGATAAGAACTCACATGTTAGTTTTGCCCCTTTTGACTAATTTTTTTCTCCGTTTATCTTTTTTATCTTGTCCAGACACATTAGGTCTCACTTTTAAACTTAACCAATGCTTCTGATGGAATGGTTTCCTTCTCGGAGCTTCTTCTTCATTGCTTGATGGAGATATTGACTCTTGATTTTGAGTCACATAGCCGCAGTCGGAATATTCTGAGTGCACAGACATGCAATCCTTTTTAGGCGCACTACTGGGGCCACTGCACATCTGAAATATGAAAAAAAACATTAACTTAACTATTTATACTTCAAATTAAAAGTATTTAGTTTCTGAAACACTAGCAATCTCTGATTTATCATGCCATTACAATCTATCAACTAATCAAACCATTTGCTCATTAAAATTGTTTCCAATATTACTTATATAATGATAAGAAAAATAATTTCTTACCAGTTGTGATAGAGGAGTAGGAGGACCCCCTTTGCCAGGTCTGCTCTGGAGGAATGAAGAGTTCATGTTCATCTCTGTATTCTAATCATCCAATCAAATTAGTATTTTGAAAATATTTTAATACTAGATATAAAAAAAATAAAATTATATTAGTACATTGTTAATTGATAATTAGAGTCCTACCTTTGATTCTGTTTCTGTTAAATCCTGTTTTTCATAATCAGAAGATCTGGTTGATTGAGTTTGGTGTTTATTTCCATTCAAAGGAAATGTGGTCGTTCGGTTGGATTGATTTTTTTGAATATCTGTTGATTGATAATCCATTTTTGTATGGCAGCCATTGCCGAGTTGAGTTTCCATACTGTTTCCACTTCCTCCACTGTCAGAAGAGTCAGATGTGGGCTCAGATGTTAATATGGCGGAAGAATCATCACTTCCTAATGGAGAAAATCAAGTTATAATCATTAGAAGACGGTTTTAATCATTATTAGTGTTTAAAGAATAACAAACACTAAATGAAATAAATAACTAAATGATAATTTTACTTAAAGACAATATTAATGACCTTGATCAGGTGATGTATTGCTTTCGTTATCTTCAGAGCTTTCAGATAAGGATGCTTCAAACCAAATGTTAAGAAGTTTTTGTAATGTGCCAACGTGTTGATCCTTGAAGATGAGTGCAATCAGTTGCACCATAGCAATACTCCAATTCGACTGAAAGATATATTAATAACATATATTTCAAAATATAATGGTTTCTAATTGTTTCTTTATCTATTATGTGTAAATCGGTTAATTTCCAGATACTTATTTTGATTATATAAAATCTACTTAAAAATATGAATTAAATTAAATTAATTAATTACCCCATGGCTGCTTGTAGAAAGCTGCAAAATAATTTTGTCAATACTTTGTGTGAAAATGTTCCACAGAATTTGATTTTGAGATGACGCGTGGGAAGATGTTCCTTGTCCTTTTCGGATTTCTGGAATATGTAAAATATTCCGCAGTAGCAGAAGACAGTTGTTGATGTTTTCAATATGATTGAGTGTTAGTTTCTCCTCGTTCTCTAAGATAAGACTTATGTAATCCAACACTGCTTTCGTTGCTCGACTCTCAGTAAAAGCTTCCTTACTGGATATTAGTATATTGCTTAATTCATAGATGGTGTGCCTGCCGACATTATTTTTTGACATTTCCTCTACGCATAGCAAACATTCTACTGGTATAGTTAGGTTTACTAGAATCTTGATGGTCAAGTCAACGATTTGTGGGTTGTTTTTTACGTAGAGAAGGATGGGTACAAAATCTTTTTTTATGTTTTGTCCAAAACCAACTGCACGTCGGAATGTTCTCAAGCTGCGATCTTCCCCTAAAAGCTTCTTCAAGATGTCTTCGAGTGTTGCTGCAAATGAAATAATGAATTTTAATTAATTATTCGTTATTTGAAATAATAAATATAGCATTGAGATTTTTTTTAAGCAAGTTGTTCCTACATTGTATTTTGAATTTAAAAAAAAAAACAAATATAAACATTTAACTTCAATGAATACATTATCTAGGACTAAGACATCGAATGCATATGCCCAATTTAAGAAGGATCAGTATCTACAGATACGTAATGTCACATCATTTCCTGAACTAAGAAATGCACACTGGTAAAAAAAAGATAAATAAGCTTGAAAAATAGAGTGAGGGAGAATGTGAATTGTACCCTATAGCCAGTAAGTCAAAGTTTTATATTTCAACTTTAAATAGTGATGCCAGATTTATTCATGATAACTTACTTTGACAATCTTTATCAGGGTGATAGGTGTCTCCCTCGAGGTAGCCTAGTGACCCGAAGGCACTATGTATTTGGGGGTTTACTAGTACCCACTCCATGTTTACCTGTAAAATAAACATTGTAATCATATTTTATATGAAGTAAATTATGCCCTATGTTTTTTTTACTGAGGAATTGTTCCTTGTTGTGTGCGAATACTTTAAATAAAAATTACCGCCTGCTATAAAAATATTTGCAAACCAGTCCTAATCTAGCCCAAATGAGTAACAAGCAGTTCTCGTTGAAAAACATTTGTTGAGATAATCTTATTACAGATTAATATTCGAATATACCGATTCACTTCAAAATATCACAAATCCATGACTCCTGACTCCGAATTAATAACCATGCCATTTTTTTAGAGATTTAAAAAAAATCTCGTAGATTATGATTTCTTTGCTTTGCGCGTAGATTTGGTAAAATAATATTTGATACGAATTGCCGTTTATATTCTATAATATTCTTGTCAGGAATTTACTACAATCATAAAGAAACATAATATGTTTGAATATTAAGTAAGTATAAAAAAAATTTGGTCGTAGCCCAGGATATTCAGGTGAAATAAAAAAAAGCGCTTGTGACTTGAAAATTGCATTATATTGGAGGTAATAATGAAGACCTTACATTACAAGTAAATTGCACAAAATATTAGTCATACCTACTTAATATGTATTTTAATTAAGAAAAAATAATAACTAGAAGTGTCGCACACGTCCAATGTGTGAGGATCTAATAAAGCATTGGTCATTGGGAGGGTCACGTCACGTCACGCGCTGCTGCGACAAATTGAGAAGTATGTTATCTATAGTGAGAACTGATATTTATTACGCACATGCGGCCGATTGGTTTTGGGATTTTTGTTTCTATACATCATGTTAGGACAAAGAATTCGTAATTTTTTGTTTACTTATAGTGAACCGTATTATTTAAAAATCATGTAACAAGAGTTTGAGTGTAATCGCAATAAAAATAATCTTTCAAAAACTCCTAACTCTAATATTCATAATTTACCCGTTGTTTTTTGAATAATAGGGTGCTTCCATCAATTAATAGCACACCTTTTATACAAAAAAATATCCGGGTTAGCATCGATTCAATGTTGGCAGCCCAGCCCTATGTAATGCGCGGTACTTAATTTATAAAAATATGTTTCTACTGATAAAAATTCAAACGATTCTAATTTAATTCTTCTGATGTTTACGTAAATGAAATAAATACAAAGCGTCAATCGCCTCGACCTGATTCCTTAACGCCCGTTTGAAACATGCGGATGCGTCAATCCAGATATGATTGCGTAACTAAAAAGAATTCTGTAGGGAAATTGGCTACAATGGGCACCGTGACAACGGAAACGCGTCGCATGTGACAACCGTCAATAGCAGAGTTGGGTCAGAAAGATGCCTATGGGATACCAATGCTTCTAAAAATTTCGTGTTGAAAACGTGATCTTTTTTGACATCCCTGTATAAAACATAAAACGAAACGTTTACATTTAAAAAAAAGTAATGCTTATTACAATCAAAATTTGATTTTAGTCAAAATAACTTCTGCTGCAAAACTAAACTACATCCAAAAAACGACGAATGCAACGGCCACCTGTTAATGTCGATTTTAGTTTAGTTTTATTATTTTCTTCTTAATGCATTATGGTTTTTTTCTCATTTCTTTTTCAATATCTTGATGCAGGTGACTATTTTTATCCTTATTACCACATAATGAATTTAATGCCAACTATTATTTCTCGCGAGTTATTTTATTGAATTCGTTTTTATTCAAAATGTACAAAGCAAATGTTTGATACGTCTGTGAGCTTCTTAAATTTTGTACGAAACTGACGATAATATATCCATTTTGTTAGTTTTTCTAATCCGCTTCTGACGACGCTCGTCTCGCGTCATCGTTACGCGGCGCTGTCATTGTCGACGCTATATGCCCGCTCACGGGGCGCGGCAGGTGCCAAGCTCTCGCAGTCGACGCGAACAAGAAAATGTTCTTTACCGTTCACATGGCTTCAAAGTAGAGTTATGGACACTAGTAAATAAAAAACCTTTCATGTGCTAAACACAACAATAAAAAGCGCTATTTTTTAAAATGTGCAATAAATGACCTGTTAGTTAGTAATCAATATAAATTACCAACACTAAAACTATACATGCAATTAATACGTATGGCTTAATTGTAAAATAATATTTACTTTACAAATGGTAAAGATTGCATTGCACCAATTTGTTAGTAAATTCGCGAGAAATGATCCGCGCTGTTTGTATTATTTGCTTTGCAATAATTCCCGATATTTATTTTAATTATTTGCACTAAAATCTTGTACCAAAATAAATGTGCTTATAATGCAATCACATTCGAACACGCCTGATTGACGACGTTATCATCAATCCATTGGAATCAAAATATTAAAACAAAATTCTAAAATAAATTATTTATTACAATGTAGGTACTTTTATATACCTACAAACAAAAGAGTTTTTGTTATAATGTATTTTAGCGAGGTTTTACGAAAAATTACATACTTCGCTATGGTCACTTTTGAAATAAGCTGAAAATATTTTTTAAATCATTCGAACTGATTCAATGTTGCAATTATTATAGAATGCGATATCTGAAGATTCGTTCATAATAAAATAAGTCTTATATGAACCAGTGGATTATAGTATTATTATACATTACAACTTTTATTCGTAGGCCAACTGACAGTGACAAGTAAACAATAATACAGTTATAAAATAAACATTTAATTCCATACATAATAAGGCCTATCCTTGTTGGTCGCATGTAAGTTGAATGGGGTTTTGTGCTAATCGGTTGCGCGGTCAAGGCAATTTATTTTTGTATATTGCTTTTCCAGCGTCGAAAGGCATGGATGTCTGCAATATTTTCAAACAAGCTATCCGATCCCGATAACCGGGGAAAGAAAAAACGATCAGATTGCTCAATTTTTAACATAACTCATAGCTTATGCGAAAAGATAAATAGAGTTACTGATGGCAAGTGTTACCCCACGAAGAGCTTGTTTTAAATAGTAGACCAAAAACGTTTTATACTAAGTAATAAAAAGGGTTTAGCGTGCTAAGTTTAATCTTAACGTTGGGTTTATCTTTGGGTGGGTAAATATTGTCGACTGCTTCAGAAGTTCACTATAAAATACAAACAACTCTTCTCACAATATTCTACAACAGAATGCGAAAGTGTATCAAATTCTTCGTCGAATGGTAACACAAGATCATATAGAGAATTTATGATAGTATAATATTATTGTATCTCATTTTGTTTTGAGATAAGAATTTTTTCGATAGACGTAAATATCAATGACGGACCTGTGGTCAAATGACTTATTTTTAATCATGAAAAAGGATGGGGAGATATTTTTAGAAATGAAAGCAATAATTGTAAAGAAATGCTTCATGAAAATAATCGGCAGCTAATGACCGTCCATGTCACGTTTATTTAATTATTTCGAGGTCATAAGAAATATCAATAGACTTATTTTGAAAACAAATGATATCTTTAAATAGCTGACACGCTCCTCATAATTATTGTATGTATTGTTACATATCTTAGTGATATTAGATTGACATGGAAATTTCAAAGTTAAAGTTTACGAAACTTGTCAAACAGTTGACATATCATTGCGATTTCTCCAAGCATGTTTTATTGGTTTGAAATGTAACTCGGCTTCTTCCAACTGATTGAATTGCAAATACGTTTACATTATGTATGATACGCATAACGTAGCCCAAAAATTTTATTAAAAATTTATATCAATTAGTAACATTACGTAGTAGTTAAGTACCTATATTAAATTACATAAAGTTTAACTTCTCTACCATGAGACTGGACGCATGCAAAATACAGATCACGTTCCATAGCATGCGATACTATCGGTAAATCCGTAAAACGAAAACGTGGTGGACAAAATGTGAAATTATTCACCAATAATTATTATCACTGAAACAAGACATAAACATGCTTGCCAATCCAGTTGTAATATTTGTTCTTCTCATTCTATTCGTTTGTATATTTTATTTTAGTAATATTCATTATTTCGGCTTTAATTACCAACATTTTTTAAGTGCCGGACATGCATATTCTTTAAATTCCGTCCGTAAAGAGTTATTTGATGTTATAAAGTTACAATAATTAGAAGCAAGGGATTGCTGTATGCCGAAATCAAATGGTCCTAAGACTTGCAATTCATTTAAAGAATTAAAGTGATTGAATTTATCGTTATTATATAAACGTGTTGACGTAATCATTTTTCTTTATGCATGCATAAACAATTTTTATTTTACGCATAGCAATAATTAAAAAATATATGGATCTAAAATTAGATCGCTTCATTTTAATTTGTTATGAAAAGCAAGCGTTTAAAATAAGAACAAGAATCAAAAGTTTTTGGCATTTGTTTGGTTTCATTGTGAAAACAAAAAATGTTCTAAATTTAAATAAGTAGGTAACGATACCGTAGACCAGGGGGGGGCAAACTTTTCGGATGGCGGGCCAATTCCAAGAATTCAAAATGAGCCGCGGGCCGCAAGTAAAACACCATTTTTAGATATACACCCGATCTTTTTTACATTGATTTCAAAAAGTGGCGCACATAAAAAAACGCGGAAATGGTCTCCAAAATACAAGAAAAAACAAAAACTATTTTTCAAATTCGACCTAAAAAATTTTTCAACAAATTTAAAAAAGTGCTATTCAACGAATTTTATAAATGCATTGTGCTTAAATAAGTTTCAAAGCAGAGTTACCAATAATATCGCATGAGTTTGCGCACCATCTTGTCTGTAAAAAGAAAAATCACATACCTTCGAATAACTCTAATACCGTTGTGAATAACGTAAAATCGAAATCACTAAAAAAAATCGTTTAAAAAGAGGACCGGGTGTACTCTATTTACTATCACTATAAATATCAGAAGAATGAAGCTGTTTCGAAAATTAAAATTTTTCAACAAGCTCATTTTTAAAACTGCTTATTAAGCTGAAGTTCAAGATCGAAAATGTCAGTTCACATTTTTCGTGCAAAATCTTTAAATTGGTCGAATTTGTCTGAACTGAGATCATTGTAAAATTTGCAGATTTCGTCACGATGGTGTAAATCTCTTAAATCAGTGTTACATTGCAGATAAATAATCTCAAGTTGTAGCTCTTTCAATACAGTTTTAATATCTATTTAAAATGGATCGCTTACTAGCGCCAAACTTGTCTCAATTTTTCGGAAGTCACCAAATCTTTGTGAAAATCGTCATTCAGAGCCTTCATAACACGGAGTTAATAGTACTTAAGTGTAGCACGATGTCCAGAGTAAATGAAAAATCACAAATCCCTAATCATCAGTATCGAGAAAGTCGTTACATTCTTCATTTCCAAGAATAAAATTATAATATTTTTTATTTCCCGAACTCTTCGAAGCACTTTTTCCAAGCAAAGGTTTTGAATTTAACTGTGAAAAGGAATATCTGTATACTCACTCAATATCTTGAAGAATTTTTTATTTTATTTTCAATATTTTTTTAAAAAATATTAAGAATTTATTCTTACTTAGAATTAGGATTTATGTTGGCGGGCCGCAGAAAACACTCGGCGGGCCGCATGCGGCCCGCGGGCCGCAGTTTGCCCGTGCCTGCCGTAGACAGAGTTCAGCATTTTAAATCAGCTTAACGTACCCATAGAGATAAGGAAGAATTACCTATGTGAGTTTTGAATTGAAAATTGGTTGACATGCCCGTGGTTTAACACGTGATTTAGTATTGGGCAATTTTTTTTATGATCAGGTATTGTAATATGTTTTAGACCAGGGGGGGCAAACTTTTGAGATGGCGGGCCAATTCCAAGAATTCAAAATGAAGCGCGGGCCGCAAGTCAAATACAATTTTTAGATATATACCCTATCGTTTTTTACGAGATACACTATTTTCAAAAAGTGGCGCACATAAAAAATCGCGGAAAAAAGTATACAAAATATAATAAAAAACATTTTCTTTTTCAAATTCGACCAAAAGAAATTTGTCTTGTATAAAAATTTTAATTTACATATATACTAAAAACATTCCCATTTTTATTCAAAAATGATATTTCTATCTTCAGTTCGTATTTACTATTGTGCATTTAAAATATTTTGATGTCTGAAGTGCATTTATTTGACATAGTAACTCTCTGTGATAAAATTTACTACCGGGAAACGTGCTATTCAACGAATTTTATAAATGCATTGTGCTTAAATAAGTTTCAGATCAGAGTCACCAATTACATCGCATCTCGTAACTACGAGTAAATCGTAAAAAAAGTAACGGTACCGTCCAAAAAAATCGTGGAAAATCAAAATAGCTGAAAAAAAATCGTATTAAAAGAGGACCGGGTGTACCTACTCTATTTATTATCACGAAGAAAAATTATGAGAAGAATGAAGCTATTTCAAAGTTTTAAAATCAGGTGTTAATTATGTAGTCGATATTTTTAAAACTTCATTTTAATGATCATAGAAGAAGATAGAATCAGAATGGCTGTTCACATTTTTCGTGCAAAATCTTTAATTAAGTCGAATTTGTCTGATTAGGAGCATTGTAAAATTTTCAGATTTCTTCGCGACGGTTAAATTCTCTTAAATCAGTGTTACATTGCATATAAATAATCTTAAGTTGTACCTAGCTCTTTTCATACAGTATCAATCAATATCTATTGAAAATGGATCGCGTACTAGCGTCAAACCTGTCTAAATTTTTCGGAAGTCACCAAATCTTTGTGAAAAATTGTCATTCAGAGCGTTCATAATTTTACCATATTCTTCAAATTTATATTCTGGTATATTCAGAAACTTCTTATTTGGAAGTTATTGTTAGAAGCAACTGTTATTCGATGTGTTGAATAAATAACATGAGTTTTAATCTAATTAAAGTCCATTCAAACTTTGTATCATATCATGGGCGCAAGTATTTAAATGCAAAATCACAAATCCGGGAAAGTTTGTAATATTCTTCTTTCCAAAAATAAAATAATAATATCTTTTGTATCCCAAACTCTTCAAAGCACTTTTCCCAAGCAAAGCAATCGAATTTGACTATGAAAAGAAATATCTGTATACTCACTCAATATTTTGAAGAAAACCAGCTTGTCTGTGGTTCAGGCCCCTCGATCGTATTAAATTCACTAGTTTTATAATGCATGATGTGACGTGCCCAACTTGTAAAACATTTTAAACAATATTTGTTGATTTATAATACAACGAATTTTAAGTAAACAGCAGTTTTCGCAAATTTTATCCCGATTTTTCTTTAACTCTTCATCAATTTTCCCGTCAAACTTGGTGCTCCGTCAGTTGTACGCTTACTATCTTATTCCATTGTAAATTATATTTTCTTAAGCAATTTTCAACTTATTCAAATATATTAGCTCTTGTTGTTTAATCTTTAAGAGATTCCGAAGAAAGAAGCTCCTTAAAAAATTTAAATTTAGAGGTACACCTTGATAATTAATAACTGTGTGGTATCCTTTTGATCGTTACTTTCGAGTATGTACCATGTTATCGATTCGAGTATTGATGGTGATTGTTAATTTAATTTTTTATCGATAATTTCAATTCTTCTTACTACGGTTCGTCGAGATAAATTTATCTTCTCAAATTTAAATTCTTTCTTAATTCCAACAATATCTGAGATGATATATTAACGAAACAACAAATTCTTCAAATTTTATTCGATTTTTAATATTTTTTTATATAAAAAAAATGTTTACTTAGAAATACGATGGCGGGCCGCACTTTGCCCCACCCTATTTTAGACATTCGAATTTTTACCAACCATTATTCACATAATTATATAATTAATGTTTGGACAATTATTAAATTATTGATGCATGATAAAATTTCGGTAAAATGTACCTTAATCATTCAAGAACGTGATGAGGTAACTTTTTACAACAAGGTATGGGTCGATTTTGAAAATGAAGAATTCTTATTCTGTGATGGAAATATTTTTTTGGTGTTTTATTATTTATTCTCAAATAGTCAATCGGAAAGATTCGATCTGAAAATCTTAAAACTAAGATTTTCAGATTGTTGATTTGTACAGCGATATCGGTCTCAAATTTTTATTTATTATTATAATAAATCAAAAGAATATTAATGAGTGAGAAAATGAAGGGAACAATATTTGTTTTTAATTTTATACTACAAAATGATTTTTTTAGTGAAATTTTATATTAAAATATTGCACATTTTTGTTTACACGATTACGTTTCGGCGTAACACTGGTGATAAAAATAGAATTTACTTGTTCTTGATGAAAAAATGATTTGAAGATTCAGTTGTTTCTGAAATTGACGCATAATGATCTGCACATAGATCGAAGTTTAAGATTTCAAAGGAAATTATTCAGCTTTTGATTTTGTAGGGACCAATCTTCTGTCTCCCAAATAATTTTTAGACTCGTTTTTGAGAAACTAATCTTGTAAATCGAGGGGTAAATATGGTTCAATTCCATGTTTTAGGCACTCCATGTAAACTAATCCCTAATTTGTATCTTTATATATTATTTAATAAAAAAAAATGTGACTAGAGGCCACTGAACGAATGCTTCTCTCGTTCACTTAAATATGCGAGTCGCTAGTTATAATAGTTACTAGGACGGCAGTGTTGGTTGTGTTAATGTTCTTTTTTTGTGAAAAACAATACCGTATCCGAAAAAAGCACAACAAATACATACTTACAGATCAAATGTTATTAAAAATACATAACATGCCTAACAAACATGAATTTATTAATCAAATATAATTGTAGCAGTAAATAGTATATCGATATTTATTTTGCGATACCCATTTGGACTGATAATATTATAATAATAATAGTGTTCTAACTATTATTTATAATATGAATACAAGAAAGAGGATTCCATTAACACCTCTATTATAGCTGTTAAGATTATATTCAAAATGATTTAAGTATCGTACCAGAATCATAATCTTATATGTAAAACCGAAACGGCGTATGTATGTATGTGGGTCTGTAATTCCCTTTTGAATTGTTGGTCATTAAGTTGCCATAAAAACGAATATGAAAGAAAATATGTTTGAATTTTTATCGGCGAAGACATTTAGTCAAAATGTAATAAATTAGTCTTCTACCAACTTTTTCCCGGCTTTTATTAATATTTATTATTTACGTGAAGGTATTATTTGATATTTCTTTGACAGAAAATTAGATTTTTTCCTTGAATTTGGACATTTTAATGGGCGAGAATGGGGCAGCTGTCATCAAATTAAATAATGTTTGTGATTTTATTTTAACTCTATTTTGGATGTTAGATTTTGTGATATAATTATGTCGAATGATATAACATTAAATAATTATTGGTCGCTTAGTCCGAGCGACGCCGGGTAGCAATACTAGTAACTATATAATAATTGATTCTATTGAATGAAGATGATTATTCTTTCAATTATTTATTTAATAAAAGGACAACATAATTGTTGTCATCTCAAAAATGATAAACATAATGGGAGAAGGCTTTCAATCGCTCATTTCGATAAGAACAAAAAGCTTTGTTTTTAACTTACCTGCAAGGAAATCTTTTTGAAGAAAAATAACAGCGCATTCTCCACAGGTTAGGGCCAGTCAACACCACCTCGTAAAACACTTTTTTTATAAATTAATAATTTATCTCGCGGAGTCTTCAAAACATACAAGAAAATGCAGTTCAGTGAAAAACCTTATTGTTTATCGCAAACTAAGAGCAGAATGAATTGAAATCTCACAGACACTCGCTTTGAGAATTTATTTGAGTAATTTGAAATGACCTCAATGTTCTCTCAATGAATTGTCAGCATCGAATGGCGTAAATGAAGTATGAAGCTAACATTCCCGATTTGTTGTGCGTCGATACTGGCATGTTTCACGTGGAAATGCAACGTGACTTCAGCCGTGAGACAACACGCTATATTAATTCTCTTTCTAGCGGACTGCGCTCCTAAAAATTACGTGTTTTACCGGGACAAGTGATTTCCCAAGATTCCATTGTGATACAATATGCCTGTAAAAAAATAACATGCGTTTTGTAAGAAATATCGTCGGCGACTAAACAAACTTTCAATGAATTAATGATATAAGAAATTCACTGTTCTCGCCAAGCCAGCTATATCAAAAACGATTTGTAAAAAATATGTTTTGATAATTGGGATCATATTATTAACCTTTATGAAAAGTTGCGCATATATTTTAATAATGAGAAAATTTATGATGTCACAGGCGTAACTTTATTTTAAGGCCCTTTTGCGAATTTTTCAGGGGTTCCATATTTTTTTTACATCTCATTTTTTGCATTCCTACTTCATTTGCCGAGTCTGTTTTTTTGGGTTGTGATATTCACGGGTTTGAATCCCAGTACAAATAGTTTCATAAATCTGATTTGCAATCTGTATATTTCTAAAATGTTCGCAGTAGTGCCCGACGGAATAAATGTCTGTGATGTCTGAATTCACACCCACAATTTCACTCTTAAAAACGAGGCTTAGCAATGGCGATTAGTTCTCCACACATGTTGCCCTATTCCCACTGGCGTATCCAGGAATTGTCACAGGAGGTGGCCATTTCGAAAATAAACATGATACAAAAAAAAATATTTATTCACCCAGTCCCCTTTTTATGCGAATTTTTGAACAGCACTACTAATTTTATAATGTTTACAATTTTTCTCTGGTATAAAACAATATTTTTTTAATGTTTTCATTTTCGAATTGAAATAAAGGAATCGATGACAATAGTCAGAGTCATCAATTATTTCACATGATTTTTTTCGGTGTCATCACTTCAATAAACGCAGGGTCATCATTTATTCCGTAAAAAAAACGTGTAAAAAGCCCAAATTGAATCAGTTTTCCGGTGAAAACTTACCAAGTAGAAAAATTACGCTTAGAATAGACTATGTAGAAAGTATAGTGTGGATTTTTTTGTAAATATTTCGTGAAACTGGCGCTCTGGAGGGGTATGTTTGAACCGGCAGAGAGCCTTCATATAAGGAGTATGGTTTTTCAAACACGCTTCAAAACTGCTACAGTTTTCCATGCTGAGCTTTAGTCGACTAGTGATTTCAAATGATCGATGCGAAATGTCCGTAATAGTCGTAATAGAATCGTGGCACATGGATTTCCCGCTCGGCGCTTAAAAAAACAGTTCCGACTGTAAAAATGTAAAAATGGAGGTAAGAATGGACGAAGGTGCACAAAAATTGGACTTTGGACGATTGGAGACGAGTCATATACTCTGATGATTTCAAGTTTAACTCATGAGGACAAGACGCGGTATGCAGCCAGGCCATTTTAAGGTTGGTGAAAGGTGTCAACCGATTGTTCTTTAAAATATGGCTATTAGTTTTCTTTACAATCAGAAGAAACAAAAATGGAAATCCACAAAGAATTTCGAGGAAATATTTGCAAATGAATGGAATTATGAACGGTCCCCGGATTTCTTTTGCCGTAACTATAGTTGTTAAGCTAAAGGGTCGTGAAAAAAAGAGAACTTCAACAAATTTAGTTAAATAAAAATCATCTGAAAATTTATGTTATAATATTTTGAATGGAATAAATTCTCCTCATTCAACTCCCTATTACTTTCCTTCTACCATTAATCGCGAGAGTAAGGATAGTTCTGTTTAGGTCAGCTCCATTCTAAGTCCACATTAACAGTGGCGGATTACCCCATCAGTGCAAGAGGCGCGCGCTTGGGGGCTCCAAATCTGGGGGCCTTAAAAATAACGAACATTAATATAGCCATTGGCGGATCCAAGGGGGGGGGGGTGCATGAGGGCCATGCCCCCCCTGGGAAGAATTTACTCCTTTAAAAATATTATAACATTAATTTTCAAATGATTTTTATTTAAATAAATATGTTGTAAGTAGTACTCATTTTTCCACGACCCTTTAGTTTAACAGCTAAATATACGACATGTTATGAATTAATAATTATATCCTGTTTGACAATCAGCGTTACCACCGCTGAAAAGGGTTTTTTTCCACATTACGACGCATGAAAACCTGGCTAAGAAATCGTATGAGTTCGGAAAGACTATAGGGTCTGTCTGGGTTTGTAAAAAATCCACTGGAAAATGGATATTAAATATAGCCTGAATATTTTTGGGCCGGTTTACAACATCAATAAAACGAAAATTTGACTTCATTTTATAATATTTGAGATTTTTCTCTGGTATTAAACTGTATATTTTATATTATGTTATTTAATGTTTTCATTTTTGAATTTTTTATTTTGTTCGGGGTCATCATTTCTTCTTTAAAAAAAAAGTAGCGGTGCCGTCCAAAAAAATCGCGTAAAATCGAAATTGCGTAAAAAGAAGATTGTTGCATATATGTTTTCATTTATTTTTTAATGTATAATTCATGCATCATATTTACTTTCAAATTGAATGGCCACCCCTGGGACAATTTCTGGATCCGCCACTTAATAAAGCCCACATCGTATGTTTTGAAAACGGAATTATATTTTTTACACGTGCTTGGCTTAGAAAATATTATGCTGTCACATAGACAAATGCAATTTCAATGGTAGTAATGTTGAATGAACGGTGTGTGGGTGTGCTAAGTACTCGTTCTGAATTGCTGAAGTGAACTTGTGAAAAAGCTGTACTCTGATCACATATGGTAAAAATGGAAATAAAGATTAAAAACAAAATAAATTTTAAATCATTCATCATTCGAACAAAAAGGCATCCAAAGTTATATTGCGCCTGGGGCCTCCCAACCACTACTGTCTCCAACGACGAGCGTGACCATACGGTCACAGTGAACCCTATTGTCTATTTGTCCCTATTTCCATCTTTTTTCTACCTGAACATCGTATCTACCACTCAGATTCGGTTAAAAAGACTCTTTTTAATCGAAACTGAGTGATTGATACGATATTATCAGCCTTATAAAAACAAAAAAAATTAAAACTAATTTTTGCCCTCTTTTTACATTCTACGCATTTCCTTCATTCCTGGTTTGAAATCGCTTTCATCACTAGAACTCATCTTCCATACATAGCGTAAATAGTTATTTTATGAATAAAATGTTAATTCTTTGTACATTTCTTCATACTCTGCACAAGTATTCCACAGGTCTCTTTGGAATTCAAGAATACGTTCCATATTTGGATCAATTTTAAACGCAGTGTTTAAATGCCCTTTAATTAATTAAATTAAATAAAAAAAAAACATTTTCTTGACCACATAAAATCGAATCACGTAAATCAGGGGATAGGTGTTTATCGATTTATGTGAATTCTAAGCTATTCATTTTCAACGAATAATTTCACAAGCTTGTATTTTGTTCTCCTGTAAGATTACTATGTAGAAGTGAGTTGGCTGAGCAGCATAATTCATTGGTGATGTTGACATAAGATTATTTTCGTGCAACTTTAAAGTTTCCGGCGATTATTACTTACCTTGGTCTTACACTGGTGAGAACTGCGAACTTTCCGAAAGGTGACAACGGGCAATTATCAGTTTAGAATTGTATCAATAAAAATGCATGCAGTTGAAAGTTGGGAATGAAATAACTGGACAACGCCTGGCAATATGAAAGAATATTTTTATGAAGACAACATTATTTTATTGTAAACAATGATAGTTACATGTTTAACGGCTTTGAATATTACACATAAATTTATAACAGTCGGCTATGATAAAACCCTTTCCCAAATCACCATCATTTAATATATATCAAAACATAAAATATTTCATATCATTCGGCTATTGTGCTTATCGAATGCTTTTTATAATATACATGTTCTATCGCAGAAGTACATACTTAATAATTAAATTACTACATTTACATGTTATATTATTAAATTTATTGTTAATTACTATAATACACTAGACAAAATATTCTTGAAAAACAAATCGATTTTCACTGTTGAATATTAATCAAATCCAGTATCAAGATATTTAGAATCTATTGGCACAAGATTAAATTAAAATTCATAAAAAATTTTGAATACAGTCTTTTTATAAGGAATTCGAATTTTAATAGCAAATCAAAATTATTATACAATCTTTATAATTATTTTATGATGCAATTGTATCAGGGCTGTAAACAATTTAGAAATCTACCAACTTTGACTTGACATTACTCTCTGACTCGCAAAATTCATGATATAAGAATTTTTAACTTGATTTTTTTACTTGGTATAATTATACAGCTATGTACATACAGTTGTAATTTCACAAACCACTGTAATTAATAGACTTTTCTTTTACGTATTGACAATCGTTAACTCCAATAAATTTTTGCCAGCTTTTATCTTATAAATTAATAATAAAATGAAAAAGGAGTGAATTTTTGACGGCTCTGACATCCTCCAAAAGAATATGAATCAGGAAATACAACTTTACAGCCCTGGTTTTAATTGAATAACCTGTAGACAGCGATGATTTTAATGTGAATTTGTTTGAATGATTTTAATGTGAACCAAAGAATCTACAGTTATGTACACTTTATGGAAATAGGATAAATAATTTTGTACAAAGAAATAACGGTTGCCTGAGGATTAGATATTATTCGTAAGTAAAATTTCAGGCACATAAGCTGCAGAGTTGTCTATTCATCTCAAAATTGCCTAGAGGCTTATGCCTAGTAAAATAATACAATTTCATTAGATGTCCTATTAAGCCTCCTAAATGGCTACAATTTTACTTCATATTAAACATTTATGTATGCACATTTTGTGTATCAAAAACTTTATATAAATTATACATTCACATCGATTGAAAATTGACAGTAAAGAATTCAGGGTGATATGTCTAGAAACCATTAATGGCCTAACCTAAAAAACTAAAATAATATGTCTCACACAAAAATTAAGGAATATTGACGATAAGTTTGATTCAGTTGATGAAGTTCTTTAACATCTTTATATTGGCGCTTGACAGTGAAGTGACATTAGTTCAGTTATTTAATTTATTTATAAGATCGGTTTAATTTTTTTTTTAAATAACCACCACAGGTGATTGATTCACTCAATTTGAAAGAATTACTGTGATAGGACACTGATTCTGGAATTGTTTCAAGGAGAATCGAAAATCATTCGCTTGTAGTATTTACTATAACCGTTTTTTTATATAGTGCTATTTATGAGACCTTTTTTTATTTAATTTAAATTATTAAGTAATTTTAAGTCACATCATAACTCATTGGAAAATCAAGCATTAAAAACAAATCTTGATAAATGGTAATATTGTTTTCTGCATGAACACTCAATTATTATAAGATGAGAAACATATGTAGCTTATAACGTTAAATCACTATAATAAATAAAATGCAGCTAATTGATGTAGGTATCTACAGCAAGCATAGTCCCGAATGGATAATTATTTCAAAACTGAACAATAACATGTTTTTTATAAACTTCAATTATTAATGAATGCATTTCATTAAACTGAGAATGTTATAAAAAATAGAGAAGGAAATAAAAACGGAAGTGTTATAGGAATGATAATTACAGGCAATATATATTATGTAAAGAATAAAAATGTTACAATATTATTACTGCGAATATTCTTCACCAAACTAAACTTCGTATAAACTGCAAGATTTACACTATTAAATTAATATTTATACTAGAAATATTATTTTTACAAGTCTGTAAATATTAAGACACTTAGGGTTTATCAGGCCATATTACTTTTTTTCAATCCACTGAATTACCGTTGTTTTTGGAATATAGTAAAAATCCGAACAAAAGTGGTGTCCGTAGACAGCAGACATTATGATAGACATCTGTCTGAAGTTTTCTTTATTACATAATGCGTAGTCACATGCTTCAGAAATTATCTTTGGATTTTAGAAATCGGTGAACATATTGCCGGAATGCCTTGTGAATAGAAAACTGAATCATTACTCGCACTTGCTCTTGACAGTGAGCATTATTTGGTTCGTTTGATGGATAAGGTACAACGCAGTGACGAAAACCGCATTTGCTCTGGAAAAAAATGTAATACTGTATTAAATTTGTTGTTTAATGCATAAACAATGTACAATCAAAAATAAGCGGCATTCAAAACATATCACTGAATAACACATAAGAAAAAGATAGAAGATTAGAAAACTTGGATAGAAAAAATACAGTGAAGTATAAAGACTATCTATGTGAATTTTAAAATTCTGTATTGGTCACGGTTTAAAGAAATAAAATTTGCAGACTGAAACTTATCAGTCCATTTGATTATCATGAAACAATGTGAATGAAATTTGATATTGGAGTTCCATCAATCACCTGCAGTCAATATCTTAAAACATGTATTGAAGCTGAAGTACTTATTTGATCATTCTACGTTGTTGAATAATAATTTGCAATTTGAATGAAATAAAAAAGATAAATCTTTAAATATGGCATATAAAAAAATCTATCTTAGAATAAATGATAAAATAGGTACTCACTGTCCTTCTTTGAAGTACTCTTTGAGAGTATTTGAAAATCGTTTAGAATATTTCACAAATTCTCGTTTACGCTGTTCTAATACTTGTTTTCCAGCTCCCGGGGTAAAGCCAGCTACTTCATTTACTGCATCTAACAATTTCTTTATTGCAGATGCTATTTCTCTGTGAAAGGAAGAAAAAATTTTAACAGCTATTTGGTACTAAAAATATATTTAGTATCTGAAAATGTTTTCAGTCCTGATCTTTACATATATTATTGTGGAAGTAGTACAATACAATTGCATTTTATTTATTTAAATATTTCAACAATTGTTAATGTACAAAATATTAAAAATTGCTATGTAGACTTATAGAGAAAGATATTAAAAGATCCACATTCCAAATTTCATGCTGTACATCTAGTGATCTTCTGATCACTAAGCACTATTAATTTGATAGATAATGATTATTTGTATGAATAATAAAAATGGAATGAATGTCACTCATTTTATCCCAAAACTGATAAGCTTTAATCTTTCACAATACAGTACATATGAAGTATAGATAAGGGTATGTGTTGATGAGAATTATTAATTCTATATTATTTTTGGTGCTGTTTTATTGAAAAAAAATAAAAACTTTTTTCAAACCATTAAAATTCGAGAACATATAAATATTATGCTCACACTTGTGTGCTTATAATGACTAAAACAAGGCTTATATGCCATCTAGCATTGGCAATTCTGATAAACTGCCCCCTCTGCCCTGGGCTAACTCCATTCATATTTAAATATTTATAAAATTGAACAGATGCTTAAAATGATAAAATAGAAAAAAATGCTACTTCTCATTTGTTTTATATTCACACATTGTTTCTGAAAAAGTATTCTCAATTTTATAAATTCATCATACTAATTAAATGAAAGCAATTCTACTGAATTAATCAAAATTCCTCACTTAATCGTTTCCAGGAAAGTTTTTCTGTCGGTTATTTCATCAGGTATACGACTAAGTATCTTTTTGAGGGCGGCAGACTTCTTGTTCAGTTCTTGGAAGGCATCTTCTGTTCTATTGAGGCGAAGTTCCATAGCTATAACAACAGATTATTATGAAGAAATTCCGCTTTAAATTTTTATAAATCAAAGTAAGTCATAAGAGAGGAGTAAGCCAAAACAATCGTAAAAGTGACATACCTATGTCTCAAGGTGAAAGATGGATTCAGTCATTTATAATGAATAAAAAATCAACATTTTATGTTATTTTAAAACCTCCTAATCTAATATTCGTGATAAAACTTGCTAAAAAGTCATCCTCATACCCAAGGGTACATTGATTTGATGCAATATGTCATTGATTATAAACAATTATAAAAATCATACCATCCGCCTCTGTGGTGCTTCCTTGTAGCCTAAGAATGGTTTCATTGATATTGACAGAAATATCTGCCCGTCTAAGAATCCCTGCCACCAAATCATATCCCAAACCTGGGATAATTGATTCAGCTCTCGCTAGAGCGACTCCCAAGGTCTGTGCAGCGCCAACATCACTTCTTTCCAACTGAATTTAAAAATAATGATATTAAATATGGGTACACACCACGAAAAGAGGTATGTTCCCCATGTGAGTACATGAAGATACAATTTACCGTGTAAACAAATTAGATTAGTAAATAAATGTAACGTAAATATAAATATTTATTAAAGTTTACCTGCGTGAGAACTGGGCGTATTAAAACTGGAAGAACAAGCGAAGTCACTGGAGTTTCATCTCCCATTGTCATCCTTATAAATAAGTTGTGTGTACAATATTAAATAATATAGATCAAATACAATTTTTACGTAAAATGTTTCAAATAATCGTAAATTAACTCGACCCGAGCCCTGTCACCATTTATTGCTGTAAGCAGATCAATGCAGTGCTGCCAGTTTACCTGATGAAATATTTTGATTAGATTTCTTGTTAGATCCCTGAAAAATAAACTGAAGTTATGATCGAGATCATATTATTATAAAAACTTTGAGAAAAACACTTCACAAAAAGTCAAAACGGTCGTCAAAAAATGTGCTTCATCAAGCAGAGAAACATTTAAAAAAAACTCAAAAAACAATAAAGTCAGCACTTTAGCTGCAACTGTAAAAAAATGTAATACTCCGACAAGACTGAAGAACTTTTGATAAAATATTCACAATATTAACGTAAATATTATTTTGTATGTATATATATTTCAAACCAATTGAATAAATACAAATTATTCATAAAATCGTAAAGAAAATTCAAAAAAAATATATTTTATGTTAACCAATCGGGATGCAAAATTGAAATATTATTATAAACTGTGGGTGACAACCCTTATTGAGGATTCGTAAATACGCTCTAAAAGACATGTGGTATGGTAATTAACATGGGATTGCTTTCATAAGGAATCAAAGACATCTAAGCCCTTAAATAATGTAAGTAATTTTATGGTAGGTTTTGTCTTTTTTTCATTTTTGAAAAAGTCGTAGGGTACAGGGCAAAAAGTGGGGAATTCTTTTAGTTTGTTACAGGTTAAAGAACCCCAAAACATTGACTGAGTTTATGAACTACATTAACTGGTAATTTATATAATATCCAAACTAACCAAATTGAACTAAATTAATGCCTACACTATTCCCAAGATATCAATAAAAAGCGTGATTGAATATTAAAGGCTTCCCTGTTATAGTTTTTTTAGATACATCGTAAAGTTTTGAGAGATGATTCTCCACTCTAAAATATCAAAGGTTTCTAAATTACTCAAAGTTGAAATAAAGTGACATCAGAAACAGTTTGAAAAATTAAGCGCTCCTAACACAAAACGTTTTGCGAAACCACATATAAAATATTGATAAATACATTAAATAATCACACCGTGAGTAGTTTTATTTATATTTTTAAATAGGGTAGGCAAAAAAACCCATTTTATGATAGCCAATCATAGACTAGATACGAAACCACAATATAATATTCAATCTGCACCATAGAGACCAGTATCATATACCTTATCTGCGCTGCTGTTGGTTGAAGTTGAAGAGGTTATGTTTTGTTTTCACCAATATTTTTTTACAGATTATTAACTTACCCGTCATATTTCTCATTTGGTTGTCTGTCAATAGATTTGATAGCGATCGACGTGTTGTCGAAGGGAGTATTTCGAAACTATTCGATTTAGGATAGACAGTGTATTCAATACAACGTTGAGGTGGAAATAATTAGTTTACAACGTATGCACATTTGTATATTTAACACATTTTTTGTTTTATTTGATTTATATTAATTGCAATTGTTGTATTATACGCGCGCTTGCTCCTTTCTTTACAATTCATATGTGTATGTCAAACGACAACATCTAACTAGCAGTATATTACTATTAATACCCATTATTATGATTGGGTGTCATGTTATTTTAACATCCCTAGCTACAATAAACATGTGAGATTATTTAGATTTGGAAAATTAACTATTGGATTGAATTATTATACCAATAATATTTTACAATTACTCTGTTTTATCATACCAATGTTCTTATTTTATTCAGATGGTGCTCAAAAAACTTGGACTCGGTGGTAAAGACGAGAGTTCAGATGATGCCAATGCTGTGGAAGTAGATTCAGAAAGTGGAATGAGTGCGTTTGATGAATCTGGTTCTGATAGCGATGGTGAAAATCTTTCAATTGCCGATGGTATGTTTACCCTGCACAATCTTCAATCAATATTTTTTTTTAATCAACTTACCATGTTTGTAGAAATTATTATGGAATTTTAAACTAATGTGTATTTTATTTAATGAGCAACATAAATACATCCAGTGCGGTTACGCGCCTGGCGCGTCCGGAACTAAAATATTCACAGCGTGAATATATTGCGCTAGGTGTGTAATAAAATCCATTGTAATTTCTGTTTCATTTAATAGTGGAGCATCGATTCCTCGTGTCCTCAGATCCTCCTCAAAATTATTCACCATTTTGGTAGGTATCTATGTGCACCTTGGAGCAACATCAACTTACACCCAGATTATTCCGCCGTGAATGTGTTAAAAGATTATTTGGCGCAATTTCTATTTCATCAAATTTGTTTTTTTTTTTACTTTTAGCCGATGAAGCTGATGATGATACTAAATCTGAAGCAGCCGAAGAGGAAGTGGATGAAGAAGATGAATTAGTAAAAGCAATCAAAGCAGCTAAAGAAGTCATTCGCGACCACCCTCCTGATATTCTTGTAGAGGACGGTATTGTGGATATAAGCTTTCATCCAGTCAATGATTTGATTGCTGTGGGAACCATGTCAGGAGATGTCCTAATATATAGCTATACCAATGATGCAAATGAGCTGGTGGCCACTCATGAAATACATTCAAGTGCCTGTAGAGATATTGAATTCAGCGAAGACGGAAATGTTTTATACAGTGTTTCTAAGGTGATTAAATTAACTTTATAATATTAATCCCTCAAGATCAATGAAACCTATTTCATTTTTAGCATTGGAAATAGAAAGCCATCATGTTAGTGACGATTAGATATAAAAAGTATCAACTGAAACAAAGTTAGATCAATATTTTTTCTGCTAAATAGACTTTCTTAATTTACTTTGAAAGGCTTTTTTTTGGCTCTCTTGTAAAGAAAAAAAAAAGATTTACACGTGTTTAAAAACAGTGCACCAAATTAATTTGTTGAAAAGATCATTCCATCAAGGAAGTGTCAATATTTCAACCAATCAGTAGACTTATCAATTCTCAGTCTTATCAACTTGTTGTAAAATCTAATTTTTTTTAACAAAAAAAGAAATTTATTTCTATAAAAATCTTAAGCATGGATACTAATAGAACATGTTATATTTCGGAGAGAAGGAAATATTGTACTGATTTTTAAAATGTTTTTTTAGGACAAAAGCATTATGATGACAGATATGGCAACTGGAAAATTGAAAGGCTTTTTTGACAATGCTCATGAAGAACCCATTTACTGCCTGAGTGTCATTAGTGAAAATATTATCACTACTGGTAAGTATATTAAACACTAATTGAATATTCATGATTGATATGACTAGACAACTTGGTTTCCCACCACCGTTGTGTATATGCAGCCAATATTTGATGGCTGCCTTTCGCAACTCTATCGATAGTAAAGGGAATGTACCCATCTCATTCATGGCACTGCACAGTGTACAAATACAGGAGAATTTTATAAGTGTGTGCTAAATTAATAACTTTGTTATTCATTCAATGATCTTGTATGTAATAAACAAAATATTTCAGTAGGTTGGCATAAAATATAAAAGGGCCCTTTAAGTGGTCATGTGCCATTGAAACGATTGCACTTCCGCGGTAAATATTTTACCAGCTATTCGCCACTCGAAAAGCTTTCCCGCAGTTTTTCTAAAAAAGAAAAACCTCTATCTAGAGATAGAGGTTGCCGCTAGGTTTCGAAGCCCACGGTATCTACGGGCCATACTACTAGAAGTTGCGTCTCTACGATTTTCAGATAACAAGTACATTTGCTTTGCTTGCTGCCGAAACCATTAGACGGCCGTAAATTTATTTATAAACATGAGAAACAATTACTATCTTACGAACTTCCGTTTGAGCGTCAAGGTTTGCGCCAAAATCAACACGTGGCAAGAATTTACTCTCCCAAGAAGAATTTACGGGACAATTAAAGGTTAGGTTCATCGGCAACATTAATCTGTGGACCTCAGCATCTTCCAACGCCATGGTGGAACTCCAACTGTTCCACTGCGTTGACTTCCAGTCAAACCCTGGACTTATACCGGAAGTCTATAATCCTTATGGGACTAGGCCGTCGACAAACCTTCGCGACACGAGGCTATCAAACTTCCAGGCGTTTTAGAACTATTTGACAATCCAACGGAAATACCAACAAAAACACAAGAATACATAGGTGGGTTTATAAGAAACCGCCTACAACACGAGAATTTATAACATTGATTCACAAGAAAACAGATACAAGTAAAGAAGTAGGTACTCACGTGTCATCGAGACGATGCGTCGCCGGCATAACTCCCGCCGGCCAAACCGCGGTTATAAGCGAGGGGTCTTTAAAACAAACAATTTCGTGCATCACACCAACCGCTGAACTAATGCAGCCCCTAGGACGAACTGCCAGAAAAATGGACGTAATTTTAACACTGATGCTAATGGATGCCCCTATAACAATAGCCGGAGGAGTCGTTGCTGGCCCGCGGCGTCGCCTCGTGATCACGCCACCATAAAGAACACCCTACGTCTTCAAAAGCTGAAATATATGAGGCCATTTTAGATTTTTCATGCCGTCGAGTGGGCAGCGTCACCTCCCACCCTCTCGCTAACAATCCCCACCACTCGATGCGCTTATTCATCGTGGTCGCTAAGGGAAAGATCCTCGATCGATATTGCAGGCTCTAGCCTCCAATCTATAATTTGCGGAAGGGTGACATCTTTCCGCCCTTACATGAGGCTGCGGCGCTAGGAAAACTGTTAATTAATTTTACTTCCGCTGGTTACCTCTTGGAGGAGCCAGAATTGTAGCGCCAGAGATTTGAAGTTGTGACACCATGCATGGCAGGATTTGTCTACATCGCGTACCATATCTGATGGTGACAATTTTCTTTTACAGAATTTTTCAAAATGCATTATAAAAATATCACATTACTTGTGGAATATTTATAGACAGTATTAAACAAATGAATAATATCAACGAATTTGATTTTTTGAATAAATTTGGTTGGTAAAAAAATATGAATATTTTGTAGAAAATGAAATATTTGGATGGTTGATATTTTTTTTTGCATTGATTAAATCGAGGTATATTTTTACATCTATATTAGTTGGAGCATTTATGTATAAATGTAATAAAATCCTTTGAACTGAGAGGGTTAAGACCAATATTCGCACTTGCTTTAACCCGTCACACGCTTTAACATATTAACTCAAATAACAGGCGTGCGCGTCACCTTTCTTCGAGTTATGTTATTATGTTATTTTTCGTGTTATCGTAATAAATAGAGGGATTAAAAATAATTGGATTGATATTGATTGCAGGCAGAAACATTAAGAATATGTCATAACACTAAAAACCCGAAAGAAATACCACATGAAGCCACAATTCATTAAACAAACAAATCTCTAACAAAAAAAGCAATGCTTGTCTCCATGACGTATTTGTTATCTTTAATTACGAACGTGTCAAATTAAGAGCCCTGCGACGAACTCATTCGATGGTCGTTGTCACTTCGAAACATACATATATTACTCGCTTAATTACGGGGAAACACATAAATAATCACCAAATGTTCAACACACATACACCTAAGGAGAGATAATAATTTATGATTTTTTAAAATCTTTTTAAGAGTTATAAATTTTGTAGAAAAGATAACGACAAAGACATCACAATCTTTGCACATGAAACTTGTTAAAGTTTTTTTTTTATTTTTCTTTGAATTACATTTGAGCATTGTGCAAATCACAAATCAGAACTAAATGTTTTTAAATATTGAATACACCCAATAATTTTTTTAGTAAACACAATAGTCGACACAATTAGAATAAATACACGATAGTTTTTTTATTTAAATGTGTCCCTCAATACAATACGAAGTATAAAAACATTAAATAAAGATCGCACGAAAAATAAATATAATACCGCGCAGTGCCTGTCACGTAAAATAGTTCCGTCATATGCGCAGCCGCGAATGAAATTATATGAGAACTGCGCAGGCGCGAGAGTTCGCGCGAACTTTCAAACGAATAAGCGCACTGACTGGTAAAATCGAAAAATTGTAGCTGTTCGAGAAATCGATGTTTTTATATTTAAATCTATTATTTCTGACAATCTCAAGGAGTTTGTGGTAGCAAGATAGATAAGGCAATATTTTAAAACAATAATCACCCCTGTGTGCAAGAGATTTATCGTTTAATCATCAGTTGAAAGTTCCCGTCACACAAGTCGTGACAGTCGCGTACGGGCCTTGTCTTTTCCCGACACAACATATGTGACGTTCGTCCGCCACGGGTTAAGAAATGTATTTGCTTTGAAATGTGTTGTTTTTTTACAGGTGATGATGATGGTATCGTTCGAATGTGGGATGTTAGACAGAAGAGTACAAATTCCATTTTCTCTCTCAAACTTTCTGAAGATTACATTTCTGATATGATCACCAATGCTGGAAATAAATATTTAGTGTGTTCAAGTGGAGATGGTTCTCTCAGCACCATTAACATGAATGCAAGGTTTGTATTATTTACATTTTTAATTTAAAACAAATAGTGATACTAATGTAGAGAGTATATTTAAAGTACATAGGGCAATTAATTTATAAAGACAACATACTATAGAACTCTATCAAGAAAATAAGATAAGGGTGGAATTCAATTACAGTAAAAGTTCATTAATTCGAAATTCAAGGGACCAGATTTCCCAAAAAAAATCGAATTACGAATTACGGGACCAGTATGAAAATATATAGGTATATACTTATAAAAATGTACCATTGTAGTGAAGTTAGGTACATACTAATATTTGAAGTCTCGCTTGCACCAATGTTATAAATGCTCGAATTCGATTTTGACATACGATACTTCACTTAATATAGATGTCTCACTTACACTAATGGTTTACATAAGCTTTACTCTTCAAAACAATGTGTTGACTAACTTTTAACCTAACAAACTCACGAAATTATCAAAATTTCGAAATTGTTGAACTGTCAAAATTTCGAATTACAAGAAATCGTATGTGCATTTTGGCGAAAAACATTACGAATTACGAATTAAGCGATTTTTCGAATTAACGGTACATTTTACTATGAAAAGTCAATATTGGGACGAGCAAATTATGAAAATTTCGAATTACGAATTATCGTTGTTCGAATTAACGGACTTTTACTGTATCTTGAATTATCCTAATTTATGAAGGATACAATTATGTGCCATAACGTCTCATTAACTTTTTCATACTTATTGCCAATCACTGGCTTAATACTATTACTTCAGTCTAGAACAGTGGTTCTCATGTGCGACCATCAGAGCACTGGGCTGCGGCCACCAAGAGCTTCATAGAAAAGAGTGACATTTAAGAAAATGTAGTTTTACAAGTTAATTTGTCAACAAAGACTCGTAAGAGAAAAGAGAGATGTAATATTTCATATACAATTTATACCAATAGTAAATTGACAAACATGTTGAAGCTTATTAAACATATCTCAAACACAACAGCCTCAAAACAAAAATTTGGTGCGGCCACCAGAAATTTTCATACGACCTTTTATGTTTACGATGCGGCCACAGGGCAATTAGCCGTGAGAACCACTGGTCTAGAATTTAAACACAAATATTTTATATTAATGATAATATTTTATATGGATTGGTATTGATTTAATTCTCATTTTGCCTGGAGTGGCTTACAATAGTTACATTTTTTTATCCAACTTATCTTAAGAATAACAAATTTATGATACGACACAAAATAAAAAATTGAAAAAATTCTTTCGTTTTGCCTTTTATTTTTTAAAGTCATAAAGTATCAGTCATAAACCAAAATCTTAATCCCTTAAAAATTATTGTAGCCATATTAAAAAAAAAGGTTTCAGAAAGTCATTTAAATACCGGGCTGAAATACGTTTTTTCTTCTGTGGAAATTATAAAAACAAAACTTCGAACCAATTTAAAATTTGAGACGTTTAATTTAATTTTGAGAACAAGAAGAGCCTTTTTTGAAGATTTTTTTTTTCTGGAACCTATCTTCCGTTTTTGTATGAGCTTGAAGTCTCGATTTACGCGTTTTCTCTAGGAACGTATCTACCGCTTAAATCGAGGGATGAGTGTTTATGTTTTATAAATTGAAATAAATGTAATAATGAAATTTAATAACCTTATTTTTTTTTTTATATACACACATTTAAATTAATAATATATATTTAGCTATAGAATAATATATATATATCTAGCCCGGGATCGATTGTCGGTATGCGATAAATCGTTTTTGGAGAGGCAATGGGTGTTTGGGTTGTTTAAAATCCCTTCCCACCTTAGTGACAGCGATTAGCTAACCACTAGCCCTATTCTAGTCTTCGTATCCTTTCCATCCCCCCCTCTCTTCGAAAAAGAGAGGTTGAGCAACTGAGTAACAATCAATTCTCGTAAAAAAACATGGTATTCAAAAAGAAAATGGTACATCTGTAACTACTCGAGTATACTCGAGTATTTTAGAAATTTGCTACTCGATACTCGAGTAGTTGAGATGTCGAGTAATTGGAGTCCCTACTCATTACCAATGCTCATTATTAATTTAATCACTTTGCGGATGCTAATGACTTAATCTGCAGTACCCATTGACTAAAGTAAAGTATCCTGATTTATCTACACTGTTATTATATATTAACCCTTAAAGCTCACAATGATTTCATTTATATTTCTTAATTTTTACATTCCCATTTCAGCCAATAATTCATAACATAAATTCTGTAATATATATCGATCTGTGTGTAAGATATTTTAGATCTAACCTGGACTATTTGGTTATTGAATTGGATCGTAAATAATTTGCTAAAATTCCTCCATAAAAGAGCACATAATTATCTGAAGTAAGTTTGTATTTGCGAAGTTAATGTATTCCACTTTTCATTTCAAATAATATATCACACCTCCACATGAGTCAATAGTCATATTTTGAGTTAAGTATACTGAAGAATCTTACGGAAAATCTCTATATTATGTTGAATAAAATTCATAATTTTAGCTTTACGATATCACTCCTGGATATCACTGTAATTATACTGTTGCACTGAGACAATTATTTCAATGCTATATTTTTTGCTTAAACTTTAGAGAGAAAAAAGAGCTAATTCTACCATTATTAGATTAGTATTTTGGATATGGTGGATATTTTTTTTCTCAAGTACTATATTTTGTAATTTAAAATATAGAATTTTTTTTTTTTAAATATTTTCATTGATTTGTTTGTTCCTATAAAAATATTAAGAATTTGTTTTGACAGTGTTAAGTCATCCATTATGTAGAGCAAGACCACTTTCAAAGACAATGGCCAATTATTGTAATTTGTACATTTTGATATGAGCTGGACACTCCCCTTCTGGTGCATTGTACTTTCTGTCATCTCATATTATTATCCTTTTCAATGTAGGCATTTTTTTGTTATGTTTGCTCATAATTTATTTTATATTCCCATTGTCTTTGTTTAAAACTAAACAAATGAGTTTTGTCCAGTCAAGTGTAAAGCACATGATTGCTTTAATTCAACTTGAATTAGTCATTTCATTGTTAATATTTTCATCATAATTTTTTGAGTGCTTTTTATCAGATTTAATGTTCAATCATTGGAACAAGGTAAGAGAAGGGGAGATTATTAACAGACATTTTAAAATAAATGTATTTTTTTTTCTTTTACAGAAAAATATTTGTGCAATCTGAAGAATACGAATCAGAGCTAACATGTCTTGGACTATTTAGGAATGAGACAAAAATATTGGTCGGTACATCTAAAGGAAAAATGTACCTTTACAACTGGGGTGAGTTTGGTCTTCACAGTGATGAATATTCAGGACCGAAACAATACATCAACTGCATGGTGCCGATTACGGAAAACATTGTGGTCATGGCCGGCGAGGAAGGTGTTTTGAGAGCCACGCATCTTTTCCCCCACAAGCATCTCGGTGTTGTCGGTCAGCATAAATTAGCAGTCGACCGCCTTGATATTTGCAACACCGGAGACTTCATAGCGTCGTGCTCCAATGATAACGATATCAAATTCTGGAATATTTCGTACTTTAATGACATGGATGTGAACACTTCTTACAAGAAACAGAACAGGAGAAAAGACCTCAAAAATAATTTACCATCCAGTAAATTGAGAAACGTTTCAGATTTTTTCTCAGCCATGAGTTGAACGCTCAGAAAAGCTCCGATTTACAATTGTATGTAAAATATGAACTGTATATTTTTTTAGACTAAATTTATATTAAACAGTAAAATTATTTTTTATTGGTTTCTGATGGAAAAGTACTGGATATGTATAATAATCATTGATGCTATCATAATATTTCAACAAGGCTCTATCCACATTGTATTTTGTTTAAGATACAACAGTCTGGCAGTGCCTTGCTTACTATTGAATGGGCTCTCGTTGAATCAGATTCATATAAACATTTGCCATAATTGAGATCCCTGAAAAATGAGAGTTATCAAATGTCAAGTGAAGAGATTGGTAAAATTGAGAAACGAAAACCTCTAGTTATATTGTGTATACTTATTGCTTTTAAATGTAGCAATTTGATTCATGTTCACAATTTCATTTAAGATCCATGACTGCTTTTGCTCATTGCAAGAAAAATATGTATATATATCTGAAGAAAAATAAATTAGAACTGTTACATATGCGCATGATGGGCATTGGCAGTCCTGATTATTTTACAAAATTGTAGAATCGTTACAAATTTTTTTTTTTTATTTAAATAAATAAAATGCCTTTCCACTAAGAATTGAGAGAAATAGAGAGAGTAGAAATGTTATTTCTGTTTTAAAAATTTGATATCGAAAGGAGAATGCAGCGGGCCTTGATTATAGAATTAATTTTGTTACTATATGTACATGTTATCTCTTATGCATACGCAGTTGTTAAAAAATCTAAAATTGATGAAGTACAGTTTTGTAAGATGGAGATAATATTGAATGAAGATTTTTTTAAATTTACTATATTTCAATTAAGAATGCAGTTGTGTTACATGCAAATCTTTTGTCAAGTTGAATTTATGTCATACTATTTTTATGAACTATTAAAAAAATATGTTACTCTATTGAATTTATGGTTTTTTTTTATTCTCATAACCTAATATTTTATGCATATATGATGTGTGCAGTAAATCACCATTTACCAAAACCACGACTCCGCTCCGACATAGACCAAAAATACGACTCGGACTAAAAAAAGGTTAATATCGTCACCTTTTTCCCCTTATTTTCCTATTTATGTGTATTCAATGAAATATCAACCCTATCAATGCGGCCAAAAGTCAAATTTGACATATTAAATGCAAAAATAATAAGTTCAAACTTTTCAAAATTTTCGACTCCGAGCACGACTCCGGCCAAAACGCCGCGACGACTCCGACTCCGGCCAAAAAGCCCGACTCCACGACTCCGACTCCGACTCCACAGCCCTGGTAGTGACTACACATCACCCGATCGGATGGGACCGTAAAGGAAAGATTAATGCTGCAAATATTTGTAATGTTGATAAATATATATAATTATTTTGTTCTAAATATTTATAATTTACAAAGATGTTTTGAATGAACACAAAACATCAAGTTAAAACATTTAAATTATGTGATTACAAATCTATCCAATTCATACCTGCCATTAAGTTTCACTTAAAAACAGAATGATACATTCAGGTGAAAACCACCAAAGCAAGACTCCGACTCCAGCATTAACCAAAAACACGACTCCGACTAAAAAAAGTTTAATTTCGTCACGTTTTTTTTCAAGTTTCCTAATTTATGTACGTTCGTCGTACAAAACGCCGCGACGACTCCGACTCCCCGACTCCGGCCAAAAAAACGCGACTCCACGGCTCCGACTCCACATACCTGGTTATATTGATTAAGGCCGATTTTTCTCATCTTGAGAATTATTCATGTGATACTATAACGAGCACTATCATCAATATAAATCAATATCTGGAATTAATACTAAAAAATATGTTGTATTTACTTTAATACAATGCCTTCCCACTTACAATAAACAGTCAACACATTAAAAATGGATGATATGGTATTCGAGCAGTACTTACCTATTATATAAGTGTGGTATGTATTTTTCGTAAATACATTCCAGTATGAATCGTATAAGAGTATTTAATACAGTTTGGTATAATCGATTTGCTTGGTGTTTTATTCCCAATATTCCGATGGATTAAAAGGCGGCGGTCCAAGATGTTTGACAAAATAATAATTATCATAGTCGTACGTCGTACCGGTTTTCAAAACTATCCGAAAATGGTTGATAACACTAACGATTTGATTAATCCCGTTTGTCATCTAGGTCTAGGGGCACACCTTTTGTTCACCTTGGATTTGAAAATGACGGATTCCATACGTGTCGTATTTCTGATTCCATATCCGGGAGTTCCTTTCGACTATACTTACACGAACATTAATGATTAGACGTTCGACTGTTTCAACAAAGAAATAGCATAAATATAATATAACGAGTTATCATTAATACGAGATTAAAATCTTAGCGTGTGACGTGTGTCATAATAAAATATTTTACAATAAAATATTATCTCGACAACTCTATTCATTTGAAGAAAACAATACATCTATCACGACATACGTGTTGAGAAATAATACAATTATTTTTGTCTACGCGGGTCACACATATTCACTTGGTAAAAAAATGCGTATATTAATGGAAGAGGCGATGTTAGCCAAGAAATATTGACCACTGCTTAGGAAAAAAAGATTGCAAAAATATTTGATATTCGTTAGCTTTTTTCCATATTTGTCAGTATTTTCCAGTATCCGTTGTCCAATTGGGCTAAAGTTCAGAATATGTTCGAAAAGTGGTACCCAAATCTCGTATGAGCAGGTGTTTTTTTTGGAAAAAAAAGGTGCCGGAACTCACTTCATGTCAAGCTTTTTATTAAATAAAATTATAATCAAATATCATTTTAGTAAAATTTCGTCTAATTGATTTTGAAAAGGTGCCGGAACGCCGTTCCACCGCGTTAAATGGGCCCTGCGTATGAGTAGAGGGGTTCTCGGGTTCTACTGTATAGTGATAATGGCGTAACTCTACTGACGCAATGACCCAATGCATAATCATAGATACTTGATTGATTAATTCAATTGTTGGATAACATCAATATTATTGATCTAGCTTTGCTACGGTGATACATCCTGAAAGCGAAAATGAGACTGTAAAGTTACTTAGTGTTAAGTTTGTGGGGTGGTAAGAAAACAGAAAACTATTTGTCCTGACCCAAGAAAAGCTACAAAGGAACTTGGCTTATTTGACTTTTTTCTAACCAGGTTACAATATAACACATTATAGAAATATCACCTGGTTGTCAAATAATACTATGTATCCTTTTTTATAATATATTTATAAATATATGCTCATATTGTATACGAAATACATTGAAACAGACAATACCGATTTCTCTAAACTGAAGATCGTAGCCAAACTACTGAGAACTATTTTAACAGTAAAATAATTTTGGAGTCTTCATAGATTCGTCTATGATAAGCGAATCAATTTATAAATTTATTTACTATTTGTATAAAATTAATATTCGTTGATATTGTTCCACTCGATCAAATATACTTAAAAATAAAATGTTGCATGAATGACTCATTCTGACATTTGTTTACTTCTGTAACGTTATTAATTATCTGTTATATTTATTATAGCTAGTATTGTTTAAAAAAATCACCCATTCTTACGGTAGGCAACCTACCGGCTGAAGGCAATTTAAAGAATGCAAATCGATTGGCATGACATGTCACAGCTAACTCAACTGCCTGGTGAATACTTTCCTACGGCAGCGGATACAAATATATATATGTATAGTATTATTATTCTGACAGTTGTGATTGTTTCGCCCCCACATTTCAAAGCACGCGCCACTGTGCCACACCCTGGCGCCCGACCATACTCTTATAATTTGTTCTCAATGTCTTCAACATTTGAACTTTAGCCACAAAAAGATAGATGGCGGCTTTTAAAAAGCACTAAAACAACATTACCCTTAGTCGAGTGTATAATACTGAATTACACTTGGAAAGACATTTATTTTATTTGATACTAGTCGGTACCCGGCAAGCGTAGCAATGCCACTCAAAGAAAGAAAGTATTTGTGTTTATTGAAGTGCTTTCGGATGCAAAATATTTTAGATAAATAATTTCGATTTAATTCTGACTAACATTGATCGGTATCGATGACATTTGCCGTTTGACGTTTGCTGTTTATCTTTTGCCGATTGTCTATGGGTCAACAGTTTGACACACGCGCCACCTACTGAAAGATAATTATTGTACTATGCCTATAACCTTTGCGCAAGTGCAACAAGATGTTGCCAAAATGAACGGCATGGCAGCGCATAAAATATGAAAAAACATTGAAGTTTATATAAAAAACGTACTATAAGTAGATTTTACTATGCCTAAAACCTTCGCGCAAGTGCAAGCAATAAGTTGACAAAATTTTATCGCAATCGGATGAACGGTATGGCAACGCATAAAATACGAACAGACATTGATTTTTATATATAAGATAGACGTAGAACATAGACAATCGTTGTCTACATTGAGGACACAACCAATTCAACTATTAATTTCAAAGACAACTTTTTCTAGGAAGGCTCTATTTGAATATTGAAGGATATTTAGTGAGATTATATTAATTGCAATATTTGTTCAGACTTTAATTCATTATGATATATTATGACATTTCTAAGGAATAAATCAGGGTTGTGGAGTCAGAGTCGGAAATTTTGAAAAGTTTGAACTTTTTATTTTTGCATATAATAGGTCAATGGCTATTGGCCGGCTTCGTAGGGTTGATATTTAATTGAATATACATAAATGAAATCGATGATTCTATACAATATGTCTAATGTTTAAAATAAAAAGAAAGATTTTTTTATAGTTCCCAATGTTGTATCGCAATGAGCCGTTTGTAAACAATAAAACCATAATCATCTCAAAATAATGATAAGCTTTGTACGTTTAAGATTGTTGCACTTCATTTATTAGACTAGATAAATTATTGCCAGGTGGCAGTGCCACTTGTCAGAATTAGATTCTGCGACCAATGCGTTAGTTGTGCGGAAAAAAACACGCAACGCAAACTATGTGTGTGCAGTGTTATAAATGAACAGACAGATATACCAAGATAAATATGTATTGTCATGCCAATAAGTTTTTATTTTATATGTAAAATAAAAAATGCAATCAAACTTTGCTTAGTGAACATTCACGAATGTCTTCCATATGATTTCAAATGTATCTTTTTAAGCGATAATTACCCAAAACTAATTCTTGACTATAATTATTTGATTGTCTTTCCATAATAAGTGAAAAATTGTTGATAGTTTGGTATTTCCAGTTTTTCTACAATAATTTGTACTAAAATATATCCTGTACAATCAATAAAATACAAATGATATTATTTTCAATAATTATGTTGCAATCGCGAAATAAAAAAGCACCGGATGGATTCTCCTGTGAAAAAAAAACAAAATTAAATGTCCGTTGTATTTTTTAAAATAAGAATTAAGTGAATAGAGAAGCATGCTGTTTTAAACGATGAAGGTGTAAAAAATCTATCGCTACTAAATGGCGCGAACTATAATTTGCAGTTTGTGTTTTTAACACCTGACTGTTATTAATATTATTATTAGATTATTTTGCTAAACGGCAGGTGAGATCGCAGCGGGGGTAAGTTATATAAAAAAAAAACAACGGACATGCGCTATATTAATCAGAATAGCCAATTTAAAAATATATAAACACTGAATTTTTAATAGATATTCGAAGATTTATTACAGGTCAATAATATTTTCTTATGCAGTGTCGAGAAGTAGGGTGACTTGAAACATTGATGCTCAATTGGCATTTGATATATTTATATCAGAATTATTTATTCGGGTACTTTAATATGTAAAATAAGTGTTTTATTTATTTACACATTCATATTATTATTAAGTTCCGTCAATGACAGTTCTAAAAAAATATATTGTCAAATAACAAAACATAAAGTAATATATGGGGCATCGATCCAATAGAACATGATACTAATTTGAATCAGAATATACAAGCGTTCATTTATTTTTAATTCGTTGCGTAGGATACTAAAATTATTATTTTTTAATTAGGATTTATCAAATATAAAAAGTCTTCAAACTCATCGAGACAAATGAAGATATGTGGGAATAAATATACATCACGAATATGAATGCACACATAGTATTTATTTTTATAAATATTATGCGTTAAAAAAACCTGCTATATATGAAGGTGAGATTTTAGACATGTTGACTTTTTAATTTGTATCCGACGCAAAAATAAAAAAATCATGTCGATCCCAACATACCGTTGCTGATTAATATCGGAATTTTGTTTTGCACCTTCAGTGTTATAATAGCAGTGATTAGTGATATATTTTTGAAAGCTGCATTCAGAATTGATAGACTACGTTACCTTTCGGCACCTTGACTGAGCACTTGATGAGAAGGTGAATCTAAGTTTTTTAGACCTCTTTTTCTGTTGATAAAAAGAAACAATAACTAAGAACTGCTTTATATAACCCTGTCATTATTTACAGATGGCATTGATAAGTTAAGAATGGTTTTTGAATATATGTCTATAGGCACATAGGATTTAAAAAAAGTATAATTGAATGGTACATAAATGTTTTAATGCAGTATGATCACTATTAATTAAACTGCTATTGATTTATGTCTTTAAACTTTAAATCACGGATGTGCAACGCATCTACAACATTTAATAACATGTTTTCTGTGTCAAACATCTGCCAATTTTATGCGTATCAAATAAAATGCTACTTACTTAAAATTATAATCAAATATATTTAGAAGTTGAAAATATTTTTTTGCATTTGATTCAACAAAAATGATTTTTTCCCCACCCTTGCTTAAAAGGTAGGAAAAAGGTGGCATGGTTTATTTTCAGTTATTGTTATGAAAAATTAAATGATCTTTAAATATATTTATAATTACTCTTGTTATTTTTTCCTCGGTTTTCTTAAATGTTCATACTTTATATTGTACCTCCATAATTTGTATTGTGACCTACTTCTCTCTCTTATTTCGTTAAAGTTGTAAATAGGGAGAAAAAATGTTGATGGTAACATTTATTTGGTTTTTTAACTAAAATTAAATGTAATCAATTCTATTTTTAGTTCTTAGACATGCGGCTGACCAAGCCAGATATCGTTTTGTTATTTATCCGTAAAAAGTATTTTATAACAAATAATTAAAGTGACCCTTTACACGCTGATGTATATTTGTGAATGGAAAATATTATAGTCGATTAGTTAGAAAAGTGTTAATACATATAATAATACAATCAGGCACAATCATGTAAGCACTTTAATTAGAAAGACTATGACATGTATATATTTTCATATACGATTATGACATTAATATTGAGTACTTTTGCAATTTGCACGAGAAGAGAAACTAACGGCTGTCAATATGAGTTTTATTCAAGTAACTTATTATTCGTAATAATGAAGGAGAGCCTGGGGTCCAATATAACTGATGTGATAATATGCGTAGTAAAAAAACAAATAACAATCAAAATCAACATACACTACTGCGATATAACAAAAAAATATGTGTGTAGACGGAATCAGAGTTTTGAAATTTTCACATATCATTTGTGATTTTTTTTGTACGCTTAAGAAAATAGCTATCTTATATTTATGCGTTTTTTAATTACATTCCAGGCCGTATTCAAGATGAGAAGAAATGAAAACTTCCGCCAAAATTCATGCATTTAAGAATCAATGTATGAAAGATAACATTCGAGAATTCGAACTCTTGTCCGAATAACCGACTAGGACCAACCCGAACACAGCTTAGGTGATAAAATCATCAAGTATTTTTTGCTTTATTTTGAGAAAAACTAATGACAAACTATTTACGAGTTCTTTTTCACCACAGATTCCTTTACCTCTGTTAACATCTATAATGGTTTCAAAATCATTTTTTATATTTAGATGTAACTTGTACTGACAGCTAGCTAATGTAATTTAATAATTACTTTCGATTATAAAGTCTATGATTTTTTACATATTGATTCGTAATTATAATGAAGTGATGACTATATTTCCGTAATTTTAAATCGCAATTGAATTAATTACATTTCATCAGTCAGATCAGTTATCTAATGTATTACTACCAATTACACTAAAAAGGCATTTAAAACCCGCATAGGTTGTTCTATTGCAACTTATTGCGAATCGTGTACCGATTGTAATTTCCGATTCTATGATAAATGCATCAGAAATCGATAAGCAATTGGTGGCTGGTACCATAATTCATGTCACCGCGACCAGGTACTGCGGTCTTTCGGATGGCGGGTCCGGCGCCAAGAGTAAGTACACATCGGTTGAATTGAAAGCAGTGGCTTTCTTGTTAAGAGGACTTGATACTAATTTACATTATTACGTCGATCGATGGAAATTGCATTATTATAACTGCCTTGTTTTGTGAAATAAAAATTCTCTTTTATGTTTGAATCAACAAAATCGTTATATTAAACTTTTGATTTACTCGATAACTTATAATACAAATACATATCTACCCATTTGTAAAAAATAGCTGATATTATTTACAGCTTTACATATATTATTCATTGAAGTTGATGAATTATTTGAACCGTCGCAGAATACTTTTGAAGATTTTCACAAACTCTAACATACTATAAACTATTGGAGGGGATTAGCCGTATATATCAATTCTTCACATGAAAGAATGAAGGTATGTGACGGGGCTGAAATATCTGAACAATAAAAATGCTCACTTAATTCGAATGAATTTTAAGAAGTTTTTAGGTATCTCTAGATCGTAGGCCTTCTATATTATTGGAAAAAGAGCTTGGTATTTTGATTTAAGTTTGAGGTTACAATTTATCAGCACGACAAGCGGGCTTTGTAATCATTAATCATTAAAACAGTTCATTGAATTTATCATGAGCGTTTAAGAAAAATCCTATGAAGTTGAGGTGTATAACAATGAGTCTATCACATTGTAATTATAATTAATGTACGTATTTATGGAATTTCGTTTAATTCTTAATGTTTTAGGTCGCATTTAATTTCTAGGACAATTTTAAATGTCACTAATAATACTACTAATAAAATTATGGTACTTTTTATTTTGGAATTTAAATCTCAATATAAATTATCTGTCTTAATTCATTGCGATTTAAAAATTGAGACTAATAGTCTTTGTGGAAAACATTGAGTGTGTGAAAGTATGGCATTTTTTGAGACGTGTGCTATAATTAGCGTAAATAGTAAATATGAAATGGTGTTCAAGGAAGTCATACGAAAATAAATTTAGATTAATTAGCAAACTTCTTATAATTTTGTTATAGAAATGTAATGTAAATATATTTAAATGCGATAGCCTCATATTTGATAGAGGATGTAAAAAATCATTTTATTTGATTCAAAAATGCAGATAACATTGTAATACACTCAACAAAAAGTGTATAATGAACAAGTTATTATTAAATAGTAGTAATAGTACTGAGTAGTTGCATATTTACTCGAATCATCCGTGTGCACCTTCAGGCAAGTAATTTGCAAGAGTCATGACTGCCCCTGGTGGCCAGTGGCAGGTCGCGGGGTCGACTCCCGCCTCCATTGTAAGGACCAGACTCCGCAGAGCACGACGTTTCGACTGGCTACTGAAATTATTGCGTTTTGTGAAGTTTCGAAACGTTGAACAATGCAGTAAAGAGCCTACATATTGTTAACAGTTTAACAATAAAACACCATTGACATGTGTGAACTTGTGGTAAACGGTGATTTATTGTATTCAGCTGTTACAATGGATGGATGTTACATAAACACTTGGCTTTCTATCGCAGAGAAAAACTTTTGCTTATTATACAATTGATATCAGTGATACAAGAGTCAAAAAAATAAAAAAAAGGAAAATGATTTTGAAAAAACTTTTCATATGGCATAACGGTGGTAAACATTTTTTCATTCGAGATGAAAGACTGTAATACATTTTACTAGTTTAACTTTTCACTCTTGCAAAACTATTTAAAATTCTTATATTTATTTTTTTGAAGAATGAACTGCAAAACGGTTATTTTATGGGTCTTCGATGCTACTTTCATTGTATATTATATTAATTTTTCTTATGTACTGTGACATTGTTTTTGTTATAATTCATTGAAATTTATGCGTGTAATTTTATATATAATTAAGAATTTTATGATGCGTTATTCAAAATAATATATATTTATATAAAATCAGACTGGCGAGAATGGAAATTGTGGGAAAAGTAAACCTTATGAAGCTCTCGATAAAAAAACTTCTATAGCTCTCTATAGAATACGAATATTATCATTATATTTCATTGTAAATTACTTGATATTTTATTCACGTTGCGTTCGATGATTGAAATCTGCAAAAAAAATAATAAAAATAAACAGACGCCTTTTTGTTGATTGACAGCTAATGCCACTTGGTGTTAAACAAATGTTGCAAGAATATTAATAAGACTTGTTGAAAGTAAGACAATCAAATACATTGCTATTTTAATGGTTTAGGACATTACTGAGTATACTACTTACTCTTACATGTTTCACGAAAGAACATAATAAAAATAAAAGGGATCGAAATAGATCCTTTAGCGGTGGATAATATCACGAAATGCGGGCCGTGTCCTGCTTTTGATAGTTTTGAATTGGTTGACTTTTCGTTGTATGGAATTCAAGTGAGGAAGAACAATTGTGTGAATAACATCTGTTTTAACTGTTATCATATTATTTGGGGCAATTCGTTTGATTAATCAAAGGTTCTCAGTCAAGCCAATATCCCATTTTAGCCTTGTAAATGTTTTACCCCAACCGCACTTCTACTTTTATAATGACAACAGAAACGAATGCAATATAAATACATTTTGTTTAGATATAACCAGGACCATAAAAAAGTTCAAGGTGAAATTTAAAGCAATTAAATGCTATATAAAATACATGTTGAAATTTTTATATTTTTGGAAAAACGTAGTATTTTCGAAATACCACCCACCATAGTCCAGATTTTTTTTGTTATTACGTGTTGCGTATGAATGTAGCTTGATTGATATTTATCGAAATGGGAGTTACTGATATTTTAACAGCTTAAATCTTAAAAATATTGTAAAATAAAAAATATTTTTTTCATCTCATTGTGCACGGAATCTGAAGAATTGGAAATCTCAGCAATTGTTAAAAAACGTTTTAGTTAACGCTATGAATGTATTATTTGTCGACTAATGATAAGTTTTTCATAATATGCAACTATTAGACAAAATGGTGTTATTATTTTGATATACAAAACACAACATTTTACAACCATTAACAACAATAAATGAATATCATTACAATCAATTTGAAATCTAAGATACTATTATATTCATGTCATAGAATCCATTTATTTCTTTTTGAAAATACGGATATTTTTAATATGATTGATATGTTTTGATGAAAGATTGATTATTAAAAATGATACATTAATGGCTGTTTAAAATGTGAAAGATCAACATTTAAAAAAGTACGGCATTAAGACTAATGATATCGCTGTAATCACTTCTTTTAAATTGAATGATTTAGTGGATTTGATAGTTCATTACATTGCTGCTGTTCACTTAATTAAAAAAGTTAATGCACTTACATCAACCGTATCCTCTATCTCAAATGTGAAAATAATTATTATAATTAAGGCTCTTAATTGAACATAGACAAGTGTATTTAATGAACCGACCATAATCAAAAGAATAAAGACTCTGGCAGACAGTTTCAAATGAACGATTGATCATAATGACCATGGTCATGATGTGAAGTGTATCATTATTTTGGTGTTTGACGTTTGCTGTCAACCAGTATTTATTTAGTTGGCTACGAAGATACGTGTTGAAGGCGATAGGTTCAATAACGAATTTATTGTATTGATATAAATAATAATATGACTTTGATTAATAGTGCCGAAGCTTAAAATTATGTAGGTCTGTACCACGGGTGTTGTTAAGGTAATGCGCACGTCTACAGGGTATTCAAGAAAATATATAATTTTTACGATTTTAGTTATTCGAAACTATTGCAAAAATCATAAGAAGTTTATTTTAGTCCAGTTATGGTTGGGTTTTACATGCAATACTGACAGCACAAGAATCTTCAGAAAAAAAACGTTCTTAATATTCTAAATTAATTTGAAACCGGTAAAAATTCAATCGTTTGTCTGGCTATTAGAACACGCTTGTTACAATTAAATTATTAAGGTCAGAACCGGTATCCCTCATCGAGAGCGTATTCAACTGACAAGAATATACATACATACATCCCAGTCATTATTGAAAGTGAACATGCTTGTCCATGCTGTGGAACCGGATCTATGCTCCTATTTTTTGCACAATGTTGCTTAATTTGGTCAATGGAGACGTTTTCAAAATTTTTGTGAAGTTAATCACTATTAATATTTGTATGAATTTCAATTTTCGCATCATTAGAAGACCTCGCAAAAAGTACACCGGTGAACGCAAAAGCGTTCACCGGAAATATTTAGTTGAAACTTTATATCACAATAAATATAATATATTCAAATCTTCTTTGGATTAGAAGAAGGTTTTTAGTCTTCGGATTTTTTAGATGAAATATAACTACCTAATCAAATAATTATCGATGAAGTCTATGATAGGTGTCAATGGATTGTTGGATTGGCACTGTTTCATGATTAAATAATTCTATCGACTTTTCACACTTTCACCTCAAGGCGCTGTACCTTAAAGCAGTGGCGTAGGTGACGTTAAATGCAAAGAGGGTCTCGTAAATTATCTGTTAAATTTATAGTTGTACATTAAGTAATGTCATTGTGTAATCATTTAAATATTATTAAATAATTTTTTTAATGTTGAAATGCTATTATGCTTTTCGGAGTTCTATAACTTTGTTTTACCATATTGGCAGTATAATACCATTTGTTAAGCAGCATTCGATATAAACTTGAATATTACGTATCTTGTGTTTTTTTTAATTATTTTTTTGTAATATTTTAATAATGTGTGAACATAGCATCCAAGTAACAGCTAAGCACGCCACTGTTGGAAGCTATTGTTGTCAAAGTGCAGAGGTTAAGTTCACCTGCCACATTCCAAAAATTTTGTTTCATTGTAATTCTATCAAAATGATAGACGCTTACTGTGGAACAATATCTTGAAATTGTGCTCGAATCATGGTGTCAAATTGTCTTATTTCGCCGCCAATTACAAATGTATCAATATATCGACTTCATATCTTAATCTAAAATTCATACAATTCGATGTTTCGATCATCTATTTCAATATGTTACTTTTATTTATGACATAGTATACGATGTGATTTGATTATTATTTGTGTATGGAAGACCGTTCAATAGAGAAGGTATGAGATTACCGATAGTTATAATTTTTTTTTTGTCGAAACCAAGTTTTGAATAAATAATTAGGCATTAGTAACACTTAAGAATTGTAAGCTTCCCAGCACACTTGTATTATGTTCAGTTTGTATGTAATATCATATTACATCGTGGAATATATAATACTAAGTAAATATTAAAAATATCAACACATAGTATGTAATTATTACATAATTAATAAGATAAGGACCGGTTTCGCTCATTGCGAATATTTTCAATTGTTGTAAAAAAAAAAACGTAAAATTAGTAAATTAACTGTTGACTTTAAGATACCCTGTGTGAATAGCGTGATGAATTAAACTTGGAATCATCAGAGTATATGACTGGTCTCCAATCGTCCAAAGTCCAATTTTGGTGCACCTTCGTTCAATCCAACCTCCATTTTTGCATTTTTACTGTGAGAACTGGATATTTTTTTAGTCGCCGGGCGGAAATCCATGTGCCATGGTTCTATTGCGGACAATTCGCATCGAATATGCTGAATCACCGGTCGACTAAAGCTCATTATGGAAAACTGTAGCAGTTTTGAGGCGTTTTTGTAAAACCATACTCCTTATATGAGGGTCATCCCGGTCGGCTGTAAAACCGGTCCTTGTCAGTTCAAACAACCCCTCCAGAGCACCAGTTTCACGAAATATTTTTAAAAAATTCCACACAATACTTCCTACACAGTCTACTCTATGCTAATTTTTCTATTTAGTAAGTTTTCTCCCGAAAACTGCTTCAAATTTGGACTTTAATCGCGATTACTTTTTTCCAAAATATCGTCATTTTTTACGCGACTAGGCCTGGCTCAGTACTGTTGAAGCTTTCAAATCTGGCTATTAGTTTTCTTTACAATCGAAAAAAAAAAATGGAAATCGGTAAAGATTTCGAGGAAATATTCGCAAATGAATGAAATTGTGAAGGTGCGGGAATTTCTTATGTTGCGACTGTAACCCCGTGTCTTAGGTAAGCGACGCGAACCGGCAAGAGAATTTAGGCGAATCCAGTCAATTTAAAACGTAGTTGATCAAAGGTCTTATGTGCCATCGCTCGGCCAGACGCAATTAACGCTCTGGTGAGCTTGGACCGTTTCATATTTTCAAGCGATTCGCGTGCGCCATGAGTGCGCACTTGAGGCGACTTGCGACATATGCCGTCCTGACCGGACCGCTTCGCTTACGTATGACACTTGCATGGGCGAGGACCGTTTGATATTTTAAAACTCTGCCGCTTTCAAAGCCGCGCCGGAACGCCTCGCCTAGATTCGCCCAGCTAAGACGACCCGTAATGCATTAATTTAAGTGTTGACAGTGAACACATTAAAAGTGACTTGGTAAACAGCTCACCATAATCACACGAGCGTCACTGATTATGTTTTACACAGATGTGTGTTGAAAAGTAGAGTTTTAAAAATTTCGTAAGGATTTTTGTATGTGTGTATGTTTCAAAAAAATAACAAACATATTTATGTACATATGTATGTATAACAATTTAATAATGGAATCAGTATAAAACTGCCCGATAGTCCATTAATTAATATATGAAAATATATTATACGAAAAAAAATATTCAAAAATAATTGATGATATCAACAAATATTTTATAAAAAAAGAATTGAGATAATAGGCGTTCAAAAAAAGTTAATACTCTAATTTAAGTATCAATGGCGTAGGAGTACAAAACAAAGAATGTTTTCTCAAGGATCATTCATGGCCTTTTTTGGTTTGGTCTGGGCTTAAATATGATTTTTTCATTTAATTTATTATTACGAGTCGAATCTTTTGTTGGCTGTAATTATTTCCTGCAGGCGTTTGGACGAAGCTTTGTTTTTAATGCGTCGATCAGAATTTTCTCTAGTGTTACCACTATCGATTACTAATAAATATTTAATTACGAATATCTGCGGGCGTCCACCGGTCTATCGACAGGCACTCTCAACTCGGAGGATACGACGGTGATTATTTCATTTGTGGGGGTTAAATTGAAGACAAAGTTCCACGGAAATATTTGTATTTTTTGAATTTCCATAAATTTATTACAAAACGAAATATAGGCATATAATTACAGATTTTGTTAAAACAAATAGTTGGTCATCTTTCTTGGCGCTGATATTGGTTAGGGATGGCGTGAAGCCGAAATATCTGTTGCTTTCATAAAATTCATCCAAATAATACATAATACTGTAAAAATAATGATTATTTATTTTATTACATGTACAATCAAGAGAAGCAATTACACATTGTTATAATATAGTTTTTCTTCCACCCAAGATATCTATTTGAATCATCTGGCATGATTACAATTTTGATAATATTTGCCATGCTGCAGTTTTGATGGACACAAAAAGTTTATGTTTTATGTTGTGTTAAGTATGAAAATATTCTTCAATATAACCGAGATGATCATTGATACTCTCATTTTGAACTAAGAATGACCAGTGTCACTGTTTGATACAAAATGAAGATACTTACATGTGAGAGAAGTTTCACGCATAAGCACGCATGTCGAATATTATTTTTTTCAATAATATTGGGATTAATGAATAATAGATTTTTTTTCTCAAATCTGGTCTAACTTGATCTAACAATGTCCGTTTTTAATCCTGAAAATTTGTATGTAAGAAAATTAAATAGCACATTCATGTTTGTTATAAAAAGTGTCATGTTAATTCACAGGACTCGGCTCTCGGTGTTGACCTCCCCTAGAATACGTTAGTCAGCAAATTAAGGTGAGTAGCCGACGTCTACGGCAGGTGTAGATAATTGTCAGATGTGGTATACCGCCGGCCCCGGAATCTCAGTTTCACAATCGCCTTGGCGCTCTCCGTTTTCGAACAATATACCCATAATGAGACCTAATTTTTCTTAATCAATCCAGACTGGAATCCACATTGATGTTAATGAGTATTGTAATGTTATCTATTCGGTAGGTATGTGTTTTGTAACTCTGTTGTGGTCGACATTTGCGATATGTACACAGGTGTACAATTCGTTTATGATCTCGTATTGATTGTAATTAATAACTAATTACAAACGTTCACAATATAATTCATTGTTTCGTAATTTTTGTTATTTGCACGTGAAATAATATATTGAACGTTTCTCTTTGTGGTGATTTAAATAATAGCGCAAATAGATCATATGGTTTAAGTGGATTGTTGAAATATACTATTCATCAATTGTTTCTATTGAAATAATATTGATTACCAAACATATTCACTAATACAATGCAGGATAGAGAAGCACATACAAATATTGTCATCTCTTGAAGTGATATAACGTTCATCGTAAATGAATTCCACAATATTTATTAGGGAACAATTTTGCAATAGTTACTTTAATAGCAATAAAATAACAGTTTTATCAAGCTTAGCTTGTGGATTACGCCACTTTTAAGAGGTTCAATATCGATACATTAATACATATTTAGAACTCATTCCAAGGTAAATTTATTGAGATCAGAACCGGTTTCTTTCATCGTAAGTATTTCAGTTGAAAATGCTCGCGATGAGCGAAACTGGTCCAAATATTTTTTTTGTGGAATAAATACAAACAATGTCTTATTATTTTTAATGGCTGATTATGTAGCCAAATTTTCAACGTTATTGAGCGTTTTTTAGTCGATTGCCATGTCAATTGGGTTAAAGTAATTGATTGGACATTTTTTTCAGTGGATTTTTAGATATGTTTGTCTATGATGTTAAAATTTCTTCCCATCCATCCGATCCTAAAAACAAGACGTACGAAGAGAGATTCATCCTACTTATTACCCTGGTTTCGACTGCTGATATTTTTCTATCTTTACACTTGAAAAGGAAAATTAAAGTAACTGAATAACAAAAATTCATCAATGTTAATTTATATTATATTTATAATTTATAACATTGAAATTCTTTTCACGCTGTCAAAGAAGTGAATTAAAAATATTGTCAATAATTATTATTTGAGAGCTTAAGTCCAGTCGGTCGGCCTCCCCCGTCAATAATAGGTCACGGGTCGCACAGTAGGGGTTATGTTATGATTTAAGAATATATTGTATCACCGCCGCGGTTATTATGTATTATATATAACTCGGCGGCAGTTTTAACTTTCTCTTTCAGAATCTTGCATTCGTCATTGTCCAAGATGTTCAGATTTTATCTGACCCTTGTTGGCGAGTTGTTCACAATGACATGTATAATGTACCTACTTTAGCCACAGTTCATATTGCTCCTGCCATTTTGTTAGCAACAAAACAATGACATCTGTGCGTTTAGGTTTTGCAGCTGCAATACAATGCTACGAATATTTTTTTATGATTTAATTGGTACTGGCTTAATTTCTTCTTACTGGCATAGCTAAGCATTTCATTCGACGACTCATAGCCCGAGAATGCCACGAACTAGCGAGCTGAAAATAGTCGCACAAGTTCACAAGCGGTTGACTGTTTAGTACATTTCATGGCGCCAAGGCTCAATGATAAGTCAATAGATATAAAATAGTCTTATTCTTTTTAACCTTAAAATGCTTCTTATAACATCTTCTATATTTCTTCTCGGTAAAGTACATACATATGTAGTTGGGTTGGACGTACGTTGCGAAAGCTTTTCAACGTATCAATTCCCCTTTTTTGGATAGGCACAGTTTTACTGATATTTATAAAGTACACTCATTCCATCTTATTTTTTTCTGCCATCGTATAATTTTTATTTATGTGTATTTAATAACTGCCAATACTTTTTAAGCTTCAATTTCAAATTATTTTCTTTATATCCAAAAGTTTGTTTTGTTGTTATTGAAAACATATATGTACATTTCGATCAATCGTTGAATTTCTCTTAATATTATGAGACAAACAAACTCTTGTAAAATGGATAAATACGGTATAAAGATGTTTTAAGACTTAACTTTTCAATCTGATTCAAAGTTATAATATTTGTATTTTACAGCTAGATCTTATTTAAGGAATATTATAACCAACATAATACTATAAACGGATAAGAAAAAAAAAGTCTTTGGAAATACTCTAAATTAATTTGATACCTCCTGCGCCTATTATTCCAAACAGCTTAGATTTTTATAACTTTCATACATATTAAACACTATTCTATAGTTAATTAATTTAAGAAGTGTTGTGTTCATACAGATGCATCGCGTTCATTTAGCACCCTTTTTGTTATTCGGGTCAGTCCACTGATAATACAAAATATTAAACATAAAAATTGAATTTAACAAATCATATCTCAATAACAGACCCGCCAATTGTGCATTTTAATTTTTAATTGCTGGTTAGAAAATATATCGTTTTTTATCGCTTTAGTTCCCATGGCATGTGTAATCAATAGCGAAGAGGAAAGTAAAATCAGAAGGTATTTGTGCTTAAATCATAAAACTGCTCGGTTATATGATTCAGATACAGGATTTATGTAATAAAATTAAAAGGTATTCACTGACACAATACTTATTGGTAATTTGATGTTTTGTTATCGTTAAACTGGGTAATCAATGCAGAACTATTTCATGGGAAACATATCGGCTGGTAGTTGGATTCTATATTTTAAAATTTTAAGTCACCAAATATCTTTTACATAACACGTATGACATATTTTATAATATAACTAGCTGTACCCTGCGCGCGTTGCTACGCCAGCAACTAAAATAAATTTGAAGGAAAGACATTACACAAATATTCAATTCAATTTGAGTCAATTTGAGTGTACGCCAGAAAGTTTCGCGGAAGTGTACTCGAGAAATTTGTAATAAATCGATATCAATTTTTGGGGGAAGGGGGGTTGTTTGGCGGGGTAGGGTTTGAGGGGCGTATGGGGGGGTGTGCCAGAAACCTTCGAAGGAGTGAACTCGAAAAATTCGTAAAGTTAAAAAAAAATGGGGGTGGAGGTTGGGGGGGTGGTGGTTGGGGGGTAGGGTTGGTAAGCCAAAAACCATTGCGGGAGTGTACTTAATAAGTTTGTAAAGTTTCACATCGATCGGTCGAGCGGTTTAGTAGTCCATAGCGGAAATACAGACAACAAACATTCATTTTTATATATATAGATAGACTAGCTGTACCCTGCGCGCATTGCTACGCCAGCAATTGTAGGGGGGATTGGGGGGGGGTGGCGGAGGGTGCACGCCAGAAAGTTTCGCGGAAGTGTACTCGATAAATTTGTAATAATTCGATATCATTTTTTGGGGAGAAGGGGGTTGTTTGGCGGGGTGGGGTTTGGGGGGCGTATGGGAGGGTTATGCCTGAAACCTTCAAAGGAGTGAACTCGAAAAAATCGTAAAGCTTAAAAAAAAAAATGAGGTGGAGGTTGGAGGGTGGTTGGGGGGAGGGGTTGGTAAGCCAGAAACCATTGCTGGAGTGTACTCAATAAATTTGTAAAGTTTCACATCGATCGGTCGAGCAGTTTAGTAGTCCATAGCGGACATACACACAGACATTCATTTTTATATATAGATAGATAGATAACACCTACAAAAATTCAATACAATATTGTGATTTAAATAAAAAAAATTATACGATCCATGGAAGTAAAAACACACACTAACAAATTATTAAAAAACATTTGGGATTTGAGAAAAATGGGACATAAACAATTAGTTTAAAGAATATCGAAAACAATATAGACTGGTGGTACATTATTCGTATTGAAATCTAACTTTCTCTGTATCGATAAGCTCGTAATCTTTTTTTAAATGAAACTTTTTATTTTGATGAACAAATGATTCACGTTCAATCAAAAGAATGTAAGCTGCAAACGCCGAATTAGTATCTAATAAAGCTTTTATGTTTGAAAAAAGAAGGATCCGTGAAATTTGCCGCCAGGAAAAGGGACTTTTTTACTTTTATTGATATCGTCTTTTTGTTGAATAAGAAATTATTGCAATATTTTTTAATTTTTGAGTTCATTGAAACGCCTTCAACATCAATCATACAATATTTTTGATAAGATGAAATTACTGGTTTATTTTAAAATATAAAAATCTCGCATAAATTTTGTGACGCTTTTTTATCATTTGAAAAGACGGCTCCAAAATTGTATTCCGATGGGGCCTCCCAGGTGCTTAGACCGCCACTTGTTTATGTGAAAACTTTCAATGAAACTATCAATATTACACGTATATTTTTCAGCAGCTGTTTTGAACTGCTGACTACTATAAGAATTATCGTAGACGAAGCTCAGACCATGAACTACGCAATGATTGCGCCGATTCAAAGAATTGCTTGTACGCGGCATAATGGCTATCAAAAATGCGTGGAACTGCATATTCAACGACCCCGCCATGTTGTTCAGGCGGCTGTTCCATTTTGTATTTTGTCACGGCCATTTCGATGTCAGATTTATTTTATTGATAGCGAGCAGGCGAGACGCGAGACGTCCTGACTCCGGATTAAGTTATCTGCACCACTCGCGAGGGCATTATCCATTACCTCTTTCTCTTATTGTATTCGCTCAAGTCCGCCCAAGATGCTGTTTCGGATAGACTAATGCAAAGTGATCGTTAATGCAGTTTTCAGTGCAGGGACATACCACATGAGTCCTAACAAAAAGGTAAAATTTTACATATTAAGGAGAAATGCAAAGCGGGTAGTATCAATAGTTTCAGGTTTTGAGCTATGACGGCTCATCAAGTTATAATGACGTTGTAATCAAACAATCTGGCTTCTTTTCATTTTAAATCTGCGAATGGGCGAATTTTCTTATCTTCCAATCAAAGAAATTTAATCAGAATGTACGCTTAGTTTTGTTTCAAGTGTATGACAAAGCTGTGGTATAATTTTAAAATAAAACCGATTATGTGACATGAAAAGCGACTACACAATTTGACCATATAACGAATGGTCAATTTGTAAATATGAAATGATTGGTAAATCTAAATCATGATATACTTATTTCTTATCACATATTAAAAAAGTATATAGATTTAAATTTTTTGAAGTTTTTACAATTATTATTGTTTTATCTATTGAGCCACTCAGTTTGCAGACATCTTTAGTAATTCACCTTAAAATATATTAATTTTTAATTTTAATGCATTGAAGAATATAAGATCCAATTAACACAGAGTTATCAACATGCCGACGCCACTTTTTATGACTTCGAATACAACTTTTGGTGGCATAAAAAGGGTGAATATATCGTAACATCATCACTTCAGCAATCAAGACCTAAGTAATGCACCTGAGATGCTTTTGGTAAGTATGTAACCATTTGACGGTACATAGATGAGCAATAATCCCGTTGAATACACCAAAACTAACTGTGTAACTAACGAACAAAATCAGAACCATTATATGTAGCGTTAAAGTGATTTTTAAAATCGCAATGTTAAAAAATATGGGGCACGCCTTTGGTGGTGCAGTTCTTTTTTCAGTAACTTTTTGTGTCCATCACGCTCCTTTTCAATTGTTTCTTTTATATCACTTAGTGTAACTGTATTAAATCGCTCATTACAAATGACAGTTGCATATGGATTAGATTTAATCGCCATTTCGATAATATGACTCTTCTGCGTTTGAACAATGAAAAATTGAAACAAAATACCCCTTTACTTTTTTTCTCATAGAATTTATAAGAATTACAAATGTAGTTCATTATTAATAAATATTTAGATAGTTATCATGATGTTGTCGGATATAAAAATATTTAACAATCATGCTAATATGACCTAATCTACATATATTATACAAAGATAATTACAACACCTCGGATAACCTAATCTACAGTTGATTTTGAGTAGAATATAATTATAAAATGAATACTATTCCTCTTCAGTAAGTCAGTTTTACTTGTGAATCGAAGGGAGCTATTGTGTAAATATTTGAAATAATGCGTACAAGATATATCAATCGAATTTGATAAATATTAGGATCGTAATGAAATGTGCATGTTACATTTTAAATGAAAAATGACGTCTACCTGAATACAACAAGTAATTCAATTGAAACATATTATTTATCATACTTAACTAAATAGTTGAATCAATTTTGACTGGTGTGTTATTAAATGTCAAAAACACAGAGTATGGAGCCGTTTTTCTTTTTACATGAAATATTTTTTGAAACAGGTTCCGAACTGTTTTCGATCACTACACAGGAAATTTAAGTGCATTTCGTGTATCGAATTGTGAATCGCCTACGACAGGTTTCGCAGTCAGATAAGTGCAGCAATGCATTTTGTGTCGCGAAGGAAAAGTGTCGGCGACACGCATGCACCCAGAAAAAAACAAGGTGCGCTCGTGCCGCAACAGATGGCGTTAGTGTGCTCGTAAATACACTTGATACGGCAGGTTAGCGTCTCAGCTGTAATAATGTTAAATCACTGCGTTCAGATTTCGAAAAAGAAAAACACAACAATCTACTGGGCCGCGGAGAATAGAACGTATCGACATTATGTAGCAAATATCGAAGTATTTATACCATCGAAATTGAATTTAAAATTGTTATTTATTGTTTTCCGGATATTTTGTTGTTATATTATATACAACTTGATAGTATACTATAGAGTAAGTCTGAAGACGCTTATCAAAGAAACGAAACACGTGTCACAACAACCAGTAATAATTTAATTTACAAATCAAGGAGTAAAATTTAATATTAATTAAAAATAAATTTCCAATATTTCGAATTTGTAATGTATTGTATTTTTTTTTGTATTTTTTGTCTAAGTCAACTAGCAAATAGTAGCCATTCGGTATAAACATATATCTCAAAACACGATTTTATTGACACAGGTATCATATTTTTTTTTTAAGGATTTAATTATGTATTGCGGAAATATCCAACCAGTGAGCGACGTGTAAAAACAGAAGTTCACCCAGATAGACCTACCGTTCTTGGTTAAAGGAACAGTCAACAGTTGCAACTCAGTTGATAATGTTCGCGATGAGCGAAACCGGTTCTGATCTCAGTGAATCTAATTTTGAGTAGAACAGTCCGCTAATGATATACACGCTTTCTCCCCCATATTTTTATTCGTATATACATACAGCGCTTAAGAATTTGTAAAATAATATCAAAGTGACAAAAAAAGTTTCAGATCTATCTGGGTTAAAAAAATATTTCTTTATCACGATAACTACATATTATGCGGGAAAAAAGTTTAAGCGAAGCTAGACGATTACTTGTTTATAAAAAAATACAAAGGCAAACTTCTTTTACGATATGACCGATTGACACAACACCCAAACGTTGCCATTTGAATAATTTCATTTGACAATGTTTTGACTGATAATATCTCCGGATTCATTGTTTCATTAATCCCAATTTATCACGTCGATTTGTCAGGTGTGACCACACAAAAGCGGCCATGAGTCAATCGAAAATATGGACCAGCAATAACATCGGCAAGTAGCATTGAACAAAAAAAATGTTACGAAAAACAAGTCACCTTAAATATGTAATTTATTTAGTGCGTATTGTTTGAATTATCTGAGAGCAACAATCAAATCGAAATCACACTGTCAATAAATTGAATTCTTTAGATACGTCAAAATAAATCAGTGTTAATGCACGTAATCTGATTGTTTATTTAATTAATTTGTGTAGATATTTATCAAAATGGTAATTTAAATCTGTTTAGAGCAACGTTTTGTACTACTATCTTTGATCGGAATGGCTATCGTTGTTATAAATAATAAACATCCAATAATGGATACAGCATGGGTAAGTCAATGAATAAGCATGGAATTACAAGATTTATGAAGAACAATCGTGAAAAACAAAATAACAATCATTACATAAAAGAGATTACAAAGTTTACCGCGTAGTTAGAATAATGTTCCCATGATGGCGGAAAATCATTACATGTGGTAAATTTTTAGGTATGTAGCTGTAAGATTTATCGTTATAGCGCTATCGAAAAGCCCAGTAAAAAGTGAATTTTTTCTATAAGTACCATTGCGACATTGCTTAAAAATCTGTAGATTAAATAAGATTTAGACAGATTAATAAGTGGTATTTAAACAAAATTGAATTGTTTGAATTTTGTACTTTTCCATGAGTTTTGTCGCTATCGACCCGGGTTTCGCCTTTTGGCATCTACAGGCATTTTCAAGTGTACGGATGTACTTGAAGTGACCTTTTAACGCATAGTTTGATTTATGAATATTCCCTGGTCCACTGAATAAAATTTAAATGTACTTAAGAAAGGATTTGGACGAATACTGACGATTACAGCCGCGGTACCATGAGACTGTAAAAGTCACGATGTATGTAATAATTTGAAGTTGTATCTAGCACCTCGACCAAAAGATGATAATGATTTATTGGGAAAAACAATAGTTTTATAAAATTGTGTATTTGTATAAGTTTAGTAAAAAAAATATGGATACGTATGGATCGTATGATTATTAAGATGGACCCAAAAACACATATGAACTACGATCTTAAATAATAAAATCGTACAAATAAAAAGAAGATATTATTGTATCAAGCTATGTATGAAGTTTAAAAAAAGCTTGCAAAATATTTAGGAAATCTTCCTCTAAATTATTTTCATTTCACTTTCAGAGTTATGTGGCAGAAAATGGTATGTTCAATATAAAATAAAAGGAAAAATAAGAATAGACTTCAAAATTTAATTTAAAACATAATATTTTGTTGATCAGCAAAATCAAGATCTATTTATAATTGTTGGTGTTGATAGAATGGATTTAACAGTGAAAAGGTGACCTCACAGAGCCTACAATTATACACCATCTGTAAATAATGTAAACATAAATCCATAGATCATTTTGAATTTATTATTACGATTGAAATATGTTGAAGGACTAAAAAGAACAATGTCATACGGAAAACATCTAGCATAATAGCTACGCGAGTGCCAAAAAACACTTGCTCAGTTCTATTTAATCTGTTTAATTTGTCTGTTCATTTCAGTGACTTTATTATCTGCTTGAATGCCACTCGAATTGATATTACAATACTTTCCCAATGTATAAGATCCTTCATAAACGAGGCCAGACCCTTCCGAGCTTTGTGTTGTGTCACCGAATAAAAAATGAATACAATAAGAACAACACTGCGAGTAATGAAATGATTATCCAGTAGTGTCCTATAAGCGTGTAAGATTGTAAATTTGCTTAAAGTTTGGGATATGATATGGTCCCAAATCATAAGAAGTATGCGTCGGCCGCGCGCCACGTATAGCGAAACCGACGCCACGCAAAGTTCGCATGCAGTCCGTACAGATAATAAGTGGTGTAAATGTATTCGACTCGCTTCATGCAGCATCTGTTATGCCAAGGGTGTTCGCTTGATTCGAAATGGTTAATTGGGTCTTTTAGTTACCAAGAACCACTAATAATATTAATGCCGTTAAAAACTTAAAATTTCAAGGACGATAATAACGGTTTGTGTTGTGAATTTACGACCCACTTCCAAAGTGCAATAGCCTCGTTTCACCCAATTTATGTGTGCTAATTTTTAGTTTCGAGATGAAAACGTTTGCAAAAATGATTTCTCTTGTTTTTATACGAAGTCAAATAATGTAAATATTAACATATCGAAACTATAGCTTTTGGAATAATTATTTATTGAAGACTGTGGATGAGAATCCGTATTTGGTTTTCTGGCTGCAAATGTGTGGTGTTATTTTTAAGGCCAACTTCACCAACAGATTTTCTAGATGTTTAATAATCTTTCGTTTGAATGGATAAAATACATTCAAGTCTTTCATTGTGGAGTTAAATAGACTTTATGGGTTAATTAAACATGGAAAAGGATCATAAAATAGCGGTTTCGATTGAGGTTTCCTAATTCATAGGACTACTGGACTTAACCACTTAACTGTCGATAATCTGAATCGTATAAAACTGAAATGAAAGAGATATTGTATATTGAAACTATAGATTCGAAACAAAAAGAGATATAAAATAATTAATTTTGTTTTATATTTTTGAAAAACTTTAAGCAAAACGAACAAATTTGATTTATTCGTATTTCACACTACTGAATTAACTCGATAGTTGAAAAGTTAGTATCAGAGCTTACTATCCATGACGTATTGTCGTTTTTCTGCATACTATCTGTATTACCCATGGCACATATTTATGAATTATATACACTGAATCGGTATTGTCATTGATATTATTAATAGCATTTCACAATGAACATAATTGAAATATTTTTTTCTTGAATGACAGCATGCCAAAGTGTTTCATAAAAGACAATAATAATAAAAAAAAGTGCCTAATGTTATAGTTATAGAGTGATTAAAGAGAGTTGAATACCTTTCTTGCAATTGTAAAGCTTAAAATTACGGGGAAATTATATTGTCAATGAATTACTAGATAATCATCGTGATGGAAAAAGGCGTAGACGGGGAGATAATTATAAAAAAGCAGATGAGACCATATTTAAAATTGAAGTTCACTTATTTTCTTTTAACTTGACATCTGCTGATGTGATTTGTTTCAGTTGAAATTTATATGCATTCTTTTGTTATTTATATAGTTAAGCTTGCCAGCAAGTTGAAAACGGTTCAAATGATGTAAGTATTACGTAAAATACTATTTCTCCAACCATCCGGTCATCATTTTTAAATATTAAATGCTTATTCTTATATTTAAATACGAAAATGATATATTGAAAAACTCTTTGTTTTTGTGCTACTTCCATGGATAAATTTATCAAGATCAGGACCGGTTTCGTTCGCGATGAAAAAAACTGGTCCCAATATTTATAAAATTATATGTGGAAGTAATACAAAATATGTGTTTTTTTTTTGTTAATTATGCCTTTTCACCAAGAAGTTACAGCTAAAAAGTAAAAATTTTATATTGAATTTGAAAAACTAATCAGATGTTAACCTTAAACATAATTATTGATCAGCAATGACGAAAGGCTTAATTTTTTTTCACAATGTCCCTACTGTCTATAATAAGATGTAAAAGTTGTAGGTACAAATTTTTCTTTATTGTTGGGGCACATCAAAAATACCAATATTACTCTAATCTACATTTTATTATTTTACGAGTTGAGATTGTTAAGTATAGTATACATAATTTTTCAAAAGATGTCCTATCGAAAAAGTGGGTTGTATATCTCATCTAATGCACGATATGTTGCTGGCTTAAGGACAGGAAACTCGCTCTATCAAATGAATGGACTGCGATTCAAGCAACTTCCATCGGTATTTTCTACCATGTAATTGCAAAAATGCGGTCGGTCAAATTGTTGTATTCACACTATATAGGAAAAATACCAATCTCATTTATGTATCTATCAATCTAATTTAGTCCAATGATTCATTATCGATTAATTGGACAGGTTAAAACGCATTACAAGATCAGGAACACAATGCGCGGTTAAAACTTTTGTTGCGACTAAAACGTGCAATGGAATATTTAAGTGTTTTTTTTCTCTTATCCATAAGTATGTAGGCAAGTTGGTATCTCGAACTGTACATTTGCAATTTTTGCCTGTCATTCGTCAGAGACAAACGTGTTAGTTTGAAAGTGAACACTGATTGGTTTATTTAATTATTATTCAAAGATACAAATGACACAGTTAATTCTTTAACATGTACCACACAATTCCAATAAACAATGGACAATTTGATAATTAAATGTAAATCAATCTTAGTTATAAACTATTACAAAAGAATTTCACCATTTTTTTTTTACTGAACCACATATTACAGTGTACAATTCTATGGATACTTGTAGAGTATGTGGCAAAACGTCTACACAATAAGGCAGAATTTTAATGATTACATGTACATACATTTCAATATGTTTGTGTAAATTTTGCTAGTTTTCAGGATTTCACAAAATAAAATATTTATAAAAATTAAACGCTTTTTATGACAAATAATTACATCAGATATCATAATGGAGCAGTACTAGTTTCATTGAGTGGCGTATCAGTTGATTGATTTCAACAATGATTGAGCATTTTACGAATTTACCGATCACTTAAATAAAGATGGTGGAATATGTACTGCAGCTCGTGTTCTATTTTTTGTTTTTCTTTCAGGAATAAGCTTGAAAGTGACAACATATTATCAACAAATAATTTTCGGTCGCTTTTTCAATCTTCAGATTTTTTTCATAGTGTGTTAATGCGGCCAATGGTTAAAAGACAGCGATGAATACTACTGTACATTTAATTACAGATAGATTCATAGATTTAAAGATACACCTGAATCCATTGAGTTGGGAGTTTCTGATGATTTCAGCCTTTTTCTCTCGCACATACCTGCTTTTTAAACTCAACGATTCGCTGCTCTTCGTCTTTTCCTGTATATCTTTTTAATAAATAGAAACGCAAATAAGGGAGAGAGTGACTGCTAGAATTTTCAAAACACACACATTATTATTTGTTGCAGTGGTTTGCACACATGTGCAAAATAAAAGGCTGGGAAAATTTTTCCTCTCCCCGAAAAAATATATAGTGAAATTTTGGCTTAAATCCTTATTCATTCCGAAAAAGGAAGATGAGTAGCCACTGACAATACCACAACTAGTGGTCCCTTAAACATATGTTTATAATATGAGTTTATTTTAGCAGCGAGGCAAAAAAACAGCTCTCGTCATATTTCCCTCGAAAAAGAAAACTACCGAAACCATTGACGTTACAATTTAGTTACTCTTTCTAATCCATTTACAATTATAAACGATGAAAGTTAATCGACAATATATAGGATGGGTAATATTGATCAGTCGATAGGAGGGCGGATACAAATAATCTAACATTTTAAACTTTTTATTAATTTTTTAAACAATCTCAAATTTGAATCGTTCAGATTTTGTACTATTCCATGAGTGTTGTCAAGTGCGACCCGGGATCCACCTTACGGCATCTTCGGGCATTTCAATTGAGCTTGGAATGACGCGCAGTAGATAGATTGCATCCGTCATGTATAATGATAAAAGTATTATAACTATGTTTAAATGTTATTGATTGCATTGTGAATTAATTATCGAATGTTTTGATATTTATGAGGCTCAGCTCATCGCATGGAAATGTCTGCTTATTTAAGACTGTGCAATTTAAAGAAATGGATTATTTAGATTGTTTTGCTTGAATTTATAATCTACTAGTATTGCTACCTGGCGTCGCTCGGACTAAGCGACCAATAATTATTTAATGTTATATCATTCGACATAATTATGTATATCACAAAATCTAACATCCAAAATAGAGTTAAAATAAAATCACAAACTTTATTTAATTTGATGATTCTCGCCCATTAAAATGTCCAAATTCAAGGAAAAAATCTAATTTGCTGTCAAATAATACCTTCACGTAAATAATAAACATTATTATTAATAAGAAAATCCGGGAAAAGTTCAGTCGAAGACTAATTTATTATATTTTGACTAAATGTCTTCGCCGATAAAAATTCAAACATAATATCTTTCATATTCGTTTTTATGGCAACTTAATGACCAACAATGCAAAAGGGAATTACAGACCCACAGACATACATACGCCGATTCGGTTTTATCTATAAGATAATACTCAATGTTATTTACGTTAAAATATATGGAAAGGGTGAATTAGGAAGTAGCCCAGTAAAATTGGAAACTATTTAGCTGTGTTATATTTATTTTTAATATTAATATTGAAGCATCTAGCACATCCAGTCGAATATTATATTCAACCTTTCGATGAAAAGAAGTGACCACTGCCACTTGATTTTGACACACAACCAACGTTGAATATTTAATGTGACGTGCATTCTTTTATAAGACGCTTTGGTCTTTACGTGTAATTCAATGACACTAAAGCACGGGCTCGCAATCGGTGGATCGCGAAGTGTTTTTGGAGGTTTACTGATTTAAAAGTATTTTTTTAAAAACTATATGATTGAAAGGCGAATCCCAGGCATTACCAGAGCCTGTGCAGACCTCTACTCCCATGTGTCAAAAACGTAATTCTTCTGGAACTATTACGTCTTTGAACTGATCTTTGTGAGTTACGGATTGCTTGTAAAAAAAACCAACGATACACAAATAATAACAAATAAAAAAAAAAACGAGAAATAATATTGCCCCTTTGTTTTACGAAATATATGAAAGGTATTACAAAACGAGTTTTGGTACTTCGTTCTTTTATGCCAGGCAAAGATATCACTTCACCAGAAGGTTGGAAAAACCTTCGCTATCCGTATGAAACGACACATAAATCATAAAACTAATGGCCGAATACTTGTATGTGTGTATACGTGTATTTTTTAATGTATTCCAGATTATTGAATCTTATGCCTCGCCCCGGCAATCAGCGCTTCTCAATCATCGAGATTTTGACCCTCGATAAACTGCCAAAATTCAGCAATATCTTTGATAACACTAAATGCATCCCGGATGACCAACCTCGTCTTCCACATAAATTCGTATAAATGTCTGTGTCCCTCTACGCTTCTTATTGCCCCACTTGGCTGATCCCCACTTTCTCTCTACTTGCTGGGTGTTTGCAAGTGTATTGGGGTTTATAAAATTATAGTAAGTGTAAAAAAATGAGCACTGATCTCCGAGTATGCACTCCAGGAACAGCTACCTACTCAGCAACCATCAGCAAAAAACACTTGGCAAACCCAGCGTGTCCTGACCTCAAATGAAAGCGTCATTAAATGTCCGTTACTACACATAATGTCCCGCGGAATAATATTACGTGATTGTAGAAATGTCATTGCACTCTTCTCGTCATGCACTTCCCCGAATATTTTTTTAAAGTTTTACATGCTTTGGGTGATCTTTTGCAACTAACGGCAAGGAATGAATTCTTTGTTTTTATTTCAAAATAGTCAAGTGACGCCTCCCGCCCATGCGCTTTGAGGGTGTAGCGACAGCCAACCTTTACGTGAAGTCATATTTTTTCGTGTATCTATGCCTGGCATATAACAACGTAGTACCCGAGTTTTTTTATATGGCCACGTATGAGATATTTTTAATTAAATAACAGTATCATACGAAACATGGGAAATATTTGCAGTGGGTAGAATTGGAATAGTTGAAACAGAAATGCTTGTTACTCAGTCGCTCGACGTAGGACTGGGATTCAGACATGAGCGTTCCGCAACCGAAACCAAACACGTTGACAGTTGACGGCGAATCTGACGGCGTTGAAAAACATAATTATTTCGTATCTATGTTGTTTTATTGTACTAATAAATGGTCATAGTTTAATAGTATAAATGGTTTGAAAAAGGTTGGGTGCTCGTGTACTTTGGGTATATCAAATATCTTATACTGTATCTTATGTTCGGACACCAAACAATTAGGCTTGATTTTATTAAGATTACAGCCACACTTAATCGTGATCAGCGTTGGATATAAAAAAATTAGGAGATAAAGAATCATAAAACAGTGCCACATATTATAAATACCATAACATTCATAACTGTTACAAAAGAATTTAAATAATATGCATAAATTAAAGTTTCGCAAAAAGTTCAATGAAAAGAAATCGTTTGGTTGTGTTCGGCGATTTTTCCTGTATATGTAATGCGGGCAACTTTGTTACGTGGTCAGCATTAACAGTTTGTGAGATTTTTATTGATACCAGACAATTAAACGATTATGTTATGCGTCGAACATGAAAAGGCCATTATGGGTCATTTGAATCGACCTGTGAAGCCTACCGCCGCCTCATCAACACCTTCAGACTCAAATTATAGGCACATTATAGCTAATTGTACATACAAATAGATTCAAGATTGATAGAAAAAAACAGAAAACAGGTTGAAGTTATTATCTTATCATTTTAATCGTCCATTATTACATTTTTAACTGTAAGCGGAAAAAGTAAAAAAAAACCAATGTAAATAAACGATATACATATATCTTTTTAACGATCGCATCTTAAAATTAAAATACCAGTTTCTTATGAAGAGCATTGGTTATAAATACCATACATTTTTTGTGGCCTTCCGTAAAATTATTTTTTAGTAAGGTTTTGAAATAAAATTGAGATTTGAGTATAAAAAAGTACTTTACGCCATTTTTTAATTTTGTAAGCTTATAGTGTAACTAAAATTTAAATTCTTTAACTTATTAAAAATATAATGTGTAATTTCAAATTAATCTATGTGATTTGTGTTAGTAAAAAATATAACATAAAAACGACACTGGTTTTGTATATTTTTAACATTACGTAATAAACCGAGAAGAACTTAAATTTTGATCTCATTCATATTAATTAATCATGTGTATATATTTACTTATAAGTGGTAAACCTTCAATCATTTAAAAATTTTGGATGTTGATCAGAATAACCGAATTAAAATTTGATAGATAGTTACAGTATCTACGGTAAAAATATGTATGGTTTGAACTGGCTTTCAGTTGCGGTTTCAAAGCTTATATTTTGAGCTTTGTTGCTCGCGATTTTTGAACACACTACTTAAAACTGATTGATGGGACATGTCTAAGAACTGGCATTATTTATTTAATAAACGATGCACGAGTTTATATCAAATAAGAGCAGGGACAACACATTATATTATAACGGTATTCGAGTGGTAAACCAACAATAATTTTAGATTGTTAGTGCTTATTGTTACATGACAATATCACTATTAAATAATTATAAGTATTTCTTTGGAACAAATTCACTTACTGAATGATTGTATTAATATTTAATTTGTAGATGTTTGGCTTGGTACCGTATTGAAACCAAACACGTTATTCACTGAAAGGGTATGAGTGAACGAAAGAATGGAACTGTAGGAGGCCAACAACCTGTCAAAACAACTGTTTTTTACTATACAGCGGATTTGGACGACAGCTCTGGGCTATTTGGACTCAAAAACAGGGTGTTTCAAATATCCTGAAAAAAAATCTTTCACATGATAATACTTTAACAAAACTTATTATATATACTTATTGCATATTTTTGATAGAATAAACCGAAAAAAATACTTAGTTAAAAATTTAGTAATAGTTATTTTATTATATTTTAGCACACAGCTAATCAAAATTTAACTTTTAGCTGAGTCTTTAAAAAATGTTTCACAAAGGATTTAACAACATATAATATTTAAACGAATTACTTTAATTCCATATTTTAAAAGGGGATTTTAGGAGGGCTATCACTACTTTATCGTCAAAAAAAAGTGAGGAGGTTTCAAAATCTAAGAAAATAATTTTAACTAAAATATTAAGATATCTCTTTGACAATATGTCGACCTAGTCAAGCTGAAATGTTTTTTTTTACTATACCGCGTAAACTTTGTATCCATTTGTGTGTATTCGAAGTAACGTAAGAACAGATAAACATCACTAAAGGAGACAAATTATGCGGCTATTTTTAGTCAATTTCAATAAAATAATAGACCTCCTGAGTTTATTGATGTAATTATGTAAATATCGATTGAGAAACACGAATAAACTCGGTAAAGCTTCATGTGTTGAATGATTATATTTCATTAAAAGATATACTAATTTAATGTGTGCTTTTGTTTATGGACCAGGCTGTATTATAACAACTATGGTATACTACTGAGGAATGTGATGTTACAGATTTGTGGAATTGCGTCGGCCAGTTTCTTTCTAAGTCGCGTGAAAATTTCGGCTCGAGTATCGTATCGCAGTCGTGTGTGATCTCCTTATCGGCTCTTGGGAAAATGCAATGTTACGAATTCTCAAGCCATTTGTTTATTGGATGTTACATCTTTTTTTTCCGAACATAATTTATGAATACGCTGTTTTAAGGCAGGTGAAATTAGCATTTCCGCTTATGTTTTATGATACTTAGAATATCCATTAAGACTTAGTTTTTGATTGTTGTAAAAATTTCATACGGTTGTAGCCGTCGGATGAATAAGATATATTTTTTCTCTTATTTTTACAGTTTATTTAAGTATTTTTATGTAATTGAATTAACTGGCTGTATGGTAAAACTTTATATCTGGTTATTGTTTGCTGAATAATTATTGAGTTTTTAACGTTGTGTCAATTATTGTTGTTATCAAAAAACTACCAACAAATTATGATTCATGACGTCTTCCACACCAGAAAACAATGAAATCGGTTTTAAAATTTTGGAATGTAACATATTTGTATTTATATTCAAAGCGTGGCTGATTCTGATATTTTCAACCCTTGACACTCATCCCATTCCCAATTAGACATGTAGTAATTGTACGGGGTAATGGTAAATGTGGGGAATCGATGAATTTGTAGTATTGCCATGAATAGTGTTAGGCCGAAACTATAAAAAACATTAAAGTTAATGATGGAAAAAATTAATGCGAGAAAGATAGACTTTGAGACTCCAATGTTCTGTTGAAGTCCATATATTATGCTCTGAATTTATAATATATCGCGAGCCGTAAATGTTAATACATACGATCAGTTGTCGTAGATTGTATTATAGATATCACTTTTAAGGTGTTGACTGTCAATACTTGAAAAGCATGATATTAAAAAGTAATAAAACATCTTTGTACTTATTCCACAATCAGTTAATTTAAACCGGTTCTGATCCAAATAAATTTGCTGTGGAATAAAAACAAAAAATGTTTTTTAATATTGTAGATATGTTAAGTAAACAGCTTAAACATTTCTTTTTTTTTAAAATTGTGAGATTTTAACTCTCGCGTAAACGAGAGTATACTGACAATGACATTACGAAAATAATTGTATCAGTCCAAAATTTGTAATAGTTTGTTCATAGTACAACATTAATCAATTGAACAAGGAACTACATAACTACAGTAGTATGATGTCCTCGAATAAATAAAATTGTGATATTGTACTCAAGATTAAGACAATGTATGATCTTTCCTTGTGACAAATCTACCTTCACCTACTGTTTGGAATGCGGGTTATGTTACATTTGCCTGGTGTGTGGTTGTCGCATATATTTATTGATTTATGAAAGGTGATAAAAATATATCTTAGGCCACAAATAAAGATTTTATGCCACTCGTGGTTGGTCGAAAAAATCGGAGATCTGGCTTCACGAAACCTTAAATGGAATCATATTTTAAGCCAACTGCAATCAAGCCGTTAACGATACGGTCTCGATTATTACCGGTAAATTGGTTCGATTGTAACCAAAAAAAATCGTATAAACAATAAAACGAAAAAGTATATGTTAGTAAATATTTAATTGCTGATGCGGATAATAATAAAAAATAAGCTATATGAAGTGACCTGGCTTATGAAAGCAAACTTTGATTTCGGAAAAATTAGTATTTATTATTGAAAAATGATATTATATCACTTAATATTACTTTAACAAAGTGGCTGAGTAAGTCACATTATTTTTTTTTTCTTATCTATTTTTCTTCTCTTGAGACACCTTAGTGCATTGTTAAAAGATCAGTCCCTTGCCCGGGCCAAGTAAGTGAGGAGTAAATTCGTTTCATTTCTTGGTCGTATAGCGTTATGGAAGGCGGCTGCGAAAAACGGCTGCACACAACATAAAGGAAGGGTGGGATAACCAACTTGTTCACCCATATATATATTGAAAAATGAGTGTGAAAAATACTTAAGAAATAACACGTCTTTATATGTGTTCATATTTTCTTATTTAATTTTGCAGACTATCACATGTATTTGATAAAAATATCGTTTTTAATTTGATTAACGGCTTTGATGATAAAAAAACACCATTTACCGGCGACGTCAAAGTGATGAATCGGTGTTTTTTTTTTTTAAGATATTGACCTGATTTAAAAGTTTGGTTTGTATTTCAACACTCAAGCGAAAAAAATATAGCTAATTATTTGCCATATACAATTAATAAGCAGACGAAATATGGAGATTAGTGCTAAAAGATACTTAGCCTTGAAGTTATTCTTACGATACTAAAATAAAGTCTGCTCCGGTGATGTGTATTGATTGTGATTTAAAGCATATATATAACGGAAAGTATAAATAATTTTCTACATAGCTTTGATCAGTTCAAATTGAAGTCGAAATGTAGTATAATTTCCTGAAAATATGAAAAACTTCGAGAGTTTTTGAACTGCGTCTATCAGACTTCATCGAGTGAGTGTGTGCGAGTCATTGTCACGATACACAAATGAGGCCCTCTTTCTACCGCGTTGATATTCGTATGTGATAAAATTCATACGGCTAGAAAATGAATATATAACACACTTGCAAGCGTTTGATTGTGGTGTGAGTTTATACGAAATTTAGAAAAAATTTCCGCGCTGCGACTCATGAGTGGCTTTTATTTTTATCTCCATTCTATTTGATAATATAAAAGGGAAGGATACATAAAATCTAAGCCCGTAATTTCGTATGTACAAAGAGATATTTCAATTATAATAAGCTATTAGTATTAATTACACATCTAAGTGAAGGGACTGTTAAGATACTAAATGAAAGTGTAAGTTACACAGCAGGTAAATTTGGATTGAATCTGAGTTGTAAGTAAGTCTTTTTATGATGAACTGTATTTCAGTGAAATCGTCCGAAATACTTACATCTATTTCAAGAATTGCTGTGCTCTGGTATACATACTTACAAATTTTTCTTACTTATGAATGTGTGAGATTGACAATAATAAATAATGAGCGCCGAGCAGTCGGATTGCCGCTAAAGAATTTAGCCCTCAAGTCGTGAATTGAAACGGCCATAGAAATCTTTTTGATAAATTGCCACGCACAACTTACGATATATTATGATTCGTATACGTATTTGATATGCAAGTACTTTGTGCGAGAGCTGAGAAATGACTACATAAACCAACATGTCAATACATCACTGTCTTTAGATGTAAAACTAGTGACTAAAAAAAGCCGAAAGAAAAACATTTTTTTTAGAGAAAAAAGCAGTTTGAATAAATTTGATTTGTTTTATTATTAATATCATGCAAAATATGTTTCGTAATCTTTTTTGGTAAAATCGGAGACACTGAATTCTAGGTTAGCGATATTTGTATAATATATAAAGTTGGGCATGGAATATTTTTGAAAAATTAAAGCAAATATAAGTTTGGTGCATGATAGTTGTAGGTACATAACATTGTAGGAAATAAAATAAACAACCATTTCTTTCATTTAACCTTACCTGGAATGGCAACATAAACTTTTGGAGTGGTACAGATCATTTTGAATTTCGGGAGAAAACTTTGTCATAAAAAAACGCAATATGAAGCTGGCAAGAGGAAATAAAGCGATTAATTAATTCTTGATATGTGTGTAAAAGATAATATTTAAACAGTATCCGCTCCTAATGCGACACATATGGACCCTTAACAGAGCTTATCTCAACGGCGGGTTTACTACGATAATTTAAGGTACTCAGTTGTTCATCTGTACTTTTTATAACGACTAGAGCTCGGACCGGACTAGAAGTAAGCCAATTGCTCTTCTTAGGCCCGGTATATAGGATTGGATGTACGGGAAAGAATGTCAGGCATCACATACATCCATGCCTTCGAACATAAATCAATAAACCGATTGAAAAATCAATTTGGGAAACTGTCTATACTGGAATTTGAACCAGTCAGTGTCGCAACTGAACCCTGCGAAGTTGACAACGACACCCTGGGTGATCATAGTGTAGTGTCAATAATGTCAATAGCGTATGTTAACACACTCATCTTTATTGAGTCAGCGTATACTATTTCCAGTCTTAAGGGCCGCGGTAAATCAAACTCATCACTGACAGGTGAAAAAAGTTCTAGCTATTCTGACATCTTCGTTTCCGCGTGAGATGATTGATTCCTTGTGTGTTTGCTATGATCACCGCTAATTCAAAGAGTTAAGATGTTTTACAGACTTTTCATGTTCAACACAGATGTTACTGTGAAAACAGTGCGCATGAACAATTGGCGTGAACGTGTTTTTGAAGATCGTGGCCCTATCATTTGTAAAAAAAACACCTCAAAGGTAAACTCCTTATTTGTGCTTACCGATATGCAAATGATAGTAAAGAAATAATCATTCAATTTTATCAGAACAATCAAAAGCACGATGGATCTTTCATATTATTAAAAAAGGTTATTTTAGTGATAACGTTAACGGTTAAAATAAAATCAGCATGTTTCCGCTCTTCAAGTGGGGAGACGAATAATAATTTGTATTATTTAATCTTCTTTTTATCATCAAACATATCATAGAATATTATGACAGAAAATTCAGAAAAAACAATATATTTTATACTATCAATGCATCGTAGGCTTACTTTGCAATTGATTTTATTCCCTAAATGCTGTGAAACCGTATTACACGTGGCAGGTGGTATCAAAGATATCATTATTTTTTTAATACTGTCAGTGTTAATAGCTTAAATTATTTGTCAATTAAAAAGCAGTCAAATGAAGAAATTGATTC